>JAZDUH010000341.1:17835000-19100000 GCA_036419115.1 Scarus forsteni | reverse complement strand
CCTATTTTACAGGTATATCAAAGGCTTTATTTGATTTTTCATTTATTTGCAGGTGTTTTATTTGCATTGTCTTCTTTCTTTATGGCAACTGAATAAAATCTAACATCCCCATCTGAATCTAAGAGCTGCTCTGTGCCCTCTTGTTGTTTTTGTCTGTAAAATATGTACAGGCAGAGTTGTGCAGGTAGGCGTGTTATCACCCTTTCAAGCCTCAGTTGGGGGGGACAGATATATCTGGGCTCAATTAGTTGCACTGTCACGGCAGGTTGGTGCGCCGGTAGCTTGATGGTCCCGGCTACAGGCAGCTCAGCTGTAAATCAGACTGTGTGTAATAGGCTTCACAGCGGTCTCCAGGGCTGTGTGTGTTAGCATCTGCACGTTTGCCTTTTATTACTGTGTGTGCGGGGCATGCCAGCGCGGGACGATGGCTTTCCAACATTTTATCGGTCGTTTGGTAATGATGGCGCGGGCTGGAATTGATGCGGGCCTTTAATGGCGGCTGGTAATTTGTGTTAATGCTTTCAGCCGGGGCCCAGTGAGACTTTCAACAAGGAATTTTATGCCTCCAAATGAGGGAAAGGTCACTGGCTGTTTTATTCCATCGACCAGACGGGATCAATGTGGCTAATGTTCCCGCCGTAACTTTGTTGTTCCGCCTGGTTAGAAAATCAAAACCATATTTATGAAGCTCGCTTTTTTTTCCTTCCCCACTTGGCCGTCCAGAGATCTGCACGCACAGAGCAGATGAAGAGTTGGAAAATCTAAAAATCTGTATTCATTTTCCTGTCATCTAAATCCCTGCCTTTGTCCCTTTGTAGCCCCCCCAAAAACATTTCAGTATGGACCAAACCAAAGAGCGATAATTTGGTGCGAGTCAGCGGGTATCATCTGTAGCGGGCAGAGTGTTACCCCGGTAATCAAAGAGACGCCTCCTGCAGCCGGGAGAGGAGCAGGAGACGCGGAGCGGGGAAATAATTAGATGACAGAGATCGACAAACACATCAATAAAATGAAAGGGATAGTGTGCAGACCGAGCGTGAGGAACAAATTGGAGAAAGCAGGAAGAGACCTCCTCATTTAGGAAAGTTCATGCACAGAGAGCAACAAAGCATTGATCAGGATTAGCTGGACTGTAATTGGCTGCTGATATAAAACACAGGCTGGAGGGGGAATCAGGCAGCTGAGTAGGGCTGGAAAATATGGATCAAAAGTTAATTTTAAAAACATTTTAGCTCAATGGCATTCAGTGTTAATTTAAAGGCACTTTCTGATTTAGTTATAGTCTTTCACCTAAAATATCTTTTAGGTTTAGACATAATTGAGTCATCTAACGTATTTTAATTTTAGTCTAGTTTGAGTTGATAAAATTTGACAAAATTTTAGTGAAGGAAATCTGCTGTAAATTCAGTCGACTAAAATATTAAGTGTTTTGTTTCCTTGAATTTCTGAAGTCATGTTTACACTTGCATAAAATGAAACATATAACCACCCTTTGCTGAATGCTAGTAACAAAAAATTTAACTTTTGTGTGAAATGCAGTCACCTTTATTTAGGCTACCTGACAGCATCTCAGTTACAATACCAGAAATGACAACAAACAGTAAACCTACTCTACATGAATATATCAATTCATAAAGAGAGCAGCTCTGATTGGATCGCTCCACAACTTATCCCATCACCACCAAGCTAAGGCAGCTGTGATTGGATGTCCCTCTGAACTCATCCAACCTTTCCACACAACCAAAGTAGCTGTGATTGGATATATTCCTAACTTGTCTCTACTTTCTACATGATCAAATTAGGTCTGACAATTTTCCAACATAATTTACACTTATGGTAATTCAACAGGTAGACATGCAATTGCCACTTTATTACCTCAAATAAAAAGATTATGTTTTATGCATGCCTACTTGACTTATTGTAAGATTACACAAAAACTCAGCATCAACAGAGTTTGATGAAATTTTAATCATGTTAATCATGGCACAAAGTTTCACGTTGGACAATTTGGTTCTGGAGGAACAAGACATATTGTCAAGTTCCCAATTCATTCATTCCACAGGAGCCTCAGTAGCATGTGAACAACTTTTCACAGCCTGGTACTGTCTTCTCATGCTGGTTGTGGTCGAGTTGGTCACTCTTGTACAAACAGTGAGTTGTTCAATGGGATTGTGGTCAGGGCTGTTGGCATATCATTTCCTCCTCTTTGATAAACTCTGTTGTGGCATCGTCATCTTGGATAGTGTTTGGTTCCAGACTGTGGAGACATGTCTTCACAAGATATTACTCTACTGCTGCAGATATCAGCACAGTGCTTTCCGTGTCTTTTCCAAACTATGACCCAATAATCCAACTTTTGCAGGCAGAATCTGGACTTGTGCTGAATATAAAGCTCCTCCACAGGTTCCAGCCCACGTTGTTGATACCGGCAAAAACTGGCAGGGCCTCTGGCAGCCTTACGAGACCAGATAGACTGTATGCAGTCTTGTTTAGAGAGGAGTTAGTCATATTGTCCGGTGAACCTCAACTGCAAATGTGTAGAAGATTTTCTATGGTTTTTTGATGCTAACCGATTGAGGAAACAGCCTTCCTGGGGTGTAGTCGCCTGAGCGGCCTGTCTCAGACATCCTCCACCCGGGTGAACTTGGCCTTCAGCTTGGAGATGGTACCAGGGCTCACTCCAAATTACGCTGCATTTTTCTGACAGAGCACAACCTTTAAGTTGTCCTATCACACAAGTCCAATCAGGATTGCTCAAACATGGAATGATGATTCTAGGGCCCTATAAAATCTATTATTTTTTCCCATATTTCGTTTTTTCCCTTTAAAATTTTTGATAATTCTTTTTTTTTTAGTATTTTACGCAAATTTAACCTAGGGACAGTGTGTAAAGCAATGAAACACAATCACTCACTGTTCAAGAGGTCCTCACATGTATCTTTGTGTGTCCAGTCAACATTAACTTGACAAAATTTGTAGAACATTTGATCATCTGATAAATAATAATCATTGGCAAACTGCTCTGCCCTGTACTTGGAGTTAGCCGGGAGTTTCAAAGCTTCCTGCTATGAAGTGATCATTGAAAATGAATGTCAGCTTGACAAAAAGGTTGTCAGATCAGTTAGATCACTTTTGGTGTGAATGCAGGGTCAGCCTGTGTCTCAGACCACCACTGTGACACATTGATATTGTTAATGAGGGAGGGAGGAGGGGGAGAGGAAGTGAAGCATGTACTGTCAGCAGCATCACTGACCCCATTTGGGACATTTTCCAGAGAAATATGTTCCTTTATATTCTGGGGAAAAAAAGCTTTTACGTAACTTGTTAGCAATTTCCATGATATCCTGTGTTTATTTTAAATTCTGCGTTGAATGCCTAATTCTGTGATAGTGTATTTGTTAGGGCCCTACGATTCCTGGAGCAGACACCAACTGACTACTGTAGCAAATATCCTACTGTCATCACCTGAGGGTACCAGAAGCCAAAACAAGAGTCAATAGCAACAGCAGAAAAAAGCTGTTTGGTTCTGGCAGAGACGATTTGGGTGAAACCCACGTACTCCGCTCTGCTGCTCATCCCACAAATGCAAACAAATGTGGCTAGATTCATAAAGAAAAATAGACTGACTTTCCAATGGTATAGGTTCAATTGCCAATAAGCACTGCTACGACAGAGATGATCTACCAAATACTAATTTCCTTTTTTTGGACTTAGATTACATATCTTGTGGTCAGTAAGTCAGTAAGTAAATCACTGTTAATAATTTACTCTAAATCAGATTCTTTCCAAGCATCAGTTCACATCTGGTTTGATTTTTCCCCAACACTCTCATAAACCACATTGAAACAAATATCATCCAGGCACATCTCTTTCAAAAATGTAACAGTGAATCTAACATATTCTCCAGCCTTACAAATGGATTTTTTTCTATTTATTCAGCCAGAAAAAAACATCTTCTGTGCAGCACCAAACACAAGACGTCTTCTTCCCTCTCAGTGTTTCCACACATGCAGCCTCGCCTCTCTGGCCCATGTGATGATGCATGGCTGTATCTGTGTACTCACAATTATGTGCAGCGTGTGATGGATGGAGGTGGAGGGGGAAATCTCCAGGGTGTGTAGTTGATATAAAAATCAACAACAGGGAGCCAGTAAAAGGCAGAAAGGGATGAGGGGGGGGTCAACCTTTCAGTGCTCCCCTCTCTCTTCATTCATACCTCACTCGCCCTTTCCCTTTTCCTCTACATCCCTCAACCCCATTATTCATTTGTCCTCTGTCAACATGTCTCTGTGCTACACACATCAAACCCCCCACTCACCTCCACCTACATCCTCCTTTACCACCAGTCTGGAGACTCCATTTCAGCTGATGTTGGGTGTGTGGCCTTGGAACAATCGAAAATGATGCTGGTTTTTCACTAATACAACAAAAAAGGCTTAGAGAATTTGACCTGAGGAGTCCCTCAGGGGTCGCATTTAGGACCACTTGTATTTTCCGTTTAGGTGCAGCTCTCGTGACTTGCAGACATGATATTTGTTTATATTTTTACACAGATGGCACCAAGCTTACCCCTTTTTTCCACATAATGGCTCCTCGTTCCTGCATCACTGGTTTTAAGAACATCCCCAACACCACGTCTTGTCAGCTGAACATCCATTGTGCAAATATTCTTTTTCCTCTAAATTCCAAAAGTGCTAAACTGAGCAACCATCCAATTAATCAATCAAACAATTTGTTGGTTTGTATCAGTGTTCAATTTGACATTAATTTTTTTATTTAGTTCTAATTTTTTTGTTGCCTAAAATGTCTTGTAGTTTAGGTCATAACTTTGTCATCTAAATTGTTTTAATTTCAGTCTAGTCATAAAATTTCACAATATTCAAGATCAAATTAGGTCTGATTGGATCATGTCTTTGTCAAACATTTTCATCCAGTTTTTATTTG
Organism: Scarus forsteni; assembly: GCA_036419115.1. NCBI lineage: Eukaryota > Metazoa > Chordata > Actinopteri > Labriformes > Labridae > Scarus > Scarus forsteni. Next base: position 19,095,056 of record JAZDUH010000341.1, on the reverse strand, counting down.
TTGATGAAAATGTCAAGTAATTTAGTTTTAGTTTTGTCTCTGTGCACTTTTTTTCTATTAACTATTTTATAGTTTGCGTCACGGGTAAAAAGGTTGTTGACAAAAACTACCGCAAATATAATTATTCTGATAACACTGCAGTAAATTGGGTACCATTTATTCTAATCCATCAATGGTAATGCCAGTAATTGTGCGCCATACTGCAGTAATCTGAACCTGAAGCTGTAAGTGTGTGATGTTGAGAGTCACAGGCAGCTCAACTCTGGGAGCTTTCATTTTGGTTTTCACTCTGTCTTGTCAACATCATGTACAGGTAAGCAACTAAGGATATTGCACAGTTGTGACATTAGGAATTGTTCTGGCTGATACCTGTTATCAAGGTAAATGAGCATCAGGAATTGTTAGTTAATTCGGTTCAGTTTTTTTTTTCTGTGGGCACTTTTCTATTAGTTACTGTCTAGTTTTCATCAGGGGAAAAGAGTGTTGAAAACTAAGAGGAAAATAACCAGTCAACAAAATTAACACTGCTATAATGTATATAATCTGGAGAGGAATGATGAACTGACATTAAAATTGTTTTAACTGGTCTAAAAGTGTGAAATGGAATAAATATCTGGTGACTATAAGGCCACAGGAGTGAACTTACTGTCATGTCCAAGAAAACATGTTGAGGTGGTCTGAGTTTTGTGACATGCAGTGTTATGATGTCCACACTGTGGTCATAAAGGCAAGAACATAGTCCAGCCACCTTCTTGCTATGAGGCATCTGTAATACCAGCGGCACTACCCTGCACCCCAGGGATGCATGATTATTTAAATTTCACGGTCACTGTTGTATCAAATCACACCACTCTGCAGCCTGACACTCTTATTGGCCTCAGACAGGCTTGTGAGTGGTTCTTTTCCATTTACATATCAGCACAGTCAGCAGTAATATCTTCAAAATCCGCCTGAGCGATGCAGGAAAATGAAAATAATAAACTTAAGCTGTGGTCAAAATTGAAAGCCTTTAATCGAGGGCAGTGCGTCCATTTTTATGAGGACAGTTGAACCCAAACAGAAAGTGGCAGAGCATCCTGCAAATGACTTCTCAAATCTCAGCAGCCCACGACTCCTGAATCCAAACAGCAGCCGGAGAGGAAATACATTATTTCTCCCTCGTTGGGGGAGAAAAAAAATAAATCACATTACAATTCAAATGTGTTCATTTAAAGAGGCCTTTTTAAAAACATCTCCGAGGCATACGGCACGGCACCGTTCTTTGGCTGTGGCAGGAAATGATAAATAATAAAAGGAGCCTTACTTCATTAGAGGGTGACATTATTTTGAGAACAGATATTGCGCTATGAGACAGAGTGTACAATAACACAATAACAACCATCATCGCTGCTGCCACCGCCACTGCCGCCCCCTCCCACCTCAGCTTCTTGCTGTTGACAACCCAGGATTGGATATCTTGTAGAGTGCGGCGGAGTGAGCACTGTACACAATGCAAGCTGCACGGCTCCCTCTCGCAATAACACAAAAAAGATATTTCCCAGTGTAGGCCGTAATTATTTCTCCCTGCGTAATTTAATCCGCCGAGTGCATATTCAATTCCGGTCCCGGGTTTCTCTGTGCGCTGCGAGGTGCTCGGCGCGATTGTCTCTGAAATTGGATTATGATAACCTGTCACCGCTTTAATTCCATAAGATATTAGAGGTGGTGATGGTGGTGAAGCGGAGGAGAGGAGTGCTTCAAAGATGGCCGTGGCGTTGAGAGAGATGTGTTTAATGCATGTTTCATTCTGTGTTTCCTCACGGGAGAGAGGAATAATGCGTGTCTTTCTTGACCTCTGAACACTCTTTCTCTCTTGATCCCTGACATACCCTTTAAATATCCATTAACAGACGGAGGGGGAGTGCAGGGGAGAGGACGAAGGACGCCATTACTGACTGAAGACAGGTTTTCATAGATTTATTAAAGAATTTCAAAGATATAGGCATGGACAATTACTTGGGTATTCAGTGACCACCTCACATGCATGCCTGTACAGATACTCAAGCTCCTGTCGAGACTAAGAGAATTGATTGATCCCATCAGAACATGCTGAGTCGGGCACTCTTACACATTTTCTCATGTCCTGTGATGCATGCTACTCCATTTCTTATCCATGTCGGCCCACCCCCTCTACTATCAAGAACCCACATCTCTGGTGTCCCTGGTTTCTTAGAGCCTTTACTTCCTGTATGGACTTCGATCAGCACAGCACTTGAACTGTTATCTCAAATCAATAACACTACCTGTTTGTCCTCCCTTCTGTTTGTCTTGTCTCGTCCTATCTGTCACTTTTTCCCCTTCTTTCGCAATGTGGTGTGGCACGGCCCTCCCCTTCAGCTCACATCAGGGCTTAAATAAAGTTTGATTTGATGGAGTAGCCTACAGGGAGGGCTGGTGATGGTCACTATAGCAGTGAATCATATTCACATATCTCTGACTGCTAGCAAAAAAAATGCATTGGTCTTTTCAACGCTGTCATCGGACACAGTGCTTAGCGGAAAAGATATTGCAGACAAGGGGAAAAAAGACAAAAAAAAGAATTTCATAGATATGCAAGCTGATTTAAAGGCACACTGGTTCATAGTTGTTAGTGAGCAGTTTATTTCTTAAATTTGCATTTAGTATTAGCTCGCAAAGCACACTTGTTTCTTCATGCTTCTTGATAAGAACTTAAACAGCACATCTTAAAACTCTATCCTGCTTTGAAATCTTTGCCCAGGAGGGACCTTGCTGATGTAGTATCAGTACCTTGAGCCTTGCTGTACCATTACCACGCAGTAATGCTGCATTCCATTTACATCAGAACTGGGAAGACGGGAGCGGAAATGAGAGCATATCACAGTTATCAGCATTCCAGTTACAAAGTTGAAAAAATCTACCAGGCTTTCGTTAGCTGTTGTTAGCACGCTACATGCTCATAACAGCTTGTAGTTTGCACATACTACATGAAGAATGTAAATACTATAGCAGTACTTCCTTCTGTATACGTTGAACCACACTGTGTATCTGGCTGAGTTAGTGTGACAAACCTCAGTCAGAAGTGCTAATAAACAGAATATTACAGGAGCTTAACCCAGGGCAGCCATCTTGGATTGTCAACTCAAGGGTAGTGAGGCTCCTCCTACTTCCCAGTAGGAAATTCCAACCTCAGGGAACGTTCCAGATGAAATTTCCCAAAATAAGGAACTCAGACCTTTCTGATCCTGATGTGTAAAAAGGACACTGCAAACACGATCTTCTGTCGCTGCGAAGGGGAAATCCTGATGGTCCAATTTTAATGTAAGACCCATGTCAAGCAATGTAATTGGCACTTTCACAATTTCATTATCATATTTGAACTAGTAGTAGGAGAATAAATCAATTCACATAAGAAACAGGATTTTTTTGTTTGACAATTTTTACATCATCAAACATTACATTTTCCAGATTTTAATCTGTCTTCATAAGCTGGACCAGAAAAAAGTTACCGCTTCTCTCCAGCAGAGGGCGACATGTTTTTCTTCGTCCATCTCTACCATCATTCTGTCTCATTTCGTTAGAAGAGTTTCAGATGTTTTCTATCCTGATTATCGCTGCGTTTAAATGCAGTCCAGGCTTTTGAAGAGAGAGTATAAATAGCTGGTTAAAATATATTGCTGAATAAATCCTAAAAACTGACTCACATGTGATGTGTATTTTTCCTGATAAAGTCTGTAGCATCATCATTATTCATATTTTTCTTCTGGTGTTAGAAAAGCCAACTGAAGATTGCAACAATCGTCAATATCGTAGAATCGCAATTTAATCGGATCTTCATGCGTCAAGGGGACATGACTTGTTGAGGCAGGGGCGTGGCCTAATCGGGGTCGAGCAGTTGAACAGGTGTACCTAATAAAGTGAAGAGAGTGAATTTAAAGTCATCTTAAAGTATAAAGACATGAATTTCAGTCCTCATCATCCAGGGCTACTCTCCACAAACATCTTTCTTGATCTCTGACTTACCCTTTAAATCCATTAACAGGCACAGAGAGGGGAGTGCAGAGGGTGGATGTGGGTGGGGGTAAATGCAGGCTGGAGGCCCCTATGATACTCATTTCAGCTTGTTATGGACTGCCTACAGAGGAAGGTGGTCTCCACGCGTCTCCTCTTCCCCGTCTGACTAATGGACGAGGTCAAACAGGCTTCTTCTTCTCCTGTCTCCTGCCGCACTTTTAATCATCTCCCGCCGGCCCACAGAGCCCTTTATGATCCGCGATGTTTGCTGTAGAGTTAGAGGGTCAGCGCTCCTAAATTTAACAACGTCAATCTTTTAACCAGGGCCAGGCGGTGTCAAGACCTGCGAGTAGATTTTGGTTGTGGATGTGTCAAGATGCTGAGATGTGTGCTCCTAAAAATCCTGCTGCCACCCCAAAATAATCCCCGTCTCCAGACATCATTATACCACTCAGCACTGCCTCCACCCACTCCTGCTTCACCTCAGGGTGCTTTGCTGCTAGTTTTCAGCGAAGAACCCTGCAGAGGCTAAAAACTTTGGTCCAGAAATCCACTGTGATGCACACTCTCCAGGATGTGTGCCTTCTCTAGGGCAACCATTTTGAAGAAACACAATGCAGAGAGAAAAAAATTTAATTTCCTTGGATTATGTTAGCAGTTAAACATATTCAACTACAATGAAAATGGCTTTTATAGTGTCTATATGATCAGGCAGTCAAGCAAATATGACATTGAGTTATTATTTTACGATATAAAAATTAGAAATAAGGCCTTAGTTGCTTTTAATAAGTAAAATATTCTACCAATTAGTAGCAACATATTCAACTTGAAGGTTGTCTTGATTTGTATTTTTTTCTACAGAGCAGACAATAAACCTGAATCCAAGACCCTCACTGAGTGAAACTTTTCTTCTTTTAAATGGCAGACGTGTTTTTTTATCATTACGAGCAAGTCAATGCTTTTTTATCGTCTTGTATACCTTAAGAGTAAGATATTTATCTGGACTTGAATGTGGATTAGAGTAATTGTTTAAGATATTTCTAACTTGAAATATAAGTATGTATGTGTATGTGTAGAAAGGTACAAATTGTATTTATATAGATGTTTCTGTAGTATATGTATATAATGTCAATATTGATACTTAAAGGTGATATGAGGAGAATCTATTTCTGTTGACATAACACTCTGCTACCCATGAGCACGCGTGGTGACTGTCGTAAAGACGTGACCCAAGCCAAAGTGTGCGTTCGTTGTGATGCTAATGAATGCAGCTCGGACCTTCCTCAGAACTCTGCATTGCTTTACAACTTCTTTTTTCAACAACTTACAGGATGCAAAGCGATGAGGTAATGTATCTCTTTCGGTAGTTTTTGATGTGTGACAACAAGCAATTTTTGGAAAACTTAGTATTGTAGTTTTGTAGTCGGCTATATATCGCTACTTACAGCCCGGTGCTCTAAGACGTGTCCAAATAATATAAATTTGCTCTAGTTTTAATCGTCTTGTTCCCGAAGTTGAGTATCCAAGCCAGTCCAGCCCTGTCCGACCTGACCGCGTAGCTAAGGAATAGCATTTATAGATAACCGATTTTGATGGTATAAAACTCATCTTAAAGTGTGTATTTGGATCAGGCATATATCTAAAAGTGAGACTTTTTTGAAATTACTAAGAAACTCCTCATAGCATCTTCAAGTTTCATATATACATAAATTTTTTATTAAATATTCTATATTTTATAGTGAATATGTGTATCAACATATATATTTATATATGTTTTGTAGTGTACATATGTATGATAAATTTGCATAAATGTTAAAGCAGAATTTATTTTTGTGCGGGGTAGGAATTCAAAAAGTTTTGACTTCTTCCTACTTCTTTTTCAAAAGTGTGTAATTACATTTATTTCTTTATTTGTATGTGAATGATATTTCTTTATTTTTATCTATTGTTCGAAATAAATTCAACCTTAACAAAAGGCAAACACGCTTGCCTGGATGCGAGTTTCTGCAGTGAAATCAGTGGACAATGTGAGGTGCTGGATTGTTTGAAAAAATTAAAAAACGTAAGTGACTTTAAAAGAAGGGTGGGCCGTGGGTCAGTACTTCACAGCTATCACTGAAGTCTGTTCACCGACTGGATCACGTGACTGTAAACATCACATGCTGACAACTGATGATCTAAAAGATAGGGCTGGGAAGATACCCTTTTCTACCGATTCGATTATTTTATGATTTTCTAGGTGCGACTCTACGATATTGATGATTTTTGCAATCCATAGTTAGCTTTTTTTTAACACCAGCGAAAAAGATGAACAATGATGATGCCTTCATGACCATATCAGGAAAAATACACATCACATGTGAGTCCATTTTTAGGATTTATTCAGTCAATATATTTTAACTAGCTGTTTATAATCTCTCTTCAAAAGCCTGGATTGCATTTTAAAGTGGCTTAACACAGACTAAAATGAAGCATTTAACTTTGGAAAAAAATCTATTTAAAAATCATCAAACAAAAAATCAAGATACTTACGTGAATCGATTTTTTCTTCCACTCCTACTAAAAGACGAACCTGGCTGAACAAAATCTGTATTTTGTGGACTTTGTTGTTGCCTGAGCATATAGAAAAGGCCTTAAGGATCTCTAAGACGGCCCTGCTTTAAATTCCCCTGAATCATTATTAATTAATCTCTCCTTACATTGCCTTCACTACTTATGTCTCTCTGACTCGTTGCCAAGACATGAAGATCCCTGCTTCGTACGTTCGCCTGCTGTTCGGTCAGAAGCAGCAGTCAGGCCCTTCTGTTTCCTCCTCACCAGCTGCCCTGCTTCCACTCGGACAGCCTGTGGTACCATTGGAGGGCCGTGTGATTTGATGTCTTTGGAAAGACCCTATCTGAGTTTGGCCTTTGAGCCCCCTGCGCCTCCTCACCTGGACACAAACGTGAGGCTGACATTAAACGTCCTCTCTGCTTCACTTCTCCTGTTGAATAAAAACATGCCTCCTTCCACGCCTCTTATCCGCCTTTTTAGCAGTTTCCTGGGGTGTAAAGTCAAACCTTAGCTGAAATATCACTGAGCAAAGTTTGGGGTCAGTGACTTTGGAGTTTTCCTTGCTAACTATGAAGATGATGGCTCATTTAGATAATGCCTCCATCCTCCTGCAGCAGGCTCCCTCTCATCCTGAATTTGAATGGTGCTTCCTGCAATCATACCCTTTGATTTTTTTTCTTTTAGCGAGCTGCTCGAGGTAAAAGCTCTGTTCAAATGAATCCAGATCGCAGCACATTACTGCCAGCACTCACATTTAAGCATGAATTCGGCTGAACTCCTGCTTTTATCAGTCGAGGGCAATTGAATCAAACCAATGACAACCTGGAGAAAGTGGACCTTGGTAGCTTTGGCAGCAGAGCCATTAGGTCTCTGTTGGGCTCTGAGATCAGACATGCATTAAGTAACACTTTTATTTGAGAAACTGTCCAGGGTAAGCATCATTTACCTCTGCTGTGGCTGAGTTAAAGGCTTCAGAGGGAATATGTGCATGTAAACAAGAGACAGTCCTGATTTGGGATGATCATTTCAACTGCAAAATCAAATCGTGTTCAGCCAAGTAGCCTAAACAGTCTAAATTAAGCACATTTTTGGAAGGTAGGATCATATGAAGTTGGTTTGCAAAGTGGAGTGGGAGTAATATACGCCATGCTTAACATCACCAGCCTTCAGTCCCATTGCAGGGCCACACAAAATCAAGCCTGAGCTTATTTTGGCCAAGTAATGCTTTAAGCAGGGTAAACATGTAAGGATTTTCTAAATCTGAAAATGATTTTTGTCTGTTAGAGACTCCATACATGAAGATAAAACATCAGGCACCAACAGTTTTGATCGTACTGAATCTAGTCCTCCATGACAGAAATCTCCGTGATCAAACGTGATCTTTAGTCAAATGTTGATATTCAAACGGAAGTCGATACAAGCAACTTAATCTTCATTTCGTAGATCAAAATACCTTAAAACCAGTTCAGGAGATGCCTTGAGTTTCATCTATTAGTTAGCCTTTGTTTACATCTAGGTCGTAGAGTGTTTTGGAAGCCAAGTAGTTCAATTCACTCAAGCTACAGAGACTACTGGTGGACACTATTGCAGTTCGCAAAGAGTATTTGACCAGGACTTCGGGCCTGTAAAATTATGTAGAATTATGAACTAGAGCACAAATATTCTCAAAAAGAATTCCCGGGTAGGTTAATGTGAAAAATGTAGAAACAGCCCTATCTCACATTTTCAAAAATTCCTGTATCCACAATTGGATTTAGATTACTACCAGAATCTGGTCATTTTTATCAACATTTACATGTTTTTATGTATAATTATTTATTTTTGTATTTACTTTTGCAAATGATTTTGTTTTTTTGTTTTTACTTTTGATATCATGTGTTCCCTTTTCCCTGTGTACTGCTATACAAAGCTGCTGCATGCATCTTAGTTTCCCAGAGGAAATCTTCCCAAGTGATTAGTGAAGTCTAATCTAATCTAATCTAATCTAATTTCATTTCATCCTTGTGCCAGGACCAACATTTCATGAAATGTCATCAAAATTCCAAGCTCCCAGCTTTGCGGGTTCACATAAACTTTGGTGTGTAAACTTGTCAATGATCACAAAAACAAAAGTACTGCTGTTAAAACTAAATCTGAATTAATTCTGAAATTTAAAAAAGAAATTGAGGATGCACAATACTGGATTTTTATCAACATTTAATGTCTATATTACTGATCCAGACACTTTTGACTGGAGCACAAAGTCTTCACTTAACAAATGACTTCTGCTCCTAAAGAGCCCACATTCTGCTTTATCAAGCTTTTTATTCCCTTTAATGTATTTAACACTTCTCCTCTACTTAAAATAGCACTTCTTTCAAGAAGATAAAATGTCCTTCAGCATCAGGACTTCTTCTCCCCGTGCTCATGGCTTCATTAGCTCCCAAAATGGTCTCATTTCCCCGAATAGACCTACCAGTGTGATGTCATACTGTTCTTTATTGTCTGTGCAAACTCACGAGTACCAAGCCTGGTGTAAAGCACAGACCACAGGGAGCAAAGTGTGGACAACATAGTGCCAAGCAGCACTGAACTATCACAGAGATGACAAGTCAACCAATCAGAGCAGGTTGGGTCCATGGAGCTCCAACAGAGAAAATGCCAATATACACAGAATATGACCGGTATGTGCCACCAAGACTGCCTGTAAAAGTCTGCTGAACCTTTTATACCTGCCTGTACTGATAGTCAACTTTTTGGTCTGGTATTTGCCAATATCTACGTCCAATACCCAAAACCGTTAACCTTAAACTACTGTGAAAAAAGTTGGTTCAATATCCTTACAGAACATATATATCAATGGAAAAGCTCTCGACCACTCTCCGCGACCAAACTCATGTTATATTTGATTTTATTACAATTTCATTTGATTTGATTGTACATTATACCTTGAATATGTTTTTGTTTTTACTTAATTGTCTGTTTGTAGTTTGCACCAAGAACAACAGAACAAATTTCTTGCAAGTGTAAAAACCTCCTCGGCAATCAATCTGATTCTGAGCCCTACATTTAATGTCTTAAACGTTAGCGTTTTTGTTATCTGTTTCTTCCTTGTGTTTTCTTTTTTCCCCACTTCTTAATAGTTTGTTGTTGTTTTTGTTTGATTTTGTTTGATTTTTTTTTCATATTTATTTATTATCCTTCTTATTCTATATAAGGTTTTGCTCTTTCATCACATGACATTTATTTACCCACATACCCTCCGGCAGCCATGATAGGTCCATCAAATCAAGAACTTCCAGACTCACACACAGGTTTTTACCACACGCCATAACTGCATTAAACAAAAAGGGACCATAACCCTTTCCCCCAAACCCCCATCTTACCTTCTGCCCTCTTGCACATGTCCACCTGGATGTGCTGCTCCCTAAAATGGTGTATTGCACCTTAAAGTGTTCTTTTTTAATTTATGGTATATTGTCTAGCTTTTATTGTGTATTTTCTTGCTTTTATTGTGTATTTTCTGAATTATGCATATTTGTAACTTTTTTTTATTGTATGTGTACCAAATGGAGCAGCACTCTGAATTTAATTTGTACTGCAAAGTACAATTAATGGCTTTTAATTCAATTCAGTTTAATTCAATACTCAAGAAACGGTTTTCTTTGTCATATGAACATTTGTGACTAATAACCCCACCCCTGTTTCATTTGTACTTTATTACTTGTTCTGATTTCCTTTTTTCCTAGTAAAATCACTTTTTTTTGCTTGTTTGTTCGGTTGTTTAGTGGTTCTTATAGTTTGTTTGTGTTTTGTTTTTGTCTCTTTAATTGTCTTTTTGTCTTCTCCTGCATTTTCAAACTTCTTGGTATTTCTTTTGTACTGTTTGCATTTTAATCCTTTCTATGCCTTGTTAAATGTTTGCAAAAAACATTTATCTGGAGCAGTTAACTTCTGTAGATGTTGTCAGGTAAAGTGAAATATATCACTTGAACATGTCAAATAGTCCATCTTGTGTGTCCAGCTATTAGTACAAATACCTTGAAATTTAGATGTACACAACTCAGTAGGATTAAATGACCCAGTGCCATATTTCACAGGATTTCATGACCCTGCAATAAGAAATACAACAGACACATAGACGCAGCTGCCCTTTGTGCATCAGAGAGTGACTTCTACCTGCATTATTTAAGGAGCCTTTGTTTCTCTTAGGGTTTTTTCATCTCTTTATTTCTCTTTTATGTTTCTGCTTATAGTATTTTTGTGCTTCTTTAAGTCATTGTTTTTGTCTATTTGTTGTCATTACTCTCCTTTAAATCTCTGCATCACTCTGAGGCCGCACCGATGTGTTTCTGTTGATGTTATTGCACTTTATTCCAACGAATTTCTCCTCTGTTGTTTTGGTCTCTGAGGTTGTTGTGTATCCCTTAATGTTGTTTTCATCTTGATATTTCTTAAAAGATGTTTTTCGGCTGCATTTGCCTCTCCCAGTCTTTTCTCATTTCTATTTTTCTTTATGTTGTGTTACTTTCTGTTGCTTGCACTTGTGGGTGTCATCACTTTCTTTGTTTTTGGCATGTCTTTGTGGTTCGTGATCTTTTTGACAGTGTGTTTTGATGTTTCATCGTTCATAGACAACAGTTTTTCAGCTATGGCAGTCACAGAGGCCCTTTGAATTCGACTTTGACTTATGTCAGAGAGCCATCAAACACTTTTACTCGGATAAATGAAAAAGACAAGACAAAATGGCAGACATGCTACCACCTTAGTATGAAAATCTGAGGCTTTATCTGGCCATCATTCACTCCAGAAAGACACATTAGCATTCCCAAAAGGCATGCTCGGCGAATGGAGACCTCACATCTCCGTGACATCCCTGATCCAAACACCAGACACCCTGCTCACGTTTCATTGTGCCACCTTGATATAACGCTAACTGATGTGGATCAGAGTCTCTGTCACGATCCGTCTCCCCCCTTTTCTCAGAGTTTAAAGAGGAAGCCGAGCCAAGCAGGCTTCCACTGAGCGCCACGCATGGGGTCCTCGTCTTCTAAACCGTAGCTCTGGGAGCCAGAGAGTGGCATGTTTCGTTTGAAGGCAAAAAATAGCCGGTGACATGTGTGCTGGCTTTCTTTTGATGTGAGTTGCATGCCGTTGCGTCGCTTGGAGTAAATCTAGGGAGGCACTTCTTCATATTTTTGCTTCATCCTTGTGACTCACACAAAAAAAAAAAAATTCAGTGTTTACGTTCAGAGGGGGTTTCTGGAGTGCTGGAGCTCTCGTCGGGTATGCTGGTAGGTGATCTATGTATGATGGAAGAAGAGGTTTTATTGGAGCAGGCACAAAGACAAGACAGGTGAAAACTCCAGGGTGTCACGACATAAGTTGTTGGTTACATCTCCAGGGGAAACTAGGTCAACAACTTTAACACCGGGTCTAAGGTGACCACCCAGAGCTCTTCTCTCTCTGTCTCCTTAACACTCTCTCTTTGTATGCCTTTACCCCTTTTTGTTTGCTTGTACTCGTCTCAAGTTCTTGTCTCGTAGGATATTTGGTGTAGACTGTTGTGGAGTTACAAAGCCTCAGTTACAACAATTAGAGATTTAACAAAACATATTTGGCCATTTCTTTAGCCCCATTCCAGTTCATAATCGTAGTTGTTAAGTAGACATTAAAAAGCAAGAAAGACATCCTTTATCAGTTCCTCATGGGGAAATTCCGTTCTTTACACTCTGTTGAACATGCTACACAAACACAGGTTGAAATACACATGCACATGCAAACAGGACCTATGATCATGCACTAATGGAGAGATGTCAGAGTGATGACTTGCTGCTCCTGAAGAAGCCTTACCGAGCAGTTATTGGAGGGGGGGTCAGTGCCTTGCTCAAGGGTACTACAGCAGTGCCCAGGAAGTCAGCTGGCATCTCTCCAGCTACCAAACCAACTTCCAAAAATAGTCCAGGCAGGACTTGAACCGGCCACCCTTCGTTCCCAGCCCAAGCCCTTACAGACTGAGCTACTGCCGCCCAAATGCATGATTAGCATTAGCATTAGCATGATTTCTCTATCCATGGTTGACTATACATTCATACTAACCATCTTTAGCCCCACATAGACATGAGGTCCCTCTTGAAAATGAAATGCCACATCTCAAAAGATTAACCTTTAATACATTTATACTTAACAGAGACAAATATTGTGGGGAAGGATTTATTGTCTGGGCGTCCATTAGTCTGTCACTACCATAAATTACTTTAGTCTTTTCTCTCTGTACCCCCCATTATCAGCTGAAAATACATCAGTTATAAATTTTCATTTTGATGTTGTTGCACTGCTCTTTTCATGATGCACGTCCTACAAAAGTTGTGGAAAGTGTGCATCGATGTAGACTCGCCATTTAAAGGCTGAACGGTCCACTCCCCCTCTGCACTACTAGTATGGGACAGCCCTTAATATGGAGGACCCTCCACTCAAACAAGGACTAGTGAGTAGGGGGCGGCTTGGGATTGGGCCTTAGATCCACATTCAAGATTTCTTACTGCTAAACAGAGGGGTTTTCTTGCCGGCATGATGCAGGGATCATGATTGGCTATATGGATTTATGTTTGGTGTTGTATATGTCCTATTACAACTTTTTTTACCTCCGATACGATACCGATATTGCAGACTTAAGTGCTGGCGCATACCGATATCAGCAGAATCATACATAGCTTTATTAGTTATTTTGTAGTATGAACTGTAAGAAAAGGCTTGGTCAAGCAGGATTACTCAAACAGAGAACAGTAGCCAGCAATAGTAGGTATGAGGAAAAACTGATCAATTTGTTATTAACCAATGGGTTTAATAGATTTTAAACTTAAACGACCTTATATGAATATAGTACAATGAAATAAAATAAATGAAAAATAAATTAGAAGACCTTGAAAAGTAACCTCAAGAAATCCAGCAAAAACAAAAACATATATTTGAATGGCAAATTAACCACTGTGTTTAACTTAAACATGTTCTACAACTAAATTAAATAAATAAAAATAAATTAGAATGGACTGCTTGTATTAGAGTGCTTATATGAGATATACTAGAAGCAGGTCGATATTTGTTTATTTGATGATATCGAACTGATAGCCGATATCAATACTGGATTGGGACACCCCTACTACTTGCATATGTATGTATGTGTATTTTACATATGTGTATCCATAAGTTGAAGAGTCTGTCCTCAGCCATCTCTGTTGTAAAGTGTCTTGAGATAACACTTGTTATGGATATATATACAAATAAAGATTGATTGGTTGACTAAATTATGACTGCTGTCAGATATAGCACTAGTTAGCCTTACTGTTGACATGTTCCACCTCAAAAATACCAAAAGTGTGAATTTACACTTGGGGCTATCAGAAGATTTCCTGCATCTTTAACTCAACATCAGAGCTAATGATACATACGTGCTTAATTTGTGGGAGAACTAAGTTGAGCTGAGTTAAGTGGCCTGTAGGTCTAATGGTCTGTGCTTACCTCTGCTTTAATGTGCTCTGAGTAAAATCCCATTTCCATCAGGCCTTTCTAATCACAGCCAGAGCTAAACGGATGTGTGATAAATAGACGTTCACTTCTCTCATTACACGTTGAATAAACTGGACCTAATCGCATATCCCTCTAAAAACAGAGCTGCCTCTGCCTTAAAATCAACATTTTGAAGCTGTAGGGTTACTCATCCCTTTCTTCTCTCCGGCTGTCTTTATCTGCGGCTGTCGCTGCTTTCCTTAAAAACAACAAAAGGTTTGTCTCGGTTCAGACAGGCCCAGTTATTGCAAGGCCATACAGCGGCTGCGGAGACGGAGACTTTTATGATGCCAACAGTCAGAGAAGATTAAAAAGCATCTCTGTGTCTTCTTTGTTTTTTTGTTTTTTTTTCATCATGGCAGATACATCACAAAGGTTTGGGAGGAAAGGGATGGTGGAGGGGGTTGTTGTGTGTGTGTGTGTGTGTGTGTGTGTGTGTGTGGGCAAGGAAACGGGGACTGTTTTCTTCAGAGCGCCGATTCAGAAGTTGGCACCACTTCCACTCCGCCGAGTCCTCCCCCTCACAAGGCCTTTTTCTCGGCGTTTGATGTCTGTGTCAGTTTCTTTCTGTCTCTGTCTTCCTCTAATTTAATAATCCAGCTTTGAACTTTATCGTGCAGAGGCCTCACTTTGGTGGCTGAGCGGGAGAGCGAGGCGACACTCCGAGGGGAGTTTTTTTTTTTTTTTTTTTTAAGGGAGGGGGGGGTCTTTATTGCACTTTATTTGCTGAGGAAACAGTGTTGAGACCCGGGGTTTAAACCTGCAGCAGCTGGTGTCAAACATAAAGCGTTGGTTAGCTTGAGATTTATCTTTGTTGTCTTCACGGTGTGTCAGGCATTAATGGAGCGGCGGCGGCGGCGTCAGATCAGGTCTTTCTCACGGCGTAGAGATCAGAGATCAGGAGGCTTTCATCAGGCAGACTTGTTTCAGTAAACGCGACTGTTTCTGATGATTATGAAATCAAATGATGAATCACAGGGACCAGAAAACTTTAGTTAGTGAGACTGCTTCAGTTTAAATCTAATAGTACCCACTGTGTGCGGCGTGAAGGTTTCTGACTACAGGACCTTTTTGTACACGACTCCAAAAGTTGTAGCAGATGTTTCACAAGCAAACAACTTTCCCGAGGACTCAAAGTTGGTCAACTCAAACTTTTAGAGACGGAAACTTAAAACCATTAACGAGGGCTGATTTGATTCAAAACAAAAATGTACAAGCCAAAAAACGAACAAACTTTGTGAACTGCTGCGAAGACTTTGGCCAAAATTTAACTGCAAAAGGAAGACTTTTTAGGAGAAAACACATTTGTTAACACTGCCTTTCCAGACCTCCAATTGCATCTTAAGAGGAAACAGACAGTTAAAACCAAATTTTTGCTTTTATTATTAACTTTAAAATCTGTTCAAATAAACATTTTTTCAGTTTTTTATATTACTATTGCCAACATGCTGGAAACACTTCTTTCTGCTTTTCACTGTGGGGGAGTTGGCAGTCTTGTTTGCTTTATTTTTGTTCTAATCAGGGTAAATAGGGGACTAATGCTGTCAGATGCTCCCCCATTGCCTGTACTTTGAAAACACAGAAGCTTATAAAAAATCTTGCCTGATTCTGGTATTGACATTTGTGATATCTTGTTCAGAATATTAATTTCTTCGATGAAATCACTGCCCCAGAGCACCAACCAAGGGCAACAGCTGATCATGATCCTGAATTTAGCAGTAGTTAACGTAAATATTGAAGTGTTAGCCTTTCACTCACTGGTGTGTTAATGGAAACCTGAAGTAACTTTCCGGGAAACAATTTAGAGACATCCACATGGAGACAAGTTCAGGTGTATCCACACAAGATTTTAACTGTTTAGGCATTTTGTCCAAACAAAAACAGTGTTTCGAGTGCCTGAAAATGTGATTTTTTTTTAAACAGGTCCCAAATCTCAAGACATTTAATCAACTTTTATAAAAATATAGTCCTGCTGAGCGGCTTGCATCCTTTCAGATGTTTGACAGAGACTCCCACATTCACTCACTCATTGTTTTGTGGACTACAAATACAGATAGCTCCAGAAACAACAGCGTCATTGCCCATTTCTTGCTTGAACCACTTCAGTAAACCCTGGCAACAATGGCAGATGATGGTGTCATACTCGTGACGTAGAAGCTACCGAGCTTGTTACGGCTTTCAGAGCAAAAACTTCTGTTCCTGTACGACCACCATGAACAACAAGACAACACAGAGAGATGTATATGCCAGTGTTTGTTGACATTCTCAAGATGAACACTGGCAAAATGCCTCCATTGTGAAACTGGTTTGACTCTTGCATGAAAGCATGTAAGTATGTGTGCTTCTGCATGTTACTGAGTTTACTAGAAAAACTTGCATTGACAAGAGCGCATTATGTAGAGATCTATAAGCTCTGCACATGTATTCATCTTTGACACTGACTACGTTAGCTATCCATCCATCTATTACCTGTACATCTTGCTCCAGTCATGGTCCAGAAGAGGTTGGGGCAAATTCTCATGATCACTGGGCTGAAGGCTGGATACACTCTGGACAAGATGATCATCAGTTACACCTGAAACAAAGAAATGTGGTTTGTTTACCTACCAATATTTCAGTATGCTAACTAAAGCAGTCTCAACAACAAGGAGCACCACAGAACTCATTATGGCATACAGCAGCTTTAATTTTATAAGACGACATAATAAAACTCTTCCAAACATAGCTGTACGCAGTCTGTCTCCAGCACTCTTTGAAACACCAGCCCGGGGTTATTTCAGGGGCAGTGGGGAACTTTGTGTGAATACAGCCAATCAGACCGATCTGTTCGAGGTGTGTGACGGATCTGGCTCAATCTGTGACCTTTTCTGAATATGTGTGTGTGCAAGTGTGTGTGCAAGCAAACGCTGCTCCCGCCACCGAGCGTCTACTTCGCTAAAGGGCCAAAGATGAAAGAAGCCTGATCAGAGACAAGAGGTTGGAAAAAAGACTAAAAAAAGTCAGTCAGGAAAAACAGAGACTTTGCTTTATGAAGAGGAGAGTGGAAGACGGAGTGACGGGGGGAGCAGAGGAGTAATAAAAGAAAGTGTGAGGAAGAGTCAAAGACAGAAGGTTCAGTACCTCAACTGCTCTTAAGGGTGAAGCTTTCTACTCCAAATATATCATCACAGAGGGAACTTGGATTCCACCTCCATCACCTACATATTAACTTCCATCACAGTGAGTGTGTGGAGCTCTGATCTCAGGAAGAAGACTTGAGTGTTATGTTGTATCTTCACACATCCTCAAATTGTTCTGTAGTTTCATATCAGTGACTAATTTCTTTAACGGTGTGTTCACACAGAAAGCGTTGAAAGCGAATGTATTCGCGCGTCAACTGAAATCGCGCCGCGCTAGACGCTCAAGTTTTGAGGCTGGTACAAATATGCAAAAAAAAGCTCATCGCTCGCCGCGGCATCGTCCGCCATCATCATTTCATCCTATCATTTCATCGTCATACTTGGCTCTGATTACCACCATCGCTGCTCTGTACCTGCTGTGGAGAAGTCAGCTGCGGGCTAGGCGCCGACGTTGGCACTGGATGCATCCCTACGGAGGCGGTGTGAGCTCGGTGAGTTCCGCCGTTTCATGCAGGAGCTGCGTCTGGACGACGGCCGGTTCCAGCGGTACTTCAGGCTGACTGTTGCCCAGTTTGAAGACCTGCTAGCCAGGGTTGGTGCCAGGATCTCCCGCCTAGATACCAACTACAGGTAAGACAGTCCAGCGGCAGCTGCGGAGCACCTTTCCATCTGTCTCCAGTGAGTTTAGCAGGTTGTCAAATTAGCAAGACTACGACCCCCAGAACGCCCTGCGTCAGTGACGATCTCCACGCTGATAGGCTGTCGCGGCGCGTCAACACGCTCGCTCGCTCGAAATGTTCAATTATTTCAACTTGAGCATCAAGCGTCGAGCGATTTTTCGCTGGAATCACTCGACGCTCAACGCTTGAAGCTGCTCTATGCTCGTCCCGATGCAGCGTCAATTCGGGTCTTTACATTGACTTTGTATGTAATATCATCGCGCGAAAAATTCGCGACGCTTTCGGTGTGAACACACCGTAAGAGATGCCTAATTATCACGTTAATCACGATTAATTGTTTAGTCGGGATCATCGTGTTGTGTTTTTTAATCCGTTAATGTGATTTTAAATCTCATTTCTATGTTTTCATATTTTCAGAAGGCAGAACTTGAAAACACAAGAGCAACTGGTGATTAGATGTAGGATGCCTTATTATCACGTTAATTGCAACTAATTAGTTACATTCATAATTAACACATTACGTTTTTAATCAAGTCAATCTAATTTTTTAAACCCGATTTTGCTGTTTTGGTATTTTCAGAGGGCTGAACCTTAAATTACCAGAGCAGCTGGTGATTGATCGATCAGTCCGCTCATCACATGCTTCACGGACCAATCACATCAAGCCCCAGTATGACGTAGCAGCTTGACCCTGTTGTTAGCCGTTAGCTTAAACTACATGTACTTCAGTCCTCAGACTATCGTCCTATGCTACATTACATTTTACCACATAGATGTATCATTTGCCACTTACGAGGGGCAGATGATACATCTATGTGTTATGTTGTACCTTCACACATCCTCAGCTCGTTCTGTAGTTTCATATTACGAGTGACTGACTTCTTTTAGGGATGCCAATTATTACGTTAATCGCGATTAATTCATTATAATTGTATTGGTAGCTTCAGAGGGTAACGCCTTAAAGTACCAGAGCAGCTGGTGATTGGACGATCATTACGTTCCTCACACTCTTCACAGACCAATCACATCAAGCCACAGCATGACATAGCAGCTAGACCCTGTTATTAGACGTTATCTTGAACTATGAGTACGCCAGGTCTTTGACTATCGCTTTATCTCACATTCAATTTTACCACACAGATGTGTCATCTGCCACTTACATGTGACATGAATCTCATCAAAGATAAAACCCACCAAGTTCTCCTGGTAAACTTCTGAGGAGAGCAAATTTCATATCATAGGGTAACCATGACTACAGCATCGTTCGTGCAGCATCTCTGCGTCTCTTTATCTGTCCCAGCAGTGGGAAAGAGGAAAATCATTATTTTCCATAAGACAGCTTGAAGGGACATTCTTCGCTCCTCTTTTAAAGGAGTAATCGAGTCCATTTCTGATAAAACTGCAGATCTTGCTGCATCCACAGAGATCACTTTTACACGCTGCTGTTGTTTTCAAACATGCAGTCACTTCCTGTTGTCGTCACATCCGCAGCTCCACCTCTGTCCCCTGATTGGGCCATTAAAGTTGGAGAGTTTGTATGCATTGGGCTTCTCGTGCTTTAGTTTTTGATGAATGGTAAATGGACTTGAGCTTATATAGCGCTTTTCCAGTCTTTTTGACTACTCAAAGCTGCTTTACACCGCAGGTCACAGCTACCCATTCACACCCATTCACTCGTACATGCACTTCACTGATGGTTCTGAGTTTCTATGTCAGTTATCCATCAGTATTTCTAACATATTCACGCTTTTCATGCCCATTTACATGCCACTGACGTAGCAGTGGGAGCAACTTGGGGTTAAGTGTCTTACTCAAGGACACATCGCTATGTGTGGCCCGGAGGTGGGCTTGAACCTGCAACTTCCCAATCACTGACCAAGCGCACAATCCAACTGCGACACCGATGAATGGAGAACAATCTTTTAATCTGCCACAATAACCTAATGAATTTCAATGAAAATACCTCAAGTTGAGGTGTTTTTCAGCTATTTTCAAAGTGAGATTAAAAAAAAGATTCATTGGATTAATTAATTACAGCTCATAATTAATTAATTAATCTCTCAGTTTTTTAATCTTCTGACAGCACTAATTTCTTTAGACAACAGCAGTAAAACAGGCTCACTCAAGAAACCTAGAGCTTCCTCACATTGTAACGAGACAGCTGATGTGGTTTGGATGTCTGATTCCGCTTTGCTGAATTAATTTGGAGGTTTTCTTGATATGTCCAACTGGGAGGTAACCAAAGGATGGGCTTTGGTGCTATAGATCCATTCCAGGCTGGGTAAAACTGGGAGACCACCATGAGAAACTGAAAAATGTTGCTGGGATGAAGATGAACCGCCATTGGGTTAGGCTGAAATGATGGCTTAAAGGTGTAGTCAGCGATGTGGGAGAAAACGAGTGGAGAGGAAAGCAACACCAATGTTGACTCAGGTCTTCACTTTTTCATGGTCATAGCCTTTCTTTTTCACGTTTCACTCCTCTGATCTCTTTCTTTGGTCTGTTTTTCAGCCATTGCTACTGCACCTATTGTATCTCTCTCTTACGCTAACTGCGCACGCTACGCAACCTACCACTCCCCCTCCCCCCTCTGTCTGATCTGCGCATGAGTATGATCGCCCCCTGGATGTGGGGGGGTGTACCCTGTTTTGGTAACTGAGCCCCAGTATTTACCTGCTGAAATTCAGAGCCAAGGCTGTGTATTGAAACCAAACTTTTTTTAAAACATGCTGTCAGTGGGGACATCTTGTGGATGGAGAGGAGAAATACAGTGAATTTGACAAATAGTGCATTAGATTAGAAGATTAGAAGATCGCTGACTACACCTTTAAAAGATGGATGGATGGATGTTTGAATAAGTGGATGGGTAGAGGATTTACTAATAAATCTAGCTTTTATCCAGGGACTCTTCAAATAAACCGAATATTCTTCATGTTGATTTTGACGTCAGACTTCATACATCAAACTCATTTGACAGTTTTCTCTTTTGGGCACAGCCACAACCCCTCACTGTTCCACCTGAAAAACAGTCATAAATAAACTTCTGTGGCTGCCTGAGGTTTTTTTTTGCAGATGATTGTCTCAATAATGCCATGACAAAAATGTACAGAATTATGATAACTGATCAGAAGTCAACAAGCCAGAGCAGAAGACACTGATTTAAATAACATCCGCTTATTGAAAAATATATATATCTGTCTCTGTGAAGGAGTTTAACTGACCTGAGGATAAATGTCAGTGATTCACTGCAGAATGAGGAGTAAAATTATCTTCTCCTATATTTCCCTCTGTGCAGACTCCACCGCAGCAGCTGAGGGTTCATAGAGAGTACTGTGACACTCGCTCTAATTCAAACTCTGGAAGTGCTGCTGTTGCATTTTTAACTGCTGTCTGATGTTTCATCATTAGCTCTGTCATAGTTCTAAGAAATATTTGCAGTCTGCTGGCCTCACTCTTACCTCCTGGTTCCTCTCTGGGTGCTTTTTTCAGTGCCAAGGTAGCGCTTGGACTATTTTTAACCTCAGAATTGTGCTCAGTCATTTGCATGATTGAGCAAAAAAAAGCAAACTGAATCCACCTTCTCCTTGTGTCACGACAAAGGAAGAGATTTACAATCAGTGTTCACACAAGTGGCGTGTAAGCACACCGCAGTTTAGAGGAACAACAAACATGTGAGGCGTTTAACCAGCAGTCCAAACATATGCTCCTGCTTCTTCACTGCAGCAGGTTCACTTTGACTACTATCTGAAGGGATGACATAGTTTTTGACTGTAAACACAGACCTCTGGTTATGTGCTTGAGGTAAATAATTTCAAAAGAGTGACAGAAAGACAGTAAAGGAACAGTGTGAGGTCAAGGAGAAGGGCTTGTGGTAATCAAGTTTCTGCTTTGTAATGACGACCTTGACATTGTTCACCATCCTTTTTGGTCTTCACCGACTCTCGTCGCTTAGTTATTTGATGTTTTAAAAATGGACAGGTTCACTCCAAAATCTGAACACTAGATGTCACTAAATTGCCAATTTTTACACACTGCATCTTTAAGTGTCTTTTAATCTGGAATCTTTTGTAAATTATTTTAACTGCATTGATTTTAATACTTTATATCTTCCCCTGTAACATGTTCAGATTACGATGGATGGATTGATGGAAATGTAAACTGCAACACAAATAGAACTGATTATTATAATTATAACAAATTTGGTTAACCAATAAGCAGATGCTACAACACAGGGCTGGAAACATATAAATTGAAGAACTGAATCTGAATTGTTTTCTGCAGAAGAATAAAAAATTGAAAACCAAGACTTTTCTTTTGGACGTATTCCAGTTGTAAGTTGTTGAATTGTTCACTTAAAAGAGCCGTTCAAAACAGTCGCCTCGTTCATGAACGTCACATCTCCATCGCAGAAGTGCTAGTAAGCAGATCAGCAACACAAAGGCTTTTTGTTTAGAAGTAGAAAAAAGTGTTTCCCTTAAATAATGAAAACAGATTTAGTATCATAAATATTAGATAATGAATAATGTGTTATGTGCTTTTGATCACTGATTTCCTTACTGTTGTCTGTATTGATAAATGTCGTGAACATTGCAATGGAGCTTGATTTTAAGAAAATCAAGAATCAGATTGAAATTTCAATATCTGCCAGAAAAATTGTATTAAGATCTTTTGCGGAAATCCTTCAGTCCTGCTTGACTGAATCCAACAGAAAAGGCAGAAATGAGGAGAAATAAATGACAGGGAGGAATGCCAGAGTAAACGAGAGGGTCTTGATAATAAGTATTTGTTTAACTATTGACATAAGATTTTTGAAAAAATTCTAAATTATAAGAATGCCCGAATATTTGGTGACCGAATATTTGGTGACCGAATAATGCAAAAAAAGCCATATTCGGCCTTCGGTGGAGTGAGGTAACGGCAAGGCCGTGTGACGCAATGACGAAATCAACCACGTCATTGCATGTGACTGTGGCAAAGCAGACTAAGGCTGTCATTTTTCCTGAAAATCAAACTCAAACATGCACCCAAATAATTGAAGATATTCCATTACCCCCCAGTAAGGGACAGAGACTCTCTAATCCGCCCTTTCGGTAAAGACCCTGCCGAAAAAAACACAGTCACACGGGGTTAAACTCTTGACGAAGTGCAGCTGCACTCGGCCGTTTTGCTTGGATGAAAAGCCGACGGCTGAGCCCACAAGTACGTGGAGGACGAGTGACTAAACTGTATTTCACAGAAAACACAGCCTGGTCTTTGATTTTAATTTTGCCATCAACGGTGTACAACCAAAACTACTTCCACACAGCTCTCTCAGCTCAGAGCTGTTAATGTCCACTCGGAGTGGAAACTCTTTGTTTACTGAGGTCAAGAGAGCAGCGGATGTGACTGAGGGTCAAGCAGCGCTCACAGCGCCCTCTGTTTTACGGAATGGTCCACTGCTCCAGGCCTGATGTGCTGCCACACTCAATATTTTACATTCAAATATTTATTTACTATTCGGTTACGGATATTTATTCCCATATTCGATCGGTTATTCAAATATCGAATATAAAGTGACAGCCTTAAAGCAGACTTATGTCAAAAGGACAATTATTTATTTGTTGGTATTATTGATTTATTGGTTTATAGCCACTTCAATGCACTTCAGTAATTTTTTAATGCATATTTTGTTTTGTTTGAAGGCTTGATATGAATGAAGAACTTTGTTGGGCTTTTTTTGAAAAGCAAAGGCTACTGGAATATTTAAAAATGTCATATTCAATAAACAATTACTTTCTTTTAAAAACATGTCTAAAAATGTACTCTAAGCTATTAATGCACTATTAAAAAATATAGTGAACTACTTTGCCTCCGCATTGGATATTCGGTATTCGGCCAAGCGTATATATTTTATTCGGCTTCGGCCACAAATTTTCATTTCGGTGCATCCCTACTAAATTATTCTTGAAATATCTTTTTTTTTTTTAAACTATGTGTATAGATAGATTCTGGTTATACAGACAACTCAAAAACATGAAGCCTCTCGCCTGTCAATCTCTGACACGAGAAAAAAACACTTATTAATCACTATTATACGAAGATTTGAAGACTCACAATACACCGATTGAAAAGATAAGCCCTGAAGTAACCCATTAGAGCGTCTGGGAGCATCTGCAGCCTGCCACACACTCTGCTGTCATGTAGTAAGCAGAACTGATCAGAACAGGCACTGCGATTCCACACACAGTCAGAGCTGACGCCTTCAGCTAAATGAAAGGTGATGTGAGCGCGTATAGATTGTTTTGTCAGCGCGGAGATGCTGCAGATTCTCTGTTAACGGGTGCCAACGTTCGTTCCCCCTCCTCACTCAGGTTGACGTGTCAGAGACCCGACTGTGAAATAAGTTCAACAGCCAGATTAGCGGAGATACACCAACAGGGCGGGGAAGAAGACGTAAACACAGAGAGGGAGGGAAACGGGGTGAAGCTTGAGAAAACAAGGGGAGGAAAACTGACAGATTGAGAGGTTTGAGTCGCAGCGAGGGGGCTTACATCCTAAACAATGCAAAATCTGACACACTATATGCTCCACAGCAGAATGAAGGGCTTATTTGATGGAGAAATATTTTTAAAAATGTTTTTTTGGGAGAGAAATATCTCAAAAGTCAGATCAAATCAGACTGAGGCTTCCTCAGCTCAGTGTTCACCAGAGTTTTAAACAATCAGAGCCACATTTTATGACTGAGGTGTCCATTTCAGACCAAGACAGAGAGATAAAACAGAGGGATAATGTTTTGGGTGATATCGTCAAACTGGTCTGTATCCTTCAAGATTTCAAACAACTTGCTGAGCTGAGATGTTTGTTTCCCTCCTCTCTTTCTACTAAACAGGCTGGATGAGAAGATGGTTCACTCTGTCCATCTTTCTTAACACCGGGGCGCATTGGTTCTTATAGCGGGATTCTATGGCTGAGTAATCCCTCCTGCCAGTCATTCACTCTTTGCGAGGGGGAGGCGGTGCCGCTCATGCGTACACGCACACAGAGCTGCAAGTGAGGGTCATGAGGAGTAGGAAGGAAACAAACACAAATATGAATGATGGGAGGAAAGCGACGGTTCCTAAGCCGGCTGCCACAGTCCCAGTGTGGGAATATTTTGGTTTAAATCAAAACGAACAAGGTGTGAGCCCATGAACATCGATGAGCCGATATGTTGTATTTGTTTGAAAGTAGTGGCGACGAAGAAGGGGAGATGCAGTAAAGCCTTTGTCCTGACAGTCAGTGCTTACTGAGGTGTTTGGTCTCTAATCTAGTTTTAGTTTTTATTCATGTGCACTTGTTTTTTAAGTTACTATCCAGGGTTCAAAAGGGTAGTTGACAAAAACAATGGGGAAAATAATTAGTCCACAAAATTAACAGTTCAGAAAATTGTGTACCATTTCTCCAAATCCACTATTGGAAATGCCAGTAACTGTGTGTCATACCGCAGTGAACTGAACCTAAAGCTGTAGGTATGTGAGAGTCACAGGCAGCTCAACTCTGGGAGCTTTCACTTTGGTTTAAATCACTGCCATGTTGACCTCATGTACAGGTAAACAACTAAACAGTGATATCACACAGTTGTGACATTAGGAATTGTTCTGGCTGATATCTGTTATCAGGGAAGATGAGTTTATCAGGGTTTAACCCTTTAATGCCTTTTGTATCATATTTGATACATACATTTATGATACATTTAATCAATTTGATCAACCAATTACTAAAAAAACATTGGAATACAATCAGATCAATGAAAAAGTGCTCAAATGGATTATCAGTTGCCAAAAATGCCCAATGAGATACAAAAATTTGTATGTTAGACTTCGTGGAAATTTTGAGTTTATTAGGCTTTCAGTAGAAAGTGAAATAAACTTTTCAGCTTCAAAAAATTTCGAATTTTCTGGCTATAATTAAGGAATTTAAGGGTGAAGAGGTTTCATGGGTGAGCTGTTGCATGCAAATGCTCCCCATTTAGTGAATTATCTGCTCATATTCCTCATACTCAAAAAGTGGACACACAAGTTGCTGCTCGTTTGCAAGTTTGCACTGGGCACGTCCAAAAATCTGTTTAAAACTTCATGTATCTCTACTGTCAGGGTAAATTTAGGATATTGGCTTGCCTTTATCAAGCAGACTGCTGTAATATTTCCCCTCTATATTCACATGTTTTAAAGCAGTCAGTAAACACATCGCCTTGCTCTTCTCTCTCCTGAAGCATTTCTGATCTGATGTTAGAATCAAACCTTCCTGCCACCTGTTTGGTTTTATTCGTTCCTGTATCGTCTAAAAGCTTCATCCTTTTCTCTCCTGAACACGATATGAGGCAGAACAAGAGTTTTTGAAGTCACGAGCGCGGCGCAGAGGACACATGGGATGAATCATGGGACTGCGATGACGGTGGTTGTGCTTGTGCCCTGGATCTGGGGGGGTTATTTTGAGCATTGCCTTTAACCTTTCCATGCAGGTGCTGAGATTTCTGACCTTTCCACCGTGTGCCTCCCCGCTGCCTCTGAGTGCCTCTGATGGTTATGGAGTGGACCTCTCCAGCTTCTGTGTGTGCGCTTCAAATGCACTTTTGCTTCTCGCCACCTCTCTGCTTTCAACTGTATGGCCGAGGCATGTGTTTGTACGCGTGCGGTGGTGGAAGCCGTGCAAGGCCGGGCGCAGGAAACTCGATTTGACACGAGCATAGTGAAGATTACCTGTGTCCAGACAGTTATTGCCTTACAGACAATAAGAAGCGCCATCACTCACTTTTAAAGGTCAACGTGCTGAAACAAGGGGCTCCGGCAGGCCGGAAATAACCTTACAAAAGACCCACCAGGGAGGGAGAGGGAGAGAGAAAGGGGAGGTTAAGGTGAGGAGAGAAGGAGATGGAGAGATGGTGGGAGGCTAACCCAAACACAGCCAGCGTCCATCAACCTGCTGATCCCTGACCTGGCTCTGCCTCCACCTTCTTCAGCCAACATCACTCCATTTTTACTCCATCCTGAAGCTTTGGGTTTTATCAGCTCTGATGTGGAGCCTGAAATCTTCAGCTTCATGCTTCTGCCAGTTCTACGGGGTGTATTTGGAAATTTTATTTGTTTTGGAATCAGAAAAATGAACAAAAGTGTCATCCCTTGACAGAGTCTCTTAAAAATGATGGCTGATCTTAGCTGTTTTTAACACATTTTAAAAATAAAATAGAAAATCAAAGCAATATCTATAGCATAACATAGCAATAGCATATCTGCTCAACAGCTCATAGAGGTAAATAGCTAAAAAGTCAATCACATGGCTGAGACTTAATGCATTAAGCACAAAGAATAGTCAGGACAATCTACTGAAGTTCAAACCAGAATGAGAATTGGCAAAAAAAGCTGGTCCAAGTATTTTAGAGACTAAAAAATATCCAATGTTTTTAGACTGAAGACATATATATTTAGGCTTTAAATACCCAGTAGCATGGTAACACTTTTACTCCGTTTAACTTTATTTTATTGTATTTTATTGCTCTTATTGCTTTTATTGTTTTTATTGTTTTCACTGCTTTTACTGCTGTTATTGCTTTTATTTGTTTTTATTTGTTTTATTTATGGCTTTTACTTACTACCTATTGTAAGGCACTTGGTTCACCAAAAGGGTTGTTGTAAAGGGCTGTATAAATAAAAAACATTTACATTTACATTTTCGGGGTTAAAACCCCTTGTTGATGCTAGATGTTAGAGGAGAATGACTAGAATGGTTTGACAGAAAAGAAAAATGACCTCAATAGACTGTTCTTTTTAGTCAAAGTATGCAGAAGACCATTTCTGGATGCACTACAAGAGCTGAAAGATGATCCAAATCACAATTTCAGACAACGCAATCCTGTGATCACCAAAGTTGCAAATTTTGCAGCTTTCTTGACTTACCCAAGATCTGTTGTGTCAATTATTGCATGCAATTTGGATTTACATTATTGCTGGTAAGCAGTTCAACAACTCAAATCTGTACAGAAGTAGAAGTTGGAGTATCTCTTAAATAATAAGAACAGATTATTTATCATTAAAATCAGATGATGAATAATGTGTTTTGTGCTTTTGATCATTTTATTTGGTCTGGCTTTGAGTTGATTATATTTATTATTTTTAGTAGCATTTTATAATATTTTTGTATTCATTTTTACCCTCTTAATATGTTTTATTTCTCAACATAAACTGAGATTTATTGTTCTAAGTTTTCTTCTCTGTTGACTGATTTTCTTTCAAATTTCTTACTTACATTTTATCTCATTTTACAATATTATTATTTAAAATTCTAATTCATTTACCGATATATTTATTTTTCTATGGCATAGTTATTTATTTTATGTAATCTTTATCATGACTTTTTATTGTCATTTTAGTTTTAGCTCCAGTGTTTCCTCTTTTTTGGTTCAAAATGGCGTTTTTTTCAGTCCTCTAATTCTGTTTCCTGTTAGAATCTCTTCCTCATGTCCATGTATGTGTGTTGTATGTGGATTGGGAGGGTGGGGGAAGGGGTTGCATTTTTCATATTACTCAATTTTCTTCTTTTTGTTTATTTTAATTCTTTTTATTTCTTTGTTTTTATGTGAAGCACTTGGTGCTACAAAATTTTGTATTAAAGTGTTACACAAATGTAGTCTGAATGATTGATTGACTACTTTAAACATGGCGAATATTGCACTGAAGCTTGATTTGAGGAAAATTGCGAATTGAAATTAAATTGCAATATCTGCAATAAAAAACAGACATATAAGGCTTAGTAGTAGTGCATATAACACTTTTGTTTAGGTAGAAAGCTTACTTGTACACTAGTGAACCAAAATTGAGTACATGTACTTCAAATATGAGTATTTGTCGAGCTGAACGGGGGTTGAAATCACCTACAGTCCTGCTCGTATTATTGGCACCCCTTCATTATTTGCATTACTTTAACAATATCTTCAGAAATAAATTGAAATGTACCAAATTTGTGCCATCAGGATCTTTTAATTGGAGGTCCAAAAACAAAAACAACAGTTTTACAAGTTACAACTTGTAATTTCAAAGAGGAAACTGAAAAAAGCATGTTTGTTTGAGACGGCATCAGCGACCCTCTGGACCCTCATAAATCATCGTAATCCTCAACCAGAATAAACAAATCGACAAATTGAGTAAGCAAAAGATTCAACCGCGGGATTAACAGGAAGCAATGCATCAAAAGTAGATCGGTTCGGACCACTTTGTTTCACACCAGTGAAACCGCACCAAATGTCGGGAGATGGAGCAGATCGAGACCACCCCTTCATGGAGGTCTCGGACCGGCTGATCTGGTGCGCACCAAAGGGCGGTGGTTGCATTCACATTGACACTAACGCACCAAACCCTGGGCCAAAACTTCTTTGGTGCGCACTAAATGTGGTTGGTGTGAAAATGCCCTTAGGTGTGGTGTTTTTTCCACCATTCGCACCAACCCTCGAAGACTTCTGTTATCAATTTTTCTCTTCCCTCCACGTCCAGGGGGGTTCTTGACAGTTCCATGCTTGGCAAACTTCTTAATAACATTACGCACTGTTGATACAGGAATACCAAGGTCTTTGGAGATGGCCTCGTATCCTTTGAAGGTCTTGTGTTTGCTGATAATCGCACCTCTGATGTTCTCAGACAGCTCCTTTGTTTTCGCCATTGTGACAAAGAAACAGGGGGCAACAGGGGGCTTTTTAAAAAAAGAAGCCATCATTCATTGGCTAATAGATGTCACATGAGCACAGACAATTTATCACAGGTGATTCTCATTTTGATTTGCCACAGATAAGTCACAACGTGGTTCCATACTGATTTGCAGCACAGGGTGCCAATACCAGTGACACAGCAAATTTTGCTTTTCAATTTTTTCCTCCCATGTTTTATTGTTTAAAATTACTGTTTATCAATTGCTCTTTTGTGTCAAACACAAGTTCTCCATAGAAACAAATGTTTGACTTGATTCATTTTTTTCAAGAACATATTCAACATTGTGTACTTAAACTTCATGGGTGCCAATAATGATGAGTAGGACTGCATATCAATTTAACGCTCACACGGCTTTCCATAGCAAGATGATAAAGTGAAAAGTAAGTTAAATTCTATTTCTGCTATTTGGCTGAAAAATCAAGACACTTCAGAACTGCTGAAATTTCTGCAGCAAACCTTCTCTGACTGTTTCCTTACGTATGAGTGTCACTATGTGCTCTTGTTGGGGGCAGCATGTCATTATTACCAGGATGAACAACATAACTTATGTACTCTCAAATGAAGGCAACATAGACATTTCTGCAGCAACGGAGATAGCTCTAGTTTGTTTGTAAAACTCAGAGCAGCCTGCACACTCATTAACAGAGGCTCCTGTGTGTTTTTTAAGTTTGTGCCACAACACTGAGCGAGAAAACACTAAAAGTACTTCCGCAACTTTAATGAGGCACAGTATGGTATTTTTGACAGTTTGCTTACCCGGATCATGAAGGCATACAATTAAGGAAGCTGGTTTAGAATAAGCAAACAGCAAAACATGAAAAAGATCTGCAACTCAGCTGAGAGGGTGTTTTCTATAGGGTATATCCATCAAAATAAGAGAAAGATGTAAAGAAATACAGTGGTGTCATTGTTTACAAATATGAGGATACTGCTAATTTTGACAGCACATTTAAATTTAGATTGGGATACAGGCTTTTGCCTAAAAATATTTTAATTAAAGTCATAATTTAGTCAAGGTTTAGTTGAAGAAATCCTACAACATTTTTGTCAAGCATTTTAGCCGACAGTAAATTTATTCAACTCAACTATGAAGCGTTAAGTGTAAGGCATTTTTTATGTTCCCTTAAAATTCTGAAGTCATGTTGGATAAAATCAAACAACTCATGAACCCTTAGTGAATGCTAGTACAGTTTGGATGTAGAAATGAACAGAATCAAATTTAACTTTTGTGTGAAATGCAGTCACCTTTATTTAGGCTACCTGGCAGAGTATCTCAGTTACAATACCAGAACTGACAACAAACAGTGAACCTGCTCTACATGAATATATCAGATCATAAAGAGAGCAGCTCTGATTGGATCGCTCCACAACTTATCCCACCAGCACAAAGCTAAGGCAGCTGTGATTGGATGTCCCTCTTTACTTATCCAACCTTTCCTCACAACCAAAGTAGCTGTGATTAGATATATTTCTAACTTGTCCCTAATTTCTGCATGACCAAATTAGCTCTGATTGGATTAAGTCTCTGAAAATTTTGTCTGGTTGTTATTTGTCGATGAAAATGTCAAGTAACTTAGTTTTACTTTTTGTCTTTGTGTACTTTTTTTCTACTCGTAACTTTATAGTTTGCATCAGGGACAAAAAGGTTGTTGACAAAAACTACCACAAAAATAATTAGTCCACAAAAGCAACACATTAAAAAATAATGATGGTTTGAGAATTCAGTATATCTGTGTGAAATTATAATTCCTGTTGTGGATGAAAGTTTTCTGTTGCAATGTCCAAACATGAAATAAGGGTGCATGGACATAGTTGTCTATGAGTATATGTACAGTAAGTGCACAACATCTGCATTTGTTCGTAAACAATTGTTTGGTAAAGGGGTGGGAATTAATACGTTTTTACTTCATCCCACTCCTTTTCGAATATGTCATTAGATAATGTCTGTTTGTTTTGTTTTGTATTTTTTTCTGTCTTTCACAGTGATTTTACTTTAACCTCATGTTCGAAATAAATGTCAATCAAGCTATCAACACTGCAGTAAATTGGCTACCATTTTTTAAATCCAGTAATGGAAACGCCAGTAATTGTGCGCCATACTGCAGTGAACTGAACCTCAAGCTGTAGGTGCTTGTTGGTGTGTGAGAGTCACAGGCAGCTCAACTCTGGGAGCTTTCACTTTGGTTTAAATCACTGCCATGTCAACCTCATGTACAGGTAAGCAACTAAACAATAATATCACACACTATTGACATTAGGAATTGTACTGGCTGATACCTACAAGAGTAATTTAGTTTATCAGGGTTAACACTTTAACGCCTTTTGTATCAAATTTGGTACATACTTTTACGATACGTTTCATCAATATGATTAACAAATTACTTAAAGAAGACTCTGAATACAATCAGATAAATGTAGAAGAATGTACTCCAATGGATTATCAGTTGTCAAATACGCCCAATGAGATACAAAAAAATATACGATAGACTTCATGGAATTTTTGATTTTTTTAGGGTTTCAGAAGAAAGTGAAATAAACTTTTCAGCTCCAAAAAATTAAGAATTTTCTGGCTATAATTAAGGATTTAAAGGGTTAAGAGGTTGCATGGGTGAACTGTTGCATGCAAATACTCCCTCACTACTCAAAAAAGTGAACATACAAGTTGCTGCTCGACCTTTCCACTGGGCATGAGCAAAAATCTGTTTATAATCACATATGACAACTTCATGTATCATGTATCAACCTTCTTTCTTCGTGGCCAAATTACGTCTGATTGGATTTATGTCAAGCATTTTATTTGTTGAGGAAAATGTCAGCTAGTTCAGTTTCAGGTTTTGTCCACTTCTTTTTTTTCTTTTTACAAAATCATTAATCAACAAAATAAAAACTGAATGAGGCACATGGATATTTCTCCTTATTTCTTTGCTATCACACTGGAGCTCAAATCTACTCCTACAGAAAATCCACAGTTTCCTTCCCCTCCTACTATCCGCCCACTCTCTCTCACACACAGACACACACGGCCATGCAGAATCGATACGTCTTTCAGCGGGCTGCTGTTGTGGCTTGAATGTGAATAAACAGTCGTATATTTCAGCTGAGAATCGATGGGTGTAGACAGATGAATGGCACACAAAGACACCTCCGAACAGGACAGAGGGACCTGCGAGTATGTGTGTGTCGCACTGTTACTCCTCATCTCTCTCGTCCCCGTGTCCAGCTGCTCTTTCACTCTCCCAGATCAATAGGTGTGATGGATTGGTGACAGGTACCACACACTGGAGACATGTGCCGTCAAACAACAGCACTTCCCATTCAGAGCCGTTTCAATCACTCTCTGCCAGTCATAACTCGTTTCCGGGCCGCGTTAAGGCCGCCGCCCCTGCTTCACCCGCGATTGCCCGCCTGATTTCTGCCTCCGACATTAGCACACAAACACACACGCTCGCACAAAGGTTGAGGCGCTGACATTTGAGTGTGTTTTTGTGGAGTTCTGCGCGCTGCGTGTCTGTCTATCAGAGGACGGCGGTGACTTTTCAGACAATGGGCTGCAGACGCTAATCGATGGTATCTGCGGCGCCGGTCGACAGCAGGCGCAAAGGTCCAGGTTTACAGCTGCGGACTCCTGACTGTCTTTCACACTGATGCACGGCAAGAGAGGGACGGTGAGTATTTATGTGCAACTGATGTATGGATGCCCGAGTATAAAGATGGCGTTTTGGTGTAACTGGATTCAACACTCATTCCAAACATCTGACTACCATCTTTAGAGTTTGACAGGGTGCTATATTAAGAGGCCAATTCACAAATTCCATGATTACAAAAATCGTATTCAACCACAATTTTTACATTCTCTAAATAAAATGCTCTCTTTAAACAATGAGGATAGGGGTGGAAAAGTCAAAAGTCAAAGACAAATTAATCAATATCAACACTGAAAGACGCAATGTTTCCAAGAAAATAGAGCTTTAACAGGCTATGTCAGTAAACCTGCAAATGCTACACAATTTGACTGACTGATTAATTAATATCTTTATTTGATCATGTAAATGACAGCTTAAAAACAGTAAAAAATATACAAGTATGTGATAATCAAAAAAAATAAAAGCTGACAGTAGCTAAATCTACAATGATCAACTTATCTTATCTCACTAAGGGTGTGAGAAAAAAATCGATTCACATAAGTATCTAGATATTTTGTTTGACGATTTTTGAATCGATCCTTTTGTTCAAAAATTGTTGCTTTTTTTTCAAAATTTAAATGCTTCATTTCAGTTTGTATTAATAAGCCACTTTTAGATGCAATCCAAACAGTATAAACAGCTGGTTAAAATATATTGTTTTATACCATAGTCTGGGTGAATACTCAATTCTGATTGGCTGCAGGGTGTCCGTTAAAAGGTGACAATGGACACCTAGAACAGAAGTTCCGGTCAAATAGCCTGATGGTTCTAAATTAATGCGCTGGATCAACAGTAGTTCGTAACCGTGGCAACGGAAACTCTTAACATCACCTAGCTCATAGACAGTAGACAAAATGAACGATTTCATGGTTTCCTTCAACCTGTTTGGTGAATTCGATAATTATGAAGGGATGCAGCAGAAGAAGAAGAGAAGAGAAAAGAATATGAGAATAAGGAGATGCGACACAAGGAGGTGACACCGGAGGAATTGAACAATTTAGAGGAGGACAAAGACGAGGGGAACACAAAGAAAACCACGAAATGGGCAGTTAAAACATTAAGAGCCTTCCTAGCTCAGAAAAACATGGACATCAACTTTGAAAGCTACACCCTAATCCCTCCACTGATTAGGCCTAATACAACAACTGCAGCCGACCGAGCTGCAGGTTCTGTGGCCAGAGGAGGTTAGCTTGGCAACGTGTCACAATGAGCGATATTAAATAGTCCGCTCAGCCACTTCTTGTTTAAAACGAATGATTTTAACAGTATAAAAACAACATTAACATGTTAATAATTGATTAAATATGTATTTTTTTCATAAGTAACCATGGTATAAGCGGGATAATGCCCGACAAGGTGTCCAATATCAGAAATTAAAGGACTTTGCGGAAGCCTCCATGTCGTCCATTATTTTCTGATAATGGACACCTCGTCGGGCATTATCCCTTACGTATAAATCCTTAAAAACTCACATGTGATGTTTATTTGTCCTGATATAGTCTGTAGGCATCACAATTGTTCATCTTTTCGCTGGTGTTAAAAAAGCTAACTAAAGATTGTAAAAATCACAATATAGTAGAATGGCAATTTAAATCAAATCGGCACCTAAAAAATCTTAAAAAATCAAGTCGAAAGAAAAGTGAATCATCCGAGCCCTAAATCCAACCCTCTTAAATTTTACTGTACTTCCAAACTGAAATCATAACATAGTCTTAAATTTACAAAAAACAAACAACCATAGCTATACCTTCTTTAAAAATGTATTTACGTGCAAAAATTTCCTCCATATTAGATGTAAGGATAATATTCGATTAATTATTGCATCAAAAGGTAGATGAAACTGGCTTGAATTCTGTTGTATTGCTAATTGGATTTGAGTTTAACATGCAAACATGCTTTAAAGGTAACTTTGTACAGCAGTTTTATAATAATAATAATAATAATAATGATAATAATAATATATTTTATTTAAAAGCACTTTTCTGAACACTGACACTTAACAGCGTAATTAAAAACAAAATTAAAATAAACAAAAACAACAAGCAAGAGGTTAAAAAAACAGAGAAGTTACGGAGAGTATGCCATTTTGAACAGATGGGATTTTAACTGCATTTTGAAGTGAGGTAGAGAGTCCAGGTTTCTGAGGTCTGGTGTGAGTGAGTTCCAGATTTTTTACACATTTGCACCTTTAAGCATCATTCAATGTCAAGTTGTTGACCTCCACTTTCCTTTGCAAAGTCTGTTTATTTAACTTAAATGCCGCCATGTGAAATAAATTTGTTCTTGTCTATAGAAAATTAAGTAAAAAAACGTATAACAAAGTAAAGCTGTCTTCTTGAAAAGACGAGTCAGATCACTCTCCCTTCCGCCGTTATTGTTGTCCAAGTAACTACTAGAAATCTCCCAGACACAATGGATGTGTGATAAGTGTGAGTGTGCTCGCTGGTCAGACCGAGTGTTGACAGAGGATTTGGCGCAGGATTACAGGGGAATAAAAGTGTAAAATGTTCAAAGTCTACATTTATTTGATGTTAAAGCTACAGATGGTTGACTGATTTGATCCTTTCTGATCCTGATAAATGTGTCAGAAGACTTTAATATTTTTGGATGATCTAAGTAAGCAGGTAACATGGATAATCTGGAGAAGTGTTTTTATCTGACCGAGGCAAACCTAAAAGCAAGATGAAAATTCAAGGCACACCACATTTACTATGATGCCAAAGAGCCTGTTGATGTAGTATGGTACCATCCTGGGACACATGGGTCTTGGGGTCTCTGACACCTTTGAGGTTGTGAAAGTTTGGCTCATATACATTAAATTAAACAATGAAGACACTCTTAGACAAAAAGCTCTGTTCAGGCCAAATTTACTGAAATTTTAGTGATTTAAAAAAAAATTGTATTTATTTTGCACAGTAATGTATTTTGTGAAGTTCCCATGGGGGGTTCAGCTGTTAGGTTCACCTGAAGGGGGGTGCGCTCATGGGAAAAAAGGTGGGAAGCAGGTGTTATGATATATCAACCTGTGCACATTTAATTTTATTCATCTAATTCCAAGTTAAGTTTGAAACTAATTGTGACACTCATGAAATATTCATAGACAAAATTATTCATCAACTTATTTAAAACTTTCTCAAAGTTCATAAATTTGGCAACAAACATCAATAAATTGTCAGATCATAATCCTAACATTATGCATGCAATGAACTTAAGATACAAAAATACTTCTCTCAATTTCATATTCTGTGAAAAGTAAAAAATGGTGTTGACTGATAATTTCTTTAGTGTATAGCTGTAGATGGAAATTACTGCACCCACAGAAACTGTTTTATCGTTGTTGTTATTAAACTTTATTTAAGGTTAACATAATATATATACAGGTCATTATTTAAAATTAACACCAAGACTCTAGAAAGCTTTTCTTGGGGAAATTATAGATTTGTTTTTCTGCTGTCAGAGAAAAACACTGAGCTTAGAGGTGTTTTTAAACTTTAAAATTTAAAGTGTGGTCTATAATGTACTAATGTCCTTATGACCTGTTACAGCCAGTGATGAAGAGTATGTGAGGATGTACAAAATCCTCCAGCTACATTTTTAACAAGCTAAACTGTAAAGCAATTATTTAAGAATTAGTTACGCCCCCTTCAGGCTGGATTTGCCTCCGACTGACTTGTGAAAAGTTTAGGAGAAAGGAATGAACCCCTGGACTGCTCTGCATGTAAATATAGGTCAGTGTTCATGATATAAACAACACCGTTGAATTCTGCTGCGATTTGTTCCCCGTCCCACGCTGATGTAAATGCTGATTGACTTGTTCTGATGTCTCCAGCATATGGTAAATAAAGGTTTTAGTGCGGCGGAGCCATGGGGGCCCCAAGCTGCCACGATCAAAGTGACAACCTCAAACAGGCCTTTGTGTTCTTCAGCCATTAGAGCTTAGAAACGCCAGCACCTGGTGAGAGCCATACGAATACCATTTATGATGTTTGTTTGTTTGTGTGGGTGAATAAATGCATGAGGAGATACACTGGGCTCATAGAGAAGGGTTATGAATGTGGTCTACGCAACCTGGGTGCCATTATTCTCTTTCAAACGGGGTTGTCTAATTTCCAGACTAATCTAGTTTGATACATCTGTTATATATCAAATAAGACCTCAGCATGTTGAGATGTTTTGATATTAAATAAGATGTAAAGCAACACTTTGTTTTACAAGCTCTGCTAAGTAACAAAAGTCAGAGAAAAATGCAAAAAATCCTTCCTGCACTTTGCTGAAATCACTCTTTTCCCACTACTTGCATTGTCTGTGGATACTCACATATGATTCAGTGTTTTATGGCTGATTTTGTCTTCAATGTATGCCTGTGCATTACATTTGGTTAGGACACAGCATAAATTATAACTGATTATCTTGGTAAAGCTCACGTCAAAATTATGTTATAAACCTGATTTCTTTCTAAACTAGTATTGGCAGTGTTTAATGAAAGAATAAGAACTCATTTGAAAAGTTTCAAATAGGCTGTAGGCGAAAGGCTTACTAAAGATAACTTAAATGTCTCCATCTGTTTACTTAATAATCCATCAATCCATCAAAATATAGATCATCCATCTGTAGTCCCTCTATCTATCTTTCCCTAGCTCAATCCATCCATAAATCCATTCATCAATCCATCATCCATCTGTAGCTCCAACAATCTATCTGTTGCTCTATCAATCTATCTGTAGCTTTATTAATATATCTCTAGCTCTATCAATCCCTCCATTCTTTCGTCAATCCATATCTAGCTCAATCTATCTATCAATCCATCTGTTGCTCCATCAATCCATATGTGGCTCTATCAATCCCCCTGTCCTTCTGTCTATCCACCCTTTGCTCCATTTATCCCTCAAACCATCTCAAGCTCTATCAATCCCTCCATTCTTCCATCCCTGGCTCCATCTATACATCAATCTATTTATAGTTCCATCAATCCATCTGTGGCTCTGTCAATCTCTGTTTCTCTTCTAATATATCTGTTTCTCTATCAATCTATCTGTAGCCCTATCAATCCATCCATCCTTCATTCTACCCATACCGAGCTCCATCTATCCATCAACCAATCTGTAGCTCTATCAATCCCTCCATCATTTCGTCTATCCATGCCTGGCTCCAACAATCCATTAACCCATCTGTAGCTCCATCCATCTTTCCCTCAAAACACTTCTCCATTAATTTTTTCATCAATCCATCGACAACATTTGAAATCCACCTTCTTTTTCATTTACTTGTTACATCATCCACCTAATCTATTATAGCTCCATTTGCCATCCATCTGTCCATCCAACTACCTCCATATCTATCATGTAACCATCAATCAAATCCACCCATTGATCTGCCTTTCTACTCATCTACTATCCATGACTATATCAACTTGACTGTGCATCCATCCAACATCCATCTACTTATCTCTCTGTTTATCCATCTATTGATTGATCCATTCATCTATTCATCAATCCTGGTTGATCAGGCAGCCACCCAACAATCTGTCCAACTGTTCATCTGTCTAACCATAGATATATATATATATATACAAACTTCTGTCTATTTGATCCATCCACCCATCCAGCCTCTATCTTATAATGTCAAACCCACTGTCTGTCCATCAATCCATCTGATACATCAGTTTCCTGTGTCGGCTATTGTAAAAACTAAGTTTCCTGCCCAGTCCTAATCTGAATAAACTGTAGGAGTAGAGAAGTTCAATCAGATAAGTTGAATCTGCCATCATTACCAAAGTTAATAGAAAGAGTCCCATCTTCCAACGAGTCACTGAACTCCCCAGAGGCTCGTTAATTAAAGGCAGAGTCAGTATGAAGATAAGCGAGAGCTCCACCACTGGTGCTGATGATAAGAAGAGGAATTACCTGTTTTGGTGCTTCTGCTTTCTAATCAACTGTCCACTTAAGACATCAATACTTCTATAATCACTGGTGGTCATCCATTTCTTTTTATTTCTGTTTCTCCACATCATTTGTTAAGTTCTTCCCACCAGGTCGATCCGTCCTATCGGTACATTTCTTTGGTTTTGATAAAGATGTTTTACAGTAAGAATCTGCAACTCTTTCAAGGACACCAGCAGCTTAAACCAACCCGTCACACAGCAACTGGAAGGAGAACATGAAGTCTTCTCAGACGTCTTTGAGCCTGAATGCGGCGCTCTGAAGGTGTCACTGTGTCATGTGAGAAAGACTGAGTGGGCTTGGAGGTGTCCTTTGAATTTCCTGAATATCAAAGGGCAGGCGCGTCAAGAGTCTCGCCGCATGCTGACAGGTGTTCTAATGAAAGCTGGAGAAGGTGCCAAGAGAGCAGGAGGTGCAGCAGGTAGAGCTGGGTTCAAGAGCACTGGACTCCCGTCGAGGGCTCATGAGACTGAATGATGCGCCTGTACTGAGGGGAGTCTTTCAAATCCTCAGAAAAGTGAAGCCTAATCTCTGACCAACAAGGAATTGCAAAGT
Organism: Scarus forsteni; assembly: GCA_036419115.1. Taxonomy (NCBI): domain Eukaryota; kingdom Metazoa; phylum Chordata; class Actinopteri; order Labriformes; family Labridae; genus Scarus; species Scarus forsteni. The sequence goes on along the minus strand of JAZDUH010000341.1, from coordinate 19,055,257 downwards.
TTCGGGTCACTGTGACACAGAAAGAGAAGGAATTCCTGCAAATGTATCACACAAATATAAAATACTTTTTAATTCAACAAACAGCCTTTACAGGAAAGACGGGATTGTAGTGTAGGCCTGTCACGATAACAAATTTTGCTGGATGATAATTGTCCAAAAAATTATTGCAGATAAACGATATTGCTGTCAATATTATTTTGTATTTAACTGTAATTGGAAGGTCAAGAGCTTTTAAATAAAATAAATTAAACAAACAATATAATAAATTTAACAAACAAAAAAAGAGAAAAAAAAAACAATGAAAATGAAATGGACTGTTTTGGGGGAAATTGCATGTAACTAAAAATCATAATACTAATCAAAAACAATAAAAAAAATAGACTCTGTCTTTAAAAGAAAAAAACAAAACTCCAACAATAAACAATAAACAAAGTGGAGTTTATACAGTTCAGGAACTGTTTGTGACATGTAAGTTCTCCCAGTCAATTCGTACTGTCTGTCTAACGTTTGTAATGTTTCCTCAAATGGTGGCTTTTTAACCGTATTTTAGGGCCGCATTTCTTTTGCAATGTAGCAAACGTCAAAAGACCAGGTTTGTGTCATACCTATTTATTTTTTAGAAGTTAAACAGTAGAAACTCATTTCTGACACTAATGTTCTCAAGTTTTCATGTGGCAGTGTTGCTTATTTGTTGACACAGACTTGAAATATGTTTTTTATTACCTCCACCAAGGAGGTTATGTTCCTGCTAGCATGCGTTTGTTTGTTTGTTTGCTTGTTTTCAAGATTAGTGAAAAAACTACTGGATGGATTTACATGAAAGTTTGGGCAGAGACGTTGTTTGGTCCAAGGAAGAAGCCATTAGATTTTGGCGGCAACGTAGATATTAGTCTTGAAACAAAAAAAAACAAAATATCCCATAATAAAATATTGGCTGGAATACTTAAAAAAATCATATTTCTCCCATTTTTTGATGGAAGAGGTTCCCGTTTTATAGGACAGTGTGGAGTCCATGTCGACATCATCTGAGTAAATTTTATCAGGATGCAATCAAGATTGACGTCACAAAAGATATTGAAATTTAGAATGGGAAATCTCACTAACGGCATTTAATAATTCATACACCAAAAAATATTGAGTCACATTCCCACAGCTTGTGTTCAAGCAGGATAAAAACTTTCATTTTTGTGCCGAGTTTGGTCCAGATCTAGCATTTTTCTGGATCTGGTGATCCAGAATTGTATTGTGTCAGGAGTTGTGGAAAAGCCACGACCAGAACTGCAAACCTGGGCGGAGGTAAAGTGCTTGAGTCCTTTCCTAGTTAAAAAAAAGTTGCACTGGTGGCTTGCTAGTTTGGCGTGGTTAGCAATCAGGCACCCCATGTATTTGCTTCTGGCGGTCAAGGTTCAAATCCCGCCTGTGACCAGTTTGCAGAGTGTCTTCCTCTACTCTCTCACCCCCTTTCACAAGCCTATCCACTGTCTCTCTGCTATCAATAAAGGCACAAAATGCCCAAAAAATACATTAAAAAAATGTTGCATTGGGCTTCACCTTACTTTGTGTTTTAAAAAACAGCATCCTTACTTACTTTAATACAAAGTATCAATATTAGATTTTATTCTACATCTATTTTTACTGCATTTTAAATCACATGAACTTGCTGTATTTCAGTTTGTTACTATTAACTATTTTACTAATAATTTATCGTCAAGAAAAATCATATCAATTCTTATCCCATAAAAAGCTCTCAAACATTTCTTTCACTCAAAGATGTGAAATTTTAAGAAATATTAAGAAATAAATGCTTTTTATTTAACAGAAATCAGTATGTTTACAATCTTTAACCTTTAACAGTAATTTACTGTGCACTTTTTTACAGTAGGTAACTGCAGACATGGGAAAATACTGTGAACTTTACAAAAATCAGTTACAGAGTAATCGTATAAATTCAAAGAATTCTTCCAAATTTGTGGGGGAAGTGTCTAAAACAATGTGTTGCTTTATGCTTACAAATTGCTCCATATAGCAGGCGGCAACAACAGCTTGTCCCCCCGCCGCTCCTCGTACACTATCAGCTAGCAGAACTAATGTAGCATCCCTTCAAATGGAGGGGCTCCACGGGTGAGTTGATGAGTAAACCAGCGCTGTGATAGGTCCACTGCTGTGTGTGAGATTGGAAAGGATAGGGAGGACAGGGTTCTTGTTCAAACACGGAGGAACATACTGTTACGCCGTGTCACGCACACAAACACACACTCGCCGACCTGTGGCTCTGACACTTGGCTCGGCGTTTACGGCCGGGGTCCCACAGTTACTCAATCTCCAGTTAAAGGAAGTTTGCAGGAGAATAAAAGGCTCGGAGGAGGCGATCAGCTCAGCTTTCAGGCTGGAAGGGAAAAGGCCGGTGGGGTTTCTTTTCAGCTGCAGATGTACAAATGCGTGTGTGCCTGTATGTGTGCTAACTGGAAGTCAGAGTACAAACCACTCTTGATGAGCTGGACTGAGTTGAGGGATTCTTCCTTCAGTACATTCAGCTAGAGCACAGGGATAGAAATCAGTTACTAAGTGTTCCAGCTGGCTTTTAACAACTCCAGGGAAGCTTCTTGTATCGTACAGTTTGTTTCCTGAATGTTCGAGAAAATGATCCAAGCTCAAGTGAAAAATGTTTTGTTTTGAAGAAGTTCTCCACTTCACTCTGCCTTCTCAGACCATTTTGAATTTAGAAGATTTAGAAAGCAGCACCCGTGGCCTCCTCTTTTTGGAAAGATCCACTACTTAGAAATGCCAAACTTTAATGAGGTCAAACCTGCTCAAAAACTTGGTCTCAAACCTTCTTAAAACTTTAGTTAAAGCCAGTTAACCCATCCTAACCAAGTTAAAGCCCAGTTCAATACATGTGAACCTAGTTAAAACTTAGTGAAAGACAATTAAACCTGGTTTCAACTGTAAAAAAAGGTAAACGGAGATAAAGCTAAACATAGTAAGCCCAACTACAAACAGCTGAAGATAGCTGAATCTTAAAACATCCAGCTAAACCAAGTGATTGATGATAATCTTTTTCCATTATTTTAGGGATACTACAACTTATACTTCTAAACAGAGGCTTTATGTTGTTGACCTGCTTACCAGCACTGTCCTGGTTGAGATGTGATGTTCAATTCTTTTGAACTACTCTAAGAGAACAACTAGAACTGATTTGCAGTTGCGAGTAAGCCGTTCATTTCTTTAATACAAACTGCATGCACATTTGTTAACTAGAAAAGCACTCGGAGAGCACAGACCTCCGCCAGCGCCACAGTCCTCACCCATAATGTGATTTTCACCATAAATATTAGTCTTATATTTATTTCATCCAAGTAATTAGACTCCTTGGCCATTAAAACATATATTTATCAATAGGATTCATAATGAGATTAGGGGTGTAAATCACCTGATTCATGACGATACGATTTGATATTGATTCTTTGTACAACAATACAATATTTGCAGATATCACAAAGTCTGCAACGATTCGATTTCGATACGATGCGATTGGTCTTGGTCTACACCTTTGCATACAGCAGTGTTACTTGGTGGGCGCTACACACATTTTAAAGCAGGAGAAATATCAGGTGTGGCGTGTCAGAGACTGTAAAGGTTCAAATGTGTGTCTCATGCACAGAATATGTGAGACTTGAGAGGAAACTTTAGAACGATGCTCGGTCTGGCGGAAACTGTGACATGCATGTCAGGTGGGGATTTCAAAATAAAGGTGTATATTAATGATGACGATGTTGATCGATTTTTTAAGTTTCCATCAATGTGATTGGATCATTGCCTAACCAATTGATGTATTGATTCAGATGGATGGATCATTACACCCCTAAATGATATCCATTTTAGTTCATTAGTTATTCAAGAAAATTGCATTTTTCGTCATGGCGGATCCAAACGGCAATCTAGATCACTCCCAAAACCAAATTATTTGTTCCTCATCCCAATACGGACATTTCCTGAAGATTTAATTGAAATTTATCCAGAATTTTTTTATGTTGCCAACAGAGAAACAAACAAACAAACAAAAAAGTCGATGGCAATAACATAACCTTCTGGCAGAGGTAAACAGTTCGTGTAAAATAGTTGACACAGCAGATCCTAAGTCAGTCCAGAGCATAATTGTGTTGTCTGAAACTGCAATTTTGATTAAAAACCATATATATTTCAGCACAACCTCACTGTAGATCTTGTTTTAATAAAAGTTCAAAAAATTGTATGTGAGCCATGCATTGATGGTACAAAACTTCTCAGTCCATACTCAGTTCTTCACTGCTCTCTATGTCGAGGGCCAAGCCTATCTTTAAATTCAGACTCTGATAAAATCCATGTCTTATTCAATATAGATGTTATAGAAAAATATATAACCCCAACACAGGCGATGATCATCTGTATGTCTATCACACTCAAAGCGACTCCATCTGAAAATCCACATGATGAAAATCCACAGCCTGGATGTGTCCTCAGCCTCAGCGGAGAGGGCATCATGGCTGCGGGTTGTTGGTCGAGTCGCCGTATCACAGCGTTCCAACAGATGCCTCCACTTTAATTATCTCACAGAGAACGAACTTTAGCTGTGATGGAGGAGACGCCAACGCAGCTGGGTCCTGACGAGTGCCAGGAGGGCACAAATAAAGAACAGCCACAAACAATCACTCTTCTCATGTGTGGAAAAGCCACGCCATGATATATTCAAATCTATTCGGGACTGTCAAATGTCATGTGAGCTAATCCTGGAGATGGAATTCATGGCACTTGTGATGTAGAAGAAAAGGAACGTGGGACATAATACAAATAAGATTCTGGATTTTTATTTAGCCAGAGAGCGGAACGAATAGATGGACGGATGAAAAAGAGAAGAGCTGAGTGTCGGCCAATATGAGAGCCAGAAAAGTTGTCAAAGTCAAAGCTGTGAGTCGAGGCTGTTTGATACATCTACAAACAATTAGACAATTTCTCATTACTTACCTAAACTAGATGTAACAAAAAAGACAAAATGTTTTCACAATATTGAGATTTATTCATGTATATGTCCTTAAAAATTGTCCCTGTGTTATCTATTCACTGACTGTATATGACAGTTCAATATGCATTAAACTGTATTTTTGCCCAGTCCATTTGGGCAACCAGGGATGGGAATTGATAAGGTTTTATCAATACCAGTACTATTAAAGATCCTGCTAATCAATCTAATTCTTTAAAGATTCCTTTATTGATTCCTGCAGATTTTCCAAGTGGGGAAATGTTGATCTGCAGATTTTCAGTGTCAACAATGTCAAACACACGTCACAGCATAGATAACTGCTTCTGCAGATTGCTGGTGTTTTTTTTATTCAAAAATCGATATCCCCCCCCAACACACGCACACACACACTATAGGCGCTAAAGTCGCCAACTTGAGGCAAGCGACATTGCTGGATAAAACAGGCCATAGCTGTTAAAATAGTGCTGAGTAGATTTACTACTTTTCACCAGCAGATAGTGGACAGGTGACACGTTTCTATTCAAAGTTTTAGCTATATTTATTTTAAAACACACACATCGGACCGAGGGACGCGAGTGTGGCTGTAGAGGCTGTGGAGCGGAGCAGAGAGAGAGACACAGAGTGATAGAGACTTAGTAAAGTACTCACAATGCCGAGAGTACTTTGTCAAGTACTGTCTGACTCTGAATCTGAGGAATATTTACTCTCTGAGGATGACAGTCAGTCGTCCAGTGAGAACCAAACTGGCAGCGAGTGCGCACAGCGGGAGCGGCTCCGCACGCCATTACAGTCCCGGAGCAGTACATGCCGAGAGCTTTTCCTCTCCTTGGCCGGCGACTGCCGAAGAGGGTAGGCCTACATGGATGCAGGGAAGCTCAAAACGCCGCGAAAAGTGACGGTGTTAGCGGAGAATGAGACCGCAGAGCTCTGGTCAAACGAGGGAGAAGCCGGGGGTAACCAGTGCAGGCAGCAGAGGCGTTCATGCTCGGCCCGTAAATTACAGTGATGACGATGGCTGGGAAAACTAACCACTTTGAAACTATAGCCTTTTTAAATCTTGATAGCAAAATTGAATATTTCTTGAAAAAACTCTGTTGCCTGAAGGGATAATAAGCCACTTTTTATATGCAATCCAGGCTTTTGACGAGAGAGCATGAACAGCTGGTTAAAATATATTGCTGAATAAATCCTAAAAACAGACTCACATGTGATGTGTATTTTTCCTGATATAGTCTGTAGGCAACATTATTGTTCATCTTTTTCACTGGTTTTAAAAAAGCTAACTAAAGATTGCAAAAATCGGCAATATCGTAGAATCGCAATTTAAATCGTATCGGCACCTAAAAAATCGTAAAAAATCGAATCGGGAGAAAAGTGAATCGTCCCAGCCCTATTCTGAACCCTGTCAGTGAAAGGAATTGACTCGGGAATTGATGAGCAAAAAGACTCATGGTATTGATTCTTTGATGGAGCTGTTAATGATTCTCAACTGGAATGGGTTTTTCGATTCCCATCCCTATGGACAACAGCCTGTAAAATGTGTTTGTCAAGGGCCGAGCCATAAATTCATCACTATTATAAACTGTCATTTAGTCCCTTATAGGGCTGCCACGATTCGTCGACTAGTCGTGACTAGTCGATGATCAAATTGTCAACAACTAATTTATTTCGTCATTTGTTTTTTCAAGCATTGTTTTCTCTCAAAACTGCCGCTGAACCTTCTGCCGTTTTGTCTGCCTTTCTGTCCTTGACACATGCGCAGTAGTAGTAATCTGGGTCAGCTGTGATGTCACCAGAAGAGTTATGCCCAAACAGTATCATGGCTGACCAGCAACAGAGCTCGAAAACAAAAAAACAAACAAAAGAGAAGAATATGCAATGCAAAATCTGCAAGGTGGCACTGGCCTTCCACAGCAGTACGACGGCGATGCAGAAGCATCTAAAAAAGCAGCACATCGTGGCTGATACAATTTCTGATGAAGAGGGACAGTCGTCTCGATAAGCTAATTGGCTAGTTAGCTGCTAACATTAGCGTCAACGGTATGGTGACCAGACATCCCTGATTTGCGAGGACAGTCCCTGTTTTGGATGACCTGTCCCCGAAAATGTGCCCAATTTCAGTGTTTTACTATTGTGCGTCTACTAGAACAAAGGTTATTACTACAGCCGTGTAGGAAGCAGAAAGCGTGAGGGAGTAGGCTGAGCGCAGACTAGCAAAGTTATTGTGTTGCCAAGTCCGCTCATTAAAAGTGACTTTGGGCTCTTCTGCTTGTGTGAATCCCACATAATTATCACCCAGCTGCCACTACAAAGCAGACATGAGTGTGGTTGGTAGACTGTCCTTTCCTCACCCCCGTTTCCTGGTTATCCTGCCTGCAGGAATCAACCCAGCACACCCCAAACACTATGGCAAGAGCCATAGTTGCCAGGTCTGCTCATTATGAGTGTTTTGGGCCACCAGCTGCATGCTGGTGCAGTACGCAAATATAATCGTTGATTAGTCGACTATCAAAACAGTTGTTTGTAACAGCCCGGGTCCCTTCGTCTCAGCCCACCTCTGTCTTTCTGTCACTTGCTGTCAACTTTAACCCCAACACAGCTTTGGTGGATGGCTGTTCAGCTTGAGTCTGCATCTGCCCAAAACTTCCTACCTGCTTAACAGGTCACTGTAACTGTTGCCACATATGGCAAAAGAACAAAAATAGAAACAGAAATAAAAAAGCACTCAGACAGCGCAGACCTCCGCCAGCCGAGTCTATCCTCATGTCTGTCCGTGTGGAAAACTCCCACAGTGGCATTGCAAGGGAAGCTGGGAAATGTAGTGACAAAGGCCAAAATGTAGAAATCAGTTTGCAAATAAACTACAGTTCCCATAATGACATACAAGGGGCAAAACCTCATAACAATCAAGGAGAAATGAATGGGATGTACCATTTTAAACTTCAACATGTTTTTGTGATGTCAATCTAAATTGGATCAGCATCAAAATGTCATGGCTTCTTCGTCGGACCAAATCACGCCTCGGGAGAAGTATTCAAGTAAATTCATCCAGGTTTTCCATAATCTTGCTAACAGACAAAAAGAGAGAAACTGGTGAAAACATACCGTCCTTGGCAGAGGTAACGATAGTATGAATGAGGATTAGGGCCAGATTAAAAAAAAGTAAATAAAAAAAAGTATATATTTTTTTAAAAGTATGGTTACGAAAACAAAGTCACACAGTCACGAGAATAAATTTGAAAAGTTTTTCAAAAAAAAAGTCAAAAAGTTACGAGAAGAAAAGTTTTTCAAAAAAGTCAAAAAGTTACAAGAATATTTTCACAAATTTACCAGAATAAAGTCATAAAATTACAAGAATAAAGTTAAAAAGTTGTGTACAAGGAGAAAAGTTGCAAGAATATTCTTATAAAATTACAAAATAAAGTCATAAAGTTACGAGAATTAAGTCGAAAAGTATTTAAAAAAGTTAAATAGTAACAAGGATATTAGCGTTCATTTATGGAAATAAAGTCATAAAGTTACGGGAGCAAACTTGAAGAGTATAGAAAACTTAATATAAACATAAGTATACCTTAATCAAGAAGACGCTCCCATTTCATCCTCTTTGCACCCTTTGTTTTCTAGCTTAATTTAAATAGATTTGCAACTTTATCCTTTTAACTTTATGAGTTTATGAGTGGAATGTTTTTACTTTATTCTCTGCCTTTATGACTTTACTTTCGTAACTTTCCTTTTTTTTGTTTAAATGCAGTTCTCAAATGTAGCCCTAATCCTCTGTCAGTAGAGATTTGAAGAACACAAAGTAAGAAGAGTTTGGTATCGTCCTGCTCTTTTGTGAATTATCTTGAGACAATATTTGTTATAACTTGGTCCTAAACAAAATAATAACTGGTTGGTTGATATAAAGAGATTGAAAAAGAGTATAGATAGTGAATGGATGAGTTCTGTTAATCTCTAAACACAACTTTCTGTTGCTTTTTTGTTCACTTTTGAAACTTACTCACTTCCTCAACTAATTAAAAATCCATCCAATATCACAACTAAAAATAAAAACTTTTGACTGACCCTTCTCACCTGCCATACTTCTCTCTTGATGTTAATAAGTGAATAACAAGCTCACTTTCACTCTAATTAACGCCTGGATCTGTTTCTGCCTTTGTCTGTGATTTAAAAAGCAGCCAAGCTTTTTGATGATTACTGAAGCAGCTTTTACCTTCCAGTTTGATCTGCCGTAAACCAACAAATACGGTGATTTACTGTGTTCACTCAGTTAAAAGAGGCATGTATTTACTGGACTAGGAGCTCATTGCTTGACAGCAGACCTAAATGCAGAGTGAACCTGTAGGTGTAACTGTCTCACAGCCCTCTGATGGGATCAGCAGCTGTTGATTATGTTTGCCTTTTACACCGACTTGTTCACCAAACATTCAGACGGGAAAACAATTTAGATTACCGGCTCAAACACAAAGCAGCGGCATCTCTGTTTGGGTTTCAGGAGGTAATGCTCAGATGACTCTGCTTGTGCTCTGAAATGAATTTTACTGATATGAATGGCAAACTCCGCCGAGGATGGATGCTGGGCGTAAACAGGTTAAAGCGAGTAGGGGCTGAATAAATGGCAGATTTATCCTCTAAATTATCAAAGCAGCTAAAAGAAATGTTTGGATTGGATAAATACGTCCAAATGCCCTGAGTAAAGTTTATTTCAAGAAGCTAAGCGTAAAGACCAGTAGATTAAAACTGGAGTAACATCCAGCATTCCCTCTAAACTCCACAAATTTGACTGGATTTCAGTCCTGCTGTCTGCTCTGATCCAACCCAGCTGGCTATCAGTGATGATCCATCAGTAAACCTGAGGACACTCACAACATGGCTCCATCTCTCCATTCAAAGAGACATCATATATTAACGCTTAGTTTCAATAAATGTTTTCAGTGAGGGCAGTTTGAATTAGGATGTGGGCATTAAGCTGGAAAAAAATGACAAAATTAGTCCATACTATTATTACTAATCACTTAAAGGGATAGGACAACTTCTTTTGCTTCCTTGTCCTGACTCACTCCCGAGTCCACGACAAGCAGAAAGACACCATTCTTCTGACTGTGCGTGCAGAGACGGGCAGAGCCAGCCCACCACTAGTTAGCTTAGCTCAAACACTGGGAGTCAGCAGGTATAGCTAGCCTGCCTCTGCCTACAGTCATCAAAGTTTTAAGCAACCTGTTACTTGCTAATTTTGTAGGCAACTTGCATTAAAGAATTGCTTATTAAAACCAACAGTTCTCACACAACTGTGAATCGGTTGGATAAATGGAGGGATGAATGGAAGAATGGATGGTTGGATGGCTGAATAGATGGATGAATGGATGGATGGATGGATAAATGGAGGGATGAATGGAAGAATGGATGGATGGATGAATGGAAGAAAGGTTGAATAGATGAATGGATGGATGGATGGATAGACAGATAGATGGTTGGTTGGATAGATGTTTGTTGGATGGATGGATGGATACATGGATTTGATGGTTGGATGTTCGATGGTTGGATGGATGAAAAGATGAACAAATGAATGAATAGACGGATGGATGGATGTTCAATGGTTGGACAGATGAATAGATTGATGATGGATGGATGGATGGATGGATGGATTTGATGGTTGAATGGATGGATGTTCGATGGTGAGATGGATGAATAGATGAATGGATGGATGAATGGAAGAAAGGATGAATGGATGGTTGGATTGATAGATAGATGGTTGGTTGGATAGATGGATGCTGGATGCGGAAACACCTTTTGCTTCATGCATTCGTAATCACTCGATTTCTGCCTCAGCATGCTCAGTCGTAGAGTACGACCAATCAGAGAGCAGCTTTCAACAAGTTGATGTCTTTGACCCAATCACGGTGCAGCTATTTTGCATCCCGTTGCTCACAAGATGGCAGTGCTCTGAGTTTGCCAGTGAGTGGTAACACTTGAGAATGAAATGATGATTACACAAAGTTAAACAAATGAAGACCCAAAATATTTGATTAGAACAGTTTAACAGCCAGTTTTATAAGAATTAAGAATTACGAATAAGAATTGGTGGGAATGCTTCGCAGAGAAAGAGAATTTTTCAGCTATTTGTATCAGATATGCTGCAACCGTGATGTTGAAATATTGTGTTTTGCTTGTGCTTGTGTATAATATGCACCAAAAAATTTGAGATTATTTAAAAGCAAAAATGTGAGTGTTATAATCGAGAATAGGCCTGTCACGATAATTAATAAATCAATTAACCGCATGGTAAATACAAACATCCTCGGTAAGTTTGCCAGTCTCGATAAGTTGACACATGCATGTTTGATCTCCTCCTCTCTTTCTACCAAACGGGCTGGATGAGATGATTGGTCACTCTGTGCAACTTTCTCAACACCTGAGTGCGTTGGTTATATAGCATATTTAGTGGATTTATAGTGAAGTGAGCATTTGTCATTCATACAATCTTTGGAGGGGGGGCGCTCCTGCGTACACACACAGAGAGCTGAAGTGAGCGTCCCGAGGAGTAACAAGGAAACAAACACTGATATAAAAGAAAGCACGAAAGCTACGGTTCCTAAGCTGAATGCCAAAGCCCCAGTGTGGGAAATTTTTGGGTTTTAAACAGAATGGACAAGGTGTGAGCCCATGAACACCGACGAGCTGATATGTCGTATTTGTTTGAAAGTAGCGTCGATGAAGAAGGGGAGGTGCAGTAGAGTCTTCGTCCTGACAGTCAGTGCTTACTGAGGCGTTTGGTCGGCAAGGTAAATACAAATAAAGCAGCACAAAATGGTGCGCGCTCACAGACAGTGTCGTTCGCTACATTGCAAAAGAAATGCAACTCTTCAATACGGTTGAAAAGCCAACATTTCGGGAAATGTTTTGAACATTTGAAAGACAGTACAAATTGACTGGGAGAAAGTACATGTCACAAACAATTCAGAAACTGTATAAATTCCATTTTATTTGTTTTTTATTGGAATGTGTTTTTATCTGAGTTTTATTCTTTACAGAGACAGGGTCTATTTTTAATTGTTTTTGATTAGTATGATCATTTTTATTTACATGCAATTTTTCCCAAATGAGAGTTCATTTTATTTTCATTGTTTTTTTGTCTTTGTTTTGTTAAATTTATAATATTGTTTAATTTATTTTAACAAAAAGCTCTTGACCTTCCAACTACAGTTAAATACTCGTAAGAAATTAAAGTTTACTGCTTTTGATACAGTGTACTCACTTTAATATGACATATATTATAATTACATAAACGAAAAAATGATGTTTCAAAACAATATTGACAATAATATCGTTCGGCAATCATTTTTGGACAATTATCATCCAGCAAAACTTATCGTGACAGGCCTAATCGAGAAATTACAGTATGTTAAACTTGACTTCTTTATGTGTAGCATGTTCAGTTAGCCTGTTTCAAGCAACATCTTTTTTAATGTGGTACAGTCTAGAAGTGAAACTGAACCATAACCTTGAATATCTTTACTGCTAAAATCCACTTTACTGCCCCAGCAGGTGTTTATTTCTGGTTTCCTGTCCACCGCTACAATTAGGCTGTAGCAGCGGCAACTTCGGTGTGATTTCAGAGCCGATTGTTAAAACAAACTAGCTGCACAAAGTGTTTTATTCACCAGCTCTGCAATGTCTTTGTGTCCTTTAAAGGGTTGTATTCTGTCCTGTAAAATCACATCAAAACAAAGAGAGCTGTCCCCAGCCTCCACACCAATTTAGATCTGTGAGAAACTTTACATAACTTCTGCCTAAAAGCCTAAACAGCACAGACTCTGGAGGCTATGATCAAATGCATTCATGCTCACTTTTTCAGAGCTGTTTCTCATCATCACCCCGTCTCCGCTCGCTGACCTCATCCTCTAACAATGCGACCACAATTGGAATAAATTCTGTCGCTCTCTGTCAAATGCATCATTATCCTAAAAACAATACGTCTGGCAAACAATTCTCCTGTTTGTCTTGTTTTTTTGGTTTCTAACAATGCCTCTAGTTTTTCAATATGGAGCCTTCCAAAGCTCCCCCTGTAGACTTGTTGTTGTCTGAGGCCAAGGTTGGGCAAACTGAATGTTTACATAAATGAGCCAATTTAGCTGCATTTCACAGAACTGGACCGGCTGGCGGAGCGACCGGCTGCTTTAACGGAGCACAGGCAAAAAAAAAAAAAAGGACCCTCTCAGGAACTCGCAATAAATCACATAACAGGGAAGAGAATCCAACAGTGCAGTCCAGTGGGCCCTGTTAGCAAATTACCGAGTGGCAAAGATGCAAAAGCCAGATATCTTTATTCGGTTGTGACAGAGGGGCTGCTGGTGTTCCAAGACGTTTCGGGCTGAGAGAATACAAATCAGGAATCTGTCAGGAGAACAGACAAATGAGGGGGAAACATGGCAGACCATCAGCGATGACAGAAAAACAGAGAGGTGCAGGGAGAAGCAGAACTGGTGTTGGGAAATCCTGTCACCAAACACTCCGAGGGGCCCTTAAAGGCAATATAGGTGAGTTTTATACACCATCTTTCATTGTGTATACCTTGTAAAAAGCTTTTTAAAACAAACGTACCAAATAAAAAGAGTCAAACATTTGAATATTCATTCAAGCATGAAGATAAAAATCAGTATTTGCAGATGCCACTATGTGAAAGCACTGTGGGCTCCATTGTGTGTTGATTATCTACAAAACAGCTGGCCCACTCCTCATCCCTGACAAATTTGTTGGCCTTTAACCCCTTGTAGTCCAGCGGCTTACTTGTAAAATGCGATTGGATGCTCCTTAGCAGGCTGCCTAAGGAAAATGACAATCATGGAGAATTTTCAACACTCATTAGCAAAGGTTCCTTCTATAATGAACGATTGGTCATGCCACAGTCCCATTTCATGAAATCTGACAAATCAAAATGTGTTTCACAATTATTTTGTTTACTAAGAAGATTTCTTCAGTCCATGTCATTCCCATAAGTCAAGTCACACACTACAGAGCTCTTTATTTTAGGCTGGGCGATTGAAAGTCTTACCTCGATTATGATTAATCAGCGATCATTTTATGCTATGCTGGAACAAATTAATGGTGATACCAACGGTGTTCCTGCAGTATTACTCTAAGATTCTTTCTCTTTCCTCTGCAAAGAATCCACAATGTGCCCAAACAATGGAGGTAACACTTACAATTGGATAACATGAAACATCTAAAAACCCTTTATTGAATGCTAGTAAAGTCTGAATGTATTAATGAACAGAAACAAATGTTCCTTTTGTGTGAAATGCAGTCACCTTTATTTAGGCTACCCGGCAGAGCATCTCCATTACAATACCAGAACTGATAACAAACAGTGAACCTGCTCTACATGAATATGTCAATTTACAAAGAGAGCAGCTCTGATTGGATCGCTCCACAACTTATCCCACCACCACCAAGCTAAGGCAGCTGTGACTCGATATATTTCTAACTTGTCTCTACTTTCTACATGACCAAATTAGGTCTGATTGGATTAAGTCTATCAAACATTTTTGTCTGGTTTTTATTTGTTGACGAAAATGTCAGTTAATGTCGTTTTAGTTTTTGTCCATGTGCACTTGTTTTTATTAGTTTCTGTCTAGTTTTTGCCAGGGGAAAAAAGGTTTTTGATGAAAATTATGACGTAAATAAATAATTAGTCAAAAAATTAACACTGCTTCAGAGTGGTTTTATGACTGGACAATGTGGATCCATGTTGTACATCAATGTATTTCTCTGCTCTTATGGCACTACAGACAGCAGCATGCCATTCATTCCTGTGACCAACGTGCCTCCCCCCTCATCCCTTGTGTGCATGTGAGTGCGCGTTGCCAGCGGCTGCATGGGGCTCAGTGCTTACTCAGTAATTCCCTGGTCCCGGGCTGTGTATTAGCAGCTGATCCAGCCGACTGGGCCAAGCATCCACATTCAGTCGGCTTGGGATCGGCAGCTCAGAGCGGGATGCTGCCCGGGCTCTCTGATGCCTCCCTAAGCTCTCCAGCACAGAGCAATTTACTGGCACCGGATTGGCACAATCAGAGTGTGTGTGTGTGTTAGTGTGTGTGTGGAGAGTGTTTATGCTTATTTCAGTTTATTGCTGCTTTTTGTCCATTTTCTCGCCTGTTCTACCTCGGTCATTGGCCTGTCATGGCTTTGGCCTTGCTTGGTTTGCTGGTGCTTTGCCGTCTCACTGTTCTGTCACACAAGGCTGTTACTGTGGAGGACTGAGACACAGAACAATATCGGGCTGCTCCTTTTTCTAGCAAGAAGGCGTCAAATAATGAGGACAAGCTCTTGAAGGGGCTTTTGAAGCACAGAAATAAATGATCCTCAGTCATAACAATGTGGAAGTCCATCTGTTTCAATGCAAAATTAAGTTAAAATGCCAAAGACATGCCTGCCTATTTTGGCAGTTTAAACCCCCAATTAACATCTCATTACTGCAAACAGCCAATTAGCCAATCACATGGCAGCAACTCTATGCCTCAAGGAATTGAGACATGCTCAAGATGACCTGCTGGAGTTCAAACCAAGCATTAGAATAGAGAAAACTGTTTCCAATTCTTTCTCCTCTCTGCTCTCCCTGTCATAGATATATTTATATCTTTACTGCAAATATTGTAAATCGTTAATACTGTGTATACCTCCACCCCCGTCATAGATATATTCACAACTGTGGTGTAAATATTATTAATAGCTAATTCTGTGCATACCTCCATCTCATTCAGAGTCTCATTTCTTCATATTGCTTAAAGGCTCTGCATGTTGCAACCTGTTTACTTCATTTTCATGCTCTATTCATTTATTTTCATTGTAGTTGTATTTTTGCCATTTTTATTCTATTTTAATTACTTATTTTTTCATTTGTAAGTTTCTTCCTGATATTTCTCTTGTATCCTGCTGCTGCTGTAAATCTGGATTTCCCCCCTTTGGGACTAATAAAGGTTTATCTTTTCTTATTAATCCTAGTTTGAATGTAAGTTCTTCTAAGTTCTGTAAGTTCTGTTATGTCTTTGCTCTTCTATTTTCCATCAGTTATGATAATTTCTGCAAAAAGCACTTTTCAGTGATTTGATGTTCTTGGGGACTTAACTGCATGTTGTCAGTTTTTATATGATTCTGTGACTTAAAGGGACTGTGAGGAGTTTCTAAGTAATTACACAATTTCGATTGCCTGATTGAAATACACACTTTAAGATGAGTTTTATAGCATCAAAATAGGTTATCAATAAATGCTATTCCATAGCTTTGCGGTCGGGTCGGACAGGGCCGGACTGGCCTGGATACTCAACTTTGGGAACAAGACAATTAAAACTATCTGTTGAGGATTGAAGATGGATGCCCCCAGTGTGAACAGTTTTTAGCTCCTGTAATAATCCACTTCTGACTGGGGTGTGTCACTCTAGATCAGCTGTATACATTTTATTGTTAGACTTATGTTTACAAAAATGCTGCCATAGTGATAATCACATTCTTCATGTGATATTTGTGAACAACAACGCAGGGCGTGCAAACAACAGCTAACAATAGCCTGGTAGATCGGCATGTTTGTTTCCGACTTCAACTGGAACGCCGATAAGTCGGAGATGATGTCACTCCCAGTTCCGAGGTTACTGGAACGCAGCATTACGACAGTCGCCACATGTGCTCATGGGTAGCAAAGTCTTAATGTCGCCGGTAATAGATTCTCCTCATAGCACCTTTAAAACAAGATATAAATCAACATTGTTTACACCACATAGTTGCTGGTGGTCTATAAAAGCATGAAGAGATCCTGCATTTCCCCCAGTTTTCACATAATCCACTGATGCAGCAGTCTGTAGGCACTACAAACTCTGCAGCTAGTCTTTCTTCCATCATTCCTGGACTTGTTCACTTTGGCCTATGGAGTATAGACACTATTATTGGGCTTTGATTGGTTTCCTGGTTAGGAAACATATTTATGCTGTATTTTTTAGTTCTTGTTGCTTTAATTGGTGTTTATTACTCATATTGGTTTTATTATCTTACTGTTTTTACTGTGTCTGCCTTACTACTGTAATGCACTTTAGTAGGCTGCAGGCTGTTTAAATGTGCTATATAAAAAAAGCTGACATTGACATCCCTACTTTATTTTGCCAAAAAAACTGAATTAAGGTTCTGCATGTATGCCCGCAGGCGCAACTACGATGCTCCATAGGCTGACTGTGGAAATCCAGAGTTAGAAATGCCAATGTTGTGAGTGCCAAAACAGATGGCAAAAAACTTGAGCTAAAAACTAGATCAGATTAGATTAAACAAAACTTTATTAATCACTTGGGAAGACTCCTTTAGGGAAATTAAGATTGTGTATAGCAGCACACAGGGTAAAACAGAACCCAGGATAACAAAAACTAAAAACCAATTTGCAGATTAAATATAAATGAACACAAATACAAAATATGGATTTGTGTGCCTAGAGCTCCTTCTGTCGCTTGTGTTCCTGTTACTCCTCCTCCCTTTAAGTGAAGAGTTGTACAGTCTGATAGCCAAAATGAGTCCTGCACGTGGGAAGAAGCAATCCATCAGCATCCGCCATATTGTCCAGCAACACATCAAGTTAATGAAGCCCACGCCATAGGCCCAAACCTACAGTTCTGTAGACCTCTCGGCAAAACATCCCACCTTTAGCCCTTTAACTACCAGCTCAACTCTTTGGGGTCAAAATAAATTCAGGGATATTCAATGTTTTAAAGAACAGAACAAATCAAGTAATTGTTAAATTCCCTTAACATTCCGGGGAACTGAGAAAACTACAAACAAACCAAAAACCAGATATTTTCATGGTGTGGGATTCAAAGGTTGAAATAATTAAAAGTTGATTACTTGATGATAATGTTTTTTGATGAATAGCTAAATAATATCATTTAAGTTAAGTATTCAAAACAATAATGATGGTGATGGTAATAAGCTTTTAGCTTTTAAAACCTTTAAATCCCACATAAAAGAGATATCCGTTTGTTGGTTTGTTTGCAGTTTTTCTGTGTCCTAAAACATTGACATAAACAAACAATATGTTTTTTGACACATTTACTGAATTAATTGACCTCTGCCAAACAGTTGAGCTGGGAGCTAAAGGGTTAAGCATCATTTAATTAAGTTTTTGAGTCAATTATCACGTAGAATATTGTCATTTAACCCCTAAAAAACTACTGAATTATAGATTTATATCCATATCACCCAGCTCTAGGTGAACCTAACAAAGTGCAGAGTACTTTTCCTTGCTGTACTTTTTTTTAATTCAGTTTTAGTAATTCAATTACTTTCCGGCTTGATTTTTCTAAAAAGGGCAGCTACCTCTGACCCAAAGGGCCGCCTAGCAACACATCCAGAGGCATGACGTCTTTGAGCAGGTGTTAGCATATTTGGAAAGTACAAAAGAAATATGGGTTCTTCTTCATTTGCTTTATTTTATTCTTTTTAAGACGGGACCTCATTCAAATTCAAGCTGTGACCCCTTGGCTCCCTGCATAAGACCCCCTATAGACCCCAATTTCCCTAAGCTTTGAACACCTGATTCTCTTTTAAGTAGTGAAATAGGAAAGGTCCTCTTGTAGATGACGGCCCCCTGCCAACACCATTTGAAGGCCTCCATTCTTACAATCCCCGGACTGAAAATAGCCCACCCTCCCACTAGGATGCTCTGGCCTACTTCCTGTAGTCCTCACATCTGGCAGAGAGTCACGAAACCCCTGGAAGGTGCTTCCGAGAGACCCTCACTTCATATTTCCAGCTCATACTCCCTCACTGTGTGTTGTTTGAGCTCTGTGAAGCCCACTCCTGCTTCCATCTGCTTGTGAGACTTTCTTTGTGACTGTGTAGTATTTGTTCTCCATTTCCGGCCTCAGAGGATCACGCAGATCGATGGGATGTTTAACATACTCCCTCCGCTTTTAAGAGCCCGCAGCGAACAAGCCTTCTCGCCATCGACCCCTTAACCCAGCCCCGCCGGCGCAGATCGAAGTCAACCCCCCTTCTCCCTATCTCCAATCACGTGACGGCCTTACATAAAGCTCACGGGAGGTCCCTCTTCTCACCAGGCCGCCACCCACTTCCTACTCATGCTGCCGGAGATGAACCACCGCCACGGGCATCGGACCAGAACGGAGAAGAAGACGAAGAAGCAGAAGGAGGGGAGATGTGAATAGATGTGAGAAGAGGGCATGAAATCGATGAGGCCATGCAACAGCTTTATGTGCCCACACACAAACGTAGAGATGCAGACACACACTTTCCACGAAGGGAAGTAAAAAGCAAGATGACCTGGCGTTCGCAGCTGCCAACTATCTCGTCCGTATTACAAGGTGGCGTGGGAATCACACAAACATTTCTCCCTGACAAAGTTAAATGTTTCATCCATTTTTAGCCTGCACAAATTAATCCCCACCACCTTCAAGACATGAATATGAGTTTAACTTCAACTCTCCTATAATTAAAGCAGAGCCCATGTGTTTCATACGCGGAGTTTCATTTCGCGACGCGCCCGTGTTGCGAAAGGTCTTGTGTTTCTTTTAAATGTCACTCGGCTAAAAACAGGGTTGTGTTTAAGCAGTGGTAGGCAGGTTGGTAGGAAGGTAGGACAAGTGATATTTAACAGGGAGAGAAATAAGAGGGGTTGCAGGAACGCTCCGCCTGTCAGCCTCGTCGCAGACTGAGGATGTATTTATAAGACGACGTCCATGGTAACAGATAATACCTGTCAGAATTAAAATGTGACTCACAGATACAGAGTCACTAAACAGGTTCACGGAGGGATAATTTAATCAAAAGTTTCGAGGCGGAATAAGTCAAGAATCATTGTGTGTCTAAGAAGAGATTATAACAGTGAGTACTTATTAAAGATTTATTTCTGAACACGGTAAACAGACGCAGAAATTCTCATTTTATTTGAAAGTTCATGCCCAGAGAAAATAAATCCTCCATGTTTGCCTCTTTCTGTTGATGGAAGGAAACCAGAAAAAACATCTGGAGCTTAATCAAAAAAATGAGAGTTAACGTTTTCACTTGGACTTCATGTTTTCCACTTCATAGAGTCCACTTTGTGATGTGTTCAAGGGCAGAAAGATTTATTGTTTTCGGATTAAAATCGCAATCATGTGATCACCAACGCTGCCGTTTTTTTGCAGCACTTACTCAAGGATCTGTTGTGCCAACTATTTTACAAAGTTGCAGACAATTAGTTAGGTCATTAGGTCAACAACACAAAGCCTCTGTTTTGAAGTAGAAGTTGAAGTATTCCTTAAATGATAAAAAAAGAATATTTATCATCAATATTAGGTGATGAATAATGTATTATGTGCTTTTGATCACTGATTTCCTTACTGTTGTCTATACTGTATACTGTATACTGTAAACATAATGAATATTGCATTGACACTTGATTTGAAGAAAATCGTTAATCGAATTGAAACCACAATATTGGCCAGAAAATTTGCACTTAGATCTTTTACTTAAAATCTTCAGCCCTTTTTTTTCAGTTTTGTTGACTGTAAATAAGAAAACGGTTAATCGGCCTTGTTAGACCGTATAGACCCACTGTGTGTACTGACCTCTTCATGCCTCTTAAATGTTTTATAGTTTTCTGCTGACAGTTTGTCTGCTGTTTGCCAACTGCACTGGTGATAGTTTACTTTTACTTTGTTTATGCTGTTATAAACACTGAACTGCAACTATTTCAGAAAAACCTGAAGCATAAATTAATGCTTATAATGTATAATGATTTACATTATTATGATATATAGAAGGACAGCTTACATATTTTTTTTCTTACATGTTAAATTTGTCTTAACTTGGACTGAATAGGCAAAAACAAGCCTCAAGCTCCATAACCTTTTCAGTTATTCATAAGTTTGTGTTAAATGATTATATTCTATGTTTGTTCTTAACATTTATGTAAGGTGACCACCACTCCATGAGTGACCCATAACATGACATGTCATCTGTCTGCCACAGGTACACTTCTCTTGTCCACCTGGAGAAGAGCCCACAGAAAATGTTTTCAACCTTCAAAACAACTGCAGCTGTTGATTGGACGATCATTCTGTCAGTCACACTCATCACTGACCAATCATATCAAGTCTCAGTGTGACGTAGCAGCTAGACCCTGTTGTTAGCTGTCAGCTTAAACTAAGTTTCAGTTCTTAGACGATTGTCGTACATTAAATTACGTCACACAGATTTACCATTTACCACTTAAATGTGACATGAAACGATAGGTGACGCTGAGTAACCACGTCTCTGGGTTAACGTAGACAAACTGGTGTCCGTGGAGGATTTCCGCATCTCTCCAAGTTTCCCAGCAGCGATCCCTGATTGGGAGATGAGCAAAAACATGATTTCCCTTGAGAAAGGTTAAACGTGGCATTCTTTGCTCCTCTCTTAAAAAATAATTTTTGTCCATTTCTGATAAAGTCTCAGATATTGCTACATCTACAAAGACCGTTGAAAAGCTGCCAGCATTTTAAAACATGCAGTCGCTTCCCGCTGATGTTGTGTCTTCAGTTTCTGCCTCTCTTCCCTGATTGGGCCATCAAGCTTTTGGTTTTAATAGAAGATTGAAGCTTGGTGCTTTTCAGAGAGGGATGCACAGTATCGGTTAGATATCGGTAACTGCGGATATCAGCCTAAAAAGTTAAGTATCAGTATCGGCCGATATTGAAATTCCTGTAGATATTTACAGCCGAGAAATCGGCCACACATGTCAGCCATATATCGGCTAAAATTGCATGGTATTCAAAATGCACCGTCTCATCACTGCAAGGGTACATTGATTGTTGTCTTTTTCGTTGTTGTTCTAGTCTTTTTTGATGTTGTTACCTCCACCAGGAGGTTATGTTACTGAACTGAAAAAGTTATGGACGGATTTTGATGACATTTTCAGGAAATGTCTGGATAGGGCCAAGGAAAAAATGATAAGATTCCGGGAGTGAACCGGATGACCGTCTGGATCCGCCATGACGAAAAATGCGATTTCAGAGAATAACTACTGAAGTAAAATAGATATCATTATAAATCAAATTGCTAATGGTATGTTATCATGGTCAAGTAATCTAAATATTTAGATGGAATAAAGGTAGGACTAAAATTAATGGTTTAAATCACGAAATGGGTGAGGGCTGTGGCGCTGGTGGAGGTCTGAGCTCTCCGAGTGCTTTTCTAGTTTTGCTTTTGCATTTCTTGTTTTCTAATCCATAGTTTTGATTCTGTTGTTGTTGTAAAAAAAAAAAAAAATGATTCAACTTCAAGAGTTAAAAGCTGTTGGGGTTGCTGGTTTGGCGGAGTGGTTAGCAACCAGGCACCCCGTGTGCTTGCTTCTGCCGGTCCAGGTTCGGGTCCCGCCTGTGACCAGTTTGCAGGGTGTCTTCCCTTGCTCTCTCACCCCCTTTCGCGGGCCTGTCCACTGTCTCTCTCCTGTCGATGGAGGCACAAAAATGCCCAAAAAATACATTTAAAAAAAAAAAAAAAAAAAAGAGTTAAAAGCTGTTTATTTTGTTTTACATCTGGTATGTGATAATATGTTATAACACTGCAAAAAACATGTCAATTTTGTCCAAGCACAGAGCTTGTGCCCCTGATCTGAAATATCGGTATCAGTATAGGTGATGATGAATAAAAAAAATATTGGCATATCGGATACCGGCAAATATTCAATATTGTGCATTGATACTTTCAGAAAGTGAACCAGGCAGGTCCATCTGCACTGCAAAGTTAGGTGACTCAAGTAATATTTCTGATCCCTGGATCATGTACAAACGGTGACAGATGATTGGTTTCTGATCAATTGGAGCATCTTTAACTGTAAATCATATGAAACGTACAGACGTAAGATCAGGACACAGACAGACAACCTGAAGGTCATAGACCATGTTTTCACCTTTAAGTGCTTTTGAAGAATAACCCTTATAAAAACACCTCCACACTCTCCCTAGTGACAATCAGAGTACAAGCCCTTTCCCCTCGGTGACCACCAGCCTCCACAACACCCTCCCAGGATTCGGGGCCCCTCAGCGTCCACTCTGCGGGGGGTCAGCTCTCCAGCCGCACAGTTTCAGCTCAAGCCTCTGCCACGCGGAGGGGAGACGAGCGCAACTTTTCCACAAGAGCCTCCATTACGGCTCGGGCACAAGAGCCCCTGCTCCATTATGGCTTTCACATAAGGGCCTTCATTCGGGGCTCTTAGTCATTCTAATGAGCTGTTTTGCAGCTCCGCAGAGCCTCTGACTCGGTCTGTGCCGGGGCCCCGCGTAACAGCTCCCACGCGACTCCCGGCAGCCCCCTAATGCAGAGGAGCGCTCGATGAGGATTGTGATTTTTTGATTTCTGTAATTGTGGAGCTTCAGAGGGCTCTTAGGCAGAGATTTAATGGTGTCTAATGGAATCTCATCACAGAACAACAGAGAGAGAAAGGACAGAGAGGGAGAGCACCGACTAATGTCTCTGCATACTTCTGCACCCGAGCCCAATTCTGTCAATGTAATTACCTTTTTGAATCGTGGTCTGTGGAAATATACTGGATATATGTCTGACTGTCTTTTAGGATGTAAAAATAAAGATAGCAGCTAAAGCAATAAAGACCAAACTGTTAATAATAATATATTTACTCTCTCATGTCCTCTAAGATGATTGCCTGATAGAACAAAATGCTGTGACATATAAGAAAAACAATACAACAAATCAAAATTTACTGCAACCAAAGATTGTGTATGTTTGTTTTCTAAATGACTCTTTGCAGTAGTCTCTGTTCTTTTTTGTGTTGTTGTTGTGCCTTTTTAATCTTTGTTGTGTTAATACCTCATCATTTTGAGCTGTGACTTATTTACTTTTAATTTACAAACTTTTTCATTCAAAAACACAAATGGAAAAACATAACAAAACAAACAAATGAAACAATTTTTGTGTTTGTATTAATCTGATCTTGTTTTTACGTCTTTTATTTTTTTGTTTCATTTACCTTTTATTGTAGTCATGCTGTTCTGTTCTATTGTTTGAGTTGTTTTTGATTTGTTGTCCTTTTTCTTATTACCTCCATTAGAAGGTTATGTTTTTGCCGGCATCAGTTTTTTGTTAGTTTGTGTGTTTGTTTGTTTGGTTCTCTGTTAGCAACATAACTCAAAAAGTTATGAACGGATTTCGATGAAATTTTCAGGAAATGTCCAGATTGCGACAGGGAACAAATGATTAGATTTTGGGAGTGATCCGGATCACCGTCTGGATCTGCCATGACGAAAAATGCAATTTTGATGAATAACTACTGAACTAAAATAGATATCACTATGAATCCAATTGCTGGTGGTATGTTTTCATGGTCAAGGAATCTAAAAATTTAGATAAAATAAAGGTAGGAGTAAAATTTATGGTGAAAATTGTTAAGATTCTGTTCTGTTTGGAAGAAGGCACAAGTCCAGATTAGATCGGTTAGCCAACCATTTATTGACAATATGTGAGACCATACAAAAATAATAAAAATACTCAGCTGAGGGCTCTGTTCTACACCTCACCAGGGATGTACAGGCAAAAGAGCATTGAACAGTAGCATACACAAGATCTTATACACATCAGAATTAGGGAAGTACCGACTTTTTACGTGTTAAGATCATGTCTGGTTTCATAAGCTATGTCTGTCAAGAAAGATAAACATAATGTCTAGATAAAGGTCAGACTTGAGGCAGAAGTTCAACCAAGAGTTCAACAAAAGTCCTTGCAGCTTCACAAAACCACAGGACCAACTACAGGATGTGAAATGGGGAAACTGGCTCCCCAGACCTTTACTGAAACCAGACATGTCTAACCACGATTGCACCTGTACGATTTATGACACCTTTGACCTATTGAACAAACATGGTTGAACTGATCTGCCCTCACATAATATGTTTGAATAACTGTGAGCATAAAATGACATCTTTGGACAAATGTTAGCATTAGCTTGTATATAATTCTAACAACTTCCCAATATGGGTGTGGACTGTGGCGCTGGAGGAGGTCCTTTTCGAGTGCTTTTCTAGTTCGTTGTTTTGTTTTGGGATCGTCTTTGATGTTGTTCATTTTTTGTTGTGTGGTATTATTCCAATTGTTCAACTATTTGTTTAGTTTCTTGTTTTGTTAATTGTGTTTTATTTCTTCTATCTTTTCAGTTGTTTTATTGTTGTGTTTCACATCTTCAGCACACTGTGCCCTTGTCTCAGTCTCATATTTCTTTAATCCTGACCACACTATATTTGTCTTTTTCTGATTTTCTAAAAGCTGTTTCAAGTCCGGCCTCCCACTCAGCATCTTAAAAACTTTCCTCTATGTTACGGTGAAAAAAGACTCATAATTAGAGCCTAAGCTCTGTGGTTAAATGTCAACCTCACTCTTTTTACAACACATGCACATGCAGGAGTCCACACTTCCAGAAGCTTCTTACTCACCGGGTCCATTTGTATTAGACCTGTCTAAATGAACACCCCAGAAAGTACCACGGTCCTCTGAGGGTACTAAAAGAGTGCAGACGTCTACATATAGCACAAATGAATAGCCTGCTGCCACATAAACCTTTTAGACGACGTGACAAATGGAGTGAAGAAAATGCAAAGCTTTAAGAGATTCTAGAGAAAAATGTCTTCTGTCAGAGCGTCAGAGCAGATTTGTCCAAAGTTAGTCATTATCATTCCATTTAGTCCAATAAGGTTCCTGGCTATTATGTGATTTTATTGTACAGCAGAAAGGAGCAGAAAGGGAACAAAAACTGAAGTTATAAAAGAGAGTGGATTCGAACTACAAGTCCAATAACAAAATGGAACAAATAATGTTCCTGCTAGCTTTGTCATGGTGTGAAACAGCAGGTTATAAAAGCGGAAGAGCTTTTGTTTTATTCAAATGAAGCTTTTTGAGGTTTTTTATTATCATCAAAAGCTGCAGCTGGCATCGACACAATGACGCGACGTTTCAAACTTACTGTAAAGGCATCGGCTCCGCCTCTGTCTGTCTTCACCCTTGAAGTTTCCATCAGCGGCTCAAAAGACTCTGTTATTACAGTCATTCCAGTCTGACACTTACAGTGCTGGTGGTTGTATACACCCAGACAATGTGTGCATCCAGCTGCTTTGTTCTCCGCCCTGCAGTTCTGACAGATACAGACAAACCCACTATCATAGAGGCACAAAGAGCGACTTTAAGAGTTTGATCTATTGAGCTGTGTATATATGGAACAAAGGCATTGCATGTAAGAGCTGTTTAAAGTGGCATGAGGAGTGGGATATGAGAAAAGATGACACAGAAACTCTGGAAGCAACAAATTCCAGGTTCAACATACACTATATTACCCAAAGTATTCGCTCACCTGCCTTGACTGGCATATGAACTTAAGTGACATCCCATTCCAAATCCATAGGGTTTAATATGACGTTTGTCCACCCTCTGCAGCTATAACAGCTTCAACTCTTCTGGGAAGGCTGTCCACAAGGTTTAGGAGTGTTTATGGGAATTTTTGACCATTCTTCCAGAAGAGCATTTGTGAGGTCACACACTGATGTTGGACGAGAAGGCCTGGCTCTCAGTCTCTGCTCTAATTCATCCCAAAGGTGTTCTGTCGGGTTGAGGTCAGGACTCTGTGCGGGCCAGTCAAGTTCATCCACACCAGACTTTATCATCCATGTCTTTATGGACCTGCTTTGTGCACTGGTGCTCAGTCATGTTGGAAGAGGAAGGAGCCAGCTCCAAACTGTTCCCACAAAGTTGGGAGCATGGAATTGTCCAAAATGTCTTGGTGTGCTGAAGCATTCAGAGTTCCTTTGACTGGAACTAAGGGGCCAAGCCCAGCTCCTGAAAAACACCCCCACACCATAATCCCCCCTCCACTAAACTTTACACTTGGCACAATGCAGTCCGACAAGTACCGTCCTCCTGGCAACCACCAAACCCAGACTGGTCCATCAGATTGTCAGATAGAGAAGCTCGTTTCGTCACTCCAGAGAACGCGTCGCCACTGCTCTAAAGTCCAGTGGCGGCGTGCTTTACACCACTGCATCCGACGCTTTGCATTGCACTTGGTGGCGTGAGGCTTTCAGATGCTCGGCCATGGAGACCCATCCATGAAGCTCTCTGCACTGTTCTTGAGCTAATCTGAAGGCCATGTGAAGTTTGCAGGTCTGTAGCGATCGACTCTGCAGAAAGTTGGTGACCTCTTCACACTATGCGCCTCAGCATCCGCTGACCCTGCTCCGTCAGTTTACGTGGCCTACCACTTGGTGGCTGAGTTGCTTTCCTTCCCAAACACTTCCACGTTCTTTTATTACAGCTGACAGTTGACTGTGGAATATTTAGGAGCGAGGAAATTTCCCGACTGAATTTGTTGCACAGGTGGCATCCTATCACAGCTCCACGCTGGAATTCACTGAGCTCCTGAGAGCGACCCATTCTTTCACAAATGTTTGTAAAAGAAGTCTGCATGCCTAGGTGCTTGATTTTATACACCTGTGGCAATGGAAGTGAACACCTGATTCTGATTATTTGGATGGGTGGGCGAATACTTTTGGCAATATAGTGTATGTCAGTGATGGACATATCCGGCTGATGAAGAACTATTCTGAAATGGTTTATACCAGTTCTGTAAGTGCTAGATCCAATTACAGCTGCTTTAGCTTCTTGGTGGTGGAATAAGTTGGAGAGCGATCCAATCAGAGCTAATCTCGTTATGAATTGACATACAGATTAGATGTTTCTGTTATGTTACCATGGTTTTATACATGAAATGTCAGATATATTTTTATCAATTGCATATCACTGTTTAGAGGGGCTTGCTTAAGTAGCCCAAAATCTGCATGAAATATGGAATACGTGGACCATATTTTCCAGACGATGGGCCATAATTTCCTGGCGCAGTGGCAATTGTTTGACAGATTCAGCTTGGCGCAGTGACAATTTCGTGCCAAAAAACTGCACGAAGGGGGTGGTGAAAGCTCACCAGTTCCAACCTGGCCCATTCTCAGGGCAAGAGGAGCGCCCCCGGAGCAATGATAATTTGGCTGACTTGCACACAGTGCGCTCGGTAGAGGTGAGACCACCTGGCTACACAGTTCTGTCCTTCAATGTGTTTATACCGTTTATGCATGTTTTGGCCGCAATTTACTCACTCACATTAAAGATAAACAATCATTCATGAGAAAAAGAAATTGTATTTCAGCACGTCTCCTTCCTCTTCCTCCTCTTTGATTGCTGGTTGGAGAAGGAGGGATCGATAAGGACAAAATTTAATATCTCGCTATTCATGCCAGATATCTCAATATCAATACGATACAATATGACTATGGGTTTGGTGAAAACTAAGCGGTGCATTCAAGGGCAATCGAAAAAATGAAATTTGTTGTGGTTTCCAGTGCTGTACGTGCAGGATGAGCACAGGGGAAATCTATATACAGTAGTTTATATTGTTACTTTTTTGATATCAATATCTTGAATGTTCATATCTTGATATAGATACAATTATGATATATCTTTCAGAACTATTGACAATATCAAAGTAACTTCAGCCTCCCAGGCTGTTTCTTCATCATCAGCCCATGGAGGTCTGTTGCATTACCATATATTCTAGCACTGCGAGCTTGAACCTCACGGACCAGCACATCAGTTTCCTCCTGGGAGAAGTTTGACCGCCTGGAGCTGCTGCTGCTTTCCTCGTCCTGCGCCTCGTAAGGAGAGGCAAAGAGAGGCGTTCATCTGATTGGTGAAGATTACACCCGGCTGTGTTAAGCTCACTCACGCTTTCTCTCCTCCCTCTCTGCCACCTGTGGCAGGGGGAAGGACAGAGGTGAGGCTGTGCCGGACTGTGCCATACACAAAAATCACAAAATGCGGTGGACAAACCCCCTGGGGCAGGTGCGCAATGCCTGGTCTACGAAACTAGAGCCCTTTAAGTCACACTTTTTTTCATAGTTTGGCTGGTCATGGGACTTATGGACAGGCGTGACATATATATCAAAATATACATCATTTAACATACCGACAGACATGAACCAAGGAGAAAACATGACCATCTACAGCCGTGAGAGGGCGCTCTAGGCTGGGCCAGGCATAAACAATTACCACCAAATTGAAAATCTGGTTCTAAAAAACAGCTGGTAATAAAATGTGCAGCAGTAACCGAGCAGAAAGAAAGTTTGGAGTGACTGAGAAACTTATGAGGGACTGGCAAAAGCAGAGGTATACTAATACCCCAATGAAGAAAATAAATAAAGCTAATTGGGGCTGAAAGCAAGATGGCCAGAGCTGGAGGAACAGACGGGTGTTTGAACAATTGCTGCCGAGAGAGACTTGTTACAGGCCTATTTATACTCAACATTATAGATGGATCCGGATACAGACGGAGACTCCTGTCCATGCTCTGTGTTCATTTTATCTGTATTTCTGCATGTTTCGATAAAGCTAATGGATGTGGGCCAAACAGAGCAGTACCACTGGAAACTGTGGGGCAGTGTTACTGTTACTACCGATTATGTAGCTCTAGTGAGACAGGGAGAAGAAACATTAATGGGGGAATTTTTGAGAAACTCAAAAATGAGTTTGTTATAAATCACAAACATCTGTATGATGTTACTTCATCTGGACACAGGGACAACAAATGCAAAAACTCCTGGACTCCATGGGATGGTACAAGTATAAAGACCTATGGAAGAGGACACAACACAATTGTAATTAAGAGTTAAAGTTGTAGTCAGTGATCTTCTAATCTTCTAATTTAATGCACTTTTTGTCAAAATCACTGTATTTCTCCTCTCCATCCACAAGATGTCTCCACTGACAGCATGTTGGGATGTGGGCCAAACAGAGCAGTACCACTGGAAACTGTGGGGCAGTGTTACTGTTACTTGACAGGTTGATGGTACATGAACCTGTCCCTAATTTTAGTTCTTATTCTAGTCCACTTGTCTCCTCTTACCTTCCTTCTTTTGCCCTCACACCCAACACAGCATCGTGTGGATTTGCTGTTCATCATGAGACTGGGATCCACATTCAAGATTTCCTGCTGCTTAACAGAAGGTTTTTTCTTGCCGCCATGATGGAGGGATCCATGATTGGCTATTTGGATTCATGTTGGTGTTGGATGTATATATTTGTATATATATGTATATGTGTATTTTATATGTATATATGTATCTATGCATATATGTGTATCCATAAAATGAAGAGCTTTATGCTCTATTGTAAAGTGTCTTGAGATAACACTTGTTATGAATTGGCGCTATACAAATAAAGATTGATTGATTGACTACCGAGTAAGTAGCTCTAGTGAGACAGGGAGAAGAAACATTAATGGGGGAATTTTTGAGAAACTCAAAAATGAGTTTGTTATAAATCACAAACATCTGTATGATGTTACTTCATCTGGACACAGGGACAACAAATGCAAAAACTCCTGGACTCCATGGGATGTAGGCTTGTCACGATACCAGAAATTTAGTAGTCGATACCAATACCACTTAAATTCTTCGATACTCGATACCACTCGATACCATGGTAAAAATAAAAAAATCCCCTGTAGTTCAACATACACTCCTTTATTTGAACAAAGTGAACAACAAACAATATTATGCTTAAATTGAAAGCGTCCGTTCTTGTTGGCTGTGTATATTGATGCTGGCTTTGCCTGGCTGGTCCATGTCACTGTCCTCCTCTGGTTTACACTGTGAAAAGAAGATAGAGATTTGGGTATAGCTTAATGACTGTATGAGAACAGCAGAGGCAATACTAACACAGAGAGAGAGAGAGAGAGAGGGAGCAGCAATTTACAGACATGGAGGTGAAACTTTTTTAAAACCTTTTTATATGACAGTGCCTATAGCATTTACTACTGTACCATATTGATGATCTTATTTTGTTTACTTTAATTCTAGGACCAAATAATATCATACTTAGATACTAAGATAATTTAACCAGCTAATGTACATTTCTATAACATATGAAAGCATTCCATACACCTGCTTCCTCTACTCACTGTCAGTGTTTCCTCTTCTACTCTCTGCAATCAAATTAAATGTAAAGTTATTGGATGTGAAAAGTATGTGAACAAAATACACATGATTCTGGGCAAGTAGCCTCCGCATTGATTTACGTTCTGAACCAGCCTTTACACGGAGCCATAATCAAAGTAGGTTATTTACTAGTCTGTATCTCAGTTATTGATCACAGCTGCTTCTGTTGATGTATCGTCAGTGTCATCCTGTTGCACAGACCGGATGTTTTTAGCATTGACGACATGCTATCATGCTAAGCTACGTGCTACGCTAACTCTGTTTGACATCAGACACACTGTACTGTGTTTTCTTTTCGTCCCTTCTTGTAGTGGCCACACACTCGGGACACTCTCTGCCATTTCTTCTGTGGACTCTCTCTTTCTGTCCCTCTCTTTTCTCTTCCTTCATGATTTTACAAGCCGCGCAGCAGCGGAGGTAGCAGCGAGGCTGCTGATGTTATTTTGCGATGCAGCTCGTTTACTATGGGCTGGGCTCATCTCATCATCGTAACGTAATTAGATATGAGCAACAGTGATAACACGTGAATTCAAATGCACTCACCTTGAATTCTCTGTACGAGTCAGGATGTTTGTCTTTTAAATGTTTCGTTGTTGACGAGCCAGGTGCGTGTGCCTCCGACATGTCGTGTCGTTGTTCTTCGCATGTGATCAGCACTGTGTGAGGGTTGCCAGATAATCGCTCATTTACAGCCAAAAAAAAGAAGTGGCCAGATCTGGCGCCTCGGTACCAACGGTACTTTGGGTAGTCTAGAAAAGTCAGTACCGTCACATTTTCTGAATCTTAGTACCGACTTGGTACCGAAGTATCGGTTCTCGTGACAAGCCTAATGGGATGGTACAAGTATAAAGACCTATGGGAGAGGACACAACACAATTGTAATTAAGAGTTAAAGTTGTAGTCAGTGATCTTCTAATCTTCTAATTTAATGCACTTTTTGTCAAAATCACTGTATTTCTCCTCTCCATCCACAAGACGTCACCACTGACAGCATGTTGAAAGAAAAGTCCAGTTTCAATACACAGCCTTGGCTCTGAATTTCAGCAGGTAAATACTGAGGCTCGGGCTGAGCCACCAAAACAGGGTACACCCCCCCACATCCAGGGGGCGATCATACTCATGCCCAGATCAAACAGAGGGGGAGGGGGAGTCGTAGGTTGTGTAGCGTGCGCAGTTAGCGTAAGAGAGAGATACAATATGTTCAGTAGCAATGGATGAAAAACAGCCCAAAAGAAAAAGGTCAGAGGAGTGAGAAGTGAAAAAGAAGGGCTATGACCATAAAAGAGCGAAGACCCGGGTCACCATTGGTGTTGCTTTCCGACGGTGGAGGGAACTCTGTGAATTGAAAGACCAGAAAACAGATGCGGATGTCGCCATCTTTCTGCTGGATAGGTGAGCAACATTAGCTTTGTGGTGCTTCACATAACAGTAACAGCCGTCGGGCATTCATCTTATTGTCTAATCTGCCAAAATTTACTGTTGTTTGGATGTTATCAATATTGTCAGTCAAGTTGTCTGACGAGTCGGGGTTACCTTAGCTATGTTGGTCAGCTACGCAGTTTCTACGGCTGTTTCCATGACGATGCACGTCCATCAGCTTTCGGGGGTGGAGCCAGGGGTGAGGTATGAAGGGAGAGGTGGGTCTGAATTTGTTTATCAACAACAGCTCCACTCGTTTTCTCCCACATCGCTGACTACACTTTTAAAGAAAGTGAATGTTGAGTAAAGATGGGAGGGAACCCTCTGGAAGATGGGAGGAGTCTTCCTCTTCAGGCTATTTGACATACATACAATAACTCAAGCTTCAGTTGATTTGGGCTGTAGCGACACAAAGCAATAACTGGAATTTGCCTTCATTCGTGCTTCCTTGAAGAGCAATGGGAGCAGATGGGAACTCAACCAGTTTTATGTTAGCTGCCATTCTCACGCAGAAGTTATGAGCCAACTCATTCAGTATTTACTACATAACTAAGAACACACAGCACAGCCAATGATTGTACAGGAACTGACGCTGTTTTTTTAGGTAATTTTAGATAAATAAATCCAAAAGAAACTTCACTTCAGTTACTTGTAAAATCCACATCAAAATCATCCTTATTTCAAACTCTTGTCAGGCATTTTATTGCTTATTCTGACATGATTCAGACTGTTGGTCCGCGGTTTTCCCTTGAAACTCATTCTTCAGGAGATATTTACGATCATCGACTACCGTCTGGTGCCCTTCTTCCTCTCCTCTGCAGAATGAAAGTCGATTTTAAGTGTGGAGCCTCCCTCTGGTCTGCACATTAAAGCGTACACACTCCCAACCATTACCTGCTTCCTCCGTCTCTCCCGTCTTCATGCAGAGGCACTAATTCAATTATTGAGCACACTTTGCTGTAATCTTCAGCCCTGGTTTCCCCTTCACTTTAATGAGCTAACATTGGGTGAAGATGCTCACTGGAATGAAACACGTCTCAGGAGACAATGTTCAACATCGCTCTAGAGTTTGTTATTTACACGTGAATTCATTCATCACTGATATTAGGAAGAAAATGCAATTATTTGGGTTGTGAGCACACGGAAAAAGTCATCAGTGTGATATTAGAGGCTGTAAAGCAGAAGGTACTGTGCATTATGGTGAGTTATGTTACATCAGCAGCAGAACATTCGCAGGCAGGTGATTAAAGATTTAGCTTCCTGTATCCACAACAAGATACAGCTAAGCAGGAAGGCAAACAAGGACATAACATGGGTTTAACTCAGAGTTTTTAGGTTATGTTGGTGTTTTGTCCAGCAACTCTGTGCATTCTAGAAATTTAGACGTGGTAAAGATCACCTAATGAAGTGAGGAAAGGCATCAATTTGGGTGGCGTGGACGTAGCGTAGTTGTTACCAGGCGAGCTAAGGGCCCTAAAATATCTGTTATTTTTCCCCAAATACCATTTTAGTTTTTCCCAAATTCTGCTTTTTTTCAGTTTTAATCAGTTGAGAGTTCCATTTTTTGTATTTTACATACATTCAACCCTTAGACACAAAATAAAGTAACAAAGTATAATCAACTAGAAAAGCACTCGGAGAGCGCAGACCTCCGCCAGCGCCACAGTCCTCAGCCATATTGTAATTTTGACCGTAAATATTAGTCCTACCTTTATTTCATTAAAATATTCAGATTCCTTGACCATGAAAACATACCATTATCAACTGGATTCATCATGATATCTATTTTAGTTCAGTAGTTATTCACAGAAATCACATTTTTCACCATGGCGGCCAGACGCTGATCCGGATCAACACCAAAATCGAATCAGTTCTTCCTTTTCCCATGCTAAACATTTCCTGCAAATGTCATCCAAACCCGTCCATTACTTTTTGAGTTATTTTGTTCACAGACGGACAGACAGGCGGACGGACGGACGGACAGGCAGACAAGCAAACTTTGCCGAAAACATAACCTCCTTGGCGGAGGTAATCACCCGTCAGGTGGACCTCACACGTGTCTTTGCAGGTCCAGTCAAATGTTAACAAAACCTGCAGAACATTTGGCAGAGCATCTCAGTTACAATACCAGAACTGACAACAAACAGTGAACTGCTCTACATGAATACATCAATTCATAAGGAGAGCAGCTCTGATTGGATCGCTCCACAACTTATCCCACCACCACCAAGCTAAGGCAGCTGTGATTGGATGTCCCTCTGAACTCATCAAACCTTTCCAAACAACCAAAGCAGCTGTGATTGGATACATTACTAACTTGTCTCTACTTTCTACATGACCAAATAAGGTCTGACTGGATTAAGTCTGTCAAACATTTAAGTCTAGTTTTTATTTGTTGATGAAAATGTAAGTTCATTTAGTTTGTCCAGGTGCTCGTTTCACTTAGTTACTCTTGTTGATAAAACTTTGACAAAAATCATTAGTAAACAAACTAAACACTGCTGCAAATAACAAAACCACATTATTCTTTTTTTTTTTAAACAAATCTGAAACATCCTCCTTCCATTAATCATTTCACAGGACTTCTGATTTTGTTGTTGTATCAATATTGTTCGACTTTTATTAAACTCACATTAAGGTAAATAATCCTGCTTTTGTGACATCCCTCTCTGGCATCTAAATATAAAAGAAATCATTGTCTTATGGATTCTGGTCCACATTTCCGTGCTCTTGAATAATGTGTGTTTTTTCTGCTCTGCATGGAGGCATCATGCTGCTGTGACGACAAAGAAAAAGACGAATATGGAGAGAGAAAGGAAACATGGAGAGCGATCAAAGGTTGACACACTGACAGCTGTCTTTGATTCACCTGTAAACCTGCGTAAGCATGCACACACACCCAGAAACCCACACAGGAAACACACAAACCCACAGCGAGGGTGACAGCAAGCAGCGCTGAATTTACATTAATAAGTCTTCTTGTTTTTCCCCTCGCTTAGACAAGAGATATTTGAAGCATTTATTAAATTATTAATCTATTTATTTATTCATTTAGTCAGTCACTCACTCATGTTTTTTTCATGCCCGAGAAGCTCAGTGTAATTTCATTGAGCTACCGACGGAGGGCTTACGTCAGACTTATGCTTGTTGGTCTGAAAGTCAAAACGCCTGATTGGATCTTAGCGGTCCTGGGGACAACAAAACACCTTGATCTGAAAGTCACCCCGCCTGATTGGATACATTAGCTGCCTATGCAAAAGTCCTGCATCACCACTCCAGGCATTAGTAATTCATACTGCACAGGAGTCAAAGCTGCTGTTGTAATCCAAAGTAGGGCCGGGCAGAATGGGCAATTTATTATGTTTTCATGTTTTTTCAGCAAAATAGAAAAAAACGAAAAAAATCTCAAACAGTTGTCACTTGATGAGAACTTTAGACTCTAACAGGACTCCAATAAAATCAGACTATATTGATAACTTTCATTCCATGCTAATAAATGCTAGGATTGTAGACTAAATATACATTTGGTAATTTTTTCACTTCTACTTTTTAGTGAAACATCTACACACTCTCTAAATTGCTCACAGATATGAGCAACAATAACATGTAAACAGCACAAATTAATATGATCAAGTCCTTTATGTGTTCCTTTTGAAATTGGTGATCTCAAAAAGAAAACAAACCTGATAATAATTTGCATTATTTTTTACAAAATGAGAGCATAAGTGCCGTTCAATATTTTGAAGAGCTGGAAAATCATTTGAAATTTAATAAACATCAAAATTAGTGAATTTCATATTTCTGAAGCTGAATAATTGGGATTAAAAGAATGGAGTTACACGTGACATGACTTTTTTTCATTTTCTATTATTCTCATCTGCATTATTTTAAGGTGATTTTATTTTTAAAAGATTTTTTTTTTATTGGTCATTCTTCAGTCTACCGAGTCAAAGTTCCAAAAGCATGTGTTTAATAAAAGCATTTGGTGCATGTTGTAAAATTAGTGAGCTATTGCACTTCCTCTAACCCACAACAACACTAATTAAAAACACTGCTTTCATTTATCCATTTATTGTTATGTTGTTATTATTACCACAATTTTCGTCATTATTATTTATTATCTTTTTTTCTTGATTACTATCATTATTACCAATATTCTTTTCTTTACTTCTTCATTCTAAGGGAGTTTTATATATTTCTGTTTATTTTATCTCCTTGCTTGTCTGCTTTGATTTATCATGTTCTCTTTCTTACTGTAAAACTGAATATATATATATATATTTTTAAATGTGATCAATGTGAGTTATGGACAGGTTTTGGAGCAACATGTTACCATATAAGCAACATCTTTTTCTAGGATGTCCCTGTTTACTTCAGCAAGATAACGCCAAGACACATTCTGTACGAGTTACAACAGCATGGCTCCATTATCTCTGCCAAGGAGGTTATGTTTCTGCAGGCATATGTGAAAAACTACAGGATTGGTTTGCATGAAAATTACCAAAGGTGTGGTTTGGTCTGAGGAATAAGCCATTAGATTTTGGTGGTGATACATACAATATTTTTGTCTGGATGCAAAAAATTCTCCAAAATGTAAAAAAAACCTGTAAGTCGACATTGGGTGGAGTTTTAAACAAATCATATATCTGCCAGTTTAAAACAGATTTGCTTATATTTTCAGAGGATTATATGGGGCCCATGTCTCTATCATCAAGGTAAATTTCATCTGGACCCAAACAAGATTGATGTCATAAAAAACAAAGAACTTTATATAATGGGAAATCCCATTGACAACATTTAATAATTCATATAAAACCTGAATTTTAAGTGATGTTCCCAAAAGTCTTTGTGTTCATACAGGATAACTTCCATGTTTGTGCTGAGTTTGGTCAGGATCCTGGCTCTTCTCTGGATGTGATGATCCAGAATCGTATCTTTTATAACTTTTGAAATAAACGTGTGCTGTACTCGACTGACCTGCCAGCAGTCCAGACCTGTTTCCCGGTGGACATGTTTGGGGAACATTCAGAGCACAAAATACAATAATGGAGACCCCAGACTATCAACTGCTGAAGTCGCACATCAAGCAAGAATGTGAAAGATTCCGACTCACAAAGCTTCAACTATTAGTTCACAAATGCTTATAGTGTTGCTAAAAAGAAAACTGAACATGTCCCATCTGCTCTGGAGCACAAGCTAATTTCCTATTTCATATCTTGTTTAAAAAAAAATATTGTACCAGGCCCACCTCTCCTCTTAGTATATTTAAGATCCCTTTTTTCTTCTTGCATTGAATGCTCCCTCCCAAAATCCCCCGACAGTCTATAAAGACGACAGAGGAGGGGCTGCACCGTGGACATGCTTGTTGATCTGAAAGTCACCCCCGCCTGATTGGATCTTAACGGTCCCTGGGGACAACAAAAACACCTCATCCTCCACCCCCCATATCTCCGAGCTTTACTGGCAGCTATTATTCCGTTGTATGGACATCGTTTTGATTGGCACCATAACGGCGTGCCTCCATCTGCTCAGATTAGTCTCCACAGTCAGACAGCAGCGGGTGATGTTCATGTTAGTGGCAAAGGGCAGAGGGCCATAAACCCAGCCAGGGTGTCAGACGGCCGGGGTTAAATTTGGCTTCTTTCTTCGACATAACACATAAAATCCACACATCGCCACAATATGTTTGCCCCTGTTTGAGAATGTCTATCCACTTATGTTACTGGCAGTAAAATGCAGTCCTGAGGGCCAAAATGGAGGGAAATAATCCTCAGAAGCAGCTGAAGCCGATGGCACGTCTGTGTTTTTCCAAAGCCTCCTTTTGTCTTTATATGGCCTAATTTTCTAAACAGGATGTGATCATGTTGACCATGTAAACTGAGCAAATATATCACTAAGATCGCTTCAAAACTTTTCAGAGAAGAGACTTTCTGCAGTACAAATACAGCTAAGATTATTAAGATGTGGACCAGATCTCTGAAATCCACATTTAAAGGCCAAAACCACAAAATTCATACAACTATATTCTCAAAAAAGTTGCATACAGTTTATTTATTGTCACTGTAGTAGTTGGAGCTCTGGAGGTAAAAATCAGCAGAGCAGTCAACAAGAAACAAACAGGTTCAGGCTGCATATAATCCACAAATGTATCTCTACTGGAAATTGAATAAAATTTGGTTTTTATTTTGTTTTCACAAGGTTTTCACAAAAATATGGATTTTAAGTGTTACTGTTTATTTATGTTTCTTCTGTTTTATGCTCTGCTTTAAATCAATCAATCACCAAAACTTTACTTATATAGCACTTTTCCTACAACATATGTAACTCAAAGTGCTTTCTGAAAAGAAAACAAGAGGAAAGAGGAGGGAAAAGAAAAAATTTCAAACTAGGCACCTGTCAGGGGAGCACAGTGTGGGACTGGAAAACAAAAACACCTCAGCACAAGAGCAACATATCACAACAAACACAGAGGGGTTAAAGGGGGGGGGGGGGGGGGGCAGCCAGTGGGGGCGTTGATTTGAAGGAAAAACCCCCAACCTTGTCTAAGCTCAGACCCCACAAAGTCTCTATTGTCTGATAAGGTGACTTTCCAGCCTTGAGAGAGACTTTCTGATCCAGAGCAAAGTTCACATGATGAGGGAGTGGAGGAAGGGAAGGGGGGATCCAGCCTCTGTTTACAAAACATTCCAGGAGAGTTCATACACCAGCTCAAGGACAGACGGAGAAGCCAAAACAGATAGAGGTAAGGAATAGTGAGTTTAGAATAGAACTGTAATTTTCCAGCAGTCTTTCCAGTCTTTTGGTCTCCGAATCTGTGGGTCTATTCAACCGAGCCGAGCTGTCAACTTCTCAAAGTTATTATCCTGCTTGCGAACCAGTTCGAGAATCGCATCAAGCTTGCGACTGAGCTCACAAATCGCTTGAGTCTGAGTGGTGACAGCCCTGCACATTGCTTCAGTCATGACAGGCAGCTTCTTAAAAGCCAAAAGTGCTGCTTCTTAACTGTGTGATATATCAGGAGACTGCTAACTCCAAACAGCAAGAAAACCTGTTATCATAAATCCAATTATATAGGTATCTGGTCAGCTCTTTGAATGTAAGCTAACATTACTGATATTGTTCCAAATATCTGCAGGTCTTGCACGTAAAACCCTTTTTTTGTTGGATATGGAGACATTTCTACTTTTTGTTGCTGAAGTTATCCATAATGGCCAAAGAAAGAAAAACTTCTACCAATGCGTTAAACAATACAGTCTGAAAAAGGCAAATAATAAAAATAGGAATATATATCAAATGATACGTTTACCCTGATCCTAAATGTCCCTCACCTTGCAGTGGCAGTGCAACTGGATCCACCTGATTCCAAGTCTGTATCCGGCAGATATCCATCCTGTCAAGCTGTAGGCTGGATTGATTGCGTTTGGTCCACATTGGCACTGTTCAATCAGCATCCTTTGAGGAGAAAAATCACCATTATTTAAATATAACATGACAGTTCAGGGATTTATCAGATGTATTTTACGCTGCGGACTAGGGCTGAACCATTTTAGGTAAAGATCTGACTGGAATTTTTCTGGCGGTTTCACTCAAGCCCAGTGACTCAAGATCACTGGGCTTAGACTGAAAAAAATTGTTCTATGTTATACTTTCTTGTCTCTCTGTTTCCTTAAAGAGAAAATGAAACCATTCAACCAGTGAACTATTTACTCAACAAGTCTATAACCAGAGCGACTGTTTTTTATTCTGTCTTTGCTGGGACATATCCTGAATAATTGGGACACAAAAACTTAATGTGCCCCCACTTTTAGTTGTCAGGGTAATAATGTGTTAATAACATCTGAAATAGACATTCATTTTAGGGATGCACAATATTATCAGTTTGTTATCACTATCAGCAGACAATAGTCTAAAAAGTTACGTATCCATATCTGCCGATATTGAAAACTTTTGTGGATATATACAGCCAATTTACCGACCACACATATCAGCTGGAATGACAGCAAATAGGACAAATGTACAATATTGATGCCCCTTGTCATCACTTCATGGGTACATGTCTTATTTTTGCAAGACTCAAAACCTATTTTTCTTGTTTACATCTGTTCCTCGCAAAAATAAACTGTAACACTGAAAGAAACAAGTCCACTTTTGAAAAGTACAGAGCTTGTGCTCCTGAACAGGAATACCAGTATCAGCGATAATGAATTAAAAACTATCAGCATATCTGATATTTGCAAGAAAATTCAATATAATTATAAGAATTAATTTATTAACAAATCACACCATCAGAGAGGTGGGGGAACCTCCCAGTAGCTGGAAGTTGACAGGCATTTGGCTGGGAGGGGAAAACTTAAGAGGCTGCGTCTGTATGCAAGCAGGACTTGACTACATTTCCTAATTAAATGAAGAACAAAGAACATAATTGAAAACATTTATCAATGGAAAAGATATTTCCACCCCACTCCTGACAGGTTTTGACATGACTTTAATTTATGATCAGGCTTATGAGTTAATTATGCACATGTTTAATTCATAATCAGGGTTTAATATAGTACAAATCCTGTCTTCTACTTAAAATTGGCGGCATTTCTTTTCGCTCTTTTCTGTGCACTGCTGTCAGAATTATCTGTCTTCACTTGCCTCTGAAAGAGAAAACTGGACCCAGCCACAGAGATCCTGATTAATAATAAGCGAAAGTATGTTAAAGATGATGAGAAGAGAATGGGCTCAGTAGTTTCTTGTGCTTGCCAAAATGAAGGGACATCTAAAAAGTTTGTTGGCCTGAAATCGACTGCAGCCTCCAGTCAGTATGTGTTAGCAATACTAGATCAAGTCAACAGGGAACTGAGACAGTTGGCTCATTTAAGACTTAAAAAAACTTTTTCTTCTTCTATTTGCTTTTGCTTTGGGTCAGGAAACCAAATGGCTTAAATGTGTTTGATTTCCAACAGAAATAGTTTAGGTCTCAGTGGACCTTAGCTGATGCCAACTATTTCTATCAGCAGGCGCCAAAGAAAGAATAAAATCAAAGACAGAGAGGACGAAAATCTCCTCAGATGTTATAAAAGACCTCCTGA
Organism: Scarus forsteni; assembly: GCA_036419115.1. Taxonomy (NCBI): domain Eukaryota; kingdom Metazoa; phylum Chordata; class Actinopteri; order Labriformes; family Labridae; genus Scarus; species Scarus forsteni. Next base: position 19,013,690 of record JAZDUH010000341.1, on the reverse strand, counting down.
TTAATAACAAATATAGTAGCTTATGAGATTCTTGGTTTGCCCTTTGGATTACTGAATGTGCCTCGGTGTGATAGAATACACATTTCCTCGCTGTCAGCCATTGTTTGCAGGGTAAACAGGACAATGAGGATCTTCAGAAGCTTCCAGATCAATGTCCTTCCTGCTGGAAATGTCAGTCTGCTCTGTTCATTAATCTTTCCCCACCAAACAAAACAAAGCGCTTTGTTAGATATCGGCCCATCCGCCGTCGTTTTGATGAATAATCCCTCTCTGCTCTCAACAAAGGGGAAAATGCTTACTGTACAGTTTCACTGCCTATATCAGATTCCTCTGCGCCTACCTTTGCTTTTACATTAAGAGCTTTATGGGACGAGCTACTGAAGAGGTTTCTAGGGACGGTTTGTCTGGCACCTTAATGAAGGTCCATATAGGGTTTCACAACTTCTGCAATGCAGACGACTAAATTTCAACATAAATCATTTTAAATGTAAAGGCTGAACAACACAGCAATACCATAAAGAGCCCTTTGGGTTATTCAAAACACAGCAAAACCCAGCAGAAACATGTTTGTTTTCTGCTTTTTAAACAAACAAGTAATGCTTTTTTATCAAGTAAGGACAGTTGTATAGTTAAAAATACATTATAGGTACCACTTTGCTAGCGAGGCGCTTTATTCTTCTGAAATGGAAACACAATTCCCCTCCACCAACAACATGTGGGTTTGGGAGGTCAAACAGTATCAACAACTGGAAAAGTTAAAATTTTTCATCAGGGGCTCATTAGTAACTTTTCAGAAGATGTGGGATCCTCTGTTGACCCCAATAAATGAGAAGATGGTTATAACATCTGACAATGCCCAAGGATCATCCTAGGGAGGAACAGAGACAGGGGGTAGGGGGGAGAGAGTTTTTATTAAATTCATTTTTATTGAAACCGAGGCAGGACGTGGGAGGGATGGATGCCGGTTGGGGCTGGGGGATGTTCAGAGGATTTTTGTGGACATGTGACCATTGAATATCAAACTGCTTTGCTTCTCAGGAATCAGAAAACAAAGAGCATAAACCTTGGCATTCAAAGTTCACAAATTCATAACCATATCAGGCTCCAGGTCATATCTAGGAATATAACGGCTACTGATAAAATGATAAGCCGCAGCAAGCAAAATTTCCATCGGTCAGAAAAACCGTTTCCTTTTTAATGACTGTTTAAATTGGTTGTTTACCTCACATTTATCAAGCTTACAATAGAACTTTAATTCCCCTTTAATTCTGAATAAAACTTAAATCCTCTTTAAAAAGATTAAAAATAACCATGTTAACACCTAATTCCGTATGAAAATGATAATCAAACTTAATTCCGAAGTACATGGCTTGTTTATTCTGATTTTACATCTGAATTAAATAATTTCTCAATCCTGTATATGTTCATTCCACTTTAAACTAATTCTGGTCGTTCCGCCCCGGCTCGTTTTCTTGTCCTGCGACAATGAGGCACAGGACACTGACGGGAACAGGATGGCCGCCTGAAGCAAGCATGGGACCACGCAAACTAAGACAGTTTATTAATTAGAGTCTTAGAAGATTTGGAAGTAATGAACGTGTTGATGGTCGTATCTGTTTCTGCCACAATGTCCCTTTAGCTCCCAGTTCAGCCATTTGACAGAGGTTAATAAATTCGGGAATATTTAATGTGTTAAAAAGAGCTATTTTTGTCAATATTTTAGGATACAGAAAACTGCAAACAAACCAAAATAACTGATATTTTCTTCGTGTAGGATGTAAAAAGCAAAGTTATTATTATTACCATCATTATTATTGTAAATACAACTTGTCAAACCCAATATCATCTAGCTCTTTAAAGCCCAAGACCGTAGATTATAGCCAGAAAATTCTAATTTTTTGGAGCTGAAATGCTTGTTTCACTTTCTGCTACAATCCATAAAAATCAAAATGTCCATAAAATTCAACATGTAGATTTTTCATATCTCATTTGATACATTAGGTGTTTTTGGCAACTGATAATCCATTTGAGGACATTTTTATCATTTATCTGATTGTATTCAGATGTTTTTTTTGTAATTTGTTGATCATATTGAGTTGATGGAGGTGTTATAAAAGTATGCATCAAATATGATACAATTGGCTTGATAGGGCTAGTTTAAGTTTTTTTGCTAAATTATTTATAAACATACCTGCCTTTTGTAATTGATTTTGTCTCCAATATTTGTGCATTTTTATGCCATCATGTGATCAACTGTTAGCTTTTAAAACCTTTAAATCCCACACTAGGGATGTAACGGTAATCATTACCGTGTCCTATAAAAATTACCGTTATACCGTGTTTGATAACCGCAATGCGTCAAAAACGCTCAGTGATGCTGCTCTTTGCCTGGAAATCCCAGAACCATGAGTCTCTTCCTGGATGAAGCAGCCTCATGGGAATCGCGCATGTGCAGTTTGCATTGTTTGGCCTCAGCGAAAGTTAGAGACAGCGGAGATTTCCCTCTGGAAACTGACTCTTATTTCTGGTTAAATTTTGGATTTTTCAAGGACGCCGAGGGGAAACTGATAGAAGACAGTCACCCTGTCTAAACACGAAGCTGCGGCGGAAGAAAAAGACGTGCACGGTTAAAACTGTCGTAACTCCCCGAGTAAATAAGCTGACCGAGCTGTAGAGGTAGACAGAGAGAGAGAGAGCAAGAGAGTGAGAAAAGATTCAATGAGCCATACCCGAGAGAATTACAGGTGGTTTGTCAGTATTCTCTGTTTAAATAAAGCATAAATCTTGTAAATAATAGCATTAGTATCATTCTGGAGTGTATTCTTGCCGTTCTTTTGCCATGTATTCGCCGTATTTTGAAATAGATCGTCTTTTTCCGTCAAAGTTTGTGTTTTATGGATTTAATCGATCGTGCTCTGGAAAGATTAGAGGAGAAAATATCATGGATATCTGCCGTGGAGAGGGGAGACCAGAGGAGAGTCATGAAGGGGGTTAGCTGCTTCAGGGACTATCATCAGTAAAAAAAAAAAAAAAGGCCATGACATGGTCTAATGTGACGAGCTGGAACATGGACAATAATGCTGCAGGCAAACAAAAATCTGAGTGTATGTAAAATATGTTAGTTGTTGTTCATTTTCAATTGTTTATGAAGATAATCCTGTTTAAAGTTCAAATCTATTTTATTCTTTTCTTGTAATTTCACACTGTTCAAGCATTTATAACATAATAATGACAGATACTTGCTAGAATTGTTTACTTTTATTTCTAATGAAAGAAGGGTAAAAAATGTACTCAAAGGGCATTTCTTGACACATTTATTGACAAAAAAGACAAAAACCTGTTAAAATTATAATATGAAAGGGGTTAAATGATTTCAAGACTGTGCTAAAGTACATTTTGAACATTTTGAGCCCACCGCAACAATACCGCAATAATAATGAGAACTGTGATATTTTTGGTCACAATAACCGTTACATCCCTATCCCACACCAAGAAAATATCTTTTTTGGTTTGTTTGTGGTGTTCTCTATTTCCTGAAATGTTAACAGTATCAAACAATGACTGGATTTGTTCTGTTTTTAGAACATTAATTATCACTGAATTTATTGATGACCTCTGCCAAACAGTTTAGCTGGTAGTTAAAGGGATATGTTGTAACACTGTAAGAAACAAGTTCATTTTATATTAAGCACAGAGCTTATGCTTTGACCTGAAATATCGGCATCAGCATGGGTATTGGCTAGGAGTGGGAGAAAAAATCGATACACCTAAGTATCGCGATTTTTTGTCTGCCGATTTTAAAATCGATATTTTTATTCAAAAATCGATATCCCCCCCCCACACACACACGCACATGCACACACTATAGGCGCTAAAGTCGCCAAACTGAGGCAAGCGACATTGCTGGATAAAACAGGCCATAGCTGTTAAAATAGTGCTGAGTAGATTTACTACTTTTCACCAGCAAATAGTGGACAGGTGACAGGTTTCTATTCAAAGTTTTGGCGCATATTTATTTTAAAACACATACACCGGACCGAGGGACGCAAGTGTGGCTGCAGAGGCTGTGGAGCGGAGCAGAGAGAGAGAGACACAGAGTGATAGAGAGTACTCACGATGCCGAGAGTACTTTGTCAAGTACTGTCTGACTCTGAATCTGAGGAATATTTACTCTCTGAGGATGACGGTCAGTCGTCCAGTGAGGACGAAACTGACAGCGTGTACGCGCAGCGGGGGCGGCTCCGCGCGCCATTACAGTCCTGGAGCATTACATACCGAGAGCTTTTCCTCTCCATAGCCGGCGACTGCCGAAGAGGGTACAAGGTCTGGGATGCAGGGGAGCTCAAAACACCGCGAAAAGTGATGGTGTTAGCGGAGAATGAGAAAGACCGCGGAGCTCTGGTCAGACGAGAGAGAAGCCGGGGGTAAACAGTGCAGGCGACAGAGGCGTTCATGCTCGGCCCGTAAATTACAGTGATGACGATGGCTGGGAAAACTAACCACTTTGAAACTATAGCCTTTTTAAATCTTGATAGCAAAACTGAATATTTCTTGAAAAAACTCTGTTGCCTGAAGGGATAATAAGCCATTTTTATATGCAATCCAGGCTTTTGAAGAGAGGGAGCATAAACAGCTGGTTATATTGCTGAATAAATCCTAAAAACAGACTCACATGTGATGTGTATTTTTCCTGATATAGTCTGTAGGCATCATCATTGTTCATCTTTTTCACTGGTTTTAAAAAAGCTAACTAAAGATTGCAAAAATCGGCAATATCGTAGAATCGCAATTTAAATCGTATCGGCACCTAAAAAATCGCAATAAATCGAATCGGGAGAAAAGTGAATTGTCCCAGCCCTAGTATTGGCGATAATAGATAAAAAAAATAACGAATGTTGGGATGTCAGATATCAGCAAAAATCCAATACTGTGCATCCCTATACAATTTACAACAACCTTTTTACAGTGTATTTTACTTAGGTTATTCAAACATCGCAGCCAAATGTTTATTTTCAGTTATTCTTAGTTATAACAGATCTGGATGGATTTTATCTGCGAGTGAGCTTGTTACTAGCGGGTCAAGCTGCATCCCTTACAGCCCTGCAGAGGGATGTCAGAAAAACACTGTGTTTACGAGTTTTAGACCTCATAAATAATGAGCAGAAAGGGTCATGGAGAAACTGTTTTGGTTTAGTTTACAACTTGCCACAACTTGCCATGCTGTTTTTTCCTGAGCACAACCCCAGGGAGGTAAAAGTAAATAACCCACTGACAAAGTCCAAGTGTGCTTAAGTCCAGATTTTCTTTTTCTCTCTCTTCTAATGAAGTGTCACATATTCAGACATAAGATGTATGGACGCCATTCTCTAAATCTTTTGAAGCTTTTGATGGTCTCAGTGGTGCTGTTGCTTAGAGAAAAAGCCCCCCGTCTTCCTTCAGTGACGACTGCTGAATGTCACATGTGCCAATGTTAAAGAAAGCAATTAGCCACTGTTGGCATGTCTTGGTCTGTGGATGAGTAATGGCTGCCGGGGCGGGAGTGTCTCGCCCTGATAAATTCTACTGTCCCTCTGCCTTATTAGTACAATGACTAACGGGGGAGAGGGGGGTGCGTGGAGCTAAGGTGAGAGACCATAGGGGGTGTCAAAGATAAACCCAGATTGACAGCAGAGCGAGGTGGCTAAATGCTAATGCACCGGGTGACATTTCCGACGCCGGCCCGGGTTAGCTTAGATGCTGCTGGTGTGCTGACAGCGGCGGGAGGGGGAAAATCCAAAATACCAAGAGCGCCAAATCTCTCCATGCCGCCACCCCTTCTTCATTCTTCAACATGAAAAGGTGGGAGGAGGGGGTTGAGATGTTGTCACTCTGCTTTTATCACCCGTTAGCAGGCTAAGCTAATGGCAGGTGCTTCAGTTGTTGATAAGGAGTGTAAAAGGTAAAGATGGCGACGTAAGTGGGCGAAATGGATGAAAAGAAGAGGAGACAACTAAAATCCAGCCTGAGGGGAGCCCCGTCTTTGCCTTCCCATCAGCCACCTGGGGAGTTTAGCCTGAGTTCGATACTCTGTCCAGTAAATCCCCGAGCTCCGCTTTTGTTGATAAACTCCTCGCTTCCTCGCCCATGACGATGATCTCTATCTCTCACCTCAATTTCCAGAAGTTGCCAGACCATTACGGAGGAGGAGAAACTTGTGACTTTTTATTTAGCGAGTGGTTGGGAGTCGAATGCCCGTCGAGGCAGAGCGAGGAGGTCTCATCTTTCTGGGTGGTCGGTCGTGTGGGTGCGTTGGAGATGTGTCTAATTGGCGGTATTTTTAACATCCAGCGGCGTGTCGGCTAAAGAAACCCTCCCGAGTTATGAACGCCACCTTTAATGGAATCTAATTAGCGGATGGATGGGCGTACAGAGAGTCAGTGAGCAGAACAAGCACATCATGTATATGTGTGCAGGAGAGTGGGAGGGAGTGTGTGCACCTTATCTGATCGCTCACTGAACACCTCTAATACCTAATGGGTTGTGACAGACTGTGTGTGTGTGCACGGCTGTGAGAGCAAGCTTTACATAACAGGACTTTCCCGCTGACTGACAGACCGAGGATACATCGTAGAAATCACATATTAGAACAAAAGTTTCATACTTGATTGAAACTGCAATAAAAGTGATCTTTAGCACAGACTCATCAGTCAATCACACAACTGTTTAGCGGTTTTAGTAAAAAAGTAAGAAAAAGGCCATCAACTTTGGGGAGCAGCAGATGTTTTGGTCCGTAGAAACTAGTTTACTTCCTGAGTAATGCTGTGGTGTGTTTGAGCAAGGTAAAATCTCTCCTCCTCCTCCAGACTTTGGCCTGTAAGTGTAAAGGTGCTTACACACCGTACGCTACTTGTACTACCTCGGCGATCACTCTCCATGCAAAGTCGGGGTTAACCCTCCCGCGATGCGACAGCTGCTTTTCACACGACCACATAGCTTGTCACCCGATGTGAAAGTAAAAAAACTTGATCAATCAGCAGGTGTGTGCACGACTGACAGTACCCTACACATACAGTTATTCATCCGGACTACAGAGGAACAATCCATGTCTGTGTGGGAAACATTAGTCAGTGAGGACATTAGTTCCGCCTAGACAGACCGCGGTAAACTCACAGATAATGCTGCTGCAGGGCATCAGCTGCAGTGTTTTGTGTTTGATAAGAGAGTGAAAAGGATACCCCTGGAATGAAGTCCACTTATACATCCTATGATATAATATATGATATGATTGCGGTGAAACTTGAGCGTACGTGACGTCAACGAGCGACGGCCGACGGCAATGGTGACCAAAATGAGATATTTATGGACGCGCGATGCTACGTCAGTGGGCGACGCGATTTTGGTATTGATACCAGTGCTTCTAACAATCCAGCTAATCGATCCAATTCTCCAACATTTCCCTTATTGATTCCAGCAGATTTTCAGTGTCAACAATGTCAAACACACGTCACAGCATAGATATCTGCTTCTGCAAGCTGCTGGTGTTTCCACTCGCTTGAGGTTGTGCAGTAGGTGCATTTTGTAAAAAATTGAGCCACAATGCTGACTCTTCTGAACCCTGTCAGTGGAAGGAATTGATAAGGGCATTGATTAGCAAAAAGACTCATGACAACAATACTTTGATGGTGCTGTTAACGATTCTCAACTGGAATTGGTTTGCGATTCCCATCCCTAGTGTTGAGGTCCAAAAAAGTTAACTTAAATATGTTCTTAACCAAATGATTCTTAAAATTATATATTTTTTTAAATACAGAATTTCAGAACTGGACTGTAGACGCTGAAAAAATGTTACCAGGCTTTTATATTTGTAGTTTTGACATTCTGAAGAAAATCTCTGAATTTATAATTACCTCCACAAGGAGGTTATGTTATTGCGGTGTCTGTTTGTTAGTTTGTTTGATTCTGTTAGCAACATAACTCAAAAAGTTATGGATGGATTTCGATTACATTTTCAAGAAATGTATGAATTGGGACAAGGAACAACTGATTAGATTTTGGGAGTGATCCGGATCACCTTCTGGATCCACCATGATAAAAAATGTGATTTTCGTGAATAACTACTGACCTTAAATAGATATAATTATGAATCAAGTAGTTAATGGTATGTTTTCATGGTCAATGAATCTAAATATTAAGATAGAATAAAGGTAGGACTAGGGATGCAAATTATCGAGTAATACATTAATCGATAGTTGTTTTATCTTATCGATCGATGATTGATTAATTGATAAGCGGTAATTTTTCTGCGAAGCTGAATTCCCCTCTGAATCAAAAGGTTCCTTTCTATGAAAATGCTATCTTTCTTATGAAAGAGAAAATGCAAATCATATTCCTTCATAAAAGATTCATTCCTAACAGAATGTGACGCATTGAGGTGATAATTTAGCAAAGTTGTGGAGGAGTTGTACTTTAAAATACTTCCACAGATGGTGCATTTGGCGTCTTTGTCATCATTAACCAACTTAAAGTGGTTCCATACCGAACTCCATCTTGTACTCTTCATCCTGCCAGCTTACCACTTCTCGTTTGTCTTGTTGTTGTTGTCGTCTTCTTCTTCTTCGATTAAGTGCAATTAATTTACTTTAATCGAGTAATTTCTTATCAACGACTAATCGATAATCGATTAACTGTTTGCATCCCTCGGTAGGACTAATATTTATGATGAAAATAATAAATATATAATATAATATAATAATGATCACAATATGGGTGAGGACTGTGGTGGTGGTGGAGGTCTGCGCTCTCCAAGTGCTTTTCGAGTGATATCTATTTTAGCAATAATTCATGAAAATCGCATTTTTTGTCATGGCGGATCCAGGCAGTGATCCGGATCACTCCCAAAATCTAATCAGTTCCTGATCCCAATCTGCACATTTCCTGAAAATTTCATCGAAATCTGCCATAATTTTTTGAGTTGCTAACAGAGAAACAAACAAACAGACGCTGGCAATAACATAACCACCTTGGCAAAGCTGAAGGTACAGACTCAATCACATCACCCTGAGCTGTCACAATAGACAGCAGGTTCTGTGACTTCTGTTTCGAGTTTGTGAAAGTCATCGGCTTTGTTTATTCACTTTAGGTCTCTCAGATTTTCATGCACAATATCAAAAACCTCCTGCAGAGGACAAAGGGCTTGATTCTGTGTGGGGGCCGAGCAATAAGGTGGATCAGAGTTTGGATCTATGGTCTGCACCAATAAACTGTCCGAAGAAGTGAACCAAAGTTTGTTTGTCCAAGAACAAACATGTCAGTCATAAAAGTGACCATAGTTGGTTTTGGTGGACTAACATTTGGCCAGCTATTGTTCAAAAGCACAGCGTGTAACCCCTGCTGCATAATGAAGGCCTATCATCCAAGTATAATAACAAAGAAGATTAACACATACTGCTGCCAAGGATGCTGATTTGAGGTGTTTTTCCCATTATCTCACCTGAAATATGAGCTAATCTGCTAAACACAGTGTCAGTCAATCTAAGGTTATAACCCTAGATAGCATCAAACGCTGACTTCACACACAAACACTCAGATTACAGTATTGTTTTTGGAATTAGACGAAGACAGATTCAAGAGAGATTAGCCCTCTCAGGCGACATAATCAGATTTGGTTTTTTGGCCTCGGAGCGTCCTCTGGAGCAGCGCTGATCTGATCTGATCCCACCGCTGAGCACAACAGCCTTCCTCCATCTTAGTTTCCTCCTGACTTTCCACCACAGCTCCATTTTCTCCTTAAACTTTATTAAACTACCTCATTTATTCTCTGCTCTGTGCTCCTCGCTTCCTCCGTCTGCATCCTTCTCTTTCTTCTCCGCCATCCGCACCCTCCCTCTAAACCTTTATTTTTGCTTATTACCGCCTTCCGGAGAGCACAAAAGCCAGCCTTAAAACAAACATTAAAGACGGTTGTGTTTTATTTGTGTATTTAGTGTGCTTAAAACGCCAACTAGCAAGGCCGGTAATGTCTGTTTTCGTGATGAGTCTTCCCATGGAGTTTACGCCGCACACGGGCTTCATTACAGCAGATCAGTGAGAAAATAAAGGCTGATCTGTATTATGGTCCTTCTCTTATGATGGGCAGCGGTAATTAAAAATGCCACTCTGCGTGACAGGGCAAAGGGGGGGAGGCAGAGATGGGAGATGGACATAGAAAACCAAAAGAGGGGGAGGGAGGGGAGTCTGGTCTGGCCCTTTCTTTAATGAGGATCCTAATCAGCCCAGCAGAGGCTGCCCTGAGACCCCCCAGGTTCATTAGACCAGAAAAAGCAGACTGCGAGTAAAGGAGGGGAAAGGGAGGGAGCCGAGGAACCAAAGAGAAAGTTTTTACCTACCTACCTACCGATTGAAAAAGAAAGAGAAAAGAGAGTTTGAGGGGAAGGAGAGAAGAAGAGGAGGGGGAGAGATGGGAGGATGGCCAGCGGAGATAACAGCGCGGGTCATTGGGCGAGTCACGGCTGCCATCGATCCCCTGATTGGCTGTCTGACGGTTTCAACACGCCTGCCAAAGCCTTTAATACGGGCCGACTCCAGCTGAGTGTGTTTGTGTGCTGCTACTACTCTAGGCATGGGTAATGTGTCGAACTTTTAAAATTATGTGAATATTCTCAAAGAAAAATCGCAGGGTTGCACATTATTGGTTTGATATCTGTATCAGCTGATTTCAGCCAAATAATTACACAAATGGACAATATTGATGCACCTTCTCATCACTGCAGGGGTGCATTTAAAAATCAATTTCAATGTTTCATTTTTGCAAGAATTAAATGTTAATGTTTTTCTTGTTTTACATCGGTTTCCTCTTTAGGGTCAGAGAAAATCTGCAGTCACAATTGAGGATGGACTCACAGAATCAATATGAAACTAAATTTCATGGAAATGGCCGACATTAATCGTGAAAGCTTATTTTGAAGGGATAAAAAGGAACCGATCCCTCAGGAAAATGCTCCTAGGTGGTCACTAAGGGGCCGTTTATAGTAAGATCCGATAAGTTTTCATTGTGTTTTGGTCTTTCGTTTACATAGAAACTCCATGCGGATTGTCCCAAAACGGTAACTTTTGAAAACAGGCTCCAGAGTGGAGAGTTTTTAAATGTTCCTCCATGCAGCTCCATGTAAACCTGAATCAGAGCATTTCAGGGTGAAACGCTGACGCCACTGCATGCACAGTACTCATTCACATGAAAGCTGCACATACCAGGAACAACAACAGCTTCACCCGTCTACCAAATAACGTGTGAGCCGCTTCCCATGCTCGGTTTGTTCTCCAGACAAAATTATCCAGACAGATTTGTTGTCCGAAAAGATTGGCTTTCCAGAAAAGAAACTCCTGCATAGTTGTGCGTCCACTCGCCATTGCTGTTTGTGAAAAGTTTTTCTTCTTCATACGTGTGTTGTAGCAGCGCTGCCTCTCTGCAAACCTACATCGCCATCTACTGAACCGGCATACACACTACAGCAGATTTATTTGTTTCCAGCATCTACGTCTGAACGCAGATTGACTTAAAAAAGCAAAGGAAAAATCTTTGCATTTTTAAGTCAGAGAGTGTCCATGGAAACGTAGCCTAATGAAGGGGGCAATGCACCCTCTACTTCCCCTCCCCCAACCCACATTAACATGCAATCATTTCGCCTGGGGGCCATTTACAGCCGAATCTGACAAGTTTTCATTGCAATTTTCACCACCCGTTTACACAGGAACGGTGCCTGGAGTGCAAGAATCTGCAAACTTTTGAAACCAGGGTCCAGAGCGGAGAGTTTTCAAAAGATATTGGTGTCCGACTGCATGTAGACAGGATTCAGCATTTTAATGGTAAAACACTCACGTCACCACATGCGCGGTACTCTTTCACATGAAGGCTGCATGCGCATACCAGAAATAAGGGGTGTCACAATACAACATTTTTACCTCAGATATGATACCGATATTGACCCTTGAGCACTGGCCGATACTGATATCAATTCAATATGATATCAGCAGGAATCATACACACTTTTATCATTTATTTCGGACTGTAAGAAAGGCTTGATCAGGTCAGATTACTCAAACAGAGAACAGGAGTCAGCAATAATAGGTATAAATTGCATAATGACCACTGTGTTTAACAAAAAAATAAGCATGTTCTACAACTAAGTTAAATTAGGGGTGTGCAATATGACGATATTAAATCGTTAAGGATTATAACAATTTAATATCGTCATAAAGCAGAAAGATCGTCAGATCATCTGTGTGGGCGCAGAGACTTTGACGTGCACCCGACTAGCCAATCGTAGCACATTAAGCGCAGTGCATGGTGGGATCTCCTGTTTAGTTATGTAGCGTGAAGCCATGGTGGAAAGAGAAAAGGAGATAAAAGCTTGAAGATGTCTGTACAGAAATCTGTTCTAAAGCAGCTGTATTATTCACTCAGATTATAGACATTGCAGTTGGATAACATTTGTTTTGAACTGTTGCACTCTAAGAGATAATGTTGATATTGTTGCTCATTACCTTTTATGTTTACATTTATTGGACATATTTATAAAAACTGCACTATTTAAATTAAAACCTGTTCAGAAAGTTTCTTTGGCTTTAATTGTCTTTTTCTTTTAGGGTGTTACATGTTTTGTATGTTAAACATAGGGAAATAATGGTCAAACATGCAAATTAGTCGAGAAAAATCAAAGTAAAAAAGAATCGTGATAAAATCGTGATCGTGATTTTATTTTTAAAAAATCGTGATATGATATTTTTGCCATATCGCCCACCCCAAAGTTAAATTAAAAATAAATTAGAATGGACTACTTGAATTGGAGTGCATATATTACATATCTTAGATGCAGGACAATATAATCCGATATTTGTTTTTGTGCATTGTAAAAGCGCTGTTTCTTAGCAAACCTACATTGCCATCTACTGGCCCGGCATGCACACTACGTATTTTTCAGTTGTTCTTGCATTTCCATGTAAACGCTGATTGCTAATGAAAATGCAAAGAAAAAAACTGCGTATCCGGTGAAAGCATTATCGTGTATACAAGGCCTGAGACACTGGCTAAGTTGGCAAAGTGCTTCAAATCTTCTGGCAAGCTCCAAAGCACAGGGCAGAGCAGTTTTCCAATGACTAAAATGTGTCAGGCGAGCAATATTTGGCAAATTTTGTCAACACACTGTTGACTGCACCCGCGTGAGGAAGAGTGAGTAATCATATTTCAACACTTTCTATGTAAAATACTAAAAACCCAATTCTCAGAAAAGTAAAACAGAAAAAAATAGAATTTGAGAAAAACTAAAATGGAATTGGGGGGGGGGGGGGGGACGTGTTTTTAAAAGGCCTAGTAATTAGTTTTGGTTTGCACAAAGAAGAAACTCAAGATATACGCCCTTCAGCAAACAGATATGGTTTGGATCCATATTGCCCGGCCCTATTGTTGTCCAAGTCTTCTCCACCAGGACTGATCTTTATCCAGCTTCTCCAGGAGGCTGATAAGAAAACCACACAGCTGCACAGATAAACACACACAGCATCCTTCTTCCCCGGAGAATGAGACAAAAACCTTTGTGTGAGTGTGTGTGTGTGTGTGTGTGTGTTGAGTGTAACATTTAGTGACGTGTGCACACTGTGAGGTGAGAGTGTTACAAAGTGTTATACTGGCCCTCAGCCCTTCCTCTCCCGTCCTCTCACATTGATTGGACAGCTGGACGAGGAGCATGCGTCGCTTCCAGCAGCCCTCTCCTCCCTCGAAATGCCAAGACACAGTATGAGTGTGTGCCGTGTGTCGCCGACGCTTTCTGTTCAGGAAAATACTTCACCGATGATCGTAAACCGCGGTAATCGGAGATGTAGGATCTATCCGAACAGATGTAGTGATCTTTGTGCAGGGTCTCCAGCAGAGGAACGCCTGTTACACAACAGTCCAAGTAGAAACTCATAAGAACACATTACAGGCTGTATTTATGGAGTCAACATAGTAAATAAAGGCAAATTATCACAATTGGACTGTCACTGTATTGTGGTGCATATGAAAATGTGGGCTCACAGCTGAAGCCTCTTAAGCCGACTCTAAATATCCACTCATCATAAAGATTTAAAGATGTTTGGATTTCACATTGTGGAGGGAAAAACAGAGGGAACCAGAATTACTGCCAATGAGTCAAGAGGCAGCTTGCATCTTCACATATTTTCCTCCCAGAATGACAATGTGGATGCTGCAAGAAGTGATGCATGACAGTCTTTACCCTAAAACAATCAATTCTGAGGCAGGCACACAATAAACAGGAGGAGTGAGGCAGGGATTTCAAAAGAAGGGACATAAAAATCAGGAAATATCTCCCAGTCAAAGGCGTTTTTCACTCTTACAGCTCGGTTGTTTTATTCCTATTCAGTTGGGAAAAAAAAAAAGCTATAAAAGCAAGAAAGAAAGATATCCTTATTTGTCCCTCATGGGGAAAATCAATTCTTTACTCTCTGTTATTGAAAAATGCTGCACACATGCACATGCTAACAGGTCCGATGATCATGCATTAATGGAGATGTCAGAGTGATGGCTTTGAGCAGTTTGGGGTGAAGTGTCTTGCTCAAGAGAACTTCAGCAGTACCCAGGAAGTCGGCTAGCAACTCTCCAGCTAATATCTGTCAGGATTTGAACCGACCCCCCCTCAGTCCCCAGCCCGTCCTTAGAGCTACTGCCACCCTGACATCAGTCAGGGATGGGAGTTGATAAGATTTTATGGATACAAATGACACGATTGATTCTGCTTTTTGATCCAATTCTTTGATTATATGAATTTTCCTTCCTTTGTAGTTTTCTCTGTTCCCTTCAATGTTAATGGAACCAAACAATGTTTGATTTGTTGTTTCTTAAAGGTGCTATGAGGAGAATCTATTACCGGCGAAACAAAGACTCTGCTACCCATGAGCACACGCGCCAAATGTCGTAATGCTGCGTTCCTGTAACCTCGGAAATGGGAGTGACATCATCTCTGACTTATCGGCATTCCAGTTGAAGTCGGAAAAAAACATCCCGATCTACCAGGTTATTGTTAGCTGTTGTTAGCACGCCCTGCGTTGTTGTTCACAATTATCACATGAAGAATGTGATTATCACTATGGCAGCATTTTTGTAAATATAAGTCTAACAATACTTTATATACAGCTGATCTAGAGCGACACACCCCAGTCAGAAGTGCAAATAAATTGATTATTACAGGAGCTAAATAACTGTTCACATCCATCTTCGATAGTCAACTCGGGGTTGGCAAGGTTTCACAGAGTTCCCAGTAGGAAATTCCGACTTTGGGGGGTGTTCCAGCTGCAGTTTCCTACTGAGAACTCGGAAATTCCTACTTCTGACTACAAATGGAACACACCAAAAGACATGACCCAAGCCAAAGCGTGTGTTTGTTGTGATAAACGCAGCTCGGACCTCCCTCAGAACTCTGCATTGCTTTACAACTTCTTTTTTCAAGCAATTTTTGGAAAACTTAGTATCGTAGTTGTAGCCGGCTATATATCGCTACTTACAGCCCGCTGCTCTAAGACGTGTAAGATAAATAATAAAACAATATAAAGAAGTCTTGTTTCCGAGGTTGAGTATCCAGGCCAGTTCAGCCCTGTCCGACCCGACCGCGAAGCTAAGGAATAGCATTTATAGATAACCTATTTTGATGCTATAAAACTCATCGTAAAGTGTGTATTTTGATCAGGCATATATCTAAAAGTGAGACTTTTTTGTAATTATTTGGAAACTCCTCATAGCATCTTTAAAACAGTAAATATCCTTGAATTTATTGACCTCTGCCAAACAGTTGAGCTTGTACTTAAAGGGTTAATGTATAAATTGTCAAAGTCCAAATCTACCTTCTTTAGATCATTTAACATGTCATACCCCTGAAGGAACATTTTAGCTGCAGCTCAGTTAACAAGTGAAGGGCTTAAACACCTGAATTCCACAGTTAGTCGTGGAGCCAAAAAACTAAATTAAATTCAAACAAGCAAACAAAGATTATTTAAAGATGCACAAATGGCCTGTAGAAAGTCTGAGCAGAGAGCATCCACCTGTCCCGCCCACAGCTCCGATACTGTGTCGATTCCAAGAAGATCTCCTCGCCAGACAACAAACACTCATTATACTGAAGACAAACAATTCAGATTCTCTTCATATAAACAGGCCTCACAGCTTAGAGGAGTAAACAGGACCCACAGAGGAGCTTAAGTCTTCAGGATGCTGCTGTAGGGTACCGGGGCCCCTCTCGGGTCGTATGCATCTCCTCGTATTAGACTAATCACCTGGCAAGTTTAACTAAATTATACAAAACAAACAACTATTTTTAATCCTAAATGTGTAACTCAATTTAACACAATTAAATAACTCTTTTAGGCGATGTGGGCGCAGCTAAATCGATGCGTACTTTCACAAAAGTTTACTGCTTAATAAAATTTGTGCATTTAATAAGCAAATTATTCTAATCATAAACCTCTTGCCAAAGCAATTAGAGATAAATTATAATCTTATGATAAATTATCTTGTGTTGACAGCCTGGGGGAACGCTGCAATCAAACATTAATTATTCATTGGGTAATTAAGTTCATAGGTGTTTCTCCCGCTCTCTCTCTCTCCTGCTCTCTCACTTCCTGTCGTCTGTCTTTTATGGAGCTGTTGGCTGCTCTGGTCAGAAGTTGGACACCTAAACTTTGAGATCAAACTTCACCAAAAGCAGCATTATGAGGCTCTTTTAGTGGCAATCAGAGTATTATATTTATGCTCATAAAACAAGTGAAAAGCCAAGAGGGTCAATGTGTCCTCCACACAC
Organism: Scarus forsteni; assembly: GCA_036419115.1. Taxonomy (NCBI): domain Eukaryota; kingdom Metazoa; phylum Chordata; class Actinopteri; order Labriformes; family Labridae; genus Scarus; species Scarus forsteni. Next base: position 18,996,870 of record JAZDUH010000341.1, on the reverse strand, counting down.
GTTGATGGCACATCTACATTGTTGTTTTGAGAAATTGGAGAATCTAAGCAGGAGGTTGAAGATTCATTTGATCAGCTTGTCCTGGGTTATTGTCGTATTCTTCAATGATTTAAAAGGTCTGAAAGCATGAAAAACGTAACTGTCATGTTTTAGCCAAAAGGCTCAGTTATACTTTCTGCAAAGACAGATGCACGGCCACAAACTGTGTGCTTTATGTTAGGGCTGAATGATTTTAGGACTTTATAATGAGTATGTCAAGCTTCAGTGACATATTCACTATGTTTACGGTATAGACTAGTGTGCTCAAGACCACACAATCCAAGACCGAGACTTGCCTAAGACTAGAATGCACCGTGACCATGACATGACCAAGACTTTTAGGAGTGAAGACTGAGACAAGCTGAGGCTGAGAAAAAACCAAGACTATCAAAATCAGTCTTAAAAACCATGACAAGGTTGAAGCTAAGGGGGGAGTCCCTCAGTCACAACACCAGGAAGGTTGCAGTCATCACAGGTGGAAATAACACATGAATTAGAGCTGAACGATATGGACAAAATTTCATATCTCAATATTCATGCCAGATATCGATACAATATGAAAACCAAGCGGTGCATTCAAGGGCAATCGTAAAAATGACATTATTGTGACTTCCAGAGCTGTACATGCAGGCTGAGTGTGGGGAAATCTATATTGTTTATATCGCTGCTTTTTCTATATTAATATCTTGAATGTTAATATCTCGATATAGATACGATAACAATATATCTTTCAGCCCTAACATGAATTGAAGCTTTTTGATGTGTTACCAAGTGTTCCCCTTAATTCACATTAATGAAGATGAAGAACAGCAGATCAGCGCTGGTCTTGATCAGTCTTGATGGAAAATAGATACGAGTCGACTCTTTTGAACTGCTCTTTTAAGTGAACCTGATCCAGCTCAACGTATACTAGGTGCGCAGGACTCGGTGGGCTGGACCACGGGGCGACAAAAGGCATCATGAAGGGGTCATTTCAGAGTTGGTACATGGGGCTGGCTGAGGCAAGAGAAGTATAGGGAGCAGGCTAACAAGGCAAAGTGTTGTAACACAGGATCTGCTGCTATGCTACGCTGTTTGTTTTTCTGACACTCTTGGGTTGCAGCTTAATGCTGCTGCTCTCAAAAATCCACTCTAGAAAACAATTTTATATTCCCACATTGCACTTCATACTTTGGATGACAAATCTTATGCCCCAGTCACACATTCCCGTTTCCATGCCGATTGAGCACGACTATAGAAGATTGGCAAGGCTGGTTTGATCGGCGTGATGCAGGAAAAATGACTGTCTCTTCCCTTCGTACACAACCCAGAAATACACCGTCAGTAACACTTCTACAGCGCTTCGGGGGCGTCTGTCCCGCTTTAGTTAGGTCAAAACAACGATAAGACGAGGATTCCATGAATTTCCATCCCGCTGACACGGTGTCAGCCCCGTTACAGCCATGTTTGCATCACGTAAGCCCCGATTGAGCCCTGTCACTTGCGTCGCCTTGAACGGGACACAGTCAGGGCACAAACAAATACGTCCTTGTCAGTTGTCCTCAGAAAGCTTTCAGGATTGAGCCACAATCAACCTGACTGAGCCCCGTACATGCCACGCTAATACTGTTCGCCTTAGGACTGCATTATGCTGCGTTCACACTGCAGGCGACTCTCGTGACGAGTCGCTAGGTGAAGTCACGTCTGCTCGAGTTTCACCGCGATCATAGCTTGCATCATGTATGTTTTCTGTGGTCCGTCTAGGTGGAAGTAATGTACGCACAGACCAGTGTTTCCCACATGGACATAAATTGTTCTTCTGTAGTCCGGATGAAAAACTGTCTGTCACGGGCACTGTCACACATGCACACACTGCTGATTGGCTGTTGCCGCACAGCCACACACGACATGGCCTGAAAAGATTAACTTTATTTTTAACTTTGACATCGCGCGACATGTGAAATGATCATCTTGTACGCGGCAAACGCATCGCGGGAGGGTTAGCCACGCCCCGTCGCAGCTGTACATTGACTTTGCATGGAGAGTGATCAAGTAGCATCCGGTGTGTAAGAACCTTTAGGCTTCCACCACACTATACTGAGAGCAGCGATTCTCCACGACAGTTTTAAGCAGTTCAAAACAGTCGGGACCCTTCCCCATTCCCCGGCATTCATCCACGACTATACAACGCTGAACCAGATCAAGTAGCACATGCACTGTGACCAAAGCACGTTTCATCAGGATGATGACAATTGTGCACAAACGCCATGAGAAACAGGAATGTGTGACTTAGACTTCGGTAACTATTCAACAATACATATTTGACTTTCAATGTCAACTACGTTAATAGGGATTGGAATTCATTCGATTTTATTAATGATTCTGCTCATTAATCCAATTCCTTTATGGTAAAAGTAGGCCTACGTTATGTTTTCAGTGGCAACAACTTCAAACACATGGCATTTCTGATATTCAAAGCTATGCTGCATGGATAAATGCTTAATTAGCGGTGTCTCCAAACAATGGAAGTTATGCAGTAAATTTCTTTTTACCCAAAAAATGATCCAAAGTATTTTCTACCTTGGCCCCGTCTGCAATGATTTCTTTATTATTTGTTATTATGCAGCCTCTGATGGGAGTGTGACACCCTTTATTTGTAGGGTACTTTATCCACTCATGTTACCAATTCTCAGGTGGAATTGTTTTTTGTTTCCCATCCCTATTTGCCCTTGTCATTGTGGACCCAGTCGCTGAAGAATGTTTCCAGCTTCTGGTTAAAAAAAACTGTAAATTGTAAGTTTCATTCAGGTCAAAAATGCAGCAGGATGATTTCTATAAGTCTATATTTTTCTTTATCAGGTCTGTACTCACACTTTCTTCCACTCTCTTTAAAACCTGCAGCAGGAAGAAGAAAAAAAAACTTCCATCCAACTTCATATAAATGACAAATCAGACATCGAGCAGACAGAAACTTACTGAATCGTGTTCTGAAAATAACCAGCCGGCCCAGATACGTCAGACGAGGTTGAAAGGACAAAGCGTGTTGGCGACGAAACAACGCCAGCATTCATCAAGTTCAATTACATGCAAGAGACATCAAACTTCGAAAACAAGACGAGTTAGAGGAGCGGAGTCTTTTTTCTGATTCATATTAAAGGTGTTTTTCTCCCTCGGTGGAAGAGCTTATTACCAATAACAACCATTTGGAAGAAGACATGAAGAAGATTAAAGAATCAAAGAAATAATGAGCTCTAACTGTCCCTCTTTGTTTTTGGCTTTGCTTTAGACATCTATCACAGTTTGTGGGAGGATTCAGGTGGCGTGTTGTGGCATTCTGCTGCCATCTAGAGGCTCCAAACCGAGCTGCAGCTGCTCCTGTGTGAGACTTCACTGTGATATACTTCATTACAGGTTTATCCGATACATCTCTTCGAAATACTGTCACTGTGTAAATGATCGTCTAATGGCTTCAAAGTGCCACTTGTCGCAGAGGATGTATGGCTGATTGGTGGTGCGAGGGCGAGAGGTGGAGGAGGACGACTGCGAGGGATTTAATTAGACAAATAAACTCGGCTGTAGGCTGGAACAGGAGGTGATATCAGTGTAATCCCTCGTAAGCTCCGGTCAGGTAGAACTGCTGGACAAACACATGCTTGGAAGTGTAATTAAACTGGGGGTCAGAGGGCTTTCTATAAATAGAGCGGCATATAATCACTTTAATTTAAATACATGTGCAATCAGAAGAACATAACTGAAGCAGGGGAGGCTTTGCAGGAACTCCAACTCTGTTACCCTTGAATATGATTGAAGAAATACTCTCCTTCACATAAAGAAACACATTTTACCAAAATTATTCAATAGAGGGCTCATTCAGAGATCTCCACATTCATCAATCTAAAGTACTGTTAGATATTGTATTCTTGCAATGTCCTCTACTTATTTCTTGCAACCTAGAACAGTGTTTCTCAACCAGAGGTCAGTGATGGGGGTGAACGACATGGACAAAATCTCATAACTCAATATTCATGCCAAATATCTCAATATCAACATGATACGATTAGGCCAGTTACAAGACAAATGTTGCTGGATGATAACTGTCCAAAAAATTATTGCCGATAAACGATATTATTTTCAATATTATGCTGAAACATCCTTTTTCCATTAATGTAATTACTATATATGTCATAATAAAATGAGTACACGGCATCACAAGCAATAAACTTTAATTTCTTAAGAGTATTTAACTGTAAATGGGAGGTCAAGAGCTTTAAACTAATATAAAGTAAACAAACAATATAATAAATAAAACAAAAAACAAGAAAAAACAGTGAAGATGAAATGGGCTATTTTTTGGGAAAAACTGCATGTAAATAGAAATCATTATACTACTCAAAAACAATAAAAAAACAGACCCTGTCTCTGTAAGGAAAAAAACAAAACTTCAATAAAACTGCATTTGTTTTGCAATGTAGTGAACAACACTGTCTATGAGTGCACACCACTGACTGTCAGGACAAAGGCTCCGCAGCACCTCCCTTTCTCTGTCACCACTACTTTCAGACAAATTCAATATATCGTCTTGTCAATGTTCATGAGCTCACAACTTGCTCATTCTGTTTAAAACCTAAATATTCCCGCACTGTTGCAGCCAACTTAGGAACCATCACTTTCACGGCATCATTCGCATTATGCCTAAGTCACACATTCCCGTTTCTCATAGCGACTGTGCACGACTGCACACGATTGAGGAGGCTGGTGTGATCGCTATGATACGGGATTAAATTCATTGTCTCTACCCCTGGAGACACCAGAACACACCGGCCAGTGGCGCAGCTACAGCGTCACCAGGGGCGCTGGTCCCGCCTCCAGTTAGGAGAATACAGCCGATATGATTTAGGATTCCATCCCGGCTGACACTACGTCAGCCCCGCCGAGCTCAGTTTGCGCTGACGTATTCTCGACTGAGCCTCTGTCGCTATACCGCCTTCTTGAACGGGACACAGTCGGGCTCATACGGATACATTCTTGCTGGGGTCAGCCCCTTATAAAGCCAGGATTGAGCCTGAGCACGGGCCAATACGATCAGCCCGACTGAGCTCCTCGCATACGCCACGCTTAATACCGCCGCTTTTAGACTGCATTAGGCTTCCATCCCGCTTTACTGAGAAGGGCGAGTTTTCACTTACAGTTTTGAACAGTTCAAACTGTCGTGAGCTCCACTGCACTGACAGATGGCTCACTCTGCTCATTCCGCTATAAAACCAACGTACCCAGGTGTTGAGAAAGTTGCACAGAGTGAACCATCTTCTCATCCAGCCTGTTTGGTAGAAAAGGAGGAGGAGAAACAAACATGCATGCATGTGTCAATTTATCGAGGCTGGCAAACTTATCGAGAATGTTTTTACTTATCGCGCGGTTAATTGATTTATTGATTGTCGTGACAGGCCTAGAAGCAATATGATTATGGGTTCGGCAAAAACCAAGCAGTGCATTCATTGGCAATTGCAAAACTGAAATTTGTTGCGACTTCCAGAGCTGTACATGCAGGGCAAACATGAGGGAAATCTATATTGTTTATATCGTTGCATTTTGATATTAATTTCTTGACTGTTCATAACCCTTACAGATACAAAAGCAATACATCTTTCAGCCCTAGTCTGTGATGTAACTGTAAGTGGTCCTTAAAAATAAAATACATTTAAAAAAAGATTCCATCACATTTACACAAATAGGACTATTTTTCTCAAATGTTACCTGTATCTACCTAAACTACAGAGGCTAACAGGACTTTTCTTCTATAATTACATCTGTTTCGCAAATTTGATTTATTATACAGTTTGTATAGTACAAACTTAACACGATCTGCATCCTTTTACAAAATATGAGCCCCATACTGTCTAGAGGAGGGCGTTGTGGGAAAACTCATTCAAATACAGATATCAGGTTAGCACTTGATGTTAGGTTACGAACTAACAAAGAAGAAGAAAAAAAAACAACCAATCTTTCGACTCACTGAGACCCACAAATCCTGCACTGACATCCCAGACCGATCTCAAACAGGAAGTTAGCAATTTGGCTTTCAAAGTAAGATATCTCCCTGACATTGCCACTTTGCACCTTATTTATCTGTTGTTTAAAAGGTGATTTTGAAATATTCTTTAGAGAAAAAATGCCTTCATATTGTGTTTTCTTTTTATCATTCCTGCTTTAGTTGAGTACAGTACTGTATTATGTTTCTATGTGTACGTAGGTGAGTGCTGTTTGATGCGTCTGATTGGTCTCCACAGTCACATGGTACAGATAGTTTTGCTGCCTTTGCTTGAAGAGAGAGAAAGAGAGAAAGACTGAGAACAGTCTGTAGAACTTAACAGAAGTGGCTTAAGTTTTGTGCTTTACACCACAGCAGTAGCGCCCGCCTACTTCAACATCTGATTGGGCTGTAGTAAATGTGATTGATAGAATGATCGTCCAGTGACCAGGATATGGTTAACAGCAGTTCTGCCCATTCCCAAACACTGTCTATGGGGTCTTTCCCAGATGAACAGAAGACATATTGTGCAGACCTTCTTGTGTGTCAGAAAAATCCCAGTTTGAATATATTTTACCTTCTTAAATTATGAATAGTTCAGGGTGTCCATAAAGTCTCTTTACAATTTAAGAAATGTATTACAAAGGCAGCTGATGAGACATCTTAACCAGATTTGTTTTATTTTAATCAGCATTTATTAAAGTTTTTATTCACATTAAAAGTTTGTGTTTCAAATATTCTGTTAACGGAAGGAAAACTGTTAAATGAACCCCTATAAAATGGCTACGGCTCAAGAGAAGGCACAACGTGTACCTTGGTTTATTGAGACAAAATCGGATGTACAGACTCAGCAAAACTACAGAATTAAGTATGGAAGAGACCCACAATCGCGTCCTTCAATTCGTGCATGGCACAAGAAATTGATGGAGACAGGGACAGTGTTGGATAAAGGGAGGAGTGGGCGACCAAGAACATCTGAGACAAACATCAATCGTGTAAGACAAGCCTTTTCTTCCAATAACAGACGGGAGTCTTGCAAAGGGATTAATAAAGTTCTACCTGATCTAATATAATCTAATATAATTACAATCTCACAAACCTTAACATCAATTCTAATGCAAACAGGAAGCCACTGAAGAGAATCCCAGTGAAAAGCCCCTGTTCTGCTCTGAATGCAGAGTTGTTGACAACATGGCAGCAGGCAGAGTTAAATGTTGAACTGAACTGCGAGAGTTTACCAAGTTAGAGCGGACTGGGTTCATATGTAGAAGGAAGTTTTAAAAGGATATGCCAACCTTTTTTTGTGTCTTGCCTCACTCATGAGTCCATGACTAGCAGACATTATTCTTTTGACTATGCGTGCAGTAACAAGGAAGACACGGCCATAGTTTAACTTAGTTAGCTTTGGAGCCTGTTGTCATGCTAGTTTTTGAATTGTGTTATGCAACGCTATCTCTCATTAAACTATGAAAATGAGAACTTTTATGTAACTTTCAAAGAAAAACCTTATTTTACACACTTACATGTCCATGGTGTTTTGCGCATGTGCCAATTACATAATGTGCTAATCTTAGTCTAAAAATAGATAATGTAACATAACAGGGTAAAAAAAAACAGTCGCAACAAGCACACAGAGCAGTTTAGAGTTGCTGCAGAGTTAATCTGATGACTGTAGGTCAGGGGTGTCCAAACTATGGCCCAGGGGCCAAATGCAGCCCACTGCCCATTTTGATTTGGCCCCTGAAACAGTTGTCATTGCTATTCCAGCAGCAAATACCATCAATCATACACATTTTCTGCCATATTTACTTGGTCAAAAGGTCTCATTTACAAATTATATTGCAATATTCATCTTCAAGCCACAACATTCTTGCAGTTTACTCTTGTTTTGTGTCTGACAGTGAAGATAAGCTGTCATTGTCTCTCATCTCTGCTGCTCAGTAGGTCGTTCCCACCCTGACTAGGTCTGAATCCAGTGAAATCCTTGACAGGTTATCACCCACCCTCCAGGCTAAAGATGCATTCACACCGAACATGACTCAGTGACCATAATCGCGTTGCCCACTGAAGTCATGTCGCGTGTCTATACCTCAATACCTCAATTTGGTCACTGTGACCTGTCGCCGTGGCTAGGTGGCGTCATGTCCGCTCGAGTTTCACTGCGATCATATCATATATCATATAGGATGTATAAGCGGACATTACTCCAACTGTATCCTTTTCACTCACTTATCAAACACAAAACACTGCAGCTGATGCCCTGCAGCAGCATTATCTGTGAGTTCTCTGTGGTCCATCTAGGCCAGGCATGTCCAAAGTCAGGCCCGGGGGCCAAATGCAGCCCGTGTTCAAATTTTCACTGGCCTGCAGTCCCTGTTATAAAATCAATTGTATGCGGCCCTCTTGCACCGTTGACTGCTGTATAAAATACTAGTGTACAAAAAAACTATTTTACATTTCACCAGAAGATGGCAGTAGCGCTGTGGCCACATCCTTGTGGCACTTGACACCTGACCTTTTGTCATCATTTCAGCCCATTCCATTTCAAACATGGCGACTGTAGCTAAAAAAAGAAAATTTGACAGCGAGTGCCGCCAATTCCAGAACAAGTGGAAATTGGAGTATTTTTTCGCCGGAAAATGAAACAACTGTGTCTGCCTAATTTGCCACGAGACTGCAGGTGTTTTCAAGGAATTCAATGTCAAGTGGCACTACCAGACAAAACATGCTAAATACGACAAGCTAACTGGGGCTGTACGCAGTGAAAAATTGAAACAACTGGAAGCTTTTTTAACGGCACATCAGCACTTTTTCACAAGAGCCCGAGAGTCAAATGAAAATGCCACAAGGGCTAGCTACGAGGTGGCAACGCTGATTGCCAAGCACTGCAAAGCTTTCACTGAGGGTGAATTTATTAAAAACTGTGTGCTGAAAATAGTTGAGAAAATTTGTCCTGAGAAGAAGCAAGATTTTGCCAATGTCTACCTGGCTCGTAACACTGTGGTACGGAGAATTGAAGACATTTCATTAGATATTAAGAGACAGAGTCAAAAGCTGAATGGTTGGCCCTCACATATTTTCACCTTACCAAATCTGGCCCTCATGGCAAAAACTTTGGACACCCCTGATCTAGGCAGAACTAATGTCCTCACTGACTCATGTCTCCACAGGGTCATGGATTGTTACACTGTAGTCCGGAATAAAAACCGTGTCACGGGCACCGTCACACATACGCACACTGCTGATAGGCTGTTGCCATGCAGCCACACACGACATCATCTGAAAAGATCATCTTTTTCAACTTTGGCAACCTGTCCCCGAAGGGTTAACCCCGCCCATCACGGCTGTACATTCTCTTTGGATGGAGAGTGATCACTAAGGATGCTCAAGTCACGTTCGGTGTGTAGGCACCTTGAAACTTTGAATTAAAAAGACTAAAAGTAAGGTGCAGTAAGTGGCTCAGTCGTCGATGTATTCCTCTCTAAGTGGCCCTCGATGTAAAAAAGTTTGGACAGCCCTGCTGTAGGCAGAGGCAGGCTAACAATTCCCATTGACTCCCACTGTTTGAGCTAATCTAATTAGCGGTGGGCGAGCTTTGGCTGTCGCAAAAATTGTATGTATTTGCTTGTCATGGACTTGGGAGTGAGGCAGGACATGAAAAAAGGTTGTCATATCCCTTTAAGAGAGTCTGAGACTGAGGGAGAAATCTTTAAAAATGAATTTATGAGCCTGACTTGAGGCAAAATGTGCTCTTTAACAGTATAACGGACTCTGACGTGTTCTTTTAAACAAACAAACCCCCTCCCTGAGCAGTCAATTACTTCTTTGCATAAAGCCACGTGGGAAGCATTATCACCTCGACTTACTGTACCAGCTTTAAGCAAACAGACAAACTTTTGCCTGCTAATTAAAAGTAGGCAAACTCTCGGTGCATCTCAGAGTACATCCAGGCGCACACACACCTCCACACACACACAGACTCATCATGGTTTAATCAGCGCGGATGTACTGTGGAGGCCTTTTCCCCCCTTGGTGCCAGGCGCTATTGTGGTGATGACTGCACTGGCATATTGATGTCAAGTCTTTATTGTGTGGGTTTACGGCGGAGAGGGAGTGTTGATTATCTTGTAACCTCTCCACCCCGCGCTCCACACCTCGCTCGCTCTTAGCTAACAACGTCCATGCATGCGAGTGTGCGTGTTTGCCGGCTTGTGTGCTTAGTCTAATGAAAGCTGCAGGCCCACTGCCTCGCCACGGCCTCAATCAGACGCTCTCACGGCTGTGTCTGCACGCCGGCTCTCTCTTATCCCTCGCTTACATAAAAAAGCGCTTTGAAGGGTGTTTGTGTTGCTCCCCCATGTCTGACTGTCGCCGAGCCGCTGCCTCCGTCCTTGTTCTAAACCCAGATATTAAAGTCACACAGTGGCGGAGATGCAGCGAGCGAAAGAGAGGGAAGATGAGAGAAGATCTATACACAACAGGAGGAGAAAAAAGTAAAGCGGGGTGTGGGAGAGTAAAAAGGAATAGTTTCTGAAAGTCAGACATCCAAATAGGCAGACGGATCACAAAGACGGAGTCGTGTTTAGATCTGCAGACGGCTCCCGCAAACAGAGAATCTAATAGAGAAAGAGAGAGTGAATGAGCTGAATGTAAAGGATGACATGCTCCTCTATCAACCTCCATTAATGCCAGTGCCCCACCTTTACAGCTGCGGCGCACAGGGGTGATCCAAATAATAACAACACCCGACGATGAATGCAATCCAGCTCTGTAAATGCTCAGCAAAGCTCATTATATTCTCTCTTTGTGCGCCGCTGATTCATCTCCTTTTGAAGCTTCAGTTTTGTGAGCGAGGCCGCGTTCATCCTGCAGTTTTGACTCCCAATCCGAACTTGAAGGGAGCGGGAACGCTGCCTGAGCGGGAAGATGCTCAACATAAACTGGGATCACATTAGGGCTGAGTGATATCAGACGGGAAAAGAGGCAATGCAACATCTTTTCCACCTACAGGCGATTGGCCATTTTATTAGGTACACCCATACAACAGCTTGAAGTAGGGCTGGGTAATAACTAGTGGCGGGAGAAAAAATGATTCACATAAAAATTTGGATTTTTTTGTTTTAAGATTTGTAAATCAATTTTTTTGTTCAAATATTTTTTTTTTTCAAAATGTAAATGCTTCATTTTAGCAGAGGTGTAAAAAATATCAATACAGCAATATATCGTGATATTTTGACCTCCGATACAATATTGATATTTCAAATATTAATATTGATTATTTTGTAAAAATTAACTCATATTTTGTCAGAGTTGGAAATAAAATACAGCGTATAAATATGTATGCACAGGATTTTTTTTACAGTCTGTTCAGTTCAGAAGGTGACAAGAGAAATATGTGATTTTTTTTACACTGCAGGTTAGGATGCTTTCAATACATTATGAAAGGGAAAACAAGAATAATTGACTTGATTCACTCTATGTTTTCAGGTTAAGTATATTTTTGTAACACTGGATTTAAAATGGAAAAGTTGTTTCAATCAAATAGTTTTGACTTGATTTGTACTTTCAGTTTTGAGTCATATTGTGTGATTTACGTAAACACCATCTCTAGTTTTCTCTTAGCCAAATGTAGAATATCACAATATATCACAATATTGTGATATCGTGATATTATCGTATCGTGGCCCAAGTATTGTCATAAGTATCATATCAAAAGGTTCTTGCCAATACTAACCCCTAAAATTTAGTCTGTGTTATTAAGCCAGACCGGAAAAAAGTCCAGCAGAGGGCAACATGTTTTTCTTCTCTCCCATCATTCTAACTCATTTTGTTAGAAGGGTTTCAGATATTTTCTATGCCAATTATCGCTGCTTTGAAATGCAGTCCAGGCTTTTGAAAAGAGAGAGTATAAACAGCTGAGCAGCTTAAAATATATTGCTGAATAAATCCTAAAAACTGACTCATATGCAATATGTATGTTTCCTGATATAGTCTGTAGGCATCATCATTATTCATATTTTTCACTGGTGTTAAAAAAACTAACAAAAGATTGCCAAAGATCGGCGATATTGCAGAATCGCAATTTAAATCGAATCGGCACCTAAAAAATGGCAAAAAATCGAAACAGGAGAAAAGTAAATCGTCCCAGCCCCAGTAATAACTTTAGGGCCCGGCCGATACATCTGCCGGCCGTAGAGATGGAAATTGATAAGATTTTATCAATATCAATGCTTTTAACGATCCTGTTTATCGATCCAATTCTTTAACGATTCCCTCATCGATTCCAGCAAATTTTGTATGTGGGCAAATGTTGGTCTGATTTTCAGTGGCAACAATGTCAAACACATGTCACAGCGTAGATAACTGCTTCTGCAAGTTGCTGGTGTTTCCACTCACTTAAAGCTGTGGTCTACGATTTGAAACCGCAGCCTGCCCCTCCTTCCCTCACCTCTCCCCTCCGTGTTCCAAGATCCCGCCCCCAGCTCGTGACGCCTCATAAAGCCCCCTCGGACTGAGCTACGAGCGACTAGCATAATATATCAGCAGCAAACTCAATCAAAAACAGCTCAGCTCAACTGAAAGTATCAAACACGACAGACATCTCCCTTATAACACACAGCAGTAGCCATTTCAACTGGACCGGCGGCAATGCGGGTCTGGCGCCGCCAGAGCGGAGCCGAGTGTGGGGGAGGATTAATCTTTCTCAGCCTGTCCTCCCCAGCTCAGCTTACAGTGCTAACGATTAGCGGCTAACAGGCTAACCCGCTCCCCTACAAGTTATTAGCCCGTACAGGCACAAACTAACCAGAGTTATTCAGCAGACATCTCCCACTGTAGTAAACAAAGCCATTACCTGATCAACCAGGGGCGAAACGGCCGATGCTGAAGGTCTGACGGCCGGCTGAGGCTATTCGTTAACCGTTAGCCCGCTAACAGCCTCCACCCTCCCTCCACCAGCGGGCAGAGCTCCGTTGGGGAGAGGAGGCGGATTCGGTTCGGCGCTAGGCTTTCCCGGCTCCATGATAGTTCAGTGGCTAACGCTGCTAGCTGCTCACCGGAGGTAGAGGGGAGGAGGCGGGACCATGGGCAAGATGCTGCATACTGCGTAGTGAGGGAGACGAGGGAGAGGGGAGAGGAGAAGGGTGGTCTGCAGCCAGACTGTCTTGGGAGAGGGAGGCGGATTCCCGGGTTCGGAGCTAGGCTTTCCTGCTCCATGATAGTTCAGTAGCTAACGCTGCTAGCTGCTCACCGGAGGTAGAGGGAGGAGGCGGGACCATGGGCAAGATGCTGCATACTGCGTAGTGAGGGAGACGAGGGAGAGGGGAGAGGAGAAGGGTGGTCTGCAGCCAGACTGTCTTGGGAGAGGGAGGCGGATTCCCGGGTTCGGCGCTAGGCTTTCCCGGCTCCATGATAGTTCAGTAGCTAACGCTGCTAGCTGCTCACCGGAGGTAGAGGGGAGGAGGCGGGACCATGGGCAAGATGCTGCGTACTGCGTAGTGAGGGAGACGAGGATTGGATGGACTCATGGACTAACTCATGGACCAATTAATAGTTGCAGGTTCTTAGGTTTGATTGGTCAGCTAGTATGCAGCTTTTCAGCGGATATACTGAATGGATTTTTTTCATTCTTTTTGGTCTTTATACTGTGTAGATAGGACCATAGGACCATAACAGCCTTATAAACGGTGTTATTAATATGTACAAAGCTTCCAAATCGTAGACCATAGCTTTAAGGTTGTGTAGTAGGTGCAATGAAAATTAAGCTACAATTCTGAAGCTTCTGGACCCTGTCAGTGGAAGGAATTGATAAGGGAATTGATAAGCAAAAAGATTAATGATATCGATTCTTTGATGGAGCTGTTTACGATTTGGTTTTCGATTCCCATCCCTAGCCGGCCGATTTGCAGAGAAGGAAAATAAAAGATGCCTACAAAAAGAATGTTACCTTAAGTGTTTTTGTTCCATTCTTGTTTACAACTTTTTAAAAAGTTATTCTATCTTTACTATAATCTTCCTCTAATTTTAATCAACAAGAAGTACAAGACACGGAATGACTATTTTTTAAGGTGATTTTGCACGTTTTTTGTACTCCAAATGTCCTCTCTGGTGTAAAGTTTAACAAATACTAATGGACAAAGTATTATTCACATATTTTTTATTTTATTTTTTTCAATTAATCGGCCGATTAATCATTAATCAGTATTTTTTTCTGATAAATATTGGTATCTGTATCGGCCCCAAAAAATCAATATCGTTCGGGCCGTAAATAACTCAACTAGAAATGTAACAGTATGAAAATTTCGTGTCACAGTAATTGTTGCCATGTGCTCAAAATGTTCAAAAAGTACTTATAATACCTATATTATGTAAAATACCTGGAAGGACATCTAGAATATACTTTCCTTTTACAAGAAATAAAATCAAGGAAACTTATTTTAAGTTTATCCACAAACTTCACTTAACTTAAGCTAAAATGCAGAAAATCTCTAAAGAAAATTCCCCAAATCGTCCAAAGAGCAAAATTAAAGAAGGAACCTATTTCGTATGTTCTGGCAATGTCATAAACTGTATAGTTTTTGGGACAGGATTCACTCACTCACAAAATCTGTTCTAAAACTAAAATTTGAGCTATCCCCATGTATATACCCAATAAATAATGTATTCAATTGGACTCAAGAAAATGCAGACAGTTGATTATGATAACATGCTTTGCTAAAAAAAGGTATACTCCTCCTTTGGAAATGTATCAGCACAAACACTCAGCATGTTCCTGACTCAAACTTCTCAGTTCCTTTAGAAAGAATTACACTTGAGATACATTACCGGGGTCAATTATTCCACAACCTTGGGCATACCTTTCTATTCTCAACTAGAAAAACAGGACGTATGAATAGCTACATTTAACTTGTCACTGTTTATGCATTGACATTTATAACTCATATAAACATGGGTTTACATGAGTCCATGTATACTGATATTGTTTTTTTTCTTTTTTTCCTTTAGGGGAGACTCCTTGCTCATTTCTGCATATTTTTACTTTATCTATGTCTTGTTTTTGTCTGTTTTTTTTATTTGTTCTGCTCCATATGTATAAATGTTTCATAACCCTTCTGTGTAAATGGACCGAAGGAGAAAAGGCTGGGGTAGGTGTGGGGCATAGTTAAACAACAAATGAAAACTGCTAGAAACATTTGTGAAACCAAATGAA
Organism: Scarus forsteni; assembly: GCA_036419115.1. NCBI lineage: Eukaryota > Metazoa > Chordata > Actinopteri > Labriformes > Labridae > Scarus > Scarus forsteni. The sequence goes on along the minus strand of JAZDUH010000341.1, from coordinate 18,981,616 downwards.
AATAAAAAAGAAGTTGGAATATAGAAGTTTCTTATAGATACACTTGAAATCATTTAACCCTTTTAACTACCGTTTTAATAATTATAACAGCCATCTTTATTAGAGAGGGCGGCATGAGGCTCTCAGCTTAAAGAGGACGTATCATCTTGTTTCTCCTTTTCACTATGCCAGACTAGGATGCCTGTAAAGCATTTCTGCCCTCAGTACAAGTCATTTAGTTCCTTCATTGCCCCACAATAGCGTTCTCAAAATCCTCATTTTAGGCCACTATGAAGCTCACGTTGAAACACTCAGATCTGAGGATGACCTAAAGTTACCTCGCAACGTCACAGCCCTTTGTGCTCTGATTGGTCAATTCTATCGGGGGTAAAGCCAGCCTGTCCTTCTTCTTCTACTGTATTTTCCAGCAGGCTCGAAGCAGTGACCGCGTATTGAGTCCCACTACAGGCCAGAGCTGGTAATGAGTGAATGTGAGCTAGGGATCTATATACTGCTGCTGGTGGATGTGTTCCTCGGTGACGGTTTTGTGGCTAACGGACATCACAGAGGAGGAAGTGTTTTATCAGATTACTCCAATAAAAAGAAAGGTACCTCGTGTCGTCACGACGTTTGAAATCTCACGGACATCTCGCAATGACCTATTTTCAGAGGCATCAAATCTCATTCTAGGATATCAGAAAAAATACAATATCTCATTTTTTGAAAATTAAGGGGGTGTAAGGTCTTGTTTTCAAATTTATTATATTATATGTAAGTATTAAATCATGCATCAGCATGATATGTCTCCTTTAATGAATGTCAAAATTTAAATTACATATCATATATATTATCTATCATTCGAGAATATATGTCAAAGCAAATTATACTAACTTTATCCACTAAAACGATTAGAATAGGTGTATTTTTTGCACAGAAGTGACTAAAATTCCGTATGCACAGGCCCAGCAGGGTGCATAACCATTCTTGGGCTAAAGAAAAAAAAATTGGGAGCTACAGGTACTGGTGATATTTATCCCCCATACTATAATTGAGCATTGTTAAACATGTTACATGACCTTTAAACAAGCAGTCAGATTTTTTTTTTAATCTATGATAAGAAAATGTGAATAACAGACTCTCAAAATGGCCTGAAACTTTCAAATTCACTCTCATATAACGTCATTAAAACATATTTACAACTACGACGCTATTATGACTTCACTCTTGAATCAAATCCCATCCGAACGCCACTCAAACCAACAATGACAGCCTTTGGGATATTCGGAATTTGACAAAATTAATCCACATTTGAGAATATCAACAAAAAGAGGCCGAAAAGTAGAGCAGCATGAATGCAAAACAACAAAAAACAACGAAGTAGAACATAAACAGCAAAGGCCATTGTTGAAACCACAAAATTAGCGGCGGTATCCTTTGAAGTTACTGTAAAAGCTGTGACCGAGTTAAATGGTGACCTACAGCCGAGCATTCACGGAGTCGTAAATTTTAGGCACTATACAACGGGCCTCTAATCACAACTACATTCTTTATCTGTATATACAAACTATGAAACACAAATAAAAAACCAAAACGTAACATAGTTGCGCTGGGAGTCACTCGTCACCAATATCTGAGAACAACAAAGGCATCTTGGGAGGAAAGTCATTAATTAACACGGTCACATGCTCGACTGGAACACCAGCTTTTTTTCTTGCTAATTTAGTCAACAACCGGACATAAACAAGCAGCTCTTACCTTTCTGGAGCGAGGTGGCCGTTGTTGTAATGCAGGACATCTCAGGAACTGCCTCTGGTCCAGGTGTAAGCCAAAGTAAGGAGTGGAAATCCGGTTTTTGTCCTGGAGTTTGTCATTTAAAGCACACCTGTTCGGCGCCGTGGCGTCAGGAAAGTCCTCCTGCAGCGTCATTGACAGATTGCGTAAGTAAGTCGCCTTGGTTTAGTTGTTAATTCTTAAAAATATGTGAAATTACAACAAAATAAGAAAGAGATTTTCAACAGGTTCCTCTTAAGAGTTGTCGTGAAATAATGTCGGGGGCTGTAAAAATCCCTAAAATGTCCGGTTTTGCTCACCTTGCACGGTTCTACAGATGGATCCGGCGCCAAAAGAGCTGCATGATTCAAATTACCGCAACTCCTTGAGTATCCACCTCATCCAAAAATGTCAATGTGTCCTGAAAGTGGAGAGGCGGAGCTTTCCACTGATATACTGTACATTACGGTAAAAGCTGGAATGCCTGAGGCGAAGTGGCAGGAAGTGAGCTGACCAAGCGGGAGAGAAGAGAGAGGATTCAGACTGAATTGTAAGTTATTTATTGGTGGTTTAGCAGTATCTTCTGTGTGAATAATGTAAACATATCGTAAATAATGACATTAATATAACACTACTACAACTACTACTACTTCTACTGATAATAATAATTATAATAATAATAATAATAATAATAATAATAATAATGATAATAATAATAATAATAATAATAACAGTAATAGTAATAAAAATGACAAATAATACACATATTGGTTGTTTATAAAGTTTAAATTCAAATTTCTCTTTCATGATCTTGTAATATCACACTGTTTTAAACATTTACAACCTAATAATGACAATGCTAAAATGTTTTTTACCTGCAAAAAGGTGCAAAAGAGTTTATGCAAATTGCATTTTCTGACAAATTTATTGACCAAAAAGCAAAAAAAAAACAAAAACAGATGGCCACTTTTTTCATTTTAGTGAAAAGGTTAATATTCAGATAAAGTGCTGCACTGGACTACTGCCATTGTTCAAGTGAGCCTGCCGGTCAGGATATTGATCATGAACACATGCTGCGGAGGGTCCTCTTTTTGGGTTTTCAGAATGCCCTAATGTCTGTTAGCTTCTTCTCCTTCTCTGGTATGCACTAGGCTTATAAGAGTTTATATTTTACTGTAAAGAATGAGTCTTATCGCCAATGTGTCAAATAAAAAGACTGCTCTTATTAGTAATGGTTCTCAACTGTAGTATAGGGTCTGCCAGTTGGTTGTTGAGTTTATTTTTGTGTGTCTGAAATTATATGTAATGATAATAAAAGCACAATAACAAATTAATAATAATATCAACTAAAGAAAGACATTTTTTTAAATGGTGACATTGATAGGGATGAGCAACTAGCTGCTTGAGGCCCTTATGCGGCCCCCCACCTCACTAAATGCGGCCCATCAGTCATTTCTAAAATGCTATTCTTGTTTCTCTTCAGCTCCTTTGTGAAGCCTAGACTATGATATTGAAAATAATGTGTGAATATGTAATATGAATATGTAATATGTTTGTGTAACTTTGCTGCCTCTTGGCCAGGACTTCCTTGAAAAAGAGGTTCTTAATCTCAATGGGACCTTCCTGGTTAAATAAAGGTTAAATAAAAAAATATATATATATTTGCAAAAACATTGAAGTTTATCAGTTCCAGCATTAAATATGTTGTATATTATTTTGCTTAGTAGCCAAGCACATCATTGTATTTAATTCTGTTTATTTACATTTTACACTATATCCTAACTTTACTTATTATGGCTTATTATAACTTGTTGTATTTTCCAAATTTAGGTTGTAATGTCTCATATTTCAGGCCATGGTGGGTCGTAAGTGTTAGCTGTGTAACAAGCACTGCTTGAGACAGAATTAATTGTATTGCTGCTGTTCTATAATGTAAACAATTAATATCTCAGGTTATTAAAATGAGCATGAACCCATCCAACCTAATAAAAACCTACTCCCTGTACATTATTATACATACAATTAATCTGGGCTGCACACACTTGAACATATGAGTGTGGATTATAATACTCTAAAGGCTCAATTACAGCCTAAACTCACTGATTTAAACTAATCAGAATGTGTTATTTCATTCACTTTGCGAAGTAATTGCGATAATTCCACATTTGAATAGCGAGCTGAGGTGTGCACCTCCCTCATGTGTGTTTATGTGCGTGTGTAGTAGTAATAGCAGCCCTCTTTATTTGTCTCACTTGCACTTCCTTGTGTTCCCAGCCCTCCATCTCAGTTCCGGAGCGCTGTACAGCTGCAGTAATTGCCACCGGAGCGATTGCTCCTCATTAGATGCTATGGAAGCTGTAATTGGCCATCCCAGGCACAGCGATCAATGCCACCGTTATTACCAGGATTCCAGGCACCGGGGGCCCAGACAGCAGGCCGGGCCGAGGCCAGAGGGGAGCAGGGCTGGGGGGGAAAGAGGTGAGCCTCCACAGCTTGTTATGGCTGCACAGAGAGTGGACTGCTGCTTGTCTAGGTGTATATCGACAGCTCACAGTCCAACATGCATCTGCTCCCTCCATCCAGCTCATTGACACTTTACCTCCACAGGATCCGTCTTTCAGCATCACACCATCTCTCACCCTGTCTCATTAAACATGCTCCTTTGCTGCACTTTCTCATGCTGCCATACAAGCCCTGTCAAAGGGTTATACAGTGTCCAATCTATAGCAGGAGTTACAGAGTTGTGACGACAACTTTGAGAGCTTGTAGCTTCAATTTCTTCAGATTTTATAACAGTAATTCTTTTTCTTGTTTCTCATGTACAAAACAAAACTGTTCAATGTTTATATCTATGGATTAGCTTCATGATCAGGCAGGAAAAAGTAAAAAATTAAGAGGAGGAATTTTTTTTTCATACACCAAAAGAATAAAGTTGAAGTGACAATAGGACACAGATAAAATTACAAGAATACAGGAAAGATTTCAAGGATAAGCTGGAATAACCTAGATCTTACTGTAGCTTGTTCATTACTAGACTATATTGAAATGATGAGCACTGAGGGGTTTAGATAGAAGGTAGGACCCAAATACAGACACCACAGCAGGTATCAATTATTTAAGTGGGCTTGTTGATTTTTTTTTTAACAAATCATGATGATGCAGTGCATGCAGAGGAGTTCATACAGAAGGTAGAATATAGGCTTTTTCCTGTTTGAATATTAGTAAGGGTAAAACAGCATGTGTCCAAGAAATTGTCAGCATTCGGGTAGGACCCAAATACAGACAACAGATAGCAGAACTCCAATGCCTCAGCTAATTTGATTAATAATTCTTTTTGAATAATGGAAACTATATAGTTTTTGCTGAAGAGTTTAAACAGTGAGTAGGACCCAAATTCAGACAACATGGCTGGTATCCATTATTTGAGTGGGCTTGTTGGTTTTTTAAACAGATAGTGATGCAGTGTATGCAGAGGAGTTCATACAAAAGGTGGAATATGGGTTTTTCCCATTTTTTAATAGTAGTAAGGGTAAATCAGGGTGTACCCAAGAGATTAAACAGAAGGTAAGACCCAAATGCAGACATCACGTAACAGAACCCCAATGACTCAGCTGATTTGATTTATGATTCTTCTTGAATAATAGAAACAATATAGCTTTTGCTGAAGAGTTTAAACAGTGAGTAGGACCCAAATGCAGACAACACATGATACTGATGTGTAAGTATGATTGTTGATAAAAAAAAAAATACTGTATGATTATTCAGTGTGTGCTGAAGAGTTTAATAAGGGCAGGGCCCCAATTCAGACTATTCGCAACATGTAACCTGTGTCATAACAGGGTTGCCCTTTTTTTTCCTTATTGATAGCGACTATACAGTGTGCAATAATTAATGCAAACAGAAGGTAGGTCCCAAATGCAGACAACACAAAGCAGGTATTCAGTGTAAAAGTACACTTGTTAGTTTTTCTTTAAAAAGTACTTATGATTCAATGTATGCTCAGGAGTTCATACAGAAGGTAGAATAAAGGCTTTCCCCTGTTTTTAATAGTAGTAAGGGTAAAACAGCGTGTTCCTAAGAGGTCAAACAGGAGGTAGGACCCAAATGCAGACAAAACATAGCAGAGCTCCAATGCCTTAGCTAATTTGATTAATAATTCTTCTTGAATAATAGAAACAATATAGCTTTTGCTGAAGAGTAAACAGTGAGTAGGACCCAAATGCAGATATACATGATACTGATGTGTAAGTACGCTTGTTAATTTTAAAAAAAGTGTCATTGTTCAGTGTGTGCTGAAGAGTTTTATTAAGGGCAGGACCCCAATTGTAATCTGTGTCATAACAGGCTGGCCTTTGTTTTTTTTTTTTCTAATTCAGAACAACTATACAGTTTGTGCAGTTGAATGTAAACAGAAGGTAGGACCCAAATGCAGACAACACATAGCAGGACTGCAATGCTTTAGCTGATTTGATTAATAATGACAAATTCTTGCCAGAATTGTTTCCTTTTAGTTCTCCTGAAAAAAAGGTGAACCTTTTATTTTCTCAAAGGACACTTCCTGACACATTTATTGAAGAAATGACCACAAGACCTGGTGTCCTGTTATAATTCTCATATTAAAGGTGCTAAATGATTTAAAGTGTGTGTAAAAGTACTATTTGAGCTTTCTGAGCACACTGCAGGAGTACTGTGATAATAATGATAACCGTGATAATTTTGGTCAAAATAGCCGTGGTGCGGGGCGGACATTAGCTCAGTTGGTAGAGCATCCACTCCATGTACGGGGGCTGCCAACCCCCAGCAGCGGCTGCAGGTTCGAATCCCGGCCACAGCCCTTTGCTGCATGTCATCCCCTCTCTCTTCACCCGCTTTCCTGTCTCTCTCAGCTGTCCTATCAAATAAATGCCATAAAAGCCCAAAAAAATAACTTAAAAAAAAAAAAATAGCCGTGGTGTGAAATTTTAATACCTTACATACCCAACTGAATCATACGATTACAAACAATTCTGTCTACATTTGAATCCTACTCTATTTTCAGTACACATTACATTGTCAGTCCTGAAAGAAGAAAGAAAGGCAACTGTGACTTTTCATTTTCGTGTTGTCTGCATTTGGGTCCTACACTGTAAAAAATTACCAGGATTTCACAATATTCAACTGTAATTTCTCACAGTAAATTGCTGTATTAAAACTTTACAGGACAAAACTTTAATGTTCACAATATAAGACTGTAATTTCAAAATTTACTATAAAACCGTGTTACTACAGTCAACTGCCTCGATATTTGCCATTTCAATTATTGCGAGGATTTTACAGTATTTTATTGCATTATTTCACCACAAAGTACTGTATTAAGACTATCCACTGCAAAAACACAGCAAATTCCATGAATCGCACTGAATTGTGGGACCTGCCGCGAATTTTCAACATTTTTACGGTTTATGCCACCAAGAAAAAGAAGTTAGTTCTACATATTCTGTCAAGGTATTTTACCCTTGTTTTCCACCTTTTCTTTCATTACATATCGTCATTTTGAATGAGTGTGATGTTCACCATATTGATTCCTCTTTTCTACGACACTTTTTATTTCAACACAGTCAGTGCTCTTCCTGTGGATAGCCTTGTGCACCCATCTCACCAAAGGCTGCATTTTTATTCATACTGGCTTGACCAAGACAAGGCATGTCTCCCATGTTTGTGGAATTCAGTGAATCTTCAGGAGTCTGCTCTCCCCCTCCCTCTCAGACTCTCTCTCTCTGCTCCTGCTGCAGGGGCGGAGTTTCTCTGTTCTGCAACCTGCACACCTGCCTCCCATCATCTCATCAACTCCCATATTTAAGAAGGCCCCTGTGAGGAACTTGGCTCAAGAGTATTGCACTTGGCCGAAATGGGCTTCCTTCGCAGGGTGTCTGGGCTCTTCCTTAGAGATAGGGGGAGAAGTTCGGTCATTCGGGAGGGGCTCGGAGTAGAGCCGCTGCTCCTTCGTGTTGAGAGGAGCCAGATGAGGTGGCTTGGGCATCTGGTCAGGATGTCCATGGACGCCTCCCTGGTGAGGTGTTCTAGGCACATCCCACCGGGCGGCCCGGGGAAGACCCAGGACACGCCGGAGAGACTATGGGTGCTTCCCAATGTGCCAAAATGCAGTCTCCTCTCTCCTCTCTCCTCCGCAACACCGGAAGTACCTTGTGAGCAGCCATATTGAAGGACATTCCAAAGCGCCAAATGCGCTCGGAGGAGAGAGGAGAGAGGAGACTGATCTGGAGGAGGCATAATCGAGGAAACACAAGTGCAGGCTTCGCGGAAGTCTTTTCACTGACAGACACGCCCCCTTGTGACGTATCAGCAGCCTGCTGTAAAGCGTCAGCTGCCCACATGTGAAATGTAAACATCATGGAGCAAAAGAAACTATATCCGCATTTCACACAAAGCTGCCGATGTGTAGGTCTAATGTTCCCTCAAAATATGAGCAGGTGCTACATTTCAGTGTCTGTTTTATCTCTTTTTTTATTTCATTCACTGTGCAAAGAAATATTTGACTCATCATTTAAAATAATTCTAAGCTGGACATATTGAAATCACAGGAAATATTGAACACTATCATGGGGCAGTTCTTCCAGGTTTTCCATCTGTTGTCTGTCCTGATTTATCTGTGTTGTTTTGTTTATGTCTGTAACTGTAAGGCTGCGACACTAAACAGGTCTGTTCAGGAAAACACATTTTACATTAGATTAGATGAGACAACTTTATTTATTACAAAGGCCAATTCAGTTTTTGCAGTCTATCCAGACCATACATACATTTACAAACAGCAAACATGGACAATAATAAATAATAAAAAAAAGAGATGCTCATTGACAAATATCAGCACCCAATGGACCCAGGGGTCAGGCAGATTATAATGCACATTAATAAAAAGCATGTAGTTCCTGATATAACCAAGCATAAATAAGGAGAGAAAGTAGTGAATTGTACATTTATATCTCAGGCCATTTTTTATATATAAATGCACAGAGAGGGGGGTTTAAGTGCTTAGTGCAGAATAAACACATTATTTATGAACACAAAGTGGCCGCAATATAACAATTAAAAACTCCTATCATTCTGGGCCTGGGAAAGCGTGACAGTTTTCTTTTTCATTCATGAACAAATTCATGTTAAACTGATCGAAAAGTGGATATGAATTTACCACGGTCGAGCGCCCTATTGTTTACATTATTTTCCTTAATTTAGTTTCTCCCGTGCGCTCAGACCGGTTTATTCAGCTGTGACGCCGTCATCACTTAAAGACGTCGCGTCATGTGACGCTCCGGAGGAGAGGACATCTCAATGCTCATAAAATGAACCTCCTCGTCTCCTCTCTCCTCTCTTCATTTCCTCGCGTCTCTGGCATGCATCTCTGGTAGGCGGGACTAAGACGCAAGTGGAGGAGTCGAGTGGAGGAGGCGAGGATGCAACTTTGGAGCTTTGAGAAGCACCCTATGTCTCTCAGCTGGCCTGGGAACACCCCCGGGAAGAGCTGGACGAGGTGGCCGGGGAGAGGGAAGTCTGGGCTTCCCTGCTTAGGCTGCTGCCCCCACGACTGAATTTTACAATATTTTACAGTGTGAGTTAAATTGTAAATTTACCGTAAATTATTGGTTAATTGCATTACTTTTACAGTAATTCATCTTAAATATCTTCACAGCAATTTACTGTATTCATTTCACAATAATTTACAGTAAGTCCACAGCTAAATATTGTATTACAGTAATTCCTTGGGCCTGGCAACCATGAATTTACAATAAAGTGTTGTTGTTTTAATGTAAACTACTGTGAAACAATTACAGTAAACTACTGTGAATGAATTACAGTAAATTGCTGTGAAAATATTTACAGCGACTTGCTGTGAAAGCAATGCAATTATTAACCAGTAACTTTGAAATTTTTCACAGTGTACCTTCTGTTTATATTGATCAGCACACACTGTATCGTCATTATCAATTACAAATAAAAGAGCAAGTCTATTATGACACATTGTGAAATGTCTGAATTTGGGTCCTGCCTCATGTTGAACCTGAATTTTCATTTTTTTTTTTTTTTTTTTTTTTAATTAGCAAGCCTACTTACACATCAGCATCATGTGTTGTCTGCATTCGGGTCTTACTACTTAAGCTCTTCAGCACAACTATACTGTTACATTAATCAGGAATTATTTAAGAGGTTAAAAAATACCCAAATTCAGACAACTGGTATTTAAGGTCTAAGAAGGCTTTGTGAGTAAAGTTAACATTGACAATTTAGTGTGTGCTGATGAGCTTTGACAAAATATAGGACCCAAATGCAGACAATATGTGAATACAGTGCCTCAGTATTATTCTATTTTATTTTTCTTTACTGATTTTTCTATTAATGGTAATAAATGATGTCAAACTTCAGCCCAGCATGTCCTTGACGTTCAATATTCATTCAGTTCACCAGAAAGTCAGAATGGATATATTTGCAAAGTTTGAGGAAAATCTCTTGAAGCATGATTTTATCCATTACAATCACAAATAAAAGATAAATATACAACCTCTTGATTTTAACCTCTGACCCCCTAAATTGAATCCTAGAGTTGGAGTGGCAAGTTGTGCAAATTTGAAGAAAACCCATTAAAGTTTTCTCACCATGTTGCACTCATAAGAAAGACATTTTGCAAAGTTTTTAGAGAAATAGTTTGAAGCCTATTTGAGGCATTGTGTTAGCAAGCAAAATGAAAATTCCACCCCCTTGATTTGATCTTTGACCATGACCCAAAAAATTGAATCAGTCCACCCTAGAGCTGGAGCTGGCACTTGAGCCAAGTCTGAAAAAAATCTATGAAAGTTTTCTCATTATGTTGCTCTCACAAGAACACCATTTTACAAAGTTTTCAGAAAAATCGTTTGAAGCATGCTGAACATATTGTGTTAACGAGCAAGAGGTTAAACTACAATACCCAAAACCAGTGAAGTTGGCATATTGTGTAAATTGTAAATACAAACAGAATACAATGATTTGCAAATCCTTTTCAACTTATATTCAATTGAATACGCTGCAAAGACAAGATACTTAATGTTCAAACTAAGAAACTTTATTTTCTTTTGCAAATAATCATCAACTTAGAATTTAATGGCAGCAACACATTGCAAAAAAGTTGGCACGGGGCATTTTTACCACTGTGTTACATCGCCTTTCCTTTTAACAACACTCAGTAAACGTTTGGGAACTGAGGAGACCAATTTTTGAAGCTTTTCAGGTGGAATTCTTTCCCATTCTTGCCTGATGCACAGCTTAAGTTGTTCAACAGTCCGGGGTCTCCATTGTTGTATTTACGCTTCATAATGCGCCACACATTTTCAATAGGGGACAGGTCTGGACTACAGGCAGGCCAGTCTAGTACCTGCACTCTTTTACTACGAAGCCACGCTGTTGTAACACGTGCAGAATGTGGCTTGGCATTGGCTTGCTGACATAAGCAGGGGCGTCCATGAAAAAGACGTTGCTTGGATGGTTACATATGTTGCTCCAAAACCTGTATGTACCTTTCAGCATTAATGGTGCCTTCACAGATGTGTAAGTTACCCATGCCTTGGGCACTAATACACCCCCAGACCATCACAGATGCTGGCTTTTGAACTTTGGGCCTATAACAGTCCGGATGGTTCTTTTCCTCTTTGGTCTGGAGGACACGACAACCACAGTTTCCAAAAACACTTTGAAATGTGGACTGGTCAGACCACAGAACACTTATCCACTTTGCATCAGTCCATCTTAGATGAGCTCAGGCCCAGCGAAGCTGGCGGCGTTTCTGGGTGTTGTTGATAAATGGCTATGGCTTTGCATAGTAGAGTTTTAACTTGCACTTACAGATGTAGACGAACTGTAGTTACTGACAGTGGTTTTCTGAAGTGTTCCTGAGCCCATGTGGTGATATCCCTTACACAGTGATGCCGGTTTTTGATGCAGTACCACCTGAGGGATCGAAGGTCACCGGCAGTCAGTGCTGGTTTTCAGCCTTACTGCTTACATGCAGTAATTTCTCCAGATTCTCTGAACCTTTTGATGATATTACGGACCGTAGATGATGAAATCCCTAAATTTCTTGAAATAGCTCATTGAGAAATGTTGTTCTTAAACTGTTGGACAATTTGCTCAGGCATTTGTTCACAAAGTGGTGACCCTCGCCCCATCCTTGTTTGTGAATGACTGAGCATTTCAGGGAAGCTGCTTTTATACCCAATCATGGCACCCACCTGTTCCCAATTAGCCTGTTCACCTGTGGGATGTTCCAAATAAGTGTTTGATGAGCATTCCTCAACTTTCTCAGTCTTTTTTGCCACTTGTGCCAGCTTTTTTGAAACATGTTGCAGGCATCAAATTCCAAATGAGCTAATATTTGCAAAAAATAACAAAGTTTACCAGTTCGAACGTTAAGTATCTTGTCTTTGCTATGTATTCAATTGAATATAGGTTGAAAGGGATTTGAAAATCATTGTATTCTGTTTTTATTTACAATTTACACAACGTGCCAACTTCATTGGTTTTTGGTATTGTACAACTCCTTGATTTGATTTTTGACCTATGATGCTCAAAACTGAATCAGTTTACTCTTAAGCTGGAATGAATAATTGTGCTAAGTTTGAAGAAGATCCCTCAAAGTTTTCTTGAGATATTGCACTCATAACAATGGCTTGTGTGGAGATAGAAAAAACGTTTCCTTGTCGTTACATATAGATAATTTAACAGTGAAGTTGTCAATGTTGACCCTCTGAATCACTTTTGAAGGGAGTTATAAGGGTATGAAGTACAATAAAGTGACACTAAGTGACTCAATACCGTCATCATATGGTGTAGACTTATAAATAACTTTGAATACATAAAGCTTTGTTGCATTAAGGGAAGAAAAGTACGCCTTCCAGTATAGTCTCCTCTATAAAGACGGAAAGATTGTCGACTAATGGTGAGACACATTCATCAACAAAGCAGGCGGGTGAACGAGGTAAGAGAGACACGACTCCGGGAACAATGTGTCTGCCTGGAAGACGGCTCTTTATGTAATTCTGTTAATGGGTAAAAAAAGGAGCGATAATGGGGGTGTTCGACTCTGAGAAAGTAAAACTCATCTGTAAAGCTCTCACCTTCGCGCAGAGGATTATCAAGGGCGTCATGAATATTACTTTTGAAAGCTTGAGTTGGGTCAGAGTGAGCTTAATAAAAATGATTGTCGTGAGGTTGTCTGGGCTGCGATTTGCATAATCAACGTAATACATACCCACTAATGATTCATAATGATAATAGATTCAATGAGAGACTAATGGCAGCAATCTTTTCTTCTATTCTGTTTAGTCCTCTAGTCTCAGTTTTATTACTGATGTGACACTTCTAACTCTTCTCTGCTTTTAAGGGTGCATTATTGTCAATAAATAACTTTTAAGTATATGAATGAGAAGCGTTAAATGCCATCAAATTTTCCCCATAGTGAATTAACTTGATCCTTAATGCTGTTTTTTATGAAGAGTTTAAATCTGAAGAAAAACACTAATTTGGCTCCGTTATGAGTGGTTTAGTTTATGTAGTTGCCTGTATGTGACACAGGGTATACTGGGACATACCACTTGAGCAGGGGTGGGCAACTTTGATCACCAAGAGGGTAACATTACAATTTCTCAGTGCCTGAGGGCCATACTATTACAAATTGTTGGGCACTTTTAACGAGGAAAAATAAACAAATGAATAAATAAATACAAAAAACAGCACATATAAAGCGTCAAAAACTCAAAACAATTAAATGTTCTTGATTTAATGACCCATAACTACAGCCAATTTAAGATTATTTTTAATGCAATGAAAGAATGAATGTTTAGCATTTTTAAAGCACAAATATTGTCACAATCTCAGTTTTCAGCCTCAGCCTCTCCCGCAGCCTGTCACTCCCTGCTGCACTCTAATTAGCCCAGACTCACCTCACCTGTGTTCCTGCTCACACCTGCACCTCGTCTCCTGCAATCAAGCCAGCTACAAAAGCCCCAGCTCCACATTCAGTCGGTGTCAGACTGTCTTCGCACTCATGCTGAGATCTCCAGACTTGTTTCCCGGATTGATCACCCGTTGCCGACAAGTTTCGTCCCAGACTTTGCCTCATACGCCTGACCCTCGGCTTGACTTCAAGGTATCGACTAGCTTCTGTCCTGCATTCACCCGCCTGTCTGAATCCCCGGCTATCGATCCTGTTCCTGTCTCCTGTTGCCGAGTCCTGCCTGTCCTACGCTGTGTTCTCCGCCTGGTATCTGATCCCTGCCTGTCTCCTGACGCCGTATCCAGCCTGTCCTACGTTGTGCTATCCGTCTGGTATCTGATCCCTGCCTGTCCTCGACTACATGTGTTGGCCTGAATCCCTTCTCTGAGTGTTCCTGAACACCTCTGCTCGTCTAAGAGTGAGTCAAGCTTCCTCCGCCTTCTCGTTTAATGACTGTGTGAGCTTCTGCCTGTACATCCCCTCTGTGGCTCAGTCGGTAGAGCGCCCGACTTCGAAGCCGGCTGTCGCGGGTTCGATCCCCGCTCAAGCCACAGCCTTTCTTCTGCTGAACTGTGTGAACCTCTGTTTTGGCTCATCTTCTGTGTGGCGCAGTTGAGAAGACGCTCGCCTTTAAAACCAGCTGCCGTGGGTTCAACCCCTGCTCAAGCCGCAGCTTCCTTCTGAAAAGACTGTGTGAGCCTCTGTCTGTACATCTTCTGTTTGGCTCAGTCGAGAGAGCGCCCGTCTTCAGAGCCAGCTGTCGTGGGTTCGACCCCCACTCAAGCCACAGCTTCTTACCCGTATTAGACCTGGTGAGCCTAGGTCTGCACGTCTCTTCCGTGGCTCACCTGAAAGAACACTCACCTGTCATTCCCTAGTGTGCGGGTTCAAACCCCGCTTAGAACTGTGCTTTGAACTACTGTAAAATAAAGACTGTTCGTTGTTCACATCCTACTGCTTGCTTCTTGGTCCTAACTGCAAACGTGTCAAATATATTACCTTTACAATTGCTTTAAAATATAGTTTTATAGAGGTGTTCCAATACAACTTTTTCACCTCTGTTATGATACCAATATTGCAGCCTTGAGTACTGACTGATACCGATATCGATCCAATTGGATATCAGCGAGAATCATACATACTTTTATTACTTATCTTGTAGTATGGACTGTAAGAAAATGCTTGATCAAGTGAGATTACTCAAACAGAGAACTGTTGTCAGCAATAGCAGGTATGAGAAAAACTGACTGATTTGTTATTTACCAATGGGTTCAATAAATTAACCTTAAACATAATAAAATAAATGAGAAGACCCAGAAAAGTAACCTCAAGAAATCCAGTAAAAATGAAAACATATACATTTTAAATTACAAAATAACCACTGTGCTTAACTTAAACATATTCATATTCTACAACTAAATTAAATAAATAAGGAATAAATTAGAATGGAGTACTTAGGTCGGATATTTTAGATGCAGGCCGATATAATCTGATAATTGTTTTTTTGCTGATATCGGACCGATATCAATATCGGAACATCCCTATATTTTAATGAGTCATAAAAGACATTCAGAGACATAATCATTGCAAAGTAAGTTATTTAATGACTTGCAAAAACAAAACATATACCAGTAACCTGATAAAAATAGTTTATCATCTTTCTAATTTGTGTGTTACATAGTCCCGGGTACTCATGATGAATCGTATTTAGCAACTGTTTTGTTTTATTCATATTTCCCAAATTATTTATTGATTTATTTGTTTTTTGGAATGATTGGTGGGCTGCACTAAGTGAGGTATAGGGCCACATGTGACCCCAGGCTGCCGTTTGCCCATCCCTGCACTAGAGGGTGCAAAAGACCTTAAGCAATATGTAACTACCTGAACTGTTAGAAGTAAACTGCAAACATGGAGACGCTAACTGCATTCCATCTATGCCATCTATTCCTCCACCATCTTAACTCCCTCAGTGTTACGGTCTAATGAGTGACTGTGTTGACTGATGACTCATAAAGGAATTTAGTGCATTTCTGAGGTCAAAAGTCAAGGTCGTAAAGCTTCTGATTGTAGGTTTGTGGTCAGAGGTATATAAAAATTGACTTTACGGGTTCTTTATGCATGCTCCCATATCTTGAAAAGGCCTGGATAGATTTTTTTCAAACTTTTCACAAATGTCCATCCTGACACTTGTGTGACTGCAGTGGATTTTGAAGGTCATGAGAGTTAAGGTCATTGGTATACAAAAGTGGACCTTGTGCTTTTTCCTGATTGTGAATACAATATATTAGAAATGCTTTGATGAATTTTCTTCAAACTATACACGAATGTCCACTCGTGGATTCTGGAGTCCATACCAAGGCTCAAAAGTCAAGGTCATAAAGCATCTGACTGGAATTTGGAGGTCATTGATAAAACTAAGTAGATGGCATGATCTTCTCTTTTCTTTCTTGTGCACCCGATATCTTGGTAATACCAGGACGAATTATCTTCCACTTTAGCACAAATATCCACTCTAACTCAAGGATGAATTCAGTGGGCTTTGGAAGCTGTAGGTCAAGAGTAAAGCTCATGCAGCCTGGAATTGTTTGAATTCCAGAATTTAATTTGACCCAATATCTTGATAATTCCTGAATGGAGTTTCTTCAAACTTAGCTCAATTAGCCTTTGTGATTTAAGGGTGAATTACTTACATTCTTGAACTCCTGTGTCAAAGATCATGCTACCTCCTGATCATCTCTCACTTGTAAATGCAGGAACTCAAGAAAAGCCGGATGGATTTTCTCTAAACTTTGCACAAATACTCTCTAATACATAACCATTAAGTTGTAAGATTTTGGTTTAACCCTTTGACCCCCCAGCTCAAGTGCCTGGCAGAGGTCATCAAATTCAAGAATATTTGATGTATTAAATAAACATAAAACGTCATTTTTTGTTTCTGTCAATGGTTTATGCGACAGAAAAAAATGCAAAAAAACAAAAGAACTGATATTTTGTTTGTGGGATTTAAACTTTTAAATATCTAAAGGCTTGTATTATTATTTCCATTATTATTATTTTGAATATTTAACTTAAAGGTGCTATGAGGAGAATCTATTTCCGGTGACATCAAGACTCTGCTACCCATGAGCACGCGCGGCGACTGTCGTAATGCTGCGTTCCAGTAACCTCGAAACTGGGAGTGACATCATCTCCAACTTATCGGCGTTCCAGTTGAAGTCGAAAACAAACATGCCGATCTACCAGGCTATTGTTAGCTGTTGGTAGCAGACCCTGCGTTGTTGTATGGAGAATGTGATTATCACTATGGCAGCATTTTTGTAAATATAAGTCTAACAATACTATGTATACAGCTGATCTAGAGCGACACACCCCAGTCAGAAGTGCAAATAAATTGATTATTACAGGAGCTAAACAACTGTTCACACTGGGGGCATCCATCTTTGATTGTCAACTCGGGGGTGGCGAGGTTTCACCGACTTCCCAGTGGGAAATTCCGACTTCGGGGAACGTTCCAGTTGCAGTTTCCTACTCGGAACTCGGAAATTCCTACTTCTGACTACAACTGGAACGCACCAAAAGATGTGACCCAAGCCAAAGCGTGTGTTTGTTGTGATGCTAATAAATGCAGCATACTTCCTCAGAACTCTGCATTGCTTTACAACTTCTTTTTTCAACAACTTACAGGATGCAAAGCGACGAGGTAATGTATCTCTTTCTAGTTACGTAGCGGTAGTTTTTGATGTGTGACAACAAGCAATTTGTGGAAAACTTAGTATCATAGTTTTGTAGCGAGCTGTCTGACCCTACGACAAAGCTAAGGAATAGCATTTATAGATAACCTATTTTGATGCTATAAAACTCATCTTAAAGTGTGTATTTTGATCAGGCATATATCTAAAAGTGAGACTTTTTTGTAATTACTTAGAAAGTCCTCATAGCATCTTTAACCATTTACTGATATGATAATATATGTACACAAGTCTGTTCTTCATCTAAAACATTTTTTTGTTCATCAAATTCAATTTTTTTTAATCTATTTTAAGTAATTTTAGCATTTTTTACAGACATTTCTGCCTTTTGTGATTGATTTTGCCCCAAATATTTGTGCTTTTTATGTCATCACTCAATCAACTGTTGGCTGTTAAAACCATTTAATCCCCAAACCAAGAAATGTCTGTTTTTTATTTGTTTGTGGTTTTGTCTCTTCCCTGAAGTGTGACTTGAATCAAACAATGATTTGATTTGTTCTGTTTTTTAAAACATTAGATATTTAAAGATGACCTCTTCCAAACAGTTGAGCTGATAGTTAAAGGGTTAAGGTAAAGGCTTTGGACCTTTTTTATTATTCTACATACTCTGACTTAAAAGTGAAATGTGTACAGTAAAATAAGAAAAGTCAAATATACAAGTAAGAATTAAAATATAGAGGACCTTCTGTGGCTTCCTGTGGTCCACGTACCAGCACAACGGATCAAAGATACCCTCTAAAGTACTTATTCAGCATTAAAATCTTCCATAGTTATAGAAACACATTATTCAGCTCATTGAATTCTTCTCCAAACCCTTCCCATGTCGTCCATTTCCACAACACGCACGTCAATGACACACAGAGGCCTCAATGCTACAACAGCTCTGCAGAAATTGCTGTAATTAATCGCATCACCACATACCAGAGCGACTAACAATCGATGTGCATGAAAGCTGTAATCACGGGCATGGCTTTACCAGCTGCAGTCGATGAAGTTCAGCACAGGAAAAGCACACATGAGAATAAGAATGTGAATATTGGACATCCATACAGCGAGTTTACAGCTCTCATGGTCTCATTAGAGGGGATGCAGATACTTTTTTTTATATTATCTACTGAAGATATTGAAGGAGTTTGTAGAAGGGGAGAGCTTGGATGTGAGTGGGGGAGTATTTGTGGTGTAACGCTGCCCTCTTGAGGATACAGGGTGTACAACTGACTGACGGTGCACAGAGGGGCGGCATCTTCAGCCACATTTCTAACTTGATTTGGTATTTAACTGCAAAACATTAGTCTTATTTGTGTGTTTATATACTTTTATGTTACATAGTCTAATAGACATGCTTTCTGTAACCTCATATTGCCAGAAATTTTGACAAAAAATGCACAGTATTTTCACAAGTCCAATATAGTTGGGATGTTGTATAAAACTTAAAAGAAAACATAATACAATGATTTGCAAATCATTTTTGACCTATATTCAATTTGATACACTGCTAAAACAATATACTTAATGCTCAGTCTGATAAAATGTGTTTCTCTTTTAATATTCACTCTTTTTGAGTTTGATATCTTCATACTTGTGCTAGTGAGACAATTTAAGAACTTATTTTCAGTGTTTTTTTCTTTAATGGCTCAATCATATTGTTAATATTCAGTTACCTTGATCAAATTTTTTAACACATAGTACCTCTTAGACACTCAACACTGTCACTCTTATTTTAGCTTGACACAAAGCAGGTTATCTCTTGCATATGACCTAAATTACAAAAATATTTTTGAAAAAGTTCCTTTCACTTTGACTTCAGCTGTCCTTTTTGTTCAGTTTCATTGATGTTAATTAGGCCAGAAAAACACATTGTCACCATTAATGATAGCAAAATATATTAAATATGTAATAGGAATAAATATCTGGCACTCTAAATAGCAGGAATAAGTGAGTAATGTTAAGTTAAATGTTTAAAACCACATGATTTTAAAGCACTTATGCAACAATATCAGAAGATTTGCTTACTTTTCATGATCAGTGGAAAGTTTACATTTTTCACAATTCTGTTTTTGTTAATAGTTTTGATTTGTTTCAACGTCAAACTTGCCTCTTTTAGGCTCTCTGTGATTCTCTCTTTTAATTTAAGATATACACGGCTATTTTTTCTTCTTTGAAACAGAAAAAAAGGATGGAAACATTTGGAAATGTGTGAGGATGTGACAGCTTCACTGGCGTAACACTTCTCTACCGTATTTGCCAGCCTACTGTGTAATTTTAAGAATTTTAACAATTAAACTAAGGCCCATCCACACAAAGACAAAATGCTTAACAGTTTCAAATACAATTGTCATAAAGATGAAGGCGTCTCAGAAGATGTGTGCGTCTACTTGAATGCACTTGATATGCATGAAAACACTGTAAAACACATGCCAGACCTCTAGGGGCGCTGTAACGATATGATGGAAACAAGCGGAAACAGACGAAAAAACAGTGGGCATGCGCACTTGCTGCAAAAGTTGTAAACAGAGTTTGTAAACAGAGACCATGCATGAAGCATGAGCGGGCAACGTGGGCAAGCTACTAGGTTAGTCTGGACGGACGATGAGGTGGTGATTGAGAAGAAGGAGATTTTGCTGCAGCAGGGATAGTAGGGTCACTAGCTTCATCAGCACATATGCTTCACCGCCATTGTTGTTGTCGTTGCCACGTGTGGCGCATGCGTGTCAATGAAGATATGAAACTATGACGTAAGTGTATCTGAAAAGTTGCGGAGAGCCAGTAATCACGGAGCTGCATATACAGCATTTCAAAATCTTTCCACTCTGGAACCTGGTTTCAAAAATGAGCGTTTACAGACCCCCAAAACGCCGTCTGTGTGCGTATTGACCTCGGTTTGTCCTTGTGTGGATGGGGCCTAAAAACTAAAGCAGATTTAACAGAGATGCCTACTTTTGATTTTTGCTGATATCCAGTATGCTGACATTTAGAACTTCATTACTGGTGGCACTGATGCCAATACAATGTGTCTTGCCAAGAGCAAAACCTCGATTTTATTCAACATATATGTTCATTTCATGGTGACAGCCCGAGTGTGTCAGAGACAGGTGTAAATCAAGAAATACAAAGTTTTATTAACAGATTTCTGATTTTTAACAGTTTACATGAAGTGATGATGGAGTTAAACATAAACTGTGCATATGGGGTGCTGGTTTGGTGGAGTGGTTAGCAACCAGACATGTCCCATGTAGCCTACATGCTTCTGCCGGTCCAGGTTCGAGTCTGGCCAGTGGCCAGTTTGCTGAGTGTCTTCCCCTACTCTCTCACCCCTTTTCGCAAGCCTATCCACTGTCTCTCTCCTATCAATGAAGGCACAAAATGCCCCAAAAAATACATTAAAAACTGTGCATCTGAACATTCTGCTTACAATACAGCCAAAGTATTGATGGTGAATCTAAATTATTAATTATGTAATATACAGTTACTTTTCAATTATACATATGAAGAAGTTACCGGCGACATTAGGACTCTGCTACCCATGAGCACGTGCAGCGACTGTCGTAATGCTGCGTTCCAGTAACCTCGGAACTGGGAGTGACATCATCTCTGAGTTATCGGCATTCAAGTTGAAGTTGGAAAAAAACATGCCGATCTACCAGGCTATTGTTAGCAGTTGTTAGCTCGAGGTTGGCGAGGTTTCACCGAGTTCCCAGTAAGAAATTCCAAATTCAGGGAATGTTCCAGTTGCAGTTTCCTACTGGGAACTCGGGAATTCCTACTTCTGACTACAACTGGAACGCACCAAAAGACCCAAGCCAAAGCATGCCTTTGTTGTGATGCTAATAAATGCAGCTTGGACCTTCCTCAGAACTCTGCATTGCTTTACAACTTCTTTTTTCAACAACTTACAGGATGCAAAGCGACGAGGTAATGTATCTCTTTCTAGTTTTTCATGTGTGACAACAAGCAATTTTTGGAAAACTTAGTATCGTAGTTTTGTAGCCGGCTATATATCGCTACTTACAGTCCGGTACTTACAGTCCAGACGTGTGATGTAAATAATAAAATAATATAAATTTGCTCTAGTTTTAATTGTCTTGTTCCCGAAGTTGAGTATCCAGGCCAGTCCAGCCTTGTCCGACCCGACTGGAGGGCTAAGAAATAGCATTTATAGATAACCTTTTTTGATTGTATAAAACTTGTCTTAAAGTGTGTATTTCGATCAGGCACATATCTAAAAGTGAGACTTTTTTATAATTACTTAGAAACTCTTCACAGTCTCTTTATGGCAGCTCATTTATATCTGCATGCCATCGTTCTTTCACATTTGTCCTATTGCATCACTGCCTGGGTTCCGGCCACGGACTCAACGACAAAACCTTTATTTTCACTTTACAAACAAGCTTTGGAAATTTTAGACCAGAAGCCACAAAAATGGCACCACTGCAAAATTATTGAGAAATATATTTTGTTGACCTTTTCCAACTTTATAAAATGATCCTTTCTGAGAGTTGTTTTCAAGTGCTTAAATGGACCGGCTCCACAAGT
Source organism: Scarus forsteni (assembly GCA_036419115.1). Lineage (NCBI taxonomy): Eukaryota > Metazoa > Chordata > Actinopteri > Labriformes > Labridae > Scarus > Scarus forsteni. The sequence goes on along the minus strand of JAZDUH010000341.1, from coordinate 18,959,569 downwards.
GATGTCTCAGAACTTTACAAAGACAGACAGCTGTAGGACAATAACAAGGAACATAACACAACAAAACTGTAAAATCCAAAGGTGCAGGACAACATTTGGGCAGTCATCCCTCTTAGTGCAAGGCACCTATAGAATTCCTTACCATCTGAAATTAAATCTCAAACAGAACTTCAAAAGTTCAGTGCAAAAGTTAAACAGCAGCTTAAACAGCAGCAGAAATGTGAACATTAATTCCTCACAAGTAATTATCAGTATACTGTTTTAATAATCTTTAATGTTAAATGTAACTTGTGTTTTAGCCTCTAATTTACTACAACTGTGTTTATTTATTCATGATACTTATTCACTTTATTCACTGTATTACTGTATTTGTATAATTGTATCGGTATTCTGTATATTTTATTGTACTCTAAATCCTGACCAGAAACAAAGACTGCAAATTAGTTGAAGCTACACGTCTTATATACATTCACATTTTCCCCTTTTCTGTGGCAATGTTGCATGTATCGTCCCTGTTAAATAAACATTAAATAAAAAAATATGTCACGTTTTTTTTTAAACCGAAAAAACTAACATAAAACAAATGAGCGGGGCCCAAATGCAGATCAAAACAAAACTCTTTATTCGACTAACAAAAAAGGTTCCAACTCAAGAGCAAAGTACAAATCAAAAAACAAAGATCTTAACAAAAAATAGGCTACCTACTAACTCGTAGGGGGAGATGATCAATGACCCAAAACTGGAGACAGGCAACACAGAGGCTAAATACTCAGGGAAACATCAAGCACAGGTGAGACAATCACACAGGTGGAGGGAATCATCATCATCATCAGAGACACAGGAGGGAGGGCAGGAAAACAAAGGAACAGGGATTTCAAAATAAAACAGGAAACATGAGACAGTACAGAAAACCAGTAACTTAACTACAAAGAAGAGCAGAATCAATCAGGCAAAAGGAAAACACAAAAGAGTGCTAACCCAGGAACATAGTAAAAAATAAAACTACATAACTCAAGGCAGGGAGTATCATGACACAATATTCAAGAACATAGAAGGCCATGAGGTCAGAATTAAATATCAGCAAATAGTGATACTGATAATCTGCTTTTTAGGCAATTATTTGCTGACACCAATACCTGTCCAATAAAATAATATTGCAAAGAGCAGTTCAAAACAAATAAAAGTTCCAAATGATTAACATGTAGATCTAGGCAAGGCAAGTTTATTTGTAGAGCACAATTCATACACAAGGCAATTCAAAGTGCTTTACAGAACAAGAAAAATGCATTTAAATCACAGTACAAATTAGAGTCAACATTAATCATTATAAAATCACTTTAAAAAATCATAATACAAAATAAAATCAACAATCATTATAAAATAAATTTAAAAAGAAGAGTGCAGATCAGATCCTTTCAGTCATATGCACAGTTAAATAAAGCTGTTTTAAGCCTAGATTTGAACATTGTCAGAGTAGAGGCCTGTCTCACATCTTCAGAAAGACTGTTCCAGATTTTAGCTGCATAAAACTGGAACCCTGATTCTCCATGTTTAGTCCTGACTCTCGGCACCAGCAGAAGGCCGGCCCCCGAGGTCCTCAGAGTCCGAGATGGTTCATATGGCACTAACATGTCAGAGATGTACTTTGGTGCTAGGCCATGGAGAGATTTGTACACAAGCAGAGCTGCTTTAAAGTCTATTCTCTGAGCCACAGGAAGCCAGTGTAGGGACCTGAGCAGGGTCTAATGTGTTCGTACTTCCTGGTTCTGGTCAGGACCCGAGCAGCAGCGTTCTGGATGTACTGCAGCTGTGTTATGGCTCGTTTGGAGAGGCCGGTGAGCAGGCCGTTACAGTAATCTAACCTACTAGAGACAAATGCATGGATAAGTATCTCTAGGTCAGCTTTAGACACTATACCTCTGATTTTGGCGATGTTTTTTAGATGGTAAAAGGCTGCTGATGTTATTGATTTTATATGGCTGTTAAAGTTCAAGTCTGAGTCCATTATTACCCCGAGATTTCTAACCTGATTTGTAGGTTTTAGAGAGAGAGACTGGAGGTGACTGCTGACACTTTCTCTTTGTTTCTGTGGACCAAACACGATGACTTCAGTCTTGTCTGAGTTTAGCTGGAGAAAGTTGTTCTGCATCCACACACTGACCTGTTGGATGCAGTGACAGAGTGAATCCACTGGTCCATGTTCACCTGCTGTCAGTGAGACATAGATCTGAGTGTCATCTGCATAATTGTGGTAGGACACATTAGAACTTTGTATTAACTGGCCTAAAGGCAGCATGTAGAGATTGAACAGGAGGGGTCCCAGGATTGACCCCTGGGGCACCCCACAAGTCAAGGCCATGTGGTCTGAGACACAGTTACCAATTTCTACAAAGTACTTCCTGTCTTCTAGATAGGACTTCAACCAATGTAGGGCGGTCCCCGAGATGCCCACCCAGTCCATTAGTCTCTGTAAAAGGATCTCATGATCGACAGTGTCAAAAGCAGCGCTCAGATCTAGTAGGACTAAGACGGAGACTTTGCCTGCGTCAGTGTTCACGCAGATCTAACCCAGTTTCCTTCTTCTCCAGAAATTCTTAAATGGGTTATGCTATTGACATTTATTGAATTTTTTTTCATGTTTTCTTTTTCCTTTTACCAATCTTTATTATGTGTCTTATTATAATATCCAAATTTTGGAATAATTTTGCTTTAACTTATTGCTGCACACAACTCTGTATACCTTAGATGTTTTCTCTCTGTCTTCCTCTCCAAATATTGCAGGTAATTTCCTGATCAATGTGAAATTTTTTGCTCTGATGTTGTTGTTTTTTTTTTTCGCAACTCACTCACTCTTTAACAGTTCCACACAATTTTCAACATATTTTAGACCTATTTCTATGACTTATCACCAATAAGAGCAAGAAATACAAATAGTTTACTCAAATAAAAAAAAATATTTACCGAGCACAACGTCAACACCAAAAAAAAAGAATTATCAAATTTTTAAATCTGTTTCACTTTGATTCAAACTTGGGTTGCTTTGTATGGACTTGTTTGAATGGGAAAATGTATAGAGTTCTGGTTGATTTTTTTTTTTTCAAAAAGAAGCAAAAAAATGTGTGTTTTTTTTCATAAATGGTCAAAAACTGCCATGGATAAGCAGAAGAAGATAAAAACTGTTGTAATTGGGTTAAATGAACACCAAAAAGTGACATAAAAGTGAAATATAAAGTTTGGTAAATGTCAAATGGGACTAACGAAGCCAAACTGTGGCAAGATTGTGGCCTCTGTAGTAAAACCTCTCTAACTTTGCTCTGCATCACTTTATCGGACTCAAACTTGGCAGAAGTAATGTTCACATGTTTTGACATTCATTCATAGATTTTTAAGACTACAACTGCATCATTCCAAAGAGATATTCACAATAAACCTTTTTCTTTTTTTAGGCGAGGATGAAATTTTCAAATATTTCTGACTTTTATCTTGAATTACTCTTTCCCAGTAACACATAAGCTGATAATTCCACTTCTGGACAAATCTCTCAAGTGCAACTTTTATTATGACAAAAACTAATTCAAATTGACCTTGTGGTTGCAGAGAAACACTTGTTTCTTTATTAGTATGTCATTTTTGAGCAGAATGCTTAAAAAGGGGACTGAACAGGTTAAATGTCACGAATGCTCAGGTGTTGATTCTGCATTTCTCCATCTGTCCACAGGATGGCAGCGTTGCTCCATTGATTACTCCATCCTGTTGAGCCTGCCTCATCCCCTCAGCCCCAACCACCATCATCACTGACAGATACAAGTGATCCAACGAGTGCCAACCAACGAGAACTACAAAGAAAACAAAGTGGGGCGAAGTTTGAAAGAACATTTATTGAGTCATTCACTAATAACATCTCTGCACTTTGTTATACAGCTGTGTTGACGTTATGGACGATCCCCCGGCTCCTTCTCCATCTTCAACCCCGTCCGTCCACCCCCTCCCTCCCCCACCATCCTGGAACATTATTGGTCCTCTCTGCCGTGGCCCAGGAAGCAGTGTGAGATAAGGAGAAAGGCCAGGCTCTGTGATCCCTCAGATAGCACCTAATCACATTCATTACATCAATTAGGGGCAGGCCGACACAACAGAGGGCCGAGAGTCAGACCTCCATCTCCTGCTGATCGATGCTAAACACGGAGCACATCCTGCAGTCTGCAACCTCCAACCTGAGCACCAGCACACGGCGCCTCATATCACAAACTCGACTGGTCTTCTGCTGAAAGCTGAGCCATGGTGCAGTGTTGAAAATCATCTGTTAGGCAATTTTAACTTGAAATCAAAGAGTATTTATGGTCTGGGAAAGTCAATTACCAACTTTTAAATCTATCTGGGTCTTTTTTTCTCATTTAAGTACCAAAATACTGTTAGGATTAAGGCATCAGTGTGTTGTTTTCTTCCGTTTAGTGACCAAGGTGTCACTGTGGGACACTTAAATCGACATATTGGATGATTTTAAGCCCTTAAATGTTTTAATTTTTAGGGTAGAGATGTGGATTCAAGTTGGATATCTGAGTCAAAAATCACTGCCTCTTCAGCACATTGCTATTAGTCACTTACGTGGAATGAAATAGGCATTAAAATTATTTATTTTAAGACAAATGTTGTTTATTTCTCAAGACTATTAAAGATATGACAAGGATTATGGTATTTAAAAGTTGTTTTCTCATATATACTGACTACATTGTTACTGTGGGACACTTTAACTGGCTTATAAGATGACTTTAATCACTAAAGTGTTTTATTTTCTATGAGAGAAATGTGATTTTAAGTTGGATATCTGAGTCACAGAGCACTGTCTCATTCCCATTATGATCATCACATAGATATTATTCTGTTAAAGGTATTAAATAGTCATTAAAATTATTTTAAGTCAAAAGTTGTTTATTCCTCTAGAACATAAAATATAAGATGAGGATTATGGCATTAAAAAGTTGCTTTTTTAACACTGACCGACCACATTGCGACTGTGTGACACTTAAATCAACATGTTGGAGGATTTTAAACAAACAATTTTATGCATTATAAGAGAAATTTGTTTTTAAGTTGGATTTCTGGGTCAAAAGTCACTGCCTCTTTCCCATTATGTTCAGCTTCGCTTAGATGGTATGAAATAGTCATTAAAATGACAGATTTTAAGACAAATGTTTATTTCTCAAGAATATTAAAGATATTACAGGAATTATGGTGTTTAAAAGTTGTTTTCCACATATATACTGACCACAGTGTTACAATGGAAGACTTAAACTTGCCTATAAGAGGATTTTTAACACTTACAGGTTTTATATTTTATGAGACAAATGTGTTTTAAAGAGTCAAAGAGCACTGCCTCAGTCCCATTATGTTCAGTACATTACTATTATTCTGTTTAAGGTATTAAATAGTCATTAAAAGGACTTATTTCAAGTCAAATGTTCTTTATTTCTCTAGAATCCTTAATAGAAGATTAGGATTACAGCATTAAAAAGTCGTTTTCTAACATTGGCTGACCACACTGCTACCGTGGGACACTTAAATCAACATGTTTGAAGGTTTTTAAAGACTTAAACATTTTATGTTTTATGAGAGAAATGTGTTTTTAAGTTGGATATTTTAGTCATAGAGTACTGCCTCTTTCACATTATGTGCAACACATTGCTATTATTCAGTTAAAGGTGTTAAATAGTCATGAAAATAACTTATTTTTGTCAAATGTTAATTTCGCAAGAGTATTGATAATATAAAATGGATTATGGCATTTAAATCTTGTTTTTTCGTACTTACTGACCACAGTGTTACTGTGTGGCACTTAAATCAAAATATAGGATGATTTTAATCACTTAAATGTTTTATTTTCTATGAGAGAAATGTGGATTTAAGTTGAATATCTGAGTCAAAGATCTCTGCCTTTTTCCTGCTGTCTTAAGCACATCGCTATTTTTCAGTTAAAGGTTTTAAAAAATCATTAAAATTACTTATTTTAAGACAAATGTTGTTTATTTCTCTTGAATATTAAATATAAGGTGGGGATTTTTTCATTTAAAAGTTGTTTTCTCATATTTAGTGACCACATCAATATTGACAGGCACTTAAACTGGCATATTGGATGATTTAAATTTAGGGTTGCATAGTGGTTTTAAGTTGGATATTTGAGTCATAGAGCACTGCCTCTTTTACATTATGTTCAGAACATTGCAACTGTACAGTTAAAGGTATCAAATAGTCATTAAAATAATTTATTATAATGGCAAATGTTAATTTTGTATATATATGAACATGGTTAATAAGTTTATTTCTCATCTTTAGTGACACTGTTGGAATTGCAGATCTTAAAAACAGCATGTTGGAGAATTTTGGCTCAACAGTTTATTTTAATTTAAGTTAAAAATTAAAGCAATCTGGATTTTTACCGCCATAACATGCTGAAATATCCCAAATATGTGTTTAATCAGACATATTGGCTTCAGAAAAATCTAAAAAAAAATTGCAACATCTTCATGCATTGTGGTGTGGATGTTTGGAGTTAAAGGTCAAACACTGAGAGCCCACAATACAAATGAGGCAATGAAATGAGCTGGATCAAATCTCCTACAGCATACAAACACAATCCTACTCTATTGGCAGACTGATCTGTTCAACAGTCGAGCTGCTGTAAGTGAAGAGGATCTCCTGTGGTTTAAAGCACATCCTCAAATCCCCCCCGTGTGCACATGAATCCATATAATGATCACCAAAGAGGAATCTCTCAAGGTAAAATCTGGAATCATATTTCAGGTCTACTCAGCAGGTAAGCCCTCAACAGTGGCTTTAAAGAGATAAATACTGAATCATAATCCGAGCAGGTTTGTCATTAGGGGTTATTTTAAGATAACAGAAGCTCTGTGGACGAGGGCCTGACCAATATGGATTTATCTGAGGCCGATGCTGATACCGATATTTGGCAGACAAAAATACTGATTACCGCCTAATTGGCCGATTAATTTAAAATAGATATATATAATGTGATTTTTTTAATTGGTCCCAAAACACAACAATGAATTACAGGCAGAATATTTTATAGTTTTATAGAAGGATTTTTATGATGCCCGAGCATTGGGTTGACAAAGCCTGGAAGACTGACAATTCCAAACGGGGCGCAATAACGAGTGAAGGTGAACTCCACCTGATATTTTTCTGTGAAATCAGGATGGGGAGAATGCCCGTCAGACCTGGCAGGCCCAAGCTTGTTGTGCGAGTCTGCTCAGGCTGCTGCCCCCGTGATGTGACCACAAATAAGACAAAGAGGGATGGATGGATGGTCTTTTGAATTAAGTCGAAACCCTGGTTGTCTAATGATTGTACAGGTCTCCTTTAGCTATATGCCAAACTTCAATTCGATTAGACGAACACCATTCATCAAGCAAGCCCAAGGAACACCCCTACAAATTCTCAGACATAGTCAAAATGTGACTGTAGTCCCAAAATGGCAGATTCCCTGACATTCCACCACAATGTTGAGAACCAGAGTCCACATGTTGCTGATGTGTTGCTCTCAACTTAAACAATAATGCTATGGAAGGGGAATGTGTGAAACAATCGACAATGTCTTGTGGCCGTTTATATTAGCCCTACTCTACTCTACTTGACTGTACCTGGCTCTACTCTACTCGCCTTGTGCTGCTTTTCCATTAGCCCAAGTCGCCTGCCCAACGGGGTGCAGAGTCTCTGAGCGGCTCTGTGGTGACGTCATTTTGAGCGCGACAACAATCTATGGCTTTTTGTTACAAACCGAGTAAAAAAGGAAGCAGAAGAAGGCTGCAGGTGGCAAGAAGAAATACCCCTTGAGAAGCACAGGAGAGTTTTGAAAGCTATACAACAGAATGAAGCCGAGGACGAGAGCAATCGAGCTGCAAAGAAAAGACGTATGAGGGTAAGCTACTGCTAGCATGCTAGGTCATCGCGCTCATGACTCATCGATGACAACATTGTCTGACCAATCAGTAGCAGGCAGTCGGTGATGTCATCTTTTAGTATTGACTCAGCTTGCTTGGAACCAGAGCGGAGTAGGTACTAAAACTAGCTTGTTTTAGGAGGTACCAGGTTAGTGGAAACACACTGCAAATCGGGTAGAGTAGGGCCAAAGCGTGCTAATGGAAAAGGGCCATTATTGTAGTCCACACCTGTGCATAGGCATCATATTCATACACTTTTTTCCCCTTAAAATCTAGACTTTGAAAGATGCTTTTGTGAAATGAAACAACCTCTGACGGACTTTGCAGCAACACCTGCAGAACTTTTGACAATTGTGTCAAAATATAACACACACAATACAGTGCAAAACAACAGCAGTAAGTCACTGCAACTAATCAAAAAACAGTGACGATAATTTCAAACTCTTTATGTAAACCAGGGGTGGGAAAGTGGCGGCCCGGGGGCCAAATGCGGCCCTCCACATCGCTAAATGTGGCCCGCCATTCATTCCCAAAAACCAGCAGCTGTAAATATAAAGAAAACTCAGATATCCACTAGAAATAACTCTATATAATCTTATGTAAGTTATTTACAACCTTACTTTGCTCTTATAGTGTCTAAATCTCTATCATAAAGCCTTTAACATTATATCAAGTATTACTCAATGCTATATTTAAAAAATGGCAGCAGCAAAATATTTGAGCTTTAAAAATTTGAAAAACACATTTTATTGATTTGAAAATAGCTTCATTGGCTTTATTTCCATGTATTTTAGCTAAATTAGCTTGAATTCTGTATAAAATTCATTTGATTATGCATAATAACTTGTATTTATGCTGTAATATATGAATATTGGTATTCTAATTTTATGACAAATTTATATTCTCATATGTTGTTAATCCAGCATTCTTTTTTTTATTATCAAGACTTTCTGAAAATGTGTAACAATGTGGCCCTCAGGCTAGGAATGTGGCCCTTTTGGTGATTAAAGTTGCCCACCCCTGATGTAAACAAACAAGTGCACTGTTAGCTGGGTGGGCTGGCACAACAATAGTCTGATGCACAGAAGGCTTCCCTTTGCCGTAAATATCTATATCTAACATCTATATAACTGAGCCTGCGAGGGCCGGGCTGCTCCCCTGTGCCGGGCGTGGCGGGGCCAGCCCTCGCTTTTACTATTTCCTTAATACATTTTTGGATGATTCCATGACTTATTGGTGATTTTATGTGTATTTTTGAAAAAAATACATCCAATAATAATACCACATATAATTTGGAATGTTTTTTTGCCCTCACTTCCAACATTGGTGATGCAGACACAAGTTTTACAGGGTTGTTGATGTTCAAATTGCCTGACAGGAACAACATTGTCATGATACGAGAGCACCTCTAAGATGCACCTTCTGTAGTCCATCCTCAGAAATTGCAGTTTCATTGGGAATTGAACCAATGACCCTTTGTGCTCCAATCCAAGTCCTTATGGGCTGAGCTACCCTGCTGGTGCTTTGTTGATGTCTCCAAAGGGGGAATCTCGAGCTCTCTGCAGGTTTTTCTGCAGCTTGATTTCATAAATGCCTTCACTGTGTGCTTTTAACAATGACAGTCAGTAGAGAGACCAGAAGTCCATACAAGGAGCAGAGCGAGCTCAAGGAAGTGACAGCAGTGTCAAGACAAAACATGTGAACATCCATGTGAAGCACTTTGAGTTTCATTACATGTTTGCAAAGTGTTTTAAAAAATATAGTTTGATTGATTTTGTAACTATAATATAATATTTGCACATTCTGCTCATAAGTTTCAGAATGTTTGGGAGACCCAGTGATAGTGGGTTAAGATAAGTTCAAGTGAAATGGTCAAGCGTGTAAAATAACACTGAAATTAAGGGCCAGCTTTGCATGTGAACAAAGTCAGCCTCATGGTAGGCAGCTATATGTCTTCATCGCCACCTGCCTCATGACATGACATTTCTCAGATTTTTTTCAACATCCCTGTTTCAGTGGCTGCTGAGGCTGAGTCTCTGGCAGAGAGCAACACATCCCTGACTCGTGGTGTTATCAGTCTGACAAACTTGGAGTCAAAATGTAAATTTGAGTTGAAGATATACTGCTCTGCTATATTCAACTGAACCAATCTGAAAATGTCTCCTGCTTTCATCTGCATAGAGAGAGGAGTTCTATGACAGCCTGATCAATGTGCTCATTATTTGGAGGAATGAGGAAGTGTAGACCTGAGGGCGGACTTTTCAAGTGTTGGGGGTGTGGCTTGGTCATGATTGACAAGAAATAGTGAAGGGATCAGCACCCTGAGTCAGGGAATAATCCAAAAAGTACTTAAGAAACAGGTAAATGCATCACCATGAACAAAATGCATCTGTGAATACAATTTAAAACTATATTTAGGGGAGGAGCCTCAAGAAAATAATTAAATCTGCAAAACCTGTCCAAATCATGATGAAATGAAACAGCAGGACTGCTCCTAAAATCAACTCTTTAAGAGATGCCCTGATTTAAGGTCATGGTTGATGTCTATGAAAGGGTAAAGATGGCTGATTAAGGATGAATCCCATTTCTAGCCCTTAGCCCTTCCCTTTAGGCCTCTGTCTTGAGGGTCAAGGGGAAGGGGTGAAACACTCAGCTGAGAAACGAGCAGCCATTATTCCAACTACGTCATCACCCAGAGCTGCTCACTGACTGTGATGCAGGCAGACGTGACAATAACTGTGGCCATGGCTGTGAGAGCTAGCTTGTTATATTTAAAATGCTACCAATAACTAAAACCTTGTTTAAGATTACCTTATGGTTAAATAATTACTTATAAGTAAGCACTTCCTTCAGTCTCCTCTCTGCTTCGTGTGGGCAGGCGCAGTGGACATCCCAACAAATTAACAACATCCTATAGTAGTCCACACCTGTGCACAGGAGTAACATTCCAGTACAAGACTTCTGACTTGGAAATCTAGACTGGGGCAGAAGGATTTGAGAAATGAACAACTATTGACAGGCTTTGTAGCAATATGTCTTCATCTACATCTGCTCCTGCTTCTGCTTCATGACAACATTTCTCAGATGTTTTTCAGCATCCCTATTTCAGAGGTTGCTGAGGAGTCTCTGGCAGAGAGCAACACATCCCTGACTCGTGGTTGGCCTTGCTTGGCATTTTCAGTCTGACAAACTTTGTGTGAAATTGTGAATGTTAGGTGAAGAAACACTGCTCTGCTATATTCAGCTGAACCAATCTGAATATGTCTCCAGCTTACTTAGGGTGCTTTCACATTAGGCCCACTTTTTTCTAACCCGTGCTGCAGCACAGTTTGCCCCTCTGCTCCTCCCCCGCTGTCTTGCATTCACACTTGCAACTTCAAACCATGCCCGGGACCACTTGTGTATTTACTATTTACAGTTTGAAACAGCAGGGGGCGATATGCACGTAACTGGTTACCAAACCTGCTATGGAGGAGAACGAAGAAGAGGCTACCATGGTACCCATTTCCTACACCAAACAACCAATGTTTACTTTTCGCTCTCTTCTACATTTTCCTTCAAATGTGTTTTTCTACGTGTTTGTGACGGCATCAGCGACCTTCTGGACCCTCGTAAATCATCGTAATCCTCAACCAGAATAAACAAATCGACAAATTGAGTAAGCAAAAGATTCAACTGTGGGATTAACAGGAAGTAATGCATCAAAAGTAGATCGGTTCGGATCACTGTTTCACACCAGTGAAACTGCACCAAATGTAGAGAGATGGAACAGATCGAGACCACCCCTTCATGGAGTCTTGGACCGGCTGATTTGGTGCGCACCAAAGTGCGGTGGTTACATTCACATTGATACTAACGTGCCAAACCCTGGGCCAAGACTTCTTTGGTGTACACTAAATATGGTTGGTGTGGAAACACCCTTGGAGCCATCACAGAGAAGTTCTATGACAGTCTGACCAGGGTGTTCAGGATTTGGAGAAATGAGGAAGTGAGACCTGAGGGCAGACTTCTGCAGTTTTGCTCCCTCTGTCCTAAGTACATTGTGGATGATTCCCTGACTTAGGGTACTAATTTTTGTCCATTTCTTGTCAATCATGGCCAAGCCACACCCCCAACACTACAAAAGTGCACCTTCAGGTCTGCACTTCCTTATTCCTCTCAGTCATGAGCACATTGCTCAGGCCGTCTTAAAACTCCTCTGTCTATGCAGAAGAAAGCTGGAGACTTTTTCAGATTGGTTTAATTGAATATATCAGAGCAGTATATCTCAACCTAGCATTCACTTTATGACACAAGTTTCTAAAGGTGCGTTCACACCGGACGCTACCTGTACTACCTCGGCGATCACTTTCCATTCAAAGTCAATGTACAGCAGCAATGGGGCGGGGCTAACCCTCCCGCGATGCAACAGCCGGCGACAAGACGACCACTTCACTCGTCGCGCGATGTCAAAGTTAAAAAAAAGCTGATCTATTCAGGCGATGTCGTGTGTGGCTGTGTGGCATCAGCCAATCAGCGGTGTGTGTACGTGTGACGGTGCAGTTATTCATCCAGACTACAGGGCGGATGACCTCCTTCTAGGCGAAACTAAACTCAGTGAGGACATTTGCAGACGGACTGCAGTAAACTCACAGATAATGCTGCTGCATCATCAGCTGCAGAGTTTTGCGTCTGATAAGTGAGTGAAAAGGACACAGCTGGAATAATGTCCGCTTATACATCCTATTATGTGATATATGATATGATCGAGGTAAAACTCGAGCGGACGTGACGTCACCGACCGACGACCAACGGCCGACGCCAACGGCGACCAAACAGGTATTTATGGACGCGCGACGCTACATCTGTGGGCGACGCGACTTTGGTAGCTGGGTCGCTTGCGGTGTGAACGCACCTTTAGACTGATACCAAATAAGGTCAACCACGAGTCAGGGGTGTGTTGCTGTCTGCCTGAGACTCAACCTCTGCAGCCACTGAAACAGGGATGTTGAAAATAATGGAACAATTGATGAAGTATGTAAATCTGATGCCTTTACACAGGTGTGGACTGCTCTAGTTAGGTCAGCGTTAAGTATAAGGTCACCCTTCGACTTACGATTCATGCTCCACTAACTTGGAATAAATGTGTCAGAGAAGCTCTATTCAAACTTTCAGGCAGCAAGGGTCACCAAAAGTTAAAGCTGATGACACACACATGTAAGAAGTCACGGGGTCACCTCTCTTACATGAGCTGTACTTCCCGCAGGTGTTGCGTGTAGACGAGGAACATGTGACACGCTCAGGTATGGTGCATATTCAAGGAATGCTGCCCGGAGCCTTCGAGCATCCATCAGACGTCTGAACGGGACGGATGGGTACGCCTCAAAAAATGTCTCTAAAACTAAATGACTCGTGACCATCAGGTGAAAGCTACAGCGTGACATCAGTGACCTCCTGACTGAGCTGCTTCCTCCTGAAACCTCTTCTTCTTTTTTTTTTAATTTTTTCACAGTCTTCTTCTTCCTCCGGCGACAGAAAACCTGGTGACACCGGGATGAGCGACAGGCGAGGAAGAGGAGAAATGGCGCCGAAAACTGGAGGGAGATAAAATGGATAGATAAGGCCGGGGCATCTGAGAAGGAAGAAAAAAAGGGAGAAAGTGGATAGATTGCGACAGAAGAAGAGAGAGGGAGAAGCAAAAGGGGGGAGGTGGGTGAGAAGAGTGATGCCATTGATACACTGAAGCTGCAGAAAGAGGAGAGGAAGGTGCACTCCATTTTCCACCCTCAAAGTGCTATCTGAAGACATACATTAGGATGACAGCGCTGCGACCACGCCAAGCACATGAAAAACACACCGCCGTTATATCATCTCCCACAGATAGTTATTAATAAAAAACCAGGACACACCGAAACAGAGAGCAGAGATAGATGAAGAGGAACGCCCAAAAAGATGAGACTAAGGAGGGATATCATGATGTAAAGATGTGAAAGTCAAACTACTGCTCTGTGTTTTTATATCTGGACAAGGTGGACAGCTGAAGTTTAGAAATCTGAATCAGAAATACTTTATTGATCCCCAAGGGAAATTCAGTTGTTTCAGCTGCTCTTGTCCACAGTATAGCAGCAGGAATATCAAATAAAGACATTAAAATAGAAAAGTGCAGAGAAAATTTGACAAAAAGTTGAATCTGTAGGCTATGCTGTATCAACTTTCATATGAAGAAAAAAAATATCTAGGTAAAGTAAGACTATCAACAACATAAATTACACTTAATATTTGCAGTTTGAATGCAAGCTGTAGGTCAAGATGAATTTTGTGGTACTTTAGTCAATCAACTAATCAAACTTTATTTGCAGAGCACTTTTCATACAAAAGTTTGTAGCACAAAGTGCTTCCCATAAGAAATAAAATAAAGTAACATAAATGACATAAAAAGTGGAAAGTTGCATACAAATGAAAATAAAAAGACCCCATCCACCCTCACAATCCACATACAATGCACACACAAAATTAATCAAACACGCAAAGACATAAAAAGGAAATTGTTAAACAGAAAACAGGATTAAAGAACTGAAAAAATGCTATCTTTAACTAAAAGTGATTAAACACCAGAGCTAAAACTTACATTGGGATTAAAAATCATATGAGATTAGTTAAAAAAAAACTACAGAGAAAGGAAGGTAAATAAATTATTTAATTAATATATTAAAATTTAATTAACTAATATGGTAAAATTAGATAATCTAAAACCAGATGTTTCAATATACAATTTAATCAATAGAAATCCTAAGGAGGGGATGAACTTGAGACCCGAAGACCTTGAGTTTTAAAGTTAGAGTGGACATTTTGAAACAAGATTTCTTCAGATATGGCCTTCATCAGGCATTTTGTATCATTTTGCTTGTACTCCTGTATAATATGCACACAAAAATTAGACCTTCAATCAATCAATCCATCTTTATTTGTATAGCACCAATTCACAACAAGTGTTATCTCTTACAATAGAGCATAAAGCTCTTCATTTTAAGGATACACATACAGTATATCCATAGATACATATATGCACAGATACATATATACTGTATATACAAATATATACATCCAACACCAAACATGAATCCATATAGCCAATAACGAATCCCTCCATCGTGGCTTAAGAGAAATCCTTCTGTTAAGCAGCAGGAAATCATGATGAACAGCAAATCCACACAATGCTGTGTTGGGTGTGAGGGCGAAGGAAGTGAGGTAAGAGGAGACAAGTGGACTAAAGTAAGAACTAAAGTTAGTGACAGATCCATGAACCCATCATAGACCTGACTATCGTATTTGTCTTGCTACTGGAGATGCAACATCTCCTTTTCAGGAGGGTCCTCGTGTTTGTATGTTTGTAGTGATACATTTTGTAGAAGTATCACCAATAGTAATCATTGTATTTGAGAAATAACAGTTGTTAGAAATATCATAATAGAAACTAAAATACAGCAAGTCCAATGCTGTCCTATAAGCAATGAAAAATTTGAAGGATAATATATGGTTCTGTTTTTGATAATACAGCGATTCTGTTATAAATTTAAAATAATGAATGCTACTGTGAAGACATTACAGTAACCTTTTTACAGTGACAGCAACACCATAATGTTAGGCTAATAAAACCTAAATAAAGATAATTCTCTACAATGCTAACATGAATTTAAAATCCCATAATACAATAAGGATAATATTTACAACATCAACATAATCTAAGGCACAGTATACAGTATAGAGCAGCAGATTAAGTGGTGCAAAAAGGTTTTGTTGTGCAAAAAAGATCACAAGTAAAGTTGTTTGTGTGTTGGGTATTAGTCCAGTATTAACTTCTCTAAAAAGAGGAGGAAGCTGCACTCCATTTTTTACCCTTAAAATGCTTTTTTTGGAGGCATACTTAAGGATGACAGTGCTGCAGCCATGCCAAGCCCATGAAAAACACTCCCCCTTTATATCATCTCCCACAGATAGTTATTAATAAAAACCAGGACACACACTTGGAAACAGAGCGCAGAGATGGATGAAAAAGAGCGTCCAAAAAGGTTGGAGATCATGATGTGAGGAAGGTTGCCTGCCTGACAACGTGAAGCCCAGAGCAACGGGTCCCACACCTCGATTTGTCAGTGTGATGAAATAAGCAACCGGCCACAATCCTATACGCCACACTCTCCCCTCTGACATCTAAAGCATCTCCTCCCCTCCTCTCCCCTTCTCCGAGTGTTCATGTATGCCCTTATTTCTCTCCCTCTCTCTGCCTTTCTCTCTCTGAGTCTCGCCGTTATCAGTATCTGACACACAGTGAATCAGGGAGTATCTAGCGGCCCACTATCAGACCTCTCTTCATCTCCCACTGCCCCTCTGTGCTCAGGCCTATCAATCAGAGAGCCGCTGCCAGGACGGATGCCACCGCATTCGGCAGCACGACTCTGCATCTGCCACAACGTAGCACAGCACACTTCTGAAACATGGAACAAACAGGCAGCCGAGACAAGTTTGGAGTATTATCATGTTGAATGTGTTCGTTTGGAGCATGCATACTTCAAGTCTGGTTCATAGTCAAGGAAAAATGAAGGAATTTGTCTTACATAGTCTACAAATCTAAGCGTATTTGTCTTCGTTAGATCAAAAAATACAAACCAAATTAACCAAGCATTTGTACGAACATTTGACTGACGTAAGTGTTAAATGCCACATCTGTGAAGGCACCATCAATGCTGAAAGGCACATACAGGTTTTGAAGCAACATATGTTGCCATCCAAGCAACGTCTTTTTCATGGACGCCCCTGCTTATTTCAGCAAGACAATGCCAAGCCACATTCTGCACGTGTTACAACAGCGTGGCTTCGTAGTAAAAGAGTGCGGGTACTAGACTGGCCTGTCTGTAGTCCAGACCTGTCCCCCATTGAAAATGTGTGGCGCATTATGAAGCGTAAAATACAACAACGGAGACTCCGGACTGTTGAACAACTTAAGCCGTACATCAAGCAAGAATGGGAAAGAATTCCACCCGAAAAGCTTCAAAAATTGGTCTCCTCAGTTCCCAAACGTATACTGAGTGTTGTTGAAAGGAAAGGCGATGTAACACAGTGGTAAAAATGCCCCCGTGCCAACTTTTTTTGCAACGTGTTGCTGCCATTAAATTCTAAGTTGATGATTATTTGCAAAAGAAAATAAAGTTTCTGAGTTTCTCGAACATTAGATATCTTGTCTTTGCTGTGTATTCAATTGAATATAAGTTGAAAAGGATTTGCAAATCATTGTATTCTGTTTGTATTTACAATTTACACAATACGCCAACTTCACTGGTTTTGGGTTTTGTAAAAAATCATGACATAAATAAGTTGAAAGTAAGCACAGAAGGGCCTGATAGATCAAGGTCAGCCGGTGTTTTGACATTTTTGCACTAGAGGAAGCAAACCAGATTTAATGTATGGGAATGGAATGTTCCTAATGAAATGGCCAACTATGTGTCATGTCTATAATTGTAGTTTTTGAGGCTTCGTGACTCAACAGCAGCAGGCAGTCTCCACCAAGGATCCCAGGCCACATATAAGACAAGAGCCAGAGACGAGTACAGGAGCAAACAAAAGGGGCAAAGGCAAAACTTATTCAGACACAATTGTGAACTCTTTAGGAGTGACTAGGATTTTATATTTCCGTGACTGCCAGATGGTTGCCCAAGGAGATTCCTGCCACATGTCACAATGCAATAAACAATGGGTAATTCCCTCATACTTAGGGTGGATCCGAATAGTCCTTCCTAAGTCCTTTCCTATCTACTTTACCTTAACCCCGATAGAAAGCGTCACAGGGTCAAGGGAAAGAGGGAAAAAGACGAGAAGAAAGGAGAACTGTGGTAAAAGAGGAATTCGACTGCACTTTCACTTCGATATGATATCTATGTGACGACGATTACTCATGACGTAGGTAAGCCAAGACGAACTACAATGTTCTGAAAATGAACTGCAAGGAGCGCTGGGTATCTCTTATCTTATCTCACAGGGTCGCTTCGTGTCTTCATGGGTTAACATTAAAGGAGACATATCATGCTTGTTTCTTGTTTTCACTATGCCAGACTAGGATGCCTGTAAAGCATTTCTGCCCTCAGTACAAGTCATTTAGTTCCTTCATTGCCCCACAATAGCATTCTCAAAATCCTCATTTTAGGCCATTAAAAAGGTCTCATTGAAACACGAGGATCTCAGGATGACCTAAAGTTACCTCGCAATGTCACAGCCCTTTGTGCTCTGATTGGTCAGTTCTATCAGAGCTGCCGAGAGGGCTGAGCCAGCCTGTCCTTCTGCTTCTACTGTATTTTCCGGCAGGCTCAAAGCAGCGAGCGCGTATTGAGTCCCCCTACAGGCCAGAGTAGGTAATGAGTGACTGTGAGCTAGGGATCTATATACTGCTGCTGGACGGATGTGTTCCTGACTGATGGTTTTGTGGCTAACGGACATCACAGAGGAGGAAGTGTTTTATCAGATTACTCCAATAAACAGAAAGGTACCTCGTGATGTCACGACGTTTGAAATCTCGCGGACATCTCGCAATGACCTATTTTCAGAGGCATCAAATCTAGTTCTAGGATATCAGAAAAAATACAATATCTCATTTTTTGAAAATTAAGGGGGTGTAAGGTCTTGTTTTCAAATTTATTATGTTATATGTAAGTATTAAATCATGCATCAGCATGATATGTCTCCTTTAACAATCTATGATCAGAGGATTTACCTGTGATGGTGTTTAGTCTTTGGTCATGCAGTGTGTGTTTCCTGCTCACAGCTGTGAGGTTCGTTAGAGCATCTATAAATGTTGACATCTTTGACAGACACTGACAATCTGAAGCCTGATAATACAGCAGACAGTCAGAAGCACTATTCCCCCTGTTTCATTCACATATATCATCATGAACATTGTTTGAATTTATTATATTTGTAGTATTGTAAAAGTCCTCATTTGTGCTTCTTTTATTGATTGTTTTTAATAAACGTTATTAGGCCTCATCGTTCTGTCTTATTATTGACATGATTCACTTCAGAAATTAAGATAGGTAGATGTGGTAATTAATATACAATATTATCAAGTATAAAAATTGTGTGTTTAATATTCATCTACATTGTGTTGGAGAAAACAAAATTCTTTAAAATGAGTGCTTTTTAGATTCAAACACGTAATTCTTATCTGTCCATCAAGTTTCCGTTAACCTTCGGCAGGAGCCGTATTTATACACGTCACATGCTGAAAGGCATTATGGGGCATTTTCTTCTCCTTTCATTTTGAAAAGGATGGCCCAATCCCAATGTCCACACTCACACATTCACTGACTTTGAGGCGCGCTCCTGCATAGTCCGTGAGGGCTCACTGCCAAATCACAAAGTGTGTAAGAGATCTCTTGCTGACTTTTTGAGCCCTTCATGCGCCCTTTCCGTGAGTGGGCATCAATGCAGGCTTGGCGTGAGGGAATTACCCATAGTTCATTGCGTTATGACGTGCCGCAGGAGTCTCCTGGTGCAACCAGCTGGCAGTCGCTAAAATACAAAATCCCAGTCACTCCTAAAAAGTTCACAATTGTGTTTGAATCTATTACTTTAGATTGGGTAGTACTTTATTAATCCCTTTGAGAAAAACTCAACCCGGGGCAAAGATGTATCAGAAGAAAAGATAGACTGAAATAAAACTATTAATTAAAGTACACAAATATAAATAAAATAAAAGTATTAAAATAAATAAAATAAAAATATTAAAATAAAATTAGAAGTAAAAATAAAGCTCTTATGGTCTCTTAACATTAGTGCAAGAGGGAGGACATCATACAATATTCATAATATGCATTTTGGTCAGGTGTAGAGCAACTCTTTAATGCACAAACCAAGTCCACAGTTCAACTTACAGAAAAGGACGTTTTATATTTTTATGAGTGAAAATAGAAACTGTCAGAAGATGTATTTACTTATACTATATGGGAAATGTTAAATTTATGTAAGTGTAAATGGACACAAAAATTACCAAAAATTGAACAATTGAAAAGGAAATAGAATATAATATGAGCTCACTTAAAGGACTGGAAGACAAAAGAACAAATAAAACTCTGAACATCATGGAATCATTAAGTTTGATCATTTTTGAGATGCTTCTTGTACTTTTGTATGTATGCGTATATATGTATAGATGTAAATATGTATATCATGTAAAGTTTGTAAAAACGCGGTGTTGAAAATCTCTGCATATTGGTGTATGTGTTTCACATAAATTTAAAAAAAATGTTAAAATTTAAAAAAAAAAAGTGGCAGTTTATATTATCTCTTGCATGATTGCTGTCAATAAAAACAAAGGGCTGTCCCGTTCCTGTCTATCAAGCACTTCAAGCCCTTGCAGCCTCATGCACTCAATCACTTTCCAGGTTCAGGGACTTAAGTCAATGAGGGCTCAGGGCCCGGGGTTTAGGGAGGAGATTGAGATTCAGCCATTACTTCAGTTAGGAAGGTCCCTTACCAAAAAAGGACTGTTCGGATGCACCCTAAGTCTACAGAGATGCCCACTTGCAATCCCTCACACACTTTATGATTTGGCAGTGGGACAGCCCTGTGCCCTCACTGACTTTGTGGGAGCACGCCTCAAAGTCAGTGAGTGTGTGAGTGTGGACATTGGGATTGGGACATTGAATGCACCCCCACCACCAACAGGTGGCCATTTTAAACTCAATATGCTGCAACTCATTAAACACACCCTCAACCACCTTTTGGTGGCCATTTTAAACTCCTGAAGCCCCTCCCTCTGGTTCTCCAAGTTTGTTTTTACATCTCCATGCTGCCTGATGCTGCCTGTGATTTACTCTTTTTCAGTGAATATTGGACAAACTGTTGCTGTGGAGCATGTAAGCTAGCTATCAACCAGCCATCAGGAGACAGAAGGGGTTACTTAAAGACTTCTCCAAAGAGGATTTTTCTACTCTGTCTTCCTGATGTCCTCTCAACTGTTGGCTGTTTGGAATCCCAGAAGTCCACCCTCATGTGACAAAAGCCTCTCTCCAACAAGGTAAGAGCTGGTTAAGCTCATTGATGAAGGAGCTGATGTTCACTTTGTCAGAGATTTGCTTTTTTACTTTGGTTGCTGGCTTTGCTAACTTGTAATGCTGCTTTGCTGCTGGATTCAGTATGTTCAATGTATTTTGAAGCCTTCGTTCCTCAGCTTGTTTGGAGGCTGAGACAGTTTTTAGGGGATGCTGAAAAGTTCTAGTTTTATGCTTCATGGTTTACTTTCCTGCTCCAACAACACACACTAATTATCAGATATTAACCCAAGTAATGATTGTCTGTTGCCAGCATTCTACTCAGATCTGTAGCCACAAACCCAAGTTTGAGGCCAGGATGGTGAGAAAACGTCACTGCCAGTATTGTGTTGTTAGCTTAGTTCTGCTTAAGTGCTGTTTGTGTTGCTGGAAGATGCTAAAGCTGCTTGGATGGTGGTTCGTCTGCTAGCTCGCAGTGTAGCCAGATTTTCCTGAATATCGCAACCAAAAACTGGTAATGGAAACACCTAAATTTTGAAAAAACCCTCAAATATCGCAAATAGGTTTTTACGCTTCAGACGTTTGGACATTCAAATATATCGCAAAAGCGCTATGGAAACACTTTTTCCACAATTATACGTCACAGGATGTGACGTACCTGGTCACATGATCACTTCTCTCGGAGTAAACATGGCGTGGGAAGTTTGGACAGAGGGGGAGACTGAGACTTTTCTTGCCATTATTCTCAAGAAAAACACGTGCCATAATAATCAGCAAACAACAGAGGAACGCAGAGTGTTTTAAGGAGATAGAAATGGAAATAAAGGAGAAAGGGTTCGCATCCATCTTCCTGCAGTATAATCTTGCGGGATGATATTTGACGAGAGTTCCGACGCTACTACCGAGAACAACCTTCAATGGAAACACGTTCAAAGCGCAAATATACTATGTCGAAATTTTAGGAATATCGCTTTTATTTTGTGAAAAACTGTAATGGAAACCCAGCTTATCTATCTATCTATCTATCTATCTAGAAAATACATAAAGACTATTTTCATCTACATCACATTTCAATTTCACAGTGTCATTTTTCTTGTTCGGCTCTTTATTGACTTGTTCAACTCCCTTTATTTGGAGGTTAAGTGAAGGGAGGGACTAATGCTATTTATAACTGTTATTGCTAAACAGTCTGTCTAACTTTGATTTTTGTAACAAGACATGGTCAAGCTCTTAATTAAGTTTTACGTTGATCATCTACAGCTTTATTGTGGACTTTTGGAACAAGCCCAAAAAATGCAACTTGTAACTGCCAATATTTACAAGCAACTTTTCAAAAAACACAAGCCCAAGAATGCTTACAGTAAGTGGATCTGGCAACAACGCTAGCGAGCGCATTTTGACTTACAGTTTCAGACTAAAGGTTGACCATTTGTTTGTTTGCTTCACTGTTGAAAGCACAATGTTGAGATGAATGCTGTTGTTTTGGTAGTTGTTTGTTAGTTGTTTTTGAAACATCACAAATTTTATTGACCACATTAGTGCCTCTTTGTTTTATCATCAAATGTCTCTAATTTAACATAGATAGAAACAAAACAGCATCAGAAAACACTTGAAATCTTTGACCTTGATTGTAAATATAGCAAACAAACATACGACTGAAAATTGCCTGTTAAAATGATAAATACTTTGCCACAAATGTTAACTGGCTGGATCTTTTTGGTTATTAGGAATCTTAATGTTGCAGATATAGCATTGCATTCTTCATGGACATCTTACTTGTTGGTGACTTCCATGTTAAGTTACTTTGATTTAACGTCTTCCCAGCTTCTTTTGAATTATACCACTTAAAAGCTCCATCTTTGCTGTTCAAGATTTCTTGTTGCTTTTCCTCTTGTTATCTTGTAATGCAGTGCTTGTGTGCCATGGTATTGCCCAGGCCTTGATGGTTTTAAAGCTAGCATATGGATTTGCTTGCTTTGTGCATTATTAGCATTACCATGATCTGTTGTGGGCAGTGTGTTGCCTTGAAACCTTTGATTGTATGCTTGTAAGTCATCAAGTGTTTGAAAATAATGAGCTTTAATGGTGATGCTGCAGTTGGATGCCTTTTGTTGTCTGTTGTTTTATGCTAGCCTTTAAAGCCAGTGCTCTCATACACACCCATTTCCATACATCCATGCATTGCCATAGTGAATGCTGTATTCTTATCCAATGCTTCAAAACACATTAGCCACTAACTTAATGTTGAGGCCACAGGATTCCAGGAGAGCATCGCTGATTTCTTCTCAAGGTAAGAGCTGCTTTTTCTAATATATGTTTGCTGTTGATTGCTGTTGCTATTATGGCTGTTACAAGCTATAGGTGTTGCTGTTAGTTTTTGTGGTGTGGTTTATCTTGACTTAAATGTGATATTGGACATTTTATCTTGGATGTTGTTTGAGCTGCTGTTTAAGGCCATGGTCTGAATGATAGATTAATATTTCATTGCTTGTTGCTGCTGCTCTGTATTAGCTTGTGGCTTTGTTTGTTAAATAATAGCTATGTTCTGTGCCTAAACTCTGTGATGTCTGATGGCTTTGGGGTTTCTGGCTTTTTGGTTGACATCTTCTCATTGGTGTCACAGCCAGGGTTGTTGTCCAATGATTTTGCCACTTAATATTTGTTATTTTCAATGTAATCAAAGTACTTATTTCTCAAATTAAATCAGTTAGCAGTTGCTCGAATATCCGATTGATTTGTTTCAGTGAATCAATCTTTCTCTGTGCTCTTGGTCTGCTTGTCCAGAATGAAACCATCTTAGCTTGGTTCTTTTTTCTCAAATGCTCTTTCTTATTGCCTTTGTGAGTACGTCAAGGTGAGTGCTGCTGCTTTAATAAGAAATGTTACCATAACTGTTCGCTGAATCCTTGTGTGTTTGTGAAGTTGCTTTAGCTTTACTAGTTTTATTGCTAACTCACAGATCTGCTTATGGTTGATGTTTGAGCACCAGATGTTTGCAACCTCATTCTGCATTTCTATAGCCATATTTTGTTTTTTCCCCTTACCTTTGTGTTGGTTGTTCTCCTAGTTGATGCATTTTAGGTGGTTGGATAACTGATTGTTGTTAATGGTGGCTCAGCAAATAAGCTAAACAAATATAATGTTTGCAGTGACTGTACCTGGCTATATAGCCTACATTAACATTTTGTGAACATAAATAATTTGTTTGTCTTGTGATGAGCACAGAGGTCTAGGATTGAAGCTCTCATAATTGAACAATCCGTGGAGCTGTGGCATTGGCTTTTTTATTTTCAATTTCTATGTAGTGATTTACACTATGGTTATTAATAAATACGACTGCAGAACAAACAAGTCTTAATTTTATCTGTTAGTTTGACTAAAAACTCTAAAATGTACTAGTAATGGCAACATTGCCACATTTAATACTTCCAAATGATACTGTATAATAAAGGATAACCAAATAATAGTGCATTCATAATTTTATAATTCATTGATGTTAAAAGAAAGTAGCAAAAGAAGAATAAAAAAGCCAGCAGAATACAAATGCTGCTGCATGACTTGATTTCCATGAGTGGTTCAGAAGTAGATTGTCTTTTAACCCTTTAAGGCCCAAGACCACAGATTACAGCCAGAAAATTCTAATTTTTAGGAGCTGAAATGTTTGTTTCACTTTCTGCTAAAATCCTAAAAATATCAAAATGTCCGTAAAATTCAACATATAGATTTTTTGTATCTCATTTTATACATTAGGGTTTTTTGGCAACTGATAATCCATTTGAGGACATTTTTATCATTTATCTGATTGTATTCAGATGTTTTTTTTAAATAATTTTTGTGGATCATATTGAGTAGATAGAGGTATTATAAAAGTATTTATCAAATATGATACAGTTGGCTTTATAGGGTTAAGTAGAGCTCTAAATGTGGAGCTTTGTAGATGTCTTTTATGGTACTTGTTTCAGATCCCAAAATGCTGAAAACTTGTGACACTACCCATCAGCCTTTAGAGATTTATAAATCTGAACTCACACAAAGTGGAGGATTACACATTTTAAACACAAGGTATGTGATAATGTGTTGACAATGGTGGTAGGTTAGCATGGTTAGAGTCCAGTTCACAGATCACATAATGATCTAAATGTTTTATCAAGCACAGCAATTCATAGCATGACCTCTTTCTGAGCTTTTAGTTCACCTATCCTGTCTTAATTTTATCCCTGTCTTGATCATCCTTGACTGATCTCTTCCTTTTTTTCCTTTTTGTATGAACGGAACATAGTGTCAGGATAGCCAAACTTTTCTAAACTTTACACCATCCTCACATCCTCAGCACCTGCCACTTCAGTTATTATAATGGAGAATACTTCCCCTTACACTTCCACCAGAATAAAAATCCTGCCACATGGACATTTTGATGCAGTTTTAATGTTTGTGTATCAATAATGCCGCTGCTTGGCAATCAAACAGGGCTGATGAGCTGACATCAATATGCTAACATTGTTTGTAATATCAGGATATTTGTTGAGTTAGTTTTAGGCCATAATATAGGACAATATTGTCAGTTGAAAGGCAGTCAACGTTTTATTTAGACAATATTTATGGTACATCTAAGTGAAGTATGGTTTGTGCTGCTGTTGCTGTACCATAGCAATCAGGGGAAATCTTACGGGAGCATCTGACAGCATCGATCTGCCATTTGCATGTCCTTGGGTTTTCTTCTTCGGTTGTGCTCTACAGAGGTATGGTACAAACTTGTAGTTGCTGGTGCACCCAGTTGAAAAGCAAATTCCTTGTCACCAAGAAAATTTTGTAGGTTTTAAAACGGATGAAACACAAAAGCGGCACAAGAGCTTGGACATCTTTTCCTCCCAGGGTTGTGATGTCACATTGAAGCTGCCAATAGATCATTTTATTTTCTTTTTTTCTATTTTGCAAATTGTTCTTTCATTTAAGCAAGAAACTCGGGCGCAGCAATCTTCCTACCGGCCATAAATAAGTGAGAAATATTTAAGTAAGTGCTTCATAACTCACTTTTCGGCCACGGATAATAAGGATTTGCAGAAGCATAAATCACCTCGGCTTCAACACCCACATTGCTTTTGGCCTTGAAGGAGCTCTAAGCTGGTCAGACCTCTTGACTCCTGAGTTAAGTCAAATCTAATGCACAAACGTGAAGAAAGGGAAGGATAAAAGTATGTTTGAGACGCTCATTTATTATTGAAGAGGCCACTAGATCCAGATCGCATCAGGCCTGGGACAGTAGATAGTGTTTCATGGTGGCTTTGTCTTTAAATATTCTCCCAGATTGAAAGCTTCAAAGTAAACTTCAATTACTGCAGTGATTAGATCTGGCCTGCTCCATTAGACGACATTCTAGCTCGGGGGGGAACGGACAGAGAGAGCGGGGTGAGGACTCTTAGACCCCCAGCCTAGGAATTACTAACTATTGATCTCTGCCACAAGCCATCTGACAATGACATTATAGTCGTGTAGCTTCCGAAGGAGCCGTACGGTCCAGCAGGGGCTGACATTGGCCTGGGATAAAATGCTCAGACAGGGGGATGAATCCTGTTTAATTCAGTGTAAGATGAAGAGCAAAGGCCTCTGCTCACAGGGGCCAAAGTAGAATTCAGTTCAGTTTGTAGGAGTATACATATATGGCTCATTTTAGTAGTCTTCTTTTTTGATTTTTAACATGATGGACCTTCTTATTGCAGACTTAAGAACTGTCTTGGTCAGATTTTTCCTTTCAGATCTTCTTAAAAAAGTTAAACCATCACATGACTGCAGTAGATTTTATTTATTTATTGATTTATTTCGAATATATTAACAACAAAAATATATACAAAACAGAAAAAAAAGAGGAAATAATAAGAAAGCAGATAACTGATTTATAATATTCATCGGAAGTTACAATGTACATGCTTGAAAAGGAGAAGGAAGAAGTAAAACTTATCTGATCCTAGCCCTTATTCCCTGTTACATGTTTGACTTGTGTTCCACATATCCACTCCAATAGCCTTATCATGAAAGCAAATTACATGGACTTTTGAAATATATTTCAACATTCACCAACCAATTTTGACATACACATATAAATACAGTACCTCTTTACCTGTGTGATTACCTATTCATATCCATAAATACTTAAACACCACCTATATTTATACCTATATACATGCAGATATTCATAAATTCATACATGAATTTACATATCCATGCATTGTGTCTGTATACATACTTTCCTGTGCGCACACACAGACAGCTTGTTTTTTTCTTTTTAGTTTTTTTTATTTTATTTTATTTTTTTATATTAAAGCACTTTGTTGACTACACTCATAAGACTTGTTGTTCCCCCTTGAGATTCCTGTATTTCTCCAATATGACTGATTTTAAAATTCTTATCAAACTGGATTAAGTTTCTGCTCTGCTTTAGATCATCATCTAGACTGTTCCACATTTTGACTCCTTGAATTGTTAAACAAAAACTCCTCATTTTTGTTCTTATGCTTGGGATTTTAAAATTTAACTGACCCCTTAGCTTATATCCACCACCTCTGTCAGAGAAAACTGTTTATGTGACTAAGCAGTACATTATGCCTTGCTTTATACATTATTTGTGCTGTTTCCAGTTCTACTAAAGAAACTTTAAAATTCTTGACCGTGAGGAAAGTTGTGGTCATAATAGCCTACTATGTGCATTATTCTTATAGCTCTTTTTGGAGAATACATAACAGATTTAGTGAGCTCTCGTATGTGTTTCCACAGATCTCCAAGCGGTAATCTAAATGTGGAGCCACCAGTGAGTTATACAGAATGTAAAGTGATTTACGGTTTAGGACATGTTTTGCTTTTGAATTTTCTTCTGTATTACTAAACTTGAAGCCTCTGGAAACATGGCATCAACATTTTTTGATTTTGATATGATTTTAAAATGGTTGAATCCATGACCTCCTGTATTGGAGGAGTGGTTTGGAATAACTCCTGGGAGATACAGAGTGGAAAAATTAACCTACTGCCTGTCAAAAGGTTATATACGACCAAATTTGGGCAAAAAGGATTTAATTTATTCACACAAACAAATTTAGTGAGTCTGAATCTAAACCTTCTTCATCTTTCTGTTTCTGGGATTTGTGTGACTGTGTTTTTTATGTTTCATGTCTTTAACCTGCATGCAAAGCAAATTTCTCTTAGGGGACAATAAAGTGAAGTTGAAGTTTTGAATAGCATGTAACCAGTGGCGGCTGCTGGTCAGTCAAGGAGGGGAAGCTCATATTTTTCCGGCCTACATCATAAATTTGTTTATTTATTTAAATGTAAATTCTACCCCCGTTCTTTTTCAAGAAAATGATTTGTGACCCTGTCGTACCAACTAGGTGTCTTTTCCAGGGATTTTACCAGTGTTCTCTCAATGGCCAGCAGAGCTAGACTGCTTAAACGGCCTTGGCCCATTGTGTTGCGGGTGTAAGACATGAGCCGCTTTAAACAGGAGAAGCTCCTCTCCAGAACAACTGAATGTAAAACTTAGAAGATGCTCCGGTGGAGGGTTATACTTCAAGATCGCTGATTGGCTCATTTCACTGTCAATCAAAAAGGGATTCGGCCTCAGACAGATCATCCAATCATCATGCAGAAGCCGAGCGTCCAGGCCAGCCCACTGCCTCATAGACCCCCAGCAGTGGCAATTGCTCTAAGACTGCAAGGGAAGCTCAGCTTCCCCTAAAATATCCCCAAAATAAAGTGGTGATATGTACTGCTGTCTGTACATTTCAATGACTAAATATGAGCTAGAATACCTTCATCTTTTGTTCAGAATCAGCTACTTATCACAGGTAACTGGCGCGACTTCCTTCTCATTCATCCCTGCAGCGTCTCAGCGCTACAGTTGGAGTCGGACGCTGAGCGTCTTCAGATTTCAACAGGAAAACTTAGAGTGGGTTGTTCCACTGTGGAAACTGGACGGTCATTGGATAAACGCTGGGCTTTGTCCCGCCCATCGGATGCTCAGCGTCTCTGGGAGTCAATGAGGCAGTGGGCAGGCCTGGACGCTGAGCTTCTGCGTGATGATTGGATGATCTGTCTGAGGCCGAATCCCTTTTTGATTGACAGTTAAATGAGCCAATCAGCGATCTTGAAGTATCACCCTTTACTGCAGCATCTTCTAAGTTTTACATTCAGTTGTTCTGGACTGATCCGGAGGCTTTATCGATCTCCAGTGACTTTATCTTTCTTGAAAACGACTAGCGGTGTGTTTGAAGACTCTCTCCTGCCACTTTTCTTTTCACCAACGAGCAGATGTGGATCTTCTCTCCCTTTCACTCACACTCACAGCCAGTCAATAGTCTCACGTAGCTGCTCCAGCTGCTAGCAAGCTGCACATCATGGCAGATAGTATGAATGTTGTAGACCAGATTTTGGCGAAGCCATTTGATAGTTTTCCTTACAAAGAGAAAATTAGAGTAAAACAGCAGGGCAGATCAACTCCTAAGATTGATTTAGTGCAAAAGGTGGGGAAAAGAAACAGGTCTTTTCAGCATTCCTGTTATGACAAGGTGAGCTGGCTCATTGGAAGTGCTGTCACAAAATGTGTTGTCTGGTCAAAAGTGAGTTTTGGGGAATAAAATCCCTGGAAAAGACACCAAACAGGGTCACAGATCATTTAGATAAATAAACAAAATTATGATGTAGGCCGGAAAAAAAAGAGCTTCCCCTCCTTGACTGACCAGCAGCCGCCACTGACCCCCAGAGACCCTGAGCGTCCGACGGGCGGGACAAAGCCCAGCGTTTATCCAATGACCGTCCAGTTTCCACAGTGGAACAACCCACTCTACACTTCCCCATCGAAGTCAGAAGACGCTCAGCGTCCAACTGATAAAGCGCTGAGGGGATGAATGAGAAGGAAGTCACGCCAGTTACCTGTGATAAGTAGCTGATTCTGAACAAGAGATGAAGGTATTCTAGCGCATATTTAGTCAATGAAATGTACACACAGCAGTACATATCACCACTTTTTTTGGGGACATTTTAGGGGAAGCTGAGCTTCTCTTGCAGTCTTAGAGCAATCGCCACTGCATGTAACCTTCATTCATATGTTTCTTTTTTTTTTTTTAATTTATTTATTTTAATAAAGAGGGGTATAAGGTTGCTGTATAACAATGCCAAAAAATGTTGTATTTTTTATGCAACATTTCCTTAATAAAATATAATGGAAAAAACAAATAATTTTTATAGAATTTAAAAGTTCAGTGTGCCATTACCAATCTTTCAAAGTTATGGGGAGAAATAAACCTCTCCAAATTTTAGAAAATCTCATTCTAACAGTTTATTTTGCAGTTAAGATGGTCAATTGCTTTGACGTGAAGAGACTTTTGTTGCCTTTGAATGGGTAGCAGACTAATCGATTACTTAATAAATGATTTTTCAAAGTCCTGTTGTGAAGACAATATTTAAAAAATGCAGTGGATATCATCATGGACGGATCGCTGCACAGACATAGTATTTGGAAACTGCGGGTTAAATTCCCTTGTCCAATATTATGCTTCAGTCTTAATGCAGCCACTGGCTTTAGGTCTGGATTACTGGCCTCCTCTACATCTCTACTTACACTATGGGCGTTTTCACACCAACCACATTTAGTGCGCACCAAAGAAGTTTTGGCCCAGGTTTTGGTACGTTAGTGTCAATGTGAATGCAACCACCGCCCTTTGGTGCGCACCAAATCAGCCGGTCCGAGACCTCCATGAAGGAGTGGTCTCGATCTTCTCCATCTCCTGACATTTGGTGCGGTTTCACTGGTGTGAAACAAAGTGGTCCGAACCGATCTACTTTTGATGCATTACTTCCTGTTAATCCCGCGGTTGAATCTTTTGCTTCCTCAATTTGTCGATTTGTTTATTCTGGTTGAGGATTACGATGATTTACGAGGGTCCAGAAGGTCACTGATGACGTCTTAAACACGATACAAAACCACATTTGAAGGAAAATATAGAAGAGAGCGAAACGTAAACATTGGTTGTCTGGTGTAGGAAATGGTTACCATGGTAGTCTCTTCTTCGTTCTCCTCCGTAGCAGGTTTGGTAACCAGTTACGTGCATATCGCCCCCTGCTGTTTCAAACTGAGTAAATAAACAAGTGGGTCTGGGCACAGTTCCATGTTGCCAGTGTGAATGCAAGCCAGCGGGGGAGAGGGAGGAGGGTGAACCCATGGCGAACCACGCTGTGGCACGGTTCGAAACAAGTGGACCTAATGTGAAAACACCCTATGTTACCAAAAGTATACACACATATGTCTTAACACATATGAACTTGAGTGACATCCCATTCCATGGGGTTTAACCCTGTAAGGCCCAAGACCGTAGATTATAGCCAGAAAATTCTAGTTTTTTGGAGATTAAATTTTTATTTCCTTTTCTGCTAAAATCCTTCAAAAATCAAAATGTCCATAAAATTTAACATATAGATTTTTCGTATCTCATTTGATACATTAGGTGTTTTTGGCAACTGTTAATCCACTTGAGGACATTTTTATCATTTATCCGATTGTATTCAGATGTTTTTTTTTTAATTTGTTGATCATATTGAGTAGATAGAGGTTTTATAAAAGTATGTATCAAATATGATATAATTGGCGTTATAGGTTTAATATGATGTTGGCTCACCCTTTGCTGCTTTAACAGCTTCGGCTCTTTTGGGAAGACTTTCCACAAGGTTTAGGAGTGTTTATGGGAGCTTTCTACCATTTTTCCAGAAGGCCTGGCTTACAGTCTATGCTCTAATTCATCCCAAATGTGTTCTTCCACATTGAGGTCAGGACTCTGCGCAGGCCAGTCAAGTTCTTCCACACTAAACTCCCTCATCCAGGTCTTTATGGACTTTCTTTGTGCAGTCATGTTGGGACAGGAAGAGGCCGTTGCCAAACTGTTCTCACAAAGTGGGCAACATGAAATTGTCCAAAATGTCTTGGTGTGCTGAAGCATTGAGAGCTCCTTTGAAAAGCCTGATTAGAAAACCTTCATTCAGTGCTTCAGATGAATGAGTGAAGACTTTTTTTTTTTTTTTTTTTACTTTACTACAGTATTGTGCTCCTCTGTTTCCACAACAAAGTCTGACACTGTTTGTTTCATACAGTGGTCTGAAACTAACTAACAAAAGCCTCTCGTGGTTCGCCTTGTAATGAAATTTTGGTGCGTGTGGTTGCCCCTGCTGATTGGGTAAACGATAAGAAAATGTACAGCCTTGGTAATGATGATAAAGACCCTAATGCTTTTCTTTATCTCAATGCCAAAACTGTTAATAAAGGCAGTGATGATGATGGATATAATGATGATGATGATGATTGTGGAAATGAGCACGTTGATAAGACTCCAACATTTTCTTTGAGCGTGCATGTCTTCTGATAACAGAATCAACCGAGTCTGCACTGATAGACCACCAACCATCTAATCTTTTACATCTCACTGTCAGACTTCCCTTCTGCTCTGTGTGCAGGCTCCAAAAACCATTAGAACAAACTGATCAGCTCCCCGCACGGCTATAATCATCAAGTAAACATTTAAGTAATGACGGAGGAAGATGGATTCCCCTTGAGAAGCTTGAACCCGTATTGACTGTGAGAGTTGAAGTGCCATAGACTTCAAATCTAAAAATAGTGGTAATTTGTATCTAACAAATTTTACAAAAAGTAATGTTTTTCTTTGAAGTGATAGAATTTCAGTGAGTGTAATTCTAGGGTTGTTTGTTGGATTGGCTTTGAAATAAGTTGTTTGTATCAGGCTAACACATGGCAAGCTAAAGTTAGCATCGTGATACTTAAACCTGTATTTTGTTATGTAACAATGTACTGATAAATATCAACTATTTTAACATCCGGCTTCTTGGACAGCTCAAACTGGCTCTTGTTTTCAGCCTGACAGACTCTCTGGACCAGGAGTAGCCAACAGGGTGCACCTGGTAGCCCTTAAGGAACCTCCGATGTGCCCACATGGACTTTTTAATATGAGTTTCAAATGACCTGTTCTGAAATAGTGAAATAATGAATGACTAAATGACATTTCGGACATTACACTGAATTTTTCTAAAACTCATTGCATCAGTAAATGAGCCGGATATTCTTGTTACAGAAATGGATGCACCAAGAGTCACATAAAAAAAAAAAAAAGGACACTCAGGATGATAAGTAGCACATTTTGCAGGTGTTTACAACCATTAAAAAATGTAAAAAAAGCTAGGCTACGAACGTGTTAGAGATACATTAACGTTTCTTACATTTATAAATGAAAGCGGCGCCAATTTGTGCCATAGTAGCCTTCTTTCCCCTTTTCTTCTTCTCTGAAAAAACAAAACCACATTGTATTGTGGTACACAGGAGTGCAATATTGGGTACACCCTATGTACGCTTACATTTACTGTGCATTATAAGTATTTTTTACACTATATAGTGAATGAAATTAACCGCTGAGAATTCAAACAACACTACGAAATGGCGTATACAATGTATAGTGCACTATATTCGTGATAGGGAACAATTTTAAACACAGCTTAAGTTTTACTTTATCACCATTGCTGCTAGCGAGAGCCCTTATAGTGTCACCTGCACAAAAACAATTAACAAAACTGTTGCACATACGTTAAGTTTTACACAAATAAAATCATAAAGGTGCATAAAGTACGGTATACTCTTATCTCTGAACCACGAGTATAATTATTGTAATTTGAAGTAAGAAGTTAGCTTTTAGTGTCTCATATAGCTTCCTCAATGCACATTATGAGTTTTTTGTGATGAACGATGCAAATTTATATCACTCAGAAACTTTAAATCAAACAAGAATCCCTGGGTAGTACTCCTCATCCTTAGTTAGCACTCAGGCTCAGAAAGGATGGCGACCTCTGCTGTGGACACGTGACAAAATTAGACATAAAAAATATGAGTAAGAGACAATTATATATGATAATAATCCCCCCCCCAAATATAAGGGGGGGGGGGGGGGGTGTCACAGTACATATATATATTAGGTCACAGACTTTTAAAGTCAACTTCTATTGTGAGGCCCCAGCATGGCAAAATGTTTTTATGTTTTTTACACACATACACTGTTTCTGTAACATGGCAAATTTTGTGGAAGGACATGAACATAGAATTGGGCAAATAAAGATTTCCAAAATTGCAAGACATACATTTTTAAATGAGTAGGAATTTGATAGCAAAGGGCACCACAGACTGCATGATTTATTGATTTTCATTTACAGATTGAGCCACCTAAATCTTCCCTAGTTTTCTTGGCAGAGTCTTGGCTAGTCCATGACAGGAAAGTGCTCGTACCTGCCCACCTTTATGGCTATAATGACATGTAATAAACATGTAACCCATACTTATGTTTTAGATATATAAATGTGGTACACTCCTGCGCGCTGACTTAGTTGCACGAAGTTTTTGCAAAGTTTCAGTCTCAGATTGTTATTCGGTTTGCTTGTCTTGCAAGCTAAACTGTGAGTCTATCTTTACACTTGAATTGACTTTTTCTCTTTCGCACCTGTCTCTTGAATTATGTGTGCGAAGTGCTTCCATATATTCATGCACCAGCTAAATAAATAAAAATTCAAACCAGCATGGAAAATGCAACTATGTGGAGAAATGTAAAACAAGCTGACTTATTCGAGCTCAATGTATGGAAGTTGGCTGATAACTGGCTGGAAGTTGGCTAGTATTGGACTGGGAGGGGAAAATTCTATGTCTTGATTAGAATTGTGAAGGGAAGTGAACATTAGACTATCATATCTGTATCTCTATCATATCTCTTCTGCCTCTTCACTGATTAATTGTGGACGACGTGGATGGGGGATGCTTGGTAGCCATCATGGGTCCATGTCTGCATAGTTTACAGCGGGTATATATCGGGCCTTAGTTGATAATTTACCTTGAAATATGGTATAATGGGTTCTGGATGGTGATAAAAGGAGTTTCAAACCTGTGGCACATCATTGGAGATTGTATTATGTAAATGCTGCAGTAAATAAACCAAACATCTTCCCATGATGATTAAATCTGTAGTTGTATCTCTTCTTGTTTGTTTGGATAACATCATCAAAACCTGGCATTCAAAATAATCCACCTCACCTCAGAGCTTCTAATATCACATTTCCCTTTATGAAAGGCCAAATATACCAAATTATCAGAGGATTGATCGTCTAAAATACAATCAGGGTGGCAAAGGGGAGTGGGAGGAAGGGTCTTTGGGGAAAGTGAAGAAGAACACTCAAGCAGGAGAGGGGTAAGATGGAGACAGAGAGGCAGAGAGGAGGAAAGAAAGCGAGCGAGTGAGAAGGCAGGGGGAAGATAGATCACGGTCCTGAGCGATTGTGACAAGCATAGACCCTATCAGCCGCTGTTTGTTTGCACACTCCCCTCTCTGCATTAAAGGAGCCGTCCAGGCCGCCGGCAGGCCGCGAGCGCTCCATCTCATCACCTGACACGCCAACAGATGTTATGGGCCGATAAGAGCCCCGCGGCCCCCTTCCCTTTGCATCTACGATTACCTCCGCACAAAGGAGAAGGGGCGGCGGCGGGGGCTGGAGGAGGGGAGGGGAGGGAGCGAGGGAGGGAGGATGGAAGGGAGCGGAGAGAGGGAAGGAGGGAGGAGAGGAAATCAAATACTTCATTTTGACCCGGTGTAACGAAAAAAAGAGAGAAATGAAATAAATGGAAGGGGGAGGGACACACTTGTTTTTTCTGTACCTCTGAATTTCAAAACACAACAACAAATAAACAACAAGAAAACAAGAAAAACAGCAAATGAAAGAGGATAACAAAATGAAAACATAATTAGAAGTTCGATATAAATAAGAGGCACAAGGAAAATAGAAAAGAAAACAGCAAATGTAAATATGACACAAGGGAAAAAATAAAGAAGTGCAACAAATACAAAGGAACATCAAAAGTAAATAAAACGTCAAAAATAAAACAAATAATCTAATTAATGAACAAAAAACAGAATAAATCATAATCAATTGAGAAAGTAAAAAAATACAGACAAATCAAAAAGCATGGCAGCAACTTAGAAACAAAACAAAAAACAAAACATAACATCATATAAATGAACATAGCACATGCTTGGTTGAATTATAACCACATGAAAACAACAAATCAAAACAAACCATAACAATACCAACTTAATTAAGAGCACAGAAACAATCAAAAAGATAAATAAGAATAAAAAATCGCAGAATATAAGAAAGCATACTGCAAAAAATTATAATTGAACACAATAACAAAACTCCTTCAAAAATGTGACACTGTGAAAAACTAATGCAAAAAGAACAGCAACTAGAAAACTTTCACATCATATGAAGATCGAAATAAAACAACAAATCAAACAAGAAGAAAAAACACAAGAAAAAACACAATTACAAATAACCGCATAACATAATGCTGTGTTTCTCTAAGTTTTTTTTTTTTTTTACTGTTGTTAATGGCCCTCATACATTTGCCCCTTCTAAAGTTGCAAATGGCTGCTCCCTCACTTTTGGTCTCTGTCCTTGTGTTTTGTTTTGTTTTTGCTGTGATAACAGATTTAGTTGTTGTTTTCCCTTATGTTAGGTTGTGATTTTTGTTTGTTGCATCTAACTGCCTCCATACTTGTGCTCCGTGTGAGGTGGTAAATTGCCTCTTCAGGCTTACTGGCTACTTTTTTGTTCTTCTTTGTTGTTTTGATTATAAACATGTTTTTTTTTCTTGTGTCATTTTATGTTTGTCTTATATGTTGTTTAATTCTTTGTGTTATCTGTTGCACTTTATGACCACTGTACATCCTTCTAGCCTGTAGTAGCAAACTGCCTCTCCGGGCTTCCTGACCTCTTTTTGGTTTGCCTTTTGTCTCATTATTTGATTTGGATGTAGATTTGTTGTTGTGTTTTCTTACATCTTGAAGTTTCTTTGAAAAACTTTTGTTCTTGTTTGTTTTGTTATTGTATTTTGTTCCTCATGGCCACCATACATCTGACCTTTCTGAAGTAGAACATGGCATTCGTGGCTTCTCCACCCCCTTTTTAAGCATATATTTTTTACCATAATGTTTTGGTTGTGATTTCTTACATTTTGTTGTGTTTCTCTCATATGTTGTGCAATCCTGCCATCTCATTGTCTCTTGACCACCGTACATCTGAAGTAGCAAATGGCCTCTCCAGGCTTCCCAACCCAATTTTTATTTGTCTTTGTCCTAATTTTTTTGTTTTGGATATTGATTTGTTTTAGTATTTTGTTACATCTTGTTATGTTTCTCTTAATAGCTTTTTTTGTGGTATGTTATTGTCTTTTGCACCATGAGCCACTGTATATCTGTTCTTTCTGAAGAAGGAAATGGCTTTTTGGGCTTTGTCCTTGTCCTCATTTATTGTTTTTACCATAACATTTTGGTTGTGTTTTCTTACATATCGTTGTGTTTCTCTTTAATGGAGTTTAATTCTGTTGTGTTACTGTTCCTTGCACTCAATGGCCACCAAGCCAATGGCCACATAAGCCCTGTCTGAAGAAGCAAATGGCCTCTCCAGGCTTACGGACCCACGTTTTGTTTGTCTTTGTCCTAATTTTTTTCTTTGGATACAGATTTGTTAAGTATTTTCCTATCTCTTGTTATGTTTCTCATAATAGCTGCTTTTCTTTTTTTTGTTTTTTTTGGTATGTTATAGTCTTTGTACCTCATAGCCACTGTAGATCTGCTCTCTGTGATGTAGGGAATGGCCTTTAGGGCTCTGTTTGTCTTTGTCCTTATAACTTTTTGGCCGTGTTATCTTAAATATTGTTGTGTTTCTCCTCTATATAGTTTAATTCTCTTGTGTTATTGTCCCTTGCACTTCATGGCCGCCGTACATCTGCCCTGTCTGAAGTAGCAAATGGCCTCTCCGGGCTTCCTGGCCCCCTCGCTGTTTGTCTCCGTCCTAATCGGCTTATTCCATGAGCGCTGCAGCACCATCGTCATTAAGCAATGATAATGATATTATTTAACAGGGGATGAGAGAATTAAGGAGGCGCGCTATCTGATGGCTAGTTTTACTCGCTGCCTCATTTCCTCATCCTCGGAAAATGTAGCATTTCCCCGTTGATAAGACTGATTCTTCGGCTCTTTAATAGCAGCCGCATCCATCGGCTTTATTGCCTAAAAACATCATTACTCTAACTTTTATTGTGCATTACATGGCTGGTTTGTTCTCCAAATAGCACTAACTAAATTGGGATGTCAACAAAAAAACGTAGCAGTATGTGGAACATTGGTCTTGTTATGGCGAATGTAACCCAATCACTGCAGTAAACACACACTGCTTCCTCCTGATCACTAATTTATGATATGATTTAACAACCTCTCTATATTTGTTCCACTAAACACTTTGCGTGGCATCAAATTACTGCCTACAAAAAGATCATAGAAACCCAATATCATGCATCCTATTCTCAGCCAATCTGAATGGAGAGATTGTCTTTCTTTTCTGTTTTTGTCCCCCTCCCCTTTCTTTTACTTGCTTTTGCTCCAAGTCCAGAGGGTTGGGGTTGTGTTGTGAAGAGGGGGGGTGACATTACTAAACACAAATCAGCCAATAGAATAAACAAACTCGAGGGGATAAACAACAATGCAATCTCCATCGGCGGCGTAAACAATGCGGCGCGAGGCGTTCATGCATGTGTGTGGCTCCCCTCTTGATGAGATTGAATATGTGTAGATGATAAGCCAAGCAAGGTAATCAATGCAGTAATGACGGGGACGTGGGTGGTGGGACGGAGGGGAGGTAGAGGGGGTAAAAGCAGGTCCTATCACACGCAGTCATCAATGGAATTTCTAAAGCTCGCCCTGTGTGTGTGTGTGTTTGTGCGTGGAGCGAAAGCGTGACAAACGCGTCATTTCGTGTGCGAGGGAGATAAGCTCTAAATAATTGCGGTCTGACAGGCCTGAATAATGGCCAAATTAGACAGAAGGTGCACATTATTACGAGCGGCAAACAGTCAAGGCTGGTTTGAGATGTAACGCTGCTTGATTAAGACTCCGATGATGATGATGATGATGATGGTGGCAATGATGGCACAGTGCTGGGTAATATCTCAAGAATTTTTTTTCAAAGACGATATGGGGTGAGGACCTTGATGTGAAAGTTAAAACTGAAAATGATAAGACATAAAGATGTTGAAAACAGGGATGCTGAATAAAATATTTGAACCATACGGTACAATGTTCAGGATCCTGTACGTCCAATTCGTTCAATTAAGACGAGACAAATAACTCAGAAGTTATCATGATTTTGTCATATAAATTTTTTTTGTTTAAAAACTTAAATAGCTTAAATTTATTGTTTTACCTGAACTTTAAAGTTGATCCACACTTAGCCTG
Organism: Scarus forsteni; assembly: GCA_036419115.1. NCBI lineage: Eukaryota > Metazoa > Chordata > Actinopteri > Labriformes > Labridae > Scarus > Scarus forsteni. Next base: position 18,920,230 of record JAZDUH010000341.1, on the reverse strand, counting down.
TGCTCAAAATATCAGCATGCCCCTAATGCAGAATCGATATGGCCTCAATGTTTTGACAGACGTTGTCAGTACTGTTTGGCTTATGCCAACAATGGCACAGTTCAAAGTAGAAGCCAAACTACAAGATGAAGCATATGCTCCAAATTTGAACTTAGGTCTATCATCATAAAGGAACTGAATTTGAGTTTCTTAAGTTATAGAATCGTTAAAACTCACCTGATCTTTTACTTCTTGTAATAAAAAAACCAAAGATGTTGGGAATTCTGTTTAAAGTGTTCACAGTTTTACGTGTGATGGGACACGTATCGTATCGTTGCCTCACTGTCGAGATTCGTAGCGTAAGGTTGCTGGAAATACGCAGCCCTAATTAACACTTGATTTATTGTCATTGGCGTTTGCTTTTAGCACTGTTGATCTAAAGAAGGCTCTAAGTATAGCTTCGTAATGCAAAAACAAGAAGTGGAAGCAAGAGATCAAACATCTTAAGAAAGATACAGTATTTATTGAAAGCAACAACTAAACTTTGAAGGTTTAGGGATACGTGTTCTTGTGAAGGAAGCATGTTTTCAGTTAAATTTAGGAACACACTAGAGGTGAACCCTAACCCTAACTCCAGTGGCTGGTAACTGGCTGGTGGTTGGCAGGCAGCTGGCCTGGAGGGGTAAATTGACATTTCTTGAATATGTAGCTTCATCTCCAGTGTTAACTTTGTTGACTAATTATTTTCGTCAACAACTTTTTTTTCCCAGACAATAACTACTTTTGTCAACAGATAAAGACTACATGAAAATCTCTGACAGAGACTTAATCCAATCAGAACTAATTTGGTTGTGTAGAAAGTAGAAAGAAGTTAGGAATATATCCAGTCACAGCTGTCCAATCTTTGTGGTGGTTGGATAACTTGTGGAGTGATCCAATCAGAGCTGCTCTCTTTATGAATTGATATATTTATGGAGAGCAGGTTCACTGTTGTGTAGTGGCAAATTTGTATATCTTTCCACAAGAACGAAAAAAGATGTACAATGAAGGATCTTGAACCAAGTGCCACCTTTTGTGAGTTTTTATTACAAATAGGTAAAGCATAGGCTTGCAAGACTGGAGACAATCAAAGGAACAGAGATGGACGGTCCATCATCTGTGGTGAAAGCCTAAAGACATGAGAAGAAGTGCTCACATTTAAAGGTACAGTGTGTAGTTTTTAGCCGCATCTAAAGGTGAGGTTCGAGATTGCAGCACTCCGGCGCTCCCCTGTCCCTGTCGGAGAACCTCCGGAGCTACGGTGGCCTTCCAAGGACAAAAAGTGTTTTTAGCTTAGTTATCAGCCTATATTTTGTCTTACTGCCACAGAAAATGAATAAATCGTGGAGTTTTAGCACAACGTTGTCTCCCTATTGTCTTTCAGTCTTGCTAACGCTCACACCGGTCGTTTAGAAGAGACAATCATTTCAAAATGCTTGTGGCCGTGAAATAAGCCTCGCATAGCAGATACATTCTCTGCGTCTGCCTCCGACTTCTCACGAAAGTAAACAAATAAATTCGGCTCCATATAAGAGTACAATTCGACACTTAGTCTAACCTGTCCAGCAAAAAACAGGCAACTTCGGCGTCTGTCTGCAAACTTATCCTTGTCTTTAGGGACTTCCATCTGGGAAAGGCAGCGCCGATGTTGACCCTGTTTTTTTTGTTTTTCTGTCCCGATTACGTTTGGCTTCATCCCGTTTTCGTTTCTTTGACAAAGATTCACACTCCACTGATGGCAAATTGTACGTGTGGTCCTCCATGTTTGTTTGTATTAGCACAGCTGCTTGGTAATCACTCTCTTCTTCTTCGTCTATTTCACAACTGTGCCGTAGGCGTCAACAAAAAAAGGCGAAAGCGTTTAGTTTGTCTGTTCTGAGTTACGGTAGAAAAGATGGCGACGCAAGATGGAAGCCACCATAAGAGAGGACCCGCTCCTATGTAGATATGAATGACTTATTCCAAGGTAACGAAAACAAAACATTAATTATTTAAGGCTGATTAGAAACTAATTTAAATATAATTTTAAGTAATCTATTCCATTTTTTACCAAGTCTGTTATTTTAGATAGCATTTAATAATACACACTGTACCTTTAAAGCATAGCAATTCAAGGATGTGTGTGTCTGGTATGTGTGTATGTGTGCATGTAGCGGTACGTGTGTGTGTGTGTGTGTAAATCCAAAGATGCTGTCCCGGCATCGTCTCTAAATTATTAGACACAAACAGCTGATGTCTTAGAACTATGTGTTTGGACCAAGGACAACGACATCTATATACCACTCAGCTAATCTATGTGTAATTGATTAATCTCATCCATGTGTGAAACTCGGCTCCTGTAAGGAAGACGTCATGAAATAACTTAAACCATTCAAATGCTGATGATGTGAAGGTCTTTATGTGAGACAGAAGCTCATATGTGTGGTGACTCAAATGTGAAGTATGAGCATGCATCAGAATACAGTTGTCAGTTCTGGTATTGTAACTGAGATGCTCTGCCATTTAGCCTAAATAAAGGTGACTGCATTTCACACATGTTCAATTTGTTGCTGTTAATTTATACATTCAGACTTGTGTTCAATAAAGGGTTATTAAATGTTTCATTTATACAAGTGTAAAACATGACCTCAGAAAGCCAAGGAAACATAAAAAAAATGCCTTATATTTACATGTCATCTCTTAGTCGATTAAATTTACAGTAGATTTCATCGACTAAAATGTTATGAGATTAATCAACTGAAACCAGACTAAAATTAAAACAAATTAGATTTGTTAATTATGAATACAACTACAGGATCTTTTAGGCAAAAGACTATAACTAAAGCTAAATTAAAAGTGGACGGAGGTAAGCCAGCTTTTTCTGAAGTACTGATCTCTATGGTAACACCATGAACCTCATACAGCACTTGAGAAAACACAAAATGTCCATTTAGGTCTCAAATGTCTTAAAAAGAGGAATATTGCTTTACTCATTATTGTGATGTCATTTCTGTCCCGTATTTCCCAGCCCTATATTGAGCATGTCATTAGACCTTCCTTACTCATATGAGCCTAATCCTCTTTCTTCTTCTTCTTTGAGCATTAGCATCCGAGCCGCTCCATCTCCTTACCTGCAGTCGACCTCCTGTTGAGCGCCAGCCCACACACTGAGAAAAAAGTGGGATGAGCGTAGAAGAAAGAGGATGAGGGGGGTAAAACAGCCACGGCCGTTGATAATCAGCCGATAAAAAAAAGTGCGCTGGGAGGTCAGGGAAAGGACGAGGAGAAGCGTCGAGTGGAGCCGGGTTTGTGTGAAACGAACGAGAACAGAGAGAAGAGAGACCAACGCCAGCTTTGATGTGGATCAGCTTTAGATTTGGTGTTTTGTCTGTGTTCGCCGATACGCCACGCTCAGGTAGAAAGATGAGAGAGGCCTCATGAAGCCTACCTGAGGCCCCAACCAAAACAAGGAGCCTGTATGTGCTGTACGGATCAGAGCGGCGGTACAGCATGACCTAATGGGAGAGAGACAGGCCGAGAAATGACAGAATCAGGCATGTAGAGGAGAAAAAAACAAACCGAAAATCAATTTATCCAGCTGACATGAAGCTTTATGGCAGAAATCAGAGCATGGACCAAAGGAAATGACATCAAGCTGAGGTAATGCTGCAAGGGGAGAGACACAGTTCATGCTTTTTCTTTTTCTAAACAAAAAATAAAAGATTTCTGATCAGGTTGGTGCGTAAACATAAAGCTTCTTGCATATTTCACTGCTTCTATAAACACTAGGGGTGTCCTGATCCGATATTGAGATCGGGTATCGGTCCGAAATCAGGAAAAACACTAATATCAGATTATACCGGCCTGCATCTAAAATATCTGATACAAGCACTCCGATACAAGTTCTACTTTACTTTTTATGTATTTAATTCAGTTGTAGAATATGCTTATGTTCACGTTTAACACAGTTGTTATTTTGAAATGTGAAAATATATGTTTTTGGTTTTATTAGATTTATTAAGGTTACTTTTCAGGGTCTTCTAATTTATTTTTAATTATTTTATTTAATTTTACTGTATTTTTATGTTTAAGGTTAAATTTATTGAACCCATTGGTTAATAAAAAAAAAACGGTCAGTTGTTCTCATGTCTACCATTGCTAAAACTGTTCTCTACTTTTGAGTGATCTCACTTGATCAAGCCTTTTCTTACAGTCCATACTACAAAATAAGTAATAAATGTGCTGATTTTGTATTGGATCAATATCGGTATTAGCCAATACTCAAGGCTGCAATATCGGTATCGTATCAGAGGTGAAAAAGTTGTATCAGGACACCCCTAATAAACACCAATTCCAATAATGTTGGGAAGTTGTGTGAAACATAAATAAAAATACAATGGAATGAATTGAAAACCCTTTCTGCCTAATTGGATCAAATACACACAAATATTCACTCATTTTGAATTTGACAACTGCAGTGCGTCCCAAAAAGAGTAGGGACAGGGTCAACAAATGATTAGGAAAGTTGAGGAATGCTGCAAACACACCTGTTTGAAACATCCCACAAGGTTTGCCAATTGGTGAGCATCTTCTTGAGCAAATAGTCCAGTTAAAGAACAATGTTTCTCAAGGTTAAATGGTGATTTTAGGGATTTTATTATCTACAGTCTACATAATATCAAAAGACTCAAGAGAACCTGGAAAAATCTCTGTCAAATTACATGCAACAAAACAGAAAATATTCCATAAGGACATCAGCACGTGGGCTCAGGAACATTTCAGAAAACCATCGTCAGTTAACACAGTTCATCTACATCTACAATGTCAAACTCTACCATAAAAAGACAAACATCAACAACACCCAGGAACATAGCTGCCTTCTCTGGGCCGAGCTCATCTGAGATGGACTGAGGCAAAGTGGAAAAGTCTGCTGTGGTCTGTTTGTGGACATCATGGACATGGTGTAGGGCTGAAAGACTTAGTTTTGGATTGAAATCGTAATTTCAGGCAACACAATCATGTAAAAGCCAAAGCTGCATATTTTTTCAGCTGCTATACACGCACTATTTTACAAATTTGCAGGCAATTTGCATTTTGGAAAGTGCTGGTAAGCAGGTCAACAATAAAAAACCTCTGTTTAGGAGTAGAAGTTGGAGTATCATTTAAATAGTTAAATTATTTACACCTCAGCATACGCCAGACACAATCATTGTGAAGCTGTTGTAAACCGAGGTCATTTTTTAAACTCTAATAACTAATAAAATAAACTTTTCAGAAAAAAAAAGAGGATTTGGAAAACACGAGCCCAATAATACTTATCAATACCACACAGCATAATGGATGGGAGAAATATTTCTACGAGGTGTATTAATTTTTTGAAGTTTCACTACGGCCTGTCCAGATGAATGGGGGAGACGGATTTTTGACCTATACTGCAGCCAGTCACCAGGGGGAGCAGTTTTCGTGGAGGCTTCAATTTTAGCCTAGCATCATGGCGTCCGTGTTTTTTACAGTCTATGGTTTTGAAGCAACATCTTTACTTTCGCCAAGGAGGTTGTGTTATTGCCGACGTGTTTTTTTTTTTTCTTTGTTAGCAACATAACTCAAAAAGTTATTGACAGATTTTGACGAAGTTTTTAGGAAATGTTTGGATTGGGACAAGGAACAAATGATTAGATTTTGGGAGTGATCCGGATCACCATCTGAATCCGCCATGGCGAAAAATGTGATTTTCGTGAATAGCTACTGAACTTAAATAGATATCATTAAGAATTAAATTGCTAATGGTATGTTTTCATGGTCAAGGAATCTCAATATTTAGATGAAATAAAGGTTGGACTCATATTTATAGTGAAAATCACAATATGGGTGAGGACTGGTTCGCTGGTGGAGGTCTGTGCTCTCCGAGTGCTTTTCTAGTTTTCCTGAATATTTTAGCAATACAATGCCAATGCACCTTCTTCACGTGTTACATGTGTTGACTTTGTAGTTAAAAAGTGCAGACACTAGATTTAATGTGTGAAGTATCGTGAAGCCCAAACAATGTCAAAGGAATCCCAGACTGTTGAGAATCTAAGTTGTACATTAAGCAAGAATGGGAAAGATTTTAGTTCCCAAACACTTGCTGACTGTTGTTAAGAAAAAGGGGATGTAAACATGTCACTGTCCCAGCTTTTCTGGAATGTGTTCAGGCATCAGATTCAAAATGATTCTCTTGTCTGTGGTGTATGGGTCAAAAAGAGCTTGCAAATCAATGTATTCTGTTTTCATTTCAATTTTACACAATGTCCCAACTCCATTGGAATTTGTATGACTGCGCCTTAGTTTCCAAGCAGTAACACCGAAGTCGCCCCAAACCTATCAGAGGAAGTTTGATTGCGGCGGCACTCTCTGACCCCAACTTCCTCTCCGAGCTTCATATTTTCCGATTTGCAGCAGAACTCTCCAAATCTATTTCAAACCACGCTCTGATATCACCAGGAGTGATCAGATCCAGATCACACCCATAATCTCCGAGCTGATCGGGGCCCAAGCAGACGGTTATCAGCCGGCGTTCATGATTGGGAGATTAGTGTTTTTAAATGCTTATCCGTGTAGACCTCCCGAGGTAGACTCTCCGCAGCCCCTGCTGAATCGCTCCGTCAAATCAGAGAGCCGGGCACACAGATCCGACATGTTGGCTCTTCGGGGTTGAAGGGGATGATGGAGCGGAGTGGCTGGAGTGGATCATGTACATAATCGCTTGTTTATCACCGGAGCTTCTCGCCAAATCGCTAAAGCAGTGCTCTGATCTCAATAACCAGAACTGATGATGACTTCCTCCTCTGTGTGCGTCTTAAACCTGGATGAGGTCAACATAGGGTCGGGTGTGTCGGTTTTAATGCCATCGTGCCAGCCATTTTCCTTTTTATGTCATTATGGTGGTCACAAAATCTCATGAGTGTTTCGACTTGTAAGATTTTGGGAGTCAAAAATCAAATTGAAGAAGTTATGGTCATTGGGCCTTTTGTTCTTGCTTCCCTTTCTAATAAAATATCTCGGTATTTATATCACTACCCTTTATGTTGACCTACTGTTACACAAACTTCCAACAGCATGGCTACTACTACTTACTACTTTATTTTATTACCTCCACCATGGAGGTTATGTTTTCGGGAGAGTTTGTCTGTCTGTCTGTGAACAAAATAACTCAAAAAGTGATGGATGGATTTTGATGAAATTTGCAGGAAATGTTCAGCATGGAAAAAGGAAGAACTGATTCAATTTTGGTGTTGATCCGGATCAGCGTCTGGCCGCCATGGTGAAAAATGTGATTTCTGTGAATAACTACTGAACTAAAATAGATATTTTGAATCCAGTTGCTAATGATATGTTTTCATTGTCAAGGAATCTAAATATTTCAATGAAATAAAGGTAGGACTAATATTAATGGTCAAAATCTAAGGACTAAGGACTGTGGCGCTGGCGGAGGTCTGCGCTCTCCGAGTGCTTTTCTAGTTTATTTTATTGTATTGTTAAATGCTATATAGTTTCTTTTTGGCTGCTCATGGCAAGTTTGCTTTGCACCTGACCATGGCATGCATGTGCACTGCAGAAACTTTTTCAGAAAGAAAAAAAAATCTGAATAAAAATTTGGATTTTTTTTTTTTTTTTTTTTGCCAGAGGCTACATCATATTTATTTATGTGTGTGTGTGTGTGTGTGTGTGTGTGTGTGTGCGTGAAGACTCGTGACTCGACTCGGACTCTAGATCAAAGACTCGTGACTCGACTCGGACTCTAAACCAGAGACTTGTGAGCATCCCTGACTACCACAAAAACCATCACTTCTTCCACTGCTGTTTTACTGATCAGCATCTGTTTAACTCATGGAGGTATCATAGAAACAGAGCACCGAGCTGTTACCAAAAATCCAGATTCATTTTGTCAAATCAAACCAATACAATTAGTTCTTAACCTAGACAGTTTTGAGCAACATTCTCTTGACAGTGGCAGCCATTTCTTCTAATAATATCAGTCATGCATCCCTCTGATTAAGATTATCTGATTAAAAATGTCACCTGAATCAATTCTGTCATGAATATGCCGCACACTTTCACCTCGCCTGCCCCGAGGGCCGAAGCGAGTGTGTGACAGATCGGAGTGTATGTGGCTCCGAGTCGGAGAGTGTGTCTCTGTGTTTGGGATCAGGATGAGATCAAATCCTCAATGCACAAAAAGCTTCCCGCCATGTATCTACTGTCCTCATCTATCTTGGCCTGGTAGGAGATGTTCCAGTGCCAGTAGGACGGAGGGGAAACTTCAAACGCTAAATAAGCCTTATCTGCTCCCAGAGCTCGGCTGAGATTAGGAGAGGAGAGAAGGAGGCCAGCAGAGAAGGAGGAGAAGAAGAGAAAGGAGAGAGGAAATGGTTAGGAAAAGGGGAACGTCGGGAGGAGGGGGGCTGGAATGAGGTGGAAGATTGGACTTCTGAGGAGAAGGAAGGGAATGAGGGTCAGCATTAAGGATATGACTGGTGAGAGGAGTCTTTAAGTAAAATAAAGTAAAATGTTTGGGCAGGATAATAAGAAGAATAGGTGAAGAACTTAAAAAAAATAAAAACAGATACAATTAGGAGGGTATGGCAGGAAGGACAGTAAATTAAGGAAAAACAGAAATAAAGTAACAGAAAGAGAAGTAAAATATAACAAAGAAAAAGAGGCAATGGAAAGGCTTCTGGAGTAAACTAAGAAAATGAAGGGATGGAAAGATAGAGAAGAGGGAAAGGGAAGCACAACTGAAGAAGGAGAAATAAAAAAAAAAGGGGTAAAGAAGAAAGAGTTAAAGGAGACATGTCATGCTTGTTTCTCCTTTTGACTATGCCAGACTAGGATGCCTGTAAAGCATTTCTGCCCTCAGTACAAGTCATTTAGTTCCTTCATTGCCCCACAATTGCGTTCTCAAAATCCTCATTTTAGGCCATTATCAAGCTCTTGTTGAAATGCTCCGATCTCAGGCTGACCTACAGTAACCTCGCAACGTCACAGCCCTTTGTGCTCTGATTGGTCAGTTCTATCGGGGGTAGAGCCAGCCTGTCCTTCTTCTTCTACTGTATTTTCCGGCAGGCTCGAAGCAGCGACCGTGTATTGAGTCCCCCTACAGGCCAGAGCTGGTAATGAGTGACTGTGAGCCAGGGAGCTATATACTGCTGCTGGTGGATGTGTTCCTGACTGATGGTTGTGAGGCTAACGGACATCACAGAGGAGGAAGTGTTTTATCAGATTACTCCAATAAAAAGAAATGTACCTCGTGTTGTCACGATGATTTAAATCTCGCGGTCATCTCGCAATGACCTATTTTCAGAGGCATCAAATCTCGTTCTAGGATATCAGAAAAAATACAATATTTCATTTTTTGAAAATTAAGGGGGTGTAAGGTCTTGTTTTCAAGTTTATCATATTATATGTAAGTATTAAATCATGCATCAGCATGATATGTCTCCTTTAAAAAATTAAGGAAAAAGGAAATGCCAGTAGAAGAAAGGGAATCCCAAATAATGGAAAACAAGTAAACACAAAAAAATTAACACAGTTATAACCACTTTAATTCAGAATAAAACTTAAATCCTCTTTAAAAAGATTCAAATTGACCATGTTAACACCTAAAATAATCACTCCAAATAAAGCTTAATTCAGAAGTAAGTAGCTGAGAGTTGATGGACATAAGCATTAAATGCAGCCCTTTGTTTCAATTAGGTGATTTAGAGCAGTACATAACAGAAAAAACAACAGATGACAAGGTGAAATAGGAAGGAGACAAACAAATGAGAACACAGTGATGACAATAACACAAGATAGAATAGGTAAAGGATAAATTGTTACCAATTTATTTAATAAGCCTCTGGGAAGATTTGGAAATAATAAAAGAGTGGATGGACGTGAGCATTAAAATGTGGATCTTTTTGAAAGCTGTAGCGTCCAAGTTGGACGAGGTTTCCCTGACGGAGATGCTGGAGATGCTGACCTGGAATTTTTCTTCTGGTAGACATAAATACGTAAATACGTCACGTCCACCCCCGTCCAATCAGAACCATTCCCAACTGCCACGCCTTGAATAAAGGCAAATAAACATGTTTTCCATGTAAACCTTTATTCAGAATTACTTTCTCTATGTAAACACAAAGGAGAAAACTTTAATTCTGAATAATTAATTCTGAATTAAAAAGCATCATGTAACCGTAGCCACTGAAATTAAAGAAATTAGATTCAAGGAAGAGAATAAATCAAGTCTAAACAACAAATAAAACAGTGGAAAGGAAAGAAAGCAGTTACCAAATGGAAATGACGAGGGCAGTAGGCACAGGTAAGGAAAGAAAATAGGAAAAGGGGAAGAACAGGAATGGAAAGGAAATAAAATGACAAGGATAGGATAGAAAAGAAATTGAAGGAAAGTGATTGAAAGCAAAGACTTGGAAAGGTAAGAAAGCATGAAAAGAAAGAGGCAGGAAAGGAAGAAATGAAAAAGAAATGGAAGCCAAATGAACCAGAAACAAAAGTCAGAGGACAGAGAAGGAAACGAAAGACAAGAAACACACCTGAAAGTCAGAGGAAAGGAAAGGAGAGGTGGGGTAAGTGAAAGGAAAGGAAGAATAAGAAAAGAAATAGGAAACTAATGCAAGGAAAAAACAAGGAACCAAAAGGAAAGGGCATGAGAGAGGGAAGGGGAGGAAAGAAAAAGCCAAACCAATGCCAAAGCAAATTATGGGGACAGAAAAGGAAACACAAGGGAAGTGAAAGTTATGTAATTAAAGGAAAATAAAGAAGGAAATCCAGTCATGATCAGTGGTGGCTCCTGTGGTAATGGCTATGATCATCCGTTCAATAGCTGAATTAATAATTTAAAAGTCAGATAGCTTACTTTACAGTGTTATATTGCATTGTTTGATTTGTTTTTCCTGTTGATGGCAACACCAGACATAACATGCACATACTGTACAGTACTTTTGTAGAGCTAAATCAAGTTAATGTCTAAAAATGCTATACATTTGGTTCCACAGTACACACTTACTTATTGGTTGGTCCTGAATAACTCTTTAAATACTTTAATTATAACAGGCTGCCTGGTCTTTCTTTTTCGAAAAATGTGTCAGGAAATTCATCCTATGTTAATGAGAAATAAATGTAGACAAGTCTGGCAAGTATTTGACAGAATTATCTAATAAATGCTAAGTGTGTAATTACAAGAAAAGAAAATGATATGAAATTTCAACAGGTTTCTCTTTATAAAAATTGTAAATGAACATGTACACATGTTTTTGAGATGATAAAAAATATTAGCATGCACTCAAGCATTTTGTTGGCCAAAAGCATTTAATGTCCATGATAGAGTTTGTTTTATTAGACCATGTCCAGGCATGACAACAAGTTCTTGAAGCAGTTCCTGTCCAGATGAATTACAGAGTCCAAGTTTGCTCTCTTCACATCCATGGAGAGCTTTTTCTGCACAGTTCACTACTTCTCCACAGGCTTCCCCTCTGTCATTTCTCAATATGCTCTCTTTTATTGTTCTTTGTGGGAGTTTTTATCGATCCTCAACTGGAATTTGCTTTCACTTCCTGTCCTTAGTCTTAGTGTGTATGTTAATATGTGTACGTAACGGAGAATATACTGCAAAAATACAGCAAAACACGGCAAGAATAAGGCAAAAGAACAACAAGGAAACACTCCAGAATTATACTAATGCTATTATTTACAATACTTGTGCACTGTTGACTCCGAAAATACTGACAAACTACCAACAAATCACTCACATGTTAACTTTAAATCATCTCTCTCACCGTGCATCTCTTCCGAGCAGGCATCAGTGCGTATGACGTAATCACGCTGGGGGCAAACCCTACCTGAGCCCATAGAAAAGCATTGTAATGTCCAAAAATTAAAAAAAAAGAGTCTCTTGTAAGTCTATGAGAGCGCGGGGGGCGCCTGCTGGTTGGACAGTGACATCGCAGCGATAATCGGGCTGCTGATTAAACAATAATATGAAGACTTAGACCGGAACAGTGAGGGCACAATAAACTCTTTTCTCTCTCTTTTTTCACGTGGCTTAAGGAGGGCGGTGCACTATCGCCCACTATGGACCAGTCGCCCCTGGACATGACAAAAGGTAAAGGAAGGAAAAGAAATACAGCAACAGTTAACAGCAGGAAGAGAAAGGAGAGGTCGGAAAAGGGAAAAAAAAGCAAGAAAGGAAAGGAGGGAACTACTGAACAAGAGGAAAAGAAATAGGAAAGTACTGGAAAGAAAACGTTTGGACTAAAACAAAAGGAAGGGAAGTAGAGGCCAAAAGAATGACAAATGAAAGCAAAGGACAGAAACTGAAACAAAATGGAAGTAAAACTCAAGATATTGAAGTTAAGAGTAGGAAAGGAAAGAAGGCAACAACTAATAAAGGAGTAGACTCAAGAAAAAATAGGAAGAATCAAAAGGAAAGGAAATGCCAGAGAGACAGAAAGGAAAGAAGAGGGAAGGAAATGAAACACCAGAGGGAAGACAAGGGGAGGAATGGAACAAAATTGGAAGAAAAAAAAGTATTGCAAAATAGTGTGTAGGATATTTTAAGGAAAAGGTCCAGTGAAAAACATGGATGGACAAAAGTCAAATGGAAAAATAAGATAAAAGCCAGGGGTGAGGAAAGAGGGAAGGTAACGGAAAAAAATTATTGAAAATGAAAGAAGAAAAAATGAAGTCAACGTGCCTGTGGAAAGGAAGGAAGAAAGAAACATAACAGGAAAACTATGAAAGGAAAGGAATCAAAAGACGAAAAGGAAACCAAGGGAATGTAAACTAGAACTCAGGAAGAAAACAGTCGGAAACTAAAGAAAATGGAACCAATATGGAAAGGAAAAAGGAACAACAGGTTATAAAGGGAAAGGAAAGGTCTTTGAGAAGAAAGCCAATGAAAAAGGAAGAGTAAACATTAGGAAACGAGAGTAGAAGTAGGAGATGTATGGACTTAAGTGTTCGACAACAGGCTGTTCTGTCTTTTTTCCACTGATTCCAAACTACCCCACGCTTCATAACTGCCCGCTAAATGCCATCAGAGCCAGCCCACCCTCCTCTTGAAAACGAGCCTCTATCTCTGCAGAAAGAGCCACTTGTTTCTGATTCCATTACCCAGGCGAGGTGTGGGGTGAGAGGGTGGCAAATGAGGGAATTTGGGAGTGCTTGGCGAGCGGGCGCATGGGGAGAAAAGCCAGTTTGGGAAGCAGCGGTGGAACCACAATCTCTGGAGTCCATTCTGTCCCTGCCGCCCTGTGATCCCCACACCAATTAAAGGCAAGGAGAGCGGGGCCACGGGGAAGTCCAACAAATCACGCCTACGTCGAGTTTACGAACAAATGAATTACAATGTGTAGACGGATGGGTACGGAGGGAAGACGGCGAGGGCGTTTGGAGGCAGATTTATTCTAAGGGGCCTTGTGACAGTGGATCAGAAGAGATTCAGAGAGTTCACAGAAACATGAAGACAAAGATTTAGGCTGCTTTTGGGTAGATTATGGAAAAGTAGTCGAAGGAAGAAAATCTTAATTTAGCTTCAGGTGTTAACTCGCTAAACTAACATTAAAATCCTACCCATACACTGAAGTCTAGCTGTTTTCCTTTGTACCTGTGATAGATTAAGCACTTCAGTTGATGTTTGATCCAATTTGGATCCATTTCAGACCACACTGGACACATCCGAGCAACAGTTTTGTTCATCAAGTGTTGGGGAACTTGTGTGCCACTTTAGTGGAATAGGTATTTTGATCTTAGGGGAGTGTAAAGGCACTCAAGACGAATCACAGAATTTGATCTAGACAAAACAAACTCTGGTTCACTTCTTTGGAAAGTTTAATTTATTTAGGGTGGTGCATTCTGGTGAACATTGACTTGAAATCTGGTGATCTGCATTCACATCTAAGTTGACCAAAGTTCAGTTGTGTTGAGTTAGAAAGTCTTCAGGACCAAACAAGGACAAAACACGGCAAACAACCAAAAAGCAATGAGATGTGGTTTGAATGAGGGTTAATATTGCAACAGAAAGCAAGCTAACATAACATTCACTGGCAGTATCAATGAGTTTGGCTAATTGCTTGCACTGGTTCTCGAGACAAGTTTGTGCCTGCACTGTTAAAGAGAAAAAATCCTGTTTATTTTATTGTTAAGAAACTGGCAGCTATGGTTGCCAGAATTTACTGTAATACATATAGTGCATCTTTTTTTTTAATTATAATAAAAGGATATTAATATCGTTAATTTTACGGGTCATGCCAGATTTTAATTCCAAAATTTACCGTATAATTAAAAGTTTTTACCTTCTCTGTTTTGCAATACAATAAACATGATTTTCATGTTAGTTTTTCTATGGTGAAAATGTATATTTATAGGCTACAGTGAATTATGGTTCTGAACCCCGACCTTCTCTGTAAAATCAACAGTGGCAGTATATTTTTATTTCAATAATAAAGAAGTCCTAATGCATTTATTAAAATGAAAGTCTAACAACCACAGCTGATGCTTTTTACTGTAAAATAAACAGGTTTTCCATAAAATCATCAAAAGTACCAATATAATTTTACTTCAACGATAGAAAAAGTCCTATCGTATTTATAAGGGTAAATTCTGGCAACCATACCTGATGTTTTTTAAACATAAAATTAACAGGTTTTCAATGTGCAAAAGTTGACTTTATTATTTATAGAGTTCATTAAAATGTTTAAACAGAAGGTTTTGCCATTAAATATGACTGTTTTAAAGTAAAATCTGTAACATATAGATGTACTGTCAGCTGACTTCTTCTAAATGTCTATCACCTGTAATCTAAAATCTAAAAATGTGACATAATTTTCACAAAAAATAACTGCTATCAGTGCGGATTATGGTCAGACATCACCTGGGTCAATATTAGAGTCCCACCTGAGCCAACCTTAAAGCTATGGTCTACAATTTGGAAGCTTTATACATCTTAATAACACAGTTTATAAGGCTGTTATGGTCCTATGGTCCGATCTACACAGTATAAAGACCAAAAAGAACGAAAAAAATCCATTCAGTATATCCGCTGCAAAGCTGCATACTAGTTGACCAATCAAACACTGAAGGCATGTAGAGTTCGATTGGTCCGTGAGTCCATCCAATCCCCTGTCTCCCTCACTACCTCACACATGCCCATGGTCCCGCCTCCTCCCTTCTACCTCCGGTGAGCAGCTAGCAGCGTTAGCTACTGAACTATCATGGAGCCGGAAAAGCCTAGCGCCGAAACCGGGAAGCCGCTTCCCTCTCCCCCGGGGCCCAACGGAGCTCTGCCCGCGGGTTGAGGCCTGTCAGCGGGCTAACGGCTAACGAATGGCCTCAGTCAGCCGTCAGACCTTCAGCATCGGCCGTTTCGCCCCTGGTTCATCAGGTAATGGCTTTGTTTACTACAGTGTGAGATGTCTGCTGAATAACTCTGGTTAGTCTGTGCCTGTCCTGGCTAATGATTTGTAGCGGAGCGGGTTAGCCTGTTAGCCGCTAATCGTTAGCATTGTAAGCTGAGCTGAGGAGGACAGGCCGAGAAAGATAAATCCTCCCCCACAATCGGCTCCGCTCTGGCGGCGCCAGACCCGCATTGCAGCCGGTCCAATTGAAATGGCTACTGCTGTGTGTTACAAGGGGAATGTCTGTCGTGTTTGATACTTTCAGTTGAGCTGAGCTGTTTTTGATTGAGTTTGCTGCTTATATATTATGCTAGTCGCTCGTAGCTCTGTCCGAGGGAGCTTGTTGTTATGATGCGACACGAGCTGGGGGCGGGATCTTGGAACACTGAGGGGAGGGGTGAGGGAAGGGGGGGCAGGCTGTGGTTTCAAAACGTAGACCACAGCTTTAATGAAGCTTTGTCTTTATCTTATGACTCTGAATACTTCCGATCTGCTTTCAAGCTAATACCCAAAGTCAGATACATATTTCAGGGTCTTGGTGCAACAATGGGCCCCACTGCAGGAAATAAGACCACAACTATAGCCCAAACTACAGGTGGGTGGGAATGTTATGGATCACTTTACATGCTTATGTCTGCCTGAAAAGTGTAGTGTAAAAGAAAACCAAACAGGGGAAAAATGAAGCAGTGTTGCAACTTCAAATTGGGGTTAGCCTAAATTTCATACATTTGTGGATTTGAAAATGTCATCTACAGAAATGATTGATCAACTTCGTTTCGAAATGGTTAAACTACTGTCCAATGTCGCCACTTGAGATTCTGCCAACTCCTCTGTGAAGTTCCTTTGACTCAGATTTACCATTGCTGCTGTGTTTTCCCTTTACAGAAATAACCACACGATCTTGATTTGCTTGGATACTCTTGCAAACACTCATGTTCATGCAAAACAAACCCTCTAAATATTAAACGTTCACTCCCTCCAGAGGCTAATAAATCAATGTTTTCTGATATGCACCCACTTGATTCTCACTTTGTCACAGACCGACTAACAGACGTTACATCACTACCACAATAAGTCATCGTGTCTTGTATTTTCCTTCGTTAGATGCATCTCATAGAAGTTCTTATACTCTGATCTCTGCTCTGTTTTCTCACTCCTACACTGTTCTCCAAAAGAAAGGACAAAATAACACCCTCATCTGAGCAATCACAGCAAACGATAGTCAGATCGTCTCCATCCCTCGTCGTAGGATAATCCTAAATCCACATCACATCTCTTCTCACACCCCCAGTTTTCACTTTAAGTTGAGCATCACCACTCACTCTGTCGGAGCTTTAAAGCAGTGCCAGTGACCACCCACTCCAGCTCTTATCCCCTCTTCTTCCCCTCTCCTCCAATGTCCATCAGTCATTGTTCCCTCTCCATCCTCCTCCTCTCCTCTCTTTTCTCCTCTTCTCCCAAACCCTCGGCCGTGATCTTGATTTCTCACCAGGAAATATCCACCAAAGAGGCTGTCCAGGGACAATATAAGAAAGCAAGAGAGGCCGAGACCGAGCTGATAATGTCATGATTTATGGGCCCTGCTCACATGTTGCTGTAACACTCGAGAACTACAACACATGACCACGTAGGTCAGATATGCCACTGTTGATTTAAGACTTGTTATGTCTTCTAATGCCAGGTCAAGGTCACAGAGACTCATGATCATCACTTACATGTAAAGGTAACACCTCAGCTATGCTTCTAACAGTTTTCTTTAGTCCTACTTATTTAATCTGGCTTTTAGCTGATTACATGTAATATTATTCTTATTTTAACCCTTTTATTCTGTTTTATTTCTACATTTCAGTTAAATTTTTTTATTTGGAATTTTATTCCTTGTTAAAGATGCTATGAGGACTTTCTAAGTAATTACAAAAAAGTCTCACTTTTAGATATATGCCTGATCCAAATACACACTTTAAGATGAGTTTATAGCATCAAAAAAGGTTATCTATAAATGCTATTCCTTAGCTTCGCGGTCGGGTCGGACAGGGCTGGACTGGCCTGGATACTCAACTTCAGGAACAAGACAATTAAAAATAGAGCAAATTTATATTATTCGGACACATCCTAGAACACCAGGCTGTAAGTAGCGATATATAGCCGGCTACAAAACTAGGATACTAAGTTTTCCAAAAATTGCTTGTTGTCACACATCAAAAACTACCGCTACGTAACTAGAAAGAGATACATTACCTCGTCGTTTTGCATCCTGTAAGTTGTTAAAAAAAAAGAAGTTGTAAAGCAATGCAGAGTTCTGAGGAAGGTCCGAGCTGCATTCATTAGCATCACAACAAACACACGCTTTGTCACCGTGCGTGCTCATGGGTAGCAGAGTCTTTATGTCTCCGGAAATAGACTCTCCATATAGCACCTTTAAATGTTTTTCCTTTTGTTATCCTATTTTAGCTGATTTTATTATCAATGTTGGGGAAGTTACTTTTAAAAAGTAGTTTGCTCGTTACTCGTTACTTCTTTACTTACTTACTTTACTTAGTTACCCTCTATGAAAAGTAACTTTTCACGTTACTTGTTACTTTTCCACTGCTCGACTTTGGACAGAACTCCATATCTGTTCCTAAATGTGAAGGCCTACAACAAGCTCTAATACAGAGAACATAACAGATATTTCTTTTGTGCTCTTTGTTTTACAAAATCACGTCACATCCTGTGTGTAATGAGAGCTCCTGTCAAGTGTTTCCAGGTCGATAAAAACAAGCCAAAATGAGCAACCTCCAGCTATTTCCTTTCCTAATGTGATATATTACTTTTTAAAAAGCGAAATCTGTGTAAAGTTAATTTTCATCGACATTACATTTCAATATCACAGTGCCAAGCATCTATTCAAAAAAAGAACGTTGCTTATAATAAGCAGACCTTGACAACTTTGGCTATGGCGCATGAGTGTGTTTGGGGGAGTGCGCCATAACAAGGAAACAAGGAAGTGGACAAACTACCTACTGCAGTTGTGTTTTTGTTTTATTATTAGGAGCTGGAAGCAAATCAGCTGAGAAGGCAGCTTCAGTGTCAGATCTATCTGTGGGAAAAGTAACGTCCCGCCACATTAAAAAAAGGAACTACGTTTTGTTACCAAATTTTCAGTAGTTGTGCGTTACTTTACTTTTTACCTGAAAAAGTATTTACATTACTGTAACGTGCTATACACACAACACTGTTTATTATGCATCTGATGCTACGCTTTCTCATTTTACCATATAATTTATCTACATTTTATTTTATATTATTATATTTTATTTATTTACTTATCTTACCCTTAAGTATTTTTCTAGTATTTTTAACAATAATTTTAGTTTTAGCTCCTGTGTTTCCTCATTTTTAATTCAACATAGTGTCTCCTCAGTCCTCTTATTTAGTTTTCTGTCAATTTCCTTTTTATGTCTCTGTGTCTTTGAGTAAGTGAGTGTGTAAGCTGAATGTGGATTAGGGGAGGTGGGGTTGCAGGGGTTTTATGTTTTTATTTTATGCAATTATGCAATTTTCTCCTTTTTATTTCACTTAATTTATTTTATATTATGCCCTATGTAAAGCACTTTGTATTACAAAATCCTGTATGAAAAGAACTATACAAATAAAGTTTGATTGATTGATTGATGGTCTCAGGATTACAGAGATTAGGTTGTGGTGTTCATAGGTTGGCAGTCAGGACAATGTTTGATGTCAAATTGATCAACTTCATACTACCACTTACCTGTGTTTCACTGGTGAAAGACATGGCCTGACCACTCACTACTATAACATTCATGCAGCTCTGAGCTCTGGTTATTACATTTAAAGGGGATACACATCATAGCCAGGACACTCTTGTAATTGATATTTTTTTTATCTCCGTGTGGCTTCCTGGTTAAATTAAGTTTAAGTAAATTACTACAGTATTAGATAGTTGACAAGAGAGAAAGGTAAGGTATGATACAGCAGTAAGCCAAGAATAGCACTGACTCTTACTCCCTTTTCAGACTGGCAAAAAAACACTTTTAAACCTGGTAACAATCTGCTCCTGTCGGCAGTTTGAAAGGGTCTAATCGGCATTTTGACTCAGGTTGACTGACCCTGCAAGCGACACAGGTTTTAACGGCTCACACCCAGGTCGTAGAGCATTGAATCAAAAAAAATCTGATTCAAAGCCTCCGCCCCATTTAAAATGAAATAACTACTCACTGTAAATTTATTTCCAAAATATACATTTATTTATACTTAAAATATACATTTAAAGTGCCTCCAGGTCAAAAAATCCACACAGCAATTGACACAAAGTGCCTGTGCACTGTAGTTTTATACACTTGTTTGAATTAACTATGAAGATAACAAAATGCCTGAGGTAACGGTTGTTGTAAAAAATAAAAATCTTAATAGAAAGGCAAGGGTGGTCTGCTTTGTAGATGACGAAAAACTGCTTGAGCTGTGGGACCCTGCAAACCAAACCAATTCCAAATTACAGACATTGAGGGACCTTTCTTGGGCAGGAGCCCCTCTTTCTCCTTGCCGGTTACGGCTGCCGCCGCCATGTTGTTTATGTTGTTTATGCGCATGACGTCTCGGGGGAGGAGAGTGACATACTGCAGGAAGTGCACTACGGGTCGGCCTCGGGAAATGAACGGGTTGAATTTTTAAAAAAAAATCGTTAAACTCATTATATTCACTTAGTTTATTATAATTGTTGTTGTTATAATTTATAATTTTACTTGTTTATT
Source organism: Scarus forsteni (assembly GCA_036419115.1). Lineage (NCBI taxonomy): Eukaryota > Metazoa > Chordata > Actinopteri > Labriformes > Labridae > Scarus > Scarus forsteni. Next base: position 18,900,051 of record JAZDUH010000341.1, on the reverse strand, counting down.
TTTAGTTTTGTTATTATTATTTGTTTTTTGCTTCTTTTATGTTTTGATAATAAAGACAAGATGTATACAAAGTATATACAAAAAAGTAAATGATACATGTATGTGCTGTGTCTTAAAATAAAAAAAGTTTAATAAAAAAAAAAAAAAATCGTTAAACTCAAGTTTCAGGAAAAACTAATTGATTTGACTTGCCAACTCGATTTTTAAATCGTATTTATTTTTTGCCCAGGGCTACCAGGTCGACCCGCTAATTTACACCAATAACGTGCCCACAGCATAATGTCACGCCCATCCCTTCCATCTGTAACTTATGTGACTCTTGGCAATCTCAGCAACAAATTCCATCCACCTTTGTGTCATCAGCACTTGAATGTCGTTCAGTCTGTGTTCAGTTTGTACATTTTTTTTTTTTTTTTTTTTTTTTTATGTATTTTTTTGGGCATTTTGTGCCTTTTTTAATGATGGGAGAGAGACAGTGGACAGGCCTGTGAAAGGGGGAGAGAAAGCAGGGGAAGAAACTCCGCAAACTGGTCACAGGCGGGACTCGAACCTGGACCGGCAGAAGCACGTACATGGGGTGCCTGGTTGCTAACCACTCTGCCAAACCAGCACCCCTGTACATTTTTAAAGAGGAACAAAAGTACAAAGTACAGAAAACAGCTGACCAACGTGTCCACGTCTTCTATGCTCCTTTCCATTGTCTACATGGTCATGTTTCATTCTCGCATGGATGATGTCATCAACGTGATGGCACCTGCTTGACGCACCAGAGGAAAAAAAACAGCCATGCAGCTTGTCTGCTGCTGATTAGATCCAGGTCTGCTGGCAGAGTCCCTTGCCGATTGGTAGTGGGTTAACCAGCGTTGAAAACCCCACGTTGACCTGCTAATTTTACTGTGAAAGTGGTTTAAGTCACAATGGCCAGAATATAAATTGGAGGCATTTGCAAAATAGTGGTCAATGTATGGGGGGTACATGCCCCTATGACAATCATTGCAGTCATCTTGGTATCATAAATTTCTTCAGTAGCACTTCAGAGTTCGAATAAGGACACATTTCGGTCAGTTGAAGTTTTAATGTGCATTATAATGTGCTTTTCTTTTTTCTTAAATTTATTCAGAGGTCAGTGACTTAGAAAAGCAGGTCAGATATAGTGATAAGTCCCGGCCTACAGTTTTTCAGTGTCCAAAAACTTCAATCAGAAGTACCCCTGTGGGTTTCACTTTCCTCGCTCAGGCTGAAACTTTCCATCTGACATCTTAGTTGGGCTTTGTTCCTTGATGCTGTTTGAATAAAAGCACTCTCTTTGGCCCGAAGCAAACCACATCAAATCAAACACAAGCTGGGCTGTAGTTGTTGTTGTTGCTGACACTTGTCTCAATCCCCTTTGTTCCAATGTCCATATCAGCAGCCCACCGCTCTCTGACGCCTGTCCAAACAGGACTACACATGGCTGCCGTCCCGCTCTCCTTAACACGGTGTGGGACTCTTCACAGCTCCTTTAGCCTGCTCCGGGAAATCCACTGTGACCAACGCTCCCGGACCGGACAAGGGGAGACAGCGTCCCCTTACGCCTCAACCCCCGGGGGCTTGAACCGAGTGTAACGCTCCCTACCCACAAACCACTGGGGTATCAGCCCCTCTGTGCCCACACCCCCTCAGCAAAAAGAGAGCGGCGCTTTTACGGGACGCACCTCTGGGATTCGTTCCCCGTCCCGCTCGAGGTCTCGCCGCAGTTATCTGCTCAGGGCCAGGGAGCGGGGACAGGCGTGGGACGGAGGGGTTGGACCGGGGTAGGGGGGGCAGCACCGATCCATTTGAGGCGATGAGGGATCATCATTGTCTCCCGTCTCACCCTGTCACTTAGTGTTACCAAACCTCAGGCTGACAGTCGGTGCATCTCCATGTGTGCGATTACACTAAACATCGCTGGATGTGTGGTCTTGGCATCCAACTCGCACACGCGCACTTTACAAGTCCGCACACACTCTCTCTCGACAACACACTCCGCACACACAGACGTACTGTCATCACTACAGGCGCTCCTCGGCAAACCTACACATCGGATTGTGAGCTCTTCCTCACAGACTGTGTGTGGGAGGGACAGAGCCACAGGCGCTAAGTGTCTCTATAGCCCATGTGAAATCACATGTAGGCTGCGATGAGCCTCCAACCATACCAGGCACAATCACATGGAGATACAGGGGGAGAGGGAGCTTTAGAAGACCACCAAGGATAGCAGCGTGGCACAGGCTGTCTTCGTGTTAAGGCCTTTTTCTTCACTGTTCCAAAGTATTCACCACTTAAAACAGATTAAGAGCTCGGGGAATAAACAGGCCCGATGCTATGGAGTGGGGAAACAGGAGGAGGGTTTCAGGAATTAAAGAGCAGGACGAGAAGGAGAAGAGCCTTTCAGATCATACTGCCTCCAGTAGAAATCAGGATTGTTGAGATATTAAGGTGCTCGTGATGGAACAGATGAGCAAAAGGAGGTAGAATAGAGACATTTGGGTTCCTACATGGCAGCGTAAATTGTGACAGCACTTCTTAGTTTGGTTTTAGCTTTGGTATTTTGCTAAGTCTAGTTTTAATTGATGAAATTTCACATTTTAGTTGAGTTACAAAATACCAGAATTGACAACAAACAGTGAACCTGCTCGACGTCAGGGCTATTCAATTGGAAATTCCATCGGGCCAGATATTGAGACTTAGGACATGAGCTGGGCCAGACACTTAACCACGTAAAAAACACAAATATATAACAAACACACTGGATGTTTTTTATTTATTACCATATCCAAAAGGGCACAAGCCCATTAAAAAGCAGTACTTAAACTAATCTTCTGCTGATATACTGTTTCTTTACATTTAACACTTCAAACAGATAACAGTAACACGTATTGACAGGTAAATGATGGCACACATTGAGGTGCGTATGAACATAAAGTGCAGATTAAAAACACCATCTTTTGGTCACAATTGAAAGTGAATTAAAACTAACTTGCTTAACAACAACCTTTCAGAACATGTTGCATTCAATGTCTGTAATAATGTTGGACGATGTGTAAGACTTTGTCAATGTTTGTAAAAGATTTTTTTTTTTCTCGCGGGACATAAATCCCTATCACCTTGATTTCGGGCCACTCAAGGGTTGCTTTTGGGCTTCATGTAGCCCTTGGGCCGCTAATTAAATAGGGCTGCTCTATGTGAATATGTAAATTCATACAAAGATTGGCTGTGATTGGATCTCTCACCAACTTATCCAGCAGCAGAGTAACAAGAAGCAGGATGGATGGAAACTAGGGCTAAACAATTTTAGGACAAGATCTCCTTTAGATTCTTCTGGCAGATATTGCGATTTCAATTCGATTCATGGTTTTCTTCAAATAAAGCTTCAATGCAATATTCACGCTGTTTACAGAATAGACAACAGTAAGGACATCAATGATCAAAAGCACATAACACATTATTCATCCTCTAATATTGATGATAAATAATCTGTTTTCAATATTTAAGGGATACTCCAAAGTCTGTACCTAAACAGAGGCTTTGTGTTGTTGACCTGCTTACCAGAACCATAGTCGTACCAAATCGGCAAATTTGTAAAATAGTATCTGTGAAATAGTTGACACAACAGATCCTGTGTCAGTCAGGAGCACTGCAAAGTGTGGCTGCTTTGGCGATCACAAGACTGCGTTGTCTGATACGAAAATGATAAATCGTTTAGCCCTAATGGAAACTGTAGCATACAAAAAAGTAAGTCAACATTTGGACAATCAGCTTTCTCTTTAAAAGGCTCTAAACTCTGGAATTCATTACCAACCAAATCATATTAACCACAGACTTAAAACCCTTCTCTACAAAGTTCACGTGCTAGCTAAAAGCATACCAGAGCTGTAATCAGTCTTAGTTTGACTTTTTTTTTTTTTTTAATTTTGAACTGGTTTGCAGAATTACTTGTTTTTTATGTGAACATGTATTTTTATGATTTGTTTATTTAGAAGCCCATCTAGGGACAAGAGTTGGAAATGAGCATTTGCTATAAACTCTCTGTGCCGCACATCAGATTCATGCTCAATGATGGAACTATGTTAGACTGCATCGTCCCTGTTAAACTAATACATTCAAATCAAATCCCACCACCACCAAGCTAAGGCAGCTGTGGTTGGATATATTCCTAACTTTTCCCTTCTTTTTACATGACCAAATTAGGTAGATAGAATCAAGTCTCTGTCAAAAATTAAGTGTAGTTTCTATTTGTTGTGATGAAAATGTCAGTTAATTTAGTTTTTGTTCTTGCGCAATTGTTTTTGTTGGTAACTGTCTAGTTTTCATCAAGGTAAAAAAAAAGGTTGCTGACGGAAACTTAAAAAAAAAAAAATAGTCAACAAAATTAAGACTCTGTCAATCAATCAATGAACTTTATTTGTACAGCACTTTTCATACAGGACTTTGTAATATGAAGTGCTTTACATGTGAAATAAAACAAAATTACAATAAGTGAAATAAATTGCATCATTGCAGAAAATGAAATTATAAGACCTCGCCCCCGACATATTCAATACACACACTCACTTACTCAAACACGCAAAGACATTAAATGGAAATTCTGACCAAAAACAGAATTAGAGGACTAATGCTGCGTTCACAACGCAAGCGACCCAGCTACCAAAATCGCGTCGCCCACTGACGTATGGTCGCACGTCCATAAATACCTCTATTGGCCACCGTTGCAGTCGGCCGTTGCTCGGTGACGTCACGCCCGCTCGAGTTTCACCGGGATCATATCATATATCACATAATAGGATGTATAAGTGGACATTATTCCAGGTGTATCCTTTTCACTCACTTATCAAACACAAAACACTGCAGCTGATTCCCTGCAGCAGCATTATCTGTGAGTTTACCGCGGTCAGTCTAGGCTGAACTAATGTCCTCACTGAGATTAGTTACGCCTAGACGCAACTCATCCCCCCTGTAGTCCGGATGAATAACTGTCTGTCTCGGGTACTGTCACACATACGCACACCGCTGATTGGCTGTTGCTGCACAGCCACGCACGACATCGCCTGAATAGATCAACTTTTTTTTACGTTGACATCGCGCGACAAGCTATGTGGTAGTGTGACAAGCGACTGTCGCGTTGCAGGAGGGTTAGCCCCGCCCCATCGCGGCTGTACATTGACTTTGCATGGAGAGCGATCGCTGAGGTAGTACAAGTAGCGTGCGGTGTGAACGCAGCATAAGGAGAGTTGCCTTTTCCAATCAGTGTGGTCCTTACTCATATCACTTCATTGTGCACAAGAGCACCAATCAAAGCCTGAGTGTGTCCGGCCTTTTGGCTTGATTTAAAGGATGTGAAGGTGTGTGGTCAACATCCTATCGATGTCCCATCCTGCTCCTTCACATTTTGTGGTTCAGTATGATCCGACAGAAACCGAACAGTGGGAGGAATTTGTCAGATCAGGACTCCTGCACATCTGATTAGATCCTGTGAGACGCTGTGATAAAGAGGTTTCACACGTTTATGCCTGTTTTTGGTCAAGATAGCAGCATCATCAAAGTTAAGTGCTGATTTAACGTGGGTGGATGTTTTTTTGTTCATGGTAGAAGCTCATAGTTCACACAATTGTTCTATCAAATGTAAAAAATAATAAACCACAGTGAGCTTTTTGTATCAGGTGAAAGGGCACTAGCTGCTTTTATTTATTTTTTAATTCAGCAACTTACTGGCAAAGGAGTGCCCGTAAGGTACCGAAAATATTTTTTACTGTAGTATTAATAGGTTTTGTCTTCTTTATTTTATTCAATTTTATAAATGTATTTCAATTCATCGTATATTAACTTTTTCAGAATATCATATTTTCTGTAATTTCATATACAGTATCATTCCTGTATTTAACGCTACAGTTTCTTTGCTATATTCCAAATGTGTAAATGTAATGTTTTTTTTTTAACTTTATATTTATGTTACTGCATGCTTAACTATTTTTCTTATGATTTAATAGTGGCATAATATTTTTTAAAGAAACAAAATCACAAGTTTTTATCCAATAAAAGACAAACATTGTCTCATCCAAAAATGTTGACCTGAATATTCCCATCAGCCCATTGTTATTTACAGTAATTTACTGTATTTACCCTTTAGAGTAGCCCCTGATTATTTTGGTGACTTGTAGTATTGATTGTTGATGAATTGCAAACATGTATTCGCTAAGAAAATGGGCATTGTTGATCAATCAATCAATCTTTATTTGCATAGTGCCAATTAATCTCAAGACACTTAACAATAGAGCACTAAACTCTTCATTTTATGGATACAAATATATGCATAGATACTAGGGGTGTAACGAAATTTCGTGCCATGAAATTTCGTAATAAAATTCAAAGTCGCACGAAATAAAAAGCACGAAGGGGCGCTGCACACCATTGAGACTGGTGATTTTTTACCCTCCTCACCTACCGTAGCACAACACTTGCTTCAAAATGGAGGAAGACGAGGTCGAGGACTTAGCTGACGCTCCTCCATCAAATGAATCGGTTGTGTGGACCTATTTTGGCTTCCCATGTAAAAGACGAGAGAATGATGAGAAGATTGCGGACAAAACAACAACTGTGTGCAAAATATGGGTTCATCGTATACTGCAGCGAGTACAACTACCATGATGTACCACTTACAACGCCACCACAAAGAGAAGCTACTGGAGACTACACGGAAAAAAAGACCAAACGACTCTACGGTGCACTGTTATAGGCTAAATATTATAGTTCACAGTTCAGACATTTATAGGTCTAAACTGCAGCTTTGAGGACTATTTGTTTTCCTTTTCATTCAAGAATGTAGTTATCCTGATTGTTACAACAACAAAGCACTTTTTATTGAGATTTTATGTTTGTATTTGCACTGTAGTCCAAAAAGGGGAAAACTGATTTGTACTGATGCAGAAATATTTTTGTATGTCTGCATTAGGAAGAAAATAAAGAAAATTAGATTTTGCACAACTTCCTACTTTTGGGGATTTTTTAAATTTTTATTTTGTATCGTGAGTATTTCGTATCGTGTGCCCTGTTTCGTATTTCGTATCGTTTCGTGAGTTTACCATTTCATTACACCCCTAATAGATACATATATATACTTATAAGTTTGTTACCTCCACCAAAGAGGTAATGTTTTCGGGAGAGTCTGTTTGTCTGTCTGTGAACAAAATAACTCAAAAAGTTATGGATGGATTTTGATGAAATTTTCAGGAAATGTTCAGCATGGGAAAAGGAAGAAGTGATTAAATTTTGGTGTTGATCCAGATCACCGTCTGGATCTGCCATGATGAAAAATGCGATTTTCGTGAATAACTACTGAACTAAAATAGATATCATTATGAAACCAATTGCTAATGGTATGTTTTCATGGTCAAGGAATCTAAATATTTACATGAAATAAAGGTAGGACTAATATTTATGGTGAAAATCACAATATGGGAGAGGACTGTGGTGCTGGTGGAGGTCTGTGCTCTCCGAGTGCTTTTCTAATTAATATTTTGGCCATCTCCAGTTTGTTATATTCTCAAACATGCAGCAGTATCAAGTGATCTCCATCAAAACGTTTGACTTATGTCCTGTGATATCCAAAATCTGATTAGTATTAAGAAACTGCTCCTGGAATTCCTCCTCAACAGGCTTTTGTGAAGGTTTTTTTAAGGCCTATTGAAACATCCAGCCTGTGTTAGGAGGGTCTTAAATTGGTCTTGAAAGGGTTAAATTCTGGGCTGCGTGACTTAAGAAAGGCAGCACAAACTTCTGGCATTTAACCAAAAATAAAATCCATTTGAAAACCCCAAGTTCAACCACAAACTTTAGACTTCTGCTCAGAATTTCCCTCTCAAAGAGAAGACATTGGATTTGAGAGACAGGGTCAAAACTTGGCCATGTGGGATCTTCGCCAAAAACACTTTGATGAAGCTTGAAGAGTTTTGTTGCAGACGCAGATCAACAAAAGAGAAAAGACAGTCGGGAAAGTGAGGGGGAGGCTGAGTGAACAAAGTGGAAGCTTCTGCTAATCCCTCATCGATTCAGTCATGCCTTTTAAAAACATTTTTTTATCTTTGGGGACCTGGAGAAAAACACGGCCTCCTTTCAAAAATAACATTTAACTAACTTGCCACAATGATGGTGACGATAATGGAGAATGCCACCAGCTAGCGTCGAGCTGGTGGGCGTTATTATTGTGCCTTATTGCCCCCCCCCTTTCCCTTTACTGATTTGATTTGCACAAAAGATGTGAGCGGGAGGAAGATGATTACCATAACAAACACACAGTTGCAGGCGGCGCGCTCTTCCCCAGGGAAGTGTCAATCTAAGTGGGAGAGTATGTTGACATTTATAACCATCTGGGGGGGACATGGTCGCTATTTCTCAGCTGTTTAACTTCAATTAGGGGAGGGAGGGTGAAGTGGAAGGGAGGGAGCGAGGAGACGGGAGGGGACGACTTGTTACAGAGTGGTTAAGTGGAGGCAGAAAGGGTGCTAAGGGGGGAAACACATTTATGGGTGTCTCCTAAAGAGTCGTATTGTGGAGCGGCCTTTGTGGCTTCACGGTGATGGAGGGCTGCTGATAGCTGCAGGAGATTATGTATTGACGGAGGATGTAAATTTAGACTAAGGCCTTCGTTTTTTTTAAAGAACGACGGCACTTGTGAAGTTACAGCTTCTCACCATGGGTGGCAGGGACCGGAGGAAGTCGATTTCGAGGTCTTCTGCCTGTAGGATAATGTGTTTGGGGGTTTCTTTTTGGAAGTAGTCTCAAAGAAGTAGTCACCAACTTTTTTCCACTGAAGAACATCTATGATGCTAATTTAGATGGCCCGATCTATTTGCCTAAATTCACTGAGAACTATGAACAGAACTGAAAATTTTGATAATTACCGTCGAACTTCACATTCAAAGGTGCAATCTTATCCATTAAAAATGAAGATTTTGTAAATTCAAACTCACATTAGCACTTAACAATGTATGCAGCCTAATACAAAACAAAACCCATCACTCAAGACTGGAACAATGTTGGCATTATGGCTGGGTATTTTCAGCAACCTCACGATACGATATGTATCCCGATACTAAGGCCACGATGTGATACGTATCCTGATACACGTAAATTGCAAACATTGACTATGCTTTAAACAAAGTTTTTGACAAGTTTAGTTTCTTCTCATTAGAAGAAAATGAACAAGGATGAGTTTAAAGTGGTTCTGCAACTTAAGAGACATAAATACAGACCTTCAAAGATGGTAGACCTAAGTTCAAATTTAGAACATTTGCTTCATCATGTAGCTCGTCTTCTACCTTGAACTGTACCACTGTAAACATTACCCAAAGTGTATTGACAACAACTGTCAAAATATTAAGGCCGTATTGATTCTGTAGAATCCGTATCGATACACATATCCTGAAGGAGTGCGTGACGATATTTTGATGTATCGATATTTTGAGCACAGGCCTAGTTGGCATAAAACACAATTTCGTTCATCTTAATATCTTTGTAATACTAAAAACTAATGAGGTGGAGAGAAACCAGTCAGACCCAGCGTGTTTTCCATAGCAGCTGGATCCACCAGATGTGTCATGGATAAGCAAAAAGGTCTATCATGTGTTCGATAAAGATCTACTTGAATTGTCTGAAAGATCTACAGGTTGGTGACCCTTGCTTTAAGAGATCTTCGTCAATCTTTGGACAAATACTAGGGCTGGAAGATTTATCATTTTCAGGTTGAAATCATGGTTTCATGAATCAAGAACCTTAATGTATAGTAGTGTGTGGCTGTTGTCCACCCTGCCATACCTACACCCTTGAAGAGTAGATCTATTTTTACCAACTCTATTATTGAATCTGCCTATTCTTCTAACTTGACATATTTCCTTGTTGAATCTTCTGGATTTTCCGTACATAGAAAAAGTTTGCCGACACAAGTTTTCAGGGCCAGCGATGTAAAACAAATGGCACTCCTGATTTTTAGTGCTCTTCCGCGTCAACAAATGCTTTACGAAGTGTGTGGTGTTCCTCCCTCAATGAATCACACAGATTGGATATTGTTCTGTGTCATACATTTTGGTTTCTGTATTCTTGCTGACTGCCTCTGATTTGAGAGTCTGGATTTCACATTTTTGCAGATGTATGTTTGTTTTTAGCAGGTTTACGTACAAACTACTGGCCGGATTTTGCTGAAATTTTCAGGAGATGTTGGTAATGGTTCAACTTAAAAATGATTTATTTTTGTTGGTGATCCAGATAACTACCATTAGCAAACTATTGTTTTTGTTCAAGTATCACATTTACAAGACAACTTTGATTCCCCTTTAATTCCGAATAAACTTAAATCTTCATTTACAATATTTATAATGACCGTGTAAACAACTAATTGCAATTGAAAATGAAAATTCTGAATAAAACTTAATTCCAAGTGGCTGGTTAAATCTGATTTCAAATCTGAATTAAATAAGTCCTCCATCATGTATACGTTCGTTCCTACGTACGTACGGTGACATGAGGCACTGACAGGAACTGGATGGCTGCCTGAAACAAGCCTTGAACTCGAGCCGAGACAGTTTGTTACCCCTGCCAAGGAGGTTTAAGTTGTTGACGGTGTCTGTTTGTTTTTTTGTTTGATTGTTTGTTTCTCTGTTTGCAACATAACTCAAAAAGTTACAGATAGATTTCAATTAAATTTTCAGGAAATGTCCGGATTGGGACAAGGAACAAATGATTAGATTTTGGTAGTGATCCGGATCACCATCTGGATCCAGGAATTTTTTAAAGGACTCTTTAACATTGTGAGATAGGACCATTTTTTGTCATTTGTACATATGTTTTTATTATCAAGGAATCTAAAAATTTAGCTGAAATAAAGGAAGGACTTATATTTACGGTGAAAATCACTATATGGGTGAGTTTAGTATGGGTCTAGTTTGATTATAGCCTTAGAAAGTTTGGAAATTATGAAGGAGTGGATGGGCACAAGCATTCAAATGCTGAGCTTTTTTTTTTATAGCTGTAGCATCCGAGTTGGACGAGGTTTCCCTGACAGAGACGATAAACTTGACTTTTCTTCCGGTAGACAATATATCTGCCCCGTGTCCAATCAGAACCATTCCCAACCTCCAAGCCTTGAATAAAGGCAAACAAGCATGTTTTTCATGTAAACCTCAATTTAGAATTACTTTTTTCATGTAAACATGAAGGAGGAAACTTAAAAATTTTAAAACTTTAAATTCCGAATTAAAAACATCCTGTAACCATGGCCAATAACTGTCTTACCAATAATGATAACATGATTCTGAGTGCTAGGTGTGGGTTTTCAGGGTCAAGGAATCATATTATGATGGTAACTATATCATAGAGCTATTGCTTATTGATGTAACAGCAACATATGGGCTGCTTTCTAGTGGCAGATGGGACTTACAAGATGCTAACTGGAAGCTAACTTCAAAAATGATCCCATCACTGAAGACTTCTTGAGGTTGCTCTGACATGAGGATGAACTTGTTAGATATTAGAGGTCTTTATAGCCTCGAATCTTGAACCCAAGATGCACCTAAACTATAAAGAAGATTTATACCTGTAAAACTACAAAGACCCCACCACACAAACCTTTTTTTGACCCCCTTCTGTACCGCCACTGTCCCACTATTGTGTTGTATTGTATATAACCACCACAGCGGTCGTTCTACTTTAAGGTCAGTGTCAGAAATTCTCGCCCCAATAAAACGGTAGATGTTAGATCCCAGCAGAATGGACCACAAATGAAAGACGGACACCAATAATAAAATGATGACGGGTGGTGGGGGGGTTAAAAAAAGGCCCTATTGGACAGGAAATAAAGTGCGCTGTCAGTCAGTGGCGGCGGCGGTGCTGCCAGAGTCACATCTCCCAGGTTATTGCTTATTGTTTACTCCTCTCTGCAAAAGTCAGAGGTCACAGAGACCACATCTATTCCCCCACCCTCCGCCCTCCGCCTCCATTCTTCTCCGTCCGTGCACAAGGAGGAACAAAGAGCGACGGCAGGGGTGGAGGGCGGAGGGATGGCGAGTCGGTGGCGGCGGTGGATGGTGGGGAGTGGAATTAGAAAAAAAAAAATATAGAAAGGGAGAGCAGCGATCAGACGGTGCTGATAAGGCGAGGAGGCAGTGGGGGGGGGGGGGCGGGCCGGCGAGGGGGGGGCGGTGGTGTTGCTGTGAGCTTCGGGTGTGGGGGGGGGAGTAGGTGGAGGTGGTGGGGAGGGTGATGTGTGTATTCAACTCCGGGCTGACTCCTCTTATGCTAATACAGCCAATTTCCTCTTTTATTTCATTTCTGGAGCCGAAATCTGCGATCTGCGATAAGGTTGCTGTGGAGACCGCCTGTTCCCCGGGCGGATGCGGGCAGCCGTGTGATGGAGATGTGTAAGTCGGCGGGAGCAGCAGGGAATGAATAATTTAAAACTCCACCAAGCTGGAGAGATAAGAGAGAGCAGGGCTGAGGCCTCCCTCTCTCCTCTCTCCTCTCTCTCGCTCGCCCTCACCCCTACCCACAATCCATCTCTCCACCTCACCCCTTTCCAATCCCTCTTTTTTTTTTTCTCTCCTCCCTCCGCCCTTTCTATTTCTCTCTCCGGACATCTAAGGCTTCATCCTCCAAAGCAGGCTGACCTCCAAGGTCAAGGGCATGATGGGTAATTGAACCGGCGGTGGTTTGGGGCCCCGTGGATGATACAGCACAGTCTCTGTCGCTCTCTCGCTCCGATCCAAACGAGATGAATCCCGGGCCGCATGCTGCCAAGTGTGCGAGCATTCTCTCGGCGAACTTGGTGTTTTACTCACGAGTTAAGCCCACTTGGCTCGAGTCGCTCTTACATTAGTCACTCGGAACAACAGCGGCTCTCCAGCGCACAATGGCCCCCGACACTTGAATGTAACACATGCTTGGAGTGGTGGAGTGTTCAGGCTTGGCGGTGCTCTTGTGTAAACACGACGGCGAGGGCTTCAGGTCTTTAGATACGAGAGTGAGCGAGTGGTATCAGGTTGTCGTTCATTCTGATGAGTTATGAAGGAAAATGTACAACCGCAATCTTAGGGTGAATCCCAATTCTACCCCTCAGTCCTTCCCCTTAGCCCTCTGTTTTGAAGGCAAGGGTGAAGGGGGGAAAACACACTGCTGAGAAACGAGACGCCACTCGATTCCCGCTCCACCATCACCCAGAGCTGTGACATAAGCAGATGCGACAATAACCGTAGCCACGGCTGCGAAAGCTAGCTTGTTATGGCAAGAAATTTGAAAATGCAACCAACAACAAAAAACATGATTAAACCTTTAACTTCCAGCTCAACCGCCTGGTAGACCAAACTTGGCGTAACTGTCTTATTCGCTTCACACTTCTTAAACCTGATTAGGCCATCTATTTCGTGGAAATTGAACATAAGAAAAAAGCATTATGTCTTATCAAAGAGGGAAATTTGTCCGATAAACGAACAGTGTTCTAAAAAAATGGTCAGAAAAAGAAAAAAATGGCTGTTATGAATTGAATATGTCATCCAGAAAGTTACAAGAATCTTTCAAGAATGACAGTTAACCTGATTTTTATTTATCTCTTTTCACTTTTACAATTAAAACACTTCTTGGATGCTAAACTTCCACTTCAACCATTTGGCAGAGGTTAATGGTTTATAAATATTTAGAATGTAAAAAAAATGTTGCATTAGTGCCCCAAAATGTCTATTTTTATGAGGAAGTTAAAGGGTTTATATTTACTTGATGATTAATTGCTTATATTTAAGCGCTTCCTTTAGCCTTCGCTCTGCTTCAAGTCGGCGAGCGCAGTGTATTATGGGAAATTCCCTTATCCCTTGGTTTCAACTGACGTCCTGGTCTGTCGTCATTTCGAGGGCTGTTTAGCCCTCACTTTAGCCCACTTGGGACACCACTTTACGTGAACGTGCAAAACCAAGGGGTAAGACAAGGGCTAAGGGGTACAATTGGGATGGACCCTTACTAAAGAGTGATTAAATTAAATTAAATTAAATTGGAGTTTTCTGTCATCACGAACTTTTACGATAACTGAAAAAGTTTCCAACAGATGTTGCTAAAGTTTTAGGGAATGAAACCTGGATGTGGATCAAGTACTTTTTCAAATGATTTGTTAACATTGCGAGATAGAGCAGTGTCCACATTTTCTCTATTATCTTGAAAGTTCTCATTGCAGTTTAAGTGCGAAATTAAATTAAAATTGACCCACGTAATTGACCCGGTGATGACACGGTGGGATGTAAGATGATAGTTTGGTATACGTGTTTGTAAATTCATATGTAAGGGTGTGCGGTAATATGTGGACTAACTATCATGCTAATGATGTGTGAAACCCCAAAAAAGTCAAATGTTGGAGTGTTTCTTTTTTCTGGAAAAAATTTAAAGAAAGGAAATATGTTTGGAGGTCCTTTTTATGTCATGCGCAATCAAGTTGTTTTTGTTTTTTTTTTTACCAAAACTGGAAAAAGTCATGTTAGCATGTTGTTGTTGTCAAATCTTGAGCTGAAGGAAAAAGGCTAATAACTCAATTTTTAAGCCAAATATGACCTAATCATCTGCACCAGCATGTTTCTCGGCCTGTTTTAAACCCAAAAAGTCATGTTTGAGCTTTTTTTTTTTGGAGTCCGAAATGCAAAAAACGTCAAATGTTAGCCTGATCAGGTTTTCAAAGCCTGAGCTCAATGGATTGTCATGAAAATTTTAGGGAATACATGTCATGACAAAAGGAAAACATGCTATGATTTTGGTTGTAATCCAAATTCAGCTGTTGATCTGGTCTTACTTTAAAGGATTTGTTGACATTTTGAGATCGCACAGTTTCAGTCGTTTTTTCCCCCAATAACTCATAAAAGAGTTTATCCAGATGTGACCTAGGTCTTTCAAAAACTCAACATTATTTGGGATCCTGTGTAAAACTAGAAATGCTCCAAGAGCACATACCCCCACCAAGGCATTTCTAAAACTGTTAGCTGAATTATAAGTGAAAGTTTTAAAAACTGGCCTATTATTCAGCGTTAACAAATATTTTAAGCAAATCTTGGACCACATCTGAATTCTGTACCCCAAAATCTGTTCTCTTTTTCAGACCATCTTTTGGGACTAAAAGACATGCTTTCTGTGATGATGCAAATCTGGATGGTCCAAAAGGAGAAAATAACCAGTGAGCACCATTATGTTGTGCCGAAATGTCTGTAACATGCCAGAAGCATTGTTGATTTTTACAGCACTTTTTACATTAATTTTAGTCTTTTACCTAAAATATCTTTTTGAGTTACTCTTAATTTAGTCTTCTAAATTGTTTTAGTTGATGAAATTTCCCATTTTAGTCAACAAAATCTACTCTAAATTTCGTCGTCTTGAAATATGAAGTGTAAGTTATGTTTCCTTGAATTTCTGAATTTGTATTTTACTCTTGGATTAAATCAAACATCGAACAACCCTTTACTGAAGGCTCGTAAAGTTTGAATGTCTAAATGAACAGAAACAAATTTAGCTTTTGTGTGAAATGCAGTCACCTTTATTTAGATTACCGGGCAGAGCATCTCAGTTACAATACCAGAACTGACAACAAACAGTGAACCTGCTGTACATGAATATATCAATTCATAAAGAGAGCAGCTCTGATAGGATCACTCCTCAACTCATCCCACCACCACTAAGCTAAGGCAGCTGTGATTGGATATATTCCTAACTTGTCTCTACTGTCTACATGACCAAATTAGGTCTGATTGGAATAAGTTAAAAACATTTTAGTCTAGTTGTTGACGTAAAGGTTAGGTAATTTAGTTTTTGTCCATGTGCACTTATTTTTTTTAATTATTTACTGTCTAGTTTTTGTCAGGGGAAAAAAGGTTGTTGATGAAACTATGATGAAAATAATTAGTCAACAAAATGAACACTGGTAAGAGGTCCAAGGAGACCAGCTTAAGTGGTTCAAGGTGACAGTAAGCCAGAAGCCTCAATGATCATTTGTTAAAACAGCGGTATGCAGGAGATCATTTCTGAAGGTGCAGCAGCAACAGCCCACCTGAAACAGTCAGAGAGGGTCTCATGGGGGGGCTCCTGTAGGCGATGATGCAGGTCACTAACTCGCCCACTCAGCTGGTTTGTCCTCCGTGTGTTACATTACATCCTCGACTCCTGCCTGTCTGGAGTCGCCAACCTGTTTTCATTCCTCAGCCACCGCACGAGGCTTTATCGCCATGGAGATAAACCCGGGCTTATAAACACCCCGCGGGTCACGTCCAGGTGAGGGGTTCACGGCGAGGTGTGGCAGAACGACGTCCACCCCTCCCCCGCCTCCTCCTACCTGTAAAGGAAGAGTGAGAAGTGGAGGGGAAAATCAGAACAAAAAAGCTGATTCATACACACACCACACAGGGCGCCCGCACAGGTAACGCCAACCCGAGCGTGACGCCTTCATCCCTGTGGCGCCAGGGGGGGACGGCCCGCCAGGGCACACATCAGAAGTTTATGGAAAAACTCCATAATCTACTTATATTTGAGCTTTAACACTGGACATTCTGTAAAAATTTTAAAAGGGTTTGAGCAATGATTTTACGAACTTAAGTTCCAATGAATTAACCCACATCTAGCACTCAGAATCATTGTTAGTTAGAAAGTTATAAAGGTATTTAAAACAATCGCTCGTGGTTGTCATCTGAATCACCACTAAAATCTAATAATTTTTAAGCTGGACCATCACCAACGTCTTCTGAAAATTTTAGCAAATCTTTCCAGTAGTTTTGCGTAATCTTGCCAACAAACAAGCGAGCATTAAATAAAAAAGTGAAATCCTTGGTGGACACTGTGCAAAATGTAAATACAAATCAGTAATTTCTGAGTAATATTCAATGTAATATGTTACAAAGACAATATATATAATGTTTAAACTGACACATTTTATTGTTTCTTAGCAATTGATTATTAATTTTAAATTTTTCCCGCAACTCGTCCCAAAAAAGTTTGGACAAGGGCAACTATCCTGGGAAATTTGAGGAATTCTGAAAAAAAAAAAAGCATCTCGCAGGTGAACAGGTTAATTGGAAACAGGTGAGTCATGATTGGGTTTAAAAAGAGGATCCCTGAAAGGCTCAGTCATTCATGATGAAGGATGGGGCGAGTTTCCACTTTGTGAAAAACTGCGTGAGCAAATAGTCCAACAGATTAATAACATTTCTCGATGAACAATCATCCACAGTCCGTAATATCATCAAAAAAAATCAACAAATCTGGAGAGAGCTCTGCAAGTTAGCAGCAAGCCCAGAAAACAACATTGAATGCCTGTGACCTTCAATCTCTCAGGCAGAACTGCGTTAATACCAGCATCAGTACACAGTTCATCTCTACTTCTACAAGGTCAAGCCAAACTCTAACATGCAAAAGACAAAGCGACATATCAACAACACCCAGAAACACAGCCGGCTTTTCTGAGCTCATTTGAGATGGAGTAAGTCAAAGTGGAAAAGTCTGCTGTCGTCTGAGTCCACATTTCAGACTGTTTTTGGACATCATGAACGTGGTGAAAATAACCAGACTGTTGTTGATGAAAAACCAGCTTTTGTGCTGTTTTGGTGCCCATGGCACAGGTAACTTGCACGTCTGCAAAGGTATATACAGGTTTTGGAACAACATATGCTGCCCCTAGGGACCTCTTCTCAGGGACATCCCTGCTTATCTCTACCTACGTTACAAGAACACTGGACTGGCGCCACACTTTTGCAAGGGTCCTTGATCAGCCAGTTACGTTGAAGGGTAAATGGCATTATCGGAACTGATATGAAAGATTTTTGACATTTAAACTAACTCTTTCCTGGTATGATATTAAGAGTCATGTTTAGCTCTCCAAGTCCACAGCCTGCCTCAAAAGTGTTAGCTTTGGTTCCACTGCTCTCATTTGTAAACTGAGGAAACATGCAAGTTAAAAGTCAGAAACAGTTCTTACAAATATATCAAACTGCTTTTTTGCTGTTGTTTTACTGTTTATCGTTAAAACCAAATTAGTTTTGTATATGTTTGTGCACCCTGAGAACTGAGTGCTGCCACTCATACACCGAGCATGCATTTATGCACAGTCAATTATTTCTGGTGAAGCATGATTAGCAGGATGGTCCCAAAAATCCAGTCCATAAATAGTCATGATAATGAGGGGGAAGCCTGTGTGTGGCCCATGACTGGTTTAATCGCACAAATACGTTAAACAACATCTAGAAAGAAGGGGTCTGCTTGTTTTTTTACCAGTGCCCCACACTTTCTAGATATTACATATACAGTATATGTGCACTTAAATAAATAGTGCTTTGTCTGTAACCTTGCAGTGCAACTGGATCCATCTTTCCAAGCTCCAGTCTACAATGACTCCGTGCTTGGCCTGGAGCATCTCGGCCCAGTTGTCGTCCTTTGAATTAGGAGGATGAGGGGGTAAGAGCAAGACGACAGCAGAAAGTGACTACTCGCACAGAGATTAGCTTAGATGCTAGCAGCTTCAATAGTAGTTTTTTATGATCTGGACATGTTTCTCGAGAGGAAGGACATTTTTGCTCCACTTCTGACATGTTTTGGCAAGTGTTTGTTCTTCGAAGAGACTTTTTGTTGTACTTGATTGACAGTGATTGACGGTACAATAGTCCAATCACCTACCAGACATGCTTTTGAATGGTTATACCCATTCCCATTCACTCTCTATGGGCTGTTGCTGAGACAGTCTAGTGGAATAGCTGGTCTAGCCTGCCTGTCACCAGGGCTGAAAGAATTAGCGTTTTCGGATCGAAATTGCAATTCCAGACAACACAATTGTGACCCAGGATCTCTTGTGTAAACTATTTCACACATACTGTTTTACAAATTTAAAGGCAGTTTGTATTTATTGAAGTGCTGGTAAGCAGGTGAACAACACAAAGCCTCTGTTTAGGAGTTAAAATGGAGTATTCTTTAAATAATGACAACACATTATTCATCATCAATTTTTAGATGATGAATGATGTGTTGTGTGCTTTTGATCATTTATTTCCTTGTCTGTTGCCTGTACTGTAAACACAGTGAATATTGCACTGAAGCTTTATTTGAAGAAAATCCTGAATCAGATTGAAATCGCAATATCTGCCAGAAAAATTAGGTCTTTCCCTAAACTCATTCAACCCTACCTGTCACTACTGGGTTTCTCCCCTGTATGAGTGCATTGCTTGAGTTTTTAGTGATGTTGATGTTGTCTAATTTCAACACTGTATCAGTGTTGACATTGTATTAGTTGTCAAATGTCTGTGATTTCTTCCACACCCCAATTTCCCTTCTGGGACAGATAAACTAACAAACTGACTAAACACACTGAATGGTCCATCTGGTGTGTGTTGGTAGTTCATTTGCCTGCACTTTGAGCTTTAGTGTAAAGTTGTGGTATAATAACAGCCTCTGTGTCTCAAGTTTATGCATTTAAAAGACTTATAAATTAACTTTATGGCTCTCTAGTTGAACAATGCTCCAGTTTTAGTGTTAAACTCTGTTGCATGCAGCCCATCTCATCTCAACACCACATCTCTGCCCTCATCCTCCTCCTCCTCTTCCTCCTCTTCAAATCTCACGGATAAGACCCGTGTTTTGTCTTCAGCCTGCAACATTCCTCCCTGCGACCTGAGACGCTCCGAACAACACGTACAGCCCGGCAGCAAACAAATAAAACACTCAAAAACATACAGGTGCCCTCTTCCTCTTCACTCCTGCACCAAAAGCTCCCCCCTGCAGTACCTCTCATCACCACATGGGGGCACTGCATACTTAGTGGACACCTCCTGCTCCTGCTTCTGCCTTGAACATGGAGTCCCACCGAGCAGAACAGGGGTAAACACACACACACACCTTGCAGATACTCCAGATTACATTGATAATACCAAAAATATTGGCCCATAGAAATAATACAACAAGGCGATAACGCCGCGCTATCGAGTTCTGATCATGATACCACAACTAAACGCGTGTGGAATATCAAGTCTCAGGAACAAGGGGCCCCTCGTCGCCAAAATAAAACAACACGAGCCTCATAAACATTACAGTGAGATTTTTTAAAGTGTTCTTCTTCTGCTCTTGTAAATAGAGCGGTTTAAATATGACAGGATATGAGCTCCCTCGTAATCTAGATTAAGGTTTGTCTGGGATGTGCCCAAATAGAAATTAAACGCACCCTTGAAATCTTTTCAAACAGGTCTGAATCCACGTCTGAATCCATCTTTATCATAATTCTGGCGTTATTATCTCTTTAATTAAATTATTCCAGTGTTAAAATTCTAAGCTGAATAAAGGAGTAATAATAACTTTTAATATATTTGTTTTAAATAAGGGAGATTTCCTCGCTCTGTGTTTTTATTTTGAAAGGGAATGTTAGATTTACATTGGTTTAATTATGGAAGTCTCTATCTGAACTGGTGGGGAGAATAAAAACAGAATTGTAGGGCCTCAATTAAATCTGATGTTAATTAAATCTGATCTTGTTTTGTGTATTAATCAAGCGGCAATTTTAATCTAGTGAACACACAGACTCTAATAAGAAATGTGGATATAGACGACGAAAGAGAGAGGGAGAATTATTTTAATTTCATGCTTGTGATGATTTTTTTTTTTTTATTTAGCTGACTTGCATTAGTTCCTAATCTCCCCCTCGTCGTACCCACCAACCCCCTTTTTTTATTTCCCGTTCTGTCTTTATGCAATCTGAGCATCAGATGAGTGCAGAGCCGAGCGTCTGCACACGTATAAAGGAGAGGGAAACACGGCGGCTGATCTGGCCCTCAGTCAGCGAGGTGACTTAATAACTGAAGAGAGTGAACTCCGCTGCAGAGAGGTCTTTGTCAGAAAT
Source organism: Scarus forsteni (assembly GCA_036419115.1). Lineage (NCBI taxonomy): Eukaryota > Metazoa > Chordata > Actinopteri > Labriformes > Labridae > Scarus > Scarus forsteni. Next base: position 18,879,158 of record JAZDUH010000341.1, on the reverse strand, counting down.
GATTTATAAGGGAAAATGCAAAGATTTGTCTGTTTTTCTTTAAAGTTTGCACGTTTTAGAACACTCAAACAGGCTTGGATTCCACTGTTAAGCTTATTTACACATGCAAGCAATAAAAAATGATGTTTTTGTGCAGAAAAATACATAAAAGATGAAGAAAAATAGACTTTGGAGATCTTAAAAAAGCCATTCGTGCATGTAAATGGTGCAAAAAAGCATGCAACAATAAAACTGAGTTAGGATTTAGAGGAAAAAAGTTGTAAAAAGTCTGAATAAAACAGCAACAAGTTCCAGTAAAGACACCTAGTAAGGCTGTTTAACTCTGTTTTTGCGGTGAATAATTCCAGAGAAGATGGAACACAAGCACCTATAAAAAATCTAATGAAATTAAGACAGCAAAGAAGCAAAAGAAAAAAAGACTGAAAATGGAATTTAATGTGATGTTTAAGGGCAGAAAGATTCCATAGAAGAAGACAACATGTGGTTAAAGGCTTCAGCAGTTGTTATATAACAAGCACCGATGAGGTGGATGCAAAAAAGGTAGTTTTTATGGTAAGGTAGTGAAAGTCTGACTAAAACAGCAACAACTTGAACGGCAGCTTCAGATGTTTCGAACAGTCAAAACAGAAGAAGAATGAAAATGGAAAAAGGCAAAGTTTCTTAGGAAGTAATGTGAGCAAACAAAGCAAATTCCAATGAAATATACAAATAAAGTCGGAGTTTTGGTAAAAAGAGTGTAAAAAAGTGACAGAAATAGCAACAAGTTAAAAAACAAACAAACAATTTAACATGATGTTTAAATGTAGAACAATAACCACAGAAGAAGAGGAAAAAGAGAAAAACATTATAATCAGCAATGCATGCAAATATCAAGCCACTGATGAAATGGATGGAAAAATGTTGAATTTATGATAAGAAGGGGAAAGACACCATAACCGCAAGAGTGTGCAAAAGTCTTAGGCAGCAAAAATAATAATTATATACAGAATTATTAAGCAATTTGATTCTTAATGTCTGCAAAAATCAATGAGATGGAAAAAGAAACATCTCCAGAGGAAATTCAGCTTAAACAGCAACAGCAGTTTTTAATTAGTAACGTGTTCAAAAATGCAAGAACCAGTGAAAAAGATGGAAAAATAGATTTATGGTAAAAAGTATGCAAAAGTGACACAAAGTTCTGAGAAACAAAGCAACTCAATAGGCATTTTTAAATATTTAAATGCAAAACTGTTGCCATGTAGGAAGCGTAAAAATGTATGTAGGCTGGCTAAAAAACAGTTTTTTTTATAAAAGTGTGAAAAAATGCAAGAGCAAAGTAAAAAAAAGGAAAAGCAGGATTTATAGTTAAAAGTGTACATCAGACCAAAACAGCAAAAGGTTAAAAGTCAAAGTAAGACGTGATTTAAGTTTGTTTTAAATGCAGAAAATTCAACAGAAGAAGAATTAAAGTAGTAAAAGTATAAGGCAATGACTCTGACTGGGAGCAGCAGTGAAATTTTAGTCTGAAAATCTGAATAAAAATGTAAAAAGTGTAAAAGTGTCAGACCAGAGCAGGAACAAGTTCAAGGAATAGGAAGAATGTGCAAAGCATATCACCACTGAAGATGAATATTAATATTAATATGACTATAAAGGAACAAATATCCTCACGTAGAGCTGTAGATAAACACAACAGCAGCAGTGATATAGATACAAAACAAGAATTAACTGCAGAAAGTGTGAAAAAGTTGGACATGAACAGCAACAAGTTTAAGAAAAAACACATTTAGAAGCTTTTTTTCCACTTTTTATACTTAAAGCTGAATATTTGCTGATTCATCCTGAACTGTGTTTGTGTCTTTGACTCACAAAATGTGTGTTTTTGCAGAATAAAGGAAAATTAAACTCCCTTCACACTGCAGGGCTGTGATATTTATAAATTCATAGACGTCTCCTCCACTGAGGTGACGTTTGGAGCGCTGCAGCTCTTCATCACACAGAAGTGACCGCTGCTCAGAGCCGGGTTACACTGCAGCACTTCACATGAATGCATTTAAAAATAATAATAAAAATAGTAAAATAGCTCAGTGATTCTTCTGGAAAATGGTCATGATATTACACAGAAGAATTCCAAACATTCACAGAGAGGAAACGTGAATATTTAATAGAAAATTATTCTTTTTAAGAAGCAAATTTGGAAAATTGAAGGAACATAAATCACAGCTCTGATCAATATATCAGTGATATGCATGATGACAGCATTGACTAAATCCGGCCTTTAACCCTTTAATGCATGTTGACAACTACAGTACTCAGATATTTGGAATAAATTTTAATCTTTTAGGTTGTACCATGTCCAGTTACCTGGTGGTAAATTCACAAACCCTTGTCTTAAGTTTCATAAAAACATTATCTCCGCCCATTTTTACCATATTGAGATATCGCATCTTCAATCCAAAGCAGCTGATAAAGGGCAGATTGGGTATTATGCCTGTATTCAAATTTAAGAATATTTTATTATTTTTAATTTAAATGTTGTAATTCACAAGAGAGCAGTTTGATTAAACAGCCATTATACATATACTTCAGATTTTGCTTTTTCTTCAATTTACTCTCAATAAATAAACATATATGTACGGTGTCCTCTATAGTGGACAGATAACTCCCTCAAAATGTAACACTGAAAAAAAAAAGATTTTTAACTTGTTTGAAATTCAAAACGAACATTTTTAATCAGTGTGCTCAGTAATAAATCATATATCATATTATCCTTTTATATATCAGCAATAAATGTGACTGTATGTACTCGTGCACCATCACTAAAAATCCACATTTGAAACCTCACCGTCAAAGATAAAACATTTATGTCGGTAATTAAGTTTGAAAAATCTGTCAAAACTCAAATATAGTACATCCTAACATGTATTAATGGGACTCTTTGACACTTTTTTTAATACTAAACATGTTTGTTTTTTTCAGACTAAATACCAGCGCTGCTGCTTAAGTGTTTTATTTTCTTCTTCTGCTCTTTAAACTAAGCTCAATGACTTAATGCTAAAGATTTTAAATAAACCCATGCAAGTACACACTTTAAAAGCACTTTTATCTTAATGTAAATCAGTTGTTAAGAGTTCTGTTTGTTAATTAAAAAGTGCAAAAAGCTGTTTCCCTTTAGTTGTAGGTAAATATATACATTAAACAAAAGTCTTTAAAAAGAACACTGAAGAGGCTTCTTTCCACATTTTATTTGTAAAAGTTGTCCTGTGTGCTTGTTCAGCCTGTTTCCTGATTTTCAATGATGCATCACATGAAGATACACAAAGTGTGTGTATGTGTGTGTGTGTGTTTAAGTGTGTGTTCAGAACAAAAACCACATCAGCGTCAAACTGTGACGTCCCATTTATTAAAATATGAAACTTGCTTACCTTTCAAACTTAAGCTCTCTACTGTTAATTTGAGATTTTGCTCATGAAAATGATTTGATTTAAACCAAAATACACTAAATTGTCATTTTAAAAAAGTTTGCAAGATTGAATCTGATTAAAGAAAAGGCCATAAAAGGTGTCCCTTCTTCACAGTGAAGTCACTGGAAATGAAAATAATGTAAAAGAAAAGAAAATAGCTCTTCAAATGTGATCTGTAACGACGCTTGATCGTCAGGAAGCCAAATTCACAACTAAAAACACTTTTAATATAACAGAAACTAAAATGAAGTCTCATCACATCTGATTCTAACAGTTTTATGTCTTTTAGTTCCTTCATTATGGAGATTTGTTTCTTAAGTCACATTATATACATTTATACTTATGAAAGTGTCTTATTTGGTCTTTAATTTGGATAAAATGTACATTATAGGCTTAAAATTACATGCGAGTGTGTTTGGGATGTAATTTTTTGGTAACATTTGCCATCTGAGTAAAAAAATACAAAGTGAATTTAAATTAAAGGACGTTTTTTCATCAACTGGTGTCATTACCACACCAAATCAACTTCATTATGATACTCAGTACAATATACTGTATATAAATAAATATATAATAATGTAAAGACCACCACATAATGTAGAGTTTACACCACAGTTGCTCTAATTTAAAAGCAAAATCATTTTTAAGTTTCTGTAATGATTGTTATGTAGACACTCTTTAGTTGAAATGATATTTTTGTGATAAAATATAATTATTGTTGTTGTTAGCAATGTGTTTTACATGACCCGTTTAAAAAAAAAAGCAGATAAAATAGTCAAGCACAGTGTTATTGCTAATTAAGATGTCGAATTATTCTAATTTCTTTCATTTTTGTGCAGAAAAACAGTTTTAGTGGTTCAGTGTTCTGCTTGATTCATTTCTGAGAAGCTCAGTGGGTAAAAAAAGTTTAATATATTTCAGATTTTCTCATTCTTGTTCAAAATATTTGTCCACAACATTCTCAGTTTTGACAGTTTTAGAGCAGTTTCTAAAGTCAGTGTTTGACTCTTCACTCTCTTTTATACACTCTGCAAGTTTACTTAAAGTCCTCCAAACTCTAAATTCATTTTTAATAAACTATTGTTTTACTTTAATTGAGGGAATTCTTGAGGATCTTGCACTTGATTAAAGATTTATTGGAGTAAATGAACTTTAAATTGAGTAAAATATTACCTGAAAAACCTTTTATTTAAATCCTTAATGCCATATAACCATTGCTTCAGTTTCACATGATTAATTTTTGTCAATAAAGACAAAAAGGCATAAAAAAAAGTCCATTTTAAATGAGATGATTTGCCTCTAAAAGCCCTCGTGAGCAACATTAATCCATATTAAGAGTTTAATTTTGCCTGTGAATCAAGCAAATACAAAAACTCCTCCCTTTAGATGATAACTGTTTATATTTACACACTAAATATATTAAAATATTTCATAAACACAACTTTTTAGGAGTTTTATTTCAAAGGTTTTCAGAAGAAGAAAATGTAACATGTTCATTATGGAGATTTACTTTTTATTATTAATGCTTTTTGTATAGGAAAGATCATATTGCAGTAACAAGCATTTGATGAATAATGAAGAGACATATTTAGCTTTTTTTAAATTATTTTAATTGGTTTGGAAGATATTCAACTCATCTGCAGATGTGGGGAGACAATACACAACCAAGCAAGCAAATAGATAAATAACTAAATCATTGACCACAACAATAATAAGATTGATGAGTGATAAATAAGTGATTAAACTGCCACTAAAATTGCACAAAAGTGGGAAAAATAAGAGCCTTAACAACATATGTGACAAAAATGAGAGCAAATGTGATTTATTTTTGGTTTTGGATTTATTTATCTTGTTAAAATCAGCACTAAAACAGCAAACACTCAAATAAACTAGGTTTTTATTGATTAAGTGGAACAGCTTCTTACTTTTATGGGGTTTTATTAAGTTTTGATTTGTGTTGTGTTACAGCTTATTTTGATAATAACCGCATTAAAAGCTTTGTCGGGAATTTTGGTCATTAAAAATAACCATGAAATAGCATAAAAAGAAAAGTTTTAGTCATGAATTTCTTTAAATCAATTCATTGCATAATTCAACCTAAAGCTGGATTTATCTTTATGAGTCAACAAAGTGCAGGGGTTTTTAATTTTTAAACTGTTTGCACCTATCTTCACATTAATATGTTCACCTCGTGCATGCTCGAACCCACTTTAAAGGCTTATTTCCACTATTTTTGCACCCAAGTGTTGAATTTATCCGCCTTTAATCTGGACTTGTGTTTGTGCATCCTCCCACAGAGTGTACGTGTGTGTGTGTGTGTCGGGGGTGTTAATTATGTTTACATCAGCATTAAACTGCATCTCCTTATCAGATGTTCTATTCCCTCCTTCAGAGGCCGCTTCTTGGTAGAGCGACACCGCAGATAAGACGGGAAAATTTACTCTGTGGTCAGCAACTCTTTCCACCACAGATAGGCTCACTTTTTACTTCCTCTCGTGTTGCTTTCTTTCTTTCTTTTTTTTTTTGAAAATGCAAACGTCTCCCCCCTCGGTGATACACCAACCTCTATCCAAACCACATTAGGCTAATTAACAAACTCATTTAAAGCCGGGGGAAATATTGATTGCCATACGTTTGGAGGAGAGGATGGCGATGGCGATGGCGAGGGAGGGGGGCGCGCGGGGAGAAGGAGGGAGAAATAAATAAATAAATGAATGAGATTCTGGCAGGTGTGTGTAAATTGTTTGTTGGCAATGGAGAAATTTAAATTACAGTTCAATCAGAGAGAAGAGGGGACGCGGGGCGGGGGGCGAGGGGGGGAGGCAGAGTGGCGAGAGCACCCTGTGATTTCCCGTCTCCACGCTTAGTTGATATTTCACTGGGCGCGGATTGAGCGCTACGGGTGCATTTCACACCCTGAATGAGAAAGGCAATCTCGCTCAGCCGACTAGAACAATAATTAGAATGGAGATTAAATAAAAATAATTAGAAAAAGTTCATCTAGTTTTGATGTATTAATTATTCCGCCCCTGCTTTATTCCAAGTCTAATTATCTGCTTCAGTGAAAATGCCAAGATTTTCTGTGAGTCATAAAAAATTACATTCATGTAATTATGTCAGCAATTTGGGGGGAAGTCAGCTAAGCAGAGCGCCGCCGCCGCCGTCTCTCTCGCCGTCCCCCCCCCCTCTCTGCACAGTTTAAAGTAAGTAACTTCTAACTACTTATAACTTATAAGTTAATACAGCCCCTTTCAAGCCAGGGGTATAAATAATAGAATGCAATGGGAGATTATTTACTCTTTAAATGAGGAGCTGCTCTCCCAGCTTCCCCCTGCACGCTCCTCGCCGCGCCACAATGAAAACAAGACGAGTTTTTATCCATTCTTGGTCAGTAGATAATAATTTGCATATAAATGGGAATATTTATTGTGACAAAAAAAATAAGGGGAAAGGGAGATGTAGGAAGTAATATGCTCATTTTTCAAAAAACTCATGGGGCCCCGGCTGTGATATCTGTATTTTAGGAGTCAAGCAGTTTAAGGAATAAGACGGGGGGAGCAGGAAGAAATAAATAAATAGCGAGAGAGAGGGGGGAAGAAAGGGAGAGCGGAGCGAGGGGAACCTTTTAAGATGTTTACTACACAAATGGAGTCTCCAGAGAAGACGGCGTCCCGATGAAATATGAGAGATAGCTGTCGACATTCTGTACTTTCTTTCTTTTTTTTAACTCCTGGCGGTGGAGACGGAGGCTGGCAGGCTGGAAGCTGTAATGACTTCCCTTCCTTCTACCTGGCTCTGCGGGGGAAACCAATAAAGTTACAAAAATAAACTTTACAGATGTGGAAAATGTATTACCCAGATAGGAAATCAGGGGCTGCACTTGAAAGGAAATATCGAAGGTTTGGCTGAAAAAAAGAAAAAGAAGAGGGAGAGGAGACATGCTTCAAAAATAGAAATTCAAATGCAAACATGCTTTACGTTCATTTTATTCAGAGTGTAAAGTGATACATAAAAGGGTGGACATTTTGTTGATAAGAGGCACAAGGTGGTGTGAAAATGGAAACTTCTGTGACTTCATTTTAGAATTGCAAACATGTTAAAAAACATGTACCAAATCTGAACTATTAAGGATGTCATCATCGGCATAAAATCACAACTTGGATCATCAAATTAGGGTTTTGATTGGGGTGGAAACCTGGGGGCTTGGAGCCTGTCAGCCAGCTCAAAATGAAAGAAAGTAAAGTATAGTAGAAAAGAAACTTTAAAAAAGTCAGCCATGACAACCTAAAAAAACTCTACATTTGTTATATTCAGATTCCATACATAAATGGGTGGCCATTTTGTTAATAGAATAGATGTCATTAATAGCAGAAAATTGCAACATCTATCCTAAAATTAAGCTTTTTAACTGTTGTTTTGAAACTCACTTTCCTACATGTGTTTCTACAGAATAAAAAAATGATCTGTAATACAGACTTTAACCAGTTGTGCTTTTAAACATCTATCAAAAATGGCATGAATTCAGTATTTAGCCCATTAGACGCCCTATTTCTACTTGCATTTGAGTATAAATATGCATGAAAATAGATGTTGATGAACAGCTTGTTGTGAGTAATTTTAAAAGTCAAATTGCAAAAAATTTGGTCTACAGACTATAATGACAATTTTAATGTGGTAGCCAAAGTAACCAATCCTTGAGTGATGTCTTTTTCCCACCTGAGGTTGGTCAGACTTGTCTTGTTTTTGTCATGAAGTTACAGTGTGATTTTAACTTTCTCTTGATCTGGTTTTCTTTCACACTGCAGACCAAAGCCTTTAAAATACTGTGTGATATTGCTGCCTGCCATACATTCTGTTGTTGACCAATGACCGACCTACATAATTTGGCTTCAAGGAGTTACATACATTTATCTTAAAGAAGTTTGGAAGTATATTAAACATTAAAATAAGGAAAAAGTGCATTTAGGCCACAATTAGCTGGATTGATATGCACCCACACTCCGCACAGACTTGTGCACATAAACCTGTAAAAAGTTGGCAATCCTAGCAATGCTAACATTAAGACATAATTACGTTAGCTTCCTTTCTGCAAAATGTAAACATCCTCTCATTTGCGTTGGAAGCAAACCTGAAGCCCTGGTCTTTGGTCTACACTAGAGTATGTCTGAGCATTCACACCACTCCGAATCAACCATACTTTTGGAAAAAGCAGATCAGTGTTTGTTTCCAACATGTCACCCTGATTTTTCACATAGTTCAACTGTGTAGCGTCTGAATGACTGCAACCGTCCTCGCCCAAAAAAGCAAACTTCGGGATTACCACACAGTTCAGGCCAACTGAGCTGAAAATAAGTCTTGCGTACTTCCAGCGAACCAGTATGGAGCTGCTCTGCTGGCACTTTGAAGACAGATTGATGTACAAACCCGATGCAAACTGAACATTGCATGGGTGGGCTTTGTTGAAATTCAGAGTTAGTGATATTACCTTCAGACAAACTGTTTTTTGAACCAGACCGTCAATGACCTTCAAATATTGTATTTTTGTTGTCAATTCCTATGCAAGTGTGCTGGTAACTTCATTTTCCACCAATAATAGGTTCCGCTGTGCCACTTCAGAATTGTCAATTGTATATTTTGGTTGCTCAAGATTACAAAAAACCCAGAGATATCTTAAAACTACTTACTTTACAGGATCATATGCCACTGTTGCACACCCAGGTAGCTATAATGACTACGTAAAAGTAACATGGACGTAAAGATGTTGTGACTGCAGGAGAGGACATTACGAAATGACATTACATGTCATAATCTTAGGATATCCAAGACTATACCAAATATGGCGTCCCACAGGGAACAGTGCTGAGACCAGTCCTATTTGTTTGATATACAAATGATTCTGACAGTTATTCTAGTATGAAGTTGCCTTTGGACCCCTTCTCATAAATGAACATTTAATGATAAATCTGTATTTGATTTAGGGAATAAACTAATTGAGCTGATTGATCACCTTGCACTCCCAATGCAGTCTTCTAATATGAAGCCCAACATGAAAACTTGAGAAGATGAACAGCAGAAAAGTCTGAGTTCAACAGGTAAGGACCTCTTCTGTACTCCACGCATACAAGCTTGCTACTTGCACATCAGCGTTGAACAATCAACAGCCAATTTTGAAAACTGGCCTTAAACTTATGTCATTCAGACTATTAAACAATACATTAAAGTGTGAACGTCTTGTTGACACTTTGCAAAAGGTGGTGTGAAAATGCGAACCCTGTCTTGTGCAGTAGTCAGTCAGAGAACGGGCTTCACATGCAGACTCGAGATGTAAATGTGCTCTCGCTTCAGCTGCATTTGTTAGTTTTGTGCCCTGCCTTTTCAAAGTTAAACAGCCATTCATTTGTGCTTTTTACATGAGTAAACTACGAGAAGTTATGGGAAAAAACTTGTACATCCATACTGTGCACATTCATTAACTTACACTCCATGCAATAACCGAGCAGGCTGCTGCCGGGGCCCTCATGGAGCCAATATGCATTGAAATAAACGTATGTAGCAGTATGTACACAGAGCAGATGTGATTGTTGGACGTGTGGGATGCATGTTAGCCCAAACTGATTGGAATCGATAGGAAACAGGACGGGGTATTACATGGTGGCTCGTTCTGGTACAGCGGACATGTTAGCGTGCTTGCTCCCCATGTAATGGCTTCACGTGTGCATACATACATGTGATGAAGCCCCCACAGCAGCAGCAGCGGCAGAGACCAGCTCCCGGGCAGATAAGGACTGAAAGCTCTTTGACTTTCCATTTCCTTTGGAGAAACCCAGCGGAGAATCCAGCTGTCGGGGTTCTTGTTCACATCCACGCAAGATTGTTTCAGTTTTCTCAGTATGGGTAAAGTTTCTGAGCGTGATTTTACAGTCAAACAGCAGGTTTCAAATTCATGGAAACAAGGGAAGGAATTGTTTTAATGTAAGAGGACGGCTACTTATGCTAGTCCTGTGAGTCCTGAATTGGGAACAAGAGATGCATGAAAAAGTAAGAGCTTCAAAATACAAGAATTGTCAAGATAAAGTTGCTGTCCATAGGGCTGGAAATTTCCAGCAACTTCATGATACAATACATATCCCGATACATGTAAAATGTGACTATATTTTTAACAATTACCAGCGACTTTTGCTTTAATTACAAGAAGAAAAAGACCAAGGTTGAGTTTTAAATGAGTCTACAGCTTATGAAATTTAAATCCAGGTCCTCAAAGACCTAAGTTCAAATTTGGAACTTATTACTTACAAATTTGGCTTCATCATGTAGTTTGGCATCTACTGTGAACTGTGCAATTGTTAACATTAGCCAACAATTTTAAAAACATTGAGGCTGTATCAGTTCTGAAGAATAAAAAAATGGATACACATATCCCCAGGGAGTGTGTTATGATATTTCTCAGTACAGTGTCGATATTTTGAGCACAGGCCTACTGTAGATATCATCAGAATATATGAATAAACAAACTACACCTTGTTGAATGCAGCTAGGCAACAATACATGGTAAGCATTGTTGTCTAAGCATGTGTAAGTGTGTTTTGGTAGGAAGGACCCAAAGTACCAATCTTATCAGTCCAGACTCTTCAGACCAAGCAACATTTTTATAACCTTCTTTCATCCACTTTTGGTGAGCCTATAAGGCCTGTAGCCTCTGTTTACTTTACTTAGTTGAAGGGAATGGCAACAGGTTTGGTCTTCTGCTGATGTAGCCCTTTTGCTTTAAGGTTTAAGATGTACTAAGCTTGGAACTGGTCTGGATTTGTTGGTTGTTAGAATGTCACAAGCGCCATCTCGTACTACTAGTGCAATGGTAGATGTATTTTCGGGGTCCTTGGGTCATCGGCCATGTCAGGCAGCTACTTGTGCTGTACACAAGGAGAGGGGGAAGTCCGGTAGTCTTAATAGGAATATATAATGCACACTATCAGGTTAATAGAAAGCATAGGAAAGCATGTGATGTTTGTTATGCAATGTTAAGTTTGGTAACACTTTACTTAAAGGTCTAGTTTATAATGCATTAGAAGCACATGCATAAGACGTTATAATGCATGTATAATGCTTCATAAGTGTCATTATAATGGTGTATAACCATGTATAAGAACTTGTACCAAGGTTTATAAAGTATTACAAGTGTGGACGTAATGTATTATAATCAAGCCTTTATAATGTTTTATAAAGGCTTTATAATGTAGGCTTTATAAGGCTATAGGCTTTTTAATGTTTTATACCTGCATAGAGTATGCAGGTATAAAACATTACAAAGGCTTGATTATAATACATTATGTCCACACTTGTAATACTTTATAAACCTTGGTACAAGTTCTTATACATGGTTATACACCATTATAATGACACTTATGAAGTATTATACATGCATTATAACGTCTTGTGCATTTGCTTCTAATGCATTATAAGCAAGACCTTTAAGTAAAGTGTTACCTTAAGTTTTAATGTAGAAATTCTACATGTTGCCACCGGTGCATGATTTTAAATTCATTTTTCAGGAAAAAACTGAATAAGAAAAAATATGCATTCTGAAATTTCTTGTCAAGAGTATACCACAAGATGTTTCAAATAAAATAATTTTGTCAAAATATCTGATCAAGGTAATTTGTGTTTTGGTCTGAATATACATGTTATTAAATTTGTATTTATATACACCAGAGGTTCAGTTGTTCTTTTTTTATTTTGCAATAAAATACACGCTTGCACAAGTCAATGGAAAAATTGTAGAGACTGAAAGTTGGTGGGTATGGTGGGGTTATAGGACAATGAAATCACCAAAGGTATGTTTTTTTTCTTTAATTTCTAAGTCTATGGTAAAAGTTCAAATTCTGCAAAAATAAATCTGAGATTGTTTCGGGATTCAGACTTTAATGCCAGAATTTTGTCTTTAGTCTAAGAATTTTGATTCAAATCCCAGAATTTGACTTTAATCTTTGAATTCCAAATTTACTTTATGAATTCTGATTTTGCCATTTAGCTGGTTTATCTTGAAGGTTTTATTTTAATCCAGAAATTATGATTTCAACCCCAGGATTGTGTCTTTGCTCTCAGAATTTAATGCAGTTCAATGAATTTCCATTTACAACACCAAAAATTTTACTTTAATATCAGAATTTTATTTGAATCCCACAATTCTAACTTCATTCCTAGATTTCTAACTGTATTCTCAGAATATAAATTAGTTGCAGACGCTGATAGTTACGATTTAAATCCTAGAAAATCAACTGCGTGTGCTGAATTTAGGTTCAGTGTCAAATTGTCTGTTGTATCTCAAAATTTGGACTTAATTCCTGAACTATTATTTAGATCCTCTAACACTGACTTGAACAATTTTACTTAAGTCTCAGAATTCTGATTCAGTCTCAAACTTAACTGAAAATTTAGATGTCCAACTTTTTACAGGCATGAAATAAGTTTCAATCTTTTAAAAAAATGATTTCAAAAAAGGATTTCACGGCTAAAACTGTACAAAAATCTTTTTGAAGCTTTTAATGTTATCTTTAAATTCTGCATCATCGAACACATCAATGGAAGTGGTTTTATCAAGTTGGTTTCCATTTTGTTTTACGTTAAGTCATTTCCAGGACTGAACACGTCCCCCCCATACGTTCGATAAATGATGTATTTCTTAATTTTTGACGTATTTAATCTGTGAAACAACGTCAACCAGAGGGCACAGAAAGGCCTGCGAAGAACATGCTCCTTCAACTCATCAGATTTGGATAAGATTTGTTTTGTAACGCTATGAGGAAATAACCTGCATCGCTTTGACTAAGAACGCCGCTTCTACGTGACTTCTTGCTCTGATGTTTATCGAAAAACTCAAACCAACCGGATAAATACGCACGAAAACATCCAGCATCTTTCACTTGTGACTTTTGACCTACAGTCCGACCAACAACAAGACTAACGAAAAAACATCCTTGTGTCCACTTGTCAAAAGAAGTGCATTTCAGGTGTGATTGTTCCTCCGTGTTCGTTCTCATTTTGGTTTCTTTCATCCATCTATCAGCCTGCTGCATCTGCTGAGGAGACACCGTGTAGGAGAGCCGGTTATCAGCCTGATCAATGCAAGCAGGAAACATACTGATTAAAAAATGAAGAACCACAGAGAGGAAAATACGGCCACACTCGCTCAGGCTGACACAGAAGCGTCCAGGCAGCAAAGTAAAGCCAGATATTTGTCTTTTTCTTTGCCAGTGTAATTCTTTCTGATTGAATTTCACGCTTTGACCACATGTGAGAGACTTTACTCTTAATATATGAACAAGCCTGAGTGTGTCATTCCTGCTTTCAGTCAGGATTGAGTCAATAGGAGCACGCTCACACTCATGAGCGTCATTTACAAGCAGTCCATTTCTAAAAGCTCACATTTGTGTTCTCACGTTCAGCCTCTGAAACTCGGGAGTCGCTCTTCTTGCTTTGAGGAGCAGTGGAGTGTGGACAGGACTCCTCTCTGTTGTCAAATAGCTCTCACGTACGTAGGTTTGGTTTTTTAAATAAGTCCAGGAGCTTAAGTGCACTTGCTCTGCCATTTAAAGTGACAAACATTGACTAAAGGCTGGATACACAGTACTGGACTGAAGAAGCTATGAACTAGTTTGCCATATTCTTTAAAGGGACTTTCTGGAAAGGTGTTCGGTGGGAAGACTATAACTATGAGCATCTATAAGCAACTATGCATTACACTTTTTCTCCATCTGGCAGGTGATTGAAGAATTGTTCCATCAATCACATTTGTGACAGGCCACTGCCATTTTCAATTACCCACATTCATTCAAAGTAACATTGTTTCGATACTGCCGAAAATGCTGGTATCAGTATCGGGGAGTACTGGAGTACAGGTGCCATCCAATATCATGTAACTTATTAAATTAGTAATCTATACTGTTAAACTCTGGCACAGTTCTTCTTCGCCGCTCTTAAAACAGTAGCGCTGTGCTGCAACCTGCAGAGACCTGGAGGAATTGATCACGTGGCACAGACATACGTGAGTCAGAGCCAGTTGACGCAAGGCTTTGAGCTAAGCTAGCTAGCACGATCATGCTGCATCATTGCTGTATTTATTCATGTTTTACAAAAGGTTTAACCTGAGCCAGGCCTCACCACAATGATAGTCATATTACAGTCATGCAGGTGTTGTATGATATTTTTTTTATAACATACTGGTGTCAGATCAGTACTCAGTATCGGCCGATACCCACAGCACAAGTATCGGTTTCAAGAAGGAAAAAATGGTTTTGGGGCATCTCCAATTCAAATGTAGCATTTGTGCAGTTTGCTCTTGTTTTGTGTCTAAGTATGAAGATAAGGTCTTAGCATGCTTATTCTCATCCTGACAAGGGGCTAACAGTGGAACTCAGGGTCACCCAAATCCACCTGAAGTCTTTACTGGTCCACATTAAAGCTAATGTGTAGCGAATTGGCCCTTTCACACAAGATTTCAATTAGTTGGAAATGCCCTGGCGAAGTTTTTGACATGCCAGTAGTGTTAAATTTTTCTTTTTTTTTTAAATTTATGTATTTTTTGGGCATTTTGTGCCTTTATTGATAGGACAGAGATAGTGGATAGACTTGTGAAAGGGAGTGAGAGAGTAGGGGAAGACACTCTGCAAACTGGTCAGGTGGGATTCGAACCTGGATCGGCAGAGGCAAATACATGGGGTGCTGGGTTGCAAACCTCTCTGCCAAACCAGCACCCCCAGTAGTGTTAATTTTGACATCATTTTTAATTACCTTCGCCAAGGAGGTTATGTTATTGCCGGCATCTGTTTGTTTTTATTTGTTTGTTTCTCTGTTAGCAACATAACTCAAAAAGTTAAGGACAGATTTTGATGGTTTTCAGAAAATGTCTGGATTGGGACAAGGAACAAATTATTAGATTTTGGGAGCGATCCAGATCACAATCTGGATTCAGGATTTTTCCTTTTAGGATTATTTAAGATTGTGAGATGGAACCATTTTCCGCATTTATGCATATTTGTATGTTTTTATGGTCAAAAAATCTAAATATTTAGATGAAATAAAGGTAGGACTAATATTTATGTTGAAAATCACAATATGGGTGAGGACTGTGGTGCTGGCGGAAGTCTGCGCTTTTCTAGTTTAGATTTAGTTACAGTCTTTTGCCTAAAATATCTTTCTGATTTAGTCATAGTTTCAGTCTAGTTTAAGTCAATGATACTGTAAGTTTAGTCGACTAAAATATGAAGTGTAAAGGGTAAGGCATTTTTTAATGTTTCCTTGAATTTCCGAAGTCATGTTTTACTCTTGGATAAAATGAAACATATAGTAACCCTTTATAAAATGCTAGTATTGTTAAATGTATAAATGTAATGTGTATGAATGTTAATTTTTGTGTGAAATGCAGCCACCTTTATTTAGGCTACCTTGCAGAGCATCTCAGTTACAATACCAGAACTGACAACAAACAGTGAACCTGCTGTACATGAATATTCATAAAGAGAGCAGCTCTGATTGGATCGCTCCCCAACTTATCACACCACCAAGCTAAGGCAGCTGTGATTGGATATATCCCTAACTTCTCCCTAATTTCTACATGACCAGATTAGGTCTGATTTGATTAAGTCTCTGTCATGAAAATGCCGGTTAATTTAGTTTTAGTATTTCTCCATGTACACTTGATTTTATTAGTTACTGTCTGGTTTTCGTAAGGGGCGTAAAGGTTGTTGACAAGAACTATAATGAAAATAATTAGTCAACAGAATGTGACTTTTTGCAAGTAATTGTTAAGCCATGAACTCTCTCCTTTCTAATTTTTTTTTTAAAACAATGACACCAGAGGTGCTAAGTTAAAAATCTTTCAAGCATTCCAAGGGATGTTTTTTGATTGTTTCAGCAGAAAAAGCCAGATTTTCGTGCCAGGATATCCAAAAAGTTGCATCAAAAGGTGTGATATTTAAAATGATGTTTTTTTCATTTAAATGACCCCTCAGTATGTTGTGTGAGACCTTTTTGTATTTGTCGTGGCCAAAAATGACTGATGTTGCGGCACATTTTTCAAAAGTTGCAGCAGAAGTTGTAGTGTTTGAAGGCTTTGTTTTTTAACTATCACCGTAGCAGATCAGTTTGGATCTTCTTATGTTGTTTTTACTAACTTTAAACAAAAACAATTTACAAGGTATAACCTGAAGCTTTCATAAAATGTTAGTGTTTTTTTTCTTAATGAAGCAGGCTACAGCTTTCTCTGCATAGGGTAGTGACCTTGACTTGGTCTTGGGCATGGTGGGCAGCATTCGGGGCTGTTGGGGCTGCATCACCCCGACCAGAAAGCTTAGGTTTCACCCCTGCTTCTTTAACTAAATGTCCATGCAGGCATATTTCTTTCAGGCAGCTTGCGGTGGTTTGATTAAGTTCCAATGCCGTGCTTCATTCACAGGGACTGCCTGAATTTGAAATGTTTGTTGTGCTCTCCTGGAGGGACTGATTCAGCTGATTCCTGCATCAACACTCTGGAAGAGGCAGTGAGTTTTTTCTCACACACCTAACCTGCGATTTCCACACCAAACCAAAAATGAAGGCTTTTGCACCTTGAGTCTTCTCTGTGACCTCTGTGGTGTCTTTGGCCTCCTTGCCAGGGTGTCAAAACGAGTACATGTGTGTTTGTGCAGATATTTGTGAGTGTGTTTATGTACATTTGTTATTAACCACATTAAGATGCAGATTAAAGGAGAGCGTGATATAAGCTCAGGTCAGTCTGTGTGTTGACTTTACCTGTGGCCTCCAGCAGGAACCCTGACCATCAGACTGGGCAGCAGGGCCAGTGAAAACAGCAGATCCTACATAGGAATATTACCTACAGAGAAATAGAGGACTTATTGACTCAAAGGTAGATATAACACATAGAAGTAAAGTATGTACGACCTTAGGCACACATTCCTAAATTCTGTTAAATTCTTATATTGATGAGTTAACCTCTGCGGATTTACTAAAACCATAGTTTAGGCAAGTCCTGGCCGTATCTTGTCTAGAGCAATATATAAATCCAAAGATTCATAGAGGCTGTCACACTGTATAGCTTTTGAAAACTTTTTAAGGATTTATCCTTGTTGAAGGAAGCATCTTAGTTGGCAGGAATGGCATCCAGTGTGGTCTTGTACTGAGGTAGTCTATATTTTCTGTACTTTGGTTGTAATGAGTTGTCTTTTGATACTGTTGTTGTTTTATCATTTTGAACCACTCAGTTTTCGTCTGACCTCTGGCATCAACAAGCCTTTTCCCCCAAAGACCTCCACTCATTGGATATTTTCTCTTTTGGGAACCATTCTCTGAAGGGGTGGTCATTATTTGTAGTTTCTGAAATACTTTGACAGCAACAACAAAGTCACCTAAATTACATTTTTTCATAATTCTGATGCTTGGTTTGAAGTCCAGTATCGCCTTAACTATGTCAATATGCCAACATGCACTGTGTTGCTTCCATGTGATTGCTAGATTACCTAGTAAATGAACGGTTGAAAAAGTGGAAGCACATCTTAGGCTAGAGCTGTTCAACTTTGGTAACCAAGAGAGCCACAGTAATTTAATTCTTAGTGACAGAAGGCCGCATACCTGAAATTCAAACAGAGAAGGCTACTAAAGCAGACGTGACATCACTGAGCTATGGCGAAGGTGACCAAATGAGGTATTTATGGACACACGACAAGAATTCAGTGGGCAACACGATAACTGTCGCAAAGTCGCCTTCGGGGTGAACGCAGCTTTAGGCTTAGCCTTAAGCCCTGTTTCCACCAAGTGGTCCAGTATGGATCAGCACGGTTTGGCTCAGGCTGGATCAGTAAAGCCTGATCCTGTTTGCGTTTCCACAGCCAACCGAACCCTACTTGGTAAGCGGCGTATAAGCCAGATGCTGATAGCATGACGTCATAGTAGCACGACACACTGTGTACCCGGCTATTAAATACAACGAAGAAGAAAACGCGACACAGTAAACAAAGAGCAACGATTGAGAAATCCAGCAAGTCTTCTTTTTTGTGATCAGCATGTGGCTTTTGTTACGAGGCGCAACCAAGCTTTGTTTCAGAGAAGGCTGTGTGCCGTGAGAGTTATCTTCACGAAGACGAGTGGAGTTTTAAACATGGCGGGGTTATGTGTTGTTCCGCCGCACAGGAAGTTACGTCTCCTTCGACCAATCAATGAACTGTCGTGTTTCTAGCTCCACCTTCTGGGGTCGGGGCGGTATGCTTGGCACCCCAACAGAAGGGTCCCAAAAAGTAGGACAGTACGGTTCACTTATAAGGGGTCCTGTCCCGGTTTTAGGCTGTTGAAATGCCACAAAAGTGAGCTGTACTGAGATGAACCGTACTGAACTCTCTGGTGGAAACGGGGCGTTAGACTGGTCTCATGGTTCGGTTGTGCCCCATCTTGAGAAGCTACAGTCCTTAGGCAGCATGAAGGGTTTGAGTCAGATCTATGACTTCTTTCCCATACATTATTATCTATTCACTGGTTTTGATTGTTTGTATTGTAAGGGTTTTGGTATTATTTGCTGCACACCAAATCACCCTTTGAGGGATGATTAAATAAAGGTGAAGTTAAGGCCAAAAATAAATCATCATATACGAAGACTGAATTCCCCCTGAGCATGAGGCCATAAATCATTGGACATGTCTCCTTGAAGTTTGAAGAGCATCTTTATTGACATGAATACATGTGAGAAAACACACAGATTGTCCTCACTGTCATGCTTTGCCAACAAACACGGCCATTATTCCTCAAAAATATCCATTAACAACAATCAGCGACCCGATGAATTCCCACTGGAGCGGCCAACAAAAACACAACACAATCAATCCAATTTCTCTCCCCGCTGCTACAAATCACTGCCACCCATTATTATTAGAGCTGCCATTTTCACTGCTCCAAACCAGAACACATAGATCTTATCTGAAAGTCCACTTCCTGTTGTGGGACCCTGCGTTCTGTTTTGTGTTGTTGCCACGCAGCCCGTATCCTGATTAAGACGCACATAAAACTTTGCTGCGGATGGAATAGAGGCTTGTATGTCAGATTTCTGCCTCCTTAAAGAGTCATTCTGGTGTTTGCTTTAGATCCCTATTTAAGGATGGAGTCCTCGGCCAACAGAAGGCGCCGAGTGGGGGGGATCGAAAACAAGACCTATCAATTACTGACCCCGATGCTCGACCCTCAGACTCATTTGGACTCCCATTTTCTGCTCTCACACACAAACACGCAGCCACAGGTTAAGTCTGGGGTCTCTGGAAGGATCCCAGGGTGAACATTAATTTCTTAATGCGTTTGGGGTCCCAGGGGGGCCGTCCTCAAGAGTAGGCCACACGGGACCACTCTGCCAACTCTCATAATGGGATTGAGTGACGCAAGAGGGTCTGAGTGTGTGTTTGAGTGTGTGACTCAACATTTTCCCTTCAGACGTTTGATTACAGGAAAACTGTAGGGAGGCCCTCATGTGTAAAACACAAATCTGAGAAAAATCAAACACAATGAAAAGTTAGAAAACACATTTTTTTTTAAAAATTCTTTTGTATTTCTTATAGTTTGATGTAGTCCTCTTGTTGCTTTCTTGGTTGATTCCTATCATTTTTTCCATCACTAAACTTTCTTCATTTGCTGTTGTTTTTGAATATTTAGATTTGGTTTTATGATGTGTTCTTTTCTTTTTGACTTTTTTGTGCTTCATGTTGTTGACGCTTCTGATTTGTTTTGGTTTACACAAAATTATTCTTGTGCATATATTTTTGTGTGAATTTATTTGGGGTCATGCTTTTCAAAAAATTTTTGGCATATCATTTGATTAAAATGTTTTATTTGTTTGTGTTTATGTTTACTACTATTTTTTGTTCTTGATTAGTTTAATTGGTTTTCTCACTGAGTTCTGTTAAAGTGTTGAGTGTGTGGTTAATTTTGTTTTTGTGGAACTTTTAATTGTGATTGTTGTGTTTTTTTTTCAGTTTTTGTTGATTTAATTTATGTTTTATTGTTTTTCTCTCTTTCCTTTTTGGATTTTTTAAAGTTATTTTAACTCTTGATTTTCATTCTTTCCATTTTGTTTTGTCATTTATTATGGCTTTTATTGTTTTAAAGGTTTTTAATTCTGGTTGCTTTTTGTATTTGCCACATTCTTGACTTATTGACATATTTCTTACCATTGCAGTTTATCATTTGTTGTGCTTTCAATTTTTTATTGAATGTTGATGTAATGTTTTTCTTTTTCTTTTTTATTACTGTTTTGTGTTATTTGTAAGTCTGTTTATAAAGCTGATCCATTTTTTGTTTTATACTAGTCGTATTTTTCCACCCTCTCATTGATTCGTTTTGGTCTTTTTTTGCATTTTCAGATTTAATCTTGTGTTTATATGTTTTTGTGTTTTCTTATTTGTTGTTTTGGTTGTTTTTTTTCATTTGCTGCTGAATTTGAGGATTTTGTCGTGTTTATCTTTTGTTGTTTTGCAGTATTTTTTGTTAATATTTGCACTTTTAGGCCACCGAATAATTCCCCTGATTTTTCTTTTTCAATCGTTCCATTTCCCACCACTCTGATCCTATCTCACTGCCATGTGTTTATGTGTGTGTGTAGGTGGTTTGGAGTCCTCGCCTTGAAAAGGAAAATAAAGCCGTCATTAATTAGCCGAGCTTGAGTTCCTCCTCTTGGCCGTTTGTTATTGCTATGTCTGACGCGGTTGAAGGAGGCAGACGGCCGTCGAGCTGATCGACAGGCTCTCTGGGACTCGGTAATGATAATCAATATTGACACATGTTTTCTGCCCTGACCATAACTCATAAACAACTCCACGCAGACAGCTGCACGACCGGCTGGGTATGTGTACGCCTGCGGCACACAAACAAAAACAAGCAGCGTGTTCAAATTTAGACGGCAGATGAAATGGAAAAAGTCTGCCCAGAAAAGATTCTGGCCTCAGACGAGGGTAGTCATGACAGATTTAAATTACAGATGCAAGTTTTTATCAACCTTAATCCTCACAAGACAAATAAATGAAAGATCTTGGTCTGTTCTCGCTCTTCTTTCATCATTTTAGTGGTGTACAGTTTTTGATACTAAACTGTCAAAAAGCCTGAAAGTTTGGATCCAAAATGGAGACCAGCCCAGTGCTTACATGACATTATTGGGTTAACATGAAAGTAACTCATAAGTTTAATGTGGGTGACAAAAAGGCTTGAACAGAATGTATAAGACCCAAAATCCCAGTCAATTGCTCTGTCTCCACTCACCTGACACATTAAGTAAACCTTGCTAATACAGGGTTGAACCCCTATTGGCATTCAGAAATTTCGTAATTATTTGTGAGGGATTTATCAAATTGCCATTTGCTTTTCCATGATTCTCATTCCACCACATCCAAATGTGCTCCACTGATTTTGAGATTTGGTGACTGAATTTGTTGTTCAGTTCAAAAAAGCAGAAGATTAGAGCTTCATGGCGCAGCATGCTATCCAGCTAGACAAGCGTTCAGTAGCCTGTTGCAATAGTTCTGTCTTCATTTCTGGTGTAAAGTCCACATTAAACCCTACAGTCGAACGAGTTCAACTTTAAATTAATGTGCATTTTTGTTTTATTGCACCACAGAAGAACAAGATGTGCCTTAACTAGCAGAGTGTGCCACTCATATGTTGCAAAATGTTGTTGCACATAATGACGTTTTAGTTTCATTTGTCCAACCAGTTGAGTTTTTTTTCATCTTTTTTCCCATCTTTGTTGCATTTATTTGCTTATGGTAATGCTTTTCAAGATGTTTTGGGGGCATTTGATTTGATAGAAATTTTAGATTTTTGTTGGTGTTTTTATTTATCTCTAACTTTTTCTTCTTGATAAGATTAATTTGTTTTATCTCTGAGTTTTGTTTGTTGAATTTTTGTGTGGTTGAATTTTCTTCTTGTGGATCTTTTTCAGTGTGATTGTTGTGTAATTTTAATTTTTTGTTGATTTATGTCCACTTTGAAACCTTTAGTGGAACTAGTTAACTTTTCACATAATGTGCATTTTTGTATAATTGCACCACATAAACACATGATTGACCTTAAGTAGTTGAGCGTACTACTCAAATTTTGCAAAATGTTGTTGCCGATATGACATTTTAGTTTCATTTGTCCAACCAGTTGTAATTTTTTTCATCTTTAGGGTAGCTCTCAGGTTCAAAAAAGGTGGTGACCCCTGGTGTAGGATATAAGTTACAAGTTACCTCAACATTGAAACTACCGCTGGTGCTTTTAGATGATGATCTTAGCTGACAGGAGTGGCACCATGTGTGGTCTTGTACTGCAGTAGCCCTACTTTAAGGTTTTGCATCTTGTGCATTCAGATATCTACATATCTGCAAACCTTGAGAGTTCATGTCTGCCACGTGATTGGCTGATTAGCTGTTTGGATCAGTGAGCAGTTCATACAGTCATCAGTCGAAGCTAATACGTCTCCCTAAATGTCAATGGATATTTTATTAGCTCTGTTTTTAACTTATTTTTAGAGCTAAATCTTTAATATTATGTTCATTATAGGACACACACCCAAACTCCCCCAGCACAGCACTTTCTCCCCCTTAAACTCAACACTCCCCAATGACCAATCACATCTGAGCACCCCACTTCCTGGATTACCAAGCCCCACCCACTGCAGGCAGAGAGCCTGGTGCTTACATAACCTCTGACCCTCCTAATGCATTAATTGAAGTGGAAGTATGCTCGGCTCCATTTATTGTGATGGAGAGTGTCGGTAATTGCCCACTGACCCAAATGTTCTTTTTCACAGTGCCCCCCCCCCCCCCCCCATGCCACCAAGACCCTGACCTTCTGCCTCCAGAGCGGCTGCCATATTGTGTTCGACGTGACTCCTACATGGATATGTGGTGGGTGGGGGGGGTGTTGGAAAAGCTGAGACTGAGAGTTTGGGACAAAAGCTGAAAAATGTGAGGCAAGCTTTGCTGTCAGGGTGCAGAGGCTACAAAACCTAATTCCAGTGAAGTTGGACCAGTGTGTATAGCAATTAAAAACAGAATACAATGACTTGTGAATACTTTTCGACCAGTTAAATACACTAAAAAGACAAGATATTAAATGTCACACTGATAAACTTCACTGTTTTTGTGAAAATATTCACTCATTTTGAATTTCAGGCCTGCAACGTATTCCACAAAAGTGGGACGGGGCATGTTTGCCATCGTGTTATGTCACCTTTCCTTTCAACAAAACTCAATCAGCATTTTGAACCAATGATATTAATTGTTAAAGCTTTGAATTCTTTCCCATTCTTGCTTTGTGTGCAACTTCTAAACAGTCCGGGGTCCTATTTAGTGCTTCATGATGCACCACACATTTTAAATGGAAGACAGGTCTAGACCGTGGGATTGAAGGTCAATGGCATTCAATGTTAATTTTGGCTTACCTGAAGAAATTTAGTCAGATTCTCTTAATCCTCTGATGACATTATGGATTGTAGATGATGAAATCCTGAAATTACTTGCAGTTGTACATTAAGAAAAGTTGCTCTTTAACTTTTGGAGTATTTGCTTCAACCCATCAAAATTCTGAGATAAAAAGTCATCATTATGGGAAAAAAAGTCAAAATCATGAGAAAGGCGTGTGGCTGTAGGAATGTCTATGGACGTGGGCACATGAGCAAATGATATCTCCTAATTACGACTTTTTATCTCATAATCATGGCTAAGTATTTATCTTGTTTTTTTTAGTTCCCTAATTTCCTTTTTTTTTAAGTGACGGAAACGGGCATCCAGCTCAGCAGCTAGCAAGAAAATAATTTATGGTGACGTATCAAAATCCTGGAGACACAGGCCTAAAAAACCTGTGAATTTATTTAGCTCGTTAGAGTATTCTAAGAGGACTTAAATGCGCCAGTGTACCTCATTCTACAATTTGAAATAAGTAAATTATGAGAAATCCGACAGTATTTTCCTTTAATAAGTGGCACTTAAGCCCATGATCAAAAAAATATTTATCCCAGGTAGCATTTTTTGGTGGAGGGTTACTCTAGAGACTTGAATGATTAAATAATTATAAATATGTTTTGGGGGAAAGCATTAGAAATTGATGAAAATGACCTCTTTCCAGGATGATTTGCAGCCATGTCTTCCGCCAGAAGGAGCAGGAAGCAGATGATGTCATGTGACAGGAACTACTTGAAAACTATTTTTTTTAAACCGAAATCTTTATCTAAGTTGTCTAATAACACATAAGTGGAAAAAGTTGCATTACTACCGTTGAGATTTTTTGTTGTGAGTAGAAAATGACAGTGATACACTTTGGCAACAATTGTTGCTGGAGGGGCAAAATGGGTTAAGCAGTTGTAAAAAAATGGCGGACCTCGCTCCATCCTTGCTTGTGATTAACTGAGGTTTATGTGGATTTTTTATTTTGATTTCCAGTCATGGCACACCTGTTTCTGCTTTACCTGATAACCTGTTGAATGTTCCAAACAGGTAATTTTGGAGTAATCCTTGACTTCCCCAGTCTTTTGTTGCCCCCATCCTGGCTTTTATTAGAGCGTGTTACAGGCATCAGATTCAAAATGGGTGAATAATTGCATAAAAACAATCAAGCTGATCAGTTTGAATGTTAAATATTTTGTCTTTGTAGTGTATTACCACTGAATATAGGTGAAAATGAGTTACAGGTCATTGTATTTGTTTTTTTTACACTTTAAAAAGGTTGTAAATTTTTTCTTTAACTTACTGGCAACAAGATCTCAGATAGTTAATGCAAATGTCTTTACAGTAGCATGATGCTTTTTCATTTATAGCTTTAGTCTGTATTTACTACAAGTTTTTCCTCTATTTTTTATTCATGGTATCATTACTTCAAGTTACAGCACAGTTACTGCATTATCAATAACGGTATCCTGACTCTTTTTTCATTCACATTGTCATTATTTTGAAATGCTGAGTCAGCATTTCAACATATTGTTCTTCCTAAAATGTATTCTTCTTTTTCTTCTTCTTCTTATTCCTTGAGATTTTGGCACCTTTCACAGGCTTCAAATTTGCACAGATTTTCACAGAAAAAAATTGACAGATGCAGCATATTCAGGAGAAGTGCGCTTGTATTTTTCACAGGTTTAACAGTTATACTTTTTACAGTAAAAAATAATTTCTGCATGTATTTTTACATTGAAATCAATGGGACATTTCTGCAGGTCTGCTGAAAACTTCAGCAACTTTGAAGCTCCACAGATTGGGCATGCTTCCACCTACAGACTTCATTCATGCTTTAAAAGCTGCACTGACTTCTCAGCTATTTTTTACATATCTTCAGCTTTTTGCTGGCTTCTACAGTTTTTTAAATATGATTTTTTAAGCAACACCAACCCTTGAGGAGATCTGTGTGTGTTCAGTGTGTCACGTGACTTCAGACGGAAGCCCTGGACAGCCGAGTGCTGCAGTTTGAAGCGCGTTTTTAACTCGTCACTGTGTTGACATTTTGAACAGTACAGATATGAGAATTATATTACACGTTTTAGCAGGTTCTTGGGATGCTCACGGTGAAATCCTTTTCCTGATATCTATTCCGGTTTAGACACAGCAAGCGTTTGTTTACCCGGAAGTACCGAGCGTCATTAGAGTGCTCTATGAGACAAACAGGAGAAATACCGTGCTTTCCATGACTCAGCAATTTAGCCCTGTGGTTGAAAGATCAGAGCAGCGCACTATGGAGCGAGAAACCCGGGTACAAATCCAGGCTGAGGCGGAGGTACTTTTCTTTCCATCTAGTACAGATTCTTCATTACCATAGCATAATCATGCTTGTCTTTACACTCTCAGCCTTACTTTGGACGTATTACACTGACTGGCCACTTTATTAGGTACATCTACAAATATCAACACATTTAACCATGTTACAAAACAGTCATTCATTTTCTGCTTTCTTTCACAACTGCGAACAGTTTTTAGTGCATTTTTCACTATCTGCATCAACTTTTGCACATTTCTTTGAAGTTAGAGCGTGGTCACATGACCTGCGGACCTGAGCTCCATTATCTATAATTCTCTGCAAACATTTTTATTGCACATTTCACACATTTGCAGCCCTGATTTACTGATTAAAACTATTCATGTCACATTTTCTACTTTCTTTGCATTACTTTTAGCAATTTCATTTCACAGTTTCAGCAGTCACACTCAGCATTTCAACGCATATCCTGCATGGAAATGCAAATTCTCTAGTTACTATATAATATTCTACAGCTGTTTGAATGTATTTCAATTACAGTGTACTTGCTTTATTTTAATTTATATCACTATATCTTTAACTATTTTACTGATCATTTATTAAGAAGAAATCACAGTTTAAAATATATATATCTATATACATAGATTTTTTTTAAATAAAATAGTTTTAGTTCAACATTTGTTCCACCCAAAATGTGAAACATTCACTCCCTGCTATTAGTCAGTTTTCTTGGAGAAAAAATGAATATTTTCTTTATCTATTACCCTTTCAGTAGCTCACTGGATAGACATTTTACAATATGTAACGTACTGTACATTCTATGATTAAATAGTGTTAATTTTACAAAAATTAGTATGTTTTCCCACAATCTTTTGCCATTTCCAGTAATTTACTGTGTAGCTATTTTACAGTTGGTAGGTGTAGATCTTAGAGTGCACTACTGTTGATTACAAAAATCAGTTTTATTGTATGCTTTACACAACGTCTGAGCTTCTGTGAAATTGGGGTTTGCAAAAGTCAAAGAACTTTGGGTCCACTGTTATGTGTTTTTAGCAGTCTTTATTTAGAATCATGTTTTAAATGTCTGACCTTTAGTAATCCCTCCATCTTACAGAAAATAGAGATTATTTGAATAAATGAAGCAGGCAAAACAAACTCCTACGCTGTACCACACACAGAAGGCCTCATTATATCTTTATTCAAATAGTGATGAATGGTTTATTGTAATTCTTCTCCAGGTCAGGTAAAGGTGTGAAGCTCTTCCTCTTTCCTTCTCTCCCCCTGATGAAATAGGGTGGGTGTGGGGCTAAAAGCAAAAGCCTGTCAGTCGTTTTGCCTTGAGCGAAATTCCACGTTCATGCTGATCACACGCACAGGCTCACACACATCAGTGGTTTAAGCTCTCGAGGAAATGCCAGTTGACCTCTTCTTTCCTCAGCGTGCCACCGTGTAAAGACACAAAGTAAGTGGAGCCTGCGAGGCCTTTAATCTTTGAGTAAATAAAGAAACCTCGCAATAAATCTTGTAATGGATTTGGGGGAGTTTTAGCTGTTGGGCTTCAAATTTGGAGCAAAAACTGAACAGTGGTTTTGAACGTAAGTGTGCAGTTTCGCCCTCTTTGTTATCCAGTGTTATCAACAAGGACGCCCACGGGTCAAAGGGACCCAGAATCAGAATCAGAATTTTTCCTCAGATTAAATTAAAGCACATTATCCATCCTCCTGGTTTTGGTGACAAGAATTTGTGTCATCAAAATAGTATAATATAGAATAACGCTCCAAACTGCTGTGCACCACCTGCTTTTAGACAACGTGCCTCATGCTGCCGAAATAGGATCCTACAAGTTTAATCACTCTTTTATTTCAGGAAAAAGTAGACGATTAAAACAAATTAAAAATAATGTCAAGCTGCAGATTGGAAACATAGTTCCGTCTCTCTTCTCAAAAGAAGGCCGTATTTGATCATGAAGTTAAGTTCCAAGAGTCCGTGTCACATCCTGATCCTGCCTGAGCAGCAGCAGAGTGCAGTCCATCAGCAGCAGTCAATCATTCACCAATAATACGAGCTAAAGCCTCCCTAAAGCACTCTTTACATTTCCCTGTATGAGTGTGCGTGCATGTGTGTGTGTTTACTAGGCTGGTTGAGGCCATGTTATATTAAGTTTTAAGGGAGTGTGTATTGGGGGGGGGTTGCACACACACAGGGACAGAGTCTCTTTCTCAGTGGCGAGACTTTGAAGTCGGGGCAGTTCTCTCTTTGAGGTGGTCTATCCCCCCGTTCTCTGCAGCGTTAATCATGCGTGAAGAGAACATGCTCGCTCTGTGGTCGGCCGGGCATCGCTACTGATGGCTTCCCTCAGTCTCGGCGTGGAGATGGAGGAGGGAGGGGTTGGGCTCCGGGGGGGCGGCAGCTCTGATTAACATGGCCAAAGGCTAACGCACTAAAGAGAAAGCGCAACAAATAAATATACGGGGTCAGCTCGTTCAACCATAGAGGAGTTCAAGGCAATTGAATTTTACAACAAGGAAGTTTCTCTCTTCTTTCTCCAGCCAATAGAGAGGGAGATCACTTCTAGGGATAGTTCAGTCATGCAAAATGGGACACGATATGGCCAGGAGTTTTCATGGTTTGGGCCAAATCCTATAGTTCAAGTGAAGGGGAGTCGAGCCCCTTTTACCTGCTGCTAGGGTCGTCCAATTTACTGAAGTTTGGAGTTATTCCTCTAACTTTGGTGTGGTCAAAGTCACATGGAACAACTACTACTACAGAGGAGTGGGATTGACGAATAGACTGAACAGCACTGACAGACAGTCTCATACATGTTAACATGTACAAGTATAACCACAATAATCTGCATAAAATTGCTTGATTGCTTGAATATGTTCTACCAATAGTTAAACACTTAGGCATAGTGTAACATCAGTATTGTCAACTTAACCCATGTCATTCATTATCTTTATCAGCTTGCAGCCATAAACCTTTTCCTATTTTAATCTCCTTGGGAAAAGCAATAACTACTGTAATGTTTGAAACCAAATATTCACTTGTATATGTATAAGGATATTTTATATACATTCATATGTACCTATGCATGTATGTGTATCCATAAAATGAAGAGTTAATGCACTATTGTAAAGTGTCTTGAGATAACACTTGTTATGAATTGGCGCTATACAAATAAAGATTGATTGATTGACCAAATATTTACATAATGAACACCCTCTAGCTTGAAATTTGAGCTTGAAACTCAAAGTTAATTGTATAGAAAGCCACAAGACTTGAAAAATTCAACTGAAATGCTTTATTTCTTTTAACTTTTGGGGAATTATACACACTTTAAGTTACTGTTAGTTTGTAAGACATCTAACTACTTGAAATGTTGTCATCGTATATAATGTTGAAAAACCTGACAAGTTACCTTTAAAATTAAGTATTATGTGTAAGGATTGTGCATTCATGGACTGAGCAGCACAGCTAAATGTGTGGGTAGCCCCCAAAAACAATGCGCCAAAATCTTCTGCAGCTGGTGTTAGTGTCTTGGTACATAAAGTGGCAGCAGTGCTTGGTATCAGCCCTGGTACGGTTTCCAAATTTAGAACGAGGCTCTGAAAGTGATGAAGTTAACAGGCAATATTTCAAGAAGACTGGTTCCTCACACTTGCTTCACTGAGGAACCAAAGGCTGTTTTCAGGGGTAGAGTGGATTTTGCAGATTTTTTTGGCCCTTGACTCTGTCACAGCTGTAAAGAATAAAAAAGTACAACCTGTGATCAACTCACTGTTACACCGTGTGCTCATGCACTCTTCCATCTGTGCTCTGGATGTAGTTATAAATTCATTTAACTCAACTTTCGGATATGGGCGGCTTTATGTCAGAGGTAATAAAGAATAAAATACTAATCAATATTAAAAATAAACATCAGATCAGCTCAGGCGGATGACTGATGGATAAACCTGAATGCTGTTTTTCTACATTTTCCCTCCAATCAAACGGTGTATCAGTTTAATTAGCGTTTCAGTGGGTGACTTTTACTTTGTAAATATCATTTCTGATCAGCTGATAAAAGAGTGAGTCCTCATGAATGTCTCTTTTCAGAAACAAGCCCCTGGATCAAGACCTCCTCTGATCCAGCGTCATGGCTAGTTGTACCATGCAAAACCTGTTATGGTTTCATAACTACACTGCAAAAACTCTAGGCAAGTGTGTTCGTCTATTTTCAAGTCAAACATATCCAAAACATTTATTCAAATCCACATTCACTTTACCAGTCCATATGAATGACTTACTTTGAGGAATGAAAGACAAATATTAGGCATTAAATTGCTTTAAATGGGGAGAAAATATCTGCCAATGAAACAAGCAAGTTTGACTCTGTGAGGGTCTTAAATTAAGGTTTACACTACGATCATGATAAATTCATCTTGTCTTAGTGGCAGATTATTTTACTTGTTATTTACAAGCAACTCAGGCTTTATTTTAAGTTTTTATATCTTCAAATAAAATCTTGATCCAGACATGTAAGGAAATTGTGAATTATAATAAATCTGTTTTTTTTTTTTTTACTTAAATTGGCTAAATACTCTCACTTAGATCTACTTTTTTAAGTGCATGTAGAATTGCATAAAACCAAACAGTGGTACAAAAAAAGTTTGGAACCACACAATGGCAATCAAACATCTGAAAATAGTTTGATAAACTGGATTTAAACCTGTCTTGAATACTTCCTGGAGGTCATTTCCTGGCTTTGAAAGCGTCTCGACCTTTATCATATCTAGTAACTTGCGGGATAAGTCCTCCTCAGCCAGGCCTTAATACCCACTGCAAAGTCATCCCAGTAGATTAAAAGCTGCCCCAAACAACATAAACGTTTTTTCCCGGCATTAATAAACAATCTTTAAAGGTCATTTTATGGGTGTCCACATGTATGGTGTCAATGTCTCCACACTGTGTTGTATATTTATCCTACCGGAGTACTTGAGCTCCCTGCAGATATTATTAGCTGTGATGGAAAAAAGGAGACTTTTGGAGGCGTCAGGAAAGAATTTAAAAAGATTGCAAAGGAAAGGATAGCAGAGGGAGACGGAGTCAGAGAGAGAGGAAATGGGGGAGGAGGGGAGGCGGAGGGGAGGCACAGACAGTTGAGTCATATTTCAGGCCTGATTGGAACTGACAAAGTGTTATTGGAGGACTCAGTCCCCACAGCATTGTTTGCTTTAGAAAGTCAGGGCCAGATTTATTATGACTGAAAAACATTAGAGAGATCGGAAGTGGGGACAGCGCGGGGAGCACGGCATGTCTGTCTGCACACGGGGGAAAGAGGAACTTTAGAGGGCTCGTATGGAGACGTATTAGGCCAGATCTGGCTTTTTATGCTGTTCATAAAAAAGATTTAAAAGTGCAGTGTTGAAAACGTTAATGCAGTCACAGGAATGACAGAATATTACCAATATAAAGCTGCCAGGGCCCACGGGCTGCAGGTCTGCATTAGGCCTCTTATGGAGACAAATGGCCACCATTTGCCACGTTTAGTGTTATGGCTGTTGGGGTTGAGGGGCTGAGGAAACAGATAAGGGCGTACATCTCATGGGTACGTACTTTTTATCTCTTCAGAAAGATCCACTGTGACTCTGTTACATCTGCACAAGAGCCAACTTTGTATGGACTTAGAGTTTGAGAGCAAAACTTAAAGGAAAAGTTCATGATCCAATCCACTTTATTTGTATAGCACAATTAAACAACAAAAATGTCTCCAAAGTGCTGTACATAGAATCATTCAAAACAAACATCCTTATAACAATAAGCAATAAATAATCTGTCAGGATTTTTCACTTCACAGTTCTAAGAGCTCAGTATCGCTCTCAAGGTTTGTACAAATACCTGACATAATTCAGAATAAAGATGATGAGAAGCGGCTGGATGCAATCAAATGGAATTTTACTTGCCGCAAGGAGAACAACAATACAGAGTGTCAAACAGTCTGAGGTGTTGAACTGAAGCTAATACAACGTCTTCTCTCATTTATAAGAATGATAAGAATATGTGTGTATGTAATATGTGAGGTGGAGTGACCTCTGCACAGGCTCCTCATCTCCGTGTCGGGTTGAGCTGGTCTGGGAAGATGCCCCCAGTACGGTCAGGGTGTTTGATAACAAGGAGCCTGCGCAAGGCCATGTAGTGTGTGTGTGAGGCAGAAGAATGCAAAAAGGTTATAAAGAGATATTCAAATACATGAAAAAGATTATATAAAATATGTACAAAGGTCAAATTATTCTTCACATAATCAAATAGGTGCATAAATCTAAAACAATTCTATAAATGAAATAATAAAATCAGGAAGATAAACATTTTAAAATAAATAAAAGACGTTGTTAAATGTAGTAAAATAAATAAAAGCCACAGAGGACCACAAACTAATGCAAAGTTAAAATGTCAGGGAATAAAAATGGGTCTTAAGAAGAGACTTAAAGCATTCCACCGTGAAGTCTGAAGTGGGGTTGTATGAGGTACAAGGTATTAGCTTGAACATTAGCCATAGCGACAGAGATCAGCTCTGCATGGGGTCCCGCCCACTCTGTAATTTTAAGAGTTTGGGGTAAGACCATGCTGAAGAAAAACTTTTTCCTGCCCCAGAAACTTTGGTTTAGCACCATTTGAATATTAAACTTGAAAACATATGGACTTTTTAAACTCTCAGTTTCTGACATATCATTAGAAAACAGTCTTTCTGAAATATTTTGTATTGTTTTTGTTGTCTTTTTGAGCATTAAAAGCATTTGAACCTTTCACGGGGGGCACAAAATACAAAATTATTGGCCTGAGTTTTGGCTCAGATCCTACTTTTGACCAAATTCAGCAAAGGCCCTAATTATCTGGTGGTTCTTATCATTATCTTACCTGATTATTTTTATTGGGTTAAGGTGTATTTAGACTCAAAGACCACCAGAGGAAGAACTTTTACAGATTGAGTCACAGGTAGAAAGAGGAACTGAGAAGCTGTCGTGGATACTGAGGAGCAGGACACATCACAAGTTACCTGGTGGCGCAGATGCATGGACTTTGAGCCCATGTCCACGATCCTGGGCCGACCCAAACATGGACTGGCAGAAGCACGCACATGGGTCGTGCTTGGCCTCCGATCACTCCACCAAACCAGGATCCGGATTTACAGCAGATGAGAGGAAAGCATTGCGTCGCTGGCGGAAGGATACATAGCCCATATGTTGCATCACAAAATAGTTCCAAACGCAGGAAGGAAAGAACCAACATGGTTTTTGTGTAGTTTTCCCGTAAAAAGTGCTTTTAATACTACTCTACATCATTGTTTGTTTGTTAGCAAGATTATGCAAAAAAAATGCTGGACTGATTTTGCTGAATTTTTCACGAGATGTTGGTAACAGCCCAACTAAAAGATGATCAGATTTTGGTGGAGATTCAGATTACCGCCATTAGCGAACAATTGGTTTTGCTCAGTACCTGTCTAACTAACAATGATATCAACATGATTCCGAGCGCTAGGTGTGCAAATAATATAATGATGGTAACTTTACCATGGAACTATAACTTATCGATTTAACAGCAATATGTGAGCTACCTTGGCTGAAGCTCTCCACAACCCACCAAGCCTGGACTTTCTCTTGAGCTCAACTACCACACTACCTCATTGTTTCATCTTTTAGAGCCAAAGGTTGACCAAACTAGGACTGAAAGATTGAATGTATTTGGATTGAAATTGCAATTTCAGATGACGCAATCATGTGATTGCATAAGCTGCAATTTTGATTTTGCCATGCTTTGTCTTTTCTATAAAATGTGAATATTGCACTGAAGCTTGATTTGAAGAAAATCGTGAATTGAGAAAAAAATTGCAACATCTGCCGGTAGAGCTCTATAAACCCGTGATCACAGAATCGTGAACAGAATCTCAAAATTGGGCATTAAACACAGAATTCAATACAAAAATGAAATATTACAGACATGACATACATAAAAGCTTTTTTAATTATTTTTTTTACTTAAACGGAACATGTCTCTCAGGAAAATGCCCTAAGGGCAATGCACCCTGCGACGCTGCGATCAATGCACACTACACTTCTTCTCCCCTCCTCTCTCCCTCATTAACGATGTCAACATGTCACAGTGGTCTTCAAAACACCGGCTGACCCTGTGTTCACACCAAAAGCGATCTGAAGAACCTCAATAATTGTCAATGAATGCTGGCGTTGAGGGGCAACGAATGGTGCGATATGGAAGACATGAGCAACCTCAAGCGGCACTTCAGTCGGCAAAAAGGTCTGAAACTCCAAGCTAACAACAGAGTTCAGGGTAGAGCAGTTCGCCAATGATTATGTATCAGAAAATCAATTGTTATGCATTTTTTTTAACATACTGCTGACTGGAAACATAAAGATACCTGTGAACTAGGGCTGAACGATTTGAGAAAATCTAATTGCGATATTTTTCCCCAATATTGCAATTGCGATTTACTCTGCGATTGTTTTAATGTTCCTCATCTTATGTATTCTTAAGCAAACATAAGCAGTAGATCATTTTATAGTAAAACCAATATGACATTAAATCAATCTAAGGATAAAAGATTTGAGAAAAAGTGAAGAACAGAAGCAAAATAGGTATGAAATTGTAAAAACTGGGTAAAAAAAAAATGGTACGAAAGCGGAAAAAAAGTTAATGGGTGCAAAATAGGTATGAAATTGAAAAAAAAGGCAAAAAATATTCAAAGGTGACTAAGGAAAATTGATTATAGCAGCAAAATTGGGATTAAATTTCAAAAACCATGTAAAAATTCCAAACATGGTCTGACAGTGGCCAAAAAAAAAAAGATGAATGGGAGCAAGATAGGCATAAAGTTCTAAAAAGTGGGTTAAAAAAGGTTAAAATAGGCATGAAATTGCAAGAAAATACATCACAATGCCAAAATGTTCAACACATTTTGGGTTCAAAATATTGTATTCTGCGATTTAAAAATTGCAACAAGCCATGTTGCAATTTAATCTAATTTGCAATTGATTGTTCAGCCCTACTGTGAACCCCCTGGAGAGTGAGTGTCTCTTTTTCATGACTTTATACCAGGGGTGGGCAACTGGTAGCCACAGGGCCACATGCGGCCCTTCACCTCCACCTCCTTCACCTGTGGCCCAGCAATCATTAACAAAAAAGGATTCATCTTGAGCTATCAGTACTACATAATGCACAAATAATGATAGGTGATAAAATGTTTCTAATAAGTCTAGATTGCTGGTGCATGCTTTGTTTTTTACAAGTTATTAAAGAACTTACTTTGGCTAGGAATATATCTAAATATATTTTATGAGGCATTTAAGTATTATGTATGAGCAAAAACTGTATTAAACAACAATGATAAGGGTAATATGTCTGCTGATTTACTGCTCTTTTATTGCATTAAAAAGAAGCTTTAATCGACTTTAGTAACTAAATTATTAACTTTTGATTATGTTACAAATTAGTTCAAATGTATTAATTTTAGTGTAATCCTTTTTTTGAAGCTTTATGTTTGCTATTTTTGGTTAATTACACATTTTTTATCAATGATACTGCACAACAATATGTAACAGTGTGGCCCTCAGGCACTGAAAAAAGATTGATGCGGCCCTCTTGATAATCAAAGTTGCCCACCCCTGCTTTATACAGAGTCTCTGGGTTAAATTTGGGTTGAATACTAAAAAGCTTGAGACAAAAACTTGAATTATCTTCTATCTTCCTAAGTTGTGCATTTCTCACCAGTTTCATTTAACCATGCACGTATTACTTACTTTTCTTTTACTGGCGCACCCTTCCTGTCCCTGGATTTGGATAAACTGGCTCCTCCTGACAAAGTTGAGTTGAACAGAATCCTCTCTAAAGTTAATATTGAAGCCACTGCAGCCTGGCCTCTAACCCTCTTACTGGCCGAGTTGAGCCGCCCTGCCATGTTGATGCCCTGCTCTGTATACACAGAGCTGTCATGAATATGAGACTGTAGCTGGAAAAGTACATGTTGCTCGCTCCACTCTCCCTGTATAAATAAAGCTTAGAGCAAAAAGTTAACACAGGCAGAAAAACAATGGCAGCCAGAGCAGGGCGCTCTCAGCCCGGCCACAGCTCTCTCATGTTTTCATAGTTAATGGACAGTGTGGAGAGGCTAAGCTCACTGTATTTGACTAACCTCTGCCTGACCCCCCCTCTCTCCACACCGCTCCCCCTCCTCTGTATCCTACGCTGGGATACAGAGGGGAGGACAGGGGATGGAGGAGTCGGCGGGGTGATGGGGGTGCTTTCAGGTTCGAAGTGAATGAAGGCTCTGGCTGCTTGTTGCCCGTGTTGTGTTTGCTTTGGCAGGATGAGTCCTCACAGAAATGTGGCACACGGAGCCAAAATCAGCTGATGGCTACAGGCTGCTGGTTTGATGCTTCAGTGTTTATTAGTTTAGTGGTTAAATCAGAGTAAATAATCAGAAACAGAAGCTGCAAAAGAGACAATATTTGGACAAAATTACGTCTGATTGAATTTTCTAACCATTTTCACATTTGGTGCTCATGTTTTTGATTAATGGCTCATTCACTCTGGCATTTGAAGGCTTATGTGAACGAACCCGAGGCCTTTATTTTACGATTAAGTCAGACAGGCTCTCACCTTCTGTGCCACCATCAGATCTGTAACGGAGGTGTGACACAGCTGGACCAGATTGTGGAAGATTGGGTGTGAACATGAAGCTTTCAGCGTGACATGCTCCCTTGCACTTCTGCGACACTGTAACACAATGTGAAATGGCAAATGATGAATGTACTTGTGCCGATATAGAGCAGTGTTAATTTTGTTGAACACTGCTATTTTGTCTTAGTTTTCATCAGCAACCTCTAAAATGTTTGACTGGGACTTAATCTAATCAAGACCTAATTTGGTCATGTAGGAAAGTAGGGAAAAGTTAGATATATCCAATCACAGCTGCCTTAGCTTGGTGGTGGAATAAGTTGTGGAGTGATCCAATCAGAGCTGCTCTCTTTATGAACTGATATATTCATGTAGAGCAGGTTGTTTTCAAGTTAAGTTGATGTTAAATTTGTGTCTGTTACTTTATACATTTAAACTTTATTAGCATTTAATAAAGGGTTATTAGATTTTTTAGTTTATTAAAGTGTGAAACATGACTTCAGAAATTCAAGGAAACATAAAAATTGCCTCTACACTTCGTAATTTAGTCGACTAAATATACAGTAGATTTTGTCGACTAAAATGTAGTGAAATTTTATCAACTAAAACTAGACTAATTTTAAACAATCAAGATGACTAAATTATGACTAAAACTAAAAGATATTTTAAGCAAAAGATTACAGCTAAAACTAAATTAAAAAGTCCTGTCAATATTTAAAATGATATAGAGCTTTTCTTGCCTTCCTGACTAATCAGGCACTTTTCCACCCATTCATACCTGTTTATACAGTTAGCATTTGCTGCCTTTCTGGCATCAGGAACTCATGTTTGCCTTTTTCTCGCTTGATATTTTCCTCTTTTTTTGCACCATTCCCTGCAAACATTGATTGTGTGTGAAAGTCCCAGTGGATTAGCATTTTCTAAAATACTCTGGCCAGCCAATCAGGCACTAACCACCATGCCAAGACACTTAGATTACCTTTCTACCACATTCGGATGCTCGATATGAACTTAAGCAGGCTGTCTTGACCATGCCTACATGCTTAAATGCTTCCAGGTATTGGCATTAATGATCAGGGTTGTTCCTTGTTACGTGAAGCGAGTATATTTTTCATGAAACTGTGATGCAGTTGAAAGTCAAATGTAAAAATAGAAGTGATAACCTGGAGACTCAGATGTAGATTAATCCACTTGGAAATGGAAAGGTTTATTAAAGATGCCAACTATAAAGAGATTTGGAGATGGGGTGGAGGAGCGGAGTGTAGGAGTGACAGAGTGAGCCGCAGAGGGAGAGGAGAAGGGAAATAGCCTGGCAGATGTGAGCCACCTTGGCCGTGGCACAGAGCAAAAGCTCTTTTTGCAGCAGAGAAATCCAGCGGGTCCTGAGCAGGTGGTGAGAGTGCCAATAACTGAGCCGCCTGACAGATGACAGGGGGAGAAAATGAGGAAGGCAGCGAGGTGAGGCGAGGAGAAAGAGAGAAGAGACGGAAAGGTTTCTCAGGCTCTCTCAGCTCTCAAACCCAGCTGGGGTAAAAAAAAAAAAAAAAAAACGGAGACCTCGTTCCAGCTCGTATTTTAAAATAATAACCTGGCAGCATAATTTTCCTTATTTGGATAATTTACCTTAATCTGCAGCATCAGTCATCGAATCATTATGTGACTTCATATCCCCTCTCTTTGCAGGACAGGGTTCAACCGAACTGCCACCAGTTCATAACACAACACTGATTTCCAGCCCCCCCATAGGACCTCGGTCACATCACCTCCCCTCGGTCCCTCTTAAGCAACGGCGAGGGTGGGGTCTGCTGTTTTGGGGAAGATAAGTTCACGGTCTGATCCCACACGAGGGTTCCCTGGCCGGGTCAGCGGGTCGTGTTGGGGTCGCCGTGGATGTGCTGATCTGGGAGTGATTAGCCTAATACGATTAGCTGCGATATGACACGCTAGCAGACCCAGGTGTTGGTCGAGGAACTGAAAGTGTCGGCTGAGGGGGGATTGCGGCCTGATGTGTTTTTTAAGGACATGAGACCAAAGTAGAGCGTAGAGGTGAGAGAGTCTGAGCTTTTGAACTGAAGTTAGGGATTTTGTCCTATTCCCAAATTACAGTCTAGCCAAGAAGTGGGAAGAAGGACTGGTGCAAAGGTACTATGTGAGGTTTATCTGAATTTTTAATGAGTTTCTTAACTCTTGAAAGACTCAAAAGTCAATTTGTCCAGTTTGATCATTTACAGGGACTAAAAACTTCCTTTTTGGCCACTGATGGCACGTTAATGCAGTGTTGTCATCAGAAACAGAAAGATTTTTCCTTTTTGTTTTCAAAACTGCACGACTAAAAACTGTAGCGTACATGCCAGGCCAGTCGTTGGCGATGTAGGTTTGAAGGGAAGCAGCGTTGTTACAATGCGCGTCTGTGCTCTGACGTTATTAGGGAAGGACAAACTTCTTATTATCGGCAAAAGCAAGTGGATTCAGAAGTCGCAGGGGTTTTTAGTCTGGACAACATATCTGTCTAGATAGTTTTGTCTGGATAACAAACCAAGCACAGTAAGCAGTTGTGTTGCATTGTGTTACTCGAGATCAGTCTTTGTCTCAGTCTTTGTAGGTCTTTGTCTTGTCCTGGACTCAAGAGCATTTTTACTCGGTCTTGTTTCAGTTTCGGACTGGCCGGACTCTGGATTTTCCGACAAGAACGATCAAGGCCAGCACTGTCTGCTGTTCTTGAACTTCATTAATGTGAATAAGAAGGAGCACTTGGTAAAACAACAACAAAGCTTCATGTGTTATTTCTCCCTGTGATGACTGCAGCCTTCCTAGTGTTGTGACTGAGGGACACCCCCCTTAAAGCTATGGTCTACGATTTGGAAGCTTTGTACATATTAATAACAACGTTTATAAGGCTGTTATGGTCCTATGGTCCTATCTACACAGTATAAAGACCAAAAAGAACGAAAAAAATCCATTCAGTATATCCGCTGAAAAGCTGCATACTAGCTGACCAATCAAACCTAAGAACCTGCGACTATTAATTGGTCCGTGAGTTGGTCTGTGAGTCCATCCAATCCTAGTCTCCCTCGCTACGCAGCGTCATGCCCATGGTCCCGCCTCCTCCCCTCTACCTCCGGTGAGCAGCTAGCAGCGTTAGCTACTGAACTATCATGGAGCCGGAAAAGCCTAGCGCCGAGACCGAAGCCGCCTCCCTCTGGGGCCCAACGGAGCTCTGCCCGCTGGTTGAGGCCTGTTAGCGGGCTAACGGTTAACGAATAGCCTCAGCCGGCCGCCAGACCTTCAGCATCGACCGTTTCGCCCCTGGTTGATCAGGTAATGGCTTTGTTTACTACAGTGGGAGATGTCTGCTGAATAACTCTGGTTAGTTTGTGCCTGCATGGGCTAATAACTTGTAGGGGAGCGGGTTAGCCTGTTAGCCGCTAATCGTTTGCACTGTAAGCTGAGCTGGGGAGGACAGGCTGAGAAAGATAAATCCTCCCCCACACTCGGCTCCGCTCTGGCGGCGCCAGACCCGCATTGCCGCCGGTCCAGTTGAAATGGCTACTGCTGTGTGTTATAAGTGAGATGTCTGTCGTGTTTGATACTTTCAGTTGAGCTGAGCTGTTTTGGTTGAGTTTGCTGCTGATATATTGTGCTAGTCGCTCGTAGCTCTGTCCGAGGGGGCTTTATGAGGCGACACGAGCTGGGGGCGGGATCTTGGAACACGGAGGGGAGAGGTGAGGGAAGGGGGGGCAGGCTGTGGTTTCAAATCGTAGACCCTAGCTTTAACTGTTCAACCTTGTCATGGTTTTGAAAATTGATTTTGATGGTCTTGGTCTTGTTTTGGTCTCTGCTTGTCTCGGTGTTTGTTTCGACTCTCAAAAGTCTTGGTCTTGTCTTGGTCTCGGAACATTCTGGCCCCGGGCAAGTCTTGGTCTAAGATAGTGTGGTCTTGAGCACAACACTAGTAAGCAGCACATGGATCGTTTATAGGTATTCAGCCATAGTTGTTTTTGTTCCTAGGTGTGCCG
The DNA here is from genome assembly GCA_036419115.1 of Scarus forsteni. Lineage (NCBI taxonomy): Eukaryota > Metazoa > Chordata > Actinopteri > Labriformes > Labridae > Scarus > Scarus forsteni. Next base: position 18,838,294 of record JAZDUH010000341.1, on the reverse strand, counting down.
CAATCTTTTTCCAAAAGAGTACTGCGCATGCACTGCACATCCCAGCTTCCCTGAAACCGTTCATGTGTACACGTAGGGTGCAATCACAACAAAAACGCTACGTTTTTCATCAATTTTTGTTGTTGTGTAAATGGGCCCTTTAATGCAACAGTGACAACAGCTTTACTATTTGACTTCACATAAACATTACTTTGGGCACATTTCACGTAAAGTTTCAAAAATTGGTTAAAATGGCCAACTTTTTCCCCTGCTGTTGTAAATGAGAATTCTCTTTGGTTCCTTAAAGATGTAGGCATTTGTGCTGCCAGTACGGCGTATCATTTTGAAACTGTGCCTTTACCAAATGTTGAGGCTCTTATCTCGCGTGGGCACCCTGGGTTTCATGCTAGCCTCATGCCCATTTGTGAGTCGTCTCTTCCCCCTTTCCACATCTATTCACTGTCTCTCCTCTAAAAATCAAGACCAAAAAGCCCCTCATTGCCTATGCATCGTTGAATTAGTCATTTTTGTACATATTGCCTCTATCTTAACAGGCATCTTTTATCCTTATCAACCGACTTGGGCAAAGCCAGCAGCAATTTGGGGAAACTGCCAGGTCAAAAAAATTCAGATTATAATCTGAGTCATTACACAACCGTCTGATTCCCTCCTCTGGATTATTGGTTTGAACTGTAAGCAAGACAAGCTGTGAGAAGTTTTTGTTGTGAAAGGAAACAAAAAAGAACAACCTAAAAAATCAAATCTAACAAAGATGTTGAGAGACCAGCAGAGACAGGGATCACATGAGGACTGATTATTTGGCCTCTGACCTGGGCGTGGGTCCAGGGCCGGCCCAGACGGGCAAACAGAGGCTGTTAGTTCTGGCGTTGGACTCCGGCTGTGATATATGTTTTTCTGGAACCAGAGAGAAGGAAGTGAGGGCTTTTAAAATAAAGCGGATATCATTTATTTTTAATATATAGGAGTTTGAAGGGTCTGCACGGACACATTCAAAGAGCCTCGAAATAAAAGGCTTTGCAGTGGACGATGTGCCTGTGAGGCTGTAAGTAAAGTCAATAACAGCTGTTTTAAATCCTCTAAAACCTTGATCTTAAATATAAGGGTGTGTATAAAGGAACAGTAAAGCCGGGCACCGTGGGCCGAGTCTGTCAGGTGCTGCAGGTGTTGTATCTGTATCTGCGTGTCCTCTGCAGTCATCAGCATGTAAAGAATTGAGCTTTGTGCCACGCACACTCATGTTACCTCAACTTTCACCTGTGGAGAAACCGACCACAGACACAGACATGGGTTTGTTACCTGCAAAGGACTGTGGGAATGACCTCAAGGAGATGTGAGACAGCAGACGGTCACATTTTAGTCTGGAGACATCAAGTTTGTCTAGTGATTGGACACCAGTTTGACGACTAAAGTGTAATTGTAATAAGCTACAACTAAAATTCAAACAATGTTGATACCTATTTTGATGGACGGTTGAAACACATTTTGCCTATTTCAGTTTAGAGAAAAGCAAAGGATCAGTAGATCTGAAATTGCCATTCTTCGCCACTTCGAGCAGCAGCTGTAAGGACACCTACATTTTATATCAGCAAATGTCAGATTAAAGTAGTTCTCCTGTTTTCAAATCTGTGTTGAAAGGAGGATAAAAATTATCTTTATCTAAGTCGACTTTGCTGCCTTTGCTTGGTGGTGGTGGGATAAGTTGTAGAGCGATCCAATCAGAGCTGCTCTCTTTATGATTTGATATATTCATGTAGAGCAGGTTTGTTGTCAGTTCTGGTATTGTAACTGAGATGCTTGCTTTGACAAAATTTAATTTTTTTTCATGTAATTTATGAGTTTAAACTTTACTTGCATTCAATAAAAGGTTAGTAGATGTTTCATTTTATCCAAGTGTGAAACATGACTTCAGTGATTCATGGAAACTACCTTGTAACTACCTACTTACCCAACTTATCAACTTAAACTAGACTGAAAATAAAACAATTAAGATAACTACATTATGACTAAAACTAAAAGACATTTTGGGCAAAAGACCATAACTAAAACTAAATTAAAAAGTGATGTTAAAATTAACACCACTACAGTTGCCATTTAGAATGGAAATGAAAAAGCTTTCCACAATTTTTTTTTTTTTTGTTGCTTAGTTCAGATATCCAATCAGCCAGATGATTCATACTTTTACAACTTGATAATTTAAAAATGATCACCATCATGTACTCCATTTAGACCAGTGGGTGCAAAGAGAAAAACAGCTTCAAAAACCTGAATTCTTCCAATTAATTGGACTTTTTTTCACTCTGTTATATTACATATTCTATCCACTATATATTACAGTGTAGCCCTGTTGCATCTATTCTGCTTGAATATATTTACTAAGAAAAGCTTGGACTTACCTGCACCAGCCCTACTTCAGTATCTATGGTTGGCCTTACACTTATAGTTGTGCTATGATATTGAACAATTTCTGCTTTACTGCATCTGTATTTTTCTTTTTTGCCTTATCTTTATATTCAGTTTTTGCCTTTTGCCACTCAAGACAAAAATTGCCCACTTCTAAACTTACAAAGTGCTACATGTAGGGGACTATTGCACTCTGTGGAAAAGAGAAAGACCTCATTATTCTGGTAGCTTGGCTTAAAAACTCATTTTAGGGTTAAAAGGCTAATTTTGCTGCTTATACTCAACATGCTAAGCAGCGACAAAGCCTCACAAAGCAAAAGACACAAACAGTAATAGTCCCACAAAGTCCCTCCTGTTGGAACACCTGGCTGTTTCAGGGTTGCTTCCCAAAGACCTGCAGGTCCTAAGGCCAGACCTGGAGCTTCCTTACCTCGAGCCCCGGGGCCACTCTGCCTTTTGTCCCCAGGATGGCAGCGCTGCTCAGATTCCCCGCTCTCATTCCCTGCTGCGTAAGAGAATACCCCAACTACATGGGGTCCAAGGAGTGGTCACGACACTGAGTGTACATGAATGCATGCATTTGTGTGTGCGTTTGTTGATCTGTCCTCTTAATTGAGTGACCATTTGGATGTCTGTGCTCCTCAGCTGAATGGAGCTGAATGGTGCACCTGCATCTTTGTTGTAAGGGCTCTTACCTCGACCTGCTCACTCCTGACATTTGGCCTGTAACTGTAAACCTGGGATACAGCAGGGATGTATGGACTTTCCATTGCTGAGCCTCTGTTTGTGTCCATTTAAGGGAATGCATTTGTTGTAGGTGTGCCGTGAGGTCATCTGCGGATTCCGTTTACCTTGGGACTTCAAGGTAGCGCCTCTTGATTGAAAATGCACAACTTCCTACATGAGCGAACAATGGTGTCAGAGTCCCAAGTCCAGGGTTCAAACAAAGGGCCCAGGAAGTGCACAGAAGCCGGTTTGGCAGCCTCAAACATGTGAAGCCAGCTGTGAAGGACATTAGGCTTTCCGCGCCAGCATCCCTCGGAGTCCGTTCGTACAGTATGTTCGAGTCAGAAACTCCGAGACAAACTTCCCCTCCGCCGCGGCCCCAGCTGTCTCTTTAAGAGCTGGCTTATTACTGGCTTTATTGTTATTACTGCCTGTTTTTTAAAGGGCCGGGCGAGCCAGGGGAGTAATCCACCCGTCAGCACTCACATTAATGGTCTAATTGGTCTCTTCTCTCGCAGTCAAAACGCAGGCCTCAGCCTCACGGAAATGCTAAGCCCTCCGAGCCCCTCTCGCTCAAATACCCGAGAAATGCATGATGTCTCTGCAAAGTGGAGCCGTCACTGCCCTTCTCTCGCTCATTCACATTGTTGTCATTCCTGTTTTTTTTTTTAACTACCCCCTCCACCACTATTCAGTTTCCTTCCATCATGCTGTGAGTCATTTGTGGCAGCAACTCAGAGGGAACTTCAGTGGATTTAACCTCCAGGCTTAATGTGCTGTCAACCAAACGGCTAATATTTACACAGGACATGATCAGCAGCATTACATACAGAAATGAATGGCTCACCGGGGACGTATTTTCACTGAGAACTATGAACATGACTTTTCTTCAAGGAATGCTACGTGTGTCCAAAGCTGTGACATCTTTGAACATGGCATGCTTTAAAACCACAGCCAACTGTTGATTTTCTGTTTAGTCTTGTTCATTTTACAATTCAACAATTGTATTAATGTATTTTGACCTAAGGTATTGAATCATGGTGCACAACACAAATACATTTTATAATGAAACTAGAAAAGCACTCGGAGAGCGCGTCCTCCGCCAGCACCACAGTCCTCAGCCATATTGTGATTTTGACCATAAATATTAGTCCTACCTTTATTTCATCGAAATATTTAGATTCCTTGACCATGAAAACATACCATTAGCAATTGGATTCATAATGATATCTATTTAGTTCAGTAGTTATTCACAGAAATCACATTTTTCGCCATGGCGGTCAGACGCTGATCCGGATCAACACCAAAATCGAATCAGTTCTTCCTTTTCCCATGCTGACCATTTCCTGAGCTGCAGTTTAGACTTATAAATGTCTGAACTGTGAACTATAATATCTAGCCTGTAGCAGTGCATATACTTCTGATCTTCAGGTATGATCAAATTCTGTCAACTCAACAGTAGATGCAAAAATCAAATATTGTTTTTTTATGCAGACTTACACAAACATACAGTTGCTGCCTGTCTCCAGTTCAAAGTAGTTGGTAGTTGTACTCGCCGCAGTATACGGCGAACTGTAGCGGCATATTTTGCACACGGTTGTTGTTTTGTCCGCAATCTCACCGTTCTCTCATCTTTTACTTTTGTGCATGGGAAGCCAAAATAGGTTGACACAACCGATATATTTGACGAAGGAGCATCAGCTAATTCCTCGACCTCGTCTTCCTCCATTCTGAAGCGAGTGTTTTGCTACGGTAGGCGAGGAGGGTAAAAAATCACCAGCAACCATGCACGTTTTTTTATTTTGTGCGTCGCTGTATTTCATTTCGTTATTTTATTTCGCAAAATTTCATGGCACAAAATTTCGCTACATCCCTACCGAGTATAACAAGTATGTTATGAAAAAATTATTCCACTCCTGCATAACTGTGATAGGATTATTATTGTGGTAAGGCCTGGCTCAGGTTAAACCCTTTGTAAAACATGAATAAATACAGCAACGATGCAGCATGATCATGCTAATTAGCTTAGCTCCAAGCCTTGCATCTACTGTTTTAAGAGTGGCGAAGAAGAACTGCGCCAGAACGGTGGTAAAAATTCAATAGTATCTTTTTAAATAATCTATGTGGTATCAAATGGTGCCTGGACTCAAGTACTTGCCGATATAGTTACCAGAATTTCCAGCTGGACCCCAGGATAGGAATCAAGTTACAAGGTTACACAGCATCAAGCCACTATCTGACAGCTTTTCTCCTCTAATTGTATACTAAAATGAATACTCATTTTATTGAAACGTCTTCTTAATTAGAGACAAGCAATGAGCAGAAAGGGTCATTGCAAATGAGTCAAGTCATCGTCAACAGGAAATAGAACATCACATTTGTTTTACCTTTAAGTTTGTTTAATTATGTTGAAATGCTGAGTCAGCATTTCAACATATTGTTCTCCCTAACCTCCATTTTGTTCTTTTTCTTCTTCTTTTTCTCATCACTGAGATTTTGCCCCCTTTCACAGGCTTCAAATTTGCACAGATTTTCACAGAAAAAAATTGACATATGCAGCATGTTCATGAGAAGTGCGCTTGTATTTTTCACGGGTTTAACAGTTATACTTTTTACAGTAAAAAATAATTTCTGCATGTATTTTTACATTGAAATCTATGGGACGTTTCCGCAACTCTGCTGAAAACTTCTCCAACTTTGAAGCTCCACAGCTTGGGCATGCTTCCACCTACAGACTTCATTCGTACTTTAAAAGCTGCACTGACTTCTCAGCCATTTTTACATATCTTCAGCTTTTTGCTGGCGCTTCACGTTTTTAAATATGAATTTTAAGCAACACCAACTTTTGAGGAAATCCTTCATGTTAGAGCACGTCAGACCGAAGACCCGGACAGCCGAGTGAAGCGCGTTTTTAATTCGTCACTGTGTTAACATTTTAAGCAGTACAGACATGAGAATTTTATTAAATGTTTCAGCAGGTTGTTGGGACGCTCACGGTGAAATCCTTTTCCTGATATCTATCCCGATTTAGACACAGCGAGCGTTCGTTTACCCGGAAGTACCGAGCGCTGTCAGTGCTGAGCTGCTGTGCTCAGGAGAAATAGCCTGCTTTCCATGACTCAGCATATGTAACCACATGGATAAATAGATAGCGCAGCGGGTTGCGGAGCGGGAAACCAGAGTTCTATCCCTGATAGAGGTACTTTTCTTCCCCAGCTAATACAGATCCTTCTTTATAATGGCGTAATCATGCTTGTCTTTACACTCTCAACCTTACTTTGGATGTTACACTGACTGGCCACTTTATTAGGTACATCTACAAATATAAACACATTTAACCATGTTACAAAACAGTCATTCATTTTCTGCTTTCTTTCACATCTGCAAACAGTTTTTATGTACTTTTCACTATCTGCTACGGTTTCTGAGATATGACTGTTGAAGCAGCATCAACTTTTGCACATTTCTTTGAAATTAGAGCGTGGTCATGACGCACACCTGAGCTCCAGTATCTATAATGTTCTGCAAACATTTTTTTGCACATTTCACACATTTTCAGCCCTGATTTACTGCTTACAACTATTCATGTCACAATATCAACTTTCTTTGCATTACTTTGAACATTTTCATTTCACAGTTTCAGCAGTCACGCTCAGCATTTCAACGCATTTCCTGCATGGAAATGCAAATTCTCTAGTTTCAATTAAAGTTTCCATCCTTGTACCTTTTTTTTTTTCTTGGCTAAATATTTGGAATATCGCTTCGTGAAATTTGTGTTAGCTCTGCACTGTTGTTATCCTTATGGGGCTGAACTACTGATGTAACAGTGGTCTTACATCACAGTGGTAGGTCTATCAAGAATCAGGGGATTTAGCTGTGTCAGGCAGCTACATAGGATACATATTAAAACATATATATAAACATATTCATTTTGCTTCATAAAACCATCTGGTCACTGTAACAGCACAAGTTGAATTGTAAAAATATATTTTATCGCCACTTGTTGGGATGCTTCGGATTTCATTTAATAATCTAAATATGGGCGCAGAAAGGATGGTTGCATTTTCTCCTCCTTAAAGGAGACATATCATGCTGATGCATGATTTAATACTTACATATAATATAATAAACTTGAAAACAAGACCTTACACCCCCTTAATTTTCAAAAAATTAGATATGTATTTTTTCTGATATCCTAGAACAAGATTTGATGTCTCTGAAAATAGGTCATTGCGAGATGTCCGCGAGATTTAAATCATCGTGACGACACAAGGTACCTTTGTTTTTATTGGTGTAATCTGATAAAACACTTCCTCCTCTGTGATGTCCGTTAGCCACAAAACCGTCACCGAGGAACACATCTGTCCAGCAGCAGTACAGCTCCCTAGCTCACACTCACTCTGGCCTGTAGGGGGACTCAATACACGGTCGCTCCTTTGAGCCTGCCGGACAATACAGTAGAAGAAGAAGGACAAGCTGGCTCTACCAGCTTGTCCCCGATAGAACTGACCAATCAGAGCACAAAGGGCTGTGACTTTGCAAGGTAACTGTAGTTCATCCTGAGATCCACGTGTTTCAACGAGAGCTTCGTAGTGGCTTAAAATGAGGATTTTGAGAACGCTATTGTGGGGCAATGAAGGAGCTAAATTACTTGTACTGAGGGCAGAAATGCTTTACAGGCATCCTAGTCTGGCATAGTGAAAAGGAGAAACAAGCATGATATGTCCCCTTTAAAAAAGCACCAAACTTTATTCATTTCCTCTGTACAATTACTCATCTTCTTGTCTTGACAAACCTGGACTCATCTTTTTTAAGATCTTCTGCCTCTGTCCTTTCCAACAGTTCAGTCATTTCGTATAAATGTGGCGTACGCCGTTCACCGATGCCCTTCATACAGTCCACAGATTGAAGTTCACATCTTTCATTTGCTCCTCGCTGCCATTTGAAGTCGGCAGAGCTGCAGCTTTAAAACCCTTGGGTACAGCTTCAGTGAGGCTCTGCTGGCAGCGGGGGACGTGAGTGGAGCAGTTTGAGGTGTTAATGCCTTGCTCGGGGGCACTATAGCAGGAGGGCTATTCATCAGGGGGACTCTGGGTGACATCAGACTTTCCACTTCGGTTCTCAGACTCCAGGTATCTTTTCATTTCTGCTAACAGACCCAAACTCGCCTCCAGCCTGGCTGTCCGTCCTGGTAGGAGAAAGTTTCCCCTGACGGATGATGTAACTGAATCATGCAGGTCACCAGGAGAGCGTGTACTGTATATGTTTTTAAACATCCGTGCACTTTTTGGACACCAACTTTAACACCTCCTCTACTGGATCATCATCTTTCTTTATAAGACACTTCTTATTCTGCTCTGAAATACACACCAAATCTTGAGGAAATGCTTGCCCATTGTCTTTCCCGAAGCACTTTCCGTCTATCTATCAGAATTAAAGTATTTTAATTGCTTTACCTCTTTGTTTCGAATATGAGTGCCAGTAAATCTGTCATATATGCATATCAAACGCTACAATCCTTAGAAATGAACAAATTCAGATAAGGAAGGACTGACCATATAAGTATGCGAACACTTATACTCATTAATCCCTTTACATTTAGAAAAATATGAAATGAAACAGCAAATCAAACTTGACTGTATATGTTTATAAATACTTTTGCAGGTGTATCCTGTCAAAAAATAAAGATAATTAAAAATATATACTTGAATTTATTGATCTGTATATTTGCTAGTCCGTTCTTTTTATATAATAATAAAATCAGATCATTTTAATCTCCACTACACTTTTATGGGATATTCTTTCCTATTATGTTGATAAACTCATCGTAAGTCAAGTCAACTTATGTAGCTTGTTTAAAACAGCCAATGACTTTCCAACACGCTTTTCAGTAGAATATGCAGAAACAATGAAACCAATAAAATCATTAAAAAACGAAAATCAAAACAATTGACTATTACTAAATTCAAAACCCAGTAAAAACTCAATAAATGCTACTATACTCTGCCAAAGGCTAAGGTGAACAAGTGCATCTAAATAAATCATTTTATTAACTTATTTTATTTTTTTTTTTTTAGATAAAATTGATACCAAACAGGGTGGAATTGTTTCTCTTTGTTCTGTGTTTACTTCCAGGTGCCAGAGCTAAAAGTGAAGGCCTTTCTGGTTCTATTCCAGTTGTGTTCAAACTATGGTTTTGGGGCCAACTGTGGCCCTCAGTCCTCTTTTAGTTGGCTGTTAGCAAGTTCCAAGTTATCGTAGGGCTGGGAAATTAATCGGAAAATAATCTAATCTGACATTTAGACCCTCTAATTTAAGCAATTTTACTCATGTCAATTATTTGATTATTTTCCCTGTGCAAGTCAACATGACCGCGCCCCCTCCATACAGTCTGCATTTACTTTAGCCAAGAGCGAAGGACGCGCCGTCAACATGGAGGCAACGCCAAACTATCAGAGAGCCTAGTAGCCAAGAAAAATACCTTCTCCATTGTTTGGGCAAAGTTTGGATTCTGTGCAGAGGACATCGAGCAGAAAGAAGTTAAGTGTAAACACTGCAGAAAGACCGTTTCAACAACTGTCGGTATCACTGCTAGTTTATTCAAACATAGCATAAAATAATCGTTCATTAACCCTTTAACTCCCAGCTCAACTGTTTGGCAAAACCTAAGAGCTATTATTATTATTATCAACATTATTTTTTTTAAATATGTAACCATTTTTGTTATTAATTTTATTTATTTATTTATTCAGTCATGACAACACCAAATATTGTACACAATATTGACATTTCACACAAAATCAAAAATCATGTGTTGAATAATGACTGAAAGGCATAGGCAGATTGCTTGTAAAGGCCTATCCGATATTGTCAACTTTTTTTTGGGCTACCAACCTCCAAAAAAGCAAAGAAGCAACAACACAGATAATTAATCACACTTATAAGCTTCAAGAATAGTTTTACAAACCATTTTCTTAAAAACAAAAAAACAATGACACGTTTTTAAATTTATATTGGCATCATTCCAGTATTTAACTCCAATAATGGAGACACATCTCCTTTTCATACCTTTTTTAGCTTTTTGTACAGTAAATTTACAAACCCCTCTGAGATTATACGGACTGTCCTGAATTAAAAAGAACCTCTGTCTTGAGTCAGGGAGCATGTCTGGTTTTGCTTTGAACATAATTTGCATTATTTTATAATAAAACAGATCAGAAAAATGTATAACATGAGAATTGAGAAAAAGTGGCCTTGTGTGAGCATAATAGTCAGCCTTATTGATAATACATATAGCTCGTTATTGATGATTTTTATATATATAAATCTGTTATCTATCCAAAACATTTTTGGTTGCTTTTCAAACTCAATATAATCTATTATATGGGTATTTCTACTTCTTTAATTTGCAAACATTTCTGCCTTTTGTGTTTGATTTTGCCCAAAGTATTTCAATATTTTAATGTCAACCCGTAATCAACTGTTAACTTTTAAAATTCCTCAGCATTAAAATATATATATTTTCTTTATTTATAGTTTCTTTGTTTCCTGAAATGTTGATTAAATCAGATAACAATTTATGTGTTCTGTTTTTAAAACATTAAATATCCCTGTTTTTATTGATGACCTCTGCCAAAAAGTTAAAGGGTTAATCGTAATCAGAGCTTCAATTTATCATTATATTGAGATTAGGTAACATCACCCAGCCCTTAGTTGTCGTTATAGCAAAAGAGATGCCTTTGACTCTGTGTGGACGGCCCATAGAAGAGGACAACTGACATGGAGTGAAGTCACATGGTGCAACTTGTGAATTAATTTTTACACTCATTTCAGCATATTATCAAATACATTGGCCAAAATAAATACACATATACAAAATCAATACTGGAGAAATGTCAGAGTGAATGAAGGTGCACTTGATTGGAGACCTAAGCTCAAGTGTTCAGGGCATGAACTGGCACTTCTCAAGCCAGTTTGGTCCAACCAGGACTTGAACCCTGTGGTTTTCCTTCCATGTTCTTCCAGAAAAAGCTACTGACTTTAATTTAACACCTTTAGGAGGTATGAAGGGTTAACGGTTTGGTGTCACTAAGGAGAGCTTCCCCCTCGAGTGGTGTTCTGCGGAGGTCAACCACAGTGTGAACGCAGCTATCTGCAGACGGAGGGGTTAGCCGGCTAAATGAGGAGATTAGTACAATGTGAATGGCCACAGGTGGATGCAGTTATTCTATCATTTCCTAAACTTAATTAAATCAGCGACAGAGTGAGAACGAGGAGGCGGGGAGCGATTGATGCCTATCAAAGTGACCATCAACGTCAGTCATTTAATTTTCAATTTAGCCCCCTTTACTGAGCCGAGAAAGAGACGGAGGAACCGGCGCTCCCTCGCCACTTCGACCACAGAGAGAAGGTTAGAGGTTCAAGGTTGGAGGTTAGGCTGCACGGCTCAGCTGGCAGGTTTGGTGTGTGTGTTTGTGTGTGTGTGTGTGTGTCGGGAGGGGGTGGAGTTTGGGGAGAGCTCATGTGTTAGTGTAACTGAAGCTGTCATCCCGCCCCGGGGTCACCTCCCCAAAGCACGCCGGCTGTCTCTTTTAATAGACTAAACACATATGTCTCTCTATGGCAACACATGATGAGGATGGGGGGGCAGAGGTGTGGATTGACTTCATAATTGGTCTGTCTAATGGTTAATGGAAAATGACAATAACATTAGATGTCGCCATTTTGGCCACATGTCACCACGGTGCTTTGATTAGCAGAAGCTGTGCCCATTTATTCGTCATATTTCACCGTCTAGACCTAGATGCTTTGAACATCAGGCTGAAGTGGGTTAATGCCTGAGGCCTCGTGTTCCAGTGGGGCCTCATGTAGACTGAAACTTTATTTTTTTGTCATTCAGATTTGCACCTTTACAATGTATGTAAAACGAGATTACGTCTTTCTGTCTTGGACAGCACAGTGATAACATAGCAACAAGTGTTATGAAAAAATAGGTGTATAAAAATTAGTGTATATAAAAAATAAATATGCTTAAAAATAATGTTTCAATATATGCACTGTACTACAATATATGCACAAGTATATATGTCCAAAAAAGGTACGACAATCCTGAGTTAGGTTATATTATATTAGATTCGTTAGAACTTTATTGTCTTTGGGAAAATTCCTACAGGAAATTAGGACTCCAGTTGCACTTTGAAAAAGTTGACAGAAAGATACATTAAAAAAGGCAGATGTAAGCATGAATATAAAAAAATATATAAAAAATACAAATATATTAATACATAAAATAAAATAAAAATAAAAGTTGTGGAAAAATAAACTGAATTCTCAAAAAAATGAAATGGAAAGAAACAAAATATGTGAAAAACTAAAATGGGATGTAGGAAAAATGATTTTATTGGGTCTTAATACTGGTACCACAAAAGGGGCAAACCAGTTTGAAACAAAAAAGAGAACTTGTGCTCCTGGAAAAAAAAAAGAAAAAGAAAAAAAAAAAGATTAAAATAACACATAGACAGGGGCTTTTATATCAGGGATGATAGGTTTGGAAACATCAGCACATTGAACATCAGGAAAATGTCAATTGTTAACATTTTTTTTAGCATTTTAATTTATTTTTTTAGCGTTTTTATTCTGTATCATGATAATGAAAGTTCACATGCTACGCAATTCCAAATTCTGCAAAATGTCCCGTTTCATGATCAAAAAGGGGCAGAAAGAAGAAAGTCTTATGATTACCAGCACCTTTCTCAAAATAATAAAACAAGAAATAATTAGATGGTCTGTCCGTCAGATATTTAACAACTACTGCTTATCAAAAAAGCAGAGAAACATAACAAAAACAAAAATAAAAAACAAGCATATGCTACTCACCATCAACAACAATATCATACAGAGCAACAGGAGCTCTCCTACCGGTCAATTTCATATGTTCTTACTATTTTGTCTTTATCTCTTAAACTGATGAAGATTAGTACAGGCTTTTAAGTCAGTTGTTATTCCATAATTTAACTTTTGGGAGTGAAGACTAAGGCGAAAACAAGACTGAGACAAACCCAGATCTAAACAAGACCAAGGCCATTAAAATCAATTTTAAAAACCATAACAAGGTTGAACATCTAAGAGGGGTGTCACAACACTGGGAAAGTTGCAGTCATCTCAGGGGGAAATAACACTTGATCTGAAGCTTTTTGTTGTTTTACTTTATTTGTGTAAATCGTAAATAATAACAGAATACAAATTATATTCAATTGAATACACAGCAAAGACAAGATACTTAACGTTCCAACTGAGAAATTTTATTTTCTTTTGCAAATAATCATCAACTTAGAATTTAATGGCAGCAACACGTTGCAAAAAAGTTGGCATGGGGCATTTTTTACCACTGTGTTACATCGCCTTTCCTTTTAACAACACTAAGTAAACGTTTGTGAACTGAGGAGACCAATTTTTGAAGCTTTTCGGGTGGAATTCATTCCCATTCTTGCCTGATGTACAGCTTAAGATGTTCAACAGTCCGGGGTCTCTGTTGTTGTACTTTACGCTTCATTATGCGGCACACATTTTCAATGGGGGACAGGTCTGGACTACAGGTAGGCCAGTCTAGTACCCGCACTCTTTTACTACGAAGACACGCTGTTGTAACACGTGCAGAATGTGGCTTGGCATTGTCTTGCTGAAATAAGCAGGGGCGTCCATGAAAAAGACGTTGCTTGGTTGGCAACATATGTTGCTCCAAAACCTGTATGTACCTTTTAGCATTAATGGTGCCTTCACAGATCTGTAAGTTACCCATGCCATGGGCACTAATACACCCCCATACCATCACAGATGCTGGCATTTGAACTTTGCGCCTATAACAGTCCGGATGGTTCTTTTCCTCTTTGGTCCGGAGGACACGACGACCACAGTTTCCAAAAACAATTTGAAATGTGGACTGGTCAGACCACAGAACACTTTTCCACTTTGCATCAGTCCATCTTAGATGAGCTCGGGCCCAGCGAAGCCGGCGGTGTTTCTGGGTGTTGTTGATAAATGACTTTGGCTTTGCATAGTAGAGTTTTAACTTGCACTTACAGATGTAGACGAACTGTAGTTACTGACAGTGGTTTTTTGAAGTGTTCCTGAGCCCATGTGGTCATATCCTTTACACATTGATGCCGGTTTTTGATGCAGTACCACCTGAGGGATCGAAGATCACGGGCATTCAATGTTGGTTTTCGGCCTTGCCACTTACATGCAGTAATTTCTCCAGATTCTCTGAACCTTTTGATGATATTACGGACCATAGATGATGAAAACCCTAAATTCCTTGCAATAGCTCCTTGAGAAATGTTGTTCTTAAACTGTAAAGTTTTTGCTCACGCATTTGCTCACGCATTTGTTCACAATCGAAGATGAAGGCCCCCAGTGTGAACAGTTATTTAGCTCCTGTAATAATCAATTTATTTGCACTCCTGACTGGGGTGTGTCACTCTAGATCAGCTGTTTTCCTAGTATTGTTAGACTTATATTTACAAAAATTCTGCCATAGTGATATTTACATTCTTCATACAACAATGCAGGGCGTGCTAACAACAGCTAACAATAGCCTGGTAGATCGACATATTTGTTTCAGACTTCAACTGGACTGCCAATAAGTCAGAGATGATGTCACTCCCAGTTCCGAGGTTACTGGAACGCAGCATTACGACAGTCGCCGCGCGTGCTCATGGGTAGCAGAGTCTTTATGTCGCCGGAAATACATTCTCCTCATAGCACCTTTAATGTCAAATAACCTATTTTCTATTTACTTATCCAACTTACCTTTTTTTTTTTTTTTTTTTTTAATGAAAAAAATGTGTTTTTAGGATACTGACATATTTATATTAATATACATACATATTCTAAGATAATGACACATTTCAATAAAAAGAGAATACAAAAAACAATTAAAACAGTTCTGAAAACAAAGGGGTCAAACCTGGAACTAGGACATAAAAGTCGTTTTACAAGTTCAGCAGGTTCTCTCCCTCTCCACAAATTTTTAATTTATTACTTGTTCTGGTGACAAGAAAATCTGTTTAGTCCTGGTCATAACCACAACAAACTGGTGGTTTCTGTAAGACTGGGGAGAGTTTGTAAGACGAGGAGGAAGTGAACAGGAGGTTGTCTTGGGGGGGGGGGGGTCGTGGTCCACCAGAAGGGGTCCAGAAGTGAGTCAGAAGAGCCCCCCTTTCCCTCTAGACCAGTCTGCCTCTTCACAGAGCTGCAGCCTGGCTCTGCTGTTGAACTTGGCCTTGCCGTCACTCCACTGTAACCAAACACCCGACACAGAGGGGCTTGACAGACCCGGGGACGAGGAGGGTGGGTGGGGGGGAGGTGGGAGGGCAGGGGCCCGCTGGGACGCAGAGTGCATTTCAAACCCATCAGTGTCAGTTAGTTCACTAAGTGGTGACATAATCACCATCGCCATGGCTGCTCCGCTGGGAGAGCGGGAGGCTTGAGGGGCGGCGGTGGGAGCCCCCCTGCCCCCCTCCTGTTAATGCCCCGCCGGGGTGGAGTTTGGACCCTTTAACACAACTGTGCTGTAGTTTTTTTGTAGTTTGTCGGGTTTTCCGGGTCTGTCTGATTAATGTTCTCGATTGAAGGAGAACATTTGGGACGTTAAACACAAAATCATGATGAGGTTGAAAACAGAGAAGCTTCCTTGATGCTTCTGACGGCTGCCGGTGTCAGGTTGTCCGTCCTGTAGGTACGTTCTTCTGTCCTTCTGTGCAGGTACCAGAAGTTCTCCGGTGGTCAGATGTTCTCGTGGTCCTCCCTCAAAGTGAAGCAGGGCAACAAGATCTGGACATTTCTATGATAGTGAGTTTATATTTACCTATGTTATTGCTGACATCTGTTAGCAACATGACTCAAAATGTTATGGACTGATTTCGATGTCATTTTCAGGAAATGTCCAGATTGGGACAAGGAACAAACGATTCGATTTTGGGAGTGATCTGGATCAGTGTAAAACCACCATGATGAAAGCTGTGATTTTCGTGAATAACTACTGAACTAAAATAGATATCATTATGAATCTAATTGCTAATGGTATGTTTTCATGGTCAAGGAATCTAAATATTTAGATGAAATAAAGGGAGTAATATTTATGGTGAAATTCACAATATGGGTGCTTTTCTAGTTTGTACAATTTTTTGATATTTTGATTAAGGAGAGGAATCTAAAACCAATTCCGATCGATATGAGTCTTTTTGCTCATCACATCCCTTATAAATTCCTTCCACTGACAGGGTTCAGAAGCATCAGAATTGTGGCTTATTTTTTTACAAAAGGCGCCTACTGCACAACCTTAAGTGAGTGGAAACACCAACAACTTGTAGAAACAGTTATCTACGCTGTGACATGTGTTTGACATTGTTGACACTGAACATCTACAGGCCAACATTTACCCACATGGAAAAATCTGCAGGAATCAATAAGGGAATTGTTAAAGAATTGGATTGATTAGCAGGATCGTTGATAGCACTGGTATTGATTAAATCATATCAGTTCCCACCCCTACTCTACAAGCAATATTTCCGCCCTAAAACTGGCCACATATGCCTCGTATATTGGCTATTATATTGGCATAATGTACACATAAACAGATTATAAATCAAAAGTATAACTGATCAAATAACAAATGCTGTATTAATTTAATTAAATGCCAACATAAAAGAAAGAGGAAGCTTTGTGCTCCTGACAGAAAATACTGGCTTCAATATGAGAGATAATGATGAATTTAGAAATAGCAGCATATGGGATAACGGCAAAAATCCAATATCTCGCATGCCACTACTTAAACTTAAATCATCATGTAAAACTACTTTGTTTCCTAAATGATTTGATTATTCATCAAATAGTTTGTATTATTTACCAGATCAACTTCTTACAGTCATAATATGTATGTTTTTTTTTTATTTTATCCACTAAATCAACCTAGATTTTTTACTTTCTTACTCTATAACTTAATAAATTGTCTTATTTCAGTTTTCACTTGATCTCTTGATACTTTAAAAATATTCATACTTGATAACCATCATATAGTTCTGCTTATATTACTATAAGCAGAAATATCTGATGAAACAACTTGATAAATTGATATATTGTGATTTATTTGTTAACTAGCATTTGCTTGGTCATATTGTGTTTAATCTAAATTAAACATAATTGAACATTTTAAGAACTTTCACAATCCTCATGAAATTGATTTTCTGGAGTTCATAATTCTCGGTTAACCATCATGTTTTTTTTTTAATTAATTGTAATAATAATAATAATACGTTTTATTTTTTAAATTATGACACCCAAGGATTTTGGAACAACAAAAGTGCTCTCCGGTAAATTGTGAGTAGTTGTTGAATCATCAGAGAGTTTACCTCATGAAAAGCTGTTTCAAGACCTATTAATCAATCATAGTGTAAATCTTTAAAGACCTTTATTAATATTTTTGTTCATCACATATTTTGTATACTTTGTAAAGCACTGGAAGAAAATGTTTGGCAACTAACATGAAACTAAAGAATTGGAAACATCCCAAATTCAGATTCTTAGCTATAATTTAAGACAACTATCTATATCCCCTTGTAATAATAGAAATGTCCCATTCAGCTTTCAGGTGGTATTTTTTTCTTAGTTTCTGAGATTTGCATGAAAAATGAACAAAATGTGTCAATTGTACAAAAGTATTAGAACAATTATACCCCCAATTTTCCCAACTCTGAATGATTTATGAGCAGCTTTGTCTTTCTCTAACATCCTCTTGAGGTTAAAATATGTTTGAAGATGCAAAAATGTTAATTGATCATTAAATTAACTGATAATATTAAACATTTGACAGTTCACTGCTGAGAGAGAAGCAGCTGAATGACTTAGAAACTTCACTAGTGCTGAGCTTCCTGTTTGAACCACATGAAAAGACAAAAACTACCCGAGCCGTCACAGGAAGACAAAGGGTCCAAATGACTGGTCTGACATTTGGAGGACAACCCGAAAGTCAAGTTTTATATCATTTCACCTACGTGTTTCCATCTCAGAGAGTAAAAGGAAGCAGATTTCAACCTCCCGCCTACCACCCGACCCCTTCCTCCCCAGACGTGTCTCACTTACTGTTGTTGTTTGGATGCTCGATGCTGAAGTTTGTCCCTTTTCCTCTGAAAATGCTTGATTTGAAATACAAACTTACAGATTTGAACCATACTTGTTGGCTTTATGTTCTGCTGGCAGTCAGATGAATCACAGCTGAAATGAGCTAACTCGATTTGCCTGAGATGCAGAATTACATTTTTGAATTGAATAAACAGAACCATTTACAGATGAACCACAATGACATATAAAGTTTATTTATTAAACTGAATTACATTACACCACATTTGAAGACGCTTTCTCACGGTTCTTAGGAAAACTCTGACTTGATGGAAAACCAGCTGAATGTCATGGACATAGCCTTGAGAATTCCTCCACAAACCATGCTAGACAATACCCAGTACCAGATCATTAAAATGGACTTTAAGGTATTTTTGCATTAACTCTTGGTGCAACAGCCCACGCTGTTTGTTGACAAAGCACACACCTGATGCAGAGAGCCCCCCTCTTACAATCTAATGGCCCTTTTCCACTAGCACGCCTCGGCTCTACTCGACTTGCAGCGTGTTTCCACTAGCCTGGTACCTCCTAAAACAAACTAGTTTTAGTACCTACTCCACTCTGGTTCCAAGCGAGCTGAGTCGATACTAAAAGATGACGTCACTGACTGCTGGCCACTGATTGGTCAGACAATGTCGCCATTGATGAGTCATGAGCGCGACGACCTAGCATGCTAGCGGTAGCTACCATTAGCTTACCCTCATACGTCTTTTCTTTGCAGTTTGATTGCTCTCGTCCTCGGCTTCATTCTGTTGTACAGCTTCCAAAACTCTCCTGTGCTTCTCAAGGGGTATTTCTTCTTGCCACCTGCAGCCTTCTTCTGCTTTCCTTTTTTACTCGGTTTGTGACAAGAAGTCACAGATTGTTGTGTCACACTCGAAATGACGTCACCGCAGTGCCGCTCAGCTGTTTACAGCGGCAATGCATCCCGTTGGGCAGGCGACTGGGGCTAATGGAAAAGCAGCACAAGGCGAGTAGAGTAGAGCCGGGTAGAGTCCAGTAGAGTAGGGCTAATGGAAAAGGGCCATTACTCCCACACTGACACAAAACTACTCTTTTGAGTATCTCAGTATTTTTTTAAAAACAGACAAACAGGCAGTTTACCTAAAAGTAGTCTAAAACTAATGGTATCAAATATTTGGATTTGTATTGCTTCCTTTATTGCCATCTCCATAGATTCTTGATCTGTGGAGTTGTTTTCGCGTAGTGCAAAAGCAGATTTCACAAAATCTACCAAAAAAAAAAGTAACAATCACAGATACCAAGGCAAACACAAATAGCTAACCTTGCAATGCAGCTGGATCAACCTGATCAGTCAGACAGTGCTTGGCCCAAAGTAGCATGGCCCAATCATCATCCTTTAGAGCAGGAAGAGGCGGAGCTTCGAGAGAGCTTACAGCTTGTTCAGAGACTAGCATAGATGCTAACAGCTTCGGTAGCAGTTTAGTCAGATCTGGACCAAATTTCCATATTAAATGAAGAACAACAACACAACAAATTCAACGAAAGTCAAGGATATTTTTCCTCATATTTCCTCCTCCCTTTAATATCTTATTTGAAGATATTAAAATTAAAATTAAGGCCTGAGTTGCTTGTAATAATAAATAAAAATATCTACCAATAAGACAAGACAAAAAATAACTTGAGCAGATAATAAACCTTTATTTAGGGGCCTCACTGAGTCAAACTTTTCTTGTTTCATTGGCAGATATTTTATTTTTATTACAAGCGATTCAATGCCTTATTTTTGCCTTTCATTCCTGAAAGAAAGACATTTATCTCAAATGGTTAAGTGAATGTCAATTAAAATAAATGTTTTGGATATTTTTGACTTGAAAATAGACAAACACACTTGTCTAGATCAGATTTTTTTGCAGCGCACTTTAAACTGTGACAGCAACTCCCGCCCTCCACATTATTTGACTGGCCTGCAATGAATTTGATTGACAGAACAACCATCCAATCACCTGCTGGATACGCTTTTGAAAGGTTCTGCCCATTCCCAAACACTTTCTGTGGGTTCCTTTCAAACGAACTAGTGACATATGAAACAGTCCATCTGGTGTGTCAGGTTACCAAAGAGTATCGCAAGAAATTGAAGAAAAAAAGTTGTGCCTTTTCAAAAGCATTATTTATGACACATTTTTTGACATTTGGAATCACGACTGATGATGTGCTTGTTTTAAAAGGGTAACCCACAAATGACTTCTCTTTTGTTTCTTCCAAGAATATTATTAGTAACAAGTTGACCTTTAAATCTCTGCACCAACAACCATGATTATAAGCTTTTACTGTCAATTAATGACTCAGTTATTCAGGTATTAAAAATAGACAAATGTGGGCTGTTCTTTATCTAAGCTGTCACTGACAACCATCAAAACACATCAGAGGAGCTTGCTCTTTGTTCTGCCTGATTTTGAGTATTTTAATCGGCCTGTGGCTTCTTTATTTAACTCTTGAACCCAAAATGTGATGCTATGGTTATCAGTCTGATGAAATGTGGGTCATCACTTCATCTGAGATGTCAGGGGTGCGTGATCCCTCCCCTCATTCACTCACTCATTTCCAAATCGAGCCTCCGGATGACGTGATCCATCAACACCCCTCCCTCCCTCCATCAATGCCGTCTATCTAACGATGGACAAGACAAAGGAGCTTATCAAACATGGCCGATAACACACTAGCCAATTAAGATATGCTCTCTCTATCACGCGATATTCGTTCAGTATCAGTATCAAAGGGTCAGTGAGGAGGAGGAGGAGGAGACTGAGGAAGGAGCTCTGTAACCTGAGAGTGTTTGAGGTGTTTCATGGGACGGTTTCTCCACAGGGCGTGAGGGGAAGTCACCCCGTGGATGGTTTTTGTGTTCATGTGAAGGAGGCGTAGAAGGTTGTGGGGAGGCCCAGTGTCGGGGTAGTGGGCACTAGATGGCACTAATGAATGCTAATTATGTGATCTGCTGCTCTCAACTCTGATTATCACTCCACTGAAGGCTTTATTTTCCTTTAACTGCAGAAAAGCAAGGACAGAAATTAAGGTACATGTGATTTTATTTAAATAAGAACACAAAGATACAATAAAGACAAAATTTAAGCATACTGAAGGACAGAAAGTGCAAATTAAATTAACAGGGAACCACTGTATGGTTATATTCTCTCGCTCTTTGTTTTCAACACAAGGCTTTAACTGCATAGAATTAATTTTATGGACTCTACACCAGGATCCTACATGCAATCTTGGACTTAAAATATTGTACTGTCATCCCCTATAACAATGTTTCTGGTCTGGCATCGACTCTTGCCTTTTGGTATACATTTTTGTATATTGATTCGTCTTTATTGTCTGTCTCTTTTTCTGTTTGTACTGTAAAATAAAAAGTTAGAAAAAAATATAGAAAAGCACTCGGAGAGCGCAGCGCCACAGTCCTCACCCATATTGTGATTTTCACCATAAATATTAGTCCTACCTTTATTTCATTGAAATATTTAGATTCATTGACCATGAAAACATACCATTAGCAATTGGATTAATAATGAAACCTATTTTAGTTCAGTAGTTATTCATGAAAATCACATTTTTTAGATGCAGACGGTGATCCTGATCACTCCCAAAATCTAAGCATTTGTTCCTTGTCCCAATTCGGACATTTCCTGAAGATTTCATCAAAACCCATCCATAACTTTTTGAGTCATGTTGCTAACAGAGAAACAGACAAACAAAACAGACACCTGCAGTAACATACCCTCCTTAGTGGAGGTAAAAATGTCAAAAGCAAACAGTGAAATGCTCAGTTAGCTGTAGAAGAGTCGGCTCTATTTGATTGAAACACTTCAGAGATTTTGGGCCATGTTGACGATTTTTTAGCTGCACATTTCATTCCACCACATCCTAAAAGTGCTCTTTTGGACATATTGTAGATCTGCTTACTGTGGAGGCCACTGAAGTACAGAGGCTAAAACCACTTTTTTTACAGGACCTTGTTAACATGTGTTTATTGTGAATTAAAGCTATGGTCTACGATTTGGAAGCTTTGTACATCTTAATAACACCGTTTATAAGGCTGTTATGGTCCTGTGGTCCTATCTACACAGTATAAAGACCAAAAAGAATGAAAAAAATCCATTCAGTATATCCGCTGCAAAGCTGCATACTAGCTGACCAATCAAGCCTTGAAGCCTGTAAGGTTCAATTGGTCCGTGAGTTGGTCCATGAGTCCATCCAATCCCCTGTCTCCCTCACTACGCAGCGTCATGCCCATGGTCCCGCCTCCTCCCATCTACCTCCGGTGAGCAGCTAGCAGCGTTAGCTACTGAACTAGCCGGAAAAGCCTAGCGCCGAAACCGGGAAGCCGCTTCCCTCTCCCGCGGGGCCCAACGGAGCTCTGCCCGCGGGTTGAGGCCTGTTACCGGGCTAACGGCTAACGAATGGCCTCAGTCGGCCGTCAGACCTTCAAAATCGGCCGTTTCGCCCCTGGTTGATCAGGTAATGGCTTTGTTTACTACAGTGGGAGATGTCTGCTGAATAACTCTGGTTAGTCTGTGCCTGTCCTGGCTAATGACTTGTAGCGGAGTGGGTTAGCCTGTTAGCCGCTAATCGTTAGCATTGTAAGCTGAGCTGGGAAGGACAGGCCGAGAAAGATAAATCCTCCCCCACACTCGGCTCCGCTCTGGCGGCGCCAGACCCGCATTGCCGCCGGTCCAATTGAAATGGCTACTGCTGTGTGTTACAAGGGGGATGTCTGTCGTGTTTGATACTTTCAGTTGAGCTGAGCTGTTTTTGATTGAGTTTGCTGCTGATATATTATGCTAGTCGCTCGTAGCTCTGCCGGAGGGGGCTTGTTAAGAGGCGAGGCGACATGAGCTGGGGGCGGGATCTTGGAACACGGAGGGGAGAGGTGAGGGAAGGGGGGGTAGGCTGCGGTTTCAAATCGTAGACCACAGCTTTAAGTCAAATACATGCAAGTTAAGGAATAAAATGTAAAAATTCAAAACAGTGGTGACAAAAAGAAGTAATAAAATATGGCAAAATAAACCTTAGACTTCTTAAGCAGAAAATCAACAAAATGGATTCTTACAAAAGAAGAGTAAATAAAGATAAAAAACTTGAAAACATTCTGAAAAATTATTTCTAGAAAAGTCAGTTCAATCAACTTTATTCTCCATTCTGAGGCTGGGTTTGAACTTTGCGGAAGAGTATTAGGGCCATGTTAGATGGAGAAAACAATTATTGGGAAGTCAACGTTAAAGTGGAAATTTCAAAATTAAAGTCAAAATTTCAGAAATAAAGTTGAATAACAATTTTTGGATAAAAGTCGAAATGTCAAGAATAAAGTTGACATACAATGTATTTCTATTTTATCCTCAACATTTTTTTCCTTTCTTTTCTTGACACTTTCAGTTTTTTTGTTGAAATTTCTACTTTTTTCTCAACATTTCAGCTTTTTCCATGAATTGTCCACTTCTATCACAAAATTGTCATTCAACTTTTTTCTCATCATTTCAACTTTATTCTCTTCATTTCAACTTTTATCACAAAATTTCCACTGTAATGTCGACTTCCCCAAAATTATTTTCTCCATCTAGCATGGCTCTAATACTTTCACGTAGAACTTTAAGTGTCGTCTTGACCATGTCTGTATTTCTGAATGCATTGAGTTGCCGCAGCGTGATTGGCTGGTTAGATATTTCTGTTGTAAACCAGTTGAAGGGGTGTATGTTGAAAGTGTATAAAGTATAAAGTTGTTCTTCTGTTAGAAGAAAAATTGGACCGAAAGGTTATTTAGATAAATCATTGAATCTTAATTATGACAAAAAAAGTAGGCGTAAAGAATCTTTTTTAAAAAATGCAAGGAAAAACAAAATCAAATTCACTGCATTGCTTCAACAGGTGCGTAAAACTCCTCGTCTCATGATCTGATCCGTCCTGAGCGGCGTCACCTCGGCTCATGAGAAGGCCAGGGAGCAGAGCGATAATGGCGGCCGGCGTCGGCGAGGTTAGTTATCACACCACCGCGGGGTCGCCTCTCTCGCGCCCCCCTTCTCATGTGCCACGGCGGCCTGCTAATCGCCCATCTGGAGCTGGACCGTCCTCCTGTTTGTCGTCGGACCTTATCGAAGGCCGGAGCTTAATCTGCAGCGGTGATAAGATACGAGGCTGCGGCGCACTCTCCTCACTCTGCCTGTTGATGTGAGAGTGCGTCACTTAGTCCTGCCGATTATTCACTCTGCCTGTGTTTTGAAAATACTCAGAAATCATTGATCAGAATCAGATTTCGTGATTCATGCAGGAAAAACAGAGCAGATCAGCATTTCTGAGGAGGAACATGTTGCGTAGAGTGTGACGGCCCTAAAAACCCCACGGTTCATCCCGTCACTGCGCCGTAAATGTGGACTTTTTTCTCTTCTTCTGTGACAATAAAATGCCCCGCTGATCTGATGCTATCTCTTTTTTTTCACACACTTTGTCTCATTAACAGGCGAACAGAAAATAAAGAGCCAAAACATCTGATTTCAAAGATTAGATAAAGGAAGAGTAAAGAAAAAAAAGGGGGTTTATCTCGAGTGTGAGCGTCCTTGAGTTTCTCTGAGGGTTGCCATGTAAGGTCAGCTGCTCTCAGGCTCTTCAGGTGCTCCTCAAGCCCTGGCAGCGGTGCAGATGACCTCACAAAAATGAAAATGCACTGGCCACTTTATTAAGTACACCCATTTTACTGCTCATAAACACAAGTAACTAAGGGTGAGAGAAAAAATCAATTCACTTAAGCATTGGGATTTTTGGTTTGACGATTTTAATGCTTCTTTTTAATCTGTGTTAATAAGCCACTTTTAAATGCAATCCAGGCTTTTAAATAGAGAGTATTAACAGCTGGTTAAAATATATTGCTGAATAAATCCTAAAAACAGATTCATATGTGATGTATATTTTTCCTGATACAGTCTGTAGGCATCATCATTGTTCATCTTTTTCGCTGGTGTTTAAAAAGCTAACGATTGCAAAAAGTTGGCAATATCGTACCGTACCGTCTTCTCCCGCTTATCCGTGGTCCGGTCGCGGGGGAAGCAGCCTAAGCAGGGATGCCCAGACTTCCCTCTCCCCGGCCACCTTGTCCAGCCCTTCCCGGGGATCCCGAGGCGTTCCCAGGCCAGCTGGGAGACATAGTCTCTCCAGCGTGTCCTGGGTCTTCCCTGAGGTCGCCTACCGGTGGGACGTGCCCGGAACACCTCACCAGGGAGGCGTCCAGGAGGCAGGAGGCAATATCGTAGATCGTAATTTAAATTGAATTGGCACCTAAAAATTCATAAAAAATCGAATTGGGAGAAAAGCGTATTGTCCCAGCCCTACAAATAACCAATTGACCAATCACATGGTGGAAATTCATACCACTAATTGCACCTTCTCAACAATTATCCTGCACCTTGTTGCATCTCCAGTGTGTGCCAGTAGCTCAGCTCCAGGCTGGTTCGCTGGAATTACGTGCCGAGTCAACTTTTTATTTCAAGCCTACATATTTTCCTTCCAAGCGCATCAACACAAAACTTGAAAACAGCCCCTAAGAGCCTCTGGGTGATTACAAAATACTTTATGGAAATAAAATGGCAAACATCAAATCATTGTCAGTCAGGCAACACAACCTTTTTTGTTTTGTGGCCGATGGCGTACATTGTTGGTTGAAAAGCTACAGCACATACGGGATGCTGCATAGGTGTGCAGCAATAGTGTGATGCTATTATGTCATGGTCTCACAAAAATAATTTATTAAGTACGACAATACAACTGCTTGTAAACACAAATAACCAATCTGCCAATCACACCGTGGCAATTCATAACATTTAGGCATGCAGATGTGATCAAGACGACCTCCTGAAGGTCAAACTGAGCATCAGAATGTTTAAGGTAATATCAGTAACCATGAACGTGATCAGAGTTGGCACCAAATCGGAATCTCTTCATAGTCTGCTTGTGCAGTGTTTGCTCCTCATCTAATTAACCCCAATCTTTCTAATCAACTGGTCTCCACATCAGCTTAGCTCCGGACTGGTTCGCTGGAACTATGCACAACTCAATGTTAATTTGAAACCCATGTTGATTCTCGCCAAGCACATCAACCTAAGACAGGAAACCAAGCTCTAAGAGTCTCCGGGTGATTAGAAAATACTTAATGGAAATAATGTTTCAGACAGGAAATCATCGTCAGTGAGGACGTGTACTGGTGGTAGCAAAGCTACCGCACAGACGGGATGCTACGTGGGCCTGCAGCAACTGTGTGATGCTATCGTGTCAACATGGAGCAGAATCGCTCCATGGAGCAGAATCACTTCAGGTTAGGCAGACCTGAAGGCAAAAGGGGTCAAACCTGGTGCTAGCAAGATGTGCCTAATGAAATGGCCAGTTTTTATTTGAGGCACTTTTTTTCATCCTGTGTTGTCAACATCTATTCAAAAGAAACCTGCAGTAGAATAGGACTAAACTGAGGTGCAGAATCAGAGCCCGTTCACACCGATCTCTCCTCGCTGTGTAAACTGCTGTAATGTCTGCAGCAGATTTTGTAGATGACGGCGGCGGCGGCTGGTTGAGCGACAGCCCGGTAACCTGAGAGAGTCTCTGTGCCACCGCTGGACCGTCGCCCATCTCTTTATCGCCACCGCAGAGGAGGAAAAACACACAAAATATGTTTACAGCAGGCTGATAAGATCCAGCAGTCTGCAGCGTGTGCACCACTATACACTCAATATTAACAGATACCATAAAGCACACAGACTCTGACCTGCAGGATTACAGGGACATTCGGGGCTTTAACGTCAGGCAGGGGCAACAGCTGGGGGGCCTCAAGGAAAAGTTGTAGATGAGGATCAAAAATGGGGTGCATTGTTTAAAAAAATAACTGAAATTCCACCAAAATATGGCAAAAAAGTAGAGCAAAACCATGTTTATTTTTATTAGGAATGCACAATATTGTCACTATCAAAATGCATGAATGCACAGCAGTGAATAAATTTAAAAATAACATAAAATAAGAAACTAGGACAGAAATATGAGTACACTATAAAAGCTAGATAAATTAGTTATTATTATCATGAATAAAATAAGAAATATATATTAAATTAAAGTTGTAAAAAAACAATAGGAAAGAAATATGAGTTCACAAAAAAGGAAATAAATAATAATCTATAAAAAAAATAAGAATAAATGAATGAATTTTAATTTAAGGAGAAAAAAGGAAAATATGAGTACACTGGTAAAAACATAAAATAACAATACTAATCATGGTAGTAGTAGTAGAAGTATTATTAATATTATCATTAGTAATAATAACAATAACAATAACAATAATAATAGTAATAATAATGACAATAAAAGTAGTAGTAGTTGTAGTAGCAACAACAACAACAACAACAACAACAACAACAACAACAACAACAACAACAACATAGAATTAGTAGTAGTAGTAATAATAGTAATAATAATGGTAGTAGTTGTAGAATTAGTTGTAGTAGTAATAATAAAAATAATCATCATCATAATAATGGTAGTAGTAGTAGTAGTAGTAATAATAATAATAATAACAACAATAATAATGCTAGTTGTAGTAGTAGTAATAAAATAATAATAATAATAATGCTAGTTGTAGTAGTGGTAGTGGTGGTAGTAGTTGTTGAAGTAGTAGTAGTAATAATGAAACATTATAATAATAGTAACAAATAATTAAATCCTAGTTCATAAATAAATAAATGATTAAGAATAAAAAGGGGAAAAGGTGAAGAAATATGAGTACATATGTAAAAAAAAAAGATTAAGTAAATAGTAAAAATGATACTTAAACTCAAATATACATGCAAATATACATTTAAACATCCCAAACTTTTGCAATAATTGAAACAAAGATGATCTCCAAAAAGAGTTTTGAAAAATCGTGATTTATATTATTTAGTATTTTATTTTGAGCAGCATTTCAAACAGAAGCTCGGTTTTTAACCCTTATTTGTCCATCAGATTTAGCATTAATATTGATTTCCAGGATACAGAGCGATAAGGATTTATTCTTCTCGGGGCTCGGCCTCCGTTCACGAATGTTTGATTCAACGTGGATTATAATGACGATTAAGCTCCGAGCCGTATCACTGAAACCATCCATTCAATCATTCACTCACAAAAACTGAATCAATAAACATTTTAATACCACTCACAGGAAAAATACACGCTGCACTGAAATCCTAATGCGCAGTTTTGTTGAGAATTTCCCCTGAAAAGAGCTGAACTAAAGTTTTCTGTGTATGAGAGTGTGAGGGTGTATGAGGGAGTGTGTCAGCAGCAGACCTGAAGGAGCCTGAGACCGAGCCGTGTAGCGGAACACGGTGACAAGAGGGTGAAGGGGTGGGAAACATGGACCAAAACACAATATCATAGAATCCGAATCAGAAACACTTAATTAATCCCCAAAGGAAAATATGTTTGTTTTTGTTGCTCTCATACAGCAGTCGGAAATATCAGATGAAAACATTAGAATAGATAGGAGCATTAATTTAACTAAAATAAGGGAAAATAAAATAAATGAATACAACCTAAAAATGAAAAATAATGAAATGAGAATAAAAATTTAGTAAGCAGGTTGCAGCATGCAGAGCCTTTAAGCATTATCAACTTTCTTATGAAGGAAAATAAGTAAAAATGAAGTAGAAATGAGACTCAGAATGAGGTCAAGTAATACATAGTATTAACAATTAACAGTATTTAATATTAAAATGTGAATATCAATGCCTGCACTGTTTGTCCAGAGGTACAATTTACAGTAGGTACAGTGTGTCAGTAAGGATGTTTTCTGGGAACTACATTGGTGTATTTAGTTATTAACAAATATCAGAGGTGTAAAATGGTGAAAAGTTAATTTTTAATAATAATAATAGCTTAATATTAATTACCTGTGTGGTCACTCAGGATGGGAATCAAAAAACAGCTTCAGTTGAGAAGTAATAACTCCCTCAATCAATCAATATCAGTCTGTTTTTTCTGGAAACACCTGCAGCTTGCAGAAGTCTTTATCCACGCAGAATGACATTAATTATCAGCAGTGTCATGTGTCTGACATTGTTGCCACTGGAAAACTGTAGACTGACTATTTTCCACAGAAAATCAACAAGAATCGATAAAGAAATTGGAAAGATAAGCAGAATCTTAATAACATTAGTATCAATGAAATATTTCAGTGCCTATCCCGATGGTAACACAATATTTATTCTGATTTTTTTTTCCAGCAAATAAAGAATAAACAATTGTTTCAAGCAAAAAAAAAAAAAAAAAAAAAAATGTCACAATGGCAACAAAATAGTCTTCCATTCTTTTTTTTTTAACCCTATTTTAGGCTTTTTTGGGGTACATAAATGCTGCATAAATTGCTCCTACACAACTCAAGCTGTCTTTTGGACATTAATTTGTCATTCTAGTAGATTTTAAAGACTTTAACGTGTCCTAAAAGTCTATTTTTGCCATTATTTCCCATCACTCCTACTTGTAATGTGGCTTGATTGCCAGAGGGGGCAGTAGCAAATCTGGATGCTGTTTACTAGGCTGCAGAAACAGAGCAAAAGATGATAGAAGATCCAGTGTTACATGTAGAAAGAGGATTATTTATGTCTGTATGTTAATCTGTTGATATCTACGCATATGTAAATTAGGTTATTTTATTACATTTTTGTATTTTAAGACACTTTCAGGAGTGTTGTTCATAGCACATGAGAGAAGTGCTAAGACTTTGGTTCTGATTGTAGTCCGAATGTGGATCCAGGAATTGTTTAAGCATTTTTGAACACTGAGGGATATTTTCCATTTTATTTCTTTAATGACTCAGAAAGTGATCAGCAGTTTTTGATGACATTCTCAGGGAGTGTTGACCAGTACACAAGCAGATTTTCTACAAAATGGTTCCTTTTCCTGTCAGATATTTAGACCTAAGCTAATAAGTGAGCAGCAAACACTTAGCATATGCTTGCTAAGGCTTTAAGCATGAATGAAATGTTCACTTTTACATAAATTCAGATTATTTTATGGTTCAAGTGCTGCTTGTATGAATTTCAAAAACTGAATTTGTCTTCAGTACATAAATTTGATCTTTTTTAACATAAATTAGCCTCGCGAGCATTCCTGTACTTCAAAATAGATACAATAGAACAGAATGTCCTTCATTGTCTAACCTATGACTGGCATTGTAACCGTGTGGTTGACTCTTTATCATCACTGTATTTAAAACTCTGAAAGCCCATCTTTTTCGGTTTTTCCTTATTCACCTCAAACTTTTGAGCAAGCAAAAATCTTTTCACACATTTACAGATCCTCTAAAAATCATAATTTAGTTAAAAATAAATATATTTGACAATAAAAATGTATCTGTTATTTCTCAGAAATCTAAGTCAACAGCTGAATATCTAAATTATGCTCTATGTAAGGTTTTCATATGAAATAAACAATCAGTGATAAAGTTTTGGTGGCGATCCGAATCTGGATGCAGATAAAGAATGTTTTTAAAGATTTGTTGTCATTTTTTGTCAAATACTTGCCCAATCATGTTGGGAATGTCTCAGTGGAGGATATTGCTGGAGTAGCCCTTCAAGTTCAAGAAAGAGGATGAATAAAGATGATTAAATATCAGCCTGGCATATTAGTATTAGTGTTATTGGACTTTTACCTTTGGCTGATTACAATCTTGATATCATAATGTAAAAATCACTGAAAGTATTTATTTTTGTTTAATTATATTGTATAAGGACAATATATTTTAAACAGTACCAGTACAGTTTTGCTATTTAGAAAAAAAAAACCAATTTAATTATCTCTTAAAATAAATTTGGCCATTTTTGGAGCTTATGCTTTAATTTTATAAGTCACATGCAAAAATGATCCAAAGTTAACGCAAATATGTGCATGTAAATACCTGGGATTTTTTTTTACACCTGCTGATATTGATATTTAGCTTTTGAAGCAAATATCTGCTAATAATATCCTGCATCCACAGTAAATGTCAGCATTTTGAGAAGTTTTTAGGTAGAAATGTTGGTAACACTTTCCATGAAGCCCACATTTATAATGCATTATAACAGCATCCATAATGCATTATAATGCATTCATAATGCTCCATAACTACAGTCATAATGCTTTATGATGCACTATATCAACAGTCATAAAACATTATAGAGCGAGTCATTATAATTCATTATAAGTGATATCCTAATGTTTTCTGACTGTTGATATAGTGCATCATAAAGCATTAGAGGTAGATAGATAGACAGATAGATAGATAGATAGATAGATAGATAGATGGATGGATGGATGGATGGATGGATGGATGGATGGATGGATGGATGGATGGATGGATGGATAGAAAGAAAGAAAGAAAGAAAGAAACTTTATTAATCCCTTGGGAAGGTTCCCTCAGGAAATCCGGATCCAGCAGCAGGTAACACCATAGTACAGAAAAAAACATGCAGATAGGATAGAAATAAAAAAAGATAAAAACACAGGTTATATAAAAACACAGGTTACATACTGCAAAATACAAATAATAATTAGACTAGACTGTACAATCTGGCAGTGGGGATTTCCAGCATAAGTTAGATACTGTGCAAATTATAGAACTGTACTCAGCAGCAGTTGGAATGTCCAGCATAAATAAACTGCAAAAAACAATTAGTTACCTTTACAGTAGAAGTTAGAATGCCCGTTAAAAAATCAAATTAGAGTTTAGAGAATTAACATTAACACAGCAGCACCAGGTAGAATAACTGACACAAATGAACTACAATACTGGTTATTAACCTTAACACTGGGGCAGAAATTAAAGTGACAGGTGTATATAAACTATATATAAACTACAATGCATATACTTAGACTGTACACTGTTGCAGTAGTGGGAATGTCAACATAATTAAGCAACAGCTTTATATGTTAACCAAAAAATTATTACATTGTGAGAGTAGTTGTGAATTATTATGAATGACCTCATAATTGTGGTTGTCGGGGCTTCATACCTCATAAAGCATTATGGATGTAGCGTTCATGAGTATTCATGAGCATCCATGTAACAAGTCATTATAATTCATTCTAAATGACATTATAATGTTTAATGACCGTTGATATAAAGCATCATGAAGCATTATGTTTGCTTATAAGTGTAGTTATGAGACATTATGAATGCATTATAATTGTGGGCTTCAAAGAGAGTGTTACCCAGTATTGATATCATAATGTAAAAATCGCTGAAAGTGTTTATTTTTGTTTTTTAATTGCTCTGCTGTATATGGACAATATATTTTAAACAGTACCAGTAAAGTTTTGCCATTTAGAAAAAAAACAATCATCTCTTAAAATAAATTCTTAAGGTAAAGTCACATGTAAAAAATGTCCAAACTTAATGCAAATATGTGCCTCTAAATATCTGGGATTTTTTTTAACATCTGCTGATATTGATATTTAGCTTTTGGAGCAAGTATCTGCTGATAATATCCTGCATTCATAGTAAATGTCAGCATTTTTGGAATTTTTTTGTTCAAAATGTTTAAAGAAATCATATTTAATGGAACAACATGTTGCATCCCAACAAGATAAATAAGTTAAGATCCCTGAGGAGAGAAAGTTACTTCATTTTGATCATATTACACCCTTTGAAAACAGCTCTGCTTTTGAGAGCTTCTGCTGTAAACAATCTACTTTCTGTTTTGTTTGAAGTGCACACTTACACAAAGGTTCTGTTTTATCAGAACACGTGGATGAATGTTAGACACAGGACGTCCCAGCTGTTTTTGGAGCAGTCACCTTAAACACTGTTAAACAGCCGACACACACTCACACACACTCTCACTGAAACACTGACGGCGTCTCTTTTTCCTCCTGCACTCAGAAACTTCTCTGCTGTGACTAAACGCTGGAGTGAGGAGGTGTTCTCTCACTTTACATGTTTTCTATGAATCCTCCACGGCCTCACAAATCACTGGAACTCCTCACAGTCTGTGTCACTCTTTCATACTTAGAAGGTGATTTGTGGAGACTACCTGGTAGTTTTTTTCTGCTAAAGAAGAAAGTAAAATCACTCGAGGCTGTGGGTAAAATAAAAATGAATGAATTAGAAGAGATGGGAGAAAATGTTTGCAGTAAAGGGATTTTTGGAGAAGTTGTAATTTGAAACAACAATTTATGGCCCATTCCAACATGAGCAGTTATTTCTAAAACAGGCACTGCAGCAATTAGTCAAAAAAATAATAATAATAATAACATTATTTATGTTTGTTATATCCAGACTATTAAAGTGGGATTTCAAGCAACAAAAGGAAATTCAGTTTTTCAGAAGTGTTTTTTTTAAAAATGAAGTCGGTCACAATTGCTTATACATTAGAAATAAATACATGAATAAATACATTAAATAAATGTCTAAAAATTGAATTCTAAAACATTCGAAAACTTAAGTGTGCATTCATTTTCTACAATTAATGAGAAATATGTTTTTATAAATAGATAGGGGTGTACAGAAATGGTCAATTCACTAAACAATACGAAATACGAAACAGGGCTCACGATACAAAATACTCAGGATACAAAATAAAGAGCGACGAGGGTAAAAAATCACCAGTCTCAGTGGTGTGCGGCGCCCCTTCGTGTTTTTTAATTCGGTGCGTCTTTGAATTTTATTTCGTCATTTTTTATTTTGCGAAATTTCATTACACCCCTATAAACAGACCTTAAATTGTGCCTTTTAATGGTCAAAATTTCCTAATTTAGGATCAGCATGTTCTTATGTAATCATGACACTTCTTTAAGGTTGAAATATTTTTATCATGATCATTGGTTTTCATTTTTAAAGATCATAAAATATCTTTTAATTAACGACTATTCAACACAAGGTCATTTATGCGCAGTCAAGTCTCCAATGGTCAATGGTTATTTCCTCAGAAAAGTACATGAGGGTGAATCTGCAGAGTTTTCCAAATAAATTTAAATCAACCACATTTACAACAAGATAGTATCATTAAGACATCTTTAAAATAGATAACAAACCAGGACTTAACTTCCCTTACTAGAACACTTTTACCTCATAGATGATGAAACTGTTAAGTCGGTAAAATAAGCTGCAGTAATCACTTTAAACATGCTTTAACTTTAAATGTACATTTTGAATTTTATATAATATAAAATGATCAATAATGTGAAGTGATGCAGAACTGTGGCTGTTTAATCCTGCATCATTCAGGTGTGATAAAGTCCAAAGTCATTGTGGTGCAACATATATTTGTATATTTTATTATTTGTTTTTACATTTGTTTAAAGTTGTGCAAACTTGCCGCAGTTTATTGTTTTAAGAAACTAAAAATCATGTCAGCCTTGCAGCTGTATATTTTATATCTTTTCTGTTATTTGGTGCAACATATAAATTCCTGACAGCTTCTTACCACCGACTCTTTAAGTGAATTCTACTTTTCTCAGTAATTGACTCAGTACTGTGGGGTTTCATTTGCATTTTGTTTTGACACTTATTTTTTTAAAGTTGTGTAAATTTGCAGCAGTTTTTTTGTTTTTGGTAACATAGAAACACTTCAACTTACAAGCTGACAGCCTCTTATCTGCTACTTATTAGATCTGATCTATTATTGTTTATGTATAACACAATGCTACAAGGAGTCTTTTACCATCTATCTATCTATCTATCTATCTATCTATCTATCTATCTATCTATCTATCTATCTATCTTTTTTGCTACATCTGTAGTTTTTTTCCATCCTATCATAGACAGGTGTGAATTTTATATTTATTTTTTATATAACTTGTAGTTTTTAACATCAGGAACACTGTAACCAGAATAAGAGATTATAATGTGTTCAGAGCAGGTGATGTGAGAGATATGTATGAATTATTTTCTGTACTTTTCCTTTAGATGAGTGTTAACATGCATTTATTTTTCTGGAGAGCTGATCTTTTTTATTGTTAGTGTGTTTTTCTTTGTCTCTCATGGAGGTTAACATGAAGGATTCATCCAGGTGTTTGCTGTTTTTATTTTTCTACGATATCAGTCTAGATGGGACAGATGTTCATGAACATATTTTATTATTTCTATGAATAATGAGAACTGATAATTATAATTTAGTTTCTGACCTGTACAGACGAGGCCAGACTGGATGAGCTTCTGGTTCACTCTGTGTTTTCAAAGTGGTTTGCTGTGTTGACATACATGTGTATGTATTTATATGTTTATAATACATGAGGTGGACATGAACAGTTGGTGGTGTGAACTTGTTTTATTCTTTTTTGACTTTGTTTTTTTTAAAGTTGAGATAAACAGAGAAAAAAGAAGTCAATTTTATTTTTACATAGATTTTTTTTTAATAAAATGGAAATCACATTGATAGAGTCATACCATCATATTTGCTATGTAAATATTTGCATTTTTAAAGATGTTCACTTTCTAGAAGCTTAAAGTTCTGCAAAATTGAAGCTGAAATATGTTTATTTCTTTACATAGAGACAACACACAGATGCTTGACTGCTTATGTGACCATTTTACTCCATGAATATTTAATCCTGAGGATAAACTTTAAACATTTAAATCTAATAAAATATTTTACTTCCTTTTTGTTTCACTTGCTTGTTAAGAAATTGAGCAGAATTGCAGCTTTAATATTTGTCATTCTTGCAGTAAATATAAACAACACATAGATCCTTGGAGGAACCACTTTAATTAACAAAATTAAAAACAGAGTCATGGTGGTGAAACATCATTCAGGCTCCATTTTCTTGTTATTGTCAGAGATTATCCAAATAGATGCTGGATATCCTGCAGGCATGTCTAAATAAAGTAACAGAGATCTTAAACAGATTGTCAGGCCACTTTCAGTGACTGTTATTTATACAGTAAGAAGGTTTTTGATGTTTGATGTTTTCATAGCTGATTTTATCCTTTTTTTAGTTATTTTATTTGTATTGCTTCGACTGCCGGGCTGCATGAGGGGGCAGGAGTGCTGCAAGAGGCCCGTGCCTGGTAGATGCCCACATGTGATACAGAGCTTTGAGCGCTTGTCACCCACAATGTCACAAGATCAGCAGTTTACATCGTATTACTGATAGTGTTTGCTTCATTGGGTGTTTTTTTTTTTTTTTTTGGTATTGCGTGTAAGTTTGAAAAGTTGCAGCAATAATCTTTTCAATCAGCAAAGCGTGAAACACGAGGGGATCATACTGAGAAACTCTTTGGTCCCTTAGACTGTACAACTCCTCGCTCAAGGGGCGGAGGAGTGACAGGAAGACAGAGGATGGGAAGGAGCAGTAGCTATATATTTATTGATATTTTTGTTTAAATCTTTTCTTTTTTCTATCTTTTTCATCTACAGTAATTAACTGCAACTGCATCTCAATGTCCCTGGGGGAGTTTTTCCAAAGGGGGATAAATAAAATACTATGTAATCTAATATATTTTTAGCTTTTCACCAACTGAAGGACAATTTTTACACTTGTGAAGGAGTGCTGCTTTTAGGCCAGAATTAAACAGTGTTTTTAGGTTTTTTCTGAGGTTCAATCATGACAAGGGTTACAGTGCAAAAACTCAGATTTTAGCACATTTTCTTGTCTAATGATAAAAAAATATCCACAATTCTTGCTTATATTTCAAGGAATATAAAACAAAAATAAGGCACAGTGTAACTTGTAATTAACAGAAATCATCTGCCAATAAAACAAGATAATTTTACTCATGATGGCCTTGGATCAGATTTACAAACTACTTTACAATTTAATGCTTGAAACACAAATCATAACCAGAAAATTCTGATGTTTTGGAGCTGAAATGTTTATTTCACTTGCTACTGAAATCCTAAAAAAAAAACAAAACAACAAACATAATTTAACATACGTGTTGCTTGTATTTTATTCGATACATTAGGTGATTTGGGCAACAGATGGTCCATTTGAAGACATTTTTTGTAATCATTTATCTGATTGTTTTCAGATGTTGTTTTGTAATTTGTTGATCATATTGATTAGATAGAGGTATCATAAAAGTATGGATTAAATATGATTAAGAAAAAGGCGTTAAAAGGGTTAAGATAGCACATTTTACAAAGCAGTCCATGGTTAATTTTCTGTTTTTAAATACTGAAATAAGATGTACAGCTGGACATGTCAGGCAATTTTTGCTTACAGTAAGTCTTGTGTGACTTTTAGAATTGCAATTGGATGAATAAACTTCTTTAGATTTGAATTGTTGCAGTGTGTAAACTTTTTCACTCATCTCTATTTTTTGTTTTATAGTCCTCCAGCCTTGTAACAGATTATATTTCAGCCTGCAGAATTGCTCAGTCCCACCTCCGTCATCCCAGAGCTCTCCCTTCCAGGTAGCAGAGAATTTTCCTTGTTATGAATCATGCGAAGGTGCAGCAGCCCATCTTGTCACATTTACAGCCTGTGTGAAAAGTGTCTGCAGAAATACGATGGAGGGCAGCACAATGCCGCCACAAGGTCCTCGAAGACAAGTCTGATTACTGTTGCTCTTTTGCCCTGTGGTGCTCGTCTTTTTTTTTTTTTTTCTTTACGGCGCACTTTGAACAGTGAAAGCTCGGGCTGTAAAACTGAGCGCTGGAATAATAGAGAGATCAAGACCTTATCGCAGAAGTTTGGATGGGAAATTTCTCCCACTCGTATATATATATTTATATTTCTCCTGGACCTCTTATTATTCAGGACAGGCAGTGTACAGTGCATGCCTGTGAAAACGGGAATAATCTCATGCAGCAGATTAAGTGGATTAATTAGGGTTTTATTCATCAGGGTGAATTGGTACCTAAAGAGCTTCCCCCTGCAATGACAAGGATTTTTCACCCTTAATTATCTCGGGCTGAGGAATGCAGTCCTGCACGCGCGGCGCATGGAGAAAGAGAAGGAGGCATATCGCCCTGCAGTGGCTGTGTGCAAATCGAAACGCCCTCGTAGAATAACTTAGCTCTCCCTTTATTTGTAACCAACCACGGCTCTTTAAAGCACTCCACTTTACTTCGGCAGGAGAGGAGCTCAAAGTCAAACCGCACGCTTTATCAGAACATCGTCAGGCCACTTCTTATCTTAGCATCACTTTCCACTCGCTGAGCCTTCTCACATGCTTCTCACACTCTCAATCTTTGTCAATAACCAATATTTTTGACTGAAACAACAACTGTATTGTCTGTAGCAACCACATGTGCAAATAGTTGGCGTGAGAAGAAAGAGAAAGCAAGATGGGGCTCATAGATTACAGCAAAATTAGATGAAAATACTGTAAAAAAGGTGCAGGTGTTAATTATTTAGCTGCTTTCTTGAAGAAAAATGGGGCTGTAAAAACGTACTTGCGTATGGTTTGAGATTCATTGCATTTGAAATATGAAGCTACAGTGTGAATCAATTCAGTCAGAAAGGTTCTCACACTGGGTTGATCGACTGTTATCTTTTTTTGGATTGTTCACAAGACAAGTGAGTGATAATCAAAACATGAAAGCAAACAATACAGTTACTTAATCTGAAATTTCTCAAGCCTCTCAGCTTATATGAATGAAAAGGAGTGGGAACTTATCTAATCCTACCCCCTTAAATTTTACGATGCTTCCAAACCGAAGTCATAACACTTTTTGAAACAGGTACAGTGAATATACAATTTATCACTCATACAGAAAAAAACAATCATACCTATACCTTCTTCACCAGTGTTAATATTGTTGACTAATTATTTTCGCCAGTTTTCGTCAATAAGACAGTAACTAGTAGAATCAAGTGCACATGGACAAAAGTAAAACTAGCTTAACTGACTTTTGTAGCAAGTGGAAAAGTAGGCACAAATTAGGAATTTATCCAATCACAGCTGCATTAGCTTGGTGGTAGTGGGAAAAGTTGTGGAGCGATCCAATCAGAGCTGCTCTCTTTATGAATTGGTATATTCGTGTAGAGCAGGTTCACTGTTTGTTATCAACTCTGGTATTGTAACTGAGATGCTCTGCTAGGTGGCCCAAAAAAAGGTGACTGAATTTCACACACATTTGTTTCTGTTAATTTATACAATCAAACTTAACTAGCGATCAATAAATTCAGCATTCAACAACCTACTTGCTTGATTTTTTTTAACTTACGTTTTCATGCTGTTATTACCTCCTCCTGAGGAGGTTATGTTTTTGCCAGCATGTGTGTTTGTTTGTTTGTTAGCAAGATTATGCAAAAACTATAGGACAGAATTTGCTGATTTTTTCCGTAGATGTTGGTAATGGCCCAACTTAAAAAGAACTAGATTTTGGTGGTGATCCAGATAACTACCATGAGCGAGTGGTTGTTTTTGCTCAACAACTGTCTAACTAATAATGATATCAACATGATTCTGAGTGCTGGTGTGGGTTTCAGGCTCATTAATCATATTATGATAACTTTATCATGAACTATTGCTTTAAGACTATCAGAAATATGACCTCTGAGTGCTTTCTTGTCTATTTTAATGTCTTTGTTTGATACTCCTACGCCTGTACTGTGAAGAGGAGCAACTGAAACAAACACATTTCCTCTTGGGGGTTAATAAGTATTTCAGATTCTTGGAACTACAATGCCTTGGCTACCTCTACAGTAGCTCTCAATCTTTTTATTTATTAAATTATTTTTCTCCAGTTTTAAACTATTTTTTATCCCACTTTCTTTTCCATATTTTCAACCTTTCTGCTCCTTATGAAGACTTTTTTTTGTTTGTTTTAAACATATCTCCTAGATAATTTTTCCACCATTTGATTACTACCATGTAGGAGTGGGAGAAAAAAATCTGTTCACATAAGTATCTGGATTTTTTGTTTGATGATTTTTAAATCATTTTTTTGGTCCAAAAATTGATTTTTTTCTAAATTTAAATTCTTCATTTTAGTCTGTGTTAATAAGCCACTTTTAAATACAGTCAATGCTTTTGAAGGGAGAGTATAAACAGCTAGTTAAAATATATTGCTGGATAAATTCTAAAAACGGACTCACGTGTGATGTGTATTTTTCCTGATATAGTCTGTAGGCATAATCATTGTTCATCTTTTTCGCTGGTGTTAAAAAAACTTAAGATTGCAAAAATTGGCAATATTGTAGAAACATATTTTAAATCGAATCGGCACCTAAAATATTGTAAAAAGTCGAATCGGGAGGAAAGTGTATCATCCCAGCCCTACTACTAAGAGTCAATTTCATCATTTTTTTAAAATAAAGGATCAACAAAGTTCTGTTTAATCTATTCAAATATAATCTTATCAATGTTGTTGTTTAGCTAATGTGCCTCTAAAATCCTGTTAGAAACACATTTGTACTTCAGAGGTTGGCAAATCACGTCTGGCTCCATTTTATTTGGTTTAAATAACACATGCTTTAAATCTTGATCAATTTCCCAGCTTGCAGCCCTCCACATGCTCAAAACCTGCTTAAAATGAAAAAAATCGCAGTCTTTGAATCAAGCTGCTCACTTGGCATGAAGATAAAATCATACTCGAACGCAACATTTCCGTCCCGCTAATATGAAACTAGCACCACATGCTGCCTCTGGTACCCCACCTTAAAGACTCCGGACTAAGTTTAAGGGTTTTCTGGCCCATTCAGCTCCTCAGAGACCGACTTTCTCAAGTTCCAGGTGAACACAAAGAGGCCGGGGAGGAGCCGAGCATCCCTAAACAGAAAGATAACGAGGAGAAGGAGGTGGGTTTAAGACGGGATATGGTGAATAAAAGAGGGGTGGGCACTCAGCGGCCAGGTCAGACGCAACGCTCGAGTGGCGAAACGTCTGATACGCATCGAGCGTCTTCAGTGTCCCTGCAGCTGACTGACAGGATCTTCTGTGTGGGCCTATAGTTTCTGTAATAGTAAGAGCGGCGCCGTATATGTCACGGGTGTCGAGTAGCAGCTGCTGAAACATCACGTCCGACCTTCAGACTTTTTAGTTTCCTTGATGAGTTTAACCCCTTCAACCTTGACTTTTTGGGGTTTTTGTGCCCTCATTTAAAGTTGAGTCATGATGTGCCAACATAAAAACAAGTGGAAAAGTTTTGTGGTTTAAAAGCAGCTTCGATGACGGATCAATACGAAATAACAAATACCACCAAACCTCAGAGTCTGCAGCGCCCGTAAACAGGTGGCTCATCTTCTTTATTCTGCTGGTCTTGACTAAGTTCTTTACTTTCAATGTGACCTGAAACAACGTCTGAGTCTAACTCTTCAAACCGCTTCAGTCCTTAAGTAATCTTTGACTCACTCATATTCAGACGTACAAGTGTTTTTTTTCTTTTCTGATTCACTGGAGGGGGCAAAAATGACCAACATCCTGGAAGTGGGTAAAGGTGACAATGTGACATTTGAATTAATCCACACTATGTTATGATTATTGAGAATATGCACACAGAGGGCAGTACAAGTTTGGAAATACAATCAAGTATTACTGAATTGTCATGAAATTGGCATTTACACCCATAGAA
This sequence comes from Scarus forsteni, assembly GCA_036419115.1. Classification (NCBI taxonomy): domain Eukaryota; kingdom Metazoa; phylum Chordata; class Actinopteri; order Labriformes; family Labridae; genus Scarus; species Scarus forsteni. The sequence continues at coordinate 18,796,529 of JAZDUH010000341.1, read as the reverse complement.
AGGTGCATGGATTGAATAAGCAGCACATCTTAATATGTATTTAGTTCCAAATCATTGTTCTGGTAATTTGTATTAATAAAGGGAAGAATTTAATCAGCCAAAATAATGTTTAAAACTTTTCTTGATGAGCGCATTGTAGTATATTTAAGGATTCGGATATGTAATCACAAATAGTCAGATAAAACTCAACAACACCTACATGTAAGAGAAGCAATCATAAACAAGCTATTAACTATATAAAACACAAATCTTATTTTTCACGCATCTTTCATATATAGCATCTTAAGATTGTGAAAATGTAAAGTGCAATATAAACACTATTTATTATTATTACCAGTAGTAGTAGTAGTAGTGTTTTATACACAAAGCTTGTGCACATGTGTACAGCTGGAGGATGCTCATTTTAGATTTGTTTTTATTAGCCTTGCTTATTCCGTAGGAAAATCTGGCAACGCTGGTGCCTTCATAACAGTTTTTTTTTCTTGCTTTGGCAACTGTGAGCCTCCTGCAGGTGAGCTGCACTGTAGGTTGGCCCAGTGCTCCAATCATGGTGGGTTTGGACCGTCGACTGTAAAAAACATGGACGTCATGTTGCTGGGCTCAAATTGACGTCGCCACAAAAACTGCTCCCCCTGGTGACTGGCTGCAGTATAGGTCAACTCTCCGTCTCCCCCATTCATCTGAACGGGCTGTAGTGCAACTTCGCAAAATTAATACACCTCGTAGAAATATTTCTCCCATCCGTATGCTGCGGTGATATGAAAGTATTATTGGGCTGCGTTTTTTCCAAGTCCTCTTTTTTCTGAAAAGTTTCTTTTTCATCAGTTTTTAGAGTTTAAAAAATAACCGCGGTTTACGGCAGTTTCACAATGATTGTGTACGCTGTATGCTGCGGAGTTTTGCGACAGTTTACGACAGCTGTGTCCAGATATGGTCCAGATTCTCTACTGGTTGCACAATGGCGGCGCCCTGACGAGGGATATTAGGGCTTCAAAACTGTTACGTGGTAGAAGGCGGAGCCACGCTATCCAGTTCTTATAATACATCCATGGTTTGGACGCATATGTATAAATGTGTGTGTGTGTGTCATTTTATATGTAAATATGCTTATATGTGTATCTATGACATGATGTGCTCTATTGTAAAGTGTGTTAAGGTATCAGTTGTTATGAATTGATGCTAGATAAATTAAGATCAATTGATAAATAACTTTATTAGCCTTTACACTTGAAAACAGTGAGTTGGATTTTTTGTAAAAGCTCTAAAAGATTTATCGTTTTTGGATCGAATTCGCAATTTCTGATAATGCATTCATGCAATCGCCAAAGCTGCATTTTTTTGCGACCAACCCAGGATCTGTTGTGTCAACTATTTACACATAGTACATTTTACAAATTTGCAGGAAATTTGCTTTTAAGAATGAATCGAAAATGAACAGTTTACTTACAACTGTGAATCATCTCTCATTGTTCACTTAAAAGAGCAGTTCAAAAGAGTCGACGCGTTGGCGGACGTCACATCTCCACTGCTGCAGTGCTGGTTAGCAGGACAACAACACAAAGCCTCTGTTTAGGAGTAGAAGTTGAGGTATCCCTTGAATAATGAAAACAAATAATTTATCAATATTAGATGACGAATAATGTGTTATGTGCTTTAATCATTGATTTCCTCACTGTTGTCTATACTGTAAATATAGTGAATGATTTTGATTTTGGAGAAAATCGTGAATTGAATTGAAGTCGCGAAATCAACCAGAAAAATGGTAATCCGACATTTTCCTAAAATCTTTCAGCTTTATCTAGCAGACGTTTTTGTGTGTTTGCATGGTGACATCAACATTAAATCAGTGACTGGTTAATAATTCACAGTTGAACAGGCAAACTTTATAAAAGTGTATGTTTCTGTTTCTTTTATTACCTCTGCTAAGAAGGTTCTGTCTTTTCCGGGGGTTTTTTTGTTAGTGAAGAGGGTAACTCTCAAACCAATGAACAGATTTTAAAGACGGGAATGTTGGTCGTGGCACAAGGAAGAAGTGACTCAATTTTGGTGTTGATCTGGAAGCAAATAAGTTTTTATAAAGATTTCGTAACAGGGCAGTTTTCCATATTTTGCTACAACTCTGTGGTCTTAAATTTAATACAACGTTCACAAAATTAAACAAACAACATAATCTGTTTATTTCTTGGTTTTAATGAATGAAAAAGCAGTTGTAGCACAGAAACAGACAGATGGGGAAAAATACTTGACGACTGCCTTTTGGAATTTAGACGGTCTGCGATGATTTCCTCACTTTTGTTTTCTCCCTTCTAAAACTTTCAATAATTAGAATTACAGTGTCTAAATTGGTTTAAAAGCTGTGCTAAGAGAGAGTTTTCATAAGGATCAATACATTAAACTCCACATTAATATGATCAACGTGACTTCTTCAGGTCAAACAGTTAAAATGTCCTCCTGCAGAACGGCCTGTTTAAGCACACCAAGGCCCCTCTGGTTCAATAATGTAGCGTAACGTGAATGACAGTGACTTCCTCTTCCTCTCCGTGTTCTTCATCACTTTCTCTCTCTGGTAAAAGTAGGTCAACAGGGATTTCCTGCCCTCAAACGCTTTCTCTCCAGCCGACACCTGGCCTTTGTAACACCACTTCAGCCCGAGGAAAGACTGAGTCGACTGTATATATAACACACGGGATCAGGAGTCGCTGCAGCTCTTTCAGCTCCGTGCAGAGAAACTTCGACCGGCGTCGACCTTCCTGTGAAGAACCAGGACTTCAACTCTCTCACAGAGACACTCCTGAAGATTTAGCTGCAGCTTCAGGCCGGGATTTTCACAAAAAAAAAACAACACACGCATATGAACTCCTCTAATTTTCCCCAATTTAAAGTTTGCTGGAGAGATTCTTTATGAAACAAAAGCTGCCGTCAGGCGAGTGAATTATTACAAACCCCGGGCTTACCTTTGCATTTCTAATTATGTGATGCAAAGAGAGAGATGGCTCTGAGACTCTGCAGGCATCCAGCTAGAGAGTCACTCCGAAGGAGAAAGTCAGACTTAAAAAGAAGAGGCTGATTCACAAAGTAGGTTAAAGACGAAGAGTCCAACTGTTTTTGTCAAGAGAAAAAGTCTGATTTCATGTGACATTCACTGATTCCAATGTGGGAGACAAAAGCAGAATACCAAGAAACAGATTTCACTGCAGTGCCTCTGAAAAACAGCCTTCACCAGTCATAACTTCACCCTGCAGATGTTGTCTAAAAGCTGGTGGTGCACAGCAGTTTGAAGCCTACAAGCAGGTGGAATACGTAGGCTAAGAACTGCTGATAAAGCAAAATTCAGACTCTTGAGCATACAGTTAGAATATGAAAAAATGCATGAATTCTGAGATTAAAGGGAGATGCAGAGTTTAATTTAATTTACATCAAAAAGGTCAGAAACCTGAAATTTGACTCACAATGCTGAGATTGGAGTCAAGATTTCTGAGAATGTCAAAATTTTACGAAAATTTGGACGAATTCAGACTTACATCTTCAAATTTTTCCCATAATTTGTTGACATTTTTTTTTAGACCTTTGAATGTTTTCTCTAAATTTTGACTTAAGTCTAAGAATTCTGACTTTTCCTTAGAATTCCATTACTTAAAAAGTCCAACTATAATCTGAGTTAAGGTTTAATCTCAGAATTTCACAAAAGTTTGAATTAATGTAAAAACAAAAACTCACACTGATAATTCTGTCTTGATTTCAAAATTCAAATTTAAAATTTTTTCTCAAAATTTCAATCTACAATCCGAGTCTATAAACCTTATTTCTGAGGTTTTATTTATAGGGATGGGAATTGATAAGATTTTATCAACACCAATGCTGTTAACGATCCTGCTAATCGATCCAGTTCTTTAATGATTCCCTTATCGATTCCTGCATAATTTGCGAGTGGGAAAATGTTGGTCTGATTTTCAGTGGCAACAATGTCAAACACATGTCACAGCATAGATATCTGCTTCTGCAAGTTGCTGGTGTTTCCACTCACTTAAGGTTGTGTAGTAGGTGCAGTGAAAATTAAGCTACAATTCTGACGCTTCTGAACCCTGTCAGTGGAAGGAACTGATAAGGGAATTGATTAGCAAAAAGATTAATGACATCGATTCTTTGATGGAGCTGTTAACGATTCTCAACTGGAATTGGTTTTCGATTCCCATCCCTATTTATTTAAATTAAGAATTCCAATTTAAATCTGAAAACATAATCTCACTACTCTGTCTTGATCTGAAAATACGAACTTTCAGACTTATTTCTAAAAAATGACTTAAATCTGAGAACTTTGATTTTTCTCTCAAAATTCTGGATATTTTCTCAGAAATCTGACTTGATTTCTAAATTCAGAATAATTTATATCACTTCAGACTTTAATGCCAGTACTCTCATTTAAAATTTATGTATTAATCTTAGAATTTCGACTTGATCTCAATCTCCAATTTTCTGGCATTTACCGTTACAATTTTGCATTAAATAGCAAAGTTGTGACTTCCGCTCAGAACTTTGACTTAAATACAGAGCTTTAATATTGATTAATTCAAACTCTACTAGCATTCAACAAAAGATTATTAGATGTTTAATTTTAGTTAAGTGTGAAACATGACTTCAGAAATTCAAAGAAACAAAAAATGCCTCACCCTTAACACTTCATATTTTAGATTTTGTCAACTATAATGTGAAATTCATCAATTAAACTCGACTAAAATTAAAATTTTTTCGATGACTTAATTACGACTAAGGCTTAAAGATATTTTTGGCAGAGACAAAACTTCCTGGATCCTCTTGAGCCTGACTTCCTGTCTGGGTTAATCTCTGCTGAGGTTGATTCGTGACTTCGAAAACATGGCGGGTGCGTGTTGTTATGCTAAAATGGCGTAAATTCTGTGTGTAAACGGAGCGCTGCCCTGACGTTTTTGGAAACTACCTGTTGATCTCATGGATCCGGTTCAACTCTTGTCCGACTGTGGGGTTGCCATGCAGATGAGCCGGGAGGATGTAAATCAGGGTGTTCGATCACGCCCACGCAATCTTCAAATTTGTTTCAAAGTGGCGAATCAGCTAGTTTGTTTTCACTAATGCTGAACATGCGTTTATTCTACTTATTCAAAGCTGTTTTTGTCCAGCACAGCTGCAGACCCGGTGCCTTTCACGTCAGCTCTCTCCTGTCAGACTTGTTGCAGAGATGTCACCCACAGCGGGTACACCATCAAAGCGGCACGCACTGTGGTTGAGGGGGAGGGGACTAGATTCTGCGGCGAGTTAAGCAAAATAATTCACAGAGCCGATTGTGGGATCACAGAAGCCTTCTTAGAACAGAAGAGAAGAAGAAGACAAGAGGGGGAATACTCACCTTTGCCTCTGTGCCTTCCTCAACCTCTGAGACTTTCTCTCCGCCCGCCTCCTTCCTTCACACACCTGCGCAGGCGTGGAGCACGCTCAGTCATACTGAGACCAGGACGCTGAAAGATTCTGAGAATATTCTGCTTTTTGGTGCTCAACCTGATCTCTCTAAATGAATAATTTTCCATTTCAGGGACTTTCGTGTGAATTATAAAAATGTGTGAGGGTTCAAAAGCCTCTCTAAGAATCCAGAATACAGAGAAAGATTAAAAAGCTCCATTAGCAGCAAAACACCCAGATTTAGAGAATTCAATGAGTGTGATGCATGCAGGGAAAATGAGCCCACACAGTCCTGCTGAAGTCGGTTGCACCACTTTTCAGTTTAATGAGGTCAAAAGAGTTGGTGGTGCCTGCTGCTGCTGGATGTGGTTTAACCCCGACCTCCTCGGCCCACTTTGGTGCTGGCTCTCATCCTTTCTTTTGTCCTGTATGAGGAACACCTGGCAACAAAGACAAACACTCAATCCAAGCACCAATCCAGAGTTGCCAGGTGTGCTTACTGTAAGCAACTTTGGGCGTCTTCTTTTGAAAAGTTGCTTGTAAATGTTGACATATTAGTTTCTCATTTGGGCTTGTTGTTGCCCCAAACCCAGAAGGAAACCTGATGCTCTTTCTACCACAATTATGAACAAAATCAGAAAATACACAAACTATTTTATCCAAACACAAATGTAAATTTTTGTATAAAAAGAGGCCCAAGTGATGTTTCCACCAGAAAGAAATCCTTGTAGCCAGAACCACATTTATTTCTACTGTAGGATCAATACAAAACCTTGATAATAGCCTGACTATGTCTGTTTGGCTACAAAAATCAAGGTTTGACTGACTGTTTATTGATAACAGAGTTCTAATTAACAGTACCTAGGGGTGTCCTGATTACAACTTTTTCACCTCCAAAACAATAACGATATTGCAGCCTTGAGTATTGGCCGAAATCGATATCAATCTAATATGTTATCGGCAGGAATCAAACATACTTTTATTACTTATTTTGTAGTATGGACTGTAAGAAAAGGCTTGATCAGGTAAGATTACTCAAACAGAGAACAGTAGTCAGAAATAGTAGATATAAGAAAAACTCAACGATTTGGTACTAATCAATTGGTTAAATAGATTTAACCTTAAACATAACAATGTACTACAGTTAAATAAAATAGATTTAAAATAACTTAGAAGACCCCGAAAAGTTACCTCAATAAATCTAATAAAAACAAAAACATATATTTTCAAATTGCAAAATAACCACTGTGTTTAACTTAAACATAGGCATGTTCTACAACTGAAATAAAAAAAAAATTAGAATGGACTGCTTGTAACAGAGATTTTAGATGCAGGCCGATATAATCCAATATTTGTTTTTTTTGCTGACATCGGACCGATATCTGATAACAATATTCGATCAGGACACCCCTAACAGTACCACATCCCTTTACTTCTATAAAAAGAAGAGGACATTCCACCAAACAAAAGGATGCTGAATACGTAAATGAAGAGCCGAATAAGAAAAACTGTGAAATGAAATGTTATGTCGATGGAAATTCAAACACACTTTATGTATATTTCTCTTGAAAAAAAAAGTACTACATCACATAAAAAAGCTGGAGGCCACTTGTTTTGGGCTTGTTTTTATCAACATGGTTGCTTATTCTACTGGAAAAAACTGGCAACAGTGAGTTGTACTACCAAATTTTCAAACATGAGTAAGTTAAACCCCATCTTTGGCAGCTGATTGGACCTTGTTTTTTTGCTGTTGTGTTTTCAAAAAAAAATTCATGTTTGTGATTTGCAGTATTTTTGATTGTTGTGAGGTTAGACTTTTTTTGTTTGTTGGTGTATTTTCATTGTTGTGATTTTCATTTATATTTTCCATTTTGAATTCATTTATTTTTTCTGTTACGTGGTCTTCTGAAGTAATTTGGTTTCAGCCAGAGAGAGACCTATTTCTTCACTTTTTTTGTTCAGTAGTAGTTTATTTTGAACATGTAAAAAATAAATCTTGTATATTACGTACATGTTTTTAAATTCAGAAAAGTAATAATACAAAAGTAAGCCAACAAAGAGCACTTTCAAAGACAAAAACACAAATACATTTGGTTTACATGCTCAAAAAAGAGTGGGAAAACTTTCAGTTAGTCATCATGTTTTCATTTGTTTTTTACATGGCATGTTGTTTTGTTTTGTTTTGTATTTGGTTTTGTTCTTATTTGTTGTCATTCTTTTATTTTCTTGTTCATGTTTGGGATTGTGTGGTTTGTTGATGTAGTAGCGTTTTTTATACTCTGTCTTTAATTTGTTTTGCTTTTAATTTGTGATTTCTTTTATCATTTTTTTTTGCATTTCTCATTTGTTATTTGGAGATGTCTGGTTTATGTAGTATATCTTTTTTATGTTGTGTGTTCCTTTTTTGTGTGTACAAAATTTGTCCTATGTTTTTATTTTGAACTGTGTTTTGATTTGTTGATTTCCTTGTCTATTTAACTGGTGTTTTCAAATGTTGTGTTCTTGCTTATTTTTGTTTTGAATTTTTTGTTTTTCTTGTGTTTTTTCTATACATTTTCTCTACTGTTATTTCAGTTTGTGGCACTTGTATGATATGTTTTTGACTTTCTGCATTTTTTATTTGCAGATGGTGTTCTTCGCTTGTTGTGGCAGCTTTTTTGTTGTTGTGTTCATTACTCTGCAATGTTTCTTGTCTTTTGCTTTTAATTTGCTATTTGTCATGCTTTCTGATCAGTTATTGGCTTATTACATTTCCTCTTGGATTTGATTTCTTTTTTGTTTTTCTTTCTTGTATTCGTGGTTGTTGTTGTGTTCACTTTTTCCTCGTACTTTTTGATTCATTGTTGTGTTTTTCTTCCAGTGGATCAATCACATCTGTTGTCAATCTGTGAATATTTTCAATTTTTCAGTAATTTGATCGTGTTATATCTGAAATATTGCGACAGAAGTTGTCTTTACCAGAGTTTGTTTGTCTTTAGAGAGCAAAGGTTGAGCATTTCAAGAGTAAAAACTTGTTTTCGCACTCTAACGTTGAATTTTGTTTGACTTTCTCAAGGTCGAACTCTCTCCCGTAGCCGTTAAGAAAGCGTTTTCTCTGATGCACGCCCTCCTCTATCCTCCCCATCGCTCTGCCTCTCAATTTCAAATCAGGAGTTTAACCTCCGAGCAGATTCTGCTCACGCTGTGGCTGCGGACCTGGCCGTGCACCATGGGAGAATTACCTCCCATAATTATACCGCAATTATGATCCAGATAAAATCAGCATTATTCTAAAAAAAAAAAAAAAAGTTTAAATGAGGAGTGGGAGGGAGGGATGGAGGGATGGAGGAGTTGGAGCTTTAGTGTCTCTGAGGGGATTGGTGACAGTCCTGAGAAACAAAAGGAACCGAATGGGCAGAAAATTCTTCTAATTAAGCGCAGAGAAAAGATGGTGTCTCTGGTAATTATAAAAGTGAGGGAGATTCTTAACTGGCTTTGCTTCACTTCTGTCATTTTTAAAAAGTTCAGAGTGATTGGTTAAAGTAGAACTCAAACTTTAACAATAGGGACGGGAGAGCGGTACGGTGGCCCTGGAGGTCAAAACAGAACAATGTGCTTGACATCACTCAAAAAAATCTGTAAAAGGATTTTTTTTTACATATTTTTCATGTGAAATATTACAGTTTTAAACACATTGTTTGAATAGTTCATAAAATGCAGCCTTGTTTGTGTAATAACTCATATTTATTATAAAATATATTTATCTTTATCAACCGAAATTTTATTCATTTGGGGAAAGTACACCTCTGATTAACATTAAAGATTCTGTAATGTGTTCTATTCAATAAAATTTTTGTGGGGTGAAATGTTGACACTACTTCTAAATGAAAAATGATCACCAAACTTAGGTGGGCTTTACTCGAGTGTGAATTTGTAAGACTCCGGTAAAATAAATTATCGATCTGGTGATATTGACACACAGAGACGCCATGACTCTGCATCTTTTTTGAAAACGGGTCTGCAAGTGGATATCTGCGTATTCGTCTTCATGCCGTAGTTGGTATAAACAGATAAGGAATCCACCCCGGAGCAGAACCAGACGGGCAACCTGACAGGATTTTGCGTTGTCATGTAAATGCACAAGCCTATGTACAACACGATGTGTAAACAGCTATACATTTTTTGATGCAGACCCCAAGACAATACGGGGCCGTCCTCATGTGAGGAGGGCCTTAGTGTCATTTAGTGCATCTGTCAGTCGTTCCATACCTAGAATATTAAGAAATTCTGACATCCATGTTTCTATTGATTAGCCACTTCTGTAGAAAAAAAGGATGTTCCACCTCCAAAGGATGTTAAGTAAGTAAATTAAGAGCCAAATAAGAAAAAATGGCCCTGTGAAATGAAAAGTAATTAAGATAAAAATTAAAACATGCTTTATGTAGATTTCTCTACATATTAGGGAAAAAATAGCCGGAGGTCTCTTGTTTCAGGCTTATTTTTATTAACACGGTTGCTTACTTCAGTCGTAAAATTTGGCAACACTGAGTTGTACGACCAAACTTTTAAACATGGATATTTTCAACCAGTCTTTGGCAGCTGATTTAACCTCCATTAGTCAAAGAACCTGCTGAACTGTGAATGGTAATAAAGCACAAATCCCGACTAATAATCATAAAGAAATCATCTTTAAATCGCTGAGTGGTTTCATGGTTTTCTGGATGTTGTTATGCCACCTTAGCAGTTTTATTGCATAGAAGATGTCACCGCTACAATCTAACAGTGTTGAGCAAACATGGCTGACCTTCAGATGTGTTTCACGGTGGAGTTATCTCCTCCATCTGACCACTAGAGGCTCGGCGAGCGCTCCTCGCTGTAAATCATCCCAACTGCAGCAAACTGGGCCTGCAACAAATAAGCTCTCCTTTTTCAAACCTCTTCAAAACCGCCACCCAAAAATAGACATGCAAAACAACTCTGGGAGCCTTTTGGAGGCTCCACTTTCCCGCCGCTGCTCCTCAGTGACGTTTGTGTGTGTGTGTGTGAAGCTGGAGTCTGGATCTGGATGGCAGCAGACAGGACATCTGCTCTTCATATCCGCCTGGTGTGTTGCACAAAGTGGACTCTCTTTGCTCCAGCCACGGGCCCAGCGGCGGCACGGCGGGCACAATTCCCTTTCCAAACACAATTCGGAAAAGAGACTTGTTTATCCAACCATTCGAGGCCTCGGATCAGAGGGAGATAACGTCTGGATGGGTTTGAGTCTCCTTTTTTTTCCCTGTCAGCCGCACACATCTGCATCTGAGTTTTATCCATTTGCAAAAAGCCGATGGGTTGGTTTAAACTGAGCCGGTGTACGATATACAAACACACAAAGGACGAGAGCACAAACATACATATGCAGGTAGGCCAAGAGTGTGTGCGTCGGTTCGCCAAACACTTTGAGAGGCTCTGGTGGTCCTTTGAGATGCTGTGAAGCAAAGATTGTCTCTAAACACATCATAATTATACAGTTTGTCAAACTTTAAGTCTCTTTAAATTGTGTCTTTTAAGGGACTTGAAGGTGATCTCAAACTTTAAGTATTGTTGGCAGGAGGATTATTATTCATTGAGTTGTTTCCCTGCCGTGTTAAATTTGTTGACTATTTTTGTTCTAGTTTTAAACAACAACTTTACTCTCCTTACAGAAACTAGACAGCAGCTAAAAAAACAAGTGTAAATTTACAAAAACTAAATTTACTGACACGAGAATCAAAAATTAAAAATTAGATTGAAGTGTTTTAAAGAGACTTAATCCAATAAGAACTAATTTGGTCATGTAGAAAATAGGGACAAGTTAGGAATATATCCAATCACAGCTATTTTAGTTGTGTGGAAAGGTTGGATGAGCTCAGAGGGACATCCAATCACAGCTTCATGGAGATCCAAGTGTGAAACATGACTTCAGAAATTCAAGAAAACATTAAGGATGCCTGACACTTTAGTCGACTAAATATACAGTCGATTTTGTCTACCAAAACGTTGTGAGATTTCATCAACTAAAACTAAACTAACATTAAATCAATTTAGACGACTCAATTATTGGTCGAGGAGTCTGATTCTTGCTTGGGGTGTGAGAGAATCCGGATCCCGGACGAGCCCCCATTTACGGCAGTGACCGTAACATAAACTAAAGGATAATTTAAGATAAAAGACGATCACTAAAACTAAACTAAAGTGCTGTCAAAAGTAACACTGCTTCCCTGGATATGGATAGTTAAATACATCTCACCATTCCATCTGGAAAGAGCCAATAAAGAGAGTTTGAGGCGGGCAGAACCTTTCAGAAGAAAATACAGCAGGTTGTAGATTAGCGCTTGGCAGGATGGATCTGCTTGATTACAGACATTGAATCAGGAGGCTAATCTTGAATAACAAAGTACCAAAACTCTGCCCTAATGCTCTGAAAATGCTGGTGTTGGAGGTAAAGCTCCTTACAGTTATTTATTCTGGTGGCATCTTACGATGAGGGATGTGGTTATTTCCCGCTACGTTAGCATTTCTCAAAAAGGCAGCACATCTTGACAGAACACCAGGACCAGATCTCAGCGCCCAGCGGTGCATCATCACCTCATCACACATAGTGATTCACACAATATTATAATTTACCTTTGATTAAACAGAAACGCCTCAAAAGGTGCAATATTCTGAATAAAACAGATAAATCTACCATATCTGGAAAATATGTTTCTACGTTTCCAACCTCCCCCACCCCGCAACACACATTGAGAGGCGTGAATGAAATCCACGTCATGTCTCCTGGGCTGCAAACAGTCCCATTTTTCAGTCAAGATCATTATTCGTCTGTGAATGTATTTCCAGCAGATAAAAAAAATTAATTTATCAAACTGTCTTTAAATAAATGCAGTTGTCACCGGCTTGTGGGCACCGTGGCGGAAGCATGATGCAGAATTTATTAAAAACTCAGCCCCCTCGCTCATCCTTCCTCTGCAAATGCATTCATCTTCGTGACGAGGGAATATGAGTGAGATCCCAATCGTGGCTCAAGGTGCTTTATGGAGCCGTTTTAGGTTGTTTTTAGGGGACTACAATCAGGTGGGCTTTCAGAAATAAGTAATGGCATCGCCGGGAGATACTCGGCAGCCATTTCATATCTGAAATACACAGGTTATAAATCATTTTTGCTGCTTTTAAATGTTTGATTTTCTTTCTCCTCTCATACATTGACCTTAAAGGGATGATGGGAGCGCTGAGATTGTGTGTGTTATTAAAGAAATGTGACAAAGGAGTGATGGGAGTGTTTTACAAATGGATCCTGAGAGTTTTTGTGGTCTGCATGAGAGATATTTGTGAAGGAAAAGTACTGAAGGTTAAACTGGAATGTGATATGTCATGTTTGCCTCATTCATCTGTCTTCTATTTTTATTTATGCTGTCTACTTTCTAACATAAAGTTTGAGGTTTTACCTTTTTATGAGGAGATTTCAGTACCACAGTGATGACCAACTGGCAGCTACAGCTTCTCATCTGGCTCCTGGATTATTGTCAGAAACTAGTTATGTGTTATAGCATTATATAGTGAATAAAACCTGCCTCAGTGTATAAATATGTCATTTTATGCAGCTGGAACAAACTGTCCCAGGACATAGTCTTCAAGAAATGCAGGCATTTAGTAAAAACTTAGAGGAAACAATTGGGGTTTGGAGTAGTTTTCTGCAACAAACCACTTTTAAAATGTTACTTTTATAAACTAAAAGCCACAGTGGCTAATGCATTTTAGCTAATTCAGCTGCTAATGGGCATTAGCATTTAGCTGATGCTAATTGTAGAATAACAGCCTATAGAGCATAGAGGTGTGGGATTGTGTGATCAATGTTCATTACTGACCTCTCTGTTTCACCAAATGCCTCGGGCATAAAGTGTCAAAAAGGTCTGGAGCAACAAACAATGCGTTTAGTGACAAATTTTTTGCTTCACAGCGTTTTAAAGGACCAACAGAGCCTCTTAGTGTCACACTGTGGGCCTAGCTGTATATTTCTGTCTGTGTGCTCCTTCGTCCATGTGTTTCTATATCGTACACCGGCCCAGTTTGAACTGCCCCATTTGCTTTTTTGGGCAGTTGGACAAAACTTTGATGCAGATGTGTGCAGCTGACGGGGAAAAAAAGAAATATGTCATTTTCTACCAATGAAACTAAATATTCCAGGATGTATTCTTCCCTGTGGTGTGAGTAACACTGGAACTGAAAAAAGTTTTAGATTTGAAGTTTTCCACAACAAATCACTTTAAAAAGTCACTTTAATGAACGATCAACCACAGTGGCTAGTAGATTTTAGCAAATTCAGCTGCTAATGCACATTAGCATTTAGCTGATGGCTAACTTCTAATGTGAGGGGAGGATATTTAAGGTGTGTTTTTGTGGTCACATCCCTTTAACAGTTTTATTAGTAGGACTCCATGTTTTTGAGCCCCGTGTATTTAACCAGTGGAACGAGTAAAGTAACCTTATCAGGCTTGTCTCGGCCAATACCGCTCACTGGTCACCTTGGGTGAGCTTGGCCTATACCGACCTTGTTTCAGTTTCTTTAAAAGCTATAAGCTAATAAGCTAAGACAAACCAGCAACATATCACTTACACAAATGCCTGTCTTGTATCATATTGTGATGCTTTTAAGTTGCTTTAGTATTTGACCAGACTAAAAACATAGCATGTTTAAACTTATTTTACAGAGTTGGAGATTTAGATTTTTTATATATATTTAATAAATAAAATTGAGTTAGGGTGACATTTTTTTTCTTTGGACATTTGAAACAAATACTTCAGTTAGATACGTTAATAAGTTCATATTTTAAATGTGTTTCATTTTTACTATGAACACCGTTTTGTCTGTTGGAGTAGTATAATAGTTATTGTCAATCTGTCAGTAATTAAGTTAATTTATAATAAAAACAAGTGACAAATGAGCCTTTTTATTGTGGAATTCAGAAATCCTTAATGTAGGACACTTTTTGCTTCGCTTCTTGAAATCATTTTGTTTTGTTTTGCTTTGCTGAGGAAACCTTCGGAGCAATTGTAACAAAACATGAAACAATTAAAAAATATTGGCCAAAAAGCCTAAACAGGGCATCCCGAATATTTATTTCAAATTTCTTGACTTTCATTTTTTGTATTTTCTGCTTTGTCAGCTCATTAAACTTGTGTATACTTTTTTTTAAAGTTAATTTGTCTTCCTTTAAAGCAGTAAAAAAAGTAAAAAATAATAAAGTTATAATATTAAAGTAATAATAATAACGATAAATTAATAGTAGCCAGCCATAAGCCATGGTATTTTATTTTTAATTATATTTTGTTTCGATTCATTTATCAATTTGTTAACATCAATATTTTTTATACATATATTTTTATCTACTTTTCAAACTGCTACTGAAATCCTAATTTCCCTGAGGGAATTTCCAAGGATTATTAAAGTTCTATGCAATCTAATCTAATGTAATATTTATTTTTATTTATTTATGTTTTACTAAAGATCTTTAATGCAGCCAGTACAACAAAACTTGCCTACTAATTTCTTGTAAGGTAAAAGATAACTAAAAAATAAGTGTCTACTTTAACGTTGGAAAGCATTAGCCTTTGCACTATCACTAGCAAACTGGACGCCATTAATCGAAGTTGACCGTTGGACCGCACAGGCTGGGGTGCTGCCTGTTGCTGCCGGGCCACCAGTTGCTCTTACCTGGTTAAGCTGAAAAACCCAAAACAAACATGATAGATCAATCATGACCCAGATCAACCTGTACTTTTGGGGATTTTACGTCACGTGAATTCTCTTGAAAACGGAAGGACGTTGGCTCGACATCAGATTTTCATGCAATGATCAGATAATGGTTAAGCAAGAAGTAACCAAGTTTAATGCACTAAAAGTGAAAGAAAAAAGGAAAGCAGTCATAATATGTACTATCGGCTGAAATCTGTGCACATTTCAGGCCTGGGCAGTAATATCCTTCAGAGGACAAAGTGTACGAATGAATCAATAAACTCAAAAGGCCTGAAGTCTCAGATCCATTAGAGCTACGTCCAGGCACATATTACTTCAAAATGGAGTTGCATTAAGTGTCAGATGTTGAAGATAGGGCGGCCTTCATTTGGGTTTTCTTGTTTTTCACCCCCGATGGGACACACGAGCGGTGACTCCTTATCATTCATGCCATAAAGCGCTATCTGTGTCGCTTATCGCCTGTTTCTGCACGAAGGAGGAAAAGAGTGTGACAGAGAGGGAGTGAATGAAGGACGGAAAGCAGCCGGTGATAAAAATCACTCCTCGGCCACATACTTGTACACCTGTACGAGTGGACACGGGCACCGTCTCGCCAACCCTAACACACATACGTATCAAACAAGGCCACGGGCCTGACATGCTCTTATCTCCTGCAGCCTCTTTCACGCCGTGGAGATAATGTGCAGTGCTACCTCAACAGCTCGCCACGGAAATGCACAGAGGAAATCAAACTGTTGCACAGAATCTGACATTTTTCCTTTTTCTTTATCGTTTTGTGTATTCTTCGTTCTGCTGATGAAAATATCAGAATGTGGAGATTTTCCTTTATTTTGTCGAGACTGGAAAATAGAATTGTTTCTACCGCATCAGCACTTTAAATATGGGGCAACATGATTTATCCAGTGAAGAAGAGACTTTAAAATCAAGATTTGGATCCTCTCGAGCAGGGGCACGCAGAGGGCAGCCCTCATCTCACTCAATGTGCCCAAGGAGTCAGTTTATGTGGCAACAAAATAGAAGTTTAAAAATAAGTAGCAAGCATTAGCCGTGCAGCTTTTTCACGCCATTAGGATCTGAAAAAATCTGCAATTACACTTTAAAACTATGCTGCTTTTTTGATACAGTAATGAAGGAGTTTGACAATTAGTAGGCTTGTTGCGATAATCAATAAATTAATAAACCAAACGATAAATAAAAACATCCTCGGTAAGTTTGCCGGCCTCAATAAATTGACGTGCATGCGTGTTTGTTTCCCTCCTCTCGTTCTACCAAAGAGGCTGGATGAGAAGATGGCTCACTACGTCCATCTGTCTCTATGCCAGGGTGCATTGGTTCTATAGCGGAATGAGCGGGGTTAGGGTTAGTGATGCATCTGTCTTTCATTCAATCTTTGGGGGGGACGCGAGGCTACTTGCGCGTATACACAGAGCGAGCTGAAGTGAGTGTCATGAGAAGTAACGAGGAAACAAACACTAATATAAATGAAGGCACGAAAGCGACGGTGACTAAGCCGAAAGCCACAGCCCAAGTGTGGGAATATTTTGGTTTTAATTAGAATGAACAAGGTGTGAGCCCACGAACACCGACACACTATGTTAAATTTGTTTGAAAGTAGTGATGACAAACAAGAAGGGGAGGTGCAGCGGAGACAGCAAAGTAAAAAAAAAAGGACAGGGTGAAATGGTGCAAGTTCACTGCCAGTGTCATCATTGCGAGAAGAAATGCAGCCCTTCAATGCGGTTGAAAAGCCAGAAATCTTACCAACATTTGACAGACAGCACAAGTTGACTGGAAGAAAGTACATGTCAATTCAGGAACTGTATAGACATTTTTTTATTGCTTTTATTGTTTGTGTTTTTATTCGAGTTTTCTCTCTTTTTTCTTTACAGAGACAGGGTCTATTTTTGGTTGTTTTTGATTATTATAATGTTTTTTTTTACATGCAGTTTTTCCCAAAAGAGAGTCCATTTAATTTTTCATTGTTTTTTTCCTCTTTTTTATATATATATATATATATATATATATATAGATATATATATAGATATATATATAGATATATATGATTTAAAGCTATAGTCTACGATTTGGAAGCTTTGTACATATTAATAACACCGTTTATAAGGCTGTTATGGTCCTATGGTCCTATCTACACAGTATAAAGACCAAAAAGAACGAAAAAAATCCATTCAGTATATCCGCTGAAAAGCTGCATACTAGCTGACCAATCAAACCTAAGAACCTGCGTCATGCCCATGGTCCCGCCTCCTCCCCTCTACCTCCGGTGAGCAGCTAGCAGCGTTAGCTACTGAACTATCATGGAGCCGGAAAAGCCTAGCGCCGAGACCGCCTGGGTCCAACGGAGCTCTGCCCGCGGGTTGAGGCCTGTTAGCGGGCTAACGGCTAACGAATAGCCTCAGCCGGCCGTCAGACCTTCAGCATCGACCGTTTCGCCCCTGGTTGATCAGGTAATGTCTTTGTTTACTACAGTGGGAGATGTCTGCTGAATAACTCTGGTTAGTTTGTGCCTGCACGGGCTAATAACTTGTAGGGGAGCGGGTTAGCCTGTTAGCCGCTAATCGTTTGCACTGTTTGAAGCTGTGCTGGAAGGAGGACAGGCTGAGAAAGATAAATCCTCCCCACACTCGGCTCCACTCTGCGGGCGCCAGACCCGACGCCGCCGTCCAATTGAAATGGCTACTGCTGTGTGTTACAAGGGGGATGTCTGTCGTGTTTGATACTTTCAGTTGAGCTGAGCTGTTTTTATTCTTTACAGAGACAGGGTCTATTTTTGGTTGTTTTTGATTATTATAATGTTTTTTTTTACATGCAGTTTTTCCCAAAAGAGAGTCCATTTAATTTTTCATTGTTTTTTTCCTCTTTTTTTATCATGTATGTATATATATATATATGATTTAAAAGCTCTTGACCTTCCAATTACAGTTAAATAGTCTTAAATTTAAGTGCATTGCTTTTGATATGGTGTGCTCTCTTTATTATGACATATAATTACATTAATGAAAAAAATGATGTTTCCAAATAACAAACAATAATATTGTTTATCTGCAATAATTTTTGGGACAATTATCGTCCAGCAAAATTTGTTATCGTGACAGGCCTAACAATCAGTAACAATAATGATTATCATAAACTACTCAGAAATACTTGCTGTTGGATCCTGACCATTCTTGTAGTACTTTTTAACAGTAAGTTAGCAACAGTCCTTTTAAACAAAGGTGAAGTTATAAAAAATTAGAAGCAACTTCAGATGCGTCATGCTCGTATCTCCAACGTTTTCCTTCTCTAAAGGGCTCTTTGTAGATTGAAGATTTGCAAGATGGATCTGCCAGATCACAGAATTACTGTCAGATCCAGCTGCTGCGCAAAAATAGCTAAGTTCGGTGTGACTGCCCACAAAGGTAACATTTTAAAAAATAAACAAAAGAAAGAAAAGACAAAGGAACAGGCTTGTATTTAACTAAGTGTATGTGTGTCTTTTTTTCATTTCTTTCTTCACTTCCGGTGAAAAACAAGCAGATAGACACTATTCTTTCAACTGTGGATACGGTAACAAGTAAGAGGACAAAGATCACTCACGTATACAAGTATTAGCCTGCCTTTGCCTACAGTCATCAGATAAACTCTTCAGCTACACTCAACGGTCTTGTGTGCTGTTGTGACTATTTCTTTTTCTTTTTTCTGTCATTGTTTTGTCTTCTTTTACTCCTAAGCAGAGACTTTGATTTGTTGACCTACTTCCGTGGTGGTTTAGTGATGTTTTTAAATGACTCAAGTCCCTTAAAGTGACATTCAATCACGCAGATCCAGCTGTGACAACTGATTTGCAGTTGTGAGTGATCAAGCTGTTCTTAGATGCAAATTGCCTGCAAATTTAGGAATAGCTGTCAAAGGAACAGCTCATTCTCAACTTAAAAGTGGTCCTTATCGTTCACTGAAAGAGCCATTCAAAAGACTTGACTTGTTGGAGAACTTCTCTTTACCACAGCAGATGTAGGTCAACAAAACAAAACCTCTGTTCAAGAGTAGATGAAGATAATATGATGACAGTAGAAGATAATGTCAGCCATTTGAGCTAAGCTAGTTAGCCGTGGGTGACCTTCTGTTTCTTCCTTTTTAATGCACGCAGTCGAAAGAGTGGTGTCTGTCTGCTTGCCATGGACTTGGGAGTGAGGAAAGACACAAAAACAAACAAAAAATGTTGTACTATCACTTTAAGCGGAAGTTAGATAATATATGTGTGCAACTTTGGGTATTTTAGTAGTTTTTAAATGTTTAAATGTGTTTTGATAGTAGAATATAGAGGACCATTCCCCGTTATCCCCCCTTTATAGGCAGCCTTGGGTCCATACCAGACCTCATTTTTTAGTCTTTTTCATCGTCTTACTTGCACTTAGCATCTGCTGCATTCACACTTTTTTCTTTTTATGTTTTCGCCACCACCTCTACATCATCCTTAGTTAAAAAAGAAAAAAAAGAAGTCCATTCGTCTTATCACAGGCACATCAGGTGACTTCTAGGTCAACACAAAGCAACATGAAAAGTAACCACACAGATCACATGGTGACACGAGAAAGTGGGTTTTTCCACCTTTAAAACCAGGCGGTGAAAAGGTTTTCAGTGCAGCCCGCTCTGACAGAAGCACATAAAGTGATATGTCTATCATCTTTGACATTTCGCTCTGGAATTTAAATATGAATGTGATAAAAAGGAAAAGCAAACGCTCCGGGCCGTGTTCGGGCTCCCCTCATGAAAGGTGCGGGGGTTTTACAGCTCTGTCGTCCTCACCTTAAAGAGGCGGATGCTCCACTCTCTGCCCACTCTTAATGACTTTACTGCCTTATCTGGCCTCTGCATTGAATCCAGCCGCACACATCTTGTTCATTAAATCCTTTCATATCCTCCTTTGCCAGTCCACCGTCCCTCTATGCGCTGTTGCTCTCAGAACTTTAAGGTTTTGAGCGTGTGCGTGTGAGCTACAGTGCTATTATGCAGGCCCTGAATGCCGGCGTGGTCGAGTGAGTGAGAAGGCGAAGCGTTGAGTTAATTAACGGCACGTCGGGAAAGCAGACATAATAGTACACCTCAGAAAAAGACTTGACATTGAGATGGACGGATAAGTCATTAATTGGTTTTCTTATTGGTACAATGGCGGCGGTAGAAAGGAGGGAAGGTCAAGGCGACTTTGACAGAGACCACAACTATATTATGCGAAGGAGCGCCGGAGTATGAAAGGGGACGGATGCAAAGTCGATGGGAGATAACAGAAGCTGTGAAACAAAGTAATTACACCTGGGATGTGGGTGCGGGCCGCTGTATGGTGATGCAGGTCAGGGCCGGGCCAGGCAATACAATCCCCAACCTGAGATCTACCAGATTTGTCTTTTTCTAGGGCCGGGCGACAAGGACCAGAAATCCTACGCCAGATTTCTTCAAGTTAGTGGTGATAAACCATTTAACTTTAACAAAAACAAACATGTTACATTGCCATTGTCATAAACCTTGACAATGACAAACAAATTAAGATTACAGGAAACACAATTTGTAGAAAAGTGGGAAAAGCTGACTGATTTTAGGACGACGCCACAACTTTGACTGGACAATAAGGACACTGATTTAAGGATTTATGTGATTTATGTCTGACACTGTAACTGTTAATAGTAACTATAATAATAATAACTTTATTTATAAAGCATTTTCTAAAACAGAAGTTTACAAAGTGCTTTAACAAACAAAACAAAGGCAGAATAAAATCAACAATCAGTTCATCAGAGACCACGAGAGTCAGAGGAAGGCACAGAGGGTAACTAAAGCAAGAAAATGAAAGAAAATAGAATAAACTGGTAGGACTGACAAAGCTGGTATAATGCATAATGACAAGGAGATGACAAGGCAGTAGATAGATAAAAGATTTACAGATGCATAGATAAATTTAAGACTTGAAGTTAGACAACATCACACAGAAAGAGAAAAGAAGAGGGCAGATAGAGGGCTCGTAAAAAGAGAAAAAAATCAATCAATAAAATAATAATAATATACTAATAGTGAATAAATCAATACATAAAATGAAGTGAAATTCAAATAATGATAGTAAAAAAGTAAAAATTAAAAAAATAAGAAAAAAAAATAACTTGACAGAGATTTGCTCGAATGTCCAATATGTCTAAAATTGGTAACTGAATTTCTTGGGTGATTTTTGTGTTCAAAACCCCTCAAATTTAATTTTTGGGGAAAGCACATACTGCGTTGCATTGTCAATAATCCATTTTTATATGAAAATATATGAAGAGTAAATTCTACCATGAATAATGTCACAGTCTGTCGGTGTGATTCAAGCTAAATTGAGGCTCATTTGTTCAAAAATCCTTTAAATTAAGGATTGCCAATAATGTAGGGGTCTGTTGCTCACACACAGTGGGGGTCAATAGACTCTGATACTGATTTTAGGGGGTTTAGGCCCATCCTGACATATATGTGAAACAATCAGGCTTTCATGTCCACTTCTATGGCCAATAATGTCTCATTATACATTTCATGGCAAAGCTTTCTTAAAGAAATAAAAGACATTGTACATGTGTTACCCTATTTCACAACTCATGGTTTATCAGCAAATAACCAATTAGTTTATAGATTTATTTGTTCATTTATTTTACTCAGTTAAAGAAACACAATGCAAATAAAAACATATTTAAAACAACGTGTGTGGGAGTGGTGGAAACCTCCAAATGGCTCATGTAAACCACACTCAAGAGACAATGAAAGCTAAATACTGAACCACCAAAAATAAATAGCAAACATCAGATATAAAGGCTGACATTTTAATACGAACAAATAACAAGAAAAATAAGGGAACAGATTCAATTGAGTAAGGTGCTTAGGAATGATATATACATGACATTTTAATAGGGATATGGTTACTGTTCCTGGTAATACTGAGGTCATAAAAAATTCTTTAGTCTTTCTTTGTAGAGACAGAGAGGAAGCATTCAAATGAATGTATTTTTTTCGACAAGGTTACTGCCCGGTGTTAAATTGAAAATGGACGAAGAGGTGTTTTCTTATAAGGCAACATAAAGGTGGTTAGCTTGCCTAACTGAATACTTATGTAATTTTAAATTAACGACTAAATGATTGAATAATATTTGTTTTTCTTAAAGCTTAAACCCAATACCAATATGACCCAGAAGTGTTTAGAGAGTTCAAATCTCCACCAAGGCATTTCTGATATTATTAGCCAAGTTATTCGCAAAACGATTATCCTGCAATGTTAACCTTTAAAAATTCTCTGGATCTACATTAGGGCTGCACGATATTGGAAAAAACTGACATTGCGATTCTTTGGGGGTCTGTGATATATTGCGATATATCTTGCGATATAAAAAAATAGAAGAATTTTCACCAGATGACTTGAATAGCTGTTTGGGAAGAATTTGGTTGACTCACAACGACACCATTGTATTCGTATAATACAGTTTAATCCAGGCTAAGGGGGTTCATCTGGGAATGATGAAGATTGCTGTATGTAAAAGGGATCCAGGAGGCCATGTCTCTGTACAAAATAGAATAGGTTTCAATTTCAGTTGCTTTTTTTCATTTCCCCAATAAATGGGAGAAATAAGATAGTCACATCGTATGCGCGATGTGACTATTGAATATTGTGAATATTGCGCATGCGCACATTGCGATGTCGATGTTCAAAAGATATATTGTGCAGGCCTAATCTACATTCAAATTTAGATCACCAAAATATTACCAATTCTCCTTAGTGCCATGACAAAAATTTGCTGAAAATGTCCTCATAATTGGTGGAAAAGCTTTTGAGTTAACAGTGAAAACGAGTGGAAAAAATGTCATATTTCACAATATTGATGAACCCAATAAAAAATTCCTGGATCCAAATCTGGATCAGGACATAAATTGAATCACTTCCCTCTTGTGCCATGACCAACAACTACAGAAAATGTCACAAAAATCTGATGAGGACTTTTAGAGTTATAAACAAAAACATGGAAAGCTGCTCTGTCCTGCAATATTGACAAATCTATCAATCTATGGATCACCTTGCAAATTCAATAACTTCTTTCTCACGCCATGACCAACATTCACTTAAAATTTCATCCAAATTTGTTTAGAAGTTTTCTTTTTTTTTAGTTACCTTACTCACCGACTAACAGATGTACCTTGACATAAACAATCCAACAATCTTACTGCGCTGACCCATTTCTTCAAACTTATTGAATTGTTATAAAAAAGGATATCTTTTCCAGCCCTATTCTCACCCTACCTGAGTCTGCTCCCTCTTCCTCCTCGTCTTCGTCCTCGTTTCCTCTGGGGGGTGCTCGGTGGCACCCATCTGAAACGCATATAATTCCAGCGCAGAGATGAATGCCGATGATATGGTGAGGAGGGGGAATACAGCGAGATAATTACTGGTGATACTCGTGATTGTGAACGCGGCGGTGTGAAAAGGTGGGCCGCAAGATAAAACACTCATCAGAGAGGCAGCGAGAGAGTGCTGGATAAACAAACGCATGGAGAGATGGAACAAGAGAGAGGGAAGGGGAGATAGAGGAGGAGAATGGCAAGGTTAAAGGAAGAGAGATTAAGGTTACGCCTTGCATAGGGAACAGAGTCAGATCGTATTAAAAGAAGCCCTGATGAGAGGAGCGTTCATGCTGTGTTCGTTAAATCAAACGGGGTCAGTGTGACGTAGCGTATGCACAACCTGCGTGCTGAGACACTCTGGAGCAACTTTTCTTACCAACAGACCACAACAGTCTCAGCATCACCACTGCAGAGCCATAATTTCAAAATTATTGGACACTAATTGGTCAACAATTATGATTCCTTATGAATGACAGAACCAACAATAGGTTAAAAAAAAGTAAAGTCCCAACAAATTAAGTCAAATTAGCTTACACAGAACTTCTGTGACAAATTTGATGAAAAGGCCACACAGGATTGAGACAGAATAAAAATACAGCACAATTAAAACATAAAGAGTAAAGGGAGATCCACCCATTCATCATCTATACTACTCATCCTTTTTGGGGTTACTTGGGGTTGGAGCCTATCCCACCTGTTACAGTGCAAAGTTCAGTTCTGCTCAGTATCATATTGTCAATGGCTCTGCATTCTTTCTACAGTCTGTGCTTAACACTGGGCCAACCATCTCAAATGATAATACTTGAATTTTTTGAATTCAAATCAGGGCATGGTCTAATGAAAAGCAAATGAGGCTAAATATGGAGCCTTGAGGAACCCCACAACCATGAGGTGGGTACAGTCAAGGTCACTTAGGGGGGTCAGTGACTTATGCCCTGTTTACACAAGGCTGGATTCGGCCAAATGAAGAGTCTTCATTGTGTTTTTGCCTCCAGTTTACATGGGAACAGTGCCTGGAGAGCCTGAATCCGCAAACTTTTGAAACCAGGGTCCAGAGTGCAGAGTTTTGAAAATGCATCACAGCCTGGCTTAGTGTAAACTAGATTCAGCTTTTCAGGGTGAAGCACTAACATCACTGAATGCGCAGTTCTCTTTCAAATGAAGGCTTCAGCAGTCTACTGAGTGATGTGTGCTGCTTATCATGCTTGTTTTTTTATCCAGACAAAGCTTCCTCACCATTGTTGTTTGTTAAATTCTTCTTTCTGTGTTGTAACAACACTGTGCAAACTTACATCACCATCTACTGGACTGACATGCACTACAGTGTTTTCAGTTCTGTTGTGATCATGTAAACATGGATTGCTATTTGAAATGCAAGGTAAGAACCTTTCCGTTTGAGGTGAGAGAGTCTCTGTGTAAACAGGGCCTTAGTCTGGTAGTCGACTCGACCATCAATTGCAAGGTTGAAAATTTGAGTCCAGCTCCTGCTTGAGTAGACATTTAGAACAATCAGTGAGTGAATGTGAGGGTGAATGGGAAGATGTGACCTGTGGTGTGAAAGAGTTTTGATTTGGCAAAAACTTGAGTCCATTTACTAACCCTTTTTCCAACTGGCTGAGATGAATAGACAAAGTTGTATCAGAGAAATATCCCAGAACACAAGTCAAGTAGCAGCCAAGTCTAACATCATCACATTAGTTGCTTAGGTAGATTAGGTGTAGGGGCATATGCTGGTTTGGGACTTAACCACATCCACCTGTTCCGCTTCCTTCACATGGCATGGTCCAAGCTACCAGGTCCTGGGCACCAAGACTGATCAGCTTCAGCACTGGACACATGGTCCTGCAATAAGTATCTAAAAATGCTGGACTCCTTTCTCACAAACAGTAGACACATAGGGGCCAAGCCTGCATTGCTGGCCTCTTGTCGGTCTCTAGGCCTCACTAGTAAGGCCCTATAAAATCCACGATCACGGAATCGCAGACATTATCACGGAATTAGTGAATAAATGTGGAATTCAATATAAACACTGAATATCATGCAAATGACTGACATTTTACGTAAAAACATTTTTTCTGACTATAAAGGAACGTTACTCTCGGGAGTCACTGAAACTGCGGACAATGTACATTTCACTTCCTCTCCTCCTCTTCCCCCTTATTTACAATATCAACATGTCACAGCTGTCAGAGACACTGGCTGACCCTGCATTCACACCAAAAGGGATCTGAGCGTCCTCTGTATCAAGCTGCCATTCATTTTCAATGATCACAAGTGTCAAGGGGGAACAAGCGGCGCGACGTGAGTAACACGAGCGGTGCACAAGTTAGCGGGAAGCTACTGTATGAAACTCCCAGCCAATGCTGCGTTCCAGGCTAACCGTAACTCAGAAATTTCCCTGTTGAAATCTCCGAGTTACAACCTGAAAGCGTTCCAGGCAAATTACGACCTTGGTTTAAGTGCAAGAAATTCTGGTATGTAAATTAACAATATTAAGATTTATGCTTTATCAACTAGCTCATTTAAGTGAAAAAGAAGCGGGGAAGCGGCACATGAGACACATAACAGAAGCTTATACTTTACAGTGTTTGTCATTAAGAGGCTGCCATATTGTTCAGTCAGTGATGTGACGTCACAAGTCGTAACTCAGAGTACATCGATCTGGAACGAGTTCACGGGTGGGAAGTTACAAGTGCACTTTCACGAGTTACAGGTGGGAAAAACACGAGTTACGGGTTGCCTGGAACGCCGCATAACTCCAGGGTACAGTGCATAGCAGTTTACAGATGATTGTTATGTGTCAGGAGATCAAATGTTCTGCAAATTTAGAAAGCATACTGTTGACTGGACACATAAAGATACGAGTAAGGACCTCCTAAAGAGTGAGTGATTATACTTCATTACTTTATACTGTGTCTTGGTGTTAAAATACTGAAAAAATACCAAACTTCTTAAAAAAACCCTGAAAAAAACAGAATATGGGAAAAAATAACACAGATTTATAGGACTCTACACTGAATGGCACGACCAGAAGGACCATGGACCCAAACATTCTGACTTTTGTCCTAATGCTCAGATACTCAATCGCCATAGCGCCTTGTCTCGTGTCAAATAGCTTCATAAGTTGCAGTTGCTGAAGTCAAAAGTCAAGCAAATGTATTTTCGCACCAGGCTCAGTCATGCTATTATTTTTCTTAACTCAAATGTAAATAAAATACTAAATTGAAGAACCCAAAAACAGGCTTATGCTGCGTTCACACCGCAAGTGACCCAGCTACCAAAATCGCGTCGCCCACTGACGTAGCGCCTCGCGTCCATAAATACCTCATTTTGGTCACCTTTGTCGTCGGCCATCGCTCAGTGATGTCACGTCCGCTCGAGTTTCACCGCGATCATATCAAATATCATATAATATGATGTATAAGCGGACATTATTCCAGCTGAATCCTTTTCATTCACTTATCAACCACAAAACACTGCAGCTGTTTCCTGCAGCTGCATTATCTGTGAGTTTCCCACGGTCCATCTAGGCGGAACTAATGTCCTCACTGACATTAGTTCCGTGTTTCCTACACGGACATGGATTGTTACTCTGTAGTCCGAGGGTACCGTCACACGAGCACACGCTGCTGATTGATCAACTTTTTTTTTTACTTTCACATCGCGCGACAAGCTATGTGGTAGTGTGAAAAGCGGCTGTCGCATCGCGAGAGGGTTAGCTCCGCCCCATCACGGCTGTACATTGACTTTGCATGGAGAGCGATCGACCAAGGTAGTACAAGTAGCTTCTGGTGTGAACGCACCTATAGAGCTCCTGTAAGTGACTCCCTCGCAACTTAATTAGGGACACCCTGCCAGTCCTGGGTTGGACCCTCTATCACTTTAACAACTGGCATTGGCTGAGCTTGACTTGAACTTTGTAATGATATGTCTCTTAACATTCCAGGACAAAGAAAAGTTCTTTGCTCATCACTAAAATGTTTCTCATTCAAAAACACAAAGCTGTATTAACCTGTGGCAACATTCGCACAAACATGATATCTATCTGTTTCACTCGTCTTATTTCATATTCAAATGAATTAGACTTTGGTGTCCCATCGTCCCAAGGGGTAATAATTATAAAATCATTCCAATATCTTAATGTATAAAATTAGAGAAGTGCTGTTTATGCGGTGTTTTCTCATTTTTTGAACTTTGTGGTAATAAATTATACTCTCTGAGAGCCCGAGTGAGCACCCCGCCATATCTTTTTAATTTCATTTCACTGTTCCGAACGCGGATTCAAAAACACTAATTAATTTGTATTTGATAATTTGCCCACTTTCACGGCATAAGTGCAATTTCTCCTTTTTCAACTTTGCACCGCATGCACAAGTTTAATTAAGTGAGAACTCTCCACATTATCAACATCATGAATTGTACGATTTCGTGGAGAGCAGAAAGAAAAGTGGGTCTGCGAGGGTCTTTTTCTGCTCTCCACTCCCACAATCCCCCCCCTCCCTCCCTGCATAAAAGACATTTCCAGAATTGAGAGGAGTGATTGCTGGAGGAGGTATACATTTCAAGTTAATTTTACATTGACCTTGTAAAAAGGATTGTGAAGGAGCGTGGATAAGTTAAACAGTAATGAAAAAAAGAGGAGTTAATGCACCTTCATCATCCGCCTGCGCTCGACTGTCTCACTAACCGACCCCGCCGCTCCTCCTCTCAGTTAAAGCACAATCAGGCCGCGTGTAGACGCCTTTCATGGAGACACAGCTAACCTACATTTGAGCTAAATCGCACATTAAAGCAGATTAATGAGATTTTGGTTTCAGGGGGCTGAATTTTAGCATGGCTGATGCTGGGCGACTGGAAATAATGTGTTCATTTTCAAACTCTGGACCATGATTAAGCTGTAACTTTACTCTTTATGTCTTTACTGGCCAAATGTCGTCCTTCTTACCTGAATTAGCATCAGAGCTGATCTTAACGTTTTGAAGCTAGAACCAAAGAAATCATCCTGGCCTATCCCTGATTGTTTTGTCCCAATCTACACTCACCAGCCAGTTAATGAGATACAACCAATACACTGCTAATTAATGGAAATAGCTAAAAAGCCAATCATATGGCAGCAACTCAATACATTTAGGCACATAGGCCTGGTCAAGACAACCAGCTAAGTTTTAAAACCAGCATAAGAAAGAGGAACAGCCTGGCCTGATCATGTCAGTAACTGCTGCCATATTAGGACCGTAATGTAGGAACACATCAAGGGTTGAGAATGGTCCAAAAAAGAGAAAAAAGAATCCAGTGAGAAGCTGTTACATAGCTGAAAATGGCTTTGTTTATGTTCAGGTAAGACGAAAAGTAACTCAAAGAGACGAAAGTAACTCAAAGAACCACTCAGCGCAACCAAAGTATCCAGACCGAGACCATTTTTGAACATATAGCAGCGTTAATTTTGACAGCTCTCTTTAATTTAGTTTAATTCTTTTGCCTAAACTATCTTTTGGTTTTCGTCATGATATAGTCATCTAAACTGTTTTAATCTAAGTCGAGTTTTAGTTGATCAAATGTCACAACATTTAAGAAATCTACTGTAAATATAGTCGACTAAAATATGAAGTGTAAAGGGTGTAAGTGTGTAAGGTATTTTTTTTGTTTCCACGAATTTCTGAAGTCATGTTTCACACTTGGATAAAATGAAACCTCTAATAACCCTTTACTGAATGCTAGTAAAGTTTGAATGTATTAATCAACAGAAACAACCTCAACTTTTTTGTGAAAGCAGTCACTTTTATTTAGGCTACCTGGCAGAGCATCTCAGTTACAATACCAGAACTGACAACAAACAGTGAGCCTGCTTTACATGAATATATCAATTCATAAAGAGAGCAGCTCTGATTGGATCGCTCCACAACTTATCCCACCACCACCAAGCTAAGGCCGCTGTGACTGGATGTCCCTCTGAACTCATCCAACCTTTCCACACAACCAAAGTAGCTGTGATTGGATATATTCCTAACTTGTCTCTTCTTTCTACATGACCAAATTAGGTCTGATTGGATTAAGTCTCTTTCAGGTTAGTCTGGTTTTTTAGTTGTTGATGAAAATGTCAGTTAATTTAGTTTCAGTTTTTGCCATGTGCACTTGTTTTTGATCAGTTACTGTCTTGTTTTGGTCAGGGGGAAAAAAGTTATTGACGAAAACTCTGGCAAAAAATAATTGGTCAACATAATTAGCACTGCATTAGCACTGCTGTAAAAAGCCTTCTTGGCATGTTTTATTTTCACCAACTGAAGCAAATGTGCAAAAATGCAATAACCAGTAAATCAGGTAAACTGATATATACAGACTGGACAGCAAAGCGTTACACCCTACAGCTCCTGTTTCTGTAGTTTTTAGAAGATGGTGCTTCCTTGAAAGTGTTATGAGGGCGCCAACACCGTTCGAAGAGACAACTGGACTTGTTTAGATTCTTAGGTTCAAAAAGTTGATTGGAGAAGAGGCAGAATATAAAGCCTTTGTCGACTTAGGAAAGTCTAATGGAGAAGAGGTGAAATGTCTTTAAGAGTCGGAACCAGTTCAGTTGCCACTTTGAGCAGTGCTGGATAACCATGACCTGGATAACTAGACGCAGATGTGTGAGGGCTCCTTGAGGTAACAGAATTTGCATCGGTGTAAGGAAATTCATATATATAAGGACTGATGGTTATGCAAACCATCAGTTTGGCTCCATGCCCCAAAACTCCAGTCATCTCAAACTCAACCAGGCACTAGCAAGATTTGTCTAATATGGTGGCCAGTAAGTTAATTATCTAATCAATTTTTGCTGTTAACACCCAATAATTACCAGAATTCATATTAAAAGCATAAAAAGATCAAATGAGTGTCCCTCGCTCACGATATATCCAGTCTTCCTGTTTTCTTTCATGCTATATAGGGCGAACAGTCTCACTCAGCCTCGGGTTTGGATGACTTTTTGATCCCAGTGTGAGTGTATGTTCAACCAAAAGCTGCCCTTATCATTTAGCACGATACCCTTATTTAAAACAGCATGTTCACAGACAAATTCACAGCTAATGGCATTACTGAAAATAACTGTAACACTGTTTGGGATACGGTCTTGAGCTTTGGCTTGTTGGTAATCCAGGCTTGCATTAGCAAATTCCTTGAACCCCAAATGCCAGCTTCCACTTATCCTTTACTTCCTTGTTCTTTAAGCTTTGCCCTGCACTAGCAAAAAACCCCAGAAGAAACAGGGCTAATGTACTCCTTAGATGATATTTAGGTTGCATGAAAGCAGTGATTTTTCATGAAATAAAGACAAAAATTTGCCAATCCTCTCTCCCAATGGTTTCCGTAGAGAACTTTCTCCCTTTTCATTCCCTATTCTCACCATTTTGTCCATCTGTCACCGGACAAAGACTCGTCGTGGACCTGGCTGTCGCCCAGAAAATCATCCGACGGGCCAGTCCCAAAGAGGGGAGGCCTATCCCCGCACAGCCATTACAGAAACCCGAGCGCCCAGCCCGACTCCCTCGTCTCTCACGGCCTCTTTCACGTTTTCGACTCCCTACAAATTGAGCATCATCCTCCAGCCCTCAGCAGCCATTTTGTAAATGACAACTCCGGGAAAGAAGAGAGAGCGAGAACAGACATGAAAATGATGATCACCGGGTTTATGGAGGAGATGTGGAGAATGAGATAGAAATTAAATATCCTGGCTGACTTCAGGGGGGTTTCTAACTCCGCTCCACCCTTCCAGATCTCCTCTCTGAACCCCAACCTTCAGTTCGGCGACTCAAAACCGGCGATAAAACCCGATTTCTCCGCTTTCATTCTTTCACTTGTCCTCTTCGATCCTGCCACAAGGGAACACTCGGGCCTTTGTTCGCTGAATTGGTTTTCAGATGTTATTTTTTCTTCACTCTTTCTTTCCCTAAGAGCATGTGATTAGAATCACCTCGGTCGTTTAGCGCTGATGCCTTTTGTCTCTGCGCTCCCATTCTGCAGGGAGTCAGAGGGCTTACCACTCTACATCTAACAGGTAGGATATAATAGGATTTCAGTTCTGCTCCTTCCTGCACCGTCCGTCTGCATATTTAGAGCTTAAATCCATGCATATGTATAAATTAAGGCTCAGGGGCAATAATCGCAGCTTTTAATAAGAAGCAGTGTATAATTTTAACTTTTAAGTCTGGGGGGGACTTGTGGAAACTGCCAGGAATATGAATATTTTTCATGTCCAAACACGACTCTGTTTGGCCATGTTATGGTGTTTTCTTAAAGGTTAGAGCCTCGTACTGATTCCTGCTGAACAAACATGACTTATTCATGAGTGTGTAAGCTTTAGGATGGAGGAATGTAAATCAACAAATGATCATTTACTTTTCAGGCAAACACGAAAGAAAGCTCTGCTGGCTAATTATTAAACAGAATATTTTTAGACTTTTATTTTATTTCTGTTCATCAAGTCAAATGCCAGTTCATTCTTTCTAATTCATATGTTCTCAAGTTTGAAAACATTGGTATGATATGATGGTGGGCTCAAAAGACATGGGAAGCCGACTTTTGTCAAAGCAAGAAGCTGAAGCAACGTAGCAGAGCTGCATTTTAAAAGAAAATGTGGTCATTTGTAGAGCTGGGTATTTCCAGCAACTTCATGTTACATATCCCAGCGCCAAGGCCACGGTACATTATGTATCCGATACATGTAAAATGTGAATATTGATGACGCTTTTATCAAAATTCTTGGCAAGTTGTGTTTAAAGTTTGAAGTAATTCTACAAGAAACTTAACTTCAAGTCCTCCAAGTTGGTAGACCTAAGTTTTTTTTGAAGTTTCACTACGGCCCGTTCAGATGAATGGGGGAGACGGAGATTTGACCTATACTGCAGCCAGTCACCAGGGGAGCAGTTTTTGTGGCGGCTTCAATTCAAGCCCAGCGACATGACGTCCATGTTTTTTACAGTCTATGGTTTTATCATGTAGCTTGGCTTCTACTTTGAACTGGGCCATTGTTAACATTACACAAAGGGCCTGATCTACTAGACCCAAAATAATGAGCTCTAAATTGCGTGTGCAATCTCAAAAATTGCATGTGCAATTAGTGGACATGTTGTGGGTGATCTACTATCACTGCTAGGGATGTATATCGTTATGATTTTATCGATACCGATACAGATACTGATACTCCTTATCGGTATTGAACTTATCGATACTGTTATTGATACTACAACACATAATTTTGTGTAAAAAATAAAGACTTTACAAGATATTAAAAGATTCAGCCTTTTTTTAATTACCACAAGGTAATAATAAAGCTTTAACAGAATAGAAGTAATGCATTATAAATGCTTCTCAGAAAAGAAAGCTAAGGAGATGGCCAAACCCCTTCATGCCGCCCAACAGGCTGCATGTACAGACACACCCATATATCTTGTGGTGCTAAAATCGATGCTGTATTGATGACTACAAACTTGACATAGCAGAAACAAAACCGGGTGCCAGTGCCACGGTGCTGCGGTCTTTAGTGTTAGCTGGGCTGCTAACTCCACTCGTGTTGCTATAGCAATCAAACAGCCTGCACTCCTTTAGCTTTATACTATGTGCGCGCTCCAAGTGTTTGGTGATGTTGCTTGTATTTCCCCCCTTGGACGCAACTTCTCTCTGACAAAGATTGCATCTGATTTTTTATTAACTTTGCCAGAGTGATCCCAAACCTTCGAGTGCTTAGCCCTCACCGACAGGCTTGAGCCAGCTGCGTCATCACCTGTCGCCGGCTGTAGTGTCGTAACTACGTGACAGTTGAGGAGACATTCAAGTACCGTTTTTCCAGATTCTTAATGGTATTGAGGTACCGACCCAATTAGGGCCCGGTACATTAAAGTACCGGTCCGCGGTATACATCCCTAATGACTGCATGTGCAATTCATAACTGGCACAAAAGTGGTGTGAACCGCCCCTTTTAAAGAGGATTTTGCATGTGCTACCATGGAGAGTTTGGGAGGGCAGAGTGACCGTAAATGAAAAACGAAGTTTGAAACCATGGAGTTGGAGGCAAGTAAACGCACTTGCAGTAACCTCTTTTGCTGTCTGTCATTTTGACGGACAAGGTTGTTTCTTTTCTGTCATGCCATGTTGTTATCCATCATTTTAAACGTTCCTTTTCTGATTCCAGTTAAACATAATCTAAATGACAGCATCCAAATAGCTGCACAGCTTCATCAACTGTCGCCTGTTACACACTGGCTGCATCACACTCTCCATGCACTGAGAGCCTCTAAACACGCTCAGTGTGTGGAGAGTGTGATGCAGTCAGCTGTGAGGGACAAACAGAGTGATTTTGGCTTTAAAAGTTTGTTTTTATTTTATTTTTTTACAGGTTAAATGACCTGTTCCACAATGTAGAGCGCAAAACAGAGACTTTACCCGTGTGCCTGCATGGCACACATTGCGCACTCGTCCCTCTTTTTCCAGTCCATCATAAGGACAGACAGTCTCCAAATCTTTCCATCATTCGTCAAAAATTCAGTCAGTGAAGGAAAATATTCAGTTAATGCAACCCCTGTTTGCCACCATGATTGCAGCCCACTGTAACACTATGCCTTCTTTGCATCTGCTTCTCAAACGTACTAAATTCAGATGCAAAAACACATCAGATAAATCACATTGCAGCTGCTAAATGATTATATTTGCATATCCTCCTCCCAGCAGGTTGGGCGTTCTGATGATTTGCATGTATTCTGCATATTCATGAAGGCAAACACCCTAAAACAACTGCTCATGCTATTTTGCTCATCAGACAGTGCAAATCCTCAGTGCACCCTGTTAGTAGATCAGATTTGCGCGCGCGCTATCAAATTTGCACGGGTTTTTATACACGCAAACCTTTAGTAGATTAGGCCCAAAATGTATTGACAACAACTGTCAAAACATTGAGGCCGTATAGAGACCTAGGCCTTTGTATATATAAACTGAAGAGGTTTTCTAACATTGATAATTGTGTTTAGTAGCTGTTAAAAATGGATAAATGAACCAAAATTAATATCACCAAAACGTGGTCTTTCTAAAAAAACAACTTGTTGATTTTTTTTTTAACTAAATCTGAAATCAGAAACATTACTGTAAAGCCATACATGGTCTTCACACCATCTATGAGAGGCTGATATGTTGTAGGTGTAACCTGTTGTGCTCTCCATGTGACCTCTGTGACCCTCTGATCTATCGTGTCCTTCCTGTTTAAGACTCAGGAACTTTTTCTCGCTCCACCTGAACACGTTTTACAGGAAGTGAACAGAAATAGACTGCAGAACTTGAACACGCTCAGAGAAAATCTACCCTCCTACCTGTCTGTCACTGCACTGGTCTGCCAAAGCACTTGATTAATAGGCCTCTTTAATTAATACCTTTACAGTACTTAGAGCACAGACCTCGCAATTAGCATCGGCCTAAAGAGTGTAATCAGCCAGGCCTCCAGATCCTTATCCTCACTCTGACTGAATGACTGACTGAAGTGAGAGGAGAGCATGTGTGAGCTTGACGGCTCGTGTAGATTTATCTCTGACAGGTATTGCTGCTAAAACTTGGAACATAGATACAAGTCTTTCATTAAGATATGAGAAAGACTTTATCAGAGCTTAGATTGATTTGTAGGGGCTTTAATTCAGATAGAAATTTTGCTCCATATTGACATAAAAGCATCGCGTGGTTTGTCAGCTGCACATCCAATCTCCACCACAACCCTAATGTGCCTTACTGGATCCAGATCTGGTGACTTTGGAGGGCACTGGAGTGCAGTGAACTCATTGTCGTGTCCAAGAAACCAGTTTCAGTCCTCTTTGGTCATGAAGGAATGGACATTCCAGTTCATGATCATTATAGATGTTAATGTAGATATTAGCATGATCTCTCTATCCATGGTTGATACATCTATCGTAACTATTTTTAGCACCACATCGGCATGAGGTCCCTCTTGAAAATGGGATGTCACATCTCAAGAGGTCTACCTTTAATACATTTATACTTAACCAAGACAATTATGGTAGGGATGCCCTTGTGGTCTGAGTTTGTCACAACCATAAAATCTTGTTTTTATTAAGAATGTCATTGATTATACTTCTATAAAATTATCACAACAACCATTCAGACATTAGGCCCCTCCTGAAAACGAGATGTAGCATCTCAAGAGGCTAACCTCTAATAAATCAGATGACAGGTCTGTGGATCATGGATCCATAGACAGAAGGTTTTTTCTTGAGCCTTGATGGAGGGATTCATGATTGGCCATATCGATTCATGTTGGGTGTTGGATGGGTATATTTGTATATATATATGTATATGTGTATTTTATGTATGTATATATGTATCTATGCATATATGTGTATCCATAAAATGAAGAGTTTTATGTTCTATTGTAAAGTGTCTTTAGATAACACTTGTTATGAATTGGTGCTATACAAATAAAGATTGATTAAAAAGAGAGAAAAAAGAGAGATTGGAAAACAAACAGCCTCCTTCTTGATGTAAGGCATAAGCAAATCAAATGTTCTTGATAAATGTCCGAAATGTCATCTGTTTTACACAAATGTTATTTTATGTGGGTTAAAAATGCCTGAATGTCACTGTTTTGCTATTTAAAACAAGAAAATAATGGTGTTTTTTTGTATGTGAAACACAAATAACTAGAGTAAAAGGTTATAATTACTTCTGCCAGGAGGCTATGATTTTTTGTTAGTTATTTTGTATGTTTGTTTCTTTGTTTGTTTCTCTGTTAGCAACATAACTCAAAAAGTTTTGGACAGATTTCGATGGAATTTTCAGAAAATTTTTGAATTGGGACAAGGAACGTCCGGATCCGCCATGACGAAAAATGCAATTTTTGTGCATAACTACTGAACTAAAACAGTTCTGGGCTCTCCGAGTGCTTTTCTAGTTTTGTATTTAATCAATCAATCAATCAATCTTAATTTGTAAAGCACCAGGTCATAACAAGTGTTATTCCAATAAAGAAAAAACTTTAAAGAACCTTTACAATAGAAAAGGCCATTCTCTTCATTTTACAGATACACATATATGCACGTATGTATACATATATAAAATACACTTATTTAAAGAGCAGTGAGTTTATAATATTATTTTTAAGGAGCCCCCCTCAGTTATGGGCCCTTAAATCTTCCTAACCTTCCCCCCCGATGCAGCACTGATTTTATGCGCCTGCAGCATCATAGCTAAAATACAGCCGTCACTCTGCCTCAGCAAATAAGTGAAATGGCCCTTTAGTTTCAGATCAAATCCACAATAGCACATTAATAACCACAATAAAGAGCAAATAAAGCCCCTTCCTTTATTTTCTGTTTTAGTGGGAGTGTGAACAGCAGGCAGTTCGAGAAATTCCACGGCATTAATTACAAACTGATTAGACGCTCCTTTTGCAGGAGGCTGTATCATTTAATTGAGGGGAAAATAATGATCACAATTCCAGCAACTTCTAATTAGAAAAACAGCTCAAATCTTATCAGGACGGCGTGATGCATGTGGAACACACACACGGCTTCCACTCGAGCACGCACACACACCCGGAAATAAACAGTTTGTACGGGGTGTTTTCTTTTGTGTGTGTGTGTGTGTTTTTTGTACACACTTTTGTGCCGGCGCTGCCACTCTGAGACAGAGGAGCCGGTTTAAGCACATCAAGTCGACTGCGGATTATGTTTGTAGATATTACCCGAAGAATCAGCGGTGCGCTTTCTCAAAAGAGACGCAGACAATTACAGATCTGATAACCCCCCCTCGCTGAGTTGTATGGCAGTTTTGTTGCAGTGTGTTTACACTATCTGACATGGCTGAAACAACAGCACAAATAAGAACAGAGGGAAGATTCCCATCTCAACTTTCCTGACTTCGCCGCTTATCGCAAACCAAAAAAAAAAAAGGAAAAAAAAATCACAGTGTCAGACGGAGCTTGGAACAGGACCAAAAAAATCACACAGCGACTCTCGTGCTGATTTTTTAGGGTGACTCTTCGCAGTTATTGGCAGCTGCTGGGAGTGTTTTGTAATACTTAAGAGGATATTTCCACACAGATAAGCAGAGGCGAATGTCTGCTGTTAAATTGGCAAACAACAGCAGGTTTATGTGTGCTCCTCATGCAAGAGTGTGACCTGAGGGGGGGAATTGCATACTGTATATGACTCGTGCAGTGACACAGAAACAGCAGTGCTCTCACTGAAGGACGCATCATCTTCCCCGCAGGTCAACAAATCGACTCATAACGGCATAAATGAGATTCTTTTTTGCAGCTGAGTGGTAAATATGCTTGTTTATTCTTACAAAGCGCTGTGATTAATGTGCAGTCACAGGGAGTTTTAGACCATGTTGGTTAAAAGTATCAGGTATTTAGGTCAAATGATCATTGTGAAGTCGAGACACAGAACTATAACGAAGCTGAAATGGAGCTAAAAAAGGCCTAGCAGTTATATTAGTTGAAGCTATGCAGGACCATAGCAGTTGGCTGACCATAATCAGGATAGGAGTACGTAAAATTAGACGGACTTTAATGGTCCCAGAGGGTTTTTTGTAGAGCACGCTGAGTTTACCTGTGGGCCAAATTTCAAGTCAATCTGACTTAAAGTGTGAGGGGCTTGGCCTTCTGAGAAATGCAACTTTGAGCCTTAAAACAGCGCCACCATCTGGTGGACCAGGCTCATATTTTAGAGAAAGTTGATGCACATAATTTCCAATCATTTGGCCAAGTTTCAGGTTTCTGGCCCATTACAGGTCATGGCAATTTTAGCTCAAGTGACAGAAAGAAATAATAATAATAATAATGATGATAGTAAAAATAATATATGATTCTCATCATGGGTGATATTTGGGTGAACTATTGAGGATTTTTGAACAGATCATCCTGAAGTTATTATCAAATAATAATATATTTGAGATGAGTTTTATAGCATCAAAATAGGTTATCTATAAATACTATTCCGTAGCCTTTGCGGTCGGGTCGGACAGGGCTGGACTGGCCTGGATACTCAACTGTGGGAACAAGACAATTAAAACTAGAGCACATTTATATTATTCTGGCACGTCTTCGAGCACCAGGCTGAAAGTAGCGAAATATATCCGGCTACAAAACTATGAAACATCAAAAACTACCGCTACGCAACTAGAAAGAGATACATTACCTCGTCGCTTTGCATCCTGTAATTTGTTGAAAAAAGAAGTTGTAAAGCAATGCAGAGTTCTGAGGAAGGTCCGAGCTGCATTTTTATTAGCATCATAACACACACACACACGCTTTGGCTTGTGGTGCGTTCCAGTTGTACTCGGAAGAGTGAATTTCCGAGTTCCAAGTAGGCAACTACAACTGGAACACCCCCCGAGGTTGGAATTTCCTTCTGGGAACTCGGTGAAACCTCGCCACCCCCGAGTTGAAAATCGAAGATGGATGCCCCCAGTGTGAACAGTTATTTAGCTCCTGTAATAATCAATTTATTTGCACTTTTGACTGGGGTGTGTCGCTCTAGATCAGCTGTATACATAGTATTGTTAGACTTATATTTACAAAAATGCTGCCATAGTGATAATCACATTCTTCATGTGATATTTAAGTCGAAGACGATGTCATTCCCAGTTCTGAGGTTACTGGAACGCATTATTACGACGGTCGCCGCGCGTGCTCATGGGTAGCAGAGTCCTTATGTAGCTGGAAAAAGATTCTCCTCACAGTCCCTTTAAAACTGTGATGATGATGGGATGGGGATAAAAAGGCCAAAAATAAGCTACTGTAGGAGTTGAAGTTGTGCAGGTACAAAGCAACAAGCAGTCCACCACCAGTTAAAGGTTTTTTTTTTTTTTTCAGAACAATACCCCAAGTAACAAGAAATAAACTCATTTCATGAAACAAACAATGTTTGAGCCCCCAATACATGATGGATTAGTGACATATTTCCAATATGGAACTGTCCATCTGGCATGTCAGGTTACATTGTCAATGCTGCTGGTGTAAACAGCACAAACGTTCAGTAGCACCTACATAAAAGCAAGTCTGAGCCTGAAATCTTTCTGTAATTAGTCAGGAGGCCCTCGGCAAACCTCATACTCCACCAGCACAACATTTGCTGCACTTTAGATACACCGACCTGCACTGAAGGTCAAAGTCTTTAGCTTTTTTTTATGAACATCTTCTACAAAAACGTATGCTTTTTGTCTTCACTTTCTCTCTCTAGCTCTTCTGTACCTCATGAAGAAGCAATCAGACTTTGTGCTGTTTTGATTTTCAAACTTCATTCTAAAGTTTTGTAGATGAGTTCAGTGAAGTCGATGGTCAGGTTTGTATTATTTGTAATTAAGACTGGATGTAACAGCATGCCTTTAGGTGAGATATACAGAATATGGATGTTATTATGGCAGTGACACTTGGTAACAGCATTACTTTCATTGAAGGACCAAGTATCTCCCCTGCAGGTCAACAAGACGGTCTCATAACACCCTAAATGGGATTCTTTTTCTCCGCTGAGTGAGAGAAAACTGCTTATTTATTCTCACACACTGCCTCATGATTAATAGGCAGTTTTGTCATTGCTTTATTAATATAAAATCTCCTGATTTATGGGCCTCGTCTAGACACAGTTACAGCTCTCTCGTCTCGGCAGATCAAGCGATCGGCTCGAGTGTGTGAGTTTTTGTCTCTCTGAACAGGCACGAGCAGTTTTGTTGCCATCAATCCGCCCTGCTGGTTGAAAATGAGCATTGTGTACGTGGGTGGCTTCTTTGATTCTTTTATAAACAGAGTCATTACAGTGTATTAGGCAAAACAGCAGTAAATCAGCACAATGACAGGCCTGGCAGAGAAGCACAATTGATGGCACGGAGTTGAAAGAAGAAGACAGGCGGCACAGACTAATATTTGATATTGTGCTCTGAATTGATCACTGTATATTTGCAGCTGTCATTTGTTTGAGCGGTTGCAAAATTTGACTCAAATTAAAGTTTAATAAATTAAAATCCTCACTCCTCGCATCTGGGTTTCAACAGAGATTCCAAACATAACAGCAGACAGACATATTTATATAAAATCAAATCAATACATTCATGCCTATTTGAAAGCTGTCAAAGGATTACATTTTATGACTGGGATTAGCCTTTGACTTTTGATGTTAAAGTCAAAATGTATGTAGATGTAGAATTCTGTTTGTGTTAACAAGCAGTTCAAGGAGTGCGCCAATAAAGTGGCAAAATGAATTGGCCCTTTTCCACTAGCAGGCCTTGGCCCTACTCTACTTAGCTTTACTTGATTTGCAGCGTTTCCACTAGCCTGGTACCTCCTAAAACAAGCTAGTTTTAGTACCTACTCCGCTCCGGTTCAAAGCGAGCCGAGTCGATACTAAAAGATGATGTCACCGACTGCCGGCTACTGATTGGTCAGACAATGTTGTCATCGATGACTCATAAGAGCGATGACCTAGCATGCTAGCGGTAGCTACCATTAGCTTACCTTCGTACGTCTTTTCTTTGCAGCTCGATTGCTCTCGTCCTTCATTCTATTGTACAGCTTCCAAAACTCTCCTGTGCTTCTCAAGGGGTATTTCTTCTTACCACCTGCAGCCTTCTTCTGCTTTCCTTTTTTTCTCGGTTTGTGAGAAAAAGCCACAGATTGTTGTGTCGCGCTCAAAATGACGTCACCGCAGTGCCGCTCAGCTGATTACAGCGAAACTGCACCCCGTTGGGCAGGCGACTGGGGCTAATGGAAAAGCAGCACAAGGCGAGCAGAGTAGAGTCGAGTCGAGTACAGTAGAGCTAATAAAAAAGGGCCATCCATGTCACACTTGCAGGAACTACCATGCATTTGAATAGACTGATCATTCTGAAGTTAATATTGCAAACTGTTATAATAACGCAATAAATGAAATAAACATGCAGGTCCAGAGCAGCAGGATGTTCACACCAACATTCCAGAGAAACCTGCAAGAAACTAAACTGCAAAAAGAGGCAAGGACCTTTTATAACCTCCACCAAGAGGTAATGTTATTGCCAGCGTCTGTTTTTTGTTAGTTGGTTAGTTAGTTTGTGTGTTTGTTTGTTTCTCTGGTAGCAAAATAACTCAGAAGTCATGGACAGATTTTGATTACATTTTCAGGAAAGGTCCAGATTGGGACAAGGACAAATGATGATGAGGAGAAAGAAAAAGAAGAAAATATTAGTGTTTTTGTATGTGTAATGAAAATAACTAGACATAAAAGGTTCTAATTACCTTCGCTAGGAGGTTATGATAATGCCAGCCTCTGTTTTTTGTTAGATTGTTAGTTGGTATGTTTGTATGTTTGTTTCTCTGTTAGCAAAATAACTCAAAAGGTTATTGATGGACTAGATGAATTTTCAGTAAAGATCCAGATTGGGAGAAGAACAAATGCTGAGATTTTGGGACTGATCCGGATCACCGTCTGGATCCGCCATGATGAAAAATTTGATTTTCGTGAATAACTACTGAACTAAAAAAGATATCATTATGAATCCAATAGCTAGTGGTACGTTCTCATGATCAAGAAATCTAAATGTTTAGATGAAATAAAGTCTGGACTAATATTTATGGTACAAAATTGGAGGTCTGCGCTCTTCGAGTACTTTCCTAGTTTGAGCTGATTTCATCCCTCTGAAGCATCTGAAGCACCTCGTTCTGCCTGAGCAAAGAAGTGAAATGTTCCTTTAGTTTCCAATTAAATCCACAACAACACTTTAACAGCCTCAATTAAGTAAATACTGGTCCACATCGGCAGTGGACCTGGCGACCTAAACAAGTAAAATGGACTTTTAGATTCAAATTAAATCCTCAATAACACTTTATGTAATGGAAGCAAATATGCTGGTCCACAGCAGCAGTTGTTCACACTGACAATCCAGGGAAGCTGACAAGACAAGAACCAGTCATGCAAATAGAGGGAAGGCCCTTTATGTGGGCTGATTTCATGCCTTTGCAATGTCATTGTAAATAGATCAAATTCACAAAAACACAATAATAACCTCAATAAAGTGCGAATGTGTAGGTTAACAGCAGCAAAATGTCCACACCAACAATCCAGGAAAGGTGGCAAGACAAGAACACAGTGTACAGCAATCTACAATGAATGGAAGGCTTCTATTTGAGGTGTGAAAATGTCTTTGCAGCATAAGTCCACAGCAGCAGGCTGTCCCCACCAACAATAAAAGAAGATGACAGGACAAAAAACAGCATAGCAAAAAGAGGCAAGACCTTTAATGTGAGCTGATTTCATGCCTCTGCAGCATCAGTGTAAATAGTCTCCTCATTCTGCCTCAACAAATGAGTACAATCATCCTTAACTTTTAGATCAAATCCACAAAAAGATAATGATAACATCAATCAAGTGCAAAGGTGCAGGTCCACAGCAGCAAAATGACTACACCAACAATCCAGGGAGGCAGACAGGACAAGAATTAGAACAGCAAACTGCAATGTGACGTCTTCATGTTAGGTGGTTTAATCTCTTTGCAGCAGAAGTCCAGAGCAGCAGTCAATGAAGATGACAAGACAAAAAACAACAAAGCAAATAGAGGCAAGGCCTTTTATGTGAGCTGATTTAGTGTTTCTGCATCATCAATTAAAGTATTTCCTTTTTCTGCTACAGCAAATGAGTGAACTGGTCCTTTAGTTTCAGGTTAAATCCACAGAAACCTTTTGCCTTACAAATCAAATTGTCTTTAAGATTAGATGAAATCCACGAACACACACTAATAACTTACACTGACATTAGTAAGCAGGTTTGTAGCAGCAGGCTGTCAACATCAACAATCCAGGGAGGGTGGCAAGAGACAGGTGTACTTTAAAGTCATTTTAGTGAGGGGTGCTGGAGTGGTTGGTAACCATGCACGTCCCATGTACATACCTCTGCCGGTCCAGGTTTCGAATTCAACCTGCGACCAGTTTGCAGAGTGTCTTCACCTACTCTCTCAACCCCTTTCACAAGCCTATCCACTGTCTCTCTCCTATCAATAAAGGCACAAAATGCCCAAAACAATACATTTAAAGTCACTTTAGTGTTTTTTTGCTGAGCTGTGATGGTCTTAATGTCTTAAATGTTTTGTTCCCACCATGGTAAATGACTTGCTGTGTGTATCACTGTTGCTCT
Organism: Scarus forsteni; assembly: GCA_036419115.1. Taxonomy (NCBI): domain Eukaryota; kingdom Metazoa; phylum Chordata; class Actinopteri; order Labriformes; family Labridae; genus Scarus; species Scarus forsteni. Next base: position 18,752,816 of record JAZDUH010000341.1, on the reverse strand, counting down.
GTAATTAAACTGGCCCCTCCTGCAGCACACGCCACACTCACATGAACACGCACACATCATCAGCATAAAGGTATCCACTAAGGAGAAATTGGAATGGAGCGCTCCCTTGGATCAGCCGCAGTATTCCTTTACCGCATTTATGCAGGCTTGGAAAAGATGCTGAAGGGTTGTGTGTAGCTGTGTGTGTTTGTGTGAGTAAAGGGTGGAGGGGGGGGTGTTGGGTAAGGCTGGGGGATTGTCCAGGGAAAGTGTCTGCTTGGCCGTCCCTGGCTGAGAGGTAAGCCTTGCCGGTGGTGTGCTGAAAACCAACCGTGTTGTCGCCGGCTGCAGAGCCAAAATCACTGACGCGTTTTTGAAAAAGGCCCCCCGGTGCTGGAGAGGACGGGGGTATTAAACACACACACACACATATACACACACTCAAGAACACACGTGCAAACGTTGGTGAACACTGCCTTTATGCCTACACACACCTACTCGAACAATACTCAGACAAAAGCGCAGGCATATACCGTAACGCAGAGCCAAAGGTACACCCTTGAATGTGAACACACACACACCATACGCACACGGCGGGAGCAGCGAGCCGAGCCGCCGTGCCAGGTGGCAGGAGGGAGGCTCTCGGCTGAGAACGAGCGGCGAGCAGGAGGAGGAGAGGCTCTTGGCCGGCCTTGAAAGCGAGAGGCACAAACGGCGGCGGCGATGCCCAGGTTTGGATGCGGCCGGGGGAGCCCTGGAGGGGTTTCCTGGGCATGCACGGAGGGAGGGAGGGAGGGGGGAGACAGGATTTTTTGGGCCGCTCCTGGGCCGTGGTCAGCCGCCTCTGTAACGGAGAAGTGTGATCCCGGACACAGCTGTCCTGTTCTGAGCCGGACCTCCTTGTCCAGGGACGGGGATGCAGCAGAGGACTCAGACTGGGCTTACACTCGGCGTATTGTTCCCAGCGTCTGTGCTACAGGCTAAATAAGACGTACCTCTCTCCTCTCCCAAAGCTGTGTGTGCAGCATTAAGGGGTTTAGGACAAACACTATGCTAATTATCTCTGGAGTAGAAATACAACACCTGGAGATAAGGCGCTGTGTGTTCGCACCCGGCCCGCTGAGGTGATCAGATAAAGAGGAAGAGACTGGATACTGTAGCTGGACGGGCAGGGTATCCTCATGCACCGAAACCACACAAAAGAAAAAGATATTAGAGAGTCAACATCAAATAAAAGAACATGAGGCCAAAAATCTGCACTAGGACTTCAGATGCAGTAGCTTCATACCTTAGGCCGGTGGTTCTCAACCTTTTTGGGGTCTGGGACCCCCTACATCAGGGCTATTCAATTAGAAATTCAGCCGGGCTAAATTTTCAGACTTGGGACATGAGCTGTACTTAGACTAAACTTCTGATGATATACTGTTTCTTTAAATGTACCACTTCAAACAGATAAATTCAACACCTTTTGACAGGTAAATGCAAGCACATATCAAGGTGTGTATGCACATAGAAAGTGCAGATTAAAAACACCATCTTTTGGTCACATTTGAAAGTGCATTAAAAGTAACTTGCTTAACAGCAGCCTTTTAGAATGTGTTGCATTCAATGTCTGTAATAATGTTGGAATTTTTGTAAGACATTGACAGTGTTTGTAAAAGTTTTTTCAGTTTTTCTCGCGGACCTAAGTCCCAATCACCTTGATTTCAGGCCACTCAAGGGTTGCTTTCAGGCCGCATGTTTTTGATCTACCCACAAAAACGTATGACTTTCCTGGTCCTGAAAACTGTTTTCCATCTGGTTAATCCCATTAAAGATGTTGGTGTTAATAAACTAATTTTATCAGATATCTTAATACAAACAGCGTAAAGACGTGTAATTCATGTTTTCGTCACCTGTCCTGCGCGTAATAGAGATACTAAGAGTTGATCGCCCCAGTGCTCTCTCTCTAACATTATTTAACCCTTGAACTGAGGAGATGCTCCATTCAAATTCACGCTGGTTTTCCGAAATTTCTGACCCTAGCTTTAAAAGACTCCAGTGACACCAGGTCTTTATTATCAGGTCTCTTTGAAGATTATTCCAAGCATGTGAAGCTCACTTCTTACTTTTGGAACAGACAATAAGAAAAGATCCTCAGACTAAAGACTATGAGGTGCTGTGCTCTTCTGTGTGAGAAAGGTCTGAAGGTTGGATGGGAGCGGGCCAAGAATACATTTATGAGTAAGAAAACGCCCGTGATTGAGTCTTGGTTCAGACACAATCACTTAAGTTTCTTAAGTTGCAGAAGCATTTTAAACTCATCCTTGTTGTTGAAACAAAAAGAAGAGACTCCAAGGCACTCTCTTTATACAATTAAAATGCCTTTATTTTAACGGCATGGTCATGTAGACCGTAAAAACAAACTTTGCAGCATTTCGGCATCAAGCCTTCATCAGGAAGTCATGCGAACAGATGTTAGGCTGCAATAGACACTTTTAAAGGGGTGCTCAACCATTAGGAAACTGTCACATTGTCACTACCTAGGTAGTGACAACCAGCAGATGGTGTCATTCAGGCCAATAGACTTCAACAAAGATTTCATCCCCAGAAAACATGCATGGTATAACATAAAGCAGATCAAATTAGTTGAAAACACATCAGAGTTCTGGTTAAAAACATTTTTACATAGTGGCCTGTACATTTAGAGACTTTAACCCAGTGTTTAGACAACCTCTTTCCTCTACAAGAACACAGTATAATCTTGTTCTTCATTTAGTCCAGGATATTTTGTGGCTTGTAGTTTGTCAATCCAGAATGCCTCCTTTTGGTTCAGTTTTCTTTGTCTGTCTTCTTTTCTGATGGTCAGTGGGATGTGGTCAATGCTGTTGTTGGGTTGCTGTTAAGGAATTCTAGGTAATGTTTGGCCATGGGGTAGTTAATGTTATCAGTTCGTATTGCATATTTGTGTTCTGCAAGTCTGTCCTGTAGCTGTCTATTTGTTTTGCCAATGTAAAAAACTTTGCAAATGGGACATTCCAGCCTGTAGATGACATAAGTGGTCTTGCAGTTATTGATTTTGTACTCCTTTTGTGATGTTGAGTCCGGAAATGTCTTTGTCTGTTTCACATTTGCACAGTGGTTACAGTTATTACATTTGAAAGACCCTTTTGGTTTATGTCCCAGCCGTGAAGTTGGGTTGTTGGGCTTGAGGTGACTGTGTACCATCCTTGTTCTTTTTCTTCTTTTAGTAAAAAAAAACTTTCCAGGATCAGCATCAGTCTCCAGATCACCCCCATAATCGACTCATTGACATTTTCAGAAAATTTTATTAAATCTGTTGATAAGTTTTTGATTTGTTTTGCTCATAGCTGGACAAACAAACAAGCAAACAAACTAACTGTGACAAGAACATCCTCCTTGGTGAAGGTTAAAAAAAGCTCCCCAATGGAGAATATAGTCAAACCAAACAAACTTAAGTTTCTTAAAGAGGCTATGAGGAGTTTCTAAGTAATTACAAGAAAGTCTCACTTTTAAATATATGCCTGATCGAAATACACACTTTAAGATGAGTTTTATAGCATCAAAATAGGTTATCTATAAATGCTGTTCCTTAGCTAAGTGGTCGGGTTGGACAGCCGGCTACAAAACTACGATACTAACTTTTTAAAAAATTACTTGTTGTCACACATCAACAACTACCACTACGTAACTAGAAAGAGATACATTACCTCGTCGCCTTGCAACCTGTAAGTTGTTGAAAAAAAGAAGTTGTAAAGCAAAGCAGAGTTCTGAGGAAGGTCTGAGCTGCATTTATTAGCATCACAACAAACGCACGCTTTGGCTTGGGTCACGTCTTTTGGTGCGTTCCAGTTGTAGTCTGAAGTAGGAATTTCTAGGTTCCAAGTAGGAAACTGCAACTGAAACGCCCCCCGAGGTCGGAATTTCCTACTGGGAACTCGGTGAAACCTCGCCACCCCTGAGTTGACAATCGAAGATGGATGCCCCCAGTGTGAACAGTTATTTAGCTCCTGTAATAATCAATTTATTTGCACTTCTGACTGGTGTGTGTCGCTCTATATCAACTGTATACATCGTATTGTAAGACTTATATTTACAAAAATGCTGCCATAGTGATAATCACATTCTTCATGTGATATTTGTGAACAACAACACAGGGCGTGCTAACAGCAGCTAACAATAGCCTGGTAGATCGGCATGTTTTTTTCCGACTTCAACTAAAACGCAGATAAGTCGAAGACGATGTCATTCCCAGTTCTGAGGTTACTGGAATGCAGCATTACAACAGTCGCTGTGCATGCTCATGGGTAGCGGAGTCTTTATTGTTGCTGGTAATGGACTCTCCTCATAGCACCTATAAGTTGTAGAATCATTTAAAAGTCATCCTTGTTCTTTTACTTTTTGTACAAAAAAAATGAAACGTCAGGGATTCTGTTAAAGTGCATTCAATGTTAAGAATTCACATATATCGGATACATATCGTATCGAGACCTCAGTGTCCTGATGCATATTGTATCATGAGGTTGTTGGAAATTCCCAGCCCTAGCTTGCGGTCACTTCTGAGAGAAAACAAAGTCTCAAATCAACTCTGTCCTTTGTGACGGTAAATGCCAGCAGCAATCTGAAACTTAAGTCACGAACACCAACAAATGTCAGTGGACACTGGCCCTGAAAAGAGCCTCATCATGACTGATTTGCACAAGAACAAACCTTAAGAGAAAAAAAAAACACAGCTGGCACTGGTGGATTCATTTTTTATTGCAGTGCAAAAGCAGCTCCAGCTTTAAACTTGTATATCTATCTGCTGTGAACCACAAGGGAGCTCCGCATCTCAGGGTATCTTTTGTCCCTGCTGCCCTCGAACTCTCAAACTACCGCAAACAGGATCAGGTCCCAGCGGAGAAGGAGTCTGAGAAAGAAAGACTGTGAAGAGGAGAAGAAGAAGAAGAAGCAGGAGGAGGGGTGAGGAAGGAGGAAGAGTAGAAGAAGAGCCCAGGTGGAAGAAGAAGAGGAGAAGGAGGAGGGAGTGAGTGAAAGATGTGAATTAACAGAGTGCCGGTGAGCTTTTCTTGGCGAACGTAAAGTGAGCTGTGGGGCGTGTAAAGCGAGCGGGGGGCTATTTGGGTCGTTTTCACCTGGAGCCTGGCCAGACTCCAAAATTGAGCGAGGAGAGGGTGAGACAGAGGGGCGAGAGACAGCGAAAGAGAGAGAGAGAGAGAGTCCTAATGGCTAAGCCTTTCACGAGGCCACACTGCAGTGAGCCGTAATTGAAGGTAATTGTTGGGAAGAGCCGACACACACAGCTTCCCCACTGTTCCCCGCGCCGAGATGGACAAGCTTGGGATGACAGCGGCCGGGGAGGGGGGGGGGGAGGAAGAGGGGGCGTTGAGGGAAGGGTGAGGACCGTAGGGGGAGGATTGCGTTACCCCACCTCTGGCGTCCCCAACTGTCCTACACGGCGTTTGTCCGCTCGCACAATTGCGTAATTGTGTCCGCGCTAAATGCTCCGAAGGGCTGCTGCAGCTTCGTGGATGCAGGTGGGCGAGCTCGGATGACAGATGGATGGACGGACTGACAGATGGACAGACGGACTGGAAGAAGGAGGAAGACGCAAGAAGAAGAAAAGCTGAAATAGCAGCGACCAGAAGCTCACGTTGGGACACTAACTTTGAAAAATCCCCTCCAAAACTACATTTAAATTTATTTTTTGATGAATCCGGCACTTCAGTCCAGTAAATTTGATCTTTTTCTCCCCCAGAATCCTTCAATGAATACATTTCGCTCTTTGTCGCACGCACACACAGACATTTTCAAATAGATTTCATGAGGTACTGCCGAGGCGATGATGTTCATGTATGTGTGTGTGTGTGTGTGTGACTCTGGGCACTGAAGTGTGTGTGTGTGGAAAGAGATGGGAGGGAAAAAAAAAAAATCACCTTCCCCACTTTGCCTAGCCTCCTCGGTTGGATGGGTTTAGCTCCATGAGCGCACTGGAGCAGGAAATCCAGATTCGCAGCCTATCAGCGAAATAGCACATATATGACTCCCCAGCCTAAGACGGTCTAATCAGGCCTGCCAACCCCGCGCTAACTCCACCGCCATCATCACCAGGCGCCAGATTGACTCCTGAGCCCAAATCGCAGCTCCTGCTTTACGCCATAAAATGATTCCTGTATTGGTTTCCCCCTTAAAACCTGCTGGAGCTAATGCAATGTAATGTAAAAATTAGAGGCGTAGTGCTACTGTGCTGCATGTCAGCAAGTGCAGATTTGACCGGACGGAGGCCGAGGGAAGAGGCGGGAGGGAAGGGGGGGATTGGACTGGACTTATTGAAGAAAGGGAGAGAAGACGAAAGAGAATCTGCTGTAGAAACACGTCTGTCCATTGTATGTCCCAGGAAGTTTTAGCAGTCTTGAAAGAGTACAGTTCTAGGTCTTGGATTGAGCTGGGCTGTTTCATGTGGTTGTCATGCCTGAAATGGAAGTAAGCCATCATATATAGCAAGATTCAAGTACAACTTATTTCTCAAAGTTTGTCATTTGAAAGTCCATCGAGTTTTCCAACTATAGTACATTCACAAGAGGGCCCATTATGGTCCTGCTAAAATGTCACGTCACATATCTATGGCAATTCTATGTGGACAAACTACACTACCCTAGATAGATCGATATGTGTGTGATAATATGATGTATTTATAAGTCTGTATCACGTTACTTCTATTACTCACATTAGGTCGAATTTTATTTTTGCTGTAAATCCATTTGAGTGGTGTTGGATGATTAAATGACATAATATGCACATACACAACTGTCTAAAAATAACGTAACTGTCCTAATTGCAAGAATTTTAATATACTTCCATAGATAAGTATGGTACTTATTAATAGAAATTACACAAATAGATGTTCCTTTTAATACTGAATATTTTAGTCACACATTTTTGGACAAAAAATTACTGAAATCTACATCAAATGATCAGCAAAAACTACAAAAGTCTACAGTCAGTTTCTGTCATCATGTTCCCATTGAAAATTTTCATCAGTTCTTAACATCACTCTGTGTATACAAGCACACTTTTTTGGGAATTTTATATCGTTCATGATTCCTGTTCGTCTTGTCTTCTCCCGCCATCTTCTTCTCTTCTGATTGCTGGGTGATGCAAATGTGGGATCCTACCAATGACAAAGCAGGAAAGTCATCACAGCCAATGGGGATGTTGGGATGTGCAACGTCATCAGCAGGCGCAGGCCGGGGGCAAAGATCTGGTACCTACACCGGGTTGACATTTGGGCAAAGTTTGAAGAAAGTCCTTGTTTGTGTTCTCAAGATATTGAATTCACCAACCAAGCAATGAACACAAAATGACACTGGCTTTTGTTTAAGCATATATTTACCGTAATTTCTCATGTATAACACAATTTTTTGCTCTTAAATAAGGTCTAATTTTTGGGTGTGCATTGTACACGAGTACAAGCAAAATGTATAAAATATTATGTCTAAACAACACCGCCGTTACAACACATCTGATAAAAATGCCGTAATATTCTCTTTCTCTGCAAAAAATGGCCACCAAACTTTTGTAATTCTTACAAAACTGACTTCAAAGCTGTTCTAATCCAAAATTTTGGGTCTTAATTAGTTTACCTTCGTGTAATTCTCTGTGTTACAGTACTGCTCACGTGTAAACACACTGGGCGCTGCCATCTTGGAAGCGACGGAACCAAAATAGCTGCACTCTGATTGACAGTGGCTGTTAATCATAGGCAAAATTTGTGGCAATGCATAGCGGACTGTGAAAATGCGCAACTTACTCATTGGCTAAATCTGACACTGACCACACTCATGAATCTCATGAAGCAATATACTGTGCAGATGTATTGCATGTCTGACAATTATCATCCCATTTCCCCAGATGTAATCCCTCTGTAGTGAGGAGGTCGTGGGAGCAGATAAAAATAAATACAAAAACATAGCTGTGTCTTGTAGGTTGGTCTGTTTCATGTTACATCATGCTATATTTAAGTCGTGGCCACAATGAAATCATGATAACATACCGAGCTGATGTCTGACCCAAATTAACAATTTTAAAAAAGCCCTCAAACACAATGAATAAAGTGCAGGAATGACATGATGGAATAATGTGCTGTTTCACGTAAGAATTGCATCCGTTTTAATTTTCACGCACTTTATGGTGCATTTGAATAAATGAAAGGGGCTATAAAAGTGAAGTTTATATAGCAGGGCAATGCACAATGACAGCGGGACAGTCAGTGCACCGCTCCTGTGGGTCGCATTTGGAATAAACTGCTCCAATATATCACCCAGGTAGATGATTCCGGGCCGCGAGAACAGGTACAGTACAGGCCAAAAGTTTGGACACACCTTCTCATTAATGTGTTTTCTTTATTTTCATTACTATTAACATTGTAGATTCTCACTGAAGGTATCAAAAATGTGAACATGTGTGGAATTATGTACTTAACAAAAAAGTGTGTAATAACTAAAAACATGTCTTATATTCTAGTTTCTTCAAAGTATCCACCCTTTGCTCTGATTACTGCTTTGCACACTCTTGTCATTCTCTTTATGAGCTTCAACAGATAGCCACCTGAAATGGTTTTCACTTCTCAGGTGTGCCTTTCCAGGGTTAATTAATGGAATTTCGTCCCTTTGTAATGGGGTTGGGACCATCATTTGTGTTGTTCAGAAGTCAGGCTGATTCACAGCCAACAGCTCTATTAGACAACTGTTAGAATTAATATTATGGCAAGAACCAATCAGCTAAGTTAAGAGAAACAAGTGGCCATCATTACTTCAGGGAGAATCTACAATGGAATTAGTGATGAAAATAAAGAAAACACATTGAATGAGAAGGTGTGTCCAAACTTTTGGCCTGTGCTGTACCTCTCATAGTGCGTCATCAGGTTGATCTAGTGGGTCGAATCAGTATCGGGACACCCTTTCTCATCTTCATGCTTGTCTCAAGAGTTGTGCGCCTCTGTCCACCGGGTTCAGGAGAAGAGGGCAGGCCATTGGGAAGCTGATTGGCTAGTGCGAGGTTCACTGTACAGGATCAGATTCAACCTCCAACTTCTCCTGCTCCGGAGCATGTTAGCCGTTCAGAGTAAGTCACCATAGTTATCTACTCCAATAAGAAATGAACCCGCTTCATGCCATCGATAAACCAGGGTTAACCCTGAAGTTACCTCGCTCAGACATTAATCCTGCTCCATGCTCTAGGCCCCAGGTTAGGGTTAGCTTGTTTTATTTCCTCATTTTCTTTGTACCTGGAGTCTAACTTGTAACATTAAGTAAGAGGGGGCTATCGCCTGGCAGAACAATAAACCCAATTACTAGTTAGGTTACAGTTCTGCAGCCTCTTGTGAGGGAGCCTGATGAATGTGCAATGGTGTAATTTGCTGATAGTGACAAAAAAGTTCCACAAGATCCGTCGGAATTAGCATTAAAAGGAATGAAAGACAGGATCCGATTCTCCCTATCAGAACTGTCGCTTTTCTCCTTCATCTTTTCTTTCCCCGTTAACCTTTCTGCCTTAATTACCCCGTATCTGTGATCCAGGGGTCCTGCGTCGCCGTTGGCACCAAGGGGGCTTTGGCTGTTCGTGCACACACACTTTAGGACAGCGTTTGATAATTAGCCAAGCAAAATGAACTTTAATTCTTTCTTTTCAAATGCCGAGATCTGGCCCCATAATTACTGCTGTGTAATTAAAAGTCCCAATCAATCTGTTGGATTGGGGAGTCTCAATGAAAGAACAGGAGAAATTAGACCTTAATCCTTGGAGCACTGTCTCCTGTCACACGTTGTTGATGTCCGCACGCACACATTGTCACAGTTTTATATATCTGAGCGCCCCCCCACTCTTTAAAGACAACCCCATTTTAGCAGGGCAAGCTTCTTCTTTTCTGCTCCTGCTAAAAATGTAGAACATAATATAGACCATTATGTTCTTTAAAAACTCATTACAGCGTTTGAAATGGGAATCTTGGGAAGTCTGTTTAAATATGGCCTCCTTCACATTGTGCAAAAATGATGGGGGAGACACATCGGGGGACGTGGCATGCAATTAAGAGCAGAATGGATTAGTTTCCTTTTTAAAGTTATTGAGACACAATGAGGGGTGAGGCTCTCTGTATTGACGGCTCCCCCACGGTAAGCCCCTCCACTCGCCCTCTCCCGGTTAATGACAGTTTGCATTTCACACTACAGGAGCCCGAGGAAAACCCTTTGGCCTTTTTTTTTTCCATGTGAAGAGATAGAAGAGAGAAAAGAGGTGTGACAGAGCCGTTTGACTTGGCAGGTCGTGCCTGTCGCGGCGTGGAGGGGAATTAGTCCGAGACAAACATGTCAGGGACTAAAAGGCATTACTTGTGCCGCGTGTTGTAACGGACCATTCTTCTCCGCTCAGGCCGTCATGAGAGTGGCGGAATCCGAAAAGTTTGCAAAGGCAGAAATTACTCGGCTTACAGTGTTTCATATGAGGGCTGAAGTAGAGCTGATGTTTCATGAAGGTTTGTGCAAGGAGGTGCAGAATATTAAGGGCAAACATTTGGAATACAGTAAAAGCAGGTTCATGCTTGGATAGATGTCCTCGTTGTGGCATATATTTGAAATTCTAGCACTGGAACGGTATCTGTTTTCTAATAGTCTGTTTTTATCGATACCTCTGTGTTGGTGATAGCCATGACCAGAGGCATTATACATATCTATTTTATGGCTGTCCATCAGTATAGTTGTGCCAACTCACATCTTTCCACTGTTTGAACATAGCTATGCAAGAACAAGTAGGGCTACAAGATTTATCGTTTTCAGATCTAAATCGCAATTTCATGTAGCGTTCCAGGCGACCCGTGACTCGAAAATTTCCCAGTTGAAATCTCAGAGTTCCGACCTGAAAGTGTTCCAGGCAAATTATGACTTTGGTTTCAGCGCAAGGAGTTTTGGTATGTAAATTAACCAACATGGCAGGAATTATAAGATTTACGCTTTATCAGCTAACTCATTTGAGCAAAACAGAAGCGGGGACACAGCGCATAAGGTAACAGAAGCTTAGTCTTTACAGAGTGATTTAGAGTTCACGGGTCAGAAGTTACGAGTTCGACCGGCGTTCCAGTGCACTTTCACGAGTTACAGGTGGGAAAAACATGAGTTACGGGTTGCATGGAACGCAGCATCAGACAACGCAATCATGTGATTGCCAAAGTTGCGATTTTTTTGCAACGCTCCTGACTAACCCAGGATCTTTAGTGTCAACTATTTTACAAATACTATTTTACAAATAGTAAAAAACACAGAAAGCCTCTGTTTAGGAGTAGAAGTAGGAGTATACCTTAAAAAATGCAAACAGATTATTTGTCATCAATATTAGATGAAGAATAATATGTTATGTGCTTTTGATCATTGATTTCCTGACTGTAAACATAGTGAATATTGCACTGGCGCTTGATCGAAGAGAATTGTGAATAGATTTGAAATCAATATCTGCCAGAAAAATGTCCAGATAGCTCAAGAACTTATTTTTAAAGTCTTTCGCCCAAAAATCCTCTGGGATATAATTCTGGTGTGTCCATAAACCCTCTGTTTCAGCCCTGCTCAAAACAGGTTGTTTTGTTTTCTTTATTGTTGAGAGCTCTATTGATCACATCACACTTAGGAAGTGGGCGGGACCTCAGCACTGTACTTAAAGTGCTTCTCTGTTTGTGGTATATGACTATCTCGACTTGATTTTGCAGTGTTTCAGTTTAGTCCAGCTTCACTCAGTATCAGCGTAGTGGTTCAAGTGCCTTCCCTTTCACTTGTGCTCAGGATTTTTCCAGATTTTTCTTATGCCTGTATGTTTTATCCTTTATCATTTACAGGTGTGCCGATAACTGCTGCTAAACAAATTTCCCACAGGATAATAATAAAGTTGAAAGTTGGAAAGACTTTGTCACTACCTCTTTAAGTCAGGTGGGATCATAATAGCTTCTTAAAATTACTGTGGCATCTGCACAACAACAGCAGGGGAAACTGAGGCGATAAAGCTGCCTTCCACTGAGTGGCTTGTTGTTGACAAAGTGAATTTTTGTCCAAAGACAATTGCAAGCAGCAAAATAAATGTGCCAAAGAGAAGGAAAGTTTTGGAGGACTTATAGCACGGTAACAATGGGAGGTGATTTATCCCCTTTTTTTTAATTTGGCCTCCTGAAACATCATATTTTGTCAGCATCAAAATGTTTTCACTTACCTCTCAGCGAAGAGACGACTAATTTGCGATTAAATGTTGAAGATGATGATGATGATGATGATTCTACAACAATGCACTAAAATAGACTCTGCCAACACAGATTGGAGTAACCTGGCTGCAGGTACTCAGATAAAAGGCTGTTTGATTCTTATAAGCTGCTTAGTTGACCAACAAGAGAGCCAACAAAGGGTTAACTGTAATGCATTTCTCTAGATTGACAAGCCTCCATTTGGCGCCTGACGTTTGAGGGTTTGATCCCCTGATTCTCTCGTCACTTGTCTCGTGCCTTTTCCTTAAGTAGTAGCCTGACAGTGTACAGTATATTCATGCTAGTAATACAGATGGACACCTTGCATGGCATCTATCCATCTTTTTGCAAATTTAGGGTGAATGTGTGACTGTTACCAACTTATAGTATTGAAGAAATTATTTTTTTTCATCAATCACTTTTGCATTATCTTATAGAACATGAGACATTGGTAGCCGTTCGCCATTTACCATTAAGCCCAAATTGATGCTCATGGAAAACTTCCACAGCACATTTGACAAGAAAAAATGGATCAGCGTTTGGTGGCTGTTGTTTATGTTCATTAATGTCTCATAGATTTCTTTGTACATCAATGCCGTGGTGTAATATCAGTAATTTCCTTACAAATTTAGGGACTGAATTGGGCTATCACTTCAACATTTTACAACCAATCACTATGAAACATGAAACCAGAGGTTGGTTTTTAAAAAGATTGATATCCATCATTTTGGTTTGCTAACTTCCTTTGAAGTTGTATTAACCTGGAATTACCTGCAAAGACTTAAAGGAAATATTAGGTTTTATATTTAGTATCACCAAGATTTCCCCAATTTCCCCTCTTCCATCTATCTCTACATATGTGAGTGTTAAATCTCCCCATGTCTTACCTCGATCCTTCTTTAAACTTCTGGCAAAAAAAAACTTCTGAGGTGGAGAATATGCAAAACTTGGGAGCCGAGCGTCTTCGTGGTGGCCTACTCAAACCACTAATATCATTCTGCATAGGGCCTGGAATGCAAAGCTGATGATTAAATACCAAGCATATATTAAATTAAACCATTTTCACCCTCATTTTTTAAGAGAAGAGGTTAAAAAACTGCATTAATCGCGTCAGGTATGAGAAATGGTATGATAATCAGCCTCGTTTGGAGTCTATCCTGCTCTGGATACATGGACCGCTAATCCAAACGCGGCTCCTTGGCTTCACCTGAAAGCTCTCCTGATCCCGACTGAATTCTAATGATCGAAATGAAAGGCATCAGCATGCCAAATCACATAATGGAAAAATCCAGAACAAATGCTGTGACCCCCCTCCCGGCCTTTCCTTTTTACCCACGTCACATCTTATCTGACTCTTATTCTATCAGCAGAGGTGCGGCACAATGAAGACACAAGTCAGACCTGCTCAGATGTGCTAATTTATACTGATGATACAATACTTTAGACGGTGTGATCAGGTTAGAGATATTGTTCATTCATTTTAAATGTCTGGCAGAGTATTAGCCAAAGCCAATATATGTATTTAACTTCTTTAAAAAGTGGCGATTTCTTTGATTCAAGTGTATATACATAAGTGATCAACAAATACTTAATATTTAACACTGTGGTAAATAAGCCTTTGATCAGGGTAAGGGGGGAGTTAGGTTTTGCGGTTATCTACATGGAGGCTATTTCTCGCCATTATTTAGGTCCTTTATGATTTGCCAATGAACTTGTACTGTCACTCAACCTGAGTACATCAACACCAGAAGACTACAGAGCATTAAATTTTTTTTTAAGAAAACTAGAAGACAGTTGGGTGTGATAGTTGATTATGTTTTCAGCAGAACTTACTTGTAGCCCTCTTACTTTCTTAATATGGCCCACCAATCAAGTTAAAATATTTTAAAAAAAGGCATTTTTAGTGAAGGAAACGTGAAAAATGTACAAAGAAAAAAATAAAAGTGAAATATTTCCAATATAGAGCTCGTATTATTCTTTGTGGAGGACTCTGTGTTAAAAAAAGACTAAACTGTTAGTAAAAAAAACAGAAACAACCACTAAGTAATCTGAAAAGCAGAAGTTTATTATTCCAATTTCAATGTTGCATCCTGTCACTGAGGCAAAATGAACATGGCCCTCTTGGTTACTAACGTTGTCGACCCCTGTACTTGAGGTTTGTTGATGTACTTTTTATTGTTATGACTATGTAGGTCATTCAAGTTTTCCTGTTCTACAGATTAAGTCTTTACAGTGTTAGAGTTGGACTAAAGCAAATTCATCTTCATTGGCAAAACAAGCCGATGCACACATTTCTTTTTTCCTGCTAGGTTAGCAACTACCCATAGTACAAGCCATTGCAATTCTTTTTAGCCATCCAAAATAAAAGCTTTTTCATGTTTTAAAACAGTCTGTTCCAACTGTGTTGGATTAAGTGTATGTCTATGTAAATTTAAGATGGTGGTTCAAAAACTTTTTTGCAAGTTTAATGAAGTGCATTGAGGCTTTGAACGTATCTTGATCATTGATAAAAATCCTTCTCAGGGATCTTGTTGGTGTGACAATCTTTCTTTTTTCTGCATATTCCTGGTATTTCGAGCATTTTTTCTTGATCTTAAAGACTTTGTCTCTGCCTACTAGGTGTCACAGTAGGGGCAGGGTTTGTCCTCTTCTGGGAGCCAGCTCTTTTTGTGATGTTCTATTTCTAAGTTAATCTTGAAGACTCAAATATGAGGCGACTGGACTGTATTAATCTTTGGGAAGATGTTTTACTTCTCATTCAAGAAGCTTTATCAATTCCACATTGCTGGTGTATGAAGCTTTTTTCATACTCCCAGACCAGCTGAAGGGTATTCAGCCCGAAATGTGATCCAATATGTCTGTGTAGATTCTCATTTATCCAGGTCATGATTATCTTGAATATTCAAGATAGCTTCCTACACCAACCATGTGGAACTGAAGAATGGCCTGGATGAATAAGAATCTACACAGATGTTCTAAAGTTAATCTGATTAGTCATAACCAAACAAACTCTGGGTCAGTTTTTTGGAAAGTTCATTTGATTTTGGTTGGTGTAGGAGCTCACAAACTCTGGTGTGGGCCAAAGAAACAAGCTCTGGTCTGGCTGAAACAGGGTGTCTTGGTTTGCCCTTTGGTGAATGTTAACGCCACCCTAACCAATCAGGGGAGGCAAACCAAAAATCAGAGGTTGTGGGTTGAATTTGGCCAAATACAACAACAATTAGCAAGCTGACGTAGCATTAGAGCAGCGTGTAGCTAATGTAAGCATAGCTTGCAGACTTTGATTCTCTCTATAGATGAGAACATCACAATTCAGTGTGGAATTTGGTTAGACATTACATAGCCAAAGCAAACAGAATCTTTAATATAATACTCAACATACTGTGGAGCTTCTTCAAACTGAACAATGTCAATACTCAAAGCAGACTGTTTATATCTAGGTCATCGTGCAACAACGGGCCCAATGGCAGAAACAAGTACTAAAGCAACAGCCCCGGTTAGTGGCTATATTACACAACATTTGGCAGGCTATGGTAGGTTTAAAAAGGCTAAAAATTAAATAATATTTAGACTTCACACCTGAGCCAAACCAAGTCCACAGAACATTTGGTATGAAAGCAACCTAAAGCAGGGTCCACATATAAGGATTTTCTAAATTTGAAGAGATGTTTTATCTGTTCGAGACCCACACATGAAGACAAAATCAGGCAATGAACAGTTTGGATTGTTTCATAACCATTATGTCATAGAAGCGGAAATGATGGTGATCCTGGGACAATTTTTTAAATAACTGCATTAAAGAAAGACTGTCGAAAAAATCCTGGTCCTCCATTTCTGACGTCCACCAAAGTTTCCTCTGGGTCGGCCATGCTTGTTTCTATTTAGGCCTGCTTCCTTGTTCCTCAGTCAGCATTCCCATCACATTTGAAGGAGTCATGACTCAGGAGTTGCCGGTATGTCCCACGAACATAAAGATTTTTGGTTGTAAATAGTAGGGACAATGCTTACATGCTTACATGCTTATGTTTAAGTTAAACAGTGGTTATTTTGCTATTTAACAATATATGTTTTTGTTTTTCTGGATTTCTTGAGGTCACTTTTCAGGGTCTTCTAATTTATATTTCATTTATTTTATTTTATTGTACTATATTCTTATGTTTAAGGTTAAAATTTATTGAACCCACTGGTTTGTGACAAATGGTTCAGTTTTTCTCATACCTACCATTGCTGACTACTGTTTGCTGTTTGAGTAATCTCACCTGATCAAGCCTTTTCTTACAGTCCATACTACAAAATAAATAATAAAAGTATGTTTGATTCCTGCCTGATATTGTTTTGGATCGATATTGGTATCGGCCAATACTCAAGGCTGCAATATCGGTACCGTATCGGAGGTGGAAAAGTTGTATTGGGACACCCCTTAATATTTAGGATTGTTAAATATTAAGGATAATCTTATAAGATAATCTGGCGTTTGCTGTCCTTGTTCGGGAAGGGGGAAAGTTAGGACAAAAACAGCCTTGGTTTAGTCTGTGCCTCATCCTGACTTTGCTCAGAGAAGGATCTTTTCCAGTCCTCAGGTATTTTGCTCATCTCTACTCTCTGTTTTGGGCCTCTTCCTCTCCAACTTCTTAAACTCTATCCACTGATGTATCAAAATGAAGGCAAAACCTAATAAATCCTGAAAGTGATGATTTATAGAAGTATAACTCCATCACAAAATGTGAAATAATTTCAAATCCAGAAGAGTCCAGGATCCTTGAATGATGTCATTTACACAGACGTGCACAAACCCACACAAACACGCCGCGGTCCTCCATCACTCCTGCCGTCCCTTCATCACAGCCGAGCAGCCTAATCACTCACTCTGTATCCTAACCAAAACAAAATGGTGCCAACCAGTAGCTTTTAGCCGTGTTTACACTCCTAACTCTCTCCCTCCCCCTCCCCTTCTGCGGCTCGTGGCGGCACGGGTGATTAATTTGGGCCGTGCAGACAGGTAAACACAGGCCTATTTAGATGGCTTACCCGCCACCATATTTATACTCAACAGGACTAAGCTTCAGATAGAATATCCTCAAAGCTCCCATCTGTTTATTTTCTCTAACTGCTCCTTCAGCTCCGTCCTGACACCAGCGCTCTACCTTCTTCTTCTTCTTTTAAAGCTAAGCCCCGCTTGCTGCAGCCCTCCCCCTGACCTCCCCACTCTGAGGTCAAACATGAGGCAGAAGTCAGTCCTAGAAGTGGCTGCTTGTGGACTTTTTGTGACCCGTTGATGCTGTGGAAGTTTTAATTTTAGTCTAGTTTTAGTTGATAAAATTGAACATTATAGTCAATGAATTCTACTGTAAATGTAGTCGAATAAAATATGAAGTGAATAAATCTAAGGCTTTTTTATGTTTCCTTGAATTTCCAAAGTCCTGTTTTACACTTGGATAAAATGAAACATCTATTAACCCTTCATTGAATGCTTGGAAAGATTTAAACTACAAATTAACAGAATCTGGCAGAGAATCTCAGTTACAATACCAGAACTGACAACAAATAGTGAACCTGCTGTACATCAATAGATCAGTTCATAAAGAGAGCAGCTCTGATTGGATCGCTCCACAACTTATCCCACCACCACCAAGCTAAGGCAGCTGTGATTGGATGTCCCTCTTAACTCATCCAACCTTTCCACACAACCAAAGTAGATGTGATTGGATATA
Organism: Scarus forsteni; assembly: GCA_036419115.1. Lineage (NCBI taxonomy): Eukaryota > Metazoa > Chordata > Actinopteri > Labriformes > Labridae > Scarus > Scarus forsteni. The sequence continues at coordinate 18,734,852 of JAZDUH010000341.1, read as the reverse complement.
TTTTCTTGTCCCTATTTTCTATATGACCAAATTTGGTCTAATTGGATAAAGTCCCTGTCAGACATTTTTGTCTTGTCCTTATTTGTTGGTGAAAATGTTGGTGAATTTAGTTTTTGTTTTTATCTGTGTGCACTTTTTTTTTTTACTAGTTATTGCCTAGTTTTTGTCAGGGGAGAAAAGGTTGTTGACAAAAACTATGACAAAAACAATTAGTCAAAGAAATTAAAACTGGTTGCTAGCCGACGACAGACCATGTTTTTGGTCTGTGGGAGGAAGCTGGAGTGCTGGAGAGAACCTATGCATGAACAGGAAAGAATAAATACCACTATAGTGTTTCTATAAACAAACCAACAGTCGTGACAAAACAAGTCTGGGAAAACCACAGGGGCTGAATGTGCAGGAGCCGGTGAGAAAATGTGAACCTGAAGATTAACACTGTTAGATTCCTGTTTCCTTTATTACTTATTGAAATGGCAAAGCCACATACTCTATTTTCATATTTGATTCCATATTTTTGCTTCTTGTTACTGTATATTGTTTTTAACCTGCACACTTATCCTCATATCTTGTAAAGCGTCTTTGAGTCTCTGAAAAGCAATGTATGAATAAAATGTGATATCATTATTCTGCTGATACTAAAGCCAAAATATTCCTTTATTTTGTACTCTTATATTGTACAGCTGAAGTATTTATCAGGTTTTGAATCTGTAAATCCTTCCATTATTTAGAGGTACATTGAGGAGAATCTTTCCGGCGACATAAAGACTCTGCTACCCATGGGCACGCGCGGTGACTGTCGTAAAGACGTGACCCAAGCCAAAGGGTGCGTTTGTTGTGATGCTAATGAATGCAGCTCGGACCTTCCTCAGAAGTCTGCATTGCTTTACAACTTGGATGTGTGACAACAAGCCATTTTTGGAAAACTTGGTATCCTAGTTTTGTAGCTGGCTATATATCGCTACTTACTGCCCGGTGCTCTAAGACGTGTCTGGATATTATAAATTTGATCTAGTTTTAATTGTCTTGTTCCTGAAGTTGAGTATCCAGGCCAGTCCAGCCCTGTCTGACCCGACCGCGAAGCTAAGGAATAGCATTTATAGATAGCCTATTTTGATGCTATAACACTCATCTTAAAGTGTGTATTTGATCAGGCATATATCTAAAAGTGAGACTTTTTTTGTAATTACTTAGAAACTCCTCATAGCATCTTTAATGTTTGAAGATCATTTCATTCATTCTTTTACTTATTTTAATATTTCCTCTATTAAACGCTTAAAAGTCTTGGGATGCTGGTTTGGTGGAGTGGTTAGCAACCAGGCACCCCATGTACTTGTTTCTGCCGGTCCAGGTTCGAATCCCACCTGTGACCAGTTTGCAGAGTGTCTTCCCCTACTCTCTCACCCCCTTTCACAAGCCTATCCACTGTCTCTCTCTTATCAATAACGGCACAAAATGCCAGAAAAAATACATTTAAAAAAAAAAAAAGCTTAAAAGTCACTTTTCCCCCCTGTGTACGTGTTTATCATGGAGTTAGTGACTAATAAATGATAGTAAACACCTCATTAATGTTTATGGCTGGTATTTTTCCATAGAGCAATGTTCTAATTAATGATTACAATGACTCTTTTGAAGTTGTAAAGTTATCTTATTAGGTTTAATAAAGGCTTTTGTATCCTTTGCTGTTTACTAGAAGAATGTTGATTTGATTTATTACAGTGCATAGTCTATTAGAAAAGAGAAAATATCCATGTCAGTAGTCTTGTGGTTGTGTTTTCACCCATAGTCGCCCCCCTTCGGCTGACATAACAGCACTTATACCACGAGTGCAGCCTTACGTGAGCTTCGTCTTCACATGCTTTACATTCCTGCAGCCGCTGTGCGCACGTACGCCCGACCCCGCCCTGCTCACCTGGGGGTCACCACTGGGAAACTATGCCACGAGAAGCACCTGAGTCATATGATCCCCCCCCCCCAACTCGCTCCTGTGACAGTTACACAAGTTCAGAGATGTCATCTGACAGTTTTCAAGGACGAGGCCTCTGAGGCGATTCTTCATTTCTCATCCCCGCAAATCTTCCTCCTGCCAAACCTCATCTCCTCTCTCTGATTATGCAGCTTCATTAGCTTGTCTGATCAACAGGTGCGGCATGTTAATCTCCAGTCTAAATGTCTTTTTTTTTTTGTGCTTGTGAATCTTAAGTGGATTGTTAGCGATGAAGACGGCTGCGGGAGGGAGGGAGGCCAGCGGAAAATCCACTGATACAAGCCCCTGCTAAGTGGTATTACGCATACAAGCAAGCGGCATTAAACACACATGCATGCGGAATCACACTTGGAAAAATCAGGCGGACGCGATCGCTAATTTAATTACAGATCCGCAGATTTTAAGTCCGCAATATCCGTCCTTTTAAAGATTTACAGCTCCAGCGCGAATTCTGCAAACATATCATACAAATGTTTTCTCTCGCTGCGAGTCCCATCATGCCTTTGGGCAGGGATAATTACTTATCAACACTAAGAGTTCCCTTAAAGGGGCATCCGGGAGCACACAGGCTGTCTGTTTGTCTGGGGATTTTTATTCCGGCAGCACCTCGTGGAGATGATTTGTCTATTATCTCCGGTGGATTTGCTCCTCTCTTCATCTGCAGCGCATTACTGCAGTCATAAAGCTGCAAGGTCAGGGGAAAGGCAGGGCGGGAGGACGGGGGAGGGAGGGAGTGGGGGTGCCTGCCCGCCGCTCCTCTTCACACTCGCCTACAGTGGAGCTTCACCCAGCAGAGATGAATGATACAGGAGGCCATCAAACACCAGAGGAGCTGTGGTAAATCACAGAGTGTGGTCGGGGTAAATATCCGTCATCGTCTTTATCTTCATCCAGATGACCATTCCTCTGCTCCTCTGCTTTATGGACGTGGCGGGAGGAGAGTGGCAGGGAGGCCGTGACAAGGGTCTTAAAGGGATATTTCAAACTGCGCTTTATCTCGGTGTTCTCCAGCTTTATATCCAGTCAAAAAGGGATGACGTCCTGTAAATATCCACCCGTAAAAACTGAAAAGAATTGAATCAAGCGAGTGTTTTGTCCTTGGTTTTACAGGTCATAACGCTCTTTTGCCTTGTTTTCTCCTGACGAAAACTACACAGTAACTCACACAAACAAGTGCACATGGACAAAAACTAAATTAATAGACATTTTTATCATTAAATACTATACAAAAATGTTTGACTGAGACTTAATTCAATTTGACCTTATTTGGTCATGTAGAAAGTAGAGACAAGTTAGGAATACATCCAATTACAGCTGCTTTGGTTGCGTGGAAAGGTTGGTTGAGTTCAGAGGGACATCCAATCACAGCTGCCTTAGCTTGGTGGTGGTGGGATAAGTTGTGGAGCGATCCAATCAGAGCTGCTCTCTTTATGAAATGATATATTCCTGTACAGCAGGTTCACTGTTTTTTGTCAGTTCTGGTATTGTAACTGAGATGCTCTGCCAGGTAGCCTAAATAAAGGTGACTGCATTTCACACAGAAGTTCAAATTATTTCTGTTCAATTATGCGTTTAAACTTTATCATTCAAAAAAGGGTTATTAGATGTTTCATTTTTTCCAAGTTTAAAACATGACTATAGGAATTCAAGGAAGCAAAAAAATGCCCTCCACTTTACACTTCATATATTAGTCAACAAAATTTACAGTGGATTTCACAGTCTAATGTGTTGTGAAATTTCACCAACTAAAACTAGACTAAAACCATTTAGATGAGTAAAATAGGACTAAGGATATTTTAGGTAAAAGACTATAACTGAAACTTAATAAAAAAGTGTTGTTAAAATTAACACTACTCTCATCAACACATGCTGGAAGTGGATAAAAATCACTTTTCTATAAATAATTGTGTAGTGTTGATATGTGTAAAAGAAATTTTGGGCAAAAAAACTATAAAACTAAATTAAAAAGTGCTGTCAAAATTAACACTGCTTCAACAGCATCAAAAAATGCCTTACACTTTACACTTCATATTTCAGTGGACTATATTTACAGTGGGTTTCATTGACTAAAATGTTGTGAAATTTCATTAACTAAAACTAGACTAAAATTTAAATTATGTAGATGACTACATGATGACTTAAATTAAAAAATATTTTCGACAAAGACTAAAGTTAAGCTAAAAAGTGCTGTCAAATTATCACTGCTTCAGGGATGCCTTGACTCTGCCCAAAAGAAGCTGCTGGAAACATTCAGCATCAAGCAGCACCAAGCAGGTTTCTCGGCTGCACATCCATGATGCCATGAAGCCGATGCCACATCCCAAACTTGGACCTAAATTATGCAGAGGCCTTCAAGAGGTGTCTTCATTTCTTACCCAGTGTAGCCAAATGTCAAGTCCTTACTGCAGGGCTAATCAGCTACATTTGTAGAAAGGCAAGATTTAAAAATATATATAATGAAATTGATATTGAAGTCAAACTAACACTTACCAACATGATCAGTTGATCAGAGTCAAATCCTGTAAACACCGGTTAACTGTGGATTAACCTCATGTTCACTCATGGATAGCATCTGCTCCTGCGGCTCAGTCCTCCTCTTAAAGGATAAGTTCGGTTTCTACAGCTTTCACATTGTTTATAGAATGAAGTAGAACAATATACTCACCCAGAAGGCTTTCCTGATCCAAACAGTGCTTCAGAGATATTTAGACCCAAAATCGAGCGGCGGACATCCGTATAATGGTAGCACATGGGGCATACAGCGCTGCTCCTAAAACTGCATTAAGCGTCCAAAAACTCATTAGTTTCACCAATATTTCATCATGGTCCATTCAGGCTATTCCCCCATTACAGTCTGTGTCGCTCCAGACATGTCTTTGAGCCTCTGCTGACCTCTGAACTGGAGAAGAAGAACGCAGGCGCAGTACACTCTGGAGAGCTGTTCCTCTCTTTGCCTCCGCGTTCTCCTTTCAATGACCTCCTCATCTGTAAACTCTGGCTCGAAACTGTAAGGACACCCATCATATTCAAAGTTCTCCTCCACAACATCTTCATCCGATAGATATTCGTCCATTTTGCACAAAACTGGAAGAATGTCGTCCAGCCCTGGCGGAGGGGAGTTCAGTAAATTCAACATCATCCTGATGACTTGATAGTTTAAGCTTTAATATTTGGCACATTACCTCACTGGAATAAGCCATGAGAGGATGTGGACACTGTGGTCATAAATAGTAAATGGACTTGAGCTTTTCTAGTCTTTCAAAGAGCTTTTACACGGATTCACGCTCATTCATGGGGACTATTCTCCGTCCTTTTTAGTCTTGGCTCCACTAGGATCCATCACCCAAAAAGCAATGTGAATGTTCAATCAATCAGTCAAACTTTATTTGTACAGCACTTTTCATACAGGGCTTTGTGATACCAAGATACATGGGAAATAACATAAATAAAACAACAATGAATGAAATAAAAAGTCAAAAATTTCATAAAATGAAAATATAACCCCACCCATCCAATCCACATTCAATACACACCTCACTTACTCACACACACAAAAACATAAAATGGAAATCCTGACAAAAAAACAGAATTAGAGGGCTGAGGAAATGCTATCTTGAGGTAAAAAAATGAGGGAACACAGGAGCTAAGACTAAATAGATAAGACAATCATGATATTTTTAATTCTGCCATCATCTACACGCTGTCTGAAGGACGCCGTGACCTTCAGCTGCAGAGTTGCTGGAGCTAAATGTGGTTTCCATGGTTATGACACCTTCGCTGAAAAGTTCAGGAAAGCCTGAAGATCATGAGAAGTTGAATCATATGAACTTTTTGAAAATAAAAACTAAGAGTCGACGAGTTGCTCCTCTGACTCCTTCTGTGAAATGATTTTAAGTTTACTTAAAGATTACTAATGAAGATGTTAAAGCACTTTAGAAAGGATTGTTATAAACTGCATAAAGGGGCATTAAGGCGTGGACTAAAGAAATGATGGAGTGTGGTATTTAGATTTTTTATTTTAATTTTATGGCGGTACCTTTTTTTCCTGCTGAGAGGCTGTCAGACTGATAAAAAAAAAAATCATGATGAGACATTAGATAGAAATACTTCAGGGTAAAATAAGTAAATAAATTAAATATAATTTAAATAAATATTATGGTAAAATGAGAAAGCCTAACACCAGGTGCATCATAAAATCAGCTAAAATAGGGTAATAAAAAGAAAAGCATTAAAGAATAAAATTCCAAATAACAAATCTGAACTGAAATGTTGAATTAAAACAGGTTAAAATAAGTTAAAATATAATGACATATCATAATAAATATAATCAGCTAAAAGCCAGATGTTAAAGTCATTTGGTGTCTTTTGGTCTCTTTAGTGTTTCACCAGCTTTGGTCTTCTTCGTTGATCTGAGATTAAATACTTAACTGTACATAAAAACTAACATCACTCTGTTCAAACCTATGTACAGTATAAGTGAAGATTGAAGTTACCAAGCTTTCAGAGCAAAGCCCTCGAAAAAAACAAGCCAATCAAAGCTCTAAAACTCAGACTTTGGAGTAACTAGCAATCAAATCATACAGCTGACGTCGAAGTCAGTCGAGCAGAATTAAAATTCATGTCCGTCAATCGTTCTCGCCGTGCTAAATTCAGGAACACTTCTCCTTCATTTCCTCTCCTCACTTCTTTATATTTCATGAATTCCTGCAGTCGGGCCCTCCGCTCTCCATTCTGGACGTGCAGAGAAAGCAGGTCGTGGGGTTTGGGATGAACTGTGGCTCTCCTCCTCAGCCTTGTAAATAATTAGAATTCCCCGGCTGACTGCGGCGCCCGGACACTTCCATAATTACATTGTCAGTGCGGCGGCTGATTAAGGCCGGCCTGTGAAGTATGGTATTAGCTGTACTCTGTCTGCATGTAGAATAGGAGAGATGACCCTCAGCTACCTTCAGCTCACTCTGCGGGGACCGTGGATGGATGGTGGCGGATTACGTTACTGATCGTGACAATTTATAGAAAATCCTCATTAAGATACCCGCGCTGTTATACACCATGAATCTGGAGATATGTGTGGACGTATTTAGGGAGGAATCTGCTTGTTTCTTCATTTTGGTGCATGCAGACAGGATCAATTTAGGATGATTTCACACCAGTTTAACTTGTTCGGCACTCTGAAGAGCAAATCTGAGCCATCACTGCATCGTAGGGGTGTAACGAAATGGTCAACTCACGAAACGATACGAAATACGAAACAGGGTCCACGATACGAAATACTCGGGATACATAATAAATGCAGACATACAAAAAATATTGCTGCATCAGTACAAAATAAATGCTCTTTGAAAAAAACAAAATTGTAGTTTTTTCCCCTTATTTAGACTACAGTGCAAATACAAACATAAAATCTCAATAAAAAGTGCCTTGCTGTTGTAACAATCACTACATTCTACATTGTTGAATGAAAAGGAAAACAAATAGCAGTCCTCAGAGAAGCAGTTTAGACCTATAAATGTCTGAACTGTTAACTATAATATTTAGCCTATAACAGTGCATATACTTCTGATCTTCAAGTATGATCAAATTCTGCCAACTCAACAGTAGATGCAAAAATCAAATATTGTTTTTTATGCAGACTTACACAAATGTACAGTTGCTGCCTGTCTCCAGTTCAAAGTAGTTGGTAGTTGTACTCGCCGCAGTGTACGGCGAACTGTAGCGGCATGTTTTGCACACTGTTGTTACATGGGAAGCCAAAACAAGTCCGCACAACCGGTTTATTTGACGAAGGAGCGTCAGCTAATTCCCCGACCTCGTCTTCCTCCTATTTGAAGCGAGTGTTTTGCTACGGTAGGCGAGAAGGGTAAAAACATCTCAGTGGTGCGTGGCGCCCCTAAGCGTTTTTTATTTTGTGCTTCTATTTTGTGCATATTTGAATTTTATTTCCTCATTTTTTACTTTGTGAAATTTCGTGGCACGAAAGTTCGTGGCACGAAATTCTGTTACACCCCTACTGCATCGTTATTCAGCTGTTAGCCAAAGAATCAGTCAATAATTCCGTATTTATGCTCCTGACTGTAACATAAACTCCATGTCAGTGCACATGCATTGTAAACACGAATTAATACATGTACACACTGATCTATGGAGAGCTGTTCAGGCATAAAAACGATACTGGTGAACTTTCAGCTCTACTGGTACTCAAATTAAAGTAAATGTCCTCAAGTTTGGTCTATTAGTGCACAAATGCAGTTTACTAGTGAAGCAAAAAGTGCCAAGAGCACTACTAATATATTAAAGTGTATAAATGTTCAATAGCACTACTAGTAGACAGTTAAAGGTCTACAGTACTACTAATTGACTTAAAAATGTTCAGTAATACTACTAGTAAACTGTATATGCTAATAAAGAGTAGACTTAAAAAATGTTACTCGTAAAAACTCGTACAAACACAAAATTGTTCACCAGTAAATGACTTTGCTTTACAAGATAGGTTTACTTTTTCTGGTGCGTCAAAATTTGTCACAAGTAAATACAATTTTTTGTTTACAAGTACTGCAAGTAAACTCAAATATCCTACTAGTAGTACTTGTAGACTGTTTTGGGTCTACTAGTACTACTTGTTGACTCAGAAATTTTAATTAATAGTACTAGTAAGCCTAACATGCTGATAAGGGGATGGATAAATTCAAAAAATGTTACTAGTAAAAACACAAATCTTTATAAGTAGTAATAGTAATGCAAAATTGTTCACTAGTAAATGATTTTGCTTTACTTGTAGGGTCTACTTGCACACTGATGCACCAAAATGCTTTAAAAGTAAGTCAAAAGTTTTTGTTTACTAGTACTACTAGGAAACTCAAAATACCTAACTAGTAGTACTTGTAGACTGTTTTAAGTCTACTCGTAGTACTAGTGAAGCCAAAAGTACACCTAATGCAAATTAAGTAGGAGGGAATATAACCAAATCCAGCACCCTGATTGGCTGTTGTATTTTCGAAAGCCAATGGAAAGCCTGAATTTCCTTTCTTTGCCCCTTTATTAGCATAAGGCTAGCTAGTACTGCTATTGAACATTTTTAAGTCTACTCATTGTACTAGTGAGCATTTTTCTGTCTAGTTGAAGAACCAGTGACACATTTTGCTTCACAATTAAATTCAACTCACACACTACTTGAAAAAAATTGAGTACATGTACTCTAAATTTGAGTACTCATGGAGGTGAAATATCACCAGTGTCAATTTAATGCTCAAACGGCTTTCTGTAGTCACCAGCCATTATAAGAGGCAAACCTATACAACTGTTCGAATAAATGATCAGCCAATCACATGGCTGCAACTCAATGCATCAAGCCATGTAGATACAGTCCTGGCATTCTGCTCAGACCAGGCATCAGAACAGGTAAGAAAAGGTGATTTAAGTGTCTTTAAACACTATATATTTTTTTACTAGATGGACCGGTCTGACTAGTTTTGGGACAGAAACAGGCTAACGCTATTATACTAACTTCCGATGTTTGAGCTAAGCTAATTAGCGGTATGCAAGCTCTGCACGCACTGTCAAAAGAATGGTGTCTACCTGCTTGTCATGGACTTGGGAGTGAAGCAAGCCATACTATATAAACAGAAAAACTGTTGGCATATCCCTTTAAAGTCACACATGACTGAGCATCAGATTAAGATTTGTCCTATCTTAGCTTTCATGCTGACCCCTGTTAGTGCTGCAGAGAAGGTTGGGTGCAGGTATCTGCTGATTTAATGAAAATAGAGGAGCAGTGGTCATACTGTAGTTGTGACAGCAAACCAATAACCTTACAGCGCTCCTCTGCAGAGAGCAACAAACTCCGAACACCCTGAGCTTGTAGTCTTTATCCTCTCCACTTCACACGGCAGCTGGGAGAGAGCAGCATCTCTTATCTGTGTGTGTGTGTGTACAGTAAAGGCCTAATCTAATCACCACACACTCGCTGCTTCCTCCAGGTGTATTACTGTACCAGGAGTGTAATGCAGAGAGAGGGGGAGATAAGTAATATTGATCTGATGCGGCGATTGTCACTCCGCTGCCTGCCTTGAATAGCTAATCTCTTTTCTCACGGGTCAGGGGGAAGAAAGGCGACTGGGTGGTGGGTTTAACCACGGTGGATCTGCAAATTGTTCCGACGGGGTGATCAAACATCAGCTGGATGTGAAATTGTATCTTCCAGGTGTTGTTGGCAGAAATAATGATGATTGTGATGATGGCGATAGGGCTAATTAGCAAGTTTTGAAGACTGATGGTGCCAGGACAAATCATGGAAATGATAAAACTTGGGGGCTTCCAAAGTAGTTGGGGAAGTAAAGTAGAGGGAGTATTTTGTGTTTAGTCTTTCATTTAAATAAAGATTTACACAATCAAACTCAAAACAAGGTGCGATTATTTGTACAAAACATTTTGATAGACTTATTCTAAGCCACAATATCCTGACACATCTGTACTAACATCTTATCTAAAGACATCAACACCAGTGTACATTTTCTTGACTAAGTATTTTTTTCATAGTTTTTGTCAACAACCCCTTTTTCCCCTGACAAAAACTAGACAGTAACCAATAAAAACAAGTGCACATGGACACTATATTAACTGACATTTTCATCTACAAATAAAACTAGACTAAAATGTTTGACACAGACCCAATCAAATTTTGTCACGTTTTGTCAGTATGAACAAGTTAGGAAAATGTCCAGTCACAGCTACTTTGGTTGTGTACAAAGGTTGGATGAGTTAAGAGGGACATCCAATCACAGCTGCCTTAGCTTCGATTCAATCAGAGCTACTCTCTTCATGAATTGATTTGTTTTTGCTCATTTATACACCACCTGGCCAAATAAAGTTGCAACCAAAAGTAAAGGTCAAACACTCTAAAATTTCATTGAACCACTTTTAGCTTTGATTACAGCACGCATTCGCTGTGGCGTTGTTTCGATAAGCTTCTGCAATGTCACAAGACTTTTCGAAATCATAGCACTGGCCCCACAGGCTTGGACAGGAGGCACTAGGCATGATGGATGCATCACTTCACCTGCCTCTCTTCTTACCCTGATGCTCTCATCACTCTGGAACAGGTTCAATCTGGACTCATCAGACCACATGACCTTCTTCCAGTCCTCCACAGTCCAATCTTTATGCTCCCTAGCAAACAGAAGCCTTTTTTCTGGTTCACCTTTCTGATTAGTGGTTTTCTTAAGGCTACACAGCTGTTCAGTCCCAATCCCTAGAGTTCCCTTCACATTGTTTGTGTGGAAATGCTCCACCTTCACTATTAAACACACCCCTGAGTTCTACTGTTGTTTTCTTCAGTTTGATTTGGCCAAACGTTTCAGTGATCACAGATCATTCAGGATTTTTTTTTGACTGCATTTCTTCCTCAAAGACAATGGTTCCCCACTATCCTTCCAGTTTTTAATAATGTATTGGACAGTTCTTAACCCAATTTCAGTAGTTTCTGCAATCTCCTTAGATGTTTTCTCTGCTTGATGCCAATGATTTGACCCTTCTTAAACAGACTAACATTGTTTCCACGACCACAGGATGTGTCTTTAACATGGTTGTTTAAGAAATGAGAAGGTACTCATTGCATCAGCTGGGGTTAAATAACTTGTTTCCAGCTAAAAGATTTCATTGACTAATACTAGCCTAAAATTAAAATGATAAAGATGACTAAACTGTGACTAAAACTAATAAATATTTTAGGCAAAAGACTAAGAAGTACTGTCAGAGTGAACACTGATCACTACTGACCATCACTGATGTCTTAAAATGAAATGTCCAAGCCAGAGTAAACTTGAATTTAGGACCTGCTGATAACATAAATCCTTGTTTATTTGGCTGATACTTTATCTTTACAAGCAATTGAATGCCTTTTATTTTGCTTAGTAAGATGTTTATATAGGCTTTTGGAGTAAACGTGGATTAGAATAAGTGTTTCTAGGTCTGACTTGAAATTAGACAAACAAACTTGCCAGGATCTCAGTTTTTACAGTGTAGAAACGGCAAATTATACAAGTTCAAAGCAGCACATGCCCTCTATTTATTGAACTTTTAGTGGAGCTTTCAGCAGAATTTCAGGAGCAGGACCACACCTCAACCACGCCTTTTCCTGTGTTCCTATAAATTCGAACCAACCATTTCCCTCTTTTGTTTCACACACTCAATGCACCCCTCCCTCCCTCCCCTTTCTTAAAACTTTTCCTCAGAGCCTCATATAGGAGGTTCGTCGTGCCCGGGAGCTATGGCGGATTCCCCATGAAGTTTCCCCAACCCGTTATCCGCTTCACGTATCTGCTATGTTGCTTGTTATCCACTGTATGCAATTCAAATTGTCAAATTCATCCTGTTGATGGTGTGGTCCTTACTCGTGAATGAGCATAGTATACGAACAAGAATAAAGGCTCCATCTCCTGAAATTTTGTTAGGTCCACAGCCAGCATTAATTGAAACACCAGGCAAATAGATTTAAAGGGCAGCTGTTCATCACTCACATCACATCTCCTGCTCCCTCAGTCTCTCCTTTCTTCGGGGTTCCAGTCGAGCACAGACCCATGTAAACAAAGCCTGTGATGGCATGTCTGCCAGAGAGGTGTGGAGCAGAACTGGATGGAGAGCCGCCGCTCTTTATGGCGCTGCCAGGCTCCGACACTCTTTACCATCCTGCCAAAATTCTCCTGCTGAAGACTCACCAGCCTTCCTTCCTTCCTTCAGCCTCATCCTTCCCCTCCCTCCCTCTTCCCTTCAGCTCCATCTGTTGCTCTGGAATCGTCTTCTTCTCCCTCTGTGCGTTTTTCCATCATGTTGTTCGTTATGAAGGTTTTGGGCTGCACTGGAGGCAGATGTCAAAGTCCCACAGTACAAGACAACAACGACCTCTGCCACCTTCTCTGGAAAAATCCCAAATTTGACTAAAATCTGTTTTCCTGAGCTGATGAACATTTTTCAATAACTCGTCATTTTCCAAAAACTAAATTACCCATTGAACTGATAAAGTAATCAATAAAATCCAGTGGTTGACTATGTCATAACACAACAAAGGGAAGAGGTCAACCTTTTCCCCTGATCCTGAACACAAATGAATTTTTGATCAATTCAACAGAAAATTGTCTTATCATGGCATATCAGAGGATGCAACCAGTTAATGTTTACAGCTGACATTTATTGCATCTGATCGGGGACTAAACCACATTAAATACATAAACCTGTCCGACCCTTCAAGGTTTAAGCTGTAAGATTGATATCACGGTACCGTCCTGCTATCGCCACGTACTTTATGAGATGTTTGGATGGAGGATTCTTAATACCAGACTGTGGATTATCATTGTTTCTTGCATGGTCGGAACAAATAGACACAGATACAATTGAATGTTGACACAGTGAGTAAGTGAATGAGTGAGAGAGTGAGGGTCTGCCTACTACATTCTGTGTCTCACACTGAAGAAGAGTATCTGAAAGATGCTTATATATGTGTTTGGCATTCCCAAGATGGCTAAGGTTCTGTGTATCTGCTCTTTATATGGTCAGGCTATTTATGGGTGTGTGCCAAACATTCTGTCTGTATTCATTTCTTCTGCATGGATAGCAAACTTAAACATATATTTGATAGGAGAATCAATTAAAGATTCAAGATGCACGAAGAATTAGAATTGTCCATAACTAAAAATTAATGCCTATCAAAGATGTAGTACCCCAAGTGTCCACTTGAGGCTTGGAGCAGAAACCACCTTAATGGTTGTGTACAGGAAAAGATATTTTTTGCAGTCTAAATAAAAATCCTTACAGACTGGATAAAAATGGCTTTGGTCTAAATATATACTATACATCTATGTGCTCTCATTCACCCAAAAGCACAGCATCGTGATTCCTAGACATTTACATAAATAACATGAGGCCGTTATATCAATGTGAATTCTCGCTAAAATGCAGCTTGGATGCATGTGACATGCGAAGACAGAGAGCCTCACTTTCGACGCTCCTGTCTCCTGCTGACACAACATAAATAAGTCAATCCCCTCACTGTTGTCCAATTCACACTGATGTTTCAAGGCATAACTTTTACCCATGTCTGATGTTTCACCTCCAGTGTGAACATCCTGGAGGTGGAATAGGGAGACAAGGCGACCCCCTTTTTGTTCTGTCTCCAGAGGTACTAACAGAGGTGTGATATTAAGGATTACTGGTTAGGACCTCAAGTCCCATCTCATCACCTTTCTGTCTGTGGGGAGGTTAAGCTAAAGTTTAATTGAGATGGCACGTGCAGTATGGTAGCGTCCATCAGAGCAGTGGTTCTCGACCTTTTTGGGGTCCTGGACCCCTCGCATATTTTTGATCTACCTTTCCCTGTGACCCTGTGACACTACCTAATTTTAAGTGCTAACCTGAACCTTGAAAGTTAATGAGTTTTCCGACCGTCCTGCAGATGATTCGCAAAATCATTATTAAGAAATAAATGGTGTCTCACTGAAACAGTAGTGAGCTCATAGTTTGAAAAGGATGCAGATCATGTTAGGTTTATAATATACCAACTTCAACAAATAAATTATGCATTGGAAACAGATGTAATTAACGAGAAAAGTCACATTTTAGGAAAATAATCGTATTTTTTTGTAAATATTTTATATTAAGGACTATATATTAAGGAATATTAAGGACTCCTAAGCCGGGGTGTCCATTGTCTTTGCATTGAAGGCCCCATAAAGAACACATGGATGACCGAGCCGACCGAGCTATATATTTAAAAAACGGCCCCTGGAGCATATGTCGAAAGATAAACTGACCCCTGCACTAAAGGCTTATCTTCACTGTCCGACACAAAACAAGAGTAAACTGCAAGAATGTTTGTGCTTGAAGATGAATACTGCAATATACTTTGTAAATAAGACCTTCTGACAACGTAAATATGAGAGAGAATGTGCATGATTGATGATATTTGCTGCTTTAATTTAATTAAATGTAATGTAATGTAATTTATTGTCTTTATTCATTCAACTGTTTTAAGGGCTAATTCAAAATGAGCAGCGGGCCGCATTTGGCCCCTGGCCATGGTTTGGACACCGCTGTCCAAATAGTTCCTGTAATAATTAAACAGCTGATGTCACATGGCTTTGTCCAACTCTTTTTCATATTCATGAGTTTTCATGTTGACCAAAAATGGCCACCATCAACAGCATAAATGTGAGTAACACCATAGCTGTGCTCAACATTGTCCACTCATTCACTCACTCACTATTCCCTATGTAGTGTAGATGAAATAGTGGACTACATAGGGAAAGACCAACAACATTTCTGACACTACAATGAAATTCTCTAAAAGTCATAGCGTCAGTCGATGAGCTGGATATTCCTGTGAGGGAAGTGGGCATGCCAAAAATCACGTAAACAAACTGGGCACTGAGGAGGATAAGTAGCAAACTTTCAAGCTGTTTACAGCCGCTAAAAAAATGTAAAAGAGCTATGCTACGAATGTTGTGAAAGATACTTTAATGTTTTTTTACATGTATAAATGAAAGCAGTGCCTTCAACAGCCTTCTATCTCTTCTTCTTCTATGGAAAAACACAATTGCATTGCATTGTGGTATACGGGAGTACAATATAGGGTACATCGTATTTGCTGTGCATTGTGGGTATTTTGTAGTGCACTATATAGTAAAGAAATTAACTGCTGAGAATTCAAACAACACTACAAAATGGCGAACACACTACATAGTGCACTTTATCTGTGATAGTGAGCGATTTCGAACACAGCTCATGTTTTTGGATTCCCTCTTGAGCTTCTTCTTCTTCTGTGGTGTTTTTTTCCACCATCTTGATCTCCCAGCAATCTTGTGCTGTCCTGTCCTTTCATTCTTCTTCTCTGATCCATCTGTTTCACTGAAACTGACCTCCTTAGATAGGGGTAATCAGGAGGCAACGTTTCTCACCGAATGGCTAAGTATTTGTCCAACATGCATGCAAGTCACATCTTTTCAAACATAATAATTAAAAAAGTGTAGGCATTAAAACCCATTTTCACACATTTGGGGATGTTAGCAACTTAAAAGGAAATAAAATAGCATTCAAAAACATGTTTCACAATCTCATATTCAAAAACAAGCTATTGGTATTGAACATTTTGTGCTCATTTAAATGACAGTCTTCCTCTGTCAGCTTTATTAATGGTGGACCTGCCTATTAGGCCCACTACTGCCACCAACGATTGGTTGGACGTAGGCTAAAGTTGAATAGTCCTTTTTGCTTAGGAAGGTTCCTAATGGAGTGAAATGAACCGGAAGTAGTTCATGATTAGAGCAGTTTGAATAGTCTAAATGCATACGAAAGGTGGCTCAAGGTTTCCTTTATTATCTCCTTTAGCATAGGATACACCGGACCATCCTTTACGAAAGGAGAGGAGAATATTCTGTCCCACAATTCTCCGCGGCAACAGCTTTTTAAACAGCGCATATTCCGACTGCTTCCGAATTCAACCGAATAATGACAAACAAATCACACAGACCATGTGAGTTACCACTGCTGTTTGATCCTTTCAAAAGTTTACCACAACCTGCCTTAACTTTCCAGTAGTCTGATTCTTCGAAGAGAGCAGGATATGAGACATTTGATAATGATTATATTTTAAACATGGTTTAGTATTGATAATTTGTACACCATTAGATTGTGGTCTTAACAATTTATGCTTTTCTTTCATTCAGTTTCCATTTATTTCCATGCAGATTGGTATTCATGTTGATAATGAGTAGATCAATTTATTCAAATCCTCACTTTCAACATCAGTTATGCAGACGTAATTTTTACCAGGTTATTATGTTCAATGTTGTCTAAAGGAACAACATTGTCATAATACATGAGCGCTTATATGATGCGTCTTTTGTAGTCCATCTTCGGAAAATTGTAGTTTCAACGCAGCAGTAACGTCCGCCGTCACATGATGACGTGGCATAGTGAGGGTGTAGTCGAAAACTCTGTACGGCAGTTTTCCTTTCCTAAGTCCTTCTGAATTCTCCTTTCTCCTTTCCTTAACCTCATGACATTTTCCATCAGGGTTAAGGAAAAGTAGATAGGAAAGGGCTTAGGAGGTGACTATTCAGCCAATATGGTTGTCACTCTTGAGCAAGCGTCAGGACAGGGGCACTTGAGGGGTCAAATGCACCTGCGGCCCCACCCCTTGAACTGCCACTGGTCTCTCCGCCATCTTGTTCCCCTGAAGGCTGCAGTGAAGTCAGGTATCAAAGTCTCCAAAGTACGAGAAACAGAAACAACAACCTCCGTCACCTTCCTGGATAATCCCGTCTGACACCAACTTTAACTGAAAAATGTTTATTTTTCAAAGTGTATAAATATTTTTCAATAACCTGCCTCCATTTTCCTGCCACTTAATTCCCCATTGAGCTGTTGCGGCGATAAATAAAATAGAGCGGTTGACAATGGGGGGACGTCAGAGAGCGTACGAGGGGGGAGAGAGAGAAAAGGCATCGAGTTCCTCGAGCCCATTGTGTGTGTTGACACCCTAATCCGCCACAGCAGCCATGCAGGTGTTGTGCAGCATTCAGGTCTTTGCGGCGGCTTTCAGCGCACGCCATGGCACCTCTGTATTCACCCTGATGTCTCTACAAGGAAACAGTGGATCAGTGTTTCAGCGACTCACCGTCAGCTGTCACGCAGCCACTGTGAGAAGCACATTTACAGCACAAAGATCCCCTTAGACTGTCTTTGTGTCAGCATTGTGCCACAGCCTCTTTCTCCTCTTGCTCCATAATGACGACTGATTAAATCCCGGAGAGGAGCCGCTCAGAATGCTAGGTGTCAGTCGAGCGGGGCACAGGTAAGCCCCTCCGCCGCCGGAGAGGAGGGAGGCGAAGCAAAGGCGGAGCTGGGAAGTAAAGTATTTCTGATGGGGCTTTTATCACGCCGCCGAGGTGTCAACTACAGAGGGAAGGAGAGGGGCGCACATTTGGAAATATGTATCTGTTTATTCTATTATTCACAGTGTATCTTATTGTCACCCTGACACGTTTAAGAATGCGTGTCAGCTGCAGGTTTCAGGTTTGTTTTTTGGGATCTCTGCCGCAGCTTACAAAATGGATGTGTTTACCTTGTTGGTGAAAGCGCGGCGCTGAATACCTGCGTGTCGGAGATGAAGCTTATTAAATTTGATGAGTTAAAAAATGTCTTTATCTCGCCTTTGTGCCGTCCCGTTGGTATCTACCCCGAGCCAGGCGCTCTCCTCAGGACGTCAACAGCGTCTCCAAAGATAAACAGGCCCGTGTTTTTCCTCCTTTTCTCCCCACGTTTTTCTTCTCGGTGATACGCAGTCGTACATTCGTAGCCCTTGTTAATTGTGCAGTCAGTCAGAATTCCTAAACTCAGAGTTGGCCGTATCTTTGTGGGGAGGCTGATGACAGTTCGGGATTTTGCTCCTTTCTCCTGAGGCGGAGGTGATGGATGTTTGAAGGTTTGATCTGACACTGAGACGCGTCTGAATACGTGGAAATCAAAGGAACACACAGAGAAAAGTACACAGACGGGCTTTATTTAGGAGGAAATGGACTTCAGGAAAACACAGCCCACTCTCTCATTTTGCCACATACTTCAGTGTTATGGAGGAAATATGTGGAGATTGATGCCTTAGCATAAAGCTCTCACTGCTTTATGTTTAGCAGCTGTCAAGGCAGGAGCTAAACCATTATCATTGTTGTTAGATTTTGAAATATTAGAAATCTGTGCTTGGAATAAACATCAGACAATGCTCCCTGCTTTATATAACCAGAAATAAGTCATAAGTAAACATGGATACACCTTCAATAAAAGGTAAATAAAATAAAGACAGGGAGTCTGCAGGGCTCCAGAGTGCAACCATTTTGGGCGCACATGCACTCAAAATTTGTGAGAGTGCACCTAACTTCTTTTCTAGGCCACACTGGTTCCCCAAGAAAAAAAGTTAGGCTCACTCTTACAAATTAAAGTTGACAAAGATAACTGAGTAGCAGAAAAGTCTGCCGAAAACGGACAAGACACAGCACCTGCTTCCTCTCTTTCCTCTGTCCCTGCGTTGCATCTTCAAAGGCTGCAGGCTGTAGGCCCGCCCAAACACATGCAAACACACACAGCCTTCAGTCATCATCCAATCAGCTGTTAGTATGCAAATGAGCCCAGACAGAGCCTGACTGTGGTGTCAGGTTTCAGCATGGAGTGGTAACTCTTATATAACATCTTATACTTTTAAAAATCATTTACATTATGTAACAGTTATGGAGAGTGATAAAATGGTGACCTTATTGTTTTAAAGGTGATCCTATGAAAAATGTGGGTGCACCTAATTTTGTGCTTAATTTTTTTTTTTTTTTTTTTGATGCACCGTTGCAACCAATGCAAAAAGTAAGTCGTGAGCCCTGGTCTGTTATCCATTTCTGAGATCTGTTGCAACTTTTGCAGTTTTTTGAGTTACGTCAAACTGTAACAAACTAAAAAAGCACTCAGAGAACAGACCTCCGGTAAGCAGCTCTGTTCCTGCAGTGGTTTTCTCACAACCCCTGTAAAAAATACAATTCTGGATCATGGGGTCCAGAATCGAGCCATGATACAGACCAAATTCAGCACATATATGGAGGCTGATATCCTGTAGCAACATCACTTGAATTGAATGTTGTCAATAGGATTTCCCATTGTAAAGTTCAGTGTTTTTGTGACATCAATTTGAGTCAGATCCAGATGAAATTTGCCTTGATGATACGATATGGGCCCCATATCATCCTGTAAAATTGTAAGCGAATCCATAAAAAAATGGCAGAAGTATACTGAAATCTAATCATTTTTAAGTTGGGCCATTACCAACATCGCCTGAAAATTCAGCAAAATCTGTCCAGCAGCTTTTGTGTAATCTTGCTAACAAACAAACAAACAGACAAATAAAAAGACAAACATGTGCTGGCAAAACCATAACCTCTTTGATTAACAGAAGCTGTAAGTGTAAATATTTCAGTCACCAGTACGGCTTCTGTTTCTTCAAATATAATGTGCAAGCTAGCAACATTATCAACATCGGTCTGCAGACATAATTGTTTCTTTCTTGTTTCTGGTCAAACTGGTGTTGTGAGCTTTAAATCTGTATACAATACAAAATGTAGGCCCAGTGGAGTTAGAGGGTTTGATCAGGGCCATATACCAGTTTCGTCATAAGTAGTCCCGTGAGGCTACTTATGATGCTAAACCCCGCCAAATAATAGGGCTGGAGTAAGACGAAGTTTATTTATATTTTGATTCATATTGGACCTATTTGAATTGAAAGTTTGGCCTTGTCTATCAGATGAGGGATAGGGAGCAGAGGTTGGCAACCACTGGGCTGTGTACCAGACTGTAGATCATTTGATACCAGGAAATTCAATTGTGATTTATTGAGCAACAAAGATTGAAGGATGTTTTATTTTGAAAGGATGGTTTGATTCTTGCATATCAGCCCGTGTAACTTGACTGCGCAAACTTTACAGAGAGGCTCTATGACTCCATAGACAAGTAATCTTGTGGTAAACCCTCAAGCTTCTGCACAATTTTACCTGTGCTCTTAACAAACTTGTGAAAATATTAGACTCTGCACGATGTGTGTAACTGGAAGACAGTGGAGGCACGGGAGAGTGCTCAAATTCCTGGTGTTAATGGATTCAACTTAGAGGTAAGAATTGATCATACGCAAACAATTTTTGCTCACAAAGCGAATTAAAGGCCTGATGTTATAGCCAGCCCCCTGGTGTCAGTTTTTTGTCAGATATAGTTGGGGCCTGGGCCACCTTAAGCAAATGTTAAGGTGGTCTAACCACCCCTGCTGGTTGAACCATTGTACTTGCAGGCTCATGATGTTACTTTAGTCCAGCAGCAGGACACAGAGGGATCTGTGGATGGACTGAGAGGATAGAAAATGGACAGGGACTGACCTGGTGTTGTACATATTTTGGAGAAGTAAGGCCTACCACTGAAAAAGAAAGCAGACTATCCAATGAAAACTTAAGTAGCCCTTTTTTCTTTTGATAGGAGCAACATGTTGATGTTACACCTCAGCATAAAAACCATATGGGGGGGTATTGAGGTATAAATATGAAATGTTTCAACTACTCTTTTGGTATCGAATCGTCCTTTAAAATATCAAAAATGAGTATAAGACAATGTTATCTTTGGAGAGTTTCAGTCTTTCTCTTTTCCTCTGAGCCACTTTCTGTCTTCTGTGACTGTGAGACCAATCTGATTTATCAAACTTTACTTGGCTTCATCTGCAAGCTTACACATGGAAAGACAAGTTTGGTAGAAAATACATTAGAAATGTCAGAATGGAAACACAATTTTATTCTTCTCCCAGATACATCTTTCAATCACATTTTAAGTTATTTTTTTAAAGTTTAGTATGAAAATATTGACATATCAGTACAATATAGGCCTACATTAGTATAGTTATTTAGTTTGTGAATAAGCTTATGGAATAATTATCAAGAAATCAAAGTCTTTAATTGTGAAATATCTGCAAAATATATTTCCTTTAGTACAACTTAATTCATGGAAAATTTTAAACATTTAGTTAAACATAGTGGTGAACAACGTAAGGTATAAAAATATTGAAAAAAACATGAATTGTTTTATCTGAATGTCAACTCCCTCATTACAAGGCCATTCAACCAAAAAAAAGATATAGATATTTATAAATGCAATAAAATAAAAACTGCTGATTCAAATAAATAGTCGAGTAAATAACGCACACATCAATCCTCCAACTCCAAGGAGATACGTATAGAATGTATATAGTCCAAAAAAGCATCTCAAGTAACATGAAATGATTTTGCTGAGCCTTTTAAAGTCGAGCTTCTCTAGCTTCAAATTATGAAGCACCTCACAGATCCAATGAGACTGTGAAGGGAGATTTGGGAGTTTCCAATCAAGGAGAATCAGATGATGTTTTTTCTTAAGACTTCAGACCAAACTCACTTAAAGACCAAACAATCTAGAGACTGGACTACATTTCCTTTATGTGCTGTTGGTTGGTAGAAAACATCAATTTCATAAACATTGTGTTTGCATTGTCGGCTTGGTTTTGAAATTATATCAAGAAGTATTTTTTTTAAACTGAAAAAGCCTGGCTGAACAAGGTTAAGGAGATTCTCCACTGAGGCCGATCCTTTTACTGGAGCACAGGCGATGCCCTGATTATTGATTTGAATTCATTTGTATACTATGAGAGGGACAGTCTGCTTGTAAGAAAACCTCCTCTTCAGGTTTATTACACTCCAGAGAAATTAAATAAAATGAACAGTAAGACACCATTTCTGTGTTGGCGTTGTAAGAAATACAAAAGTACTTCTTTTCACATGTTCTGGTCATGTGACTTACTGTTATCATTTTTGGAATCTGTGGCCCTGTTTACATGGGTCAAAAAATCCTATTTACAGTCAGATTAAAAGGTCAATCAGATTAGAAATGTCTCATGTAAACACCTTGGCCAATCGGATTGATTGTACTTCGAATCGGATTGTAAGAGGTAGTCTATGCCGATTGATAATCTGCTTCATGCTTCATGTTAACGGCTGAGTGGAGCGATTGGGTTCATAGAGAAGATTGTTCGGTCTGCGCAGGCGCTCCATAGTACGTAAGAGGCACGTAGTGACATACGCAGAGCGTGCCCAAACAAACATGACGAACAAACAGAAGAACTGAGGGGTAGAGGAAACGAACTTTTTAATAGAAACTGCAACAAAACACGACATGGACCCATCTTTTTAGAGGTAAACAGGAAGCAGGAAGTGCACCTCTTCTTCTCTTACACATTTGCAGGGAGTGGCAGAGTGACCTTCTGGGCATGTCAAAAAAACAATACAATCAGATTCAGCTGGGACCATGCAAGCGCGAATTGAACGTGGATCTCTTTACTCAAAGTTCATGTATACAGATCGAATCACTTAATCCTATCGATTTCAATCAGTTTGAGGAAAACTACCAATGCAAACAGGGCCTGCTATTTAATTAATGTCTCAGTGCTTAAGTGTAACTGTTAGCCTTATAGATCTTGCCTTGTTAGCTGCAAGGAAATGTATAGCCTTAAATTAGGAAACATCTAAAACAACATCAGTTGTTCAATGATGGAATGAACTTTCAAGCTACCTCGTCATGGATAGAATCTATTACAAAAAAAAAGGCAGATCCTCCGACTTTATCAGAATATGGCATTCTCATATAAATTTTGACTTTAAAAGTAATTTATAAAATGTACGTTCAAAGGACTAAAACAACACTGGGGTCTGCCTGTATTATCTGTGTTTTTGTTGTTTGTATCAGTGTAATTTTGTGCTTTTGTTCAATGCGTTTGCAAAAAATGAAAAAAAAAACCATCCTCTTCTTCATTTATGATGATCCAAACTTTGGGCATCACTCTAAATATTCTTTGACTTTTCATTGTATTGGTCAGTCTTCCCTCTAAATCCAGCCCTTGTCATTTATACCTATAAAAAAAGATGGATTTATAGCTCAAATCTCTCCGTATGCAGCTCTCAAAAATGTCTACTATTGAAGTTTTTTTTTAGATTTCCCAGTCTGCATCCTCCACAGAGGAAAACGTGCTTCCTTACAGTAAATCTAAGAGGCTTAAGTGTTGCAGATTCTTGATTAAAGATCAATTCAAAGCTCCCAGTTAAGTTTTCTTTACAATGAAAGGAAAGTTGGACACAATGGACCAACAGTGAATTAGGATTGAAACTTTTTGTTATTCAAAGCTAAATCCAAGGGCGTTGAGACAGAGAGACAAAGTTAGCCGGAGAGAGAGAGAGAGAGAGCGAGGGCGATCTGTGCTGTGTCAGCAGTGTGCTTAAACCAACTCCAAAGATTAATCACAGGAAAACACATACAGCACATACACACCAGCGCTCCCCTTCACACACATACCCACAGTTGTATATCTCGCGTTCCCAGCAGTTCAAAGTGTGGTTGGTTTGAAACAGATTAAAAACTGTCTATGAAGTGATGCATTGCAATTGTCATAGCAAGGGTGGGAGAGATCTTTTTTGCATAAAAATCCCCTCTTTCTTCCCACCGCTATCAGCAAAGAGATGGAGAACTCACTAATCCTGCTGTGGTCGCATTTGCATCGGTGGCAAATAAACAAAAGCACACCATTTTTCATCTCCAGCTTCTATATTAAAAAGGAGATGGCGGGGGTAAAAAGGAGGAGGGGAGGGGAGCGCCCAAGCAGACCCTTTGGTGTCAGAGATATGTGCGCTGATGTTTGGTCTTGGTAAATGGAAACTACTGTGGCGTGCTCACCACGTCAATCCGTCCTTTCTCATTCCAGGTGGAGATGTGGGAGAGGAGAGGATGATAGATGTGTATACAGAGGAGGGGGTTAGCAGGGGGGAGGCGGGTGGAGAGGAGATACAAGAGGACCTCGGCCCGACACGTGGAAGACGATGAGAAAGATCCTAGCTTGAAATGTCTGAATGCAAATGTTTGAGCAAAATTCACACCGGCGTGAACCAAATGGATCAATATGACAGCATGACTGAAGGCCTGAGGTTTTATAATGCAATGAGTTAAGATTTAGTGCAGGAAAATAATTACATTTAACATTTATATAACATATTATGCCACTACAAACATGACAACACATTGATTTTAACCACTTATCCATATTTTTCCTTTTTTTTTTTTTTTGGTTTATGACTATTATTAACCCTAAAGCCTGGAAACACAAATTATAGATAGACTAGAAAAGCACCACAGTCCTCACCCCATATTGTGATTTTCACCATAAATATAAGTCCTACCTTTATTTCATCTAAATATTGAAATTCCTTTACCATGAAAACATACATTTAGCAATTTGATTCATGATGATATCTATTTTAGTTCAATAGTTATTCACGAAAAATCACATTTTCCGTCATGGCGTATCCAGACGGGGATCTGGATCACTCCCAAAATTTGGTCATTTGTTCCTTGTCCCAATACGGACATTTTCCGAAAATTTAATCGAAATCCGTCCATAACTTTTTGAGTTATCTTGCTAACAGAGAAACAAACTAACAAAAAACAAACAGACGCCAGCAATAACATAACCAATTCTAATTTTTTGGAGCTGAAATGTTTATTTCACTTTCTACATTTCTCGGTATTTTTGCATCTCATTTTATACATTAGGTGTCTTTAGGACATTTTTTACCACTTACCTGATTGTATTCAGTTGTTTTTTGGTAACTTGATTATTATTAGACTAGAAAGAGTTATCATAAAAGTTTCTATCAAATATGATACAACAGGCTTTAAGGGGTTAAGGTACATTTGTCAACACAAACAATGGTCAAATGATATAGAAATAATTTGCACAATGTCAGATTTGAAAACATTGTAGCGCGTCACACCTTATCTAGACAGTGGTATGGCAGTAAGTGTGGTAAGTGGGCGTTTTTATGCAACCAAACAAAACAAAAAATAAAAACATTTTCAATTAGCATACAATGCATATCACATGCTATTGATATGAAAGAGTAACACTCAATAAGTATGTGATCTTGCTAAAATGAAGTAGAGAGGGTTGATCCATGTTTTTCAAGTGCGTTTTTAGGGCTGTCACCTTATAACTGGTATTCCAATATTTGTTTCACCATGAGGATAAAAATTCGTACTCTAGCTGTCAACAAACATTCCTATAGACCAATCCTGAGAAACACCGGAAGTTGTCGAGCCGCCATTACTGCGGTGGTAAGTCGGGCAGCTGGCATACTTATGACTGAGAGTGATCAGGAGGGTGGACTGAACAAAAATCGATATTTTTTTTTTATCGCCGGAAAACATGCCAGGGCGATCTGGGAGAACGTGTGCTGTTTTAGGCTGCCACAACAGCAGTGTCTAACATCATCAATCCTCACTTTATGTCCTCACTGCTGTCAGCCCGGACAGCGTTAAGCTAACCGGTTCCTACTCATGCATATTCAATTAGCCATGTACTGCTTACATGATGGACGTGAATCCAACTATTCATCCTGCTCTCACAGCCAGCCAGGACTGTACTTTACTGTACTACAGCACTACTGTACTTTCGATAGTAGTGACGCCGTCCACCACAAGATGGTCGCGCCCACAAACCAAATGCACATGTAAATTAATTGTTTCTCAATTACACACTATATTGTTCTTACATTATTTTATATTCATTATTTGTATTTTATACGACCAGCTCTCTTTGTGTAACTATCATGTAGCGATACTCCCTCCTGTTCAGTGCCAAACACGTAAGCAGCACATGGCTAATTGAATATGCATGAGTAGGAGCTGGTTTGCTTAAGGCTATCCGGGCTAACAGCAGTGAGTATGTAAAGCCGATGGAGTAATAAACAGCAAAATGACAGCACCAAACTAACAAACGGAGGACCACACTCAACTGTAGCTGAACCAGAGACCTCATTTCTCACGGCTGGATGTTAAAGTTTAAGGGGAACGAAGATCGAAATCATAAGCGGGTGAGTAAGTTCATGTAAAATGTAGACGTTATTTTTTAAATATATATTTGACATGAGTAAAATTTTTAGCTGTGAAATATACCAAAACTTTTAGCCCTTAGTTTACAGTACTCTTGCGGTTTTGTAACGTTTTGATTACAAATGTTCATGCCGCTGTTTTAGACAGCAGGTGGTAGTAGACGCCCTGTTCCACCACCGCAGTAATG
Source organism: Scarus forsteni (assembly GCA_036419115.1). NCBI lineage: Eukaryota > Metazoa > Chordata > Actinopteri > Labriformes > Labridae > Scarus > Scarus forsteni. The sequence continues at coordinate 18,708,162 of JAZDUH010000341.1, read as the reverse complement.
GCTGCTGCTGATAATGGCGGCGCCCACAGATCAGCCGTAGGACTGGTCTATAGTGCTAGCCATAATAGGATTCACCACCCCGAAAACACAGACCTAGCACGCAGAATTATTTTGATGTCATTATTAGTGCGATGGTTATCGAGCAAATTACCATTACCATCATCTCCTGAAAATAAAAGCAAAATCTGGGGTGCTGGTTTGGCGTAGTGGTTAGCACCCCATGTACGTGCTTCTGCCAGTCCAGGTTCAAATCCCGCCTGTGACCAGTTTGCAGAGTGTCTTCCCCTACTCTCTCTCCCCCTTTCACAAGCCTATCCACTGTCTCTCTCCTATCAATAAAAAAAGGCACAAAATGCCCCAAAAATACATAAAAAAAAAACAAAACAGCAAAATCTGTCAAAACAAACAAACATGTTGAGGATATGGAGGACCAGCAAAGCCACTCTGATTAGACAGTATTACTGAAGAGTGCCGTATGGAAGCACTTTGGGCTCCACTGTGTGCTGATGATGTGCAAAGCAGCTGGTCCACTACAACAAACCCATTTGACAGGTTTGTACCTAGCTGTGCCTGGTCCAGTGCTTTGCCCAGTGCTGTGGTGTCCTCCTCGGCAGCGGAAATGAGCGTGTAATAAGAAGTACATTAAACACAAGCCACGCAGTGAGCGGAAGGAGAAGGAAGCGATATAGGTTAAGTGGAGCTGTAATGATCTTGATTCTCCTCGTTTTATGACTGGAAGACTGTAATTATAATTATGATTTAAACTCAATCAAGGAACACCAAAAATATGGCTTCTGCTGTCATTGTTGGAAAGAGGATTGTGACAAAAATCTAGCTTTTTAGGTTGAAATATTATTTCTCCTGTCAAAGTCACAACAATTCAAGAATTCAAGGCTTTTATTTGTCATTTCTTTGTTCATGCATGACATACAGAATCACTGAAATTGCAGTTCTTGCTTCCATCAGGATGACAAGACAAGGTTTAAATTTAAAACAATTTAACAGAGTAGCTATTATTGGGAAAGAGTGAAAAAAATTGCAGTATCATACAAAACTTTCAAAACACAATTATTTCCTCTGTAGAAGCAATGGAGCTTCTCAGAAACCTCTGCAGAGTTTAATCTGTGTGAATCTTCAGTTCTTTATTGTGATGAGATTTGGGATCTGAATAGACTGGACTTGGCTGTTACAAGCAAAAAGCTTTAAGGGGTAAATTTACACTCAACATAGTCACTTACTGTCTCCACCCACAGACAGAAATGTTAAATACATAAAAAAAAAAAAAATCCTTGATGGATGATTTGCTAATATCAACTTTGAACAACTTTTCGTACGACTAATGCAAAAATAATGTTTGGTTACTCTCTGCTGTCGGCTGCCAGTCATCTTATGTTTGCCCTGCGCAAGATGCTTTTAAAGGCTGAAATATTGTAATTTCTCGAATAAAAGTCACAATACTTTCACAACTAAATCATTCCATCTGTAGAAACAATAGACTCACACCTGCAAAGTTCAATCTGTGTGAATTGAATACGTAGATGAAAATGTAAAATATGTCAAAACAACATCCTTGATGGACCTGATTTGCAAATATTAAGTTTGCACAACTTTTCGTACGACTAATGCAAAAACAACAAGTTGCTATTTTCTGCTGGTGGCTGCCAATCATCTTATGTTTGCCCTACTTAAGATGCTTTTAAAGGCGGAAGTTTTGTAATTTCTCAAATAAAAGACACAATACTTTCCCAACAAAAATCATACCATGTATCGAAACAATAGACTCTCACTTGCAGAGTTTAATCTGTGTAAATCGAAAGTAAAGATGTAAATTTAAAATATGTAACAACGTCACATCCTTGATGGGCTTGTTCTGCTAATATAAAGTTTGCACAACTGTTCGTACGACTAATGCAAAAAATGTGTTTGGTTACTCTCTGCTGTTGTCTGCCAATCATCTTGTTATGTCTGCCCTGCGTAAGATGCTTTTAAAGCTTAAATATTGTAATTTCTCAAATAAAAGTCACAACAAAATCATACCATGTATCAAAACAATAGACTCTCACTTGCAGAGTTTAATCTGTGTGAATTGAAAATGAGATTGAAAATGTAAAAACATCATATCCTCGATGGACCTGATTTGTTAATATCAAGTTTGCACAGCTATAAATGAAAAAAATGTTTCTTTACTCTCTGAGGATTCGCCAGTTCCCCCCCTAAAATGACACAAGCCTACACTCCCGTCCAAAAACAAGCTAAACGGTCACACACACTCACCTTTTCTACACATAACAGATTTCTAAATCAAAGTGTAAACCACATGGAGAGCCCCGCTAACGTTCCCACACCCCAGATAAATAAATGACTCCCGTTTAAGTCGGACTGAGAGTCCATATTTCAGCTCCGTCAGAGTAAATCTCTTTAACACCGCTGTAGCCTTCCTTCCTCGGCTGCCCTTCGCTGACAGTGTTAGCAGAGGAACAGTAATGCAGTAATGGTATCAGAGAATGAGGCCTGGAGTGCGGCGCTTTGACGGCTCGCCGCCCGATGATGGATGTCTTCAGAAACTAAACGGCTCCGTCCTCTGCAGCCCCCAGAGCGCCGCTGTTGCGTGTTGGGATCCCCTGTTGTAATTCCAGCATGGATATTTGAGAATGGGAGAGTGTGTGTGTGTGTGTGTGTGTGTGTGTGTGTCCTGCTTGAATGAACTTGGGGAGAGTGGAGGGCTCTTAGCGTGGAATGTGAGGGATGTTATATAAACACATTACCGGCGGTACCAACGTGCAGCCGTACACACTGCTGGCGCCAGCCCCGCTCTGCATTAGCTGACATTTTATACAAAAATGGTGAAAATGGAGCGTCTGAGGAAGCGACGGCGGGCTCCCCGGTTCTCACCAGACTCTGTTTGGGTTGAACTTGTTCTCTTTTTAGCCTCCTTTGACTTTTGATTGCTGACTCTGCCTCCCAGAGGGACTCTCAGGAGGTGCTGCGGTCAGCCAGTCCAGACCGTTTAAGGGGAAGTTGAAAGGATTTAGTAAATTACATCAAATACAGGAGGAGGGAAATTAGACGAAGACTAAATGTGATCTGATTACATGTAGGGCTGGGAAATACGGACCAAATGCATACATGGATATTTTACCACCTCTATGTAGGTTATGGTTGGTGCTTGTTTGGCTGTTTGTTTAAATGTCTGTCAATCCATCCGTGAGCAAGATAAATCAAAGAATTTTTAATCAATTTCTTGACGAAGTTGCTGATACTTTCAAGGGATGTTGGACATGGTGATGGTAATTTGAGACCAGATGTGACTCAAGAAATGTTGGAAGGATTTTCTACAGTTGTGAGACTTTGTATTTTTCCACATTTTCACTGCTAGCTCAGTTAACAATGTCAGAAATACCTTGGCAGAATATTTCTACTTTAGCTGAAGTTACTTTAGCATCAAGTTTCTATTGCAAACTTCCACAAAAACTTAAAATCCTTATTCCAGGGTTCCGACACCACCGAAGAATATTAGGTTCATGTTAGGAGAAAATTGGAGAAAATTATTTTGGTGAAGTCGAGATTAGAGTCAGACTTTTGAGATTAAAGTTGACAAGAATGAATAAAGAATGACAAGAATACAGTTGAATTCAATTTTGTGATAATTGTCTAAATGCAAAGAAAGGGTCGAAATGTCAAGAAAAAAGCAGACAAGTCAAGAATAAAGTCAAAATAAATTGTATGTCAACTTTATTCTCAACTTTACTTTTTTTTCGACATTTTAACTTGTCATCATTGTAACGTCCTAATTTTTGCTTTTATCACGAAATTGCATTTCAAAATTATTGTCGACATTTCAACTTTTGTCTTGTCATTTCAACTTAAATCTCAAAATTTTGACTCTATTCTTGTCATTTTGACATTAATCTTGACCTCCCAAAAATTTGTTTTTCAATCTAAAATTGCCCTAATACTCTTCCATACAAGACAGAGCAATACTTAAATACTAATCACTATAACTGAATGTTGTGTCAATAGTTATACTAGACATAAGTCACCAAGTTCTAATTGCAAACTTCCACAAAAACTGACAAATCCTAAAAAGTAATTCCAGGATTCCAGAAGAGTATCAGGGTCATGTTAGATGGAGAAAATTATTTTGGCGAAGTAAAGATTTAAATCGGAATTTCGATGTAAAAGTTGAAATGATGAGAATAAAGTGGAATTGAATTTTGTGATAATTGCCTAAATGTAAAGAAAAAGTCGAATGTCGAAAAATGCTGACACGCAGGTCGAAATACATTTCAGTCGACTTTATTCTCAACATTCCACTTTTTTCTCGACATTTCAACTTTGACTTCATCATTTTTAATTTTAGCACGAAATTGTACTGCAAAACTATTGTCGTCATTTCAACTTGAATCTCAAAATTTTGACTTTATTCTTGTCATTTTGACATTAATCTTGACCTCCTAAAAATGTATTTTTCCATCTAAAATTGCCCTAATACTCTTCTGTACAACACAGAGCAATACTAAAATACTAATCACTTTAACTGAATGCCACCACTCAATAGTTATACTAGACACAAGTCACCAAGTTCTAATTGCAAACTTCCACAAAAACTAACAAAACCTAAAAAGTAATTCTAGGATTTCGAAACCACAGAAGAATATTAGGGTCATGTTAGATTGGGAAAATTATTTAAGCGGATTTGAGATAAAAGTTTGAATTTCAAGATTAAAGTTGAAATGTCGGAATAAAGTAGAAATAGACTTTTGTTATAATTGTCTCAATGTCAAGAAAGTCGAAATATCAAGAAAAAACACCAACACGTCGAGAATAAAGTCGACATACATACATTGTATGTCGACTTTATTCTCAGCTTTCCACTTTTCTCTCGACATTTTCACTTTAATCTCATAGTTTTTACTTTTATGATGACATTTTATTTCAAATTTGTCAACATTTCACCTTTTGTTTCAAAATTTTGACTCTATTCTCATCATTTTGACTTTAATATCGACCTCCCAAAAGTGTATTTTCCATCTAAAATTGCCCTAATACTCCTCCATACGATACAGAGCAACACTAAAACACGAATCAATTTGTGCTTGTGCTATGACCAAAATGTCCTTAATTTTAACCGACGACAACAAGACTGGAAATGCATTGGCTTGTTGTTGAGAGTCATTTGAACACACAGACGAAATGGCGAAGTTTGAGGAACAGCTGTTGTTAGAAATTAGGAAATATAAGCATCTCAATGACTTTTTAATGAATGAACTCTGGGACATATTGACAACAAAATCCTCTTCTTCTGTGATGTTGCCAAAAAGAACTAAACTTCTTCTTTGATGACTTCCTTAAACAATTCCATGGATGTACTTTTCTACAGAACACTGCCCCCTACAGTTTGGGAGAACATCTGTTTGCAGGCATGTGAGAGCCGTACGGAGCATAAATACTTTGAACGTTTCTGTTTCATGATACTGCTGCAGTTTGTGGCCACGTGTCCAGTTTTGCAGAAAGTTTAACTGAGTCTGTACTGTATGGGGGGCACACTGGCCCTCTTTGGCCCCCTTTAGTTCCTACTGATCATTTAAACACCACAGCCTACCTGAAACTACGTCTAGCAGGATAACACACCATGCCACAAAGCTCAGATCATCTTGAACTGGTTCTTGAACACAACAATAATCTCACTGTACTTCATAGGCCTCCACAGTCACACAGTTTGGTATGAGAGTGAATAGTTTTCTGTCTCTCTTTGTGGCCATGGGATTGGCTGGTTTCTACTCTTGGAGTCAGCTGCCCTCCTGGGACTCTGAAAGGGATAAACAGTATAGATAATGGATGTATGAAGGCGGAAAAAAGTCCAACCTGGTAATAGAAGGTGTTCCTAATAAAGTGACCAGCGAGTTTAAATGGCGCATAAGTAAATAAGTCATCATTTTCCTTTTAATATCCATATTTTAAAGATATACTGTGATCAATAAGCTTTAAACTGTTGGGATCAATCATCAATAATGTCAAACTGGCATGAATGATGTGCTAATAATATATAATAATATCTGAATAGTTTAATATATATATGCAACATGCACCGAAACGTACACTGTGGCACTTCCTGCACAGAAAATGCACCAAAAAACTGTAAACAAACGCGGTAAAATGTGCACACTCTGAATCAAACACGCACACATGCTCTCCGCGCACGCCCAAAAGCAACACACCGACTTTGAAAAAGCAATTAATTCCAGATAGCATGGACATGAAAGGCAGCGGGATGCTGTGAACATTAAAAGGCACAGAAGCCCGAGCCTTGCTTTCCTGCGTGTCTTTAAGGCTTCCTCAATCCGGGCCCCTTTCTAAATAGGATTCAATAATGTCCAGGTTGCTTGTTTTTAACTTCAAAGATTTCTCACCAAACGGCTTAAGTCCAACAGAGAGAGAGAAGAAGAGGAAGAGAGGGAACGCACAGACAACTCATTAAATGTCAACCTTCACTTTATTACAATCGTGCCCAGCTTTTTCCTCGCGTCTCCAAAGTGGTTTGGCTCGTGACATGGGGGGAGCAAGTCAGAAAAGTGCTCTCCGTTTCTGTCGGATATTGGAGAAAATGAGACGTGGCAGGACAAATGACCATTGTCTGAGGAGAGAGGGGGAGAAGCTTTGAAAGCCGTGCGGCTGACCAGAGAGGATTCAAGAGGTGCTTCACAAGACAAACACGCAGTTTTTGTACCAAAATCACTCCAGGAAACGAGGGAAGAAAGGAGAGGAGCGGACTGTCATTTGTGTTTAGTCCAAAGAATTGTGAAACCTGAGGGAGGAAGGCAGAGGCAGCTGAAGAAGAGGGAGGCTAAATTGTCCATTTTCTGTGAAAAATACGTTTTAAAGGACTGATCAGACAATGCAGGAATTCACCTAGAAGCCCTCGGCTGACGAAAAGTGAAACAAAAGTCTAAGCTTTAATATTGTTTTACCCATTTAATTATTGGTTTTATCATTTATTGAAGTTGTTTGAGGCTGAATAAAGGAGTGATGAAGGGAAGAGAAATATGCAGCTAAGTGAAACAGGTGGTTTCGTGTACCAGTTTAAGAGGAAGATGCCACAGCGGCATACACAGTGTCCAGTATAAATGAGTACACCCCCCATCAATAGTAATGTATTAGGGGTGTAACGAAATGGTCAACTCACAAAACGATATGAAATATGAAACAGGGCTCACGATACGAAATAAAGGTTATAGAAAATCCCTAACAGTAGGAAGATATGCAAAAATTTAATTTTCTTTATTTTCTTCCTAATGCAGACATACAAAAAATATTGCTGCATCAGTACAAAATAAATGCTCTTTGAAAAAAAACAAAATTGTAGTTTTTTCCACTTATTAAGACTACAGTGCAAATACAAACATAAAATCTTAATAAAAAGTGCTTTGTTGTAAAAATCAGGATAAGTACATCCTTGAATGTAAATGAAAACAAATAGTCCTCAGAGCTGCAGTTCAGACCTATAAATGTCTGAACTGTGAACTATAATATTTAGCCTGTAACAGTGCACATACTTCTGATCTTCAAGTATGATCAAATTCTGTCAACTCAACAGTAGATGTAAAAATCAAATATTGTTTTTATGAAGACTTACACAAACATACAGTTGCTGCCTGTCTCCAGTTCAGAGTAGTTGGTAGTTGGTAGTTGTACTCGCCGCAGTATACGGCGAACTGTAGTGGCACGGTTGTATTTTTTGTCCGCAATCTTCTCACCGTTCTCTTGTCTTTTACGTGGGTTACCAAAATAGGTCCACACAGCTGATTTATGTGATGGAGCGTTGGCTAATTCCTCCACTTCGTCTTCCTCCATTCTGAAGCAAGTGTTTTGCTACGGTAGGCGAGAAGGGCAAAAATTACCAGTCGTGAGCTCGTCCCTTCGCATTTCGTGCTTTTATTTTGTGCATTTTTGAATTTTATTCCGTCATTTTTTTATTTTGTGAAATTACGTGGCACGAAATTTCGTTTCACCCCTATAATGTATTAATTAATATCTAAATGAACAAAAGTTTTGGTAAAGCTGAGTTTAACAACTTTTTTTTTTTTTTACCATAAGACGAAAATCAGGGTAACGTGATAACTGAAATTTAGCTTTGCTGCCAACCCTTCGATTGGGCTGTGCTTATGTTTACATCCTGAGAATACTTCTCTTTGTGATAACTTTTTCATTTCTGTTAAAAAATACTGTTTGGAATCAATAGCTCACATTTAAGGGGAGTGTTTTGTGATATAATTTCCCATAGAAAGTGTTGATTTTCCATAGAAACTTAAGGTTTTCTGACAGATCTGAAGGAGTGTACACTGTAGATCAAAAACTGAAGAATAACTCATAAAAAGTACTGCAGTATAACTTTGGTAAGAATTTTAAAAACTACCCTGGTACCTTAACACAGGCATAGAAGTGTACCCTAAAACAGGCTGACCTAGAACTCAAAATGAAGAATAACAGTTTTATCTGACATGATGATACTTTAACAAAGACCAGACAAACTAATGAAGCACTCAAGAATGTTGGCAGTAAGGTTTCCACATTACTGACACAACTTCTTGTCAGGAAAAGAAGAAATTTTTTAGCCAATTGGAGGTTTTGACAGATGCTAAAGGATGACTTAAAACAAAATTTGCATTACAGATCCCAGGTACCACAGTAAAGCTACAAAGGGGGCCCCAAAATAGGTTGGACCAGGACTTAAAAAGGAGAATAAAACATCAACCTCCGATTACTATTCCTCAGCCAAGGCAAGAGAAAACAAACCTCATGGGTACAATAAGAGTGTAGCTAAAGGATACCTCAATACAGACCTGACGGAAATTTAAATGTGAATATTGATGCAATAATAGCTTAACAAATGCTAAAAGATCATTTAAGTGCTGCATAAAAAGAACCACAAAGATTTATGGTTTAGGATTCCTTTTTGCCGACCCCATTGCTGGTCAGGGAAAGAAGAAATTCGCAGGTTTTGACATTTGCGAAAGTTTAACTCAAAATAAGTACTATATTGCAACTTAGAAAGAAAACCCAGGTACCTCAAAAAGCCACAAAGGACACACCAAGGCGGAACCAGAACATAAAATTTGGAATAACAGATTTCCCTGACATGTCTGGACCTTACCAAAAACATGACAAAATACAGAGGAGAAAAGAACTCAGAGATACAGTACGCTCTTTAGTATTTGTACTATCAATTCTATTGTACACAATATTAACAGTTATATTGACTCCCTTCCCCACTTCAAATCAAAACTCAAAACCCATCTGTTCCAAACTGCTTATTCCCTTTAATTTTCCACCCTCATTTAACTGTGCCACTCTTGTATGTTGTTTTTATTTATTTTAATTGTGATTTTAATGCACTGTGTTTTTATTATGTATTTTGTAAAGTGTCCTTGGGTGCTAAGAAAGGCGCTTTTAAATAAAATGTATTATTATTATTATAATAGCTGGTCTGCATCCACATGAATGAACTTGAGTGTCATCCCAATCTCAATCCAGAGTTGAGTATCACGTTGGCCCACGCTATAACAGCTTTAACTCTTCTGGGTAGGCTTTTTGAGGAATTCTTCCAGAAAGCCTGGCTCACAGTCTCTGCTCTAATTCAGTCTAAAGGTGTCCTGTCGTGTTGAGGTCAGGACTCTGTGCAGGCAGGTCAAATTCATCCACACTAGACTCTATCATCCATGTCTTCATGGACCTGCTTTGTGCACTAGGGGCCAGCTCCGAACTGTTCCCACAGAGTTGGGAGCATGAAATTGTCCAAAATGTCTTTCAGAATTCCTTTCACTGGAACTAAGGGGCTGAGCCCAGCTCCTGAAAAACACCCCCACACCATAACCCCCCTCCACCAAACTTTACCCTTGGCACAATGCAGTCAGACAGGTATTCACAAGTCACACAAGTCCAGTGGCAGCGATGTTTTGTGTTGCACTTGGTGATGCTCGACCATGGAAACCCATCCATGAAGCTCTCTGCACACTGTTCTGGAGCTAATCTGAAGGCCACGTGAAGTTTGGAGGTCTGTAGCAATTGACTGTGCAGAACATTGGTGACCTCTGTGAGCCATGTCCCTCAGCATCTGCTAACCCTGCTCTGTGATTATACCACTTTTTGTCTGAGTTGCAGTTGCTCCAGATCTCTTCCACTTTGTTGTAACACCATTAACACACGGTAAAAACTCAGATCTTAGAAAGTTTATTTGTCTAATTTCAAGTCCAAAATATCCACAGTACATCCTTAAAAATATTCATTTGACAAGTCCAGATAGATGTCTTATTACAGGAATTAAAAACAAAAAATCACTGAATAACTTGTAATTATCTGCCAATGAAACAAGCAAAATCTTACTCCTTGAGGGTCTTAAAATCAAGTATAGAAACTTCTTAAGATCTTATTTCCAAGACATCTTAGAAGTAAAATTTGTCTTGCCACATTGGCAGGTGTTTGAACTCATTACAAGCAAACCAATGCTTATTTTTTTGTTTTTAAAAACTGAAATCAGCTGTGTAGCTGGACATGTCAGGCAATGTTGGCTTACAATAAATCTTGTGATATTTTAAGAAATGTTTGTAAAAGCAGTCTGCATGCTCAGGTGATGACTTTATACACATGTGGTAGGGCTGGGTGATATTACCTAATCTCAGTATCATGATTAATTGAAGCTCTTACCTCAATTAATGAACGATTATTTTACGCTGTGCTGGAACAAATTGGTGGTGTTACCATCAGTTGGCAAAACGGTCTTCCTGCAATATTTACACTTGACTTCTTTCTGTTCGATGTCCTCTGCACAGAATCCACAATGTGCCCAAACAACAGAGACGGCATGTTTCTTGGCTACAAATCCCCTGATAGATTGGCGCTTGTCTCCTCCATGTTGCCAGCATGTCCTTAGCTCTTGATTAATTGCTCCGCCCTAACCTGTGGCCATGGCGGTGATTGGAAACCTGAATTCAGTGATTTGGATGAAGGTGGGAATACTTTTGCCTGTGCAGTGTGATTTTGCTGCTTCACAACAGCAATATTTCATCTTGTATGGCGATTTTTTGTGTCCAATGTAAAAAAAAAGATGTATCAGAGTAACTGTGCAAGGCTTATTCAGTTATTGGGTTATGGTGTTGCATTAAAGACTTGCATTTATGAAAGCCTTGCACAGATGACCATTCAGAAGCTTGTTTTTTCCTTAATCATGACAGATAGTTGATTTTGGTTATTTAAGCACAAATTTTGGCTTTAAGTACAGTTTTATGCCTTAATTGATAGAGAGACAGTGGATGGGTTTGTGACAGGTAGTGAGAGAGTTAGGTAAGATTTTCTGGAAATAGGCCTCAGGCTGGTTTCTAACCTGGTCCAGCAGAAGCATATATGGGACTTGCCTGGTGCGTACTGCTTCACCAAACCAGCACCCCAAACTCTTGTTCATCTATCACAGAGGTGTCCGAGCTATGGCCCGGGGGCCAAATGCAGCCCAATGTCCATTTTTAAGTGGCCGAGGAAACAGCTGATGAATAGAGACATTTTAGTTATAGCAGCAAATAGGGTTGGGAATTGATTCAGATTTTCTGAATCGATTTGACTCGATATTACAAGGTCTCAAATCGATTTGATATTTATTCAGTCTGGTATATCTGAGTCAGTCTGGTATATATATCTGAGTTAAAATAATGGTGTTAATTTAAAAAGTGGCCTTTTGGGGTGCTGGTTTGGTGGAGTGGTCAGCAACCAGGCCCCCCATGTACATGCTTCTGCCGGTCCGGGTTCGAGTCCTGCCTGTGACCAGTTTGCAGAGTGTCTTCCCCTACTCTCTCACCCCCTTTCACAAGCCTGTCCACTGTCTCGCTCCTGTTGATAAAGGCACAAAATGCCCAAAAAATACATTAAAAAAGTGGCCTTTAGACCCTATTAAAAGTTGCTTTTACATGAAGAACAGAACCCAAAGCAGTTACATTAATCATATATTAATGATATACAAAAATGCATATTCTGCATGTTACTTGTTTTTTTTCCACCTCGTCTTTTCCTTCAAGCTTGTTAAATCCGAAATATGTTCAAACATCAGCTTTTAAACTCACCAGTGATGCTCCTATAGTGCTGCTCGCTTCCGCCATGTTTGTTTGACTGCTTGCAGTAACAGCTCACAAGATCTTGTTTAGTGGAAAGAAGCGCTAAACGCTGATCACGCAAGACTAGCAGGGTTGATACCATTGGCTGCTTCTCTGCACAATCTTAGGATCGATCTTTAGATTTTATGAATTGATTACGAACCATTTAAAGGGATATTGATTGAAATCAATAAATTGATTTTTTTTAAACCCAGCCCTAGCAGCAAATACCATCAACAATGCACAATTTCTGCCTATTTATTTTTTCCCAAGGTCTCATTTACAAAGTATTTTGCAATATTTATCTTCAAGCACCAACATTCATGCAGTTTACTCTTGTTTTTTGTCTTACAGTGAAGATAAGCCATCAGTGGCTTCCGTCTCTTCTGCTCAAGGTCATTTTGGGTGTAAATCCAGCAATAGCCCGGGGTTACGAGGGCACCTTGACAGGTGATAACCCACCTCTAAACCCTAAAAATTTAACTTGAATACACTAAAAGTGAGGTGCAGCAAGTGGCTCAGTTGTGCATGTATTCCTCTCTATGCGTCCCTCGATGTATAAAGTTTGGACACCCCTGATCTATCGTGTCACATTTTTGACCCTTAAGATGTTTCCATAACTTTCCACATTCATCTGTAAAGTTTGTGTGCTCTCTCTTAGCAACCGTCCACAAAATTTCAAACTTTTCCAGCATCTGCTTGAACTATATAAATATAAGCTTTAACAGTTACATCATGTAGAATTGAAGTTTTGTCTGTGTTTAAATGAACGTTGCAAATGCCTGACATGAATGTAAACTGATGATCCAGGTCTTGGCCTGCCCTACTCGTGCTGTCAATCAAAAACCTTCCTCGACTTCGGAGTCTGAACTGGATCCAAAGTGGCGTATGGAGCCGTCCAGAGAGAAGATGGAGTTGTGTTTCAGGTGTAAAGAAAGTAAATGGGAGAGGTGCTAAACCTGCCTCCTTCTTCTGAATTTGTGTAACGGATCGCCTCTCTCTTCCTCTCCATCTTCCACCCTCCCGCCGCCTCCCGTGTCCGTTAACCCCTCTCGTAAAGAAACAAATGTTTCATCACCGGAGAGCGAGCACACGGGGATGTTTAACCAGCCGAATGGAGAGCCTCCTCCTCCTCCTGGGCCGCCAACAAACCGCTGGCTGGGAGAGTGGCCAGGAAGAGAGGCAAGAAAGCCAGTCTGAATGTCAGCTGGCTGGGCTCCGGCTGCAGCAACACCACCCCCACCACCCCTCCGACACACACACACCATACATGCAGGCGTATTCACGGAGTCACGCTGTGAATCAGAAAGACGCTCGTGCTCGAACACACTCTCGTACACACACACGACCCCCGAGTTTCCCCTGGCAGCGCGTCTTTCCCTTCCGCGGCGCAGGCCTGTGATACTGAGGCTGAAGGAATTTGCCGTGGATTACTTCTGGACTGAGGCGGGCAGCTTTGGCAAGGAGCGGACGGGCCACTTTGAGGATTTAACCAGCAGCAGCAGCAACAGCAGTGAACCACTGCCTCCCAAAAGCCCCGGGAGCCGCCCTGACACCAACAACACACAAATACGCACAAAAACATACACATTAATACACACAAACAAATACACAATCTCATCAAACTTAACGTAAAGGATTCATCCAACAAATCTGATAGTCAAACTGCAAACACTGAGGCTTTGTAAAAATTTTAGGGTTGAAAATTCAACTTTTACTGTAATATTTCTGAAATTTTGACTCATTTGTGTCAGTTTATGTCACTATTGTAGCTTAGGCATACATGTTCCTGTCCATTTATTTGCTTATTTAGTAAAATCATACACATATTTCTTTCCTTTTACTTCAGTTTTTTGTTTTCTCTTTGAAATTTGCATCATTTGAAAGAATTGCTTACACTATTTACATCTTTAGACTTTTTCTTCATATTTTTTTATATTCATCTATCATTTCTGTTGAAGCTGAAACTTGAATTTCCTTTAAGATCAATGTAGCATCCATCTATTTATGAATAACATTTCTCAGCAAAATTGAATTGAACGCTTCATTTCAAACATGCCAAAAAAATATGGGTAGGCACCATAAACAAACGCATGCATTTACCAAAAAACAAAGCAAACAGTCGAGGTAATCAGCTGACAACATCCTGCATGTGCAACAAGTCAACATGCTTGAAAAGGGGTAGTAAGAAGTCTAAACTTATCTATTCGTACCCTTTTTTATTACCACACCTTTCAGTGATTTTTACTTTCTACGTATTTATATTTACAATATTCACCATCTATTTAGGAGCCAATGTTTCTTATAATATATAATACATTTAATATATTAAATGTTATACGCTGCTTTTACAGCATTACAGAAACATTTCACCTGTATAGACTTAATTTCTGTACATGTAACACACCCCTACATAGAAAAAAATGACCAGTTAAGCACAATAACCAAGTTCTTCAGTATTCTCAGGTTTAAGTAAAAAAACAGCTTCCACGTGTTATAGGCTAGCATTTTGGGTTTTTTTGGTGTTTTGTTTGTCCTTTCACCATCATCCCTCGATTCTTAGTTCAAAACCAGTCCAGCATTCCCACCATTCAATGGCCTTTATATCACAGCCTTCCTTGTTAAAAACAGTTCAACTTTTGTGAGAGCGCTGTACTCGTCAATGTCCCCCCTCCCTCCTCAGCCAATCAAAATCAAGAAGGGGTGGGACTTCTGTTGTGTCACAACAACGCAAACAGAAACAACAAACTGGCATCTGATGTTCAATGTGTCACTTTCAATTTCTAAAAATTGTTCTCAGCTTGATTTCCCACTAAAGTTGCCATTCAGTACATTTTTTTTCTTAACGTTCTTTTTTTGTTTGTAACTACAAACATCAGCATGAACTGAGATAAAGAAACAAAACCGTAGCCTTCCACTTCACTGATGTGAAGAAGCCTCTTGATGCTGCAGAACTCCTGTCCTCTTCATGGTGGAGTCTGCCCATACTGGAAGATTTAAGTTAAAAACTTCAGGTTTTTGTGTGAACTTGTGATGTTTCCTCTCTGTTGTTTTGGCAGCTACTCTTATAACTTAGGAAAAGGCTGAGGCTTTGAGATCTTGTAAAGGAAGCACCATCTCACAGAGACGTCCCTGCAAAAGAATGAAAGTTTCTTGTTTTCAAGGATTGTAGGCACTTGGACGTTGGCTGGAAACTGGCTGAAAGTTAGCAGGTAGCTGGTTGGGAGGGGAAAACTGAAGCAGCTGGATCCCTAACACATAAACATCCCCTTACATCTTTAAACATACATAAAGCAATGATGATTCATGTAGAGGATGTATATAGACCAACAGAAATGTTATCATCATCATCATAACAGCAGGCAGTTTGCTTTTAAAACATGGCAGAGATAAATATATTAGTTACAAATTTATTAGTTACAGGAGACCAAAAGATAAGTGCTTCACATCATAAATTATAAAAAAAAAAGAATCAAATGAATCAATAAAACAACAAAAGGTTAACAAAAAGGCTTGCTGTCTTGATTTTTCTTACCTCCTTGTACTACAGAAAACAACTGCTGGAGTCAAATTCCTTGTATGTGTTGCATACTTGTCAATAAAAACGATTCTGATTTTTTATTTTAAAAAAAAAGAAAAGCACTCAGCGAGAGCAGACCTCCGCCAAGCAGCTCAGTTCAGCAGTGACTTTTCCACAACTTCTGTAAAAGATACAATTCTGGATCACCAAATCCAGAATAGAGCCAAGATCCGGATCAGACTCAGAACATACATGGAGGTTGTTATCCTGTATGAACACAACAAGTTTTGGTAACATCCCTTTGTATTTTGATTTAATAGGAATTAATTTGATTTTTTGGTTTGATAATCTTCATTTTTTAAAAAAGTAATAAAGTATTAGGTTAAAAAAACACTGAACAACAACAAAAAAGGGAAACATTATTTACCGAAATTCTTGAAGTGTTAATGCTGTTCGATGTTCAAAATGGAGCAGGAAGAAGCTCGGCTTACCTTGTCCTACCCGATTTTTCATCAGTGTTTCACTAATCAATCAGCAACAGATACAAGAAAAAATAGTTTTTCATTTGAAAAAGTAAAATAAAACAGTCGAGCAGAAGAAGACACAGTTTAGAGTCATCCACTATTACTTATACCTTCCCGATGTTCATTAATATATAAGCTGAAAACAAGTTTATATACATCTTTTTGACTTTATATTTTTACTCAGTTTGGTGTTATCTTCAATATTATTCCACATGACCACAATGCAAAATGCTCATGCTTTTAAGATCTTAATTATTGAATGCCATCAATGGGATTTCCCATTTTAAAGTTCAGTGTTTATGTGTGACATCAATCTGGATCAGATCTGGATGAATTTTACGTTGATGACAGAGACATGGACCCCATATCATCCTGTTAAATTGGAAGCAAGTCTCTTAAAAAAGAAAATGGCAGAGGTATGATTTTGTAAAATTCAGCCCAAGTTCACTTATGGGATTTTTTCAAATTGGCATCCAGCATGAAAAATGTACAAGGAGATCCACACACCAAAAAATAGTTCCCTTGAAATTTTTTTTATTTCCAACAGTGATGTTTCAAGCAGTTAGGTCGGTCAGTGAGTAGCCATTTAAATCGAGGCAGGTGTACACGTGACCCAACTCACCTTGTATTCATTGACAATCATTAACAATCAACAGGTACCGCCTCGAAGGGAGGAAAGACAGCCGTGTTTTAAATTGTCACACTATATCATATATGTACACTTAAACACACCGTGAATACATATACCCATATAAAAATGTATCCCCATACAAAACCTACATTCAATGCACACAAATGATATACATAAACAAATATATACATACACATATACACGTATACACATACACCTACTCATACACAAGCAATTAACACATACACACATATATAGAAACATTCAAACATATACATGCATACCCACATACATTTATACTCATATACATAAACCTACACACACTTGCGTACATATATATATATGTAGACATAAACCTGCACATGCAACGTGCCTACATGCATACAAATACATAACCCCCTACATTCACTGTACATATACATAGATATAACATACTAAGTAGTCAGCAGCACATTGGAATAGAACTTATAAGGAATTAAAGTCCATATATTATTTAATATTGTTGTGTAATAATTATGGTGCAAAGTAACAAGTGTCAATAAAGGATAAAAATAAATCACATGATGCAACAAGGATAGAACAGCAGTATCTTAAACTCTATGTACATTTATGTACAAAAGTTTCTATGTAGAAAATCATGTAGCATTTGCATCCAGAAAATACACACATCACACCAAAATCTGGTATTTTTTTTAAGTTGGGCCTTTACAAACATGTCCTGAAAGTTTTAGCAAAATCCATCCTGTAGTTCTTGCGTAATCTTGCTAACAAACAAACAAACAAACATATGATGACAAAAACATCTGACCAGTGTTAAGAAACCCTCCAGCCACAGAGGGCTCAAATCTGGGCCTGAACTATCAAAGCTGGTCCCAACTCTTTCTCTAACAGCTGTATTCATAAGGAGGTGTCAGGAAAATGACAGGGAAAGTATCCGTATCACGTCGATTTAAGAAAGCCTGGTATTACCCATCACTACTACTTCACACATAATCAACATCTATCTTGTTTTTTGTCTTCAATTTTGCTCTCACATGTGAAGATCAGATATGAAATACTTTCGTATGTGGCTTTATTTTGAGAGGTTAAAAAGCTGAAAACAACACCTTTCATTTTTCGTCACTTTTTAAGAGGTCGTCATCACAAGAACATATAAATGTTTTTGCGTGTACTGACAGAAGAGAGGAAGAAAATGTCTGCGTTTCACCTCCTGAACTTCCAAACACACCATCTCCTTACTCTCCTTTGTTTTACATCTTCTTATTAATCGTCCCATCTCGGCCGATGAGGAGCAACTGCAGCTGGATGTTGAGAAGAAAACCTCTGGCTCCTGGATGAAAGAGAAAAAGATGCAGAGGAGAGCGAGAGCTGAGTGGATGGGTGGAGGAGTTGGGTTTCAGTAGGGGGCAATGCAAGGCTGCACACGGAGAGAGCAGAGAGGAGAGAGCTCAGAAATCATCTTTAATATCTGCTGCACCGCTGGATTTACTGCTGCTTCATTACTGCAGCGGGAGAATCCGTGAAATGACCAAAACATGAGCGTCAAGAGGAGCCGGAGACAAGAGGGGGCGAGTCCAGGGAGAGCAAACGTGAGGCTGGGAAACGTGGAAGAACCAAAAATTCTGGATTCATGATTGACAAAGAGGAAATATGATGATGTATATGATGAAGATGAGGGTAAAAGTGGGAATTAATGCAGGTTTATTTGCACAGACAGTCATTTAAACACCTCCTCTGTGATCTCAGTGTTCATAAAATACTTGTATATTAATATAGTTACCAGCAGATACATAAATCATATATATATGAAGCAAATCAAAAATGGAAAAGTTTTGAATAATCTACTTAAAATGTATCTATTATTGGCCTACAACTGACATTTTCTGTCATTTGTGTTTGTAAAACTGAACATTCACAATCAGTTCACAGCTGGATCAGTTGACAGCGTTAAAAGAAAACAACAAAATTAATATATTTGTAATAATGGATGACAAATAGATAACTTTCTTGCTTTTATGCTGCCTTATTTATCATTCACGTGCTATCTCCTGCCTTCTAAAATCTCTTAAAAACTTTCATTTATTCAACAATTTGCAGCCCAATTTAAAAATGATAAAGTTCCTGCATCACTTTGCAGCTGCATTATTAATATTCAGAAAAAACAAGAAAAATCTGACAGATATAGATAAAAAGTGTTGTTATTATTGCATATTTTCTTGCTTAAATGTTGCCTAATGTGTCCTTCACCTGCTATCCACAACTGACTAATAAGTCCTCATTAAAACTTGCATTAATTCATCAGTTTGTAGCTGAATTATTGAAAATATTCAGAAAAATAAGGCAAAATATGACAGAGATAGATGAAAAACATCGTAATTAATGCATGTTTTGGGTTTGATCTTGCACAGACACTCATTTAAATACCACCTCAGCTTTATTTGTGTTCATGGCTCTTTAGCTGTTTACCAGAAGATTCATATAATAAACATAAACATAGAAAGAGCAAGATGAAAATATTAAATGAGTGGCTTAAATGAAGCGATCACAGTGCACTTTAATATCGTGATCATGCATTAAATCATCATTTTATATAATTTTGGATTGTAAACTGGACTTTTAACATCGGCAGCAGCTGAATAGTTTAACAAAGTAAGAAAACACAACATAAATATCAATAAATCAAATAAATATTTGTATTAAACGGTATAAGCTGGATGAAAAAGTGCATTTTTTTTTGCTTCGTGTTGCCATGAACATTAAGTATTTTTCATTTGCGTGCTGTCAAAAGTCTTATAAATGCCCTTAATCTGAAGTTTATTCTTCAATTTGCACCTATATATATGTATGTATAATCTGAATTTCATCCGATGATCATTTCTGTTGGTCTATAAACATCACCAACACAATTTTAAAATTCCCCATTGAGGATTGATCAAGAATTAACTTGTCTTATAATACATAGAGTTCAAGTTTTGCAGTTTGCAGCTGAATTATTGATGCTAATTAATGACGTTTGGAAAAATAAAGCAGAATATCTCAAAGATGAAGATAAAATGTAGAAATGAATGCAGGTTTTATTGACTTGATCTTGCTTAAACAATCATTTTACTGCCTCCTCTGTGAACTTGATGTTCATGAAGACTCATGATTTTCATCTGTGTATCAGCAAGTCACATATGTGGTAAAGCAAAAATCACAAATGCTAAACAATGTGGCAAAAATGTAGCTAATATGGACATATCACTCATTTTTTGTCATTTGCTTTTGAAACTTAACCTTGAAAACCAGTTTGCAGCAAGATAGTTTTACAGACTTTGAATCAACAACAAATAATTAATATAAATATATAGTATAAATAATGGATATAAAACAGATGAACAAGTGTATGTTTTCTTGCTTTATGTTGCCAGATTTGTCA
This sequence comes from Scarus forsteni, assembly GCA_036419115.1. Lineage (NCBI taxonomy): Eukaryota > Metazoa > Chordata > Actinopteri > Labriformes > Labridae > Scarus > Scarus forsteni. The sequence goes on along the minus strand of JAZDUH010000341.1, from coordinate 18,687,935 downwards.
TTTACATGCACACTACAGTCTAATATAACCTTCAGTTCATGCATCAGCTGTAATCCAGTGTATGAATGATACAGAGCAAAAGTTCTTTGGTCATTCTCAACCCAAAATTTTAGGACTTCTATACCATAACGTGGAAAATTGGTTGATCTCGCAATGTCAGCCACGACTTGAACAACTCTTGAATCCACACTTGGAGTCATTTATCAAAGTGGCATTAATTAATGTCATTGATTACTAGCAAAACAAGTACACTATCTCCCAAAGTCTGGGATCCCTCTTGTTCCCCATTGGATCACCATTGCAATATAATCCCTTTTTCGTTGCGTCATGAACAACATACTCACTTATCAGGCAGTTCTTGATCTGGAAATCCTGGACCTGGGTGTATTTCGCCACCCAAGTCTCTTGAGCCTTGACCAACTTATCCTGACTAAATTATTTCAAAAGACGTGTTTGAGTTATTTTGCTCACGGATGGATTAACAAACACAAACCAGCAAAGCCTAAAGTATCCAAAGTGATCAGATTGAGCCGGTTCTCGCAGGTTCTCTTGGCGTGATCTTGCATTTTGTTCATCAGTTGAAGGCTAAAAGCTTGCATCAACAAACTCTTCCTTTAGCTAGGTATAGAAAATAAAGTAGTGAAATATAAAGAAGTAGAATTTTTACCATTTGTATTCATGTCTGGTCATGACTGCACGTTTTCACGTTTTGATCTTGGAGCCTCGGCTGTGTGTTTGTGGCAGAAAAATCAACATATTAAGAGAAAAACTAGCAAATCGAATAAAAATGCATTTTTAATAAACCTCACCTACGCTTTCTTCCTTCTGCACTCATCAGCAGCTTTTAATCGGACTAAAATTAACATATTCAAATGGTTTTTCTAATGACTTTCATGTGGCAGAAAGGTAATTTCATACGGCAAGAGTGGCCTTCAACATTCATGGCGGTGAAGACAAAAAAAAAACGCTGAGAGCAGGAGGGTAAAGAGATACTCGCCCCGATAAACGGTTTGTTTTAATAAGGTGGCTCCTAATTGGACGTATGGATGTCAACTTTGAACTGTGAGCGCACGGCGGGGGGGCGTGAAAGGCTGGTGTAAATGGCATATCACAGGCTAATGCAGGGGTGGGGACGTGAGGATGGGGACGATGAGGCCACTGTGGGGTGGAGATGGCTGGAGAGCACGAAACGCAGGCGAAGAGCGAAGGGAAGTCTTTTTGAAATTTTATTCTTGAGTACAAAAACAATTAGGACGGCGCAGCTTTGATGTTCACAGCTGCCCCGCAGGTCAGCAGGGAGAGTGTTTCTTTATCTTAATTGAAAAAATTAAATCATTAACCTGATGCCACCGCCTCTGAATGACAAGTCCTTCTCCTGCGCTCGCCCTCCACCAGCAGAAGAAGAAGAAGCAGGAGGACGTGAAGAGGCGTGCTCCAGAAAGAAGAAAGTAAACCAGAGACGGGAGGAGGAGTTAGGGGGAAAAAAGAGACAATTTCAATAAGACAAGAAAAAGAAAGTTTTTAGTGGGTGTAATTTGATTAATAATGCTAAAACGGAGGCTGGGAGGGGGCGAGATAGCAACCGAGGGAACAAATTAGCCGGCACAGCTGGGGAAGGACTCGTTCGGCAGGGTATCAAAGGCTCACAACACCGCCTTTCTCCTCCACGCCTCCGCAAACTCAAATTGAAATTTGGTATCTTGTCATACGAGCCTCAGAAGTGTCCTCTTTTATTGGCTTCTTTTCTCTCTTTTCCTCCCTTAATTTCACTCATTCAGTCTTTATTTTTCTCCAGAGAAGTTGTTTTTAAAGGAAAGATGGCTATCGGGCTTTCTGATGTCTGACTGAGCTGCTTTAATCACGGGCGGGGGGCCTGTTAGGAGGAGGTGGTCACATGACTTGGGCCTCCAGATTGTAGGGGCCTCAGTGTAAAGTCAGTGAGGATGTGCATATATGAAGGTTTTAACATTTAGTTGTCCGAGCTGAACATGTCAGAAAAGACTAGAACTGATCAGAAATTAACACGAAATTCCGATAAAAGGGATCAAATAACAAATTAATTAATTATTTAATGTATGTATTTTTAATCTTTTCTGTTTGACTATGAAATCACCAGTTGATGGTGCCAACAAAAGCCTTGAAATTGCCCCACTACATAAAAGTACCAAAACTATGTTGACATGACTAGACGCTACAGTAAGATTCTGTTCAATGTTTCACTCCTCCTGGTAAAACCTCCTTTGCTTATACTTCCTTTTTTTAACAGACAAGCGAAGTTTATAACTCATACTTTTACATGTTTTGACAGAGCTCTTCCGCCTTCATTGTAAGTGTCATCTAATGGTAGTGTCACGTGTCCTTTTCGGCTGATCTTACGTGATCATCCTGTCAGATTTTGACAGGATTAAAGACACGTCACACTACCATCAGATGACGCTTCTGACGAAGGTGAAAGAGCTCTGTCGAAACATGTAAAGGTATGAGTTAAAAAACCTTGCTTATCTGTTAAAAAAGAAAGTTTAAGCATATTATCCACGTAGACATAATGAACTTTCTCAGACTAAAATCTCCTTTGTTTGGGACTGTTTTACGATGCAGCCTTTTTGCATCAAAACGCCACTTTCCTCTCATCAGCTGTTCAGGTCAGGGCTCTGCAGCAAAGTCAGTTATTAGTCATTGCAGCACATACATAAATCTGCCTCTTCTGAGAAGTAAGATGATGGATCGGTCCAAACAAATGATCACAGTTTTAAAATGTGGGCCTTCGCCAACTTTGGCTTTGCACCATTATGTGACCTGTGATCCGTCCTGCTCCTCAGTTTACACAACATTTTCTCCATCCCTCTGTTTACTTGCGACTCCATCTGCAAAATTTCCTCCTCTGTTATCCTGGTTCATAAAGATATCCTCTTGTGTCCACGACTAACATCACATCATCATCACTCGAGCCCAAATCACTCATTTTTAGTTCAGTTTTTGTGAAGTTAGTGTTTGTTGTTTCATCTGGAGCACGATAGTCTGAGCAGCTGATGAGAGTAAAGCAGCACTTGCTGGTGGCAGCCTTGTCGAGGAAAATGAAGCCTACCTTAAAAGAACAGAACTATCCCTTTAAAGTGAAAATCTGAGAGACAAGAGTAAAATTCTGAAATTGGGTTGGATATTTTTCGGAAAAAAGTCTGAATTCTGGGGTTTAAGAGGGAAATTGGTTAATTTTTCTACATCAGAAGTTAAATAAGTCAGACCTCTGAGAAAATTCATAAGAATGAGAATGTATGGGGTGCTGGTTTGGCGTAGTGGTTAGCACCCCATGTACTTGCTTCTGCCGGTCCAGGTTCGAATCCCGCCTGTGATCAGTTTGCAGAGTGTCTTCCCCTGCTCTCTCTCCCCCTTTCACAAGCCTACCCACTGTCTCTCTCCTGTCAATAAAGGCACAAAATGCCCCAAAACATACATTAAAAAAAAAAGAATGAGAATGTATTTGGAATTCTGCATTTAAATCCAAATTTTGAGGGAAAAAAAACGGATAATTTTGAGATTAAGTCATGGAAAAGAGGACTGAATTCAAGACTGAAGCTGGAAATTTGTGCGAAAAGTCTGATTTCTTAAACTGAATTTGTAATTCTTTTTCAGACTCAAGTCTGGCATTATGTCTTCAATGCAAAATCAGAGGCTGAAAAAAATCTGAATTCTGGGATTGAAGTATTTTAAGATTAAAGTTGGAATTCTAAAATTGAAGTTGAAATTTTGCAATTAATGTCAGAAGTCATAGTAAAATAAAATTAGAAATCTGAGACTGAAGTTAGAAATTTTTAGGACAAAAAGGCTGAATTCTTAAAATAAAGTCATAATTCTGAGATTAAATCAAAAGATTGAGGGAAAAAAAATGAACTCTGGGATTTAAGACAGAATTCTGGTTGATAATTTTACATAAGAGGCTGTAAAAGTCAAAATTCGTAGAGTAAACCAGAATCTTAAAATGAAAAGTCTAAATCCTGGGATTGTAGGGTATTTCATGATGACAATGCTTATCAGAGGCTAGGAAAATCTTTGAATTGAGAAGTTTTGAATTGAATTTTGGTCAATAATGCTAAATCAGGGGCTAAGAAAGCCTTAACTCTAAGATTAAAGTAAAAAATTGAAATTGAAATTGGATTCTTGGAGTAAAGTTTGAGTTTAAAGATAAAAAATAGATCTTTGAATAAAGTTAAAAGTCAGAAAAAGAGAATTCTGAGATTTAGATTTTAAATTCAAGAATAGACAACAGATTTTTTTCTTGTACCTAATTTACAAAAATTCCATGTAGACATGGAGGGGGGCCTTATATCATTTTCTTCCCAGGGGCCTCCAAATTGCTAAAACCTCCCCTGATCTTTATGGATCAACATTTAAAGAAAAAAATCCTGAAAACTGGGCCGGTAAGAAGCTTAAGTGACTCACAAGAAATCAAGTTGTGTACATCGGAGTGAAAACAAGAATAAAATCTGTTAGGATGAAGCGTGGAGATGTTTGATTCTCTGAAAAAACCTTCTGCTCTGTTTACATACATGCAAACCTCCACAGATAAGAGCGCGGCCTGTGCACAGATAGTGAACCAGTGTGTATGTGAGTGTGTGTGTGTGTGTGTTGGGTGGGAGTGGGAGTCGGCTTGTCATAACACATCTAGCGTTTAGCGGGCTAATCGTGGGAGACGACCATGTTGTTTTGATCACCTGTAGTATTACGGCTAATGTAAATAAAGGCTTACACTGGAGGCCTGTCACTCCGCCTGTCTGCTGGAGCTGGGGGAGGGGGGGTGTAGGAGGGAGGGGGGGGTGACCAAGGTAAGAAAAATCACTTCGTCTTATCTCCTTTCCTCTGACCTGAAACAGTCAAACTGCGGTGCGTGAAGTCGCAGAGAAAGGAGCGGGTGAGGAGGAGACGCCGCGTGGTGATGCATCTCCGTCTAATTAGTCCTGATCCATCTGAAGGTAATTACCGTAAATAAAGGAGAACATGGGCAGGAACATTTTTGCTGTATGCTATTATAAAAGATTTCTTTTACCATAAACACACTTAAAGGCTCAACAATCATCCGCTGAATGGATGCTGTTCAATTTTGTTGAATTAAAGCCAATCATCGCCTCAGTTTCCCAGGACCAATAAACTACACATCAACAAATGCACATCGTGATTTATGATGCATTTGAGGTCTAGTGTGTAATCTTGTGATGCGTTCACTTTGTCCTGGTAAAATTGTTGTTTGACTTAGCTGAGAACGTGGTGGGTTGAAATGTAATTTAAAGAGTTGGAAATTTAGATTTCGGCTCAACTCTTTAATAACAGTGTTGAGATAATGTCTGCCTTTAATGTATTAGTCTGTTTTAACTGTAGTATTGAATTAACAGTTTTAATCAGGGTCAAAAACTTGTAAAGTCACATAAAATTAGTCAATTAATTCATTGACCATTTCAGATATCCCCACCAAAACTTAAATTAAAACACGAAAAATGATCAACATCGATATCTTAAAGTCTCACAAACAGGTGATCGGTGGTCATCCAAGAAAAACCTGATCAGGGGAGCATATTTGAATGTCTTTGGAAAAAAATCTAAACTCCCCCTTAAAATAAAATAAAAATAAAATAAATGTTTTAACCATTAAAATTGGAGATAAGAGGTTTAAGCCTGGCAGTTGTGATATACGTCTACAGCTGTCATACTTTATCAACACATAGCCAGTACAGCCAGATATAGTTGTGTTAAAGAGTATTAATAGTGATATATTTGATCAGGTTTTCTTCATAAGCAATAATATTCCAGTAATTTTTTGATATTACAAACTGATCGGCGGGCCACATTAAAGAAGTCGTGGGCAACTAAAGCGATGTGTTCATAAAATGTTTCATTATTTGTGAGTTTTGTAGATTTCTTTAAATACTTTTTATCTTGAAACTTTGTCCATCCTGATCAAGTAAAGCAGCGATCATCAGCTAAATTCGTACACTGGTTAGTCTTGCTCTTGACGTGTGACTTTGGGGGCCATGTTGAAAACAAATATTTTGAATTTCTGACTTGTATAAACATCTTTAAGCATTAAAAGTGAGATCAGTCCCCATCACCCATCCAGCAGGCAGATGCATGGACAGTTTAGACTTCTATTTGTCGGGTTGTCCTGTTTTTAACTGCCTGATGTGACTCATATTTTTATTCTTATGCTCGAGTATTGGCTAATGTTGGCTAACAGGATGTCAATAAAACAGGTTGCACATGAGGTTTTTCCTGTTGAAACTGTTGCAGTAACATTTGTTTTTGGGTGGTGGCATTGACAGTTAAAGTTACGCCTGTGCTCAAAGTATCGATCTGGCAAAATATCAGTCCTTTGACAGTTGTTGTAAGTACACTTTGCTAATGTTAACAGTGGCAGTTCAAGCAGAAGACAAACTATATGATGAAGCACTTGTTCCAAATCTGAACTTAAGTCTCCCAAGTTTCTCAAGATGTAAATCATTTAAAACTCATCTTTCTTCCTTTCTTCTTGTAATAAAAATCAAAACTTGTGGGAAATTCTGTGTAGTCAATGTTCACAATTTGCATGTATTGGGATGCATATCGTATCGTGGCCTCATTGTTTCCCAAAAAACGATTTATTATTTTAATTTCATTCTTTTTTATGGAAAAACACCTCCAAGTGGCACTAAAGCACGAGAATCAAGTTTTGCTTTGTGTCTAAAAATACTTGCCAGAATTGTTTACTTTTATTTCGCATTAAAAATAAATGTCAACAAATTTACTTATAGGACATCCTATAAGTGTCCTTTAAATTCTCTCTCTCAGTCGGCTTGTTTACTTGAGGAGTTACTGCAGTTTTAATCGCACACATTTTTGTCTTTCATTGCAGCTTTGTGTTTTAGACAAGGTGACTGTCGTCGATCAGTTTCCCCTCGACGTCCTTGTAAAATTACAAAGTTATTGACAAAAAAGATAAAAGAAGTGTTAAAATTATAATATTAAAGGGGTTAAATGATTTCAAGAATGTGTTAAAGTACTTTTTGAACATTTTGAGCACACTGCAACAATACCTCCATAGTAATGATAATCGTGATATTTTGGTCACAGTAACCGTGATATGAAATTTTCATACCGTTACATCCCTAGTCTAAATGTTATAGTACTCAGGGGGCCTGACGGGGAGCTTTTAGGGGCCAGAAGTGGCCCCTGAGCCACCAGTTGACAATCACAGAAGTCGAGGCTTGTGATCCAGACCCATTGTCACTCCAAAACCGATCATTATCAGGGTCTTTTTATTTGTTGTTTCCACTATTGATGGTAAAATAAACTGCAGCAGCTTCAGGAGGAGCCTCCGTGCTGGCGCTGCAGTTGGTGGGGAGTGGGTGCAGGGTTCGTTGGCTTTTGCCCTGCACCTGCGTCTTCACCCTCTCATCTGCGGTTACGCTCACATGTTGTACAGTATGTTGCAACAGTCACCTTCAAGGACCAGCAGATGCCTTTTGAGTCAACTTCTGCACATTTAACCATCTGTTAGGAGGGCGAAAAGTCCCACAGTGGAACTTTTTATTTCCATTTCTGTCTCATTTTGCAGCCTCAATTCCTCTCCTTGTGGCGTAATATTACAAGAGCATAGTCTCAGGAGGTAGGAGTGTTACGATATTCTCTGCAGACACAAGAATATTAGGCATTGTGCTGCAGAATGAACATACTTTTAGTTCATCTCGGCGGTGTAATGATGTCTTATAATCCCACTTCCATATCGGCGCCGGCTCCAACAGGCCACACCCATATTTGGAGACCAATATAATGACTTTATATTCAGTTGCACAATATAGTTAGATTATGCTTATTCGTCCCCAATACATAAATATGTCATCTCTCGGGCAAAAGCTCTCGATTGTGCCTTGAATGAGGCAACAGGATCCCGGCGCACAATCATCTCTGTCCACGAGTCTTTCAGAAGTTGAAGGATTTCATACAACACTTTTTTCACCGCCGTCTTATTTTCTCCCTTTTGAAAAGAGAGGGAGTTGGTTATGATTTTTTTCTTCGCCACCCCTCCATACGCCACCCCCACCCCCCCTTTCCTCCTCTATACGGGTTTAACTTGGGCTATTTCAACCCCGCCGGAGAGAAAGTAAATGTGTTTCGAGGCTGCTTTCAGTCTGAGCTGCACAACTTATCTCCCGCTTCCTCTTTGTTATTAAATGCACTGAGCGAATGATCGGCGTTTCTCTAAGGGACACAGTCAAAAAATCTAAATGGGGAGGCACACTCCTTGAATTACCATAAAAAAGGAGGAAGAGGTGTGTATGCGAGTGTGTATTTTTATTTTTTTTCACAGCCTATCTGTGGTTCAGGGGTGGTCCCGACGCCGTTATCGCTCCACCAACAGGGGAATGATTAACATCTAATTTAACCCAATCTCGCGCTCAATAGGCCGCCATTCAAAGCCGCGCATCTATATGTATTTAAGAGGTAATCACTGGTCGGACCCCCGCTCTCACGCTCCCCCCCTCCCCCCTTTTGTGCGGCGGGGGACGGCGCACAAACATATTTCCATGTGAAAGGCGGGCCTCGGCGGTTAGGTTTCTGAGGCAGAATGGCGGCTGTTATTGCGGGCTTGTTTGTGCGAGGGCCTCTCTGAACGTGCATCATGATGTGGGTATGCCAGTGTGTTTATGTGAGAGCTGATGCAGCCCTGTATGGTAACGGTCTCAGGGGCGGCATGGACCACATCAGGCCAGTGGTGAGGCTGGAGGAGCCTCTGTGGAGATATGAGGAAGCAGTTGTGATGCACTTATGGACATTTAGGTTCTGCATAAGGAAGTTTGAATCAGTGTTAACTTTGACACTCTTTTCTTTATCAGTATGAATTTTCGAGCAGAAGGCTTAAAAACGGGAGCTGAACAGGTTAAAATTAAGAGAAAATACCACTGAGGAGTTGCCCTAAAGTTCTCAAGTTTGGAGGTTTTTCAGTGTCAAAGTAGTTTGGTTGAAGTTGTGTTTACATCTATGGATGATCAGAATGCTAGTGGTGCTTTCACATGTTTTAAAGGTTGGATTTGCTCATATTTAGTCAAACATTTGATTGAAATCACAAGCCTATCCACTGTCTCTCTCCTATCAATAAAGGCACAAAATGCCAAAAAAAAAAAAAAAAAAAAAAAAGAATTCCACTTAAATCTTTGGAGCATTTTAAAACATCATTTTAACTGGCAGAAAAAATGTGGTTGTGATGTTTTTCAAGATCCCTTTTTTTTTACATTACACCACCTCATACTTGAATTAATTGTGCTCCATGGTCTCCATCAGTGTTCGTGTTGAAGGCACCTTCTTGTTTTGCTCTAGTTAAAGTATTTTGCTAAAGCATCTTTAAGTTTTAATCATAATTTTCTCATCAAGATTATTTAAATTTTAGTCTAGTTCTAGTTCTATAAATTAAGTCGTCTAAAAAAATGAAGTTTAAAGGTTGAGGGATTTTGTATGTTCCCTTGAATTTCGGAAGTCATGTTTTACACTTGGATAAAACGAAACATCTAATAACCCTTTATTAAATGCTTGTAAAGTTTGAATGTATAAATTAACAAAAACAAGTTTTCACTTATGTGTGAAATGTAATCTCCTTTATTTAGTCTACCTGGCAGAGCATCTCAGTTACAATACCAGAACTGACAACAAACAGTGAACCTGCTCTACATGAATATATCAATTCATAAAGAGAGCAGCTCTGATTGGATCACTCCACAACTTATCCCACCACCACCAAGCTAAGGCAGCTGTGATTGGATGTCCCTCTGAACTCATCCAACCTTTCCACACAACCAAAGTAGCTGTGATTGGATATATTACTAACTTTTTCCCACTTTCTACATGACCAAATAGGTCTGTCAGCTAATGCAGTTTTATTTTTTGTCCATGTACTCTTGTTTTAATTAGTTACTGTCTAGTTTTCATCAAGGGAAAAAAGGTTGTTCAGGAAATCTATGACAAAATAGTTATAGCTCTTTTGGTTGTTTGGAGTCTGGTAGAACTCATTATACACTTCTAACATAGTTAAACAAAACAGTCCTCTACTGGGACCAGAACTATCAAAACTGCAATGAAAAGGCCTAAATGTGTCACTTTTTTATTAGTATAACACCAGTGTATCTCAAGACATGTTTGGTAGAGCCAAACTCTTGATTCTAAAGAGACACATATGTGCACATATACAAATATATACACTTACATCCAGAGATGTATCTATCCAGACAAAGACAAAGGGACAAAAAACAAGAGTTATGATAGAGACTAACCCATGGACGCCCTGATCATAAATCTGACCTCCTGTTTGTGCTCTTTCATGTGCATGTGTGCTTGTTTTTCAGATAATTTTGTGCTGAATGTTTCCCACAAAATTCAAAATGACTTGATACATACTTCTAAATCTGCAGTATGGTTCAACATGTAGAGCTTAAGCATATTTGCTTGCCATTCCATGATTGGGCAAGATGGTGCAGCAGGTAGTGCTTGTGCCTACTCCATTGAAAATCAGAGGGCTGATAACCCATGGCCTTGTCGTTACTGTGTACCCATCTGCAAATCTTCCTCCTCTGTGTACTCCAGTTCATAAAGATATCCTCTTATACCCATGACCAGCAGCATGCTGCCATGTCTTTGTGTGGCCCCGTTTATTGAAAATCATATTACCTTGTGCTATAGACCTCGAGCAGCCCCGCTTCCAAAACCTGAACCATCCCTTCAGTTCAACAGTTTTCCTTGGCTTGTTTTGGTAAAGCAGATAAAAATATAGCAGGGATCCATTCATTTAGGATGACTCAGTATTGTAAGCATGTATGATCTTGTGCATCCTGTTTTTTATTGTGTTGTTGCATGGTATGATGCATTTTTGTTCTTTTCCTTTAACATTTTAAGCTTGCCTTGAAGAACTTTTTTGTTGTTCATGTTCATTTGTGTATTTTAAAGGCCTATCAACAAACGGAAATTGCTCATTTTCACAGGCTGTATATGCTGTATGTAGAGCAGTTTACTTGTTTCATAGCACGAGTGTTAGTAATGACACCCATGCTACGAAACAAGTAACAAGTTCTGGCCCCAGAAACAGTCGCCACCAAAAACCAAGGTCACACTAAGATTTAATTGAACCGCCTTTAGCTTTGATCACAGCACAAATTTGATGTGCTGTTGTTTTGATAAGCTTCTGCAGTGTCACACATTTGTCCCAGATCATAGCACTGCCCCCACAGGCTTGGACAGTAGGCACTAGGCATGGTGGGTGCATCACTTCACCTGCCTCTCTTCTTACTCTGATGCTCCCATCACTCTGGAACAGGGTCAATCTGGACTCATCAGACCACATGTCCTTCTTCCAGTCCTCCACAGTCCAATCTTTATGCTCCCTAGCAAACTGAAGCCATTTTTCTGGTTAGCCTTACTGATTAGTGGTTTTCTTAAGGCTACACAGCTGTTCAGTCCCAATCCCTTGAGTTCCCTTCACATTGTGTGTGTGGAAATGCTCTTACTTTCACTATGAAACACACCCCTGAGTTCTACTGCTGTTATCCTTTGATTTGATTTGGCCAAACGTTAAAGTAATCACAGATCATGATCATTCAGGATTTTATTCCAACCACATTTCTTCCTCGAAGACGATGGTTCCTCACTATCCTTCCAATTTTAATAATGTGTTGGACAGTTCTTAACCCAGTTTTAGTAGTTTCATCAACCTCCTTAGATGTTTTCTCTGCTTGAAGCCAATGATTTGACCAGGCGGTAACTTGTTTTTTTGCCAAGTAGTGTGACGTGGCCATTTTCTTAATTTTGAGCATTATCAAAATATTGAAAAACATCATCTTCACAGCCTATCTCTAGCTGTGAAGATGTTTTTGCTATATTTATAATGCTCAGACTTAAAGACTATTCAGAGTAACTTCATCACTTGTTTTGTATCAGGTTCAATCAAAGATAATAGAAGTTACTGTGATGAATTTGAATCTATTTTCCATATGCTTGACTGCAGCTGCTGAATTTATATCCCGTCTGAGTCTGTGGGAAGAGGACAGATTTAAAGCACTCTTTCATCCTTCTGTCTTTAAATCTACCAGAGGAAGACTTTCAGATTAAAAAAAGAATTTATTTTTTTCAAAGATTGCCTGGACAAAATGCAAAAGGATCAGTGCGAATGGAGTGTGAAGGAGAATCCAGGCCACTTTTGAATGGAGATGAGAGTGTGTGTGTGTGTGTGTGTGTGTGTGTGCAGGGCCACCGAGCGTCAGGTTTAACCCTGGGCGAAGCCTGGCAGAGAGGCTCCTCTTCATTAGACGGAGGAGGGGGCTGTGGAGATCTCTGCGCGGCTTTCTATCAACACAGATTACATGCATGTAGACGCGGTCAAAGCCAGCCGGGGAAAAGAAAGAGGGGGGAAAAGTAAGTGTAAAATAAAGAAGTTGGAATCAAAAGGGTCATGTGCAATCTCAGCAATGGGGGTGATGACAGCTTTGCCTCACACCTGAACTGTATTATGCATTCCATAATCGGACAGACCTGCACACGCACACACTCGCACGGTGACCGATGGCGGCAGGGTTGTGTTGGGTTTCTCTGACAAGGTGAACTTCATGCATCGTGTGCATGATATATAACTCCAGAGTGGGGAACAAAAGGCCGACCAGACAGAGCGAGGAAGAAGGGGAGAAGAAGAAGAGGAGCACTTCTCTTCTTTCTTCCTCTCTCTCCGTCTGTCGCTCGCGGTTTTGTCTCCTTCTGGCCGAGTGACAAAGGCGGTGAGAGGTAGGTGACCTTGGTTTGCGTCCCATCTTTTATGGCAGTACAAAAACACAGGGTCAAGTCTGTTCAGCCGACGCTTTCTATCTCATTTGGGGAGATAGAGCAGGAAGTTATTCTCTCGTACAGCGTTCAGGGATGAGTAAAATCATATTTCATACAAAAATGGAGGGAATTTTACTGCCAGAATTTGGATTCTTCACTTTTCTTACAAACTAATGGCCCTTTTCCATTAGCCCGACTCTACTTGACTGGACTCTACCCGGCTCTACTCTACTCGCCTTGTGCTGCTTTTCCATTAGCCCCAGTCGCCCGCCCAAGGGGTGCAGTATCGCTGTAAACAGCTGAGCGGCACTGCGTTGACGTCATTGTGAGCGCGACACAACAGTCTGTGGCTTTTTGTCACAAACCAAGTAAAAAAGCAAAGCAGGAGAAGGCTGCAGCTGGCAAGAAGAAATAACCCTTGAGAAGCACAGGAGAGTTTTGGAAGCTTTACGACAGAATGAAGCCGAGGACGAGAGCAATCAAGCTGCAAAGAAAAGACGTATGAGGGTAAGCTAATGGTAGCTACCGCTGGCTTGCTAGGTCGTTGCGCTCATGACTCATCGATGATGACATTGTCTGACCAATCAGTAGCCGGCAGTCTGGCTCGCTTGGAACCAGAGCGGAGTAGGTACCAAAACTAGCTTGTTTTAGGAGGTACCAGGCTAGTGGAAACACGCTGCAAATCAAATAGGGCCGAGTAGAGTAGGGCCAAGGCGTGCTAGTGGATAAGGGCCATTAGATGAGTCCCCATCAGGCCTGAGCTCAAAATATCAATACAGCAAAATATCGTCAAGCACGTCTTGGGGATATGTGAATTGATACAAATTCTACAGAATCAATATGGCCTCATTGTTTTGACAGTTGTTGTCAGTACACATTAGACAATGTTAGCAATGGCAAAGCTAAAAGTAGAAGCCAAGCTACACAATGAAGCACATGTTCCAAATGTAAACTTAGATCTACCATCTTTGGAGACCTGAATTTAAGTTTCTTAAATTGCAGAATCATTTAAAACTCATTCTTGTTCTTTTTCTTCTTGTGGAAAAAAACAAAACTTCCAAGATCTGCATCAGTCTCCAGATCAGCCCCATAATCACCTCAACCTTGAGCTGCATTTTCTGAAAATTTTATCAAATCTGTTCAGAACTTTTTGAGTTTTTTGCTCATAGATGGATAAACTAACAAGGAAACAAACTATTAACCTGTGAGAAGAACATCCCCCATGGTGAAGGTTAAAAAGGGTCCCCATTCGAGAAGGGGAATGGCAGAGGTCCTCCTTGGCAGAGGTTAAAGCCCCTTGGCAACAATGATCTTGAGATGTTAAAGTCACTAAAAGAAGTTTTTTTCTCTATTTTGATGCTAAGTTCAAATTTTAGTAGGTCATTTTAGCCATTACATGCCTGAATGCATCAAGTTGCTGCTGTGTGACTGGTTGATCAGTTGAACAGGTGTACCTAATGAAGTGGCCATTAAGAAGACATGAAAACCTCATTCAGACTGAGTTGTAAACTGTAAGTTTGTGACCCTTGTAGTACCCTGAATACCGTTTACCATTGCTGTACTGGAGAATCCTACCCCTTACACCTATTTCAGTCAGTCACATAGCATGCTAGTCAGCTATGTTGCTGTTTTTGGGCTGGTCCCATCGTGTATCATGGTAAAAAAAATACAAGGTCAGGTTCATATTGGTGCCATTCAGGATTTTAATTGACTCCCTTTGTTTAAGAGGTTTAATTCCGTGAAGGCAGTGCGGACATTCATGGCACCAAGCAGTGACAAAAATAGCAAAATGCCAGAAGACGGAGATGAAATACCCAGAATCCTTCAAAAATATCCCATATCCTTGATTTTTTTCCCAGAAACATTTGGCTGCATTTTAAGAAAAAAGCGAAAGAGAGAAGGGAGCAAACTGTCCATTAACCAAAAAAGCAATTTCTGCTGGTGTGCGCCTGGCTGCTCCGGGGTTCCTGGCCGAGCTAATCGCCTTTCATTACAAGTTTCCTCCCCAGCCAATTAGAGACAGGTCTGTGGCCGTCCGGCCCGCCGGCCCACCGACAAACACGCTTTGATCACTCTGTGTTCACTGACACACGTCTAATGACCAGAGGAGAGCGGGGAGCAGCCTGTGCTCACACATACAGTAGCTGAGCACTCAGAGGCTGCTGCAGAGGAAATACAAGCTCCAGAATCCAGCATGTTCAGAACAGAGACGTTTTCCTGTCATGGAAGTATACAGCTCGTGGTTTGGCATAGGCCACTGCCATGCACGTTCAATTTGACAATCTGTGCCAGTGTTCAAATCTTGGTTTGGTCTTCATTGAAGACAAAGAAGGTCAAAAGCTGGAGAATATTTGAAATTTCTTTAAAGCAAAAACTTCAAATTCAAGCAAATAACGTGTGTGTGCAAGGAACTGTGGAAACGTTTCTTACATACAAGTTCAAAATGAGAAAAACTGCAGATAAAAGTGAAAATGAAAGAACAGAATGTAATAAATAATAGAATTCAATTGATTGAATAGATGGAGAGAAATAATAAAATAATGTTAAATTAGAATGATAAAACAAATTTAAGTGTATGATTCAATAAAATGTGTTAAAATGTAAAAATGGGGAAGAAGTTTGTCAAAAAGTAAGATTAAAAAGGTAGTTTGCCCTTTATATAGCTGACAATCTGTGCTGTAGTTATTTTTATTGTGGGGAGTCTTTAACCCTTTCATTCACAGTGTCACCTACAGTGGAAAGATATTTATTTTATATTTTGGACCATTTTAGGCTAACCATGTCCAAACTATCAGGTGGTAAACACCAAAACTAAATTCTCAAGTTTAAAAAAAAACATGATCTTTATGTCTTTTAGTTCATTTTGAGATAATACATCATAAATCCAAAATGTCCAACAATGAGGGATATGCACCACACCCTCCAGGATTAAGTGTTAAATCCTTCTATTCTCAAAGAATTAGCCATAAACTGTAATTCAATGAGATAAAAGGAACATTTTTACGCAGATTTTAAAAATGTTTTTATTCATCCGCGACTGAAAATTAATCTGTCCACTCCATAGGACATTATGTAGTAAAAAGTATATTCTGTGTATTATGCCTGTATTCAGATTTCACCTAATTTAATATTTTTTATGTTTTAAATTGAAAGTCACACGTTAATAGTTAAATTAAACTGTAATATTAAATGTACTTGGTATTTTGGATTTTATTTTGTATACTTTAAGTAAATGTAACAAATATGTGTTTGTGGATCTATATTTAGTTCCATTGAATTATTATTTATTTATTAAAGGTGTAGTCAGCGATCTTCTAATCTTCTAATCAAATGCAGTATTTGCCAAAATCACCGTATTTCTCCTCTCCATCCACAAGATGTCACTACTGAGAGCATGTTGAAAAAGTCCGGCTTCAATACACAGCCTTGGCTCTGAATTTCAGCAGGTAAATACTGTGGCTCGGGCCGAGTTACCAAAACAGAGTACACCCCCCCACATCCAGGGGGCGATCATACTCATGCGCAGATCAGACAGAGGGGGCAGGGGGAGTCGTAGGTTGAGTAGCGTGCGCAGTTAGCGTAAGAGAGAGATACATTTAACGTGAAGATTATTTGATTTATTAATATCTTGTAAGGTTAAAACAGCATTCCTCTAATTATAAGTATCCTTCCCTTTAACAGTGAAACCTGCCGTACCCCGCTCTACAGCAATTTGACTGGTCTGAATATCAGAGGAGGGTTTATCCTGTGATTGTCTGAGAGCTAATTCAAACAAACAAAACAGATTACTGAAGACATTTTAGGAGCACAGATGCTAAATTTCACTCTAAATATGTTGATATCCGTATTCAAACCCAATAAGCCCTAAAAGAGGCTGCAGTGAGTCTCACATGTAATCACATGCCCACACACACTCACACTCACAAAGAGGCAAACCCTGGCTCCAAAAATTAGAAAACACGGCCTGTAATTAGCAAATTAGACTAAACAGCAGCTTTAAAGCAGCCCCCTTTCTTCTGCTCTCAGAGGATTTAGTCCTGGTCAGCACGCCGGCTCGCACATTCCTGCCATACATCAAATACTTCAGCCAGTGTGTGTTTGGGATAAGGTGGAGGTTCAGGTGAGCTGCTTCTGTTCCTCCTGCCTCTTTAATCATTTACAGTATTTATTGCTCGACCTTTGGCCCTTGCGGCTGTTGTTGGCTTACAATGCCATCAGACGGGATGCCGGCTCCTCTGATGCATGACTCCAGAGAGGTTGAACAAGAGCAGAGGGAAAGTAAACCTGTGAGAGATACACAGACAGATAAAGAGAGAGGGTTTAATATTTACAGAGGAGCCAAGGATTTAGCCAACATGGACTTAAAGAGGAATTTATTCAACCAGAGCTTCAGTTTGGAGAGAAGTCCAGAGCTCAGCTTTTAGCTGGTTTTAACAGATGGCATCACATCACTCCTGTCTTTACTTCTCTCCACGGTCTTCCTGTCAATCAATCAATCAGTCAATCAATCAATCAATCAATCAATCAATCTTTAATTGTATAGCGCCAATTCATAAATAGTGTTATCTCAAGACACTTTACAATAGAGCATAAAGCTCTTCATTTATGGATACACATATATACATAGATACATGCTTAAAATACACATATCCATGTTTATACGAATATACATCCAACACCCAACATGAATCCATATAGCCAATCATGAATCCCTCCATCATGGAGGCAAGAAAAAACCTTCTGTTTAGCGGCGGGGAATCTTGAATGTGGATCTCAGTCTCATGATGAACAGCAAATCCACACGATGCTGTGTTGGGTGTGTGGGCGAAGGAAGGGAAGTAAGAGGAGACAAGTGGACTAAAGTAAGAACTAAGGTTAGTGACAGATCCATGGACCCATCATAGACCTGTCATCGTCAAATTTGTTTCTGCTGCAAGCCTCTGGAGATGCTACGTTGTTTTTAAGATTTTACTGATCTAAAACCTTGACAGGTCTGGCCCCAATGTACAGATCTGAACTATATACTGAGCCAGTCCGCAGCCTCAGATCATCAGGTGTTGGGTCTTCCTGGCTGTTCCAAAGTGGAGGCTTTAAGCCTAATTCATACCAAATGCAACTTGGGCAACCTCCATGCAAGGTCAACAGATGCGATCTGGGCGACTTGGTTGCGTTACTAGGTCTCCAAAGCCAGTCAGCGCTGTGTGGATGTGTAACAACACCCCTGATGACTGTTTTTATTCCCACTCACAAAGCTACAATCCCTGTCCGTTTGGGAACATTAGTGAGTGAGTACATTAGTTTGGCCTAGACGGGACTGCAGAAAACTCCCAAGTGAAGGTGCTGACAGATGATGCTGCTGCAGGGCATCAGCTGCAGTGTTTTGTGGTTGGTAGGCGAGTGAAAAGGATACAGTTGGAATAATGTCAACCTATTATTTGATTTGTTATGGTCACAGTGAAACTGAAACAGGTGTGATGTCACTTAGCAATGTAATGCGACAGTGGCCACATGAGCCATTTTTGGACAGGTGATGCGATTTGGGTAGATGAGGCGATCTCAATTGTCAAGTCATGTTTTTTGTGTTAACAGACTAAAGGTGATCAAGCCTTTTCTGTCAGGGCTCCTTGACCTTGGGCCTGCTTAGATGACAACAAAACATATGAAACTGAGTTTTTGTATGTTCTGTTTACATGAGAACAGTGCCCAAAGTGCCTGAACCCACAAACTTTTGCGACCCAGTCCTGAGTAAAAAGTTTTGAAAACATTTTGTTGTCATCCACGTGTAAACAGGAATCTCCATTGTCAGGGAAAACGGTGACACGTCATATACACAGTCCTAATTTGGATAAAGGTAGCGTACGCACCATGTAGCAACAACAACAGTTATGAGCAACTACTGATCAACATGTGCGCTGCTAACTGTGCTACATTAAAATACCTTCTTCTCTGTTACTCATGTGAACATCTTGACATTTTAACCTGTACTAATGTATATTCCTATAGTACTTCAGTTGCCTCCAGTTTACCATTTTTACCTCCGCCAAGGAGGTTATGTTTTCGGGAGAGTTTGTTTGTCTGTCGGTCTGTACGTCAGTCTGTCTGTCTGTGAACAAAATAACTCAAAAAGTTATGGATGGATTTTGATGAAATTTTAAGGAAATGTTCAGCATGGGAAAAGGAAGAACTGATTCGATTTTTGTGTTGATCCGGATCAGCGTCTGGCCGCCATGCCGAAAAATGTGATTTTTTGTGACTAACTACTGAACTAAAATAGATATCATTATGAATCCATTTGCTAATGGTATGTTTTCATGGTCAAGGAATCTAAATATTTTGATGAAATAAAGGTAGGACTAATATTTTTGGTCAAAATCACAATATGGCTGAGGACTGTGGTGCTGACGGTGGTCTGCACTCTCCGAGTGCTTTTCTAGTCTTTATTTTTGTTGCTTTATTTTATATGAACCTCTGTGCCTTTGCCTTTGACTCTTTTGTTCTCTGTTTGACCTGATTTTTGATTAATTGTCTCCAGAGTTCTGCCTTTTCTAAGCACTTTGTGAACATCTGTTTTTAAAGGTGCTGTATAAAATAAATAATGATCATTACCTTACATGCACATTCATCCCTGTAGAAGTGCAGAAATAGGCTCATCATACTTTTTTTCTAAGTCTTAAAGTATCATTTATTCATGTTTAGCCTCCATGATTTAGTGACCTTTGCTGTATTTACAGACTAGGAACTGTAGCCATTATTAAGACACTGTGACACACACATGTATCAGGAAGATTGTGTTTGAACCTGTCACATATTTATGCAACAACAGCACAGTTGGAAGCCAAAGTTTGTTGTCTGCACACATTAAAGCTGCTAAACTGGAGACGAGAAATATCTCATGTTGTGGGACAGAGTGTTTGGACACAAACACGTGGCAGCGATGGAAACGGAAAAAACAAAAGTGTGTGTTGCCCTCATGACCCCGAAGAGAAGTAACGGTTTTCTTTGGAATGAGATTTTGAAGAGTTGACACAGTATTGGTGTGTTCCAGTGGATCTCAGAAGTGGGATTTTCTGAGTTGTACATTAGATGGGTCACTGGGAGCGCCAACTTTGGTTGGAATTCCCACTGGCAAGTCAGACTCAGGGTACTCCAACTTCATTCACCAGCTCGTAACTGGGAAATGTTTTTTTAATGTATTTTTTAAATTGTATTTTTTTTGTAAAATATGCACTCTTCAATAATGAAATGAAAACAAAACATGTATCAGCAGTGAGTTGGGACTGTATTATATCAAAGTGTAGGACAGGGTAGGCTGGTTGCATCGATTCTCACGCTGACATTTCCTTGTTTCCAAGGTCAAGTCATGATGTAGTTCTGTTGTGTCTTACGTGATGCCTTGTTGCTTATATCCAACAGCAACAAGACTCTGAAACAGGAGTTTAATGCAGGAGTTTCATAACTGGAATGTGAACGAGATGAAGTTACAGCCACAGATCAGAGAGGAGAAAAGCAGGGTGGCTTAGCTTAGCTTAGCATTTATGACAGGAAATGGGGTCTGGTGCAGCAGAATGGACCAAAAACCCTCCTGTTAGCACCTCAAAAGGCAAAAAATCATATCTTCTTTGTTTACCTAACCCGGATATAAAAACAGGGATATCATCCAAACAGGAGCTTCTGAAAGTGTAAATTCTGCCCCATTAACAGAAGCACATTGGACATCTGTGATTGATTTTGTACATGCACCCCTGCATATTTATGCATTACCAACAGTGTTAAATCTTGTATTTGACAAAATGAGCACTTTGGAGCTGCCTCATGCCTCTTAGTTGTGGTTTTAGACTAAAATGTAGAGCAAATTAAAATAAAAAAGAGCACTTTCCATAATAATGACTCAAACGTGTTTCATTTCAAATATAACATTATGAATTCCGAGTTAAATAGAAAGTGAAAGATTCATTTTACTGATTTATATCAAGTTCAGTGACTCTGGTATATTCTTATTTTTGTGTCCTGTCCCTTTCTGTGCAAGAAAAAAAACATTCAAGTGTCTTTCTGCATAAATTATACTTTTTTGAAACAAATAAACCTGCTTTTACACTTAATAAACAAACTGTAAATCTTCACAGTTCATTAAAAATCCATCATAAAGATCGCTCCAGCAAACCAAACGGTGATTCAGCTCAGTGTCATTAAAATGTTCAAACTTCTGGTGCTGGTTAAAAAAGCTCATTTATTTGATTTTTGCAATATTTTGTAAAGTGTTACAATTTCAGTTAAGTGGATTAATCATGAAACAAATGACTTGAAAAGACAGGGGAAGCGTGTGTGTGCGTGTGTGTGTGTGTGTGTGTGTGTAGGAATGTCAGGTGTGTGTCTGTAAAGCCGCTGTTTATGTTCGTACCCAGGTCAGCCCCACAGGTATGTTTCAACCACAACATTACCTCCCATTGACCCCCTTAATGGACAAGGTGAGCGAGCAGTCAGCGGAAGGAGTGACGCCCCTAAAACACACACACACGCTGACACACACCCCGGCCTCGAAACTACAAGCCAAAATACCGACATTAATCTGAAGTTGGACACAAACCTGAAATTACTGCCTCTCAAGACCAATGGAGTGTGTCGGCGGTTTTTCTGCCCCGCTGGCAAGGATGAAGGGAACGCGGGGGAATGAAGGAGTGAAGGTATGGATGAAGGAGAAGAGAGGGAAGAGAAGTGACCCAGCAGAGCTCAGCAGCATGGATCCAGGAGTCAAAATTCCTTCATTTGTTCCATAGAAGACTTCGTTATTCGTCAGGATGCCAGAACCATCCGAGATCTGCCATGGGCTACCTGAATGTGCTCCCAGGCTCAGATGACACTATCCTGGTTTATTTAAAATATCAGGATGAGAACTACACCACCCACGATCATAGAGAGTCGTGATGGCACACTGAATGCCCTTACGCCATGGAATTATAAACTACCTCTGCTTGATTTGCTTTTCAGCTTGAAGAGTTACAATAATTTAAAAATTGTTCTAACCAACAAAGTGTTGAAAAAAAGTCTGTGGATGATAAAAAAAATGCACTAAAGTACTGTTTGTTAGGTCTGTTTGAAGAATAACTACACTACCCACAATCCTAGAGTCTCAAAAAGCCCCCTCTGATTGGTAAATCGCGCAAACATGTAATTAATGCAGTTTTAAAACTTTAATTCTATATATTTTTTTTTTTTATGTAATATGAAATTTAGATCACTTCATCTTGGAGGCTTGGTTAACAATTGTGCTCAGTTTGAGGACAATTCTTTACAGAGCTCTGGAGATATTTGGTTCTCAAGCAAAGAGAAGTGTATTACGCAAAGTGACCATGACCTTAAGGCTCCAAAATTAAGTCAGACGAACCTGAAGTCAGAGTGCTAAATTTTGATAAAATCACTTGATGCATTTTGCAGATATTTATAACGTTTACATGAGGACTTTAATTCCCTTTAATTCAGAATAAAACCTAAATCCTCTTTAAAAATATTAAAAATGACCATATAAACAGCTAACCTTACATGCCAGATGGACAGTTTCATATTGAAAATATTTCACTAATCCATCTGGGGAGGAGCCCTGTGAAAATGTTTTCAGGGGCAGAACCTTCAAAAACAACAGCTACTTGTGATTGGTAGATCTTTTGGTTCAAAACACTCATCGCGGACCAATCCATATCAAGCACCGCTGCTATGACGTTGCATATGTAGTGGCTAAACGTAGCGGCTAACGGTTAGCCATTAGCTGCTACAGCTAATGGCAGTAAACAACAACAACAACAGTAAATGGCCGTTAGCCGTAGTGGCTAACTGTTGTTAGCTGCTACTCACTTCCTGTTGTTGTCACGCCCGGAGTTCCCGCTGCTCCCTCCTCTCTTCCCTGATTGGGCCGTTTAGCATTTAGCCGAGTGAAACCATTGGACAATGAAGGCTGGCAAGACGGAGATGCATGATTTCAGAATCAGGCAGGTCTGTCTGCTCTGCAAGGCTAGCAAACAGCTAATTCCAAATAAAACTTAATTCCAAAGTAAGTGGCTGGTTTATTCTGATTTTAAATCTGAATTAAATAATTCTATGGTCATGTTTGTGTTCATTTCACTTTAAATTAATGACAGTTGTTCTGGGCAGGCTCGTTCCCTTGTCCTGTCATAATGATTCGCAAGTTGCTGACGGGAACAGGAAGGCCGCCCGAAGCAAGCGTAGGATTCGAGCCGAGACAGTTTGTCTAATTAGAGCCTTGGAAGGTTTGAAAATAACGAAAAGTGTGAATGGACTTAAGCATTAAAATGTGGACTTTTTTAGAGCTGTAGTGCCCAAGTTTGACGAGGTTTCCCTAACAGAGATGCCGAACTGAGTTTTTCTTCCGGTAGACGTCACTACGTCACTACGTCACTACATCACTACGTCACTACGTCACTTCGTCACATCTGCCCCTGTCCAATCAGAACTATTCCCAACCCTCAGGCCTTGAATAAAGGCTAATTAATGTGTTTACCATGTAGATCTCAATTCTGTTTTCCTATTTCCATGTAAACACGAAGGTGAAAACTTTAATTCAGAATTATTTAATCCTGAATAGTTAATTTTGAATTAAAAAACATCATGTAACCGTGGCCATTGTGTTTTCAACAAGGAAAATAGTTGTTTCTAAACAGGTACTCAAAGTTTGAAAAAATCAAGTCAGTTAATCCCCACGTCAGACTAGGTGTTTGTGTTAACTTAAAATAAAAAAATCCCTCAGACAGTAAAAATTAAAAATATAATCTTCAACAAACAAGGGGAGATGATGAGTTACATTGACCTGTGACTTCGAAGTTTAAATCACTTCATCAGGGAGTCATAGTTAATAATTGTGCTTAGTTTGAGGACAATCCTTCATGGCACTTCATGGCACCAAGATATTGGTTCTCAAGCAAAGAAGAGAGTGTTGACAAGTGACATGAATTTTGATCTACAAAAGTCAATCATGTTTTCCCAAATTTAGGGAACATATTTGTACAGATTTTGAGGAAAATCTACAAAAGTACTCAGGAAGGGTAGAGTGCAATACAAGTGACAACCATGGGAAACAATAACCTCCACTTTTTTACCTATATCTCCAAAGTCTGATGAGTTAATCCTTGTGTCAGGGTGGACATTTGTGCCAAGTTTAATGAAAATCTACCTTAGCATTCTTTAGATATTTTTCACCTTTATGGCATAAAAGTACTGATAAATGGGTTTTCCATTACTGTCAACGGGGTAAAAAAGCAGAAAAGAGACAAATCAGATCCTTGGAGGTGTTTTATCACAGAAAAAGGAGAAGATTTGGTCATTCTAAGGAAAATGTCTTCTTATTGACGACATTGTGTTTGTTTAAATTGCCACTTCATAACAGAACACACACACACACAGGCCTCTGCATGCGCACACACACAGCGATGATTACCATACTCCATATTACTGGTGTACAGA
Source organism: Scarus forsteni (assembly GCA_036419115.1). Classification (NCBI taxonomy): domain Eukaryota; kingdom Metazoa; phylum Chordata; class Actinopteri; order Labriformes; family Labridae; genus Scarus; species Scarus forsteni. The sequence continues at coordinate 18,663,647 of JAZDUH010000341.1, read as the reverse complement.
TAACTGCTCGGCTCCCATGGGCCTGCCAATCCACTGTAATCCCTCAAACACTCTGAATTTTCATTTCAAACAAAAGCTCAACCGCCAGAAGACACAAGGAAGCATTTTGTCGCCTCCTCTGTTTTCTTTTTTCTCCCTCTCCCTCTCTTTCTCTCCCTCTCTCTCCTACTCTACCCGGCCTCATTTTAGTCATCCTCGCCGTCGTCTCCGGGCTTCTTCCTTCCTCGCGTTCCAACCACTTGTTCCCCCGTCTGTGTTTCTCTGAATTTGTGAAATTCAATATCAGAATGATAAATGATGCTTGCTCTAAACACAAAAACAAGCCCTGATTTGGCTGAGAGTGATATTGGACATAATTCAATATTTACCATAAATACGATTTCATCCCCTGGGCGGACACAAGAGGCCTCACGAGAGAGGAGGTAAAATATCCTCAGGTAATAAATGCAGGTGATCAAAGAGAAGGGGGAGGCGTGCTTCACATTCCTGACTCTCTGTATGGTAATGCCTGTTATGAGCCCTTTGGCCTGTTATACCTTACCTCATCTTCTTTAACCCGAGAATAAATGCTGATATGACACCGTGGACCACTCTGAACAAAAGAGGGGAAACCACAACAGAGACAGGTGTTCTACCTTTTATTTTAAACAGTTTTTAGGATTATTGAATGTAATTTTACCTTTTATAAAAATGTTGACGTTAATGCTCCCTTCTGCCATTAGAAACAGGAACTAAAGAAGCATCAAAAACCTCGACTTAGGACTGATAGAAGTGCATTATTAATGAGAATGTGTGGCATCTTAGGGAGGAAGTCCCCAAACGTTGCCATGCTAAAGACCCCTATATAGCATTACTGTCTCACACCCCGTCCACATAAAAATGCAAACTTTTTTTGTTAAACTGCCTCTGTAAAAATGGCATTGTTTCAAGAAATCCACATGCTAAAACTGAAAATGCTGTAATACACGTACCAGGCCTGTAAGTGGTGCTGTGACACTGCTGCAGATATAGACAAAAACCAGAGAAGAAGACATAGAGCATTTAATCTGTGTGGCAGATAAACACCTGAAAACGATTTCTGATCAACGCATTAATTTGTCATGGCAAATGTTCATAAAAAGGCCCAATTTTCGTAAAATAAAAAGAGCGGACTTTAGTTAAAAGGTCTTAATTTGGTAGAAAGGGCCTTATTTGTAAAAAGGGTCAATTTGTTTGTAGAAAGGGTTGTTCGTTAAAGGGGCTGATTTTTGCAAAAAGAGCCAGTTTATGTTAAAAGGGATGATTTTCGAGAATAGGCCACTTTCCAGAAAAATAATCAATTTTCAGAACAAGGCCTTATTTCCGTAAAAGGGTCAATTCTATCATAATAAGGGTTTAATTGTTGAAAGGGTTGATTTTTGCAAAAGAGCCAATTTCCATGTAAAGGGCAAACTTTCGTGAAAAGGGCCAGTTTTCATCAATAGGGTCACTTTTCATATTAAGGGCCCATTTTCGTAAAAATGCTTGATTCATTAAAAATGTTGATTTTTGCATAAATAGTCAATTTTTGTAGAAAGGGATCCGTTTTCAAAAAAAGGGTAAATTTATTTGTAGAAAGGGTCTTTCATTGAATGGGCTGATTTTTGCAATAAGAGCCAGTTTACGTAAAAAGGGCAGATTGTCGTGAATAGGGCCAATTTTAAGCAATAGAATCAATTTTCAGAACAAGTCCCTATTTTCATAAAGGGGTCAGTTCTTAAAAAAAAAAAAGGTTTAATTGTTAAAAGGGTTGATTTTTGCAAAAACAGCCTATTATCGTTGATTTGTTCGTAGAAAGGGTTGAAACTTAAAGGGTTGAACTTCGCAAAAAGGGTCAATTTTTGTAAAAAGGGCCGACTTTGGTACAAGGGGCCAGTTGCGGTTGATAATGTTGAAGGAATGCTGTTGTGCATCCCACATTAATCTATTCATTCATCTATATTCTCTCTCCCTACTCTTGGAAACAGTGCCAGTAGCTGCCTGAACGGCTGATTTCTCCGCTTACCGTTCTTCAGTGGTGAGACTTGCACACCTTAGCAGGTCCCTAGTTTAAAGGAGTAGTTCTAATTTTAGAAGTGGGGCAGCTCGATCCCATGGAACAAGCAAATAAAACTGCCAAAAAAGCACCTGGCTTGCTCTGCCCTAGCTGAGTATGGATGCTAGCTGAAATAGGGTGCCACAGAAGCCTTGTAAATGCTACATTATTAGGGTAACACTAAATTGAAAAAAAACCTTGGCTCAATTAGATGTTACAATACCATGTTCTAAGGCAGTTATATTTACCAGTGCCATGGGCCTCAAGCAACCTCACCCCAAAAAACTGTCAACTATCCCTTTAAATATACGGGATAAGTTGGATTTCTCTTTTGTTCTGGCATATTTAACATCACTGTATGATGTCACTTGTGTCTGTCATGCTCAGTGTGCCCCAAACCCCCTAAAAGGCCCCATTTTTACCCACCATTTTACTTTTATTTTCACATCACGACACTCAAGACTCAAGCAGTTAAGGCCCTTCTCCGTGGTGACTGACAGGTGAGCCAGTGAAAGTGATAACAGGAGACAAGAGCCATTACAGGGAGGTGGCAGAGATAAGCTCATTTAAATTGGATATTTCCTTCATTTGACAAAAACGGAGAAGAAGAGGAAGCTGGAGAGCAGGATAAAGACGGGGGGGCATGTTTGATGGGGTAAATATGCAGCGTAGTCACTTTTTCCTCCTTAAGTAAGTAAGACTATAAGCAGAAAACCCTTGAAATGAAATCTGGATGGTGGAGGACCGAGGGAAGCATCATGGTGGCGTTGCAGTGTTGAAGCCTCGCTGTGTTAAGCCTCTTAGATTACAAAACACTTTGGCTGCGTGTGCACGCTACTGCCATTTAATTATCAGTCAAGATTCAGAGCTTGTGTGCAGACACAGAAATTCACGTTCAACACAGAACATTTGCTGCTTTCAGGCTGCAAAGGAGGATCTGAGTCTGCAACTCAACAAGTTAGGGCCCTGCAACCACAGAGTCACTTCAAAACTTCTGATTTTAAGGTGAAGCAATGACTCATTACTGAATGGGAGGGAAACCTGCAACCTACAGAAATGTCAAAACTCTGTACTGATTCTCAACAGTTTGTGTAGAGAATGAAAACTGTCGATCTAAACAGGATCCTCTGTAGTGTTGAACACTAATTAAAGCAGGAATAGAAGCAGATCATAACCTACTTTGCACAAAAGAGCCAGATTATATTAATGCCTACCTAAAGTTGGAGACCCAACCAGAGCTTAAAGGATGAGAAATATTACACTTTAATTTCTATATTAGCTGCATGGGGCTTTATTACAATGATTAAATTTTTTTTCAAGAAAAAGGAATCAAATATAGCTCACATTTTCTTTGTGACAACATATAGCATGAAGGTAGCCAGTGCTTCCATTAAATCTGACCTGTATGAAGTGAAATCATCATTTAAAAACGAAAAATCTCCATCAAATGGCTGCCCATGATCAGTAAAACGATCCCTCAGAATCTAAACTTAGCTTACGTGTTTAGGTAGCATATCACCTGTGCTGCTTCATGCTGAGGAAGAACTTTATGATGTTTCAAAAAATGATTTGAGCCTTTTAAACTATCAGTGTAATAGTTATGAACTAATGCTCTTAGTTTTTCTGTCTCTGTAAGTTTTGGATTGTAAGATTACGCATTAGTAACAATCCTCATCCACAAACAGCTCAGCTGCTGTAGTAACTGAATACTGAGTGGCACAAATGTTAAAACAATACCTAACATTTGAATGGATGCTAAAATACCAAGCTAAAGAATATTCTAGTAGCTTTATGATCACAATACCACAAATATTTGCCAATTAGTAGAAGCCTGCCAGCAGGATTTCACTGGCATGTGCCAGCAAGCTGAGGCATGCCACGAGAGATGGGCAACATCAGACTTTTTCAAATCGATGCAATGCTAATACTTTTTACTGTGATTTTTAAAAATTTTATTCTGCCAGTAATACCAACATCTCCTTTAAAACATGCAGAATATTTATAAATTTGATGTTTTTTATTGTCCAAAAGCACATTAAGGAAACAGTTAGTCTAGACTCTAGATGATCAGGTCTTAAGGTGAGTTTTCTTTTCAGCCTTCATCCAAAGAAATACATTTAGAAGATATTCTACCAATAAAGACGTAAGCGACATAATTTTAATTTAGTATGCTGGCTTTATCATTTTTTTAATCCATACCAAAAGATTGTCAAGGTGCTGGTACTTGATGTAGGTACTCCCATCCCTTCCTGCCGCCAGATTTTGTCTTGCATAATATGTCAGTAACTTGTGGCTTGTTACAAAGATATCACAAATATATGCCAGTAATTAGATTCCTTCCTCCAGGATATCACTGGAAAATGTTGGGAATGACAATGGCAAATGCTAGTGGTTTGTTAAACTGTCAGCCTGTACACTGAAGTTTGTTGGCTAGGCCATCCTTGTAGCTGGGATGAGATTTCCAAGAACTTAGCCAACTATTACTTCTTCACCATCAGCAAGGGGATACCCAAAAACAATATCACTCTTAACCCACCTCATACTAGGCTAATAATCTGAGCTAATTCTTAGGACTTCCAGAGAATCACGCCTTTGCTGACTTTGTTCAGGAGGGGGATTCAGGCCAGAAATTGAGCCTATTTGCTTGTATTGTGTGCTCTGTTTTGCTGTGTTGATCACATTCTTTTACACGACTGCACACTACAAGAACAAAACTGTTAAATCTGTCATGGTTTTAATCCAATTTGCGTCAGACTTATTTTTACCAGCTTTGCTTAGCTACAGCCTTGGTATTGTTGTCCTCTGCTCATATATTTTTCATTCAGTCAAGAGCAACAACAGCACCCTGTAAACAAGACCTCCTCATAAGGCTCCTGTGAAAGGATTGAGACGCCATTTTGGCATCACGTCTGTCAACACCAGGCTTCATTTCACCCCCCTGGCGTTCGTCCCCCTTTCAGACGGCCTCCTTCGCCAACGCGACTGTCACTACGACCATTACCGCTAACCATTCAGCCTCTGCCCGGACCTCCAAAGGCCTCCTTGTTCTCCAAGTCGCATGGCTGCCCGGCTGCAGTCCGCTGGCCCACTGGCTACTGACCCCTGGTCTGGCTCGCAGTCGGTTACTGGCGCCCTCCATTAGCTTAATTACAGCTATGAAAGCAGCGCAGACCGGGGCCAGCATTAGGGCCAATTAGGGCCGCCCAGAAAGGGCCCTGAGCAGGGTTGGGTTACTTACAAACAATCATAGACACTCAGAAATGTATGTATCAGTATGCATGAGAGCCTGTATTCATTTCCAAGCTCTACTCCCCAATCTAAACCTCTTAGCTTCAACCTTTCCCTCAACTTTAGCCTCATTCTCAGCCCAAAACCTGCTCTGACCACGACCAGTTTGACCCTAATCTTGACCTTAACCTTGAGTCTTGAACCGTAGGTGGTGTCTGAATGTCGTACCGACCACCTTGATGTCAAATATGCAGAGACAGAAAGAGCAAAAGACGATCGGCGAGAGGAGAGTCTTGTAAAAAGAGAGCGAGGCCTGTGTCTGTCCATTCATGCGTGTGGATGCGGATGCCGAGCCGGGGAGCCAGCAGTAATTTGTGGCTGTCACGGGGGAGATAATAAGGCTTGTGTCTTCCCTTCAAATAAAAAGGTGGAGACCCTCCTCTTAAAACACTATCCTCTCTGTCTTTTGTTTCCTCCAGGGCCCCTGCAGGTATGAACAGACGGATGGATAAACGCGGGAGAGGGATGAACGGAAAATGTCCATCAAGTTGTTAGAGAGAAAGAATAACTATCAATAGTGAGAAATGTTGCTGTTGAGCTGAATTTGTGGGTGATAATAGGTCTTATAATTTTCCATGAAGCTGTGATAAAGGGTTGGACCCCCTCTTACCCTTAGAGCTGTCTTAATTATTCGTGACATTTATTCAGCAAGGTGTTGGAAACATTCCTTACAGACTTTGGTCAATATTGACTTGAGAGAATCACACAGATGATACAGATTTATCAGCTAAACATCCATGATCCTAAAGTTCCAATTCTGCCACAGCTTAATGGTGCTCTACTGGATTGAGATTCGGTGACTGTGTCAGGTAGGCCATGAGACTTGCCCAGTTGATACAAATAGTCCCCAAAATGTGCCGTTGGTCATCTATTTTTTTTGGGGGGGGGCTATTCTTAATTGATGTAATTTCACTATATTGAAATTGTTTCCTTGAATTTTGGAAGTCATGTTTTACACTTGGATAAAATGAAACATCTAATAACCCTTTGCTGAATGCTAGAAAACTCTGAATGTATAATGTGGCAGAGCATCTCAGTTACAATATCAGAACTGACAACAAACAGTGAACCTGCTCTACATGAATATGTTAGTTCATTAAGAGAGCAGCTCTGATTGGATCGCTCCACAACGTATCCCACCACCACCACCAAGCTAAGGCAGCTTTGACTGGATATATTGGTCCGTGTACTTTGCGGCCATTCGTTTTTCGTGTTGATATGGGTAAACGGAAAACGGGAAACCATTAAATTTTCCGATTTCCGTTTGGATGAAGGGAAATGAAAAACGGGAAACGACTCGTTTCCGTTTGGTAATCGAAAATCCAAAAACGGAAAACGAGCCTTTATCTGATATCTATTACGGGGTTATTTTTACACAAGTCGGGATATAAAATACGGCCGTAATTCCTTTCGTAAAGCTTGCTTTGCCTTCACCTGGAAGCACTTCCTTCTTCTGCGCTGCCGATTGTAAGTTATTTTGAGATGACACTTGTTATGAGCTGGTGGCATACAAAAAAAGATTGATTGATAAAAACATTGCAGAACCGAGGCTTACCTTGTTTGTAATGTGTAACTGCCCATCTGGTAATATGTGTTTAGAGTGTAGTTTGACAATTGAAATAAATGGCTATTTTTTAAAACATGGTAATAACAAATACATTTATGCAGAACTAAATACAATTTACAGAACTAGCATAATATTTCATTAATGTCTACAGTAAAAGAAGGTCACACTCTAAAAGAATATAGATATATAGTGAGAATTTGAAACTCAATTTATAGAAAACAATTATGGTTATGGATGATGCTTCGAAATGGGCTTAAAGCACGGCAAACTAATAATTTCACTAGAGGGCAGTAATACGCTGTAGTGTAGCTTCAGAGGCAGAACAAGGAGAAGCAGCAGCGCAGAAGAAGGAAGTGCTTCTGGGTGAAGGCAAAGCAAGCTTTACAAAAGGAATTACGGCCGTATTTTACATCCCGACTTAATAGAATAGTAACAGATATCAGATAAAGGCGTTTTCCATTTTTGGATTTTCGATTACCAAACAAAAAACGGGAAACGAGTCGTTTCCCATTTTTTGTTTTCCTTCATCCAAAAGGAAATCGGAAAATTGGATGGTTTTCCGTTTACCCATATCAACGCCAAAAATGAATGGCCGCAAAGTACACAGACCTATATTCCTAACTTGTCCTACTTTCTACATGACCAAATTAGGTCTGATTCGATTAAGTCTCTGTAAAACATTCTTGTCTAGTTTTTATTTGTTGACGAAAAAGTCAGTCAATTTAGTTTTACTTGCTTTTATTAGTTACTGTCTAGTTTTTGTCAGGGGAAAAAGGTTGAAAGCTACAACCAAAATAATTGGTCAACAAAGTCATCAATGTCATGAACTCTACATTAATTTACAGGACACACATACAATAGTATAAAAGCTATGCTAAAAACAAACCAGACCATAAAGACCCTCAGAGTTAAAGTGCGTAAGCTGTTAAATGTGCAAAATATTAAAGTGCTGATGTATTGAACATCATTGTAAGTGCTAATTTATGACTACACACTTGCCCATAGTTATATTGCACAGTGTTTCCAGTCACAGTCCAGTCAAGACTCAGCCATGGAAAATGGGGAACACTGAAGTGGCTCCATGTGTAAAAGGATGGCCATTTAATAGAGATTTATTGAAAAAGATAGATAGATAGATAGATAGATAGATAGATAGATAGATAGATAGATAGATAGATAGATAGATAGATATGAAGTAAAATGAACCACTGCTCATGATTTCACTTCGATCAGGTTAAGTCTAATGAAAACACTGGTGCAGTGTATGATACATAAAGTTGTTTTTACAAACATAATGTCAAAGCATCTAAATCTAAATTCGAGACTTTAAAAACAAACATAGTTTCTAATTTATGTTTTTTTCATAAATACAAATAGATAAAGATATAAATATGTAGATTTTTAGGTTGTTTTGTATTACTGGATCACAAACGTGTTCATAAGAAAAAAATTCTCTAACCTTAAAGTCTAATTTTTTGCCCATAAAAATGACAAATTTATCTCTTTGGACAGATTTTATTATTCTGTAACTCATATTTTCCTTAACTTTATTAAAGTTTAATTCTGTACTTTCGGAGATAAGAAACTAATCTCCGCTTGGCTGATGGGATGACTATTTAATGCAAAAAGGAAAAAAAAGGAACTCAAGCAGATTAAATCATTTGAAGCTGAATTAGATTTTGGAGACAAGTTTAAATTGATGTCATAAATCTTCAGTTACATAAACTTTAAATCTCATATTCTGTATTCCAGTGATGCTGGATTTTTCACTGATTATGAGACAATTACACTTCATTTTGTGAAGAGTAAAAAGTGTAAGAGCAGAAAGATTTGTGTTTTTGTGAGAGGGAAGTAAGTCAGACTGGTCTGAATCCTTGCTGCCATTGGGAACTCGAAGATGCTCTAAACTTCATGCACATCCTAAATTTAGATCTCAGATGATTGCAAATAAATTGGTTAAACCTGCTGTAATAAGAAGTCATTTTCTCTGTGCAGAGACCTCCTTGTTCCCTCTGCAGCAGCAGCAGCTCGTGAGGACTCTGCAGCCTGAACGTGATTAATTGTGAAATCCGTCTAAAACAACACGAAGCTAAGTCACGGCGCTCGTCACGGCGCTCGGCTTACCCAAGACGCTCTGCTGTCAACACCGTGTGATATGATCTATTCAGAGGATGAACTTTGCCTGTTTGGGGCTTAACTGATAAACCACACATACACACACACACACACACACATTTAAATACATCATAGATCAACAGCAGCAGACGCACACTCTTCAAGAACAGGTGAACTTTCAGGCACCTGCTGTTGCACTTGACACACTTACTCTCTAACTATTAGCTTATTTAAAAGATGTTAGACTCCAGTCTAGATTTTCAACCTGCTGATTCCACGTGTTTTAAAATGAAAAAAAAAAATCTTATTTAATTATCAGTGGAATTAAATAATATATTAGTTTTAAATAGAGCACATCTTCTTCAAAAGACATTTGCACCAGAGAAAAATGCAGCAAAAATTACAGGAAAACTTTTTAATTATGTCAAAAAGAGCACAAAACACTGACAGTGTTTCACATGTTGTGCTGATAACGTGTGGGCAGGAGTTTGCTTTAAACTTTTGGAAAAGTAAACAAAAACATCAAATATTTGCTTTTTTTTAATTTGCTTTAACTTGTCACATTCTGGTATTTAGAAAGGGAGCAAAATCATTTGAGTTTAAGAGTTTATCTGATGACTGTAGGCAGTGGCAGGCTAACGCTACCCATTGACTCCCAGTGTTTGAGCATAAGCTAATTAGCAGTGGGCAAGCTCTGCCCATCTCTTCCTCGTTGCTGCACGAACAGCTGAATGAATGGTGTCTAACTGCTTGTCAAGAACTCTGGAGTGAGGCATGACATGAGAAAAAAAATGTTGGCATATCCCTTTAAGAAGAAAAAGCACACACATTAGGATTTCATATTGTAAATGTTGAACATGATTTCAAGTCGGGGAGACTCTGATATTACTTCAGCTGCATTATCACCTGCTGGAACTGCCCATGTTTGATATTGATACACAGAAAATATGTGATATTTGAGACCATTGTCGATACTGTTCAAATGAAAATTACTTTATTATAAAATGTTTTATTAACATAAAAATCTCAAAAGCACTTTTTCGTTCTCAACATGGAACATGCTTTCTCAACAGAACCACAGATGCTAGTTAAATAACTTGGAAATTGAAAAAATAAAATAAAACAAGGCATTCACTTTGTTTTACTTAGTGCAAATAACTGCAAAATAAATAACCCAGATACAACACAATTTCACAAAGTTTTAAGGTTGTCTCAGATATTTTTCTTTTTAGCTTATATGAGCAAAATTTAGCCTTTGAGTATTGATACTTTTTGAAGTATTGTTACTTTTGACAACCCTACTAACTTCCAAGCATGGTTCAATTGGGGCTTGAACTGGCAACCCTCAGCCCAAGCCATCATGGACTGAGCTACTTAAAATTCTCATACTTTGTTGTCTCTGCCAAGGAGGTTATGTTTTTGCTGGCGTATGTTTATCTGTTTGTTTGTTAGCAAGATTACGCAAAAACTGTTGGACAGATTTTGCTGAAATTTTCATGAGATGTTGGTAATGGCCCAACTTTAAAATGATTGGATTTTGGTGGTGATCCAAATAACTACCATTAGGAGAGGATCCTTTTTGTTCAATGACTGTCTAACTTAAGCCCTGTTTCCACCAGTGGGTTCAGTTCCGTTCGTCTCGGCACGGCTCGCTTTTTGTGGCGTTTCCGTAGCCTAAAACCGGGACAGAATCCCTTATTAGCGAACCGTGCCATCCTACTTTTTGGGACCCTTCTGTTGGGGTGCCAAACATACCAATCCAACCCCAGAAGGTGGAGCTAGAAACACTGCAGTCCGTTGATTGCTCGAAGAAGACGTCACTACTCGTGCCGCAGCGAAACAACACATAACCCTGCCATGTTTAAATCTCCACTCGTCTTCTTGAAGATAACTCTCGCGGCACACAGCCTTCTCTGAAACAAAGCTTGGTTGCACTTCGTAACAAAAAGCCACATGCTGATCACAAAAAAAGAATTGCTGGATGTCTTCCATCGTTGCTCTTTGTTTACTGTGTCACATTTTCTTCTTCGTCGTATTTAATAGCTGGGTACATGGTGTCGCGCTGCTATGACGTCATGCTGTCAGCATCCAGCTTATGTGCCGCCTACCAAGTAGAGTTCAGGTGGCTGTAGAAACGCAAACAGGATCAGGCTTTACCGATCCGGCCTGAGCCAAACCGTGCCGATCCAAACCGGACCACTTTGGGGAAACAGGGCTTAATAATGATATCAACATTATTCTGAGTGCTCGGTGTTAGTTTGCAGGGTCATAAATCAAACTATGATGGTAACTTCATTATGGAACTATTGCTTATACATCTAACAGCAATACATGAGCTAACTAAGCGGAGGTTTGTGTTCTTCAAGTGCTTTCTAGTTTATCCTATTTAATACCAACAATCACTGTAAATTGTTGTTTCCAACTTGTTTTCACATATTTTTCCAAATGTCGCCAACATATCTTTCCAATCAAGACATGAAATTACTGTGAGTAGATGTTTGTTGACTTATAGATGTTACAGTCATATGTGAGCTACCTTGGAGGAGGTTTGTGCTCTCTGTTTTCTTGTTTTTCTATATAGAAGCAGCAACATTTGAGAAGATAAGGTGTAAACAAGAGTACAAAATGTGGATATAGCGGGTCACACTGAGGATGGACAATACTTCAGAAGATAGCGTGAACATAAAGATTCAGATCAGGAGGCCGTCTGACTTGGACATGCCTTCGGACAGCAGACTGCACCTGATTAGAATCAATGCTAAGCTTGTTTATTCTGTTTAATTGTTGGTTTTTATACCTGGAGATTGGATTGAAAACATGTCCTGATTCTTCAGCCCATCCGTGGCAGCAAACAGTCCAAGTCAGAGGCTGCGAGCGAGAAAAACCTCGGCGAGTTTACATCAGATTTTCCCTCCAAAGGTCAATATTGGCAGACTGAACCTGAGTCTGAACACGTACAAACACACAAACACGACATGTGATTGCTTCTGCCTGCAGGTGCTGCAGGTAATTCATGGGAGATTGGTGACGGTCTGAGATGTGCACCGTTGTGTGGAGAGAGCGTATACATGGGAGCCAATGGGGGTTCACCTGAATGTGTGTGTGCGGACGTCTGGAGGTGTGTGGGTCATCCGCAGACGGCCCAACCTCACCTTATCTGCAGCGAGGTGGGCTGTGTTCGTAGAGATTAAACACATTTTCGGAGCGACGCTAACTGCCGGGGCCTAAAGAAACGCAGGCGGAGGGAGAGCCAGTGTAGCTGCAGCCAGTGTTGTTGTTAGCTGAGGAGAAAATCCTTGTTCCCAACACTGATAAGGACATAAAGTGTTTCTGTCCCCAAGGGGGCGGGAGGCAGATTCAGCCTCTGTAGATCTACTGTAATGAATATCAATGGCAGGGAATGGGGCTGCTCCCGTCCCTTTGGGCCTGCGCTCGCCGCTCGCCTCTCTTCTGCTGTCAGAACTGCGACGGGGACACTATGCATGAAAATGCGAGGCTTAATATATGGTAATGCTATGTAAACACGGGCTGATCTGAGAGGGAGGTTTGGAGGGAGAATAGATCGACGGGCGTCTGCGCTCAAAGCCGAGTCGGGGAGTATATATCTGCGAGGCCAACAGTAGCCTCTGAGCACGTCTATCTAGAAATGAATATGATACACTAAACAGGAAGAGGGGAGGGGAGAGGGGGGATGTGGTTACTGCAAACTCAGCACCACCTCGCCCCACCAACTCTTAGCTTCACCAAGTCTTCTCTCCCAGTAAGACATTTCCTACTCTCTTCTCCTCTCTTATCAATAACACAACAGATCAGAGCTGATTCTTGATCAGTGTTAATCAATAAGCATGGTTTGGTGCACATGTAAGAAACAGATTGACAGAACTTTGAAGTCATGGATTTTTTTAAATGTATTTTTTGTGCCTTTATTGATAGGAGAGACAGTGGATAGGCTTGCGAAAGGGGGTGAGAGAGTAGGAGAAGACACTCCGCAAACTGGTCATGGGCTGGATTCAAACTCAGACCGGCATGAGTGTGTACATGGGACGTGCATGGTTGCTAACCACTTCACCAAACCAACACCCCGAGGTCATGGATTTATTGCATTGTAGAGTTAAGATCAAATATTCAAAGATGTCCTGTGTATCTTTGTAAAATCCATTCTTCAAAAAAAGACATTTTACTTGATGTTATACCGGTCGACCTTTTCACTCGGCATGTAACGAAATTTCGTGCCACTAAATTTCGCGAAATAAAAAATGACTAAATAAAATTCAAAGATGCACAAAATAAATAACCGCAAAGGTGATTTTTTACCGTTCTCGCCTACCGTAGCAAAACACTCGCTTCAGAATGGAGGAAGACGAGGTCGAGGAATTAGCTGACGCTCCTTCATCAAATAAAACGGTTGTGTGGACTTATTTTGGCTTCCCACGTAAAAGGCGAGAGAACGGTGAGAAGATTGAGGACAAAACAGCAACCGTGTGCAAAATATGCCGCTACAGTTCGCTGTATACTGCGGCGAGTACAACTACCAACTATCAACTACTTTGAACTGGAGACAGGCAGCAACTGTATGTTTGTGTAAGTCTGCATAAAAAACAATATTTGATTTTTGCATCTACTGTTGAGTTGACAGAATTTGATCATACTTGAAGATCAGAAGTATATGCACTGTTAGGCTAAATATTATAGTTCACAGTTCAGACATTTATAGGTGTAAACTGCAGCTCTGAGGAATGCTATTTGTTTTCCTTTTCATTCAAGAATGTAGTTATCCTGATTGTTACAACAACAAAGCACTTTTTATTGAGATTTTATGTTTGTATTTGCACTGTAGTCTAAATAAGGGGAAAAACCTACAATTTTGTTTTTTTTAAAGAGCATTTAGTTTGTACTGATGCAGCAATATTTTTTTTGCACAACTTCCTACTGTTGGGGATTTTCTACAATCTTTCTTTTGTATCGTGAGTATTTCATATCATGAGCCCTGTTTCGTATTTCGCATTGTTTCTTGAGTTGACCATTTCGTTACACCCCTACTTTTCACTGCCCACCAAAGACATATTCTGCATATTTTATTATTGGTTGCCAAGAAAACTATAACTGCAAATTGGAAGAGTGTGAAATCACCGATGGTGACTGAATGGAAGCAGAGGTTTAGACAAGTGTATCTTATGGAAAGGATGACCGCATCATTACAGCTGTAAATGGACTTTAGATCAGAGGTGGAGCGTGGTTGGAAAATACCTGATAATGTGAACTATTTGGGTTGTTGAGGTTGTTCTTTTAGTAATGGAAATGGGCCCTGATATGAAGTGAATATGTTCATTTATTTAGAATTTTTTTTTACATTTATTTTATTACTTTTTTTTTCATTTTCATTAATCTTTTTTACGTATATTTATTCTGTTTGTTACTCTTTCTTCTTCATTATTTTACAGTATAATGTATATTTGGTATACATTTGCATTATAGGCAGAAATATTTATGTATGCAATATGTTCTGCACCCTTTTTTTTTGTTTTACACCTCTGACCTTGTCTCAGAGGATGTTCTGTGTTTAACTGGAAAAAAGACATTTTTTGATTAATCTATAAGCTTTCAGGTCTTTTGTAAGAATGACGGACCATATTTGCCAGGCCACTTGTGCTAGCTAAGAGAAAAAGGTGCAATTTTTAGCTTTAGAAAACAACAATATTATAGCAAGAGTTTTCTACTCAACTCGTTCATGCATGGTGTCCGCAAAAATAGACATATATTTGGAATAAATTTTATCCCTTTAGGTTGCAGTGCAATGCCCAACAATCATAAATCCAAAAAGCCAGCAAAGGACAAATTGGACACTATGCCTGTATTCAGATTTCACATACTTTTTTATTTTTTATTTTAAATGATGGATTTACAAAAGAGTAATTCGATTACTCAGCAGTAAGACATAAACTTCAGATCTTTTTTTTTTTTTTAAACTCCTTATTAATGTTTGTCAAAGATATTTGTGGATCTTTATTAAGTTCCACTAAATAACTTGATGCATAGCTCCCTTAAAATTTAACATTGAAAAAATAGAAATTATTTTTAACTTGTT
Organism: Scarus forsteni; assembly: GCA_036419115.1. Classification (NCBI taxonomy): domain Eukaryota; kingdom Metazoa; phylum Chordata; class Actinopteri; order Labriformes; family Labridae; genus Scarus; species Scarus forsteni. The sequence continues at coordinate 18,648,539 of JAZDUH010000341.1, read as the reverse complement.
TGAAAGTAAAAACATTTTAAAAAGTTATTTTGTAATTCATGCATGAAAGGGTTAACTCGCATGAGATATCATTTTGGGTAAATTTTATTTAATGACTAAAAAACAACCAAAAAATACATTTCATAAAACTCAGGAGACTTGAAATATATTTACCAAAATATTTGTATTGAAAAACAGGAAGACTTAATAAACAATGAAAATCTATTTTTTAAAACAAACCAAAGGAGTTAATGTGATTAAGAAATTCCACAAGATTTTGAACTGTGCTTGAATTCAATGCTCTTTTGCATTAAATAGAGGAAGATATATAATAAACTAGATAATATTTATCTTTTTCCAACTATTTGGAAAAAATTGCATTGTTTGTCAAACTAAATTCAGCATTTTTACCTGAGGGGTTGGTCCGGCTGATTTGAGTTTGCATGGTCTCCCAGCGCATGTGTGGGTTCTCCCCAGGCACTCTGGCTTCCTCCCACATACTGAAAACATGCTAATCAGGTCAATGGTGACTCAAAATTGCCCTTCGGTATGAGTGTGAGCATGAAAGGTTGTTTGTCTCTCTCTGAGGCCCTGTGATTGGCTGGTGACTGGTTCAGGGTATACCCCGCCCCTCGCCTGATGTCATGAAGGAATAAGCAGTAAAGATAATGGATGGTTGTACATGACTAAGTGACCTAAGTTACATAAAATAGTAATATTCATGATTGTTCAGACTTTCTGTTCATTAAGTAAATACATAAATAATAATAACTGGAACTTAATGGATTTATAATATTTGTTTTATATCAGTTAAAATCGGAATATATAGTTTCTTGAGTTTAATTCAATGTTCAAATTTTCTGTTTGTCTGTGTGGCGACTTGGTAATTACAATGCAGCTGCATCAGAAAGTTTACTTGAGGTGGTGGGCTATCACGTCCACACTGACCATCGTCAGGAGCACACGGCCCGTTGGTATGTAGCCACGCTAAAATTGAACAGAAGCCTGCTTACCTGTTAAATTGGTCATAAGTTTATATTTGTGTGTGTGTGTTTGACATGACTGCCGGCATTGAAAACAGAGGTGTGTTGTGGGCACTTAGCAATATGGACGCTGTAGCATTCTGCTACCGATGGTAGCCGCATGGGTTTGACGCTGGCTGGCTAGCGTGTTGCAGTCTGTGATGGGTGTTTGGTTAATGTGAACAGCCGCTTTGTGCATGCTCTGTTTATCGCTAAGCATTCTGGGTAGTGTAGTCAATGTAATAAATCCGAGCTAGCTTTAAAGGTGCTATGAGGAGAATCTATTTCAGGCGACAGAAAGACTCTGCTACCCATGAGCATGCGCAGCGACTTTCGTAAAGACGTTACCCAAGCCAAAGCGTGCATTTGTTGTGATGCTAGCGACAAGGTAATGTTTCTCTAGTTGCGTAGTATTTGATGTGTGACAACAAGCGATTTTTTTGAAAACTTAGTATTGTAGTTTTGTAGCCGGCTATATATCTCTACTTACAGCCTGGTGCTCTAAGACGTGTCCGAATAATATAAATTTGCTCTAGTTTTAACTGTCTTGTTCCCAAACTTCAGTATCCAGGCCAGTCAAGTCCTTTCCTACCCGACCGCAAAGCTAAGGAATAGCATTTATAGATGACCTATTTTGATGCTATAAAACTCATCTTAAAGTGTGTATTTCCATCAGGCATATATCTAAAAGTGAGACCTTTTTGTAATTACTTAGAAACTCCTCTTAGCATAATTAATATGATTATAAATGACCATACAGGCTTCTGTTTTTTCATTATTTTGGACGATTTATCAAGAAAAAGTATTGTTTATATTATAATTCGGTTTCCTAGTTTTTTGTGTTTCAGGTTTATGAGCTGTGGTCATTAATCATGATGAACAGTGTTGTTGATGTCTATTTTCACCTAGTAACTCCACAAAATATCTTGCCTGTGATTTCAAAATATGATGCAATCCAAACCCAGAGCTGCATGACAGGCCATATCCTCACCCTCTATCATGGAGTGGAAGGATGGGGCAGTGCTGCCAGATTTTTGTGCTGAAATAAGCAACCAGGTTGACAAAACAAGCCCAAAACAAGCAATTGCCAGCTAGTTTTATTTCTAATGTGATATATTACTTTTACTTTTTATTTTTTGTTAAAGAGAAACTTACATGCAGCATTTTTAATTTTAATCTACACTACATTTTAATTTCACAGGGATAATATTTCTTGTTTGGATTGTAAGTTACTTATAAAACATCCTTTTGTTTGAAGGTGGAACATTCTTTCCTTTATACAGAAGTGAAGAGAGAGGAAACTGTTTTTTATAACTCTGCTATCACTCAACAGTTTAACCTTGATTTTTGTGACCAAACAGACATAGTCAGGCTCTTATCTAAGTTGATGTTGATCCTCTACAGCTTTATTATGGTGGAAACAGCAATAGCTACATTAGAAATACATTTAGTTCAGGCTATAAGGATTTCTTTATGGTGGAAACATATGGCCCTTTTCCATTAGCCCTACTCTGCTCTACTCGACTCTACGCGGCTCTACTCACCTTGTGCTGCTTTTCCATTAGCCCCAGTCGCCTGCCCAACGGGGTGCAGTGTCACTGTAAACAGCTGAGCGGCACTGCGGTGACGTCACTTTGAGCGCGACACAACAATCTGTGGCTTTTTGTCACAAACCGAGTTGTCAAGTCAAGTTTATTTATATAGCACTTTTCCTACCACATATGTAACTCAAGGTGCTTACAGCAGAGAAACAATAGGAAAGGGAGGAGTAAAAAACAATTCCAAACTAGGCACCTATCTGAGGAGCACAGTATGGCATTGGAAAAAAAAACACCTCAGCACATGAGACCACAAACACAGTGGCGAGCACATGGGGTGAGGGTGGGGGGGCAGAGGGGGCGTTGATTCAAAGGAGTCCAGCGACCTTGTCCAAGCTCAGACCTCACAAAGTCTCTATTGTCCGATAAAAAAGGAAGGCTGATGAGGGTAAGCTAATGGTAACTACCGCTAGCATGCTAGGTCATCGCGCTCATGACTCATCAATGACAACCTTGTCTGACCAATCAGTAGCCGGCAGTCGGTGACGTCATCTTTTAGTACTGACTCAGCTAGAGCGGAGTAGGTACTAAAACTAGCTTGTTTTCGGAGGTACCAGGCCAGTGGAAACACGCAAATCGAGTAGGGCCGAGTAGATTAGGGCCAAGGCATGCTAGTGGACAAGGACCAATAGTTTTTGTCCTTCTCTTTCTACAGTAAAACTTACATTTGCGTTGGAGTAGGACAAAATAGTTTGTGTAACTTCTGAATTTATATTGATAGTAGAGTGAGCATCAGATCCGTCCTGGGTGTGGGAGCACAAGCCAAAAAAAAAAAAACACAACCTGCAACTTTTCAGAAAAGGATAATAAGCTGGCCTGGCAACTATGGGGTGGGGGTATTAAAATTAGCATCCTCTGGCTCAGAGGTCACCTGAGTCGCTGTGAAAAAGGAAAAAACATGCAAACCACTTCAGTCGGCATTTCTTACCACACACACATCAACTACGGGCTCGATTACTTCCCCCTCACAGACTGTCTGGTAGAACCAAGGGGGAGGCGGGGGAGTCATAGTTGGGAGTATTGTCCTTAAAGCGGTTTGGGTTACCCAACTTGTCCGACAGCCCGACTCAGGCCATGTCGCATTCCTCTGCAGAACGGCCCGAGACGATCCACCTCATCGTCTGCCGCCATTCATCAAGTTATAAATACTCCGGGCCGGTTATCGTTTCATTCAGCGGGTCACTCTGTTTTTATTTGAGGAGGACAGAGACAGAAGAAGAAGGAGAAGCAGAGAACAGAGCCGAGTGTGTGTTCGTGTGTTAGCGAGATGCCGTAGCCCGAGGCAGCGAGGTGGGATTTGTAAGCCCTTTGTAAGTAACAGGCACCACTCTTAGCAGGCTGAAGGTATGTTTTTGTGTGAGTAATCCGTGATGGATGTTTTAATTGAAAGCACAAGGCTTTTAGGGCTGTTTTCAGAGACCGCAGCCAACATCTGACACCTCCACTCAGACCAAAACCCCCCAAACACACACATTTACACACACAAATGCACACTGCAGAACACACACCCCTCCCCTCTGTACAGTCAGACAGACAGACATGGCCTCGGTCATGCTTTTAGTACATGACTGTTATGAGAAGACATTTTTTTTCCCTGCGGGGTGAAAGAATTTACCAAAAAGTTCAACCAATCCCAAAGTGCATGCTGCACAAATGTATGCCGATATAAGACTTTAGAGCTATCAAACACTTTATCAACTTCAGTCTTCATTAAATACAATCATAAACAGGCCACCCTAATGACTGCTTGTCAATGCTTATAGCTGATCAGCCAAACACATGGCAGCAAATTGCACATACTGGCATGATGACATGGTCAAGGCAACCTGCTGAAGGTCAATCTGGGCATGAGGATGGAGAAAAAACTTGATTTTCAAACACTCTTTTTCATTCAATTTTTGGCACTTAGCAGTTTTTTCAAATCATGTCACCAACATAAGTTATTAAGTTGGTCACAATGGACAACTTAAGGGCAGTAAGTGCAATCATAATGCAAAATATAGTTATGCGTATCCATAAGCATACATATATACACATAAATCTCTATATAAGACCCTCGAAGAAAAAAAAAAAAAACGGAGGCAAACATACAGGCCCATATCTGCTAAAAGTAGGAAAGAAATAAAGTAAAAAAAAAAATAAAAAGAAATAAGTAGAAAAGAAATAATAAAACCATTTTAAAAGTAATAATAAATAAATTTTAAAAATATAGTAATAGCAATAATAATAAATAAAAATAAACTAACAAAATAAAATGAAAAAATAAGAGTTGAGTAAAGGCGGTTATGAAAAAAAAGGTTGATAGTTCTTTATCCTTAATGTCACAGTAATATATAGTGATAATACATATATGTGTATCTATAAAATGAAGAGTTTGTCTTCAGCCTGCTCTGCTGCAAAGTGCCTTATGACGACACTGTTTATGAACTATACAAATAAAAACTGATTGATTAAATCTATGCCATAAGGAACCGAGGCAGCCCAGATGGAAAATCGGGGTCCAATCAGATTCTGGCCAGGTCTACCTAATTAAGCTGGAGCTAATAAACTTCTGTAGGCCTATTAACTAAGCAGAGAACTACCATTTTGGCTTCATAAATACATTTCGGATACAATGGGAGGAAAGCTATTACCTTGTTTGTGTTGCAAAGAATCCCTCAAAACTTGGACCAGTTTAAGCAACATTTACATTTTCTGTGTGGAAGTCAACTGTGGCATGAAGACTCCTCATGAGGAGCAGATTTTGTTGAATCTGTTTAGAACATTCAATCTTTATTTGTATAGGGCTATTATTCATTACAAGTGTTATCTCAAGACACTTTACAACAGAGCATAAAACTCTTCACATATATGCATAGATACATATATACGATACACATATGCATATATACAAATATATACATCCAACACCCAACATGAATCCATATAGCAAATCATGAATCTCCACCACCAAAAACCTTCTGTTAAGCAGCAGGAAACCCTGAATGTGGATCCCAGTCTCATGATGAACAGCAAATCCACACGATGCTGTGTTGGGTGTGAGGGCAAAGGAAGGGAGGTAAGAGGAGACAAGTGGACTAGAATAAAAACTAAAGTTAGTGACAGATCCGTGGACCGTAGACCTTATAGTCTTTCTTGAAATGGTTAACCAATAATGTGATGACTCAAGGAGCTGCCTTTCTTGATCATCTTAAAGGACAAGCCCACATCACAAGCGTCTCCCTCCCCCTCTCTGCTGGGTTGCCATCTTCCTTCGTACCTGCAGCTCTCCTTTGATAAAAAGTAAAACAGTCAGGAGCAGCAGAGCTTTGAGGCCACGGGGCAGATGAATAATTCCTGCAGTAGCCCGGGTGGGGCCGAGGCCTGAGGGAAGAAGGGGTGTGAGGGACCATAAATTTACAACATGATGAGCCAGGTTTAGAACAGATTGACCCTGTTTGACCTGAAGGGGGCGGAGCCTGAGGCCGGACGACACCCCCCCTGCCCCCCTTTACCTGCCGCCTCGACCTCACCGCAGGTCTCCATGAAACCTGGAAGAAAAAGTGCCGCTTACTTCTGACAGCGGGTGAGTGTGAGGGAGCTGTGGAGGGGGGGCGGAGAAGAACTTCAGAGGGATTTCTTCTTCTTTCCTGTCACTAGTTGCCAATTTACCCCCCAACGCATCCAGAATCAAAACTTAATTAAAATTTTGAATAAATAAAAACAACAGAAAAAAGGGGAAGTTATTGAATTCTGAACCCTTTGATAGATTTATCCCCCCCAACCCCAGAATAATGCGAAATAAGATTTAATAACACCTTTCATATGGAGAGTACAAAGCCGGCTATTTGCATTAAAGTGTAAATCGGCGTCGGGGAAAAAGGCAGCGTGCCTCTAAGCTTATTGATGTTCAGTTCTGAGCAGCCGGGCGGCATTGTTTCATGCCGCAGCTTGACGGATGTCAAGGTGATTATAGTTTAGATCACCCGTAAGAAGACAACGTTTTGAAATGTTAAAATACAGACAGGCGACACAAAAGCCTTCAAATGTTTGTTTTACTGGGAAAGAGGGAAAAACTCCCACCGAGTTTCAGCGTTCGCTCCCGACGCTCACATGAAGGATGGATAACTCCGCCGCTGTTCAAACAATCTGACAATTTGTTGGATTCTTCTGACGGGCACAAAGTCGTCCTGCAGAAAACTATTACTGAGCGGTGTGACAATGAGCGAGGCGTGTAGCGGGGATTGTTGTATTAGCCCTATCAGCCCCCCTCTCCTCACCTGGCTTTGAAAGTATAAGCCACGAGGAGAAAGAGCGGAAAAGTTTGTTGGTTCGGTTTGACAGCGGAAGTACAAACAAAAACACGGAGATCTGTAGAGAAGGTGACAAAACATTTCAGGGAGGCTTTTTATGCTGATTGATTTATTTATCAGAGGCAGGCGGAATAACGTGAGCGAGGTGGGAAGTCAAAGAGCAGGTTTACATCCAGCATCAGCAAGACGCAGAGAGAGAAACAGACTCTTCTGATTCAAAGTGTTGGCAAATTTGTTAGGCTGACCTTGGTAGAACTGAGTTAGACCCTTTTTTACCTATAGTATGGCCTCCAGTCTTCGTGGCATAGATTGAACAGAAACATTTTGTTCAAGATTTTGGTTCACATATAATGTAATGATTTACTGATAACGTTATAACACCTGATATTGTAACAAAATTTGCGCTTAACTTATTCAAAAATGTAATTAAAGATGCTATGAGGAGTTTCTAAGTAATTACAAAACAGTCTCACTTTTAGATATATGCCTGATGGAAATACACACTTTAAGATGAGTTTAATAGCATCAAAATAGGTTATCTATAAATGCTATTCCTTAGCTTGGCGGTCAGGTTGGACAGGGCTGGACTGGCTAGGAAACTCAACTTTGGGAACAAGAAAATTATAACTAGAGCAAATTTATATTATTCGGACACCGGGCTGTGAGTAGTGATATATAGCCGGCTACAAAACTACGATAATAAGTTTTCCAAAAATTGCTTGTTGTCACACATCAAAAACTACCGCTACATAACTAGAAAGAGATACATTACCTCATCGCTTTGCATCCTGTAAGTTGTTGAAAAAGAAGTAAAGCAATGTAGAGTTCTGAGGAAGTTCTGAACTGCATTCATTAGCATCATAACAAACGCACGCTTTGGCTTGGGTCACGTCTTTACGACAGTCACCGCGCGTGCTCATGGGTAGCAGAGTCTTTATGTCGCCGGAAAAAGATTCTCCCCATGGCACCTTCAAACTTGTTAATATAATAACTTAACCAATCATGTGATAAAATATCCTTACAGATACTGTAATACCTTATGAAATTATTGGGATTTTTTTTTGGATATTATGAGATTAACCTGTAAAAGACAGTCAGCTGTTTGACCGGAAGTTTAGCAATAAATTCCCAATAATGTCATAAGGTATTACAATACCAATTAAAATGTCAATACAAAATCAGGCAGGATATTTTATTACATTATTGGTTAAGTTATTACATTATCAGATTTTTTTTTAACATTTTTCATTGAGTAGAGTGGAAGCTTTATAGCATTATCAGTAATTTATTACATTATAGGGTGCTACACATCTCCATGGTAGCATCGCACAGTTCCTGCAGATATGTTGTCTTAACGTTAAAGATTCAAATCTTCCCTTCGTCCACATCTCAAATCTGCTCCACTGGATTGAGATCTGGTGACTGTGAAGACCACCAGCTGTTAACTTCTACAGCCCCAAAGTACCTGAGAATGCTTGCACGCTCTCAAACAAAAAGGAAAGAAAAAGTGAACTGTTCTTCAAAATCCTCGTTTGACCATATTGTTATAAATCCTCTCTAATTTTGCTCTGCATCAATTTATAACGATAGTCCTTTGCAGAGATGATGTATATTTTATTACAGCCACTCCAGCATCATTTCAAAGACATTTTCACAATATTTTATTTTTATTTATTTATATTTTTTAGGTCGGACAGACATGGATCGATAAGTGCATAGTACAAAATCTGAAGTGACTTCTGGTCTAAAACATTTTTAGTTTTACCAAGAACTCCAATGTTTCTGGAAACTCTAGTGCTCAGATATTTAGTATCAGGTTGTCTTGACCATGTCTACATGCCTTAAAGCATTGAGTTACTACTGTGTAATTGGCTGATGACCTGTTTGCATTGAGCAGTTGAATGCATGTACCAAATAAAGTCCTGTAAAATGGCGTGTAAAATAAAATTAAACAATTTTTTACTCTGACTTTCTGATGGTTTTAAGTTGTCCAAAAATACTGGTTCTGCTTTTATCTGATATACAACCCCCTCCACGTTCTCAAAACCCATAAATCACCCCAAATCCTCAGGTCATGACCTCAGAGCCATCAGTTTAACCCTCCTCTTCACATAACTCGTCACTCTCTGATGTTTTTTTCATTGAGCTCTGAGATGTTAGCCTGCAGCTGGAGGTGTGCTGTTCTCTTCAGTGCTCGGAGTCGGCAGGTTAATGGCCGCCCTCTTTCTGTCTAATGAATATGCGACTGCAGGTGGATCCGCTAACTGAAGCAGACATACCTTCATCTACAGGTGACTGTATGCGTGCATGTGAGATGTCTCCGTACGTGCAGCCCTGATGCCTCAGAGCACCTTTACATAAAGTTTTATGATTACAAATGACTCAGAGCAGAGTTTTACTTCAGGTTCTGCTCTCAGTTGCCAGTTTATTAGGTTCACTTAGGTAAGACTAATACCTGTAATGTAACAGAGTGTGCTAGAGCCAAGTGCAAGGCTGCTGGAGATTAATTTTTGTACCTTAAATTTCTGGAATATGGTTCAACTTTAGCATTAGAGCCAGACAATCAAATACATGTAGAACTTTTAATTTAAAGACCACGGTCCAGGTTATTAAGAATGGGAAAGTTGAACTTCTGCTTGGTTACAACAGGACTCCATGAGGTATACTGTTAACGGACACAGGCCGTTTTCGAATTCGCCTAATATACTTGCAGTGCCTACTGATTCTCCCAAAATGTAGTATGCAGTATGCAAACAAATGCAAAGTTGCAGTATGCAAAAAATACCCGGATGACGTACAACCGGAGCAGCACACGAAAACAAATATAAGAGCCACTTATTGTTATCTTTACCTTTTCAAAGCATAATAGTGTGTAATAAGTTGTAAAAAGGTCTGTTGTTGTTGATTTTCCGTTAACGGTTCGTAACGGTCGGACGGTGGTGTTAAGTCTGTCCTATACCTGTGGCATTATTCGCGTAAACCACAGACAAGTATGACATTTTACCATTACGTTTTAGTATTTTTCCTTTGTATTTCCACCATCGTAAATCTCCCTGCTTCTCCTCATTCTTAATACTGTATTGTCTGTGTTATGTTTCTTCTTGATGTGTTGTTTTTTTTCTTGTAAGTGGCCCTAATATGCCATCTCACAAAAATATACAAAATAATTCCTCTCCAAAATAATACCTATTCTCCACCACTGATTGTTTCATATAAAATGCTGCTTCTGGAAATATCTTTGCAGACTAATAACTGAAATGTCAACATGTACTCGTGGTTTGTTTGTTTTGTACATTTTAAATAAAGTTTGGAAAATAAATCAGCTGTAGCCTACTTCCGCTTTGCTCAAACTGGAAACCAACGTAGAATATTACAAAACTAGAAAGCACTCGGAGAGCGCAGACCTCCGCCACCACCACAGTCCTCAGTCATATTGTGATTTTGACCATAAATATTACTCCTACCTTTATTTCATCTAAATATTTAGATTCCTTGACCATGAAAACATACCATTAGCAACTGGATTCATAATGATATCTATTTTAGTTCAGTAGTTATTCACAGAAATCACATTTTTCGCCATGACGGCCAGACGCTGATCCCGATCAACACCAAATTCGAATCAGTTCTTCCTTTTCCCATGCTGAACATTTCCTGAAAATTTCATCCAAATCCATCCATCACTTTTTGAGTCAGTTTTCATGCAACTATCACAGCTGTGGGAGCAACTTAGGGTTACTGTCTTGCCCAGGAACACATCCACATGTGCTAGACAGAGTAGGGATATTGATGGGACAAAAAGAAGACTTGGATTTGTAGTTCCTAAGTCATCCAGTGTCTTGCTAATCCCAGGTTTCTTCTTAACTTGTAACAGGACTTAGGTTTCTCAAAGACTTTTCCTCTTATCTCCAAAAGGCTTGTTCAGCTCTAGCAGCGTTAATTTTGTCGTCAACAACTTTTTTTCTCTGATGAAAACTAAATAGTAACTAATAAAAAAAGTACACATGGACAAAAACTAAATAAACGAACATTTTCATCAACAAATAAAACTTAGACTAAAATGTTTGACAGAGACTTAATCCAATCAGAATTACTTTGATCATGTAGAAAGTTGCTGCAAGTTAGGAATATATCCAATCACAGCTACTTTGGTTGTGTGGAAAGGTTGGATGAGTTCAGAGGGACATCCAATCACAGCTGCCTTAGCTTGGTGGTGGTGGGATAAGTTGTGGAGTGATCCAATCAGAGCTGCTCTCTTTATGAATTGATATATTCATGAAGAGCAGGTTCACTGTTTGTTGTCAGTTCTGGTATTGTAACTGAGATGCTCTGCCAGGTAGCCTAAATAAAGGCGACTGCATTTAATAAACTTTAATAACATTCAATAAAGGGTTATTAGATGTTTCATTTATACAAGTGTGAAACAGGACTTCAGAAATTCAAGGAAGCATAAAAAATGTCTTAAACTTTACACTTTACACTTCATATTTTAGGTGACTTAATTTACAGTAGCTTTCGTTGACTAAAATGTGAAATTTCAACTAAATTTAAAACAACTTGCATGACTAAATGATGACTTTAACTAATAGATATTTCAGACAAAAGAGTATAACAAAAACAGAATTAATAAGAGCTGTCAAAAATAACACTGAAGCCTAGAGCTGGTGGATAAAGCCTGAGTTGATCATCCAAGTCTTGTCCTGTCCCGAGAGTCCAGAACGACAGTTATAGAACGAAAGTCGAGGGAAAATTTCAAAAACATTCAGTTCATGTCTGTGAAGTTCTTTTGACTGTTTTCATTCTTTCTCTCTCCGTGCCAAAACAGCACCACTTTCTGTATCATGTGACTGTGGAGGTCAATCAGACATATCCAACAGCATAGACATAGGAACTTAATAAAGTTTTCTGTCAAATTAAAGATGCTATGAGGAGTTTCTCAGTAATTACAAAAAAGTCTCACTTTTAGATATATGCCTGATCGAAATACACACTTTAAGATGAGTTTTATAGCATCAAAATAGGTTATCTATAAATGCTAGTCCTTGGGCTGGACAATTATAACTAGAGCAAATTTATATTATTCAGACACATCTTAGAGCACCGGGCTGTAAGTAGCGATATATAGCTGGCTACAAAACTACAATACTAAGTTTTCCAATAATTGCTTGTTGTCACACATCAAAAACTACCGCTACGTACTAGAAAGAAATACGTTACCTCGTCGCTTTGCATCCTGTAAGTTGTTGAAAAAAGAAGTTGTAAAGCAATGCAGAGTTCTGAGGAAGGTCCGAGCTGCATTCATTAGCATCACAATAAAAGCACGCTTTGGCTTGGGTCACATCTTTACGACAGTTGCCGCACAAGCTCATGGGTAGCAGGGTCTTTATGTCGCCGGAAATAGATCCTTCTCACAGCACCTTTAATGTAGAAATGACTGAACGTACAGTTTTAAGGATTGATGATTTAATATCAATTTTCAGTGTCAATCAGCCTTTAAATCTATTGTGCCAACTTTGATTGTATCATTTTTTTTATGATTTATATTTTACTAGAGTTTTGTCTTTTTAACGGTGACAAATATTCACACAGAAACATAAGAAGGACATTGACCAACAACTTAACAATTTAGTGATGAATACAAAAATATACATGGCTCTGCAGGATGAGTGTAAAGAAACATTATTTCTGTGTGTACATTTCAATACATATAGATGAATATGGTGGCAAAAAAGCATGACCAAAATACTTAAAATAAAAAAAAGAGATAATAAACTAACGAACTAAAGACATGATAAACAAGTAAACGTGTGCTGTAGATCAATGTTAGTCAGAGCATTACATAGCCACAGATCTCAGAGTTGTGTTTTTAATGTCAACTGTACCATATGGAACCCAATCTCTTCAGTGGTCACCAATTGTCTCAATTTTTAACTCTTGATCACTGACGTGTTTTACCTTTGACAATGTATCTCAATGTGATGTAGTGTAACGTGTTATTGATGCATCATATAAAGTTTATTTTTGTCTTAATGTGTGCGCGTTCAGGTGTTTCCATCTCTTACTTTTGATCGACTTTATAGGGCTTTAAACTTTGACTTCTTTGAGGTTTGCTAAGACTGAAGTTCAATTTCAGACAGGAAATTACTTTAAGTGTATGAGACATTAATAATGAAACCCATCATTAGTCTAATGAGGGCAAATTTCCCCTGACACCCAGCCCACTCTGGTATGCATTTATTGTCCTCATTAGTGACAGGACCAACCTGTAGATTTATAACACCTGAGCTGAGTGCGATACTGCAGATGACCCGGCAGATTTACTGCTCTGTCATTAGAGCATTTTAGCTCGCACTGGGCTGGGCTGGCTGCTGGAGTTACCCCACAGCCTCAGGTGAAGGATGTGTGGGGCTGGGCAGGAATATTTCTGCATGTTAGGGATGCCCTATTCAGGACTTTCACTACCCATACCAACCCTGACCATCAGTGATTTAGAGTGGCTGGAAGCTGAGGCAACAAAAAGAAGAATTCGTAAATCAGATTGACTGGAGATTCAAGATTCAAGGTTCAGAGCGTTTATTGTCATTCACACATTGAGAAACAGGTTTCCCTGCACAATGAAATTCCTTCTCTGCAGTCTACAATGGATGCCAGGTAGGCACAAATAATAATGGATTTAAATAGTAGCACAAAAGATACTAAATAATACTAAATAATAGCAGCAAAATACAAATAAAATTAAGAATACAGTCCAGATATTAACAAGAAGATGGATTCAGACTGTATACATGTACAAAGATATTATCGCTATCAAGGATGGAACTATTAGGCTATTGATTTATGTACATTTCTTTAGACATGTACAGTGTGCAAGATCCAATGATGCAAAGTGTGTTGTTAATGGGAAATATAACACACACTTACTGACAGACTGTAAAAACATTGATATCAATTCTAATAAAGTTGGGACATTGTAAAAGTAAAACAGAATATGATGATCTGCAAAACCTTGAGCAAAAATGCCATCGGACAAGATGTTTCATTGATACAAATATTTGCTTTTATTTTTTTTTAATATTCACTTGTTTAGATTTTACATGTTGCAAAAAAAGCTGAAACAGGGGCAACGAAAGATTAGAAAACTGAAGGATGCTAAAACTACACCTGTTAACAGGTGAACAGTTTAATTGGAAACAGGGGTTCATGATTGGGTATAAAAAGAGCATCCAAAGCAAGATTGGGTGAGGTTCACCATTTTGTGAACAACTGCAAGAGCAAATAGACCAACAGATTAGGAACAATGTTTCTCAATGTACAAATGCAAGGAATTATGGATTTCATCATCAAAAGTCCATAACTAGAAAAGCTCTCGGAGTGTGCAGACCTCCGCCAGCGCCACAGTCCTCATCCATATTGTGATTTTCACCATAAATATTAGTCCTACCTTTATTTTATTTTATCTAAATATTTGGATCCCTTGACCATGAAAACGTACAAATATGCTGATCTCGCAATGTTAAAGAGTCCTTTAAAAACTTCCTGGATCCAGACAATTATCCGGATCAATCTCAATCTGGACATTTCCAGAATTTTTATTGAAATCCGTCCATAACTTTTTGAGTTATATTGCTAACAGAGAAACAAACAAACAAAAAAACAAGCTAACAGACACCAGGAATAACATAACCTCCTAGGCGGAGGTATTAACATCAAAAGATCCAGAGAATTTGGAGACTTCAGAGAAGTCTCTGCAAATAAATGGCACAGACAGTGAAAGTCCATTGAGATGGACTGAGGCAAAGTGAAAAAGTCTGCTGTGGTCTGAGTCCACATTTCAGACTGTTTTTGGACATCATGGACGTGGTGTCCTCCAGGCTAAAGAGCAAAAGGACCATGCAAACTGTTATAAAAACAAAGGTCAAAAAACAGCACCTGTGATGGTATGGGGGTGTTAGTTCCCGTGGCACGGGTAACTTGCACATCTGTGATGGCACTGCTAAAAGTATATGTAGGTTTTGGAGCAACATGCTGCCGTCTAGATGAGGACATCCCTGCTTATTTCAGCAAAACAATGCCAAGACACTCTGCATGTGTTACAACAGTCTGGCACCATAGTAAAATGGCCCTTTTCCACTAGCAGGCCTTGGCCCTACTCTACTTGGCCCTACTAGATTTGCAGTGTGTTTCCACTGACCTGGTACCTCCTAAAACAAGCTAGTTTTAGTACCTACTCCGCTCAGGTTCCAAGCAAGCTGAGTCGATACTAAAAGATGATGTCACCGACTGCTGGCTACTGATTGGTCAGACAGTGTTGTCATTGATGAGTCTTGAGCGTGACGACCTAGCATGCTAGCAGTAGCTACATTAGCTTACCCTCATACGTCTTTTCTTTGCAGCTCGATTGCTCTCGTCCTCGGCTTCATTCTGTTGTAAAGCTTCCAAAACTCTCCTGTGCTTCTTAAGCGGTATTTCTTCCTGCCACCTGCAGCCTTCTCCTGATTTCCTTTTTTACTCGGTTTGTGACAAAAAGTCACAGATTGTTGTGTCGCGCTCAAAATGACGTCACCGCAGTGCCGCTCAGCTGTTTACAGCGACACTGCACCCCATTGGGCAGGCGACTGGGGCTAATGGAAAAGCAGCACAAGGCGAGTAGAGTAGAGTAGGGCTAATGGAAAAGGGCCAAAAGAGTGCTGGTACTGGACTGGCCTGCGTGAAGTCCAGACTCTGAACTGTTGAATAACTGAAATCATACATCAAGCAAGAAAGGGAGGAATTAAACTGAAAAAGCTTCAACAATTAGTGTCCTCAGTTCCCAAATTCTCAGTGAGAGTTGCCACAAGGAAAGGTGATGCAACATGGTGGTAAACAAGCCGCTGTCCCAGCTTTTTTGGAACATGCTGCAGACATTAAACTCAAAACAAGTGAATATTTGGAGATAAACAATGAAGTTTATCAGTTTAAACATCAAAATATCTTATCGTTGTTGTATCTTCAGTTGGATAAATGTCCAAAAGGATTTACAAGTCAATATATTCTGTCCCATCTTCATTGGAATTGGGTTTGTAGTTGTGTTTTTGGTCAATATCACCCAGCCCTAGTAAACTACCTGTTCTGTAAACTCTTCCACATTGAAGTTTCCCTCTCAGATTATCGTCTCTCTCCAGCAGAGCCAGAGCACTTTGTCAACTCTGCAGCCCAAAAAGAAGAAAAAAAAAAAAGCCCAAAATGATAAACTCTCACTCCTCTACAGACATTTTCATATTCCCCTTTTTTCTGGACATAAAATATTTGAGGTGACAGAGGAGCGATGGAAAAGAGCCCGAGAGGACGGATGGTTGGATGGATGGAGAATAGGTAAAGGGAGGGAGGGGGAGGTCAGGTTAGGGGTCACGTGTGCGAAAGAGATAAGACCTCCTCATTCCTTTTTGAGTGACAGGCCGAGGGAGGGCTCGGCGAAGCCCCCCGAGTCACACACACTCGCTCGGCTCCCTCCATCAGTCTCCCCCGCTGATATCACACTTTCTCCGGGCCATCACTCTCTCTGTCTCTATCATACTCTCCATCACCCCCTTCTTCCTCCATCACACGCTCACACTTTCTACTTCTATCAAGTATTTTCCCTTTTTTACCCCTCAGTGTTTGTTTTTCTGTGACACACGGGGACACTTTTCAGCTCAAGAAGCCCTCCAGAGATTTTTAAAAACATGGAATATTTTAAGTTTCTTCTTTTCACTTCTCAAAATCACAATTCTGGCTGGTTTTCCAACTACTTCAGAGTTTATCTCCCTCACTGGACCTGAAATTTTCCAGCGTTTTACTTCACCACACCTTGAATTTTGACACAGAATATGAGTCCAAAATCCAGAGATTTCTTCTAACTGTGATGGATGAAGGATGGTGGATGTTTGTGCATCATAATTAATATATCATGATGTACATGATGAAAAATGTGAAAAACTGGCCTATGTTATCCTGAAAATGTAATCAAAATTCAGTGAAAACTTATTGAGCTATAAGCAAAAATCTGGAAAAATCTCAAAAAGTTTGCAAATCTTAAAACGTACTGGATCTGATTGATACAGAATGTAACCACTTCTTTAGTTTAACATGAGCCACTGCTGGAACTTGGCAGGCATTTGGCTGGAAGGGGCAAAAATAAAGTTGTTGCATCATTAGTGTTAATATTTCGGGTTATGTGAACACTGTAAAAAGTATTGTTAGGAAATTACATCATCTTAATGAAACAATACGTGTCCCTATGCAGAGGCTGTGATACGATTTATATCATTGAAAACTTCAGTAAAGGATATTGACCATGTCTTAGGTTGTATTATATCAAAACTTACGAGACTTATAAGTATTTATTTTATTGTTTCTTTATTTTATTATTTAGGTTATTCATTTTTCATTCATTATTCATTATATGTATTTATTAAGGGTGTCCCGATACAACTTTTTTACCTCTAATACGATACCGATACTGCAGCCTTGAGTATTGGCCGATACCGATATCGATCCGATCCGATATCAGAAAGAATCATCCTCTAAATTATTTTGTAGTATGGGCTGTAAGAAAAGGCTTGATCAAGTGAGATTACTCAAACAGAGAACAGTAGTCAGCAATAGTAGGTATGAGAAGACTGACCCATTTGTTATTAACCAATGACTTCAATAAATTTTAACCTTAAACATAAGAGTATAGTACAATAATATAAAATAAATGAAAAATAAATTAGAAAACCCTGGAAAGTAACCCCAATAAATCCAGTAAAAACAAAAACCTATGTTTTTAAATTGCAAAATAACCACTGTGTTTAACTTAAACATAAGTAGATTCTACAACTAAATTAAATAAATAGTAAATAAATTAGAATAGATTACTTGTATCAAGGTGCTTACACTGGATATTTTTTAAGTAGGCCGATATAATCAGATATATTGTTTTTTTGCTGATATTGGTCCAATATCAATATTTTGATTGAGACAGCACAAATATTTATTCTATTTCTTTTTATTTTTATGCAGTATAACTTAAATTCAAGACAAATTTTGACCTTTATTGTTTATTGTAAAAACAAAAGTAGCGAGGACAACGTTTCATGGATCCTACAATGAATACATTAATTTCATGTCTTTGAAGACATTAAACATCATTTTACATTTGAAATGTGTTCCCAGCATCATCATCATCATGTAGTTTGGCCTTGACTGCCATGCCTCTGGATATTTTTCAGCTCATACCCGAGTCGGTGAAAGGCCTTGTCTTTCTCATCCTCCCTGTTCATAAGCTGAAATTATTCTGTCAAGCTACTGTGAATGTTCCAACATCCTGCTAGATCTTTTCAACAGTGAGATTCTTTTATTTTGAAATATAGGAAATATATTATGTCAGTAGTCTAACTTGACTGTGATTTATTGTAGCATGTCTTGTAACAAGAAAAACAGTGCAAGGATGTTAAATGTTTAAAAAAAATTAACATAAGACGACTGCTCAAACTTCATAAACCAGCTATATGTTGATTTAAACCAGTAATGAAAAGTATGATTCTCTTCAGGATGAAACGTGATGGGAAGTGAAAAAAAAGCAATTCTAGCATCCTTACTGAAAACAGGCACTTTTTTTAGCTTAATTTGAACTTTTGTATTAGTGTGAAAAGAAATTGGAATCATGAACTGCAGACTTTAGAAAGAGTGGTTTCAGCCCAGTTGCCCTCCTGAACCTTCAAACCACTCCATCACTCATTTGACTCTTAATCCTGACGCGTTGATCACTGAGGCTCCTCAGAAGAAGCTCATCCTCCAGGTTTTGATTGCTTACTCACAAGAACTTGACTCTTCACCCTCAATGAGTCACTCCTGCCCTCCAGGTGTCTCTTCCCCGCCAAAGCCCGACAGAAAGCAAAGAAAAGGAAGACGCAAACAAAAGCTCGAGCGCCTTCTCCAACGAGCATTATCTTCATTTCTTAGCTCCAAACAATGCACCACAATGCGCCCCGACAACAGGAGCCTTTATGGAGCGCCGCAGAATGGAGTCGAGGCCGTTGTGAGAAGTGGCAGAGAGAGGGGCGAGACAAAGCGGGATGAGAGGGACGATCTTCATTGTGGCGGCTTTTTCCTCATTCACGTCGTGAAAAGACACCGACGAGGAGTCCTCAGGGCCGCTGCCAGCTGCAGAACAATCACACCCGAAGCACGTCGCCCGTCCAAACACATCAGCGGAGCATTATCGTCTCAAATCTCAACATCTCCCCGTATCAGAGAAATCTTACATTTACATAACTCTTATATTCACACGCCTGCATGTTTATTCTCTTCCTCCTCAAGGCATTTTCTAATTTCTCTTTTCCTAAAAGGATGTTTTAAAATAGACCTTAATCAGGGAAGATTAGATGCCATTTTAGATGGCATTGACGGAGCTGGTATTTGGAGGTGTTTTGGGCTTAAATGGCATTTTAAATAAAAGAGGAGTTTAGTCTAAGAGTAAAGAAACTCTGAGCAGTGTAGTATAGATGCTAACAGCTTTGGATTGCATTTCTTTGTTGATTGAAGAACAAAAACACTGAAAGTATTCCTTCATAGACACAATATTCTTCTCCACTTCTGACATGTTTTGGGGAGAGTTTGTTGCACCTAACGTTTTATTCTACACCATCCTACTGCATCGTCTGACTGGCCTGGATTGAATGTGATTGACAGAATGATCTTCCAGTCACCTGCTGGATGTGCTTTTGAAAGGTTCTGCCCATTCTTAAACACTTTCTATGGGCTGTTGCCTTCATGGACAAGTCAAATTGGTCCATTGTTAATTTTATCATCTGATTATTTTCATCATAGGTTTTGTCAACATCCTTTTTTCCCTTGACAAAAGCTAGACGGTAGAGCATGACACTCCTGTCCTGTCCCACTCCCAGAGAAAAAAATCCCATCCCGTCCCAATCCTGGGCCGGAGTAAAAAAATTAATCCTGCCTGTCCCACTCCCGTAGAATGACTCCCACTCCCATCCCGCTCCCACTCAAAATTACTCCCACTCCTGTCCCGGTCCCGTTTGAGTAAAACCAAACATGTTGAAAAAATGTTGCATTTTTTATTTTAGGTAAAAGTGCAGTGTATATAAAAGGCATTGCCTTTAAGTTTCACATGCCTCACATTGGGTCGGTGTAAACAACTCTCTTTTCGACCTGTCATCTTCTCCCTCCATGTTGTTTTGTTATGTGTGCTGCCGGAAGCCGTTCTGAGTCGCTTTTCACTTCAGGTGGTGACAGGAAGTCAAACCACTTTTGTAGTTCTTTTGTGTTGCTAGCGTGGTCAAGAGTGTTGGCTCCATAGACTGTAAAAAACATGGACGCCATGATGCTAGGCTAAAATTGAAGCCGCCACGAAAACTGCTACCCCTGGTGACTGGCTGCAGTATAGGTCAAATCTCCGTCTCCCCCATTCATCTGGACGGGCCGAAGTGAAACTTCAAAAAATTATTACACCTCGTAGAAATATTTCTCCCATCCGTATGCTGTGGTGACATTAAAGTATTATTGGGCTGCGTGTTTTCCAAGTCCTCTTTTTTCTGAAAAGTTTCTTTTTTATTAGTTATTAGAGTTTAAAAATGACCGCGGTTTACGGCAGCTTCACAATGATTGTGTACGGCGTATGCTGCGGAGTGTTGCGACCGTTTGCGACAGCTGCGTCCAAATATGGTCCAGATTCTCTACTGGTTGCACAATGGCGGCACCCTGACGAGGGGTATTCTGGCTTCAAATCCGTTACATGGTGGAAGGCGAAGCCACGCTATCCAGTTCTTAGAATACATCCATGGTTGGCTCTCACTGAGAGATGACTACAAAAATGGACGCATCTGTTCATCTGGTTGTTTAGCACGGCCGAAAATGATCATCTATTAATGTCGTTCCCGCTCCTGCCCGCTCCCGTTGCTTTTTCTTCCCATCCCGTCCTGTTGATTAAAAAATGTCATCCTCTAGTAGACAGTAACTAACATAAGCAAGTGCACATGGACATAAACTAATACTAAATTAACTGACATTGTATTTAAATAAAAACTAGACTAAAATGTTTTACAGAGAGAAAATCCAGACCTAATTTGGTCATGTAGAAAGTAGAAACAAGTTAGGAATCACAGATACTTTGTTTGTGTGGAAAGGTTGGATGAGTTAAGAGGGACATCCAATCACAGCTGCCTTAGCTTCATGGTGGCGGGACCCAAGTGTAAAACACGACTTCAGAAGTTCAAGGACACAAAACAAATGCCTTATGCTTTACACTTTTTATATTTAGTCAACTAAATTTAAAGTGGATTTCCTCATCTAAACTGTTGTGATATTTCATAAACTAAAACTATACTATTAGAAACTTAAAACAATTTCAATGACCACACAGTGACTTAAACTAAAAGATCTATTAGGCTATTAAAAACTGAATTAAAAAGTGCTATCAAAATTAACACTGATTTGGTCATGGCCAAGAGATTTTGATGTTGGTGCAAATCTGGATCCAGGATCATCTGGAGAGGTTGTTGGATCAAACACAATTCCTTGCTCTAACTAAAGATAATTCATTTTTACCTCCGCAAAGGAGGTAATGTTTTTGCCGGTGTTTTTGTTTGTTTCGTAGCAAGATTATGCAAAAACTACTGGTCGGATTTTGATGACATTTTCAGGGGATGTTGGTAATGGCCATACTTAGAAATTATTAGATTTTGGTGATGAACCAGATAACTGCTGTTGGCAAATGCTCGTTGTTGCTCAGTAACTGTCTAACTAATAATGATTACATGAATCTGAGTGCTAGGTGTGGGTATGCAGGGTCAATGAACCATATTGTGATAGGAACTTCATCATGGAACTATTGCTTATATATGTATCAGCAATATGTGATCTACCTCGGCGGAGGTTTGTGCTCTTGAAGTGCTTTCTAGTTTATCCTTTTTAGTACCATCAATCACTGTAAATTGTTGGTTCTAACTAGTTTCACATATTTTTCCAAATGTCACCAATATATGTTTCCAATCAAGACAAGGAAATTACAGTGAGTAGATGTTTGTTTGCAGTCTGATGGTTTATTATATAGACCTGTGAAATATTGATTGCCTAGAACTTCAGTTTCTGTAGTCATGATATCGGATGTAAAAGAATGTTGTTCATTTTTCTAAAATCATGTCGGAGTTTAAAATCATGGCACTATGACTTGTGTCGTTCTGTTAATTAGTTATCAGTTGAAAAAACTGACTTGCCAAAATATTGGGATATGGTGTTTGTTGTTGTGAGGCATGTAAAAAGGACATCAACCGTCGTCGTTTCCTCATTCACGCCATAAAAAGACATCAGCGAGGAGTCCTAAGGGCCGCTGCCAGCCGCAGAACAAAATCTCACGAACGCCACAAAGCACGCCGCCCATCCAAACACATCAGCAGAGCATTATCGCCTCAAATCTCAACATCTCCCTCTATCTGAGAAATCTTACATTTACATAACCCTTATATTCACAAGCCTGCATGTTTATTTTCCACCTCCTCAAGGCGTCATTAAATTTCTCTCTTCCTAAAAGGATGCTTTAAAATAGACCTTAATCAGGGAAGATTAGATGCCATTTTAGATGGTATTGACGGAGCTGGCATTTGGAGGTGTTTTGGGCTCAAACGACACATTTTGAATAAAGCAGCAGTATAATCTATGCATCGCCGGTTCCACAGGATTATGGCGAAAAAGGAGGAAGTATTGGCGGGTAAGAAAGTGACTGCGATGGATGTCGGGCTCTTCCCTGCCTTTAAAACACCAGACGCAGCAGAGGAGGGGATTGGATCCACTTTTTTTTAAAATGTCACCCAACATCTGTTTCATATTTATGATGGTGGCGCTGCTTCCCCGATGCCCCCTTCGACTCTCTGGCGATTCTATCTCTGCCTCGGATTACCCCCACTACCCACCAATGCATAATTTATAAGGCTAATCTTTCAACCAAAGACTGCAGACAGAAGCAGAGGAGAGGAGAGGGGAGTGAGAGTGGGAAAAAATGGATTATAAAAAGAGAAAAAAAAACGGCAGCAGATTTTTTGCTGATATGTGCGGCGAATGGCTGATTTTGGAGATGATACCTTAAGTATCTCATGTAGTCATTAACAGGATTAAGTGAGTGGGCCTCTGATAAGGTGGGAAAAACAATTCAGGATTCGGCACATCTTGTCCTCTTTAACCCAAACAGAGACGTATCAGTGTATGTGGCCCGTGTTTTTCTTTCTTCTGTAATTTGTGATGCCTTCAGATGGCGCCGATAAGCCCGGGATGTCATTAATATCGCTAATGATAACAGCGGCCCGCTCCTTCTTCCTGGCGTCGAGCTGTGAGGCCGCGGTTGCTTTAGACTGAGGTAGAGGCAGGGGTGGTTTTAGGGATTTGGAGGCTCTGGGCAATATGAGGCCCCTCGCCATTATGCTGAGAGCACTCAAAGCAAGAAAAGACAAATACTGAAGCAGATATTCACAGTTAACAGAGCCATTAACTACAGGATCAGGCTGGCCAAAACTATACAGCTTTTAGGACACACTGCTATCATTTCAAACTACATATACAATAAAAAAACTATGATCATGCTAATTTAAGAGATGCACTGACAGTGATGTGCTTAAAGACTCTAAAATAGTCTAGTTAACCCTTTCACTTCCAGCTCAACTTTTCAGCAGAGGTCAATAAATGCAGGAATATTTCATTTGTTAAAAAACTTTAACACATCATTGTTACCTCTGCCAAGGAGGTTATGTTTTCGGGAGAGTTTGTTTGTCCGTCCGTCTGTGAACAAAATACCTCAAAAAGTAATGGATGGATTTGGATGAAATTTAAAGGAAATGTTCAGCATGGGAAAAGGAAGATCTGATTCGATTTTGGTGTTGATCCGGATCAGCGTCTGGTCGCCATGACGAAAAATGTGATTTTTGTGAATAGCTACTGAACTAAAATAGATATTATTATGAATCCAATTGCTAATGGTATGTTTTCATGGTGAAAGAATCTAAATATTTCAATTAAATAAAGGTAGGACTAATATTTATGGTGAAAATCACAATATGGGTGAGGACTGTGGCGCTGGCGGAGGTCTGCGCCCTCCGAGTGCTTTTCTAGTTTGTTTCTGTCAATGATTCAGAATAATAAAATAACTTCAAGCAAACTAAAAGGAACCAATATTTTCTATGTGTAGTATTTAAAAGCCAAAAGATATTATTATTACCATCATTATTATTATTATATATAATGTTATTCGTTTAAATGTGTTTGTTAAACTCAATATCATCTATTTCAAGTCATTTTTGCTATTTTATTTACAAACATTTCTACCTTTTCTCATTTATTTTGTCCCAAATCTTTGTGCATTTTTATGTCATCACCTTATCAACTGTGGGCTTTAAAACCTTTAATCCCACACCAAGAAAATATCTGGTTTTTGGTTTGTTTGTAGTTTTCTTTGTTCCCTGAAGTGTTAATCGAATCAAACAAGGATTTGATTTATTCCGATTTTTAAAACATTCAATATCCCCGAATTTGTTGATGACCTCTGCCAAACAGTTGAGCTGGTAGTTAAAGGGTGAAGAGCTGTAAGGTGGTGCATCAAGCAGTGTGCATGCCACAGAACAAGAAAATTTATGGTTCAACTCTGTGATTTGGCCTCTATGTGTGGAGTTTGCATCTTCCTGTGCATGTGTTTTCTCAGGATACTCTGGTTTCCTTCTACTATGTCTGTCACATTATACTTAATATTCAAACAACTAGAGAATGGAATAAATATCCTTTACCGCAGATTAAATAAATATTGAATATAGCAGCACCATCTGAGGAGCGCTGTGTGGTAGTATTTTGGGTTCCATTGATAGCAACTTTAAAATCAAAGACTGGGCTCTGTGTCAGTTATGTGCAAAGCAGTTACTCACTCGTCCTCCAAATCAAATTTACGGGCTCAACCATAGGCTTTATCCAAGTTAGAAAGTCGAGTGCAGCAGTGTTTCATCAAGAATTCAACCCCGTGTTACTGTCTTTTTTTTGGCAGGGTCATTATTGAAAGTGTAATTAAGATAGTCTCTGTCCTTTACCACTGATGGGGGGCAAAATAAACAGATATCTTCAGTTATTTGCGTACATTTTCACCATAATGTTCAGGAACTTTGCGTGTCTGGTTTTGAGGAAAACTGACATTCTTACCTCCTACAGACTGATGCTCACTGAGTAAACTGGTGACCCACATAATTTTCCTATGTGGTCATCTGCCTTTGCATGTTAGCCCTGTGATTGGCTAAAAATCAGCTCCTGCAACTCGAAAGTGATAAGTGATATAATTAATTGATAGATGATCTATTTGAAATCAAGTGCCTTAAATTTCTTCTGAAGACAAACTCTAATCAGTGAGCCTCTCTTGATTCATTTAGTTGAATTTGTTAGATGTATTTCAAACTTTGGCCTTCTTGAAAACAGGGGACTTCTTAAAAGTTAGCTTCAAAGTGTACCAGAGTTTTGCTTGTGATGAGCCATTCTTACCAAACAAGGACCAAAGAGGGGAAGCCAACCAAAACTCACCTGAAATTTGGCCAAGTATCACAACAGTTAGCTTTCACTGACAGTATCAGGCCGCATGGCAAACTGTAACAACGCTCAGATTGTTGCTTTTACCTTTGTGTGTGGAAAAATGGTTAAACCAATAGCATGCAATATGCAAGTGTCGCCTGACACAGCTCAACATAGCCTTTTCTTTATTCATCACTCAGAATAGTGCCGAGCTGCTTTGAGTAATGAACAATGGTATAACCATGGACTCTATGATATAATAGGTGCTGACGTACTACATGTGGTCTAAACTGAACTTAAGGTAAACCTACTCACAGACAGAGAGGCCATTTGAGGCAAGACTTAAAGGAATAGTTCAAGTTTTTTGAAGTGGGTATGTGTGAGAGCCTCATACAGGAGCCTGAACGTGTGCCACAGTGTCACAGCTCAGTTCTCCCTCTGTTCAGAAATCGTGGGAGAAAATAAGTAACAAACTAGAAAAGCACCCGGAGAGGGCAGACCTCCGCCAGCACCACAGTCGTCACCCATATTGTGGTTTTCACCATAAATATTAGACCCACCTTTAATTAATCTAAATATTTCCGTGACCATGAAAACATACCATTAGCAATTGGATTCATAATGATATCTATTTTAATTCAGTAGTTATTCATGAAAATCGCATTTTTTGTCATGACAGATCCAGACGGTGGTCCAGATAACCCCCAAAATCTAATCATTTATTCCTTGTCCCAATCCAGACATTTCCTGAATATTTCATTGAAATCCGTCCACAACTTTTTGAGTTATGTTGCTCACAGAGAAACAAACAAACAGACGCCAGAAATAACATTAACCTCCTTGGTGGAGGTAAAAGTGCTGACAAACAGATTGTTAACATCTGCTTAATTTTCCTGTGACCAAGCCGCTTTGAATAGGTACTATTTTAAGACATGGCACAGGTCACAAGTCCCTCTGCCAAGGATCAATCACGGCTTTTCTTGATTTTTTCTAAATGCTCAAATAACATTTCATCCCCAATTCAAGATAAGCAAAATGTATAAATGTTTAAGGATTAGCCTACTGACCTAACACTTAAAAAAACAAGAGCTCTTCCTTTAATACCGTCTGACCCGTGTTTCCAAAACTGGAAATCCTAATAAATCCTTTTTAACAAAAAACAAACAAACAAAAAAAAAAATCATTAAGATGTCAGGTTTCTTCAGCCGGCCTCAAGTGGACACTAAGGGTACTACAGCTGTTGGCACTTCCTCTTGGGCCTCTATTTACAGCCCTGAAGGCTCCACCTAGTTCTTACTTGAAGTCGATTGTGTATTTTTGGCAGAACAGTGACAAAGGTAGCAGATCCACCCTCAGCTAGTGGTGGGAGGCTGTATAATGCTGCATTTGACTTGACTGACAAACTGCAGTGAGAAATAAAACCAAACCAAATGAAAATGAATCAATTCTGCAACTTCACTCCTGAACTGAACCAAGTCAGCTACACTTAATACCTAAAAGTGACCTGGAGTGTGTTCACAATGTGCTAATTTAAGTGTAATTTGCTGCTACCTTTTTCATCTTGAACCTCTCCTTTAACCAGTGCAGCAACAAAAGCTTCTCCATCCTCGCTGAGAGGGTCTCGGTTGGTCTATGGCAGGTTGTGTTTTCAAGCTTGGTCTCTGTTGATTTGGCATCTGCTCTGAACCAAAGAAAAGGTTGAGGCTGTATAACCTTGTGAGGGAGGCGTTATCCCAACAAGAAACCCAACAAATATATAAGTTGGTGTGATTGAAATGGAAGACTTTCAGTGACTTATAATTGTCTGGTAGCTGGTTGGAAGTTGGCTGGTAACTGGCTGGGAGGGGAAACTGAAGTGGATGAATCTGTATCTCCGGCATCAAGAGGGTATTTGGCCTTGAGAACAGCTGCTTTCTGGATACTTTATCTTTTGAACTATTCTCTGAAACCCCAAGAGAAGTTTGATGTGAAATCCCAGTTGATCATCTTCTTAAATACCCATAATAGTTAATACTCAAAAATCAAACCTGCTGGACTTTCTGTCGTGGAGTCGTGAGGTGTCTCAGAGTGGTCTGTTGTTTTTGATCATTTATTATGTTTACATGAGAAAGTTAAATCCCCTGTAATTCTGAATAAAACTTAAATCCTCTTTACAAGATTGAAAATGACCAAATAAACACCTAATTCCGAATTAAAATGATGATTCCGAATAAAACTTAAATCCAAAGTGGCTGGTTTATTCTGATTTTAAGTCAGAATTAAATAATTCTTCGATCATGTATATGTTCACTCAGCTTTAAATTAATTCCCGTCTTTCTGCGCATGCTTGTTCCCTTGTCCTGCAACGATGAGGCACAAGGTGCTGACAGGAACAGGATGGCTGCCTAAAGCAAGCGTGGGACTCCACGCAAGCCAAGACTGTTTATTTAATCAGAGCCTTGGAAGATTTGGATGTAATGAAAGAGTGGATGAACGTAAGCCTTAAAATGTGGTCCTTTTTAAAGCTGTACCATCCAAGTTGGACGAGGTTTCCCTGATGGAGACGCTGAACTGAAATTTTTCTTTCGGTAGACATAAATACGTTAATGCATCACTACGTCACTACGTCACTACGTCACGTCCACCCCCTGTCCATTCAGAGACATTCCCAACCGCCAGGCCTTGAACAAAGGCAAATAAACATGTTTTCCATGTAAACCTTTATTCGGAATTATTATTTCTATGTCATTAGAATAAGATACGTGTGATACATGAGACATAAAGATGGATTTTCATAGCCGATGGGTCACTACAATTGTTGAGTCGGGCCATAACCGTCAAACTCGTGTAGTCTCCAGCATAAGAGGAAGAAGTAACTTCTTGCCTATCCAAACGGGTTTGACCAATTTCTTCTTCTCTTGTTTTCTTCAAGGTAGAGTCCAATCAGGAACAGCCAAAGGCCACCACGTGTTAGGTTTGGAGATCCCAAACAAATCTAAAAGGAAATTTACTCAATGAAATTTGACGTTTTATACCATTTGACACAAATAATATGTCAAGAACAGAACAAAATGGCTAAAAAAGTGGAAACTCTGACTCTGCTTTCATTCAGTCACTCAAAACCTACCTGTTCACAAATGCATACAACCCCTAACCACTTGTAGTTTTTTTTGTTTGTCTTGTTTTTATCTTCTGTAAAGCATCTTTGAGTCTTTTTGAAAAGCGCTATCAAAATGTGGTGCATCATTATTATTATTATTATTATTAATATTATTAAAATGTATTGCGGTTTAAAGGGTTAAAGATATTGGAATATTTTATTGACCTTCGCCATTTCACCCCCTATTGCTTTTCTGTTTTTGGTCCATATTTCCCAGCCCTGGCGTACCTCACATAAGCTTCGCATCCTTGCCTGTACCTTGTGGCCCTCGGTGAAGAAGACAATCACCTACCTTTGCCCTATAAAGGAAAAAACACCCACAGGTGGCATTAGCTGCCATTTTGGCCCCTGTTGGTCCTCAATAAATGATCATTTTAACACCAAAGACCACAACAATCAGAAAATCAGTGTTGCCTCGCCTTTGAACAGCCTGAAAAAAACAGCACTTTGTCCGCCCTCCTCTTCCATCCGCCACATCTGACGTTGACAGTTTCTCTCCCCTTCCTCCCCTCCTCGCTCACCCCCCTCCCCCCCTTTCTCGTCAGCTTTATTATGAAAAGTACACAGTTTCGATAGAGTGCCCTTCTGACATTTTCGACTTATTAGCTAGTTTTCGTACCGTCTTCAATCAACCTCCTTAATCCTCATAGGGAGAAGCGCTTTTTAATTCACTGATGGACCGATAAGGAGGCTGCCGAGCAAAGCGCCGCAGAAGAAGCAGCAGCAGCAGGAGCGGCGGCGGCGGTGGCGGAGGAGGCAACGCTAGCAAAGCAGGCCTCGGATGGGGAGGGGAAGGGGGGGTGGAAAATAAAAAGAAAACGAAAAGACGGGAAAAAAACGATTTACACGTAGATGAATCGTGCTTACAAGATGGAACCCTGGGCATTAGGAGCGGATCTGAATTTCCTATCTGTCATTTTTTTTCACCCTCCCTCTCTTCTTCCACACCCCTGCCGCCGCCGTCGCATTCGTTCAGTGTTTTTTTTTCCTCCCCTCTCTCTCCCCTCCTTCTTCTCCGCCATTACCCTTGCTGATTGCAATCTTTAAGCGCCATTGGGCCCACTGCTTCTGCAGTTTTTAATCTGTCTTTAATCCCATAGATTTTAAATATTCCCCAGCTCCCGGAGACTGGAGGCAATTAACTGCCCTTCTGATGCTCTCCTTATCAGTTGCCTCCTTGTATCTCTCTGAAGCAGCCTCAAGACACTGCCAGAGCTGACAAATAATACCGCCATTTACCGCCGAGCATCCTCGGGGACTGGAAAGGGAGCGCGCGGCGCAGCCACCGCCGCATTCTAAACAGGTATTTGGTAAACATATCATACAGAGGAGAGAGAAGGGGAAATATACTGCAACAACACTCCCAAAAGCGATGTATGTTTGTCTGCTGGTGCGAGCGTGTTCTCCCTCAGACCCGAGACAATAGATTGTCCTCCAGCTCTGTGCTGATGTGAGGAGGCTGCGCTCGATGGGATGCATAGCCCGCTGCGAGGATACTAATGCGTACAATCTGCGAGACCTTTGCAGCTTTTGAGCTTTGAGGAAGTACAATATATGTGAGATATCTAAGACATATGGCGCTCCATCAGAACCTGTTAAGTGAAAGAGCAGAACAAAAGATTAAATAGTTGGAAATATTGAAAATTAAAGCAGAGCAGATAAAGAATGTTCGGGTTCTCGAGCTGAAATAACTCCGCATTGACATGAAGAAGGAAATGTAAACATTAGAGACAGATGCCTAAACATCTGTAAGGACTTTTATCATCCATTTCTATGTGTTTTTGCTGCCATTGGCTCAAGAGCAAACATATGACTCAGGGACTTGTACTCTTAAGCTGACAGAGGGAATAAAGGTCAGAGGATGAGTACAGAAGATCAGAGCCAGCTGCACGCCATCTGATATGCTTGATTACAAATTGCTTAAGTGAAGTTAAGGACCAAAAGATCCAGCAAACTTGTACTAAAACAACTTAAAGGAATGAATGATGTCTGACGGGTGACACTACATGATGGGTGCTCATGTTTTGTGTTACATTCAGCTTTACAAGATTACCGACAAGAGAAGAATGCAGTGACCGAGACTGACCCAGCTGTTTTAAACATTCTCTCATTTTTTATGACATTTGTTTCACATTTTTGCACAACCTGGAGCAGGGGTGGGCAACTGGCGGCTCCAGGGCCAGATGTGGCCCCTGCACACTGAAAAACCTCAGATCTAGGTGAGAGTATTTGTACAATTTCTTGTTCTAATCCATCATTTCCTTCCATGTCTCGATTTATATCGTATTTAGATATAAAAACTTAAAATAAGGCCTGAGTTGCTTGTAAATAATCACTAAAATAATTGGCCAATAAGAAGACAAGACAAATATAACTTGAGCAGATGTTAAACCTTAATTTAAGACCCTCACTTAGTCAAACTTTCCTTGTTTCAGTGGCAGATATTTCACTACATTACAAGCGATTCTGCCACATTTTTGCCTTTCATTCCTTAAAACAAGACATCTATCTCTACTAGTTCAGTGAATGTGTATTAGAATAAGTGTTTGGGATATTTTTGACATGAAAGTAAAGCAACACACTTGCCTAGATCAAGTTTTGCAGTGTAGTACCCCACCAGTCAGCAAAAAGGATTTCCAAAATAGATTGTATGCTTAAAAAAGGAGATGAAACTTGCCTTGAAATGGTGAAAAATCACAATAATCCCAAGAAAGTAGACCTGTAGAACTGTTGCTATGAAAATTCTTGAATGCATTTTTTTAAGATAAAAAAACTCAATTAAATATACCTCGATAACCTGAAAATTTTCTATAATTTTCTTTGATTAAAGTTGCATTAAATTCTGCGGAGTTCTAACATAACATTGGGTTTGTATGTATAAATGTTGATACTGTATATTAAATGGGTAACACAATGCCTAACAGTAAAAAATTGCTGGTTCAATCCCCGTGTTGACCAGGGTCTTTCTGTGAGATGTTTATGGTCGCCTGTGCATGTGTGGGCTCTCTCTGGGCACTCCAGCTTCCTCCCACAGACCAAAAACATGCTTATTAGATCTATTTGTGATCCCAAGTTGCCCTTAAGTATGAGTCTGACTGGTTGTCCATCTCTCTATGTGGCCCTGTGATTGACTGGCACTACAGTCACATCTCACCATTCACTCACTGATAGTTGTCCATTAGTATCAGCTTATAAGGGTGTCCTGATGCGACATTGATACTTGATATCGGTCTGATCCATGGCAGGATTTAAAAGGCATATTACACACATGTTCTTCAAGAGCCAACCATTTCATAAAGTAAAGCAGATTGGTGCAGTTTACTCTTGTTTTGAGTCTAGCTGCAGATATGACTTCAACTTCACTTAATTGTCTCCTAAGGGAAATTTGCCTCGCAGGCAGGTAAAACCATGAAACATAAAAAAAATACGCACACAAATCCAGATGCAACACCGAGACAAATAAAACACAAGTGCCATAACGGATAACTGAGCAGAACCGAACTGCAATGTTTCGACATGACAAGACTCATGACTGTTTATTGTTAAAAGTTTAAGTTAAGTTGTGTAACAGCTTTAATATAAAGTAGTTTTTCAGTAATATTGGCAAGAACCTCACGATACTATATGTATCATGATTCTTGGGTCACGATACGATAATATCACGATATATCACAATATCACAATATTATGAAATATTGCGATATTCTACAGTTAACTAAGAAAAAAACTAAAGATGGTGTTTACGTAATTTACACAATATTACTCAAAACTACAAGTACAAGTCAAAACTACTTGATTGAAAACAACCTTACCATTTTATTGTTTTTAAAAAATGTCAAATGCAGTGTTACATACAGACACTTAACCTGCAAACACAGTGCACCAAGTCCCTTAACTAATGATGCAAATAAATTATTCTTGTTTTTCCTTTAACAGTGTTAAAAAGTGCTTTGAGTTACTGACAGCACAACAGTAAGTAAAAAGTAATCACATATTTCTCTTGTCACTGTCTGAACTGAATAGACTACATGAAAAAAACTATGCAAACATATTTATAAGTTGTACTTTATTTCCAACTCTGATAAAGTATGAGTTTTTTTTTTTTTTTTTAAATTATATTAAATTTGAAACATCGATATTGTATTGAGGGTCAAAATATCGCGATATATTGCTGTATCGATATTTTAAGATTTGGCGGTTGGGCTTTACTTCCCTCCTTTTTCTATTCCTAGGGTCAGATCCAGGGGTAGGCAGGGTCAACCAGGATCCCCTGACATCTGTTTGTCTTCTCCAAATCCCAAAAATTTAAGGTGCATGAAACAAAGCGGCTCTTGATGTGAAAAGTTTGGACACCCATAGTGTAGTTTAAGTGTTGATCCCTTCTCCTGTTTCATTCTCTGTCCTCATTCCAGTGAGAAGCCTTTAAAATAATTCATCAAGTCAGTTTTGAGGCCTTTTGTTGCCCCCCCTGCAGATCAACCAAGACCTGGAATTGTTTAGCTCCCTCAGTCGGTTCGGGTTCACACAAGATGGCAAAGGTCCCCCCGCCTCTCTCCCTGCAATCTATCCCATCACTCCTCTTGATAATGCGTCCTGTGGCAGCGCGATGAATGCAATCACCAGCCCCTGTGCACCACGAGCCCGCTAACAACACCACAAGCCACTGCGGCTAAGCCAAACCCGGCGGGGCTCAGCCAAACCGACACGATAACCATCAGCTAAGAGCTTAGTGACATCATCAGACAGAGACGGCTACTGACTCCATGCCAGGGTTAGAGCGCTGCTAATCCAAACCACAGACGACAATAACACAGACAGAGACAAAAGCAGGGAATGTGCATCATTACAAACACTCTTAAACTCTTAAGCTCTTTGTTGACCCCAACAACACCAGTGCTGTAATCGAGCTTGGACCTCTCTCCGGTCACCGCTCAACTGGCAAGATGGGATCCTGGTTTTTCCTGATAATTCCTGACTCTGAAAACCAGCACACTCCACCTACATGTGTTGCCTTGATACTTAAAAACAAGCTAACTCTTTTTCTTGACAGCTCCTGGCATTATCTTCCCCTCTCTAGTGTTGGATTACAGAGCACACAGGCTTCTCACCATTAAAATCACATTCAATTACAGAGCGGCAGGAAAGATTGGCGAGAAAGCAGCTCTGCTAATGGGAAAGGTCGTCAAATTATGATTGCAAAGGCAGTGCATGCACTGGCACATGTATATAAACAGAGATAATTAAAAAGGAATCTCCTCTGCCGATTTTCTGATGCATATTTCAGCTCTGTTTCCATGGTCTCTGCCACCTTGTGAAAAGTTTGGTTCTTGGTGAGTCCAGCAAGCCAAAAAGAGTATCATAAGATCGTATTTTCTTGGAGAGTTTCTCCAGCAGATGGTTCGGTTCCATTTAAGTATAATGGCATCTGCGACTAGCGGATGACCTCTGATGGTTGTGTGGTGAAATGCAGTCCACGTTTGCACAGAATCGGACTTTGGATGGAAGGCTGGAGTGCGATTTCTGTGATATCAAGTTTACAGTGCTTTCACCTATTCATGTGCATGTTTTTTGGATCACTCAATGTAAATATGGACTTACCATGATGGTGTAGGAGCTTAGATTTCACAGAATAAAGCCTAAAAACAAAGACCATGAATCTAGTTTTATGAATGGCACATCTTTATCTTTTGGCTTGGTTTGAAATATTTTTAGGCCTTTTTTACCTACTGATGTTTTAACGGGGCCATCCTCGTTGTTCTTTTAGCCTAAGCACTGTCATCCCTTTGTCTTGTCTTGTGTTGTTTTATGTGTCTGCAATACGAGAGAACACACTCACTGTAAACTGAAGTTACCCAAGGGTACAATAAATACTCTGAATCTGAATCTGAATAGACACCCATCAACTCAAGGTGTAAATCAAGTGGAACCAAATCTAAGCCCCACTTGTTGGTCAAGTAAAGCTGCTTTCCTCGCTGGTGTTTCCACTTCTGGAAAAGGAGAAAAGGGACCTAGGGTACTGCAAAATCTGCCATCACGGAGTCATGGACGAAATCATGGAAGTGAACATAAAAAAAAAAAAATTACGTAAAGTTTTGTTTGGAAGAAGAATTTAACAAGTTCTGTTCAGTATTTAGATAAAAAATAAATACTAAAAACCATAAATATATTGACTCTCTCTTAAATTTAGGATGGACCATATCATTGCCTGTCCTTTGAGGCCCCTCAAAGAAATCTTTCTCCATTATCCCTGTACATGTACGACCATGCACATATTATAGTTCTTATAGAACACATATGCACAATTAAGTCGGTTGTTTTGTTTAGTTGGGAGCTTAATTTTACACAGTGTGCCTAAAAATAAGTTGTACTTGAGGCCTGACATAATTTTTTAAATGAAAGTGAGTACAAACAGCCTGCTCGGCATTTTCTGTCAGAAAATTAGCTTTCCAAGTACCATAATTCATTAATAACTGTCCTGGAAACACTTTCAGAATTAAAGCCTTTTTCAAATAAGGGTAGCCCAGCTGTATATTAAAATGGATCAAAATTTTACCTTGAATATACTGAATATATATTGAATATAAATGTCTTGACAGTTGTTGTACTCAATACAGGAGCTTACAAGATGCCAAGACATGTTATTTATTTATTTATTGTTTATTTGATGTGGACATCGCAGTTACATTGGACAAACATGATGCAATGTTTGAGTGTTTTAGCACAGGTGCTTATTTGCAACACTTGTCCACAGGAGGCTTTTGAGTTCATAAAATAATAAAAGTAATAATAGAAGAGAGCAAAAAAAGTGCAGTGTGTAACATCTCAACAATTAAAGAAAAGCAGTTTTCCAGATTAAATGTGTACAAAAGCTGTTAAACAAAGGCAACATGGTCATGCAATCTGCGTTAAAATAATTCATGTGAGCACTGTTGTTTTGATTTTAGCTGTTGTTTGAGTCTTTTACTAAAAGCATTACTGGGTAGATTAGTGGGTAGAGAGTTCCAAAGTGTTGCACCTTTTACAGAAAGCAAACTAACAAAGTAAAAAGATGCGAAGACAGAGCTCTAAAGTCTTTGAGCCCCTGGAAATGTAAATGGACACTTGCTGTCTCTAGACTGAACTACGCTCATGTTTCGCTCATGACTCAAAAGGCAGACTTTCTCTAGAGTTCACCAAAATTACAAGTGCACTCCATGAGTGTTGCTCATCTAGTACATCCAGGTGCTTCACTCATGACCAAACATACATTTGCAAACAGTAGACTGGAGCTTGTCAGAGACAGTAATAATCCGTATATTGTTAACAAATCATCTGCAATCATATCTCATGCATCTCCTACTGCGCCGTTCTCTTTTCAGCCCTTATTTTGGTTATATTCCCATCAGATCTGCCACTTCAGCTAAATGTATTTCAGGCTTTGGAGGAGTTTGATTTTGTTGGCCTAGTATTAGCACAAGGCATCCTGGGATGTGATTCCCTTGGCGAGCCTGTACTGCAGATGTGAACAAATCAGCCTCAAGCTTCAGCTTCATTTGTGTACCATCGCATCTCCAACAGAATGACCTCTTTATGGCTGTGCAGCAAAATGGGATAAGAGGAGCTGACACTGTAGCATGACTGCACTCATTCAGTCCTTATTGTGCATATTCTTTAATCCACTCCCACATGCGTTCACTCTGTGCCTCCCTCTCTATGTGTCTATGTGCAGACGTATGGGTGGTTTGGGAGGTTAAGCTGGTGCTGTTCTTCCAAAGCATGGCCGATACCGATCCTGGAGAATCGAACGGTCTGAGGGGTCCAAGGGTCCGCGGCTCAGCCCACAAACGGGAGGCCGTGCCAGGCCGGACGAAGGCCAAGAGTCTGGGGGAAGGGGTTGGTGGTAGTGGTGAAGAGGGAGGGGTGGCATCCACTTTTATCCTTTTTCTCAAACCTCAACACTTGGGTCGCACTAGGGGGGCTTCCCAATTTCACACTCTCTCCAGCAGGGCCCCCTCGCAGAGACAAAAACCACAAACTCATGCTCGCCTTAAAACAAAAAAACAAACTCCAAAGCTGTTGCATTAATTTTTTGTTACACCTTCAAAAGAATTAAAAGTGAGGTGAAAGTGTTGTGTTTTTTTTTTTTTTTCAAGCCACAGGTCAGAGATTGCATTTTCAGCCCCGCCAAAATAAAACACACTCCAGCACTTTGCCTCAAATCCAATCAAGCTCTGTTATCAGCTCGCTTCTCATCAAGGAGGGCTGCTGATGGAGGCTGGTGGGAGTGGGAGAGGAGGGGGGGGCTAAGCCTAACCGCCCTCCTCCTCCTCCTCTCCCAACCCCATCACCCTACCCCACACCCCCACCACGCCATATACACACACACACCCTCCTCCCCGTGGTTTCCGTGGCGACTGCTAAGCCCGAAGTTACGGTAAAGCTGGTGTGCCGCTGAGCCCTGGGCAGGATTTGTGACAGAGAAATCACATCAGCCTATGCTGATTAACAATTCCATTCCACCCTGAGATTTATATAAAAAAACTATCTTACATTTGGCTTTTTAATAGGAACGATCGCTATCTCAAATTGAGTCCCTGCAAACTTTAATAAAGGCTACAGGGTTGAGTGGCATTTTGCATGCTGATTTAGGCCCGATTGGCGGCTTTTGATGAGAGGGAGGCTGCTATGTAAAGCGGTGCTCCTAGCGCTTTTCCACATCGCCGGTTCAAATGCGGAAGGATAAGAACATGAAAAAAAAAATACCACTTCCATCTGCAATCTCCGGATTTCTCTCTGCCTTCCTCCCTCACTCTCACTCCCTCTCTTTTTTTCAGAAAATGATTGACTGTTGAATATGAATAAATGGAATAGAATGAAGCAGGAATAGAGCGCGCCGCGGACAGAAAAGAGAGGGAGCGATGGAGGGAGAGACAGAATAAAAGAAAAACCCTCTCCTCTTCCTGTCCTGGACTTGGTTTTTTTCTCTCGCTCTGGAGGTGAAAAATAAAATCATAAAGCCAAGGGTTTTTTTTTTGCTCTCCCATTCTGACATTTGGAGAATGGTATTAGTGTAGAATATTCACAGTGCACAGAAAAGGACCACGGGCGCAAGAGAGAGCCGGCGAGTGTGGATGTGATGAAGAGGCGACGGGGGCATCGGGTAAAAAAACATCACCAGAAACACTTATCCCCTCCACCCCTCCGCCCCAGCCCCCACAAATCTACATCGGTATTAAAAACTATTTATAGTAAGAGTTCAGCTTAATGGGATAATCAGCTCTATTTGTAAAGATATTGGATAATCCCAAATAGTTTATACGGGCATAGAGATTTAAAACATTTTCATTAGATATACAGAATTTCGGGGGCATTTCAGATGTCTCTCAGTCCACCGCATAAGCCGGTGGAGACAAAAGACATTCAAAGGAGAAAATTCCGAAAGGCGATGACCGAAACCTGAATATTCATAAACTGGTTAACCAGGAAGCCTGAGGAGATCCCTCAGTTAGAGGGGACTTCCTTTTTCCTTTAAACCAGGCCCTCGTGTCTCATTTATGGATGACTTAATAATTGCAACTGGTTTGAATTGCACACTTGCAAACCTGCAGTGGCTGCAGTCTAGTTAGCAGTTGTCGTTGTAGGAAGATCTTGCTGCTCCCATATTTAAATAACTCTTGTTTTCAGTGAGAATATCATTGATTATACTTCTATAAAATCATCACCACAACCATTCAGACATGAGAACCCTCCTGAAACCAGATGTAGCATCTCAAGAGGCTAACCTCTAATAAATCAGACGACAGGTCTATGGTTCATGGATCTGTCACTAACTTTAGTTCTTACTTTAGTCCACTTGTCTCCTCTTACCTCCCTTCCTTTGCCCTCACACCCAACACAGCATCGTGTGGATTTGCTGTTCATCATGAGACTGGGATCCACATTCAAGATTTCCTGCTGCTTAACAGAAGGTTTTTTCTTGAGCCATGATGGAGGGATTCATGATTGGCTATATGAATTCATGTTAGGTGTTGGATGTATTTATTTATATGTATGTATATGTGTATCTACATATTTATATGCAGATATATGTATCCATAAAATGAAGAGTTTTATGCTCTATTGTAAAGTGTCTTGAGATAACACTTGTTATGAATTGGCACGATACAACTAAAGATTGATTGATATATCCTGATATTTGGGAACACAATACTGTGTTGTTATTTAATAATTCTCCATCAATATTTTGGTGGTAGTGGTTTATAAAAGTTTCAGACATTTGCTTTGTATTGTAGTTCAGGTTCTTGCCACTAGGTGTCTGCAAACATTTGACTTTTTGACTTCTTTTTCTTTGTTGTATTTATTAACTTCACCAAAGAGGTTGAGTTTCTGCCGGCATTTGTCCATTTGTTTATCTGTGAGCAAGATAACTTTATTACTTCTAAGTGGATACTGGTGAAATTTTTTGGAAATGTTGGTCATGGCACAAGGGAAAAGTGATTCCAGATGTGAATCAGGTGTTAACATTGTTCGACAGATCAGTTTTCCACGTTGTCACAAGTATCTATCCTAAGACCGTCAGAAATGCCTTGGCAGAATTTGAGCTCTAAGCACTTCAAGTGGTTTTATTTCTGCCTCAGGGACGGACAATGATGCTTATCCTTATAACAGTAACCGTGCTTCATATAAATAACACCTATTGAAGCTTCCATGCATTTAACATTGTAGATTTGGAAAACTGTTCATGATCAGAGAGCACAAACCTTCGCCAAGGCATCAGAGGGCACCCACCATTCTTCACTGTCATTCTTCATTGAGTGATTGGCAAAACTGCAGAGAACTGGCCAATGTAAATGAATTCCTGGAAAAACTCTGCCTCTGGATTCTTATCACCACCAATATCTAATCAGTTTTTCTTGTGCCATGGTCAGCATTACTTGTCATGCACACAGACAAAGAAATGCAGTCTTAGACATAACCTTGCACCATATATGATATTTATTATTGGGTGCATGGATGGTTAAACTGATGTAAAGACTGACTACAAGATTATTGGATGACTGTATGAATGGATGGATGGATGTGTTGGCCAAAATGGATGGATAGTTAGATCAAAGATGCTATGAGAAATTTCGAAGTAATTAGAAAAAAAATCTCACTTTTAGATATATGCCTGATCGAAATACACACTTTAAGATGAGTTTTATAGCATCAAAATAGGTTATCTATAAATGCTATTCCTTAGCTTCGTGGTCGGGTCGGACAGGGCTGGACTGGCCTGGATACTCAACTTTGGAAACAAGACAATTAAAACTAGAGCAAATTTATATTATTCGGACACGTCTTAGAGCACCGGGCTGTAAGTAGCAATATATAGCCGGCTACAAAACTACGATGCTAAGTTTTCTAAAAATGGCTTGTTGTCACACATCAAAAACTACCGCTACGTAACTAGAAAGAGATACATGCCCTCGTCGCTTTGCATCCCGTAAGTTGTTGAAAAAAAGTTGTAAAGCAATGCAGAGTTCTGAGGAAGGTCCGAGCTGCATTCATTATAGTATCACAACAAACGCACGCTTTGGCTTGGGTCACGTCTTTACAACAGTCGCCGCGCATGCTCATGGGTAGCAGAGTCTTTATGTCGCCAGAAATAGATCCTCCTCATAGCACCTTTAAGATTAAAGATTGATAGATGGATGGAAGTGCAGATTGTTTGGGTGAATGGATGCAGAAATTGATGGATGGGCTGTAGGCCTGTGCTCAAAATATCAATACAGCAAAATATCATCAGCATTTCTCGCTGATGCGTATTGATACAGATTCTGCACAAGCGATACGGCCAGATGCTATGACAGCTGTTGTTGATACACTTTGTGTAATGTTCAAAACTGATTCCAAGCTACATGATGAAGTGCACGTTTGAAATTCTAACTTAAGTCTAAAAACTTTGAGGACCTAAATTTAGGTTTCTTGAGTTGTCGAAAAATCTTTTTATTTTTGCAATGAAAAAAGACAAAATTAAAGTTATCAGGAATTCTGATAAAGGTGTAATAAATCTCCATAATTTGCACTTATATGTACCATGTTGTGAGGCTTCTGGAAATATCCAGCCCTACTAGACTGGCACAAGGTTGACCAAAAGTAATTAAGATAGGTAAGTCACACCAAAACTTAATCGATGTATGGATGGATTTCTTGACTAAAATGGACAGAGGGATGGTTAGATAAAAACTTGAGATGGTTTGATGGATAAACCAATGAGTGGACTAAAATTAGTTATCGTTATTGGGTGCATATATGGTTAAAATTATGTATAGATTCACCTAGGTTGAGTGAATGGATGGATCAGTTGTTGGATGGATGATAGACGGGTTGTTGACTCTTTGCACATGGCGATGTATGGGTGCCTGGATAAAAATGGACAAGTAAATAGATAAATACTTACGACAGATGAATGGGTAAGACATACCAAAGGTTAATCAATGGATGAATGGATAAATTGTTTGATAGATCAGCAATGGATTCATGTAAGGCTGATCCTGAAGGACTTTCCAATTGTGTAGAAACCCTCTGCATGTCAAAAACCCAAGTCCTAATGGAGATTTGCCACTGGCTTTACTTTATTCTCAGCATCTTATTGTTTGACCTCTTGAGTGTCAAAGTTTGTTTTCAAGGTTCGCATGATCATAAACGATGGCACTGTAATTGTTAAAAGAGACTTGGTGTTGATTTTGTTCTTTTAATGAACTTTAGATCACCTCCTTGAACACCAATTGTTGATGTCATAACCTAAAATGTCCATGTTAAGTACAGTTGATAGTGTAAAAACCAAAACTGTCCTCTATTATATTACCACAGACCTACTTTGGTTTTGTTTAATCACTCGTTCCTGGCCACAAACTCTTGGCAGCAGAATAAAAACCAAACAAGTCTGCCTTTTACTGTATGTATTGTCAAGCATGTACATTTTTCCACTCAATTGAACATGACTGGTGTCTAATTATGTCCTTTTTCTGTATTTTTTTCATCATGTTACATGCAGAGTTTAGCACTACAGTACATTCACTCGCCTTTACCAGAGCTGCTGTTGAAATTAAAAGAAAGAGGAATAGAGAGAACGAGGGAGGAATGGGGGAGTGAAGGGGAAGAGGGCCAATGGAAGGCATCCAACAGGATCAGTGAGTAGGGCACGCTGCCAACGCCTGGCACACACACACTCACACACACTTTCTATCTGCCCCGCCTCGCTTCCTCAAGGAATCCCTCGTACACCCCCGCAGGGTGGACCGCATCCACCAGGCATCAGCACCCCACCTTCTCCATCAGCCAGTGAGAGAGCACTGGGCTGACTGGGAGGCCATTTTGCAGGTGGATGATAGCTCCAGGGGAGGAGATATAAAATCACGTAACAGAGCCGGAGTAACCCCAGCAGAGGGCCAAGAGGAGTTAATCTCCAGATGCAGAACAGTAAAGAATGTTTTAATTTCTCGTGACGATCTGACGTTCTTTAAGGATGGCCATTAGACATCTTGCCAAATATCTGATTAGACGACTGGCATCAGAATCATCTCTGGAAGATAGTTTTGTTGGCAGAGAATAAGTTGCTGTGCAGGACTGAATTAAAAATGTGCAATGATTGATGAAATAAGAAGTCCAACAGTCAGGAAATGTAGACCTTTAAGATAGTCAACATCAACTGCTAGTCTTACAGGGCTTTATTCAAACTCCATATCATGATTTATTAAATTATTATTAATCTTTATGGTCATTTACATCCAATAGCAAACTTTATTACACACTAAGCTCAATTAGAAACATGTTAACTCCCCCTAAACAATCTCTTCTTTATCATTTCCAAAAGACAGAATTATCTTTATTGACACCATGCGTTTTTAAGTTTTAAGAGTTGTAGATCAAATTATCAGTGAGTGAGAGAAAACAAGTGTCATAACTGCCCCTGGCCTCTGCTGTAAAAAGTTCTTTGTGGTTTAAAAGAATTTAAAAAAGCAGTTATGATATGCACAATTTCCTTTGTGTTCTAAATGGCACATCACATAAATTTCAATCCTGTTTGGAAGGACTGTTTGACACCCCTTTGTCATGGAGTATGATGTAAAATATGACAGACAAGTGGTTCATAGGTACAAGATCACAATATTTTCAGTTAAAATCCTAAATAAAGCTTTGTGTGGAAGAAAATTCTTTGAATATGGAGTTTAGAAAAGGATTAGGA
Source organism: Scarus forsteni (assembly GCA_036419115.1). Classification (NCBI taxonomy): domain Eukaryota; kingdom Metazoa; phylum Chordata; class Actinopteri; order Labriformes; family Labridae; genus Scarus; species Scarus forsteni. Next base: position 18,605,748 of record JAZDUH010000341.1, on the reverse strand, counting down.
TCACGTTTGTCAATCTAAATTTGCCTTAAGATTCCATGTGGATGACGAATATGAATAACTTTAGAAACTATGACGTCATAGTCCCACATCAAGCGTAAACTGCATACGCGAACCCCAACAACGAAAAAAATATGGTGGAATACAATGTTAAGTCCATGCTACGGAAGCGTTTGTTTGGCTTTAATAGTAAAGTCTTCTGCTCTTATAAAACCACTGTGAGCACAAAGAGGACATGAAAAACGGCATATGCCAGTGTTTGTTGATGCATATCACCATGTATGAGCATGCTCCATGTCTTCTTCTCTGGTTTTGTATTGACCTTCGGCCGCATTACAATGCCATCTACAGGCCTGGCATACATACTACAGTGTTTTCAGTGTTTCCAAGTGAACGGATCAATTTCTGTCCTGATCTGGACCTCTGGCGGCGATCTTATTTTCCGATGGAGTAATGTTTTGTGGCCCTCCTCCTCCTTCAACACTGCAACCAAATGAAAAGGGTTTTCCACTCATTTTCCTTTGGGTCCTAAACTTTAGGAAAGGCAGTCCTATAACAACATTGATAAATAGGTTTTGCGTTGCGGCACATAATAAATTACATAGTCTTTCATAAATTTAACCACTTTGCAAGCTGTAAAGAACAAAGCTCTGGCCCCCAATCTGGCTTCTCTGTTGTGCCATCATCATCTGAAGCAAGTTATTAAGAATATAAGAATTTGTTTGGTATGGAGATAAGTCATCCACTTAAAGTTCTAACTAAACATGATCTACTTATGCTGCATTTCAGGCAACCCGTAACCAAAGAAAGTGCACTGGAATGGCAGTTGAACTTGTAACTCATACAGAGTTATGACTTGTGACGTCACATCCCTGCCTAAGCAATATGGCAGCCTCTGCTCTATGGATGCGGTGGTCCTGCTCATGAGCGGGTGGTCGGATGCCTTCAGATGGCTGGTCTGGTCTCTCTAATGTTAGAAAAAGTCTATCATAGCAAGGTATTGCTCTAACAATATTTATCTGCTAATGTTAACACATCATTGGCAGCTGCTTTTTTTCTTTTTGCTGGTTTTCAGTGCATTAAAGGTGCTATGAGGAGAATCTATTTCCGGCGACATAAAGACTCTGCTACCCATGAGCACGCGCGGCGACTGTCGTAGAGACATGACCCAAGCCAAAGCGTGCATTTGTTGTGATGCTATAATGACTGCAGCTCGGTCTTTTCTCAGAACTCTGCATTGCTTTACAACTTCTTTTTTCAACAACTTACCGGATGCAAAGCGACGAGGTAATGTATCTCTTTCTAGTTACGTAGCGGTAGTTTTTGATGTGTGACAACAAGCAATTTTTGGAAAACTTAGTATCGTAGTTTTGTAGCCGGCTGTATATCGCTACTAACAGCCCGGTGCTCTAAGACGTGTCCGAATAATATAAATTTGCTCTAGTTTTAATTGTCCTCTTCCCAAAGTTGAGGCCAGTCCAGCCCTGTCCGACCTGACCGCGAAGCTAAGGAATAGCATTTATAAATAACCTATTTTGATGCTATTAAACTCATCTTAAAGTGTGTATTTCGATCACATATATCTAAAAGTGAGACATTTTTGTAATTACTTAGAAACTCCTCATAGCTTCTTTAATCAATCCAAAATAAATTCAAAATAAATACCGTAAAATATAAAGTATAAGCTTCCGTCATGTGCTGTTTCTCCTCTTCCATTTCACTCAAATGAGGAAGTTGCGGGCTCCTTTGGTAATTGAAATGATTAAGAATAAATCTAACAATGTCGCCATGTTGGTTTGTTCACATACCAGAATTTCTATTGCTCAAACTGACGTCTTAATTTGTTTGGAACTCTTTCAGGTCGGAACTCGAAGATTTCAACTAGGAAATTTCCGAGTAACGGGTTGCCTGAAATGCAGCAGTAGAGACCAGCTTAAGAAAGACAAATTGAAGTTAGAGTGTCACCTTTCAAATGCATCAAAACAAACCATTTGTGCCACCGAGTTGACAAAAGTAACCCGACCTCTTGCTTAATGTGTGTTTGTTCTCCAGGCCATGGATTTCTCATCTGTCAGAGGTTAAGTGAAAGGGTTCTTGTGGGTCCACACACACAAACACACACACAGACCCCTCCTTAAACTGGCCCAGGACCCTGTTGGTACTACCCCCCTCACCTCCCTTACCTCTCCTCCCTGGCCACTGCTCTCTTCTGGCCCTGATAAGATGCTATCGCGGGCCCTCTAAGCACTTGAGAGGCACTTTAGGAGATCACTGGAGCCATTACCATGAAAAGTAAAAGATACAGGCTATATTGATGCCAGATTAATACTGACCAACATGTTATTGATTTCCTCCCCCCCTCCCTCCTTCCTCAACCCTATCCCCTTTTTACTCTCCCTCCTTTTCTTCTTCTCTGGTCTGGACCTCTGGCGGCGATCTTATTTTCTGATGGAGCAATGTTTTGTGGCCCTCCTCCTCCTTCTCCTCTTCGTCAGTGCCGGGCCCTGCTATCTATGGTTTCACAGGGCCATTCTTTAAAAGGCGCAGAGCAAAGGCTCGCCGTTATCTGCCGATGTTATTCAATTGTTACAGGACAATCTGGGCCATTAGCCGGCTGTGTTAAATAATGCATCCGCTTTTAAAGGGGAGCCTTATCTCCTCCATGCGTGTGTGTTTTTTAACATTATTAGTATAGGAGTGTAATGAAAGGTCCCGCCTGATGGGTACTGATATACCTCCAAGGTCTCCCTCTGTATGAGGCTGCACAACAACAAAAACAACAATGCATAAACAAACAGTGACCTTTTTAATGAAGCCTGGTTTTATCTGGTTTTATTAAAAAGGACAACAAGAAGCGGAAACGTTCCAGACGAGATAAAAATGTATTTAAATGGGCTCGACTAAAGGCGCAGACAATCGATCACAATGCATGTGCAGCCGCTTGGGATGGAGAATGGATGGCGGATAACGGTCGTGTGTGTCTATGAGACACAAAAGGGAGGAAGCAAAGGAATGAACCTGAACAAGGGAGTTTACTGGAACTATGGCGGGGTGGTTTGATGCTGATGCTAGAGAAAAGGCGAAGAGGTGGGTCAAGAACTGGTGTGGTTTTTTGGTAGTGCGGTTAGTTGAGATCTTGTGTTCTGAAATCATATTTGAGATTACATTTCTTTAGATTGTACTTCTGATAGATAAAGTACATCCACAAAGACCACAGCAGATCCCTTCAAGCAGTCTTCTCTTTTTCAGCAAAGGATGATCAAGAGACCCAATGACCCTAACCTTTGAATTTAAAGGGACTGTGAGGAGAATCTATTACCGGCGACACAAAGACTCTACTACCCATGAGCACGCGCGGCGACTGTTGTAATGGTGCGTTCCAGTAACCTCGGAACTGGGAGTGACATCATCTCCCGACTTATCAGCATTCCAGTTGAAGTCTGAAAGAAACATGAATCACATGAAGAATGTGATTATCACTATGGCAGCATTTTTGTAAATATAAGTCTAACAATACTATGTATACAGCTGATCTAGAGCGACACATCCCAGTCAGAAGTGCAAATAAATGGATTATTACAGGAGCTAAATAACTGTTCACACTGGGGGCATCCATCTTCGATTGTCAACTCGGGGATGGCGAGGTTTCCCCGAGTTCCCAGTAGGGGGTCGTTCCAGTTGCAGTTTCCTACTCGGAAGTCCGAAATTCCTACTTCTGACTACAACTGGAACGCACCAAGACATAACCCAAGCCAAAGCGTGTGTTTGTTGTGTTGTAGCTCGGACCTTCCTCAGAACTCTGCATTGATTTACAGCTTCTTTTTTTCAACAACTTACAGGATGCAATGCGATGAGGTAATGTATCTCTTTCTAGTTATGTAGCGGTAGTTTTTGATGTGTGACAACAAGCAAGTTTTGGAAAACTTAGTATCATAGTTTTGTAGCTGGCTATATATCGCTACTTACAGCCCGGTGCTCTAAGACGTGTCCGAATAATATAAATTTGTTCTAGTTTTAATTGTCTTGTTCCCGAAGTTGAGTAACCAGGCCAGTCCAGTCCAGCCCTGTTCGACCCGACTGCGAAGCTAAGGAATAGCATTTATAGATAACCTATTTTGATGTTATAAAACTCATCTTAAAGTGTGTATTTCTATCAGGCATATATCTAAAAGTGAGACTTTTTTGCAATTACTTAGAAACTCCTCACAGTCTCTTTAAGTCCGCAGAATTAAATCATTTTGCTCTGAAGCTCCGAAGTTTGGAGCAACTCCTCAAGTAATCCTTGAGACAGCCAATCACAAGCAAAAGACTAACATGGGACACATTGGCCTTATGTCAGGCTCATACTACAGGATTCTCGGCCTGATTTAATCCAGATTCAGGCCTCCTGACAATCGGGGAAGAAATCTGTTCAGGGACCAAAATCGGCCCCGACGTTCAGCCAAGATTATCTTCTCGTGTGAGCTGGTGACAGATCAATCTTAAGCCCCACGATCGTCTCACAGACTCTTTGGAGCCACCCCAATAATTTTCAAACGTGTTTGATATTTATCTGGACGATTACGCAACTCGTATTTGCTGAGGATTACAGTAGCCAATCAGAGAGAGCTGCCAACGATGGCGGAAATGACCGCAAGTCAGGAGTTATCAGAGGGCGAGCACAAAGAGTGTACGGGTGAGATGGACAGCGGAGATGGAGGACAGTCTTGTCGACCTGTGGCAAGACTACGAATGTTTTTACATGCAGAGATTATCACAACTGATGTGAAAAGGACAAGCATTGGAGAGACATCACATCAGCATTAAATATTCCAGGTGAGATAATAATGTGGCAGAGTGCCACAGGTAATCACCCCGCGCTGATATCCAGGACAACAGCACTCGCTCTTATGTGAAATTGATATATACATCAGCTATTCAGGCGCATTTTACTTTTTAACAGTAAAAAGCAAGAGGGAATAATAATTTGTTTGCCAGCAGTAACGCACAAGTCTCCATATTTTGTGTTTTTGTTTACATACGCTCCTTGGTGAGATGGCCTAGGATCACGTTGAGCGTCACTCTGGTCCGATAATCTTGATGAAATCCTGTAGTGTGCACTGGTCACGATTTTCAAATCTTGTAGTGTGTGTGTGCTCAGGATTTAAGAGAAGGTAATCCGTCAAGATTGTCGATATGTGTGTGATACAACCCGATTTCAGAATCTTAAAAGATTTTTAAAATCCTGTAGTGTGAGCCAGGCTTTAGCCATCTAATCAGTGCATTCTTCAGTCAGAGTAAACTTTCTGCCAAGTATAAAGAAAATTGGTCAAAATGGTTGTGAATTCTGGCATTCACAAGTGATTGACACAAACTCCTTTGACACTTAAAGTGTGTTCACACCTGGCTTGTTTGGGGCAGTTTTTCCGAAACAAGTGACCCTCCCCCCTAAAGTGTGGTTCCTTTGTCCGTATGTGAACACAGCAGTCCCACTCGGATGTGGGACAAAACAAGCAGGTCGAGATCACCAAAACAGGTGGTCTTGGCTCACTTTGATTCGAGCCCTGTAGTGGTTCCTTTGCAGTGAGAACACAAACACCTCAGCAACCAACACACCTGACTCATACCTGTGTTTCACACTGTAGTAATGAGGGGCTGAAATGCGGCTGGATGCCAATCATTCAGTCAAACCAGAAAGAAGAAGAAGTAGTAGGCGGAAGAATCTGTGCGAAATGAGTCGTGGGCTGACGGAGCAGTGAGGAAATAAAATGCCTCATAGAAATCTGGGCAGGAGAGAAATTTGCCAAATGCTGGACACTATGCATAAAAATACAGAGGTCGACAAACTCATGAGTTAGCAAATGAGTGACAGATGAATGCTAAAAAACAAAATATCCACACATAAGCTACTGATGCTTCATGGCTGTTGAAAGAAGAGAAGAAAACTCCCCCGCCCTCCGAGTAAGATTTATGACCAATGAGAGAAAAATTTGATTGGACGTGTCATTTGTTTACAACTTTGGACCGCTTTTATGATGTGTCATCATAAAAGCAACACTTAAGAGATGTATCCAGATGTGTAATTATCAGTATATGTGTTACTGGGACAGAGTAAATGAAGATAGAAGTCAGAATCATTTGAAAATTTCATCCTCACCTCCAGAAAAAAGATTTTATTGTGAATATCTCTTTGAAATGATGCAGTTGCAGCTTTAGAACTCAATGAATGAATGTCAAAATATGTGAACATTACTTCTGCCAAGTTTGAGTCTGATAAAGTGATGCAGAGCAAAGTTAGAGAGGTTTTACTACAGAGTGGTCAGGCCACAATCTTGGCACAATTTGGCACCATGAGTCCCATTTGAAATTTCTGATAGACCAAACTTTATATTTCACTTTCACGTCACTTTTGTTGTTTTCATTATGCCCAATTTCAACAGTTTTTATTTTCTTCTGCTTATCTGTGGTAGTTTTTGCCGTTTTTGAAAAAAATAAAAATAATAATCTATCTATGTATTTATATTTTTGGTTTTCTTTTTGGAATAAATCAATCAGAACTATCTTCATTTTCCCATTCAAAGAAATCCATACAAAGCAACCCAAGTTTGAATCAAAGTGAAACAGATCTGGATATTTGATCATTTATTTGCTTGGTGTTGACGTAGTGTTTGGTGTGTGTAAAAATGGCTCATATGGTTGTGGGGCTGAATATTTCTTGTTTAATTTGATGTGCAACATGACAATATTTCTACATGAATAGTTCACTTTCTCTTACGTTTTTGTTGGACAGCATGTAAGCATAATTTGGGGCTCAACGGGTTAAGACTCTTTCTCTCCCCGGCTCACATGGACCCAGTCAGAATAGTGCAGCTTGGTGCCATGTTGTCAACATCTCGACATTCGTTTTAATGTCTCTGCTCAAAACTTGGCTTATTAACCTGGGCCGATGGGTGTTAAATGTTGACAAAGCAATATTAGGATATCACACTGGTATGTCACTTTGGTATTGCTGCAGATAGAGACATTTTAAGCAGCAGCTGGTGCTATAAGCAAAAGGAGAGGTCTTTGTCTTGTTCCTGAAAGTGGAGGAGACAATGGTAGACACACTGATAAAACTCAAATACGCATTATTTGTCTCTTTAGGACCCTTAAATATCACTTAAGGAATTGATAGCATGGTGGCCTCAAGCAAAGGCCCTATAACCATGACCAAAGATCTTTGAGCTCCAAAATCTAACAATATTATCCATGAATTAAAATGGACATATGTTGATTTAAGAAATTCCTATCAGGAGTTCTTAGATATCAAGAATACAAGCAAGAGTTGAAGTGCGCCCCCAAGACTGTGACTTGTGACCAACAGTGTTGGGCAAGTTACTTCAAAAATGTAATGCATATTTTATTACTTGTAACTGTTATTTCAAAGTATTTAGTTAAATTATAATATTACTGTATTTGAAAGGGCATTATACTATTATCTCATTACTTTTAAAGGTGCTATGAGGAGAATCTATTTCCGGCGACATGAAGACTCTGCTACCCATGAGCACGCGCGGTGACTGTCGTAAAGACGTGACCCAAGCCAAAGCGTGCGTTTGTTGTGATGCTAATGAATGCAGCTCGGACCTTCCTCAGAACTCTGCATTGCTTTACAACTTCTTTTTTCAACAACTTACAGGCTGCAAAGCGACAAGGTAATGTATCTCATTCTAGTTACGTAGCGGCAGTTTTTGATGTGTGACAACAAGCAATTTTTGGAAAACTTAGTATCGTAGTTTTGTAGCCGGCTATATATCGCTACTTACAGCCCGGTGCTCTAAGACGTGTCCGAATAATATAAATTTGCTCTAGTTTTGTCTTGTTCCTGAAGTTGAGTATCCAGGCCAGTCCAGCCCTGTCCGACCTGACCGCGAAGCTAAGGAATAGCATTTATAGATAACCTATTTAGATGCTATGAAACTCATCTTAATGTGTGTATTTCGATCAGGCATATATCTAAAAGTGAGACGTTTTTGTAATTACTTAGAAACTCCTCATAGCATCTTTAAGGAACAAACTTGTAAATGTTGAATTTAAGAAGTAAAATGATCATGGTTAAAACTGAAATAAAGTTGAAATGCAGAAATAAGTCAGATCAAATGACACATTTCAATGATGTCAAAGAAAAATAAATGTATTTTTAGACTTTCAATGAAGTCCCTGAAATTCTTAGGGTATCACTTTTTGTTAAATGTGTATCTATTCTTGTATTTTCACCTTTCCTGAAATGTTCAATAGGAAAGGAAACACCTCTGTTCAGTTTTTCATTCCTGACCTTCATATTCTTTCGTACGAAGACCGACCTTGGCCTGTGGAGAAAGGGAAACAAAGAGGGACTAAAAGGAGGGATATGAGGATAAAAAAGGAAGAGATAGATAAAGATAGAAGAAGAAATAGAGCAGGAAAAAGATATAAAGAGCGAGAAAAGCAATAGCCACCAAATCATCCCTTTAACATCAAGGGCAGCGGCGATTATTAAGCGTTCCCGTGCTTTGGCAGCAGAGTTAAGTCCGTGTAGAAGTACAATAAAGATAGCGAGTTATGACTGAGATGTATTCCTGCCTGCGGAGAATGGGTATCAGTGAGGAGTCCATTTGAGAGGCTTCGTTCATTACCTCGCGCAATTTGATTTTTGTGAAATCTAAGCAGAATTTTTAATGGTGTGCCACACTGCTCAATAATTCCATTGATAAGAGCCGGGGAGAATGGGAGTGCAATGGCCTGTGTAAATCTGTGACTGAAGACACCGCCGTTATCGCTCCCCCTCCGCCATTCCCTGCTACATCCATCCTTCTCTCTCTCTCTGTCTGTGCTCACTCCCTCTCTCACTTTTCCTCCCTCGTCCTTTCTTTTTATGCCTCCACGCCACTAAAGCCAGAGGCAGTATGTTGTCGGGCTGTTTGTCTATGCATCCATTTGTTCGGTAAAATAAGTCAAGAACAGTTTAAAGGAATTTCTTCAAACTTTGCTCATATCGCCACTCTGACTTGCAGATGATTTTGATCGATTTTGGAGGTTGTAGGTTAGAAGTAGTAGTAGTTGTAGTTAGATGATTGGGAGTAATGCATTGCAAAAGTAAAGTGATTAATGTTATGCATTCATAATTACTGTAACGTAATAATGTAAGGCATAACATCAATTGACACCCTTTTGCCTTTTGTACCTTATACTTTGTCAGAATTTTTACTTTGTTTCCCAACACTTCAAGTCCACTGTTTACAATTTTCAGTCTCTTCCTCAACATTTAATTGTCCTTATAAATATTCCACATTTCCCCCCAAACACTTTGATGACTCTCTTTATATTTCATCGAAATACACACTTTAAGATGAGTTTTAAAGCATCAAAATAGGTTAGCTATAAATACTATTCCTTAGCTTCATGGACAGGGTTGGACTGGCCTGGAAACTCAACTTCAGGAACAAGACAATTAAAACTAGAGCAAATTGATATTATTCGGGCACGTCTTAGAGCACCAGGCTTACATAGCAATATATAGCCGGCTACAAAACTACGATACTAAGTTTTCCAAAAATTGCTTGTTGTCACACATCAAAAACTACCGCTTCGTAACTAGAAAGAGATACATTATCTCGTTGCTTTGCATCCTGTAAGTTGTTGAAAAAAGAAGTTGTAAAGCAATGCAGAGTTCTGAGGAAGGTCCGAGCTGCATTCATTAGCATCACAACGATCGCACGCTTTGGCTTGGGTCACGTCTTTACCACAATCGCCGTGCGTGCTCATGGGTAGCAGAGTCGCCGGAAATAGATTCTCCTCATAGCACCTTCAAACTCTTTTTATTGATATTTTCATATTTTCCTCTACTTTTTCAAACTCTTCAACAATTTTGTTGAAATTTTGACTTGTATTGACAATCAACCATTATCCCTAACCCTTTTTTTTCAGTCACTTTATTTTTAAGATCCATAATTGTCATTTTGATGTATTCTTCAAAATATTCTTTTTTTCCCCCCAATATAATCTTTGCCTTTCAACATATAATGCTTTTAATCACATTTTGTCCTCAGTTGTCATGTCTATTTCTAGCTCTGTTACTCATTGGTTTTTTAACAAAGCATAAGAGTTGTGTGATCTCTGCTTTAATGTCTTAAATTCTCTAAAGTTTACTGAATTGTAAGAAGTTGTTTTCTTTTAGTGTTCTCACGTTTAAATGAGCCTACCTCTATCTTCAAATTTATCGTGTTTTCTTTCAATTATTTCATTTTATTTCTGTTTGGTATTCTGACCCTTTTCCCAAACATTTTAACATTATTCTCTAAGCACACAATAGGATCGTCTTCCCTCTCATTTTCTTTCTCCCGCCTGACCTGAACGCCTCTCTGTACTCTCCCAGAATCCCCCTCTCTCTTCCAAATAAGCACTGTTTGCCGATGACTGCGAGCTATGAAGCTGAGCAAGAAACACATTTCAAAGGTGTCAGCACTATTGTTTGTGTTGGCTGGCGTTGCTCAAACATAGGCTGAGACAGGCACACAGCTTCATTAGTCTTCTTAATTTATGGCTCAGAGACATTAGAATAAAAACGATGTATGGATAGAAACAGAGCTGAGGGGGGTTCAGAGTCTTTCTCACAGACCAGACTGAAGAAAGACCTCGTTGTCTGCAGTTATGAGACTGACAATGGAGTGAGGTAACGTGAGGGAGTGGCGGAGCACGAACAACCACTTTGTACCTTCCAACAGCTGTAAATCTCACCGTGCAGCTGTACGTCAGGACGATGAAGCAATTTGACACAGAAGACGAGTGCAAACACCGAGAAGTCATTATTGTGTTCGTTCAGAGACTCGAGGACAGACTTTAGCTGCGTCTCTTCCTGCAGAGAGTAGTTTCTTTGTAAATAAAAATGGAAAGTATTTCGGATATGTTACTACGTGTCAAGTTCAAAGGAACAAACTGAAGGTGTCAGTGAGTGTTTGACACTGTACAATCATTGCTGGGGAATTTCTGACTAATTATGATGCAGTAATAACAATGTGGGAGACTTTTATACGCTTGAACTCAAGTTAAAGGCTTAAACTCACTCCTATGATCACAGTCACTTTTTCAACTGCATGTCAGCACAAATAGCTAATCAGCCAATCACATGGCGGACATTTTAAAAATGCTATGTGAAGTTTCTAAGTAATTTAAAAAAAGTCTCACTTTTAGATATATGCCTGATCGAAAAACACACTTTAAGATGAGCTTTATGGAATCAAAATAGGTTATCTATATATGCTATTCCTTAGCTTTGTGGTCGGGTCGGACAAGGTTGGACTGGGCTGGATACTCAACTTTGGGAACAAGACAATTAAAACTAGAGCAAATTTATATTATTTGGACACGTCTTAGAGCACCGGGCTGTAAGTAGCGATATATAGCCGGCTACAAAACTACGATACTAAGTTTTCCAAAAATTGCTTGTTGTCACACATCAAAAACTACCGCTACGTCACTAGAAAGAGATACATTACCTCGTCGCTTGGCATCCTGTAAGTCGCTGAAAAAAGAAGTTGGAAAGCAATGCAGAGTTCTGAGGAAGGTCCGAGCTGCATTCATTAGCATCACAACAAACCCTTGCGTTGGCTTAGATCACGTCTTTACGACAGTCGCTGAGCGTGCTCATGGGTAGCAGAGTCTTTATGTTGCTGGAAATAGATTCTCCTCATAGCACCTTTAAGTATTCAGGCATGTAGACATGGTCAAGACGACTTGCTTAATCCTAATGGAGTATCATAATAGGTGATTTAAATGCGGCATGGGCTGGTCTGAGTATCTTAGGTTGCTTTCACGTACAAAGTTTGGCAGACTCGGTTTGGTTCAGGAGTGGCAACTTAATTTCTTTTTTAAATGGTTTGGTTCTCTGTCACCCTGCTTTTTGTCAAAAACTGCAAAATAGAGCCATATAGACTTGTATATAGACTTGTACCTGCCATTCAGCCCATTGTTTCACACTAGCATACAAAACCAGCTTCAAGGAGTAACCCTGCTTTGCTTATACCAACCTGGCAGCATTTTGAGAGATTAAATAAAGATCAAGTTGTACTCAGGTAAAAATGGCAGATTCACCAGAGTGACCTGGAACCCTATTCCGCATGGACTTGTGGATTTTAATGTATGTATATATATATGAATTTAAAAAATGGACGCCAACTATCCGTACATAAGTCACTCTCTGCTTGATATTGTCAGGGAATGCTAAGCTAACCTGCTAATTGTTCCTAAATGTGGCCGAATTCAAGCCACAATACTGATTGTTGTTTGCTTGTCTTATTTAGTCCGTGTTTGGTTTGAATTGCTTTCACACGGTCGAGTTCATGTGAACTTTCATATCACTGATATCAACCGAACTTTCCAAAAAAGTTAACCAGAGCTTGTTTGGTGCAGACAAAAGATGTAAAGTCTGAAAGGACACACAGAAACTGCTGATCCACTCAGTCTGAATGAGCTGGAAAAGCACTAGAAGAGCGCAGACCTCCGCCAGCGCCAGAGTCCTCACCCATATTGTGATTTTCACCATAAATATTAGTCCTGCCTTTATTTCATTTAAATATTTAGATTCATTGATCATGAAAATATGCAATGTGCAATTGGATTATTAATGATATCTATTTTAGTTCAGTGCATGAAAATCATGAAAATCCCATTTTTCATCATGGACGATCCAGACGGTGATCCCAAAATCTAATTATTTGTTCCTCGTCCCAATCCGGACATTTCCTGAAAATCTCAGCTAAATCCATCCATAGCTTTTTGAGTTATCTTGCTAGCAGAGAAACAAACAAACAAACAAACAAACAAACAAACAGATGTGGAGGTAACAATATGTAGAATATTGAAGCAAATGGCTACAGCAACAGGAAACAACAAAGGTGCCTGTAAGCCAAGAACAGGAAACTGAGGCTTTAATTCTCACTGGCTCCCCAAAATTAATAATGCGCCATATCAGAAGGTTCAAATCATCTTAAAGTTTTTTTCTAGATCTCAATCCAGTGGAGCACCTTTGGGACTTGGTACTAAAACCTTTAAGGCTTGTTTCCAGTACAGATGAATCTATGCCATGAAGAATTACGGGAGTCTAACCTGTTATAAACAAGGTGTACCCGATGATTTTCTGATAATAATAACCCCTAGAATGTAAAGATCCAATTGCTGCATGTGTTTTAAATATAAACCCAAAACATCTCAAGTGTTTTTTTCTTTCAGGGGATCTCTCATCTTCTCTTCCTGTGCGTGTTTGTTTAAGTCTCAAGAGTGCATATATACTGTCCTTACTTTGAACATGTCCTCCTGCCTCTATACATATCCTGTTTTCCTCATGAGCTCTGTTATTTATGTTCTAAGAACACCGTGTCTGCAAGATGCAACTCCAAAAAAGGTACAAACAGTTGACCTGCACCTTCAAACTCTGTGGGCCTCATTCAAAGACATAACCTCTCAGTAAAAGTCCTGAACTAAAAAAAAACCCCACTGCTGCTTCATATAGGATGATGCTGAAAATACATTTAGTGTCTCGACTGTTGCCGGCAGATGTTCTCCTGTCAATCAGAGAGTATTTCACCCTGACCTGCCCCGTGTTCTCCACCTACAGATACAACTGTAGCATGTAGACAGGCATGTGAGCTAACAGTTGATTTGCAGTGTGATAAAGTGAAATTGATTGGTACATCAATGACATCTCTCCTGTCAAAATAAAGGGCATACAAAGTGCATGAGAAAGATCTGTGAGAGATGCGCTTCACTTCTTGACATTAACAGGCAACATCTTGGATATAAAGAGAGGACAGATTAGTTATTGAGTGTAGAAGGGACAGTGGAGGCAGAGTGATGTTCAATGTTTGGACTTTGAGAGCCAATGTGAAAATACTACAAAGACTTAAAGGGGCTGTTTACATGGCTCTGTTTTCTGCAGCATCTGAAAACTCGTCATTGCGTTTTTGCCTCCTGCTTACTTGAGAACGGTGCCTGGAGAGCCTAAATCCACAAACTTTTGAAGCCAGGGTCCAGAGCCAAGAGTTTTGAAATCGTATTGGTGTCCAGCGTCTACCGAATAACATGTGCTGCTTACCATGCTTGGTTTGTTTACCAGACAAAACGATCCATACAGATTTGTTGTCCAGACAAGAAACTCCTGCGTCTTCTTGCATCCACTCGCCATCGTTGTTTGTGAGAAGTTTCCGTCTAAGTACATGTGTTGGAGCTGTTTCTCTGCAAACCTACATCGCCATCTACTGGACTGGCATGCACACCACAGTGCTTTCAGTTGTTCTCACATGTCCGTGTGAACTAGGATTGCTTTTGAAAGCGCAAAGGAAAAATCTTTATTTTTCTGGTGAAAACATTGTACTGTAAAGATGGCCTAAGCCAATCATCACTGACGATCTTTGACTGGTCAGTACCACTTCGTAAAGCAGATTAAACCCAAGCTTTACTATAGTATAGACCACTCCAGTCGTTAGCGTAATGCAAAATGTGCAATATTTATATCACTGCCACTGCGGATGCTGCTACTTTTTAGCACTACCTTGACACTGATATTTATTTAACAACTTTATGTGCAATACAATTATGTAATATTTACTCATCTGTAATTTCCATCCACCATTTGCTCTAAAATTAATATATATTCTACTGTGCAATACAAGTTATACATATTCTAGTGTCTGTGCAATACATATCTACTTCCTGTGCAATACTATGTAAACAACATAAAAATACTGAGAACTAGGAATTGGACTATTTTTCATTAATTAATATTTGTCATCTACCTTATATTGTGCACTAAGCCTCAATTGTGCTGTGCACAAGTCTGCGTTTCATCTTGTATATATCTTGTATATTTCCTTGCAACTTGTTAATTTTTCTTTTTTACTTATACTATTTTTTGTATACTTTTTTAACTTAACTACTTATTGCACTGAAAGGAGAAGCTCTCCAATCTCGTACATTCTGTATAATGACAATAAAGGCCATTCTGATTCTGATAGTCTTCTCTTTAAAGGAATACACCAACATTTTTCTTTCTTTTCATGTCTTGTTTCAAACCCAAGTCCATGACAAGCAGAAAGACACCATTCTTTGTGCATGCAGTAACAAGAAAGAGACAGGCAGAGCTAGCCTACCGCAGGTTAGCTTAGCTTTAAACACTGGGAATCAGTGGGTAGTGTTAGCCTGCCTCTGCCTACAGTCATAAGATAAACTCTTTAAGTGACTCTTAACAGTTGTGTGTGCAATTTTTTGTCTGTGTTATGTTATCTATTTTTTTATTTAGATTAGCGCTTTGTGTAATTTTTGAAAGAAATATATACGAAACTGAATGTTCCACTGCCTCAGCTTCTCTTCGTATAAACTCAGCTTCCAAGACATATAGTTCCTCTTCCATATATTCTGGCTTAAATGAGTAAGGTTGTGGATCTTCGTCAGTCCCGAAGAAATCATACTCGTCCTCTCTTACAAAGTCACCCATAATCCTTCGTACCAGTCTTCTTCTACCTGTAAACAGAGACTTTCTTACCTTGCAATTTGGAGTAAATTTCAAAGAAACTGGAAATAAAACAGTAACCTACCAATTCTGACTTGCGACAAAAAATTTGGACATTATTTTAAAGAAGTTATGTGCTAATTTTCACCAAATTCTCATTAAATTTCGGATATAATTTCAAAATAATAAGAAAAACTTTGTCTAATTATTACCTATGTGTGATGAAATTTATGGACCTCTAAAGTAAAGTGTTACCCATAGTTTCATATAATACAACAAAATAAAATATATATAAAATAGGAGAAAATACAATTTGCAACGCCATAACATAAAGGTTGTAAATACCCATTTAACTATACATATTTAAAGAGTATTATATGTCAAGAAACTAAAGGAAGTTTTAAAATAACAATGATAATTATAAAACTCCAGAGTACATGCTTTATGATTAAAAATTAATGGTTCATGTAAAATTTTTGCCTTTAACATCTTCTCTATTCATAACCTTTCCTTTCCAATGTGATGCTCAGATTGGGCTTCAGCAAATTGTCTTGATCATGTCTTCACACCTGGATGCACTGAGTTGCAGCTGTGTGATTGGCTGATTAGCTGTTTCCATTAACAAGAATGGGTGAACCCAATAAAATGACTGGTGAGTGTATATCCACTGCAAGTGTTTGACAAAAAAAAACAAAACCGTGAGTTTTACATAACATCTCATCATTGTCTGACATTTGAACATGACAGTTCACACACAGTGAGACGGACCATTTGTCAGACAAACTTCGCCGCTCAGACGGATCTCGTTCCACTTATTTAATGTCAACCCCCCCTCGTCCCACCCCACCGCCGGCCCCATTCATCCAGAACCAAAAATAACAACTCAAAGCCCAAACACTGTCCTCTCTGCTGCTTCCTGGCACGCTCTCTATCTGGCTGGCCTTTTCCCTGCAGCCAGTATCAGTGTGATGTGCCAAAGCGACAACTGCACGCCACGCACATCTCGCCACGGCCCCCCTCTCCTCTTCTTCTGCGGCTAGTTAGCCCCCGCTAGCCGCCTCGCGTGTCCGTCCGTCGGTGCGTCTGTACTCAGCTGGGCTTCTCCAATCGGAGGCCTTCTTGCAGCCCCCATAATCCAACCGCGGGCTCTACCCCACCGGCTCAGTGTAATCACACAGCTAATTCACAGGCGGACGGGAGGAAGGCAATCCGTGACGGACGTTTTTTGTGCAACTAAGAATGAGCTCCCCGGTGACCAGGGGAGGTTGGTGGAGTGGGAGACTGTCAATGAAGGGGCCGTGAAAAGATGGCTGCGGAAAGGCGAGATGCGAGGGGAATAGATGAATAGCAGAAAGCTCGCAGATAGAAGTAGGAAATAAGGAAATTGTGTCAAAAAAATAGAACAAGCGAATCTGTCGCAGTCTTTTGCCAAGAGAGTGCTGAAAGAGCCATTGTGGGTTGGAACAGTCTATATTACTCAATAAAAGCTCTGATGAAAGGCGAGGCTCTGTATTAATTTGGATAAGAAACCTTTGCCTCCGTGCCCCTTTTCTCTCTCGGCTCCCATCCACGACACCTCTGTGGTTTAAAGCAGTGTTCGGTTTCAGTTCAGCAAGCCAAGTCATTACATTTCAACATGTCGCACCTTTCAGAGGGGGGAATTAACTCGTGCTGTTATTTCTTCATTCCCCACACGCCGGGACCCAGAGGAACGGGAGAAAAAAGAAAAAGAAGGTGTCGATATTTTGACATTGTCACTTCATGCACACTCGCATGCACGCCTAATGCACTGTTCGCCCTCTGAACGTCCTCTCGCTCGACGGAAACAGCCTCCTCATCGCTAATTTCACATGATGTCAGGAGGTGTGTGTGTGTGTGTGGAGTGGGGATTGAAGCTTGGCTGTCTGCCTGATTTTTTTTTTTTTTTTTACCGTTGACATCCCTGCAACAAAAGGAGCGAGGATCTCTCCCACACTTCACATGTCAACACACTCCAACAGTCAGCAGTCAGAGTAAACAGAGTGGAAACCACAGATATATACTGTAAGACTGCATTTGACTCCGAGCAGAGAAATAATCCAGAGAGCTCATGCATGCAGTGAGATAGAGAGACAAAGTGATGATAGAAACACACCAGGAAGAGACGAGAACTTCAAAAAACTACAAGTTACTACAAGGTACTCAGTCTGTGATGTGTGCGACTTTAGTACACTCGCACTACTGTTGGTTTTTCTAAATATATTATACCTTTGTTACATTTGGAAACTAGAAAAGCACTCGGAGAGCACAGACCTCTGCCAGCGCCACAGTCCTCACCCATATTATGATTTTCACCATAAATATTAGTCCTACCTTTATTTCATTGAAATATTTAGATTCCTTGACCATGAAAACATACCATTAGCTATTGGATTCATAAAGATACCAATTTAGTTCAGTAGTTATTCACAGAAATCACATTTTTCGCCATGGAGGCCAGACACTGATCCGGATCAACACCAAAAACGAATCACTTCTTCCTTTTCCCATGCCGAACATTTCCTTAAAATTTCATCAAAATCCATCCATAACTTTTTGAGTTATTTTGTTCACAGACAGACGGACGGACAGACAAACAAACTCTCCCGAAAACATAACCTCCTTGGCGGAGGTAATTACAGATTAAAAGCTCCCAAAAGTCCTGTTTCACATAAGGGTAGGCTTTCTTAATTTTTTTTTCCTTTTGTGTCTTGCCTCACTCCCGAGTCATTGACAAGCAGATAAACACCATGTTTTGACTGTGACAAGGAAAAATTAGCGAATCCCGCCCACCGCTAATTAGCTTAGCTCAAACACTGGGAGTAAGCGGGTAGCAATAGCCTGCCTCTGCCTACAGTCATCATATAAACTTTTTAGCGACTTCTTTTTTTAAAGTTATGTTACATTATCAACTTTAGACAAAGTTTAGCACTTAATGTAATTTGTAAAGAAACACATACAGAACAAAACCTCAAGCATAAACCACCGCGAATGCGTAACGCAAGTAGGTCAACAAAACAAAGCACGTCCCGATGGTTTGTGCCAGTTGTTTAGGTTTGTATGTATGCCTTTCAAGCCTACAACCTTCTGAATACCAACACAGCACACTATCAGACTGCCAGTACCACCAGTCCTGAAGAATAAATTACACTTTTTTGCAATTTTATCAAATCTTTCGATGTAATCAACTAATAATGTTAGCGGTGTTATAGCTTAACTTGTGACCATTCTAACTGGTGTATAAGAGCCCATATTTTGCCTTCACTTAGGTCATATGTTCAGTTTTAAAGACTATTAGAGTGTGTCCACAGCCTACATTTTTGAATAAAACTTTTTTCCATATTGAGCACCCTGATCCATCTCTATTCTCTCTCTGTCTCTCTGATATTAACAAAGGTGTATTTCACAACCTCTGTCACAAAATGTGAGGCTTTACCGATCCTGTAAAAACTAAATTAATACAAACATCAGCAAGGAGAATGTGAAAATGTATTAGTGTATTGATTTTTTTAACCCTTTATCTCCCTGCTCAACTGTTTGGCAGAGGTCAAGAAATGCAGAAACATTTAATCTGCCAAAAAAAAACATATGTCATTCTTTGTTCCTGTCAATTATTTAGGATACAGAAATAACTGCAAACAAACCAAAAGAACATATCTTTTCTATGTGTAGGGTTTAAAAAGCTAAAAGTTCTCATTATTACCATTATTATTTACTTATCTTAACCATCACGAGTATGATGATTTCTATATATAATCTGTTATTCATCAAAAACTTTTTTGTGTGTTTGTCAAACTCAATATCATCTATTTCAAGTTATTTTTTAATGTTATTTACAAATATTTCTGCCTTTTCTTATTTATTTTGTCAAATTTTGTGCATTTTATGTCATCACCTAATCATATGTTAGCTTTTAAAACCTTTAAATCCCACACCCCAGAAAAAAAAAACAAAACCCAGAAATCCCAAATTTCTGGGTTTTGACTTGTTTGTAGTTTTCTTTTGTTCCCTGAAGTGTTAACGAAATCAAACAAGGATTTGATTTATTCAGATTTTTAAACCATTAAGTTTCCCTTACTGTATTGATGACCTCTGCTGAACAGTTGAACTGGTAGTTAAAGGGTTAAGCACAGGCTTTCCTTAGACTTTCGGTCATTGTGTCTCATATTTATCTAGTCTTTGTGATTGCAATATTTCAATATGCCGGGAAGGATTTTCTTCAAATTCTGCTAAAATATCGACTCTAACTCAAGGTTAATTTCATTTGAGCTCAGAGGTTGCAAACATCAGAGCTCAAGATCTTGCTTCTAAACATAACACCTACGAAACAGTGAACAGGCTTTTCTTCAAACTTTGCGCGAATGTCCACCCTGGCTAAAGGATAAAATGACTAAATTTTGGAAACGTTAAGTCAAGGTCATTTTGCATTCAAGTGAAATGTGTTCTCATGAAGCAAAAACAAAAACTTTTAGCCTTTTAACAACAGTGAGCTTAGCTGTCTGTCGCTTATGTAAGTCCCAGAACTGCAAACCACAACAAAGCAAAAGCTTTATTTTAATTATCTTTCAATCAAATTAGAGTTCAAAATCTTATTTGATATAAACTAATGAGTATTTATGTTTTTACATGAGATAAAGAAAATCAAACCAATAGAGTTTACATTCCCTCATGTTGAAATGAAGAGCCATCACTGTCGTGAACATTGATTGATCACTCCAGGCCTCTCTGAATCTTATTACAACAATCAATCCTGTTTTCTTTGGCTCGTTCTGATTGGTGGAACACCCCTGAAGATGGGCGGGGCTGCATATTTTCTCTGTCCTTACCTGTCTCTGTGAGTCACGGTTTGAAGCGTGTTGGTGGGAGGCAGCGTTTCTTAAGTTTAGGGGGGTAATCAGGACTCATTAGCGGCTCCACAAGTGTTTCTGTGTGGTAATTCAGCCGACCTAACCAGAGCCTGGAGGGCGAGGGGGAGATGGAGTCAGTGATAGGACGAGCAGGCGCAGGCACACTGACACTTTTATGGAGCTGATGTGCGCGTAATGTCTGCATTGGTGTTTATGTGTGGAGGTAGCGTCCCTGAGAACACACACCTATAAAACTCTGCTGTTGGTGCAGTGACTTTGAAGTGTTTCATAAACTTACATGCACATAAAACATAAGTTCAAATCAATAAAAGTGCCTCTGTGTTTAAAGTCAAAAACATCTGACTCAGTGCCAACTCATTAATATATTTTACAGACGATAGGAGCTTAAGCAGACATACCTGGAATGTCCTGTAATTAAAAACAAAGCTCATCATGCTCATCTATTGAACTACCACACAGGAGCAGAGTTGCCATGTCTGCTTTGTTGTAAGCGTCGTTGGGCTCCGTTTTTTGAAAAGATGCTTGTAAATGTTGGCAATTGAGGGGTGCTTTTTTTTTTTAACTTGTTCAGAAAGTGCAGTTATTTGTTGTGATAGATTGTGTTTATTATAAGACAAAAGATTTGTACTTATTTGCCCTTGTCATTTCCACAAAAGGATCACAATACCATAAAGGAATCTCCATTGTGATCACTGTGGGTTCAATGCATCTGGCATGAAAACGTCCTCCAGCTTTTCTGAAAAAAAAAAAATGATTCCAGTTAAAGAGCTTCTACTGGTGTATCAAACATTACAGGAACATACAAAAATGATTTGGTACTGACAAATTATGTTAGTTAAGGATATAAATCGTCTCATTAATTACACAAATTGATGTTTTGTCAATCATTTTCTATTGAATTTTAGAACACTAATGCTACGGCCACACGGACGTGAATTGGCGTAATTTAAATGCGCATAGTGCCTGTGATGAGCCGCGCATAAGGCCCGAGGCTGGACGCTGCACCATTTTGACAAGCTGAGGGGCGACGCGCGTCACTGCGAAGGCGGAGTAGAGAGCCGGAGCTTGTCGGACTCAGTGATGACCTGTGCAGGCAAATCCAGCTGGAAATGAATGTTTACAGAACTTACCTTCAAAACCTGTCTCCTCAGCGACTTTCACCCATCCTGCTCCTTTTTGTTCCGGTCTCTGTAGAGTACACACGTCGAATCGTATGGCTCCAGATGATAGCAAACGGCGCAGATCAACCTCTCCTCCATCTTGCAGAGGGGTCTGAGCAGGAGCCGGTGGCCGGAGCGTCACACAACATCAAACCAATGACGTCGGGGGGAATGTCATCACTGATTGGCTGCCATGGAACAGCGTCACGCGAATTTGCATCGAAAGTTCAATTTTTTCAACTCAAGCGTAGAGGCGTTTGAATCCCCAAACGCACCGGACGCTCCATACGCGCTGCGCCAAATGCGTCCAAACGCGTCTTTGCATTGACTTTGTATGTAATCTCAACATGCGTATTTGCGAATTCGTGTCCGGTGTAGCCTTAGCATTAGAGTGATACAAAGGTTTTAAATGGTAAGAGAAAACAAACTAAATAATACACTTAAATAAAAATTAAAGAAAATGCATCAGCCATTTAACTAAATATGGAATCTTTATCACAAAGGTATCTTGATTTACATTATATTCACCTACATAACCTACCAATATATATGTATTAAGGCTGTCAATTTAATGTGGTAATCTGGATTAATCTATCATCATGATTAATGTCATCGAAAATTTCAACACAATCAGCCCAGAATGACTCAAAATAATCTCAAAACTTTCTGACAACACATTTCAGGCAGTTTTTCCCAATAGACTTGCTGTAACGCATGCTGCAGCACATGCACAAACAGGCAGGTTTTCGGCAGAACCAAACAACTTGAATTCGAATTAAATTGGAAGATGTTAAACAGAACGTTGGCTCTCTTGGAGGGAAATTTGAAAATGAAAAAGCACCATTAACTGATAAACAGTTACATGTGAACTATGCAGGAAGGAGTTTTCACAGAAGCACTTCCAGGACAAAGTACCCCATTATTGTGACGCATGGGTTAGTCGGAGGTCCTACTAGCAGTAAGGCTAACATGTTGTCGAGCTTGGAACAAACCACACTCACACGGGTAACATAGATTCAAAATAAACAATATTTAATTGTGATTAATCAAATTAAATCCACAGCAACCACGAGATCAATCTGATTAAAACTTAAATTAGTCCTTTGACAGCCCTGACCAAATCTAATCATTTTAAAGTTGGGCCATTACCAATATTCCCTGAAAATTTCGGCAAAATCCAACCAGTAGTTTTTACTCATCATCTTGCTAACAAACAAAGAAACAGAAAAACAAACAAAAACAGGCCAGCAAAAACATAACCGCCAAGTTGGAGGTAAGCATTGGCAATGTCCATCACATCTAAACCGTTAAATGAACCACGTATCAGCAGTATCTTCCATGTTTTTTCTCATAATAACCTCCTGCTTATCATTGATGTTCGTTTTGATTTTGTGTGCCAACACCAATCTACTAATGGGACTGGGGATGGAAATTAGCCGCTTGACTATAACCTCATGAATTTACATGTAAATGTTCATTAAAGCATACTGTCCCATTTAAAAAAAACAAAAAACAAAAAAATCCTAAGTCCTACCACATTTGGCTTTGGAACCTTTATCACAAATGTTAAGGAGTAAAATCATTTTCTCACTTTAAATCTGTCATTTGGCCTTCATATAACACATGTAAAAGTGTCCCTTGGTTTCATATCAGATTAATTCAATTGAAGTTTAGCCATCTTTAATTGCTTCTATGAATATTACCTCCTGACCCAGAAACTTCCTTCAAATTCTACACATATATTATTAATATTATTCTACACTCACATCAGTCTGCACTGGAGTAGAGGTAATTCAGTTAAATGTTTCCATGCAGAAATGGGAGGTGTGCGTGTGCAGCTGCGAGGAAGGAAATCAGAAACTCTTTACACCCCAAAACCGATGATCAGGTGTTGACACATACCTCACACGTACACACAGCTACACACAAACACACAGTTAACACACACATACGCAAAATGAGGAAGCAGAGCAGAGGGGAGGGTGGATGGGTCAAACCACCAGAGGAAGACACGGCTGCTGAGGCCTTTATTAACTTCACCGACAACTCCTGCCTTCAACCACACGGAGCACACGCACATTTACCCGCAGCATGCACGCCTCCCACCACCAAACTGGACTGCACCCAAAACTGTTGGTGGCACCTGCATTGTTGTGAGATGTTCCCTCTTATTTGGCGAATAGCATCCCTCTCCGCACACACACACACACACACTCGCAGTCTGGTCTGGGGTGCAGAGTGTGTATTACCTGTTTTAGTGGTGGCCAAGCTCGAGGAGGGGGAGGGGGGCCGGATTAGGCTGGCTGGCTGTCGTTTTGCCAACACTAAAATCAACCACACACATGAACACACAATAAGAGTGTGTGTGTGGACCCTCGTGTGTGTTGTGAGAAACGCACCTCGTGAGATTAGTCCCTTCAGAAATTGGCTGCTGAATTAAAGTCTCATTTTTGTCCACAGGTTCAGCATCAGGGAGGCTAAAACACTGCATGTGTGTGTTCGTGTGTGTGTGTAAGGGAGGTGGGTGTCCAGTTTCTAGCTAACAATGTGAAATTACATATTGTCGGTGGGTTAAGAGGGGTTAGCATTTGCTTTAAGTGGTGTTTTCTGAGCGGCGAAAATGTTAGCTAACCCCTGAGACTTCATCACACACATACACACACACATACACACACACACACAAACACATGCTCAGGACGGCCCACATAGCCGGCTCAGACTTCACAGCGGGGTTTTGGTCGTGGTGTAATTTGTTTTATTAAATACAATTACTGCAGCTTTGCTATTCTAACCTGGTCATGGGAGGCTGCGGGCTCTTTGTGTGTGTGATTGTGTACGCAGGTCTGTGTGTTACAGAGGGACAGTTTCTGAAGCTGTGCCCACTTATTTCTAAAAGGTGGATAGAAAATAAGAAATAAAGTGCCTCACTGAAGTGGAAGTGTTGCAGGGCTGTTCTAAAGAGTCAAGTCAGCTGTATTTCTAGGGTCCAGTATCCAGGGCTTGACTATCAGCATTTTACCAAGTAGCACGGGTGCTACCAAGTTGAAAAATCTATTAGCACACAAGTTTTTTTAGTAGCACGATGAAAAGTTACCACGTAGTGTGTTTTTCTTTAATACAAAGATATGCGGTCAACGAGGAGGCATTTGTAATTATGTATTTGCCTGTCACAAAAACAGACTTTCCAGCTGTTTCTTACGCGCCATGCAGTACTTACAATACATTAATATAATGTGTTCTCTTAAAGGAGGCATGGGGAAGCTTTCTGCCAGTCAGTATTAAACTTGTACCTCTTACGACTGGGAACGGCAGCGGCGTCTAGAGACACAGCGTCTGAAGCTAACATTAACTCTTCCTCGCCGTCAATTTTGTCTCCTTGATCCATTTCATCCTCTTGCCTCAATCCAGAGTCCAAATGTTCTGGTTTTGTTGGTCTTTTGAAATAATAACTGATAGGCTTCATAGTTATTTGCTTACTGCTCGTTTGGCCTTTCTTCTAAAATAGTTTAAAATGTCGCTCGCTGTTCTGTCAGTGCATGTTGCCCAGCAACCAGTACCACTGATGTGCTGTGATTGGTCAGGATGAGGCTTTGGGAGCGCCTGCTTATGTTCATCTGTACCTCGCGCAGGGCGGTGCAGGCATGTTGGGTGTACCGAAGGCTAGCTAGTGGCGCAGTAAGGTCAATAAAACAAACGTTTCAAAGCTGAACATGTTTCCAGCTGATGCTGCGCTCAGGAATACCACCGGCCACAACTTCCAACGTATTCAACAAAAGATAAAACATGTTTTGAACGGTCATTTTTCGTAGTCACACGGGTGCTACCAAATGCAAATCACAACTCGCACTGTGATATTTTTAGTAGCAAATGCGAGTACCTCCTCACACCGTCGAGCCCTGCCTGTATCACTTTAGTTGGCTTTGGAGTAAATATTTGATTCTGCCACCAGGGGGCTGTCAGTCAAATCACGGGGATTCAAGGTACCTATGGCACGTATAAATAGGTACAAATTTTCCTTTGTGCCACATGCAATTAATGTCATCTTCTTTTGTACTTCATTGATATTGTTCATGTCAAGTTTGGCTATGCTGCACACTGCAATGTTGTTTTGTGTAAATGTTTATTTATTTGTTTGTGGTTGTTGTCGTTGGACGTGCTGTCACTGCAGACAAAAATTTCCCTGGAGGGACAATAAAACCTCTGAACTCTGAATTGAAAACAACAACAATGGCCATTTCCAAACATGCTAACAACATGCTATGAACAAATACAGCCACATACTGTATTTGTTTGACTGAACATCTGCCATTTGCTGCTCAAAAAATTGGATTTATGTAACTATCTCTACAACTCAAATACTACATTGAACATAGATAACTGTGTTTCTTTTATCACGCAACGAAAACTACAAGCTTTCCCATCCTCCGACAATTTAGCTTATTTCTGTGTCTTATTATAAAAGATAAAACTAGGTCAGCTAAGGGCTAGCACCATCAACTTAATGTACATTAACAGAATAAAAGAAGTGATTTATTTGGGTTTTGATAATTTTGTCCACTTAACATAGACTTGAGACATGTGTAATGTCCATGTAACAACTCAACAAATGTAAATTTGCAGGTTATGATTCCCTTTTTTACTGTCATTACCATTATTAATATAAACTTTATTTTAACCAGAAAAACTGCATTGAGATTATAAATCTAATCAGGCAGCATTTACAAAGTTACATGTGTAAAATAATTACAGACACTGATGCACAAATATCAACCAGTCTTTTCAATCACAGAGCAGAAAATCATCAGCTAAAGCATCTGCAGCATGCTGTAAATATAACAAAATGGATGCTAATGTGAACTTTGCTAGACATCATGATCTGAAGGAAATACAGATCAGCCCTGACTGGTGACCTAAAGATAAAACACACCATCCACACCATATAAACTATATTTTTACCACCTCAGAAGGTGCTACCTTTAATTAGCTACTGTGGCTTTGAGACTTAAATGTCAACATTAAGCTGCTGATAAAAAGAAAATGGGTCCTCATGAATGTCTCATTATAATGGTGCCCAAACAAAACCCATTGCTTCTTCTGATCCTGCGTTATGAGTTATACCACGTCCATTTTTTGTCATTGCCCCCACCCCACTCCAGCAAAGGCTGGTTTACAAATATACTGTATTACAAAAAAACAGCCTGTGGTACCAAAAAGGTCGGAGATGATAGGGTTAAAAGATAAAATGAGAGCTGCCATGAGTGCTGTACCTTTAAGGAGAGCAAGCTGAGACTATCAGTAAGGTACACAAGGTGCTGTTAGCGGGCATAGTTATTTCATGTTATTTTTTGTTTTTATATTATTGTGTGTTTTACAAAAAAATAGGCCAAGAAAATATGTAGGGTTGACTGTAGGATTGATCAAACAAAAATTGAGTGCTCTGGTCTTCTGCTGGTGTGCATTGATTCCACCATTCTGCCTTTTTCGCTCTCTGGACTCAGGAAAACACAACAGCAGAGGAAACTGGTACCGAACCAAACAAGAGTGACTTTGACTCGAGACGATGATGCATGTGGCTACCCTTGTGAACGAAAGTGGATGGACTTAATGGGCAAAGGCAGAAGAAGACATGCTGCTTTATAAAGTAGTGCCAAACATTCAACCAAACAGTTTCATGGCTCGTTTTTACGTAAATCTTACAATTATACAAGATAAATGTACTCGCCAACAGCAGTGTACCTTACTAATAGTCTTAACTGCTTTTTCTTAAAGGTCAGTCACTTCACTGACTATTGCTTGGTACATCATACAAATGAGCTTCAATAATACTGAACTAACCTTTTAAACTACAACTTAAAAACTTCACAGATTTTTGATTATCAAGTGAGTAATGACAGAAGAACAAGACGCCAAAATAAATAAGAGCATTATGCTAAGTACTCTGTCATGAGTTGTTGCTCCACTTTAAGGCCTGGATCGACCTGATTTTAGCTTCTGAAACAAATATCAGCTCTCTGTTCTATTTCAAACCCTCTGATTAGATAAATCACTGACATTTCACTGGAATCTCACACATGAAATAATTCAGGCCTCTCTGTACTGATTCAGGGAATTAATTGCTCCACTTTCATCTCTGTTTTCAGAACAACGCTCATTTATTTATGCTGAATATTATGCCTGGCATGTCAATTAATTATCAGCAAATTTGTTGGTAAGATTCAGCCTGTGTGTGCGTATGTGTGTGTAATTGAGTGACGTGGCTGCCTCCGTGGGGAGCTGGGGATTGGACTGCCAGTTCTAGATGCAGTTTTCGCGTCCTAATTGAAGTTGGTCTTTTGAAGTAATTAAGATAAGGGTGTGGAGACAAAATAATTGGTATAATGCGACAGTAATTAAGCCATGCTTGGGTTTTTTTTCGCCTTAATTCAACAGCGTTGGCTTTTCTTCACAAACAATGAGGCCGTCTGTGGTTGTTATGTTGACTCGGCACTTTGTTTCATCTCTGTTTGTGTTCTTAACTGTGGCCCTCAGATCACCTTACTGACCACTGCAGCTCACACACTGATATAACGCCCACAGACTCGACTTCATTGGCTCAATTTCAGCAGGAATTAAAGGACAATGACAAAGTTGTTTTTACAACTAGACCCTGTTTAGAATAATTTGAATAGATTTTGTAACCTTAACCATTAAAGGGCCGATCATGGCTTCAGCGTTGTCCCTGTAAAACAGGGTGGTCCACTTTGGGAACCAAGAGGGCCATGTTAATTTTATTTTTAGTGATATGGGGATGTATTGTTGAAATTAGAACGATAAACTTGTGGCTTTCAGTTGACTAAGTTGTTGTTTATGTTTATGTAGGGTGCTGGATCCAAAAAAATTCTCAGCATGAAAAGGTATAAGAAAATCTGCACACTAAAAAATAGCTCCCTTGGAAATTTTTGATATCAAACCATGACGTTTCGAGCCAAACAGCTCTTCCTCAGACTTTGAAAGTTTCAAGGGAGCTATTTTTTGGTGTGCGGATTTTCTTATAGCTCTTCATGTTTATTTTACTAACAATTTAGTTTTTATTTTGAAAAACATTTAGCAATATACAAGGAGGCAAATTATAAAGAGACAATTACAGCTCCACTTTCCTGGAAATATTGCTATTTTTTGTTTTAATGTAAGATATTGTAATGTTTCCTTCACTAAAATGCATTTTTGGGCATTTCAGTATATATTAGTGGGCCACATAGGTGGGTTGCATGTGCCCTACAGGCCCCCATTTGCCCACCCTGCTCTAAAGGTTGCAGTGCTAATTATATGACCAAAAGTGTCATTTAACCTCAAGACTAAAGATGTGTTCACACCACAAGTGACTCTGCGATCAACATTGCATCGCCCACTGAAGTATCGTCGCGTGTCCTTAAATACTTATAATAAAATAGGATGCATAAGTGGACATTATTCCAGCTGTATCCTTTTCACTCACTTATCAAACACAAAACACTGCAGCTGATGCCCTGCAGCAGCATCATCTGTCTCTCTGTGGTCCGTCTCGGCGGAACTAATGTCCTCACTGACCAGTGTTTCCCACACGGACATAAATTGTTCCTCTGTAGTCCGGATGAATAACTGTCTGTTACGGGTTCTGTCACACATGCTCACACCGCTGATTGGCTGTTGCCGCACAGCCACACACGACATCGCCTGAAAAGATTAACTTTTTTTTAACGTTGACATCGCGCGACAAGTGAAGTGATCGTCTTGTACGCAGCAAACGCATCGCGGGAGGGTTAGCCCCGCCCCATCGTGGCTGTACACTGACTTTGCATGGAGAGTGATCGGCGAGGTAGTACAAGTAGCGTCCGGTGTGTAAGCACCTTAAGGCTGAACAACGTACCATTTTTACATCACAACTAAAATGCCATGAAGTCTCATTGCTAGATGTGCAATGCCAGTCACGTCTCAAAATATGCTATGCTGCTTATTGTGTGTTGATGGAAACCAAATTCTTATTTTAAAGACAAACCACAAGAAAAAGGAAACTAATGATTTTTTCCATTTTGTAAGATCAGTTGGATCTGCACCAACTCCAAACGGTGTTATAGTTCATTGAGTGACCATGGTAAATGAAGACTTTCAGATAATCTTTTTGCTTTCTTGAGCCTTATTTTAATCAAAGTTACAAAAGCACTGATGGTATGCGCCCACTTTTTTCAACCTTTTTGTACATTTTTGAACCATGTTCTGGTTTTATGTTGGAAAAACAAAGGCCAGCCTTCATGGTGTAGGAGGGGCTTGACAATAGCAATCACAATCATGGTGCACAGTATAATTCACCCACAGTGAACCCATAATTCACTGAGACTGAAAGCTCTTTAAGGGAGCTTTCACACCTACCGTTTGCTTTGTAAGCTGTCGGCACCGTTGCTGAAATTGGGTTTCTTTCCAATAAACAATGCAATTTTAACATAATAAACACTGTTACAAATATTTATAAAACTGCATATTGCACCGTTACCTGTCCAGCAGAAATCAAGCAACTTCGGCGTCAGTCTTCAGACATAACTTTGTAAACAAGAGTCTCCACCTTGTAAAACAACCCCAATGTTAAACGCTTCATTTTGTCATGCTTTCTTTTTTTGAAAGAAGTTGATCGGACTCTTGACTCTTGATTGATTTTGAATAAATGTGGTCTTCCATTTCCAAAACTTTAACTGTAAAACACACACAGTTTAAATCCTTAGTGCAAAGTAACAACTGTCTATACATCCACCGCTGCCCTCTCTCCTCTTCTTCGCCTGCATTCCAGGTAGATATCAGAGCCAACGGATTGATTCGCGTTTCTTTCTTTTTGTCCCTAAAATCCACCCATAGACAACATGGCGGACTGTTATGTCGGCCTATATGAAAGCGGCCCGCGGTAATGAAATTATTTAAAGCTTTTTCTAACTAGATAAAAATAAAAGAAACGTTTAATGGGGATGATTGTACTCCTATTTTGACAGATTTTGCATACAAATAGAAACATTATATCCTATATTCACCGTTTATGTTTGGCTAAATGCTGCCAAATTCTACACACTGCACCTTTAAACTTAATTAAAAAGTGCTGTCAAAACTGGGAGTCGTCACGTGACAAGACACGAAAACAAAATAATGTTGGTGTATCCCTTTAACTCGACCTGCAGCTCTTGACACCTTGCTGTCTCACCTTATTTGAGACCCTCTAGTGCCCGCTAAGAGCCAGCTGAGAGGGTTAAAGTGCAGTGTGTTTGTAAGGGGGGTGTGGGAGCAGGAGAATAAGGTGAGGCTGCGGGTGTGTTTGTGAGGAGATGAAAGGTAATGCAGACCATCAGGTCACATGTCTGGCTGCATGACGGAGCGCTCTACCTTCCTAAACCTGAGGAAGAGGGAGGAGGGGTCGCATGTCAGGTGGTTGGTGGTAGGGGGGGGAGTGCGGCGGTAGGTTTAGAGGTGGAGGGGGTGTTCTTGTCCCTGACCCATGTCTAAGTGGC
Source organism: Scarus forsteni (assembly GCA_036419115.1). Taxonomy (NCBI): domain Eukaryota; kingdom Metazoa; phylum Chordata; class Actinopteri; order Labriformes; family Labridae; genus Scarus; species Scarus forsteni. The sequence goes on along the minus strand of JAZDUH010000341.1, from coordinate 18,574,703 downwards.
GCTGCGATGTTTACTGTGAGGAAGGAAGCTGTCAACTGTGTTTGCTCCCATCTCAGCAAGACAGAGCAGCTCCTCACCCTTCCTCCCCCTCTTCCACGGAGAGAGACCGGCGTGCAGTACACTCAAAGAGCGAGGAAATCAAAAGGAAAGAGAGAGGAGGTGTACTTATTCCTCTGACTCCATTCGGTCTGCGTCTGTGCGTCTGTAGGAGGGGATGTCGGGCCAGAGCGACGGGCCTCCCCTGCACGGGCCCAGAGGTGATTGACAGGGCTTTCTACTTGAGGTATCGAGTTTCCCCCTGGTGTAAAGTCCCTGTGGCTCTCCTCCAAAGGGTGACTGCATTCCTGACCAGGTCATGAACTGACCACCTTTGCCGCCGCCACCCCCCACAACCACCGCAAACCGCTCAAATCCCCCCCACCTGAGCTCCAGAGCGACTCCAAACTGTCTTCTGAAACTGAGAAAACTGCACGACTCAGGCAAGATGACCAGGGATGACTTATTGACCTTTGTTTTGCTGCAAGTCTGGACAAGCTCAGGCTGGTTGACTTCAAATCAGTTCCATCAGTGATTCCCGACCAGGGGTACACGAAAACATTTAATACTTTATTTCCAACTTGGAAGTACCGCGATAGGCCAGTCAGTAAATTTATAAGTGTGCACTACTACGAGTTCTCAAAGGAGAAACTTATAGGATAGATTTTAAGATTCTTTTACTTGTTTTTCAAGCTCTTAATGGTCTTAGTCCTTCATATTTATCTGATTTGCTTTTACCGTATGAGCCCATTAGAGCCCTAATAGAGAACTAGAGAATTAGAGAACAGTTCTCAAAGTTAAAACAAAAACTTACGGTGAGGCATCTTTTTAGTACTAAGGCCCCTGCTTATGGAACAGCCTACCTGAAGACCTGAGGGCTGCACCTCATGTTAATGTCTTTAAAAACTAACTCAAAAACCTACCTTTTTAGTCTAGCTTTTACCTAAATTATTTTGAGAGTTTTAATTTATTCTGGTTAAAGCCCACTTTTTTATTATTTTTTCTTATTTTATTTTTTCTTATTTATCTTTTCTATCTTTCCTTATTTTATTTTCTATTTGTTCTATTTCTTAATCTTCATTTCAATTTATTATCTGTTTTTATTATTTTTTTGAAAATCTTTTTCTTATTTTATTTCATGATATATTTAATTTTACACTTTGACCTAACCTCCAGTGTTTTCTCATTTTTAAACCTTTAAGATGGCATTTCCTCAGTACGTGATGGGAACAGCAGTGTGCTTTATTATTGTCCTTTATTTATTCTACTTTTTATCAACACCGTGTATGGATGCGGTGTGGGTGGGTTCAAGGGCTGGGTGGAGTGGGTTTGAGTCATAAATCCTTCATTTAATTCATCTGTCTGTTTGTAAAGCACTTTGTGCTACATTTTTGGTATGAAAAGTGCTATATAAATAAAGTTTGATTTGATTTGATTTTACAGACCAAGTGTTTGGTGCTCTGGTTTTGCTTTACTGAGTTATTTGCCAGGACTTCACCGCAAAAGAAGCCCTGAGGCTGCGGTGGATTGAAGTGAACCCATCTTGCATACATTATGCTTTTGAAAATCATCAACCTGTATGAGTGAGAGGGTACTCATCGTATGACAAAAAGACTCAGGGGGTATACAAGACAAAAAAGCTTGGGAACCACTGAGTTTCATTGATCAAAATGAAATTAAAAAAGGATGTGCTCTTCATTATTTAGTCTTCAAACAGATTTATTGGCTTTTGAGAAGTTGAAGCAAAATCATAAGTAGGAAATCCCAAATTCTCAAACTAGTATTTGCAGGATGATAAACTCAGTTGAGTGTTTGTAGGTGGGTCGCAGCCATTAACTGAAACAGAAACATGGAAAAGAGAAGCCAACTAATGCAATCAAGGTGAGGCTATGAGCAGTTTCATACGCCCAAGCAAGACTGAGCAACAAGAAAGGTCAGGTCAGGCATGGGAGCATGAGCACGAGTGCTGGTTCCTACATCAACCTGGTGCTCTGGCCTCCTGATAGCCACCGGCCTCACCCATGTCCCAACTCCTCAGGTGACCTTATTGATGACCCCACCAGGAGGCTCATGGTCGTCCACTTAGCCTGGTCAAACCCATCAATCCTGAGCACCCAGACCTTCCTATTATTCCCCTCCTTAGCACATCAGCTTTGGAAACATGGTCCTGCAAGCAATACCCAAAACTGTTTTGAAGGGAAGTGGTCACAAAGGGTCCTGCCATCCAATTCCACTATATGTATGTCTATATGCAGAAGAGTGTAGATTGGGCTCAAGACATCCAGCTTGACTGTACCCAAGCCCATAGACATAATGTTTGAGCCTGGTCCAGGCCCAAAAACAAAGGCAAGTGACTTAACTTTGTACACAAGAACATGGACTGGATATGTAAAAATAGAAACAATAATCCTAGTCTGATGATTCAAATCTGAATGTAAAGTTTGGATCTGCATTTCAAATAGAGTGTGGATGAATGTTTTCATCAATACAGAAACACAAACAGATACTTACCCATCATGCATTACCATCATTCAATCAGTACATTTATGTTGCAGCAGGACAACGACTCAAAATTTACAGTCATTAAGAAAACCTCAAATCTAAAGGAAAACAAGGAGTACAGGAGGTGATAGTGTGACAAGGATAATGACCCAAAACACACAGCTAAAAACACCCAAGAATGTTTGAGAACAAAACACTTAACTGTTCTGAAGTAGTCTTGTACGAGCCCTAACCTAAATTTTATTTAACATCTATTGAAGGAGCTAAAACATGCAGTCGGGAGAAGACACCCTTCCAACTTGAGACAATCGAGGACGGTTTTATTATTTATTCTGTATTTTTTTTATTATTATTCCCCCTTGTCTGTATTGTCTTTCTAGCTGAGCACTGTGTCTGATTATTTTGTTTTTTTAAAATGATTCTGTTGAACCACAACTTAAAAGTCTTTACATAAACTATAGACAACCTAAATGACATACAGTCCAAAATATTACAGGCCAGGAGTTAGAGGATCATGGGAATTATACACACTGAGTTATAAATTACTGGAGAGATGATTAAAATGCTAAATGCTAAAGTGCAGACAGCACATGAGATTTTTTGTTGGAACTCCAAGATCTTTGCAGCAACCTGCCTTCACAGTGTTTACGAACAAACTGCTGCCAAGAACGACAAAGAAATTCAGGGACATTATCAGTGGCCACAGCCAGGAGCCCCAACATGATCAGAGAAAACTCTGTCATACCCCAATCTTATCTAAACTGTTCTTCAAGCTGGTTGGACCAGAATGATGTCAGATGTATGACTAACAGTCTTGACTCACTCTGTCAACTGAGGCAGTGAATGACACTATTATTTAACAACCTCTATGGGATGGCATCAGCAGTTATTAGTTAGCACCCTGGTGTTCCTCAGGAAATCAGATTTTGATGGCATTGTGGTTGCAAAACCATGGGAGCGTGAATAAACACACAGTTTGATTGTTGTTTCTTTAATTCTCTCTTAACCTCAAAAACCAAGATGACGTACCCCTGATGACAGATCTGTGACATCACCTGGGTTTCTTTAAATCTACAAACTTTTCTATAGCAACAAACATAAACATGAGCTGTTTTCAATGCTTGTATTGTTTCCTGATTGACTAATCAACCGGTGCCAAGGTGATAAATCAGGAGTATTCTGGCATGTCTTGGATGTGGTTTTTGTCTTGATACAATCAGCATATCATGACATTTTGATGCTCCACATTGGGAACAGCTACAGCCTAAGGCTTTAAGCTTACAGGCTGACAGTCCATCTGTTCGTCCATTAGTCTAACCATCCAAGATGTTAGTCTGAGAAAGTTCATTACGTCTACGTGAATAATATGCTTATACTTTCTTTTTAACACACAAATAAGGTTCGTAAGATCAGCTGAAAAGGACGATAGAGATGACACTTCTGGTGAAAGCAGAAGAGCTCTGTTGAAACATGTAAAGGTGTAAAAACCTTACTTATCCATTAAAAATAAAGTATAAGCGTATCATCCAAAATGTTCTTGTTCAATCCTTGTAATCCCTGATGGGATTTTTTTCCTGCACTTTGTGCAAGTATCAACCAGCTTTTTAAACGGACTATGACATGTCAATCTTCAGTTTACTGAACATTTGTCTGATTTAAATATCACTAGTCACACTCATGTTATGCACCGTTTCCCATGGCCATAGGAACTTTACAACTCCTGACTTGAAGATGCAAAGATTTGTCCTTTGCGTTTTAGAATTCTTCTGCGTTCAGACGACGATCACTCGGAGACAAGTTCATCCGCTGTAGTGTGCATGCCGGTTCAGTAGATGGTGGTGTAGGCCTGCAGAGATGCAGCGCTGCTACAACACACAAACAAAGAAGAAAAACGTTCACAAACAACAATGGTGAATAGACGCACAGAGACGCAGGAGTTTCTTTTCTGGGCAACAGATCAGTTCGGACAACAAATCTGTCTGGATGGTTTTGACTGGATAACAAACCGAGCACGGTAAGAGGCTCACACGTTACTTGGCGGACAGCTGAAGCTGTTGTTGTTCCTGGTATGCGCGCACAGCCTTCATCTGAAAGAGTACTGCGCATGCGGTGATGTCAGCGTTTCACCCTGAAACGTTTTGGTACGGGTTTACACGGAGCCGAATGGAGAGCAGATTCAAATCTTTCCACTCTGGAGCCTGTTTTCAAAAGTTTCCGTTTTTCAGGAGTTTCCATGTAAACGCAAGGCCAAAATGCAATGAAAACTTATCAGATTTGACCGTTTTCGGCGCCATGTAAACGCGGCCTTCATAGGTCGGCAGAGCTACTCCTCTTTTGACCAGGTTCCTTCTGTGTGCATGGTGTCAATGGGCATATATTGGTTCTCTCTGAGCACTCCAGCTTCCTCCTAGAGGCCAAAAACTTGTAGGAGCCACATTTGAGTTATTTACATATTTAAAATTTTATTTTTGTTGTTGACCTTCAATTTTCTCAGCGCCCTGCGCAGGTGGTGAGGGCACTCGATGATGACTCACAACGCATATTATCATTGACCGCAGGCTTTAAAATGCTGTGATTTTTTATTTACATATAAACCTTGTTTCTGATTTAGTTTTTTTCCTTATTTTTTGCAATAAAAGAACACAACTTGACCCAGCTCTCCGAGGATTTATTTTTGAAAGCTTGTGTGTCTCATGAAGACGCTGTGGAAATGTTCCCATAACAAAACCAGGCAGAGTTAAAAGACAAACCTGTTTTTAGACTTTGGGCCATTACAAAGCTCATTAGGTTGATTCATTTCCCTAGATTTCCTTCTGGTATGAGTGTGAGCATGAGTGGTTGTCCATCTCTGTATGTTGCCCTGTGATTGGCAGGTGAGTAGCTCAGGATGTACCCCACCTCTTGCCAAATGTTAGCTAGGATAGGCTTGAAGGTAAGGTAGCAAAGGTCCGCAGATTTTAACTCTTTCTTGCATTTTCAAGCCTGTTTAATCAAACATCAGACATTTTCAAGCATGTGTAAAATCTTTCAATGTCTCTGATGGACATCAGTTTGCCCAGCTGACGTTAAATTAATTCTGCATGGCCTGACTTATGGTCCTTTTCCACAAGCACGCCTTGGCCCTACTCTACTCAGCCCTACTCTACTTGGCCCTACTTGATTTGCAGCGTGTTTCCACTGGCCTAGTACCTCCTAATACAAGCTAGTTTTAGTACCTACTCCGCTCTGTTCCAAGCCAGCTGAGTCGATACTAAAAGACGACGTCACCGACTGCCGGCTACTGATTGGTCAGACAATGTCGTCATGGACAACTCATGAGCGCAACGACCTAGCCTGCTAGCGGTAGCTACCGTTAGCTTACCCTTATACGTCTTTTCTTTGCAGCTAGATTGCTCTCATCCTCGGCTTCATTCTGTTGTATAGCTTCCAAAACTCTCCTGTGCTTCTCAAGGGGTATTTCTTCTTGCCACCTGCAGCCTTCTTCTGCTTTCGTTTTTTACTCTGTTTGTGACAAAAAGCCACAGATTGTTGTGTCGCGCTCAAAATGACGTCACCGCAGTGCCGCTCAGCTGATTACAGCGACACTGCACCCTGTTGGGCAGGCAACTGGGGCTAATGGAAAAGCAGCACAAGGCGAGTAGATTAGAGCCGGGTAGAGTTGAGTAGAGTAGTGTAGGGCTAATGGAAAAGGGCCATTAGCAAGACCATGGGTTTCAAACTTGTGGCCTGGGGATGACATTTTGTTACCCCTTACTTGACATCAAAGTTTAGCGTTAGTGTGACTCAGGTGTATTCCTCAAACACACTTTTATATATTTTTTAATCACTTTTGGAAGGTGTCTGCAACCTTTCCAATCAAAAGAGCCATTTTTACCTGCCAGTCCCACCACAAAAATCAGTCTTTAGCCACAAAACACATCACCGTTAAATTAAGACTGTAGCAATATTAAGGAGAATGAAGAAACAGAAGAAACATTCATGTTGAAGAACTGTTAATGATAAATGATAAGAAGATTGGATATTGTTCTTTTTTGATACTTTAAACCATTTTTAGTGGAATACTTGATGTGGCCCACACTTACCCAAACTCTGCCTCAAGTTAAGTTTGAGACCCTTGCCTTACACTTTAGCAGAAGTTCACCAAAATGTGTTTAAATGCAGCTTTAACTATCTTTGTAATCAGATGTCCACTTTGAATCATGTACCCATCTCCTTAAAAGGAAAGATCAAGCAATCCCACTACCCCAAAAAACTACCCTCGTCCTTCGATAACCATGACTGTACTTTTGAGAAATACCCCTTGCAATGGTATCTATCTTTGCAGTAGTTCTACATTGCCACCAGATATATTTTGTGTTTTTGTTTTGAAAAATATAGATAACAAACTTAAACTTTATATGTGTTATTCCCAAACTCAAATGGTCATTGAACTGCTCTCCAAATCCTGCTGTTCTCCATTGTGGCTGCAGCTCTCTAAGTGTGATATCTAGACTTTCCACGGTGTGTTTAGAAGCAGAATCCCCTATATTACTACCACTTACAACCATAACATGGCACTGCAGTCCCTATAGACTCATTGTCTTTGTTTGTGTAGCTATTGTTTTGCCCGTGGGTGGGGTGCTGAGGTGGATTAATGCTTCGTTGTTGTTTATTCAGCCTTTTTTTTTTTACCCTGGCAACATTTCTGAGCCTATAACCGCTTCATTTCTCCCCAACCCTCCCATGCTACCACACACACATAAATGCAGCTGCACACCCCACGCCCAAGCCACTGCACCCTTCGGGGCCTACCTCAGGGGCCCCGTAGTGTGATGAGCTGCGCCCATCCCTGCCGCCTGTACTCTCAATCTCTATCTCGACCCGAGCAGAAAGCCGGGGAAATTACGCGCCTTTTCCCTGGAATGTGATTAGATTCCTGATGTTGGCAGCCACACATCTCTGTTTTTTAATTGGGTTCCGAGGCGCGACGAGATTAGCCTCGTGACATCATTGATGGTCTGCTCGCGTTCGTGTGTGTGTGTGTGCATGGGGAGGTTGGTGGTGTCTGCTGATAAGAGATGGTAAGGGGGTGTCAGGGTTTTATTTTGTGGGTGAATCCCCCCACTCCCCAATGGTAATGCTTACTAATAGGGTCTATGAGTGGTTTATTTGTTCATATAGGCACAAATGCATGGAGGGGTGCCCACTTGCTTTTGTTTGTTTGTAAGATTGCCATGTTAGGGAGCATTTTGCGTCAGTGTTAGTCACAAGTCTTTAGCATAAATCTGATAAATGCTTTAGAAACAATGTGTCATCAAATCTGCTATCGCTAATCGTGTTCATCTTCAAATATGATAAAATCAATACTTGCCAAAAGCCAGTACAAGCCTCTTTAGCTTTATTCTGTTGCTCCATTATTAAACAAAATTGCATATTGCCCTAGAAAACCAAGCCTGTCATCTCTTTACAACATCATATCACAACACAATATCGTCTGCATACAACATTATCTGATCATGATTTTTCAGCTCTTAAATGTTGTAAATGAAACGTTACCCTTAAATGTCAAGATCCTTATCGAATTCCGATCCAAGCAGATCTCCGTTAAAGCTGATCAAGTGGCACAAAAGCTGCTAAATTGTCAAATCAGAGACTCAAATCCTGTCATTTTTCCTTTATGAAGAGCCGAAAGGACTGTTTTTATGGTGAGTCTGAGCCAATATGGCCAAGGAAAGCTGACATAGGGTATACACTCACCAGATACTTTATTTCAGAAACTGCTGACCTACTGGAATTTCATACAAAACATTCTCTTGTTGTTGGAGATCATCAAGCCAGTGTTTATTTTGGCAGTACTTTTTATTTAGTTTTAGTTGCAGTCTTTTGCCTAAAATATCTTTTAGTTTTAATCCTAATTTAGTCATCAGAATTGTTTTAATTTTTGTGTAGTTTTATAGTATTTTAGTCGATGAAATCTATACATTTTGTTGACAAAACTATGAAGTGTAAAGGCATTTTTTAATGTTTCCTTGCATTTGTGAAGTCAGTGACTGACAATGAGTTCTTTGTACTTTAGTAGCCTCTACAGTCAACAGATCTCAGTCCAGTAGAGCACCACTGAGGTTTGGCTTATCATGTTAATACGGATCAAAATCTCTGATGAATGTTTCCAGCACCTTGTTGAATGTTGGAAGAATTAAGGCAGTTGTTACAACCAGCTCTTAGGAGAAATGGGAAGTAACATAAAACCAAGATGTTGAAAGGTTTAAGGTTATTAATTAAACAAAAATGATAAAATTGTGATAACAAAAGGGTGAGGCAAATAACTAAATGAGTGCTGTAACGAAGAATAAAACGAGAACAAAAAGAGACTCTAAACTAGAGTTTTTACAACCAAAGTCTTAACAAACAATCAAAAACATAACTACAAACAGCACCCAATGTTTCTAACAAACCCAAAACTAGCATGTGAGCAATACCAATCAAACAACAACTAGTGCCTCAAATTACACAAAACTTCAAGAGTTTACAAGAGTTTCACAATGTCTAACAATGTTTCTCTAAGTGGTGAGCACGGCTGGTTGCAGCTTGCTGCTGGGGATCTGGTCCATCTCGCTTTTATACGACCCGTTAGGCTCCCCCGATTGGCTGGTTCCAGTCTGACCAATCAGGGTCCTTCTGCACACCTGCCCCGAATCAGCTGGCCTGCTGCAGCAGCGACCTGAGAATTAATGAGACACTCACTCACACAATCACGCTAACACACGCTTGCTTGAAAACACACACACACACACAAAAGGGGGAGAGAGAGGGACTCCTGTACGGCAGTGGCCGTAACAGCAGTCCTGAGGGGAAAGGGGTCCAACTTGATACTTGCAAAGTATACCTAATAAAGTGGCCATGTAACTGACTGACCCAGCATCTGATGTGTCAACTGTTTTATACACACTACTTAACAAATTTGCAGGTAATTTGCATTTACAGAAGTGCCAGCAAGCAGGTCAACAACACAAAGCCTCTATTTAGGAGAACTGAATATTTCTTAAATAATGTAAACAGATTGTCATCCATTTGATCATCGATTTCCTTACAGTTGTCTATACTGTAAATATAGTGAATATTGTACTGAAGCTTGATTTGAAGATAATCGTGAATGGAATTGAAATCACAATATCTGCCAGAAAAACCGCAGTTAGGCTTTTAGTAAAACCCTGAGACGCCCAGATCGTAAATCTGTCCTTATTACATTTGATTCTGCTGAATATAAATTCAGTCAATCAATCAATCAATCAATCAATCAATCAATCAATCTCTATTTGTATAGCACCCTATTTGTATTTGTTGAATATAAATCCATGTGGCATCTCATTTTCAAGGAGGTCCTCATGTCTATATAGTTGTCAAGATAGTTACTATGACTTTACAAAATGTATAATCAAACCATGGATAATGTGGTACATTTGTAAATGGACTTGAGCTTATATAGTGCTTTTCTAGTCTTTTGACTACTCAAAGCTGCTTTACACTGCACATCACTATATTTCTAATGTCAGTTATCCATCAGTATGTTTAACACACTAGCGCCCTATCATGCCCATTTACATACCACAGCAGTGGGAGCAACTTGGCGTTAAGTGTCTTGCTCAAGGACACACTGCCATGTGGTGCCCGGAGTTGGGCTTGAACCTGCAACCCCTCAATCACTGATCAAGCACACTATCCCACTGCCCCACCGACGCCCAAGTAACAACTTATGTGTTGGTAAAATGGTTTTTTTTGCCTCTTCAATTAGCACAATTTCAGGTTCAATTTCAGATTATCCAATTGAGAAGCAGATATGAAGGTCAACCTGCTGGTTGGCTTGCCTGTTATGGGTTATCCTGGGCTTGAATGGATTTCCTTTATTTCTGCAACAATTATTTTTTTTTCATATGACAACATCCTAGAGAGCACATTTATGGCCCTTTTCCATAAGCCCTACTCTAGTCTACTCGACTCTACCCGGCTCTACTCTACTCGCCTTGTGCTGCCTTTCCATTAGCCCCAGTCGCCTCCCCAACAGGATGAGCAGCCCTGCGGTGACGTCATTTTGAGCGTGACACAACAATCTGTGGCTTTTTGTCGAAAATCGAGTAAAAAAATAAAGCAGAAGTAGGCTGCAGGTGGCAAGAAGAAATACCCCTTGAGAAGCACAGGAGAGTTTTGGAAGCTATACAACAGAATGAAGCCGAGGACGAGAGCAATCGAGCTGCAAAGAAAAGACGTATAAGGGTAAGCTAATGATAGCTACCGCTAGCATGCTAGGTTGTCGCGCTGATGACTCATTGATGATGACATTATCTGACCAATCAGTAGCCGGCAGTCGGTGACGTCATCTTTTAGCATCGACTCAGCTCACTTGGAACCAAAGCGGAGTGGGTACTAAAACTAGCTTGTATTAGGAGGAACCAGGCTCGTGGAAACATGCTGCAAATCGAGTAGGGTCGAGGAGAGTAGGGCCAAGGCGTGCTAGTGGAAAAGGGCCATTAGAGAGACTGATCTAAATTTGACATGAATATTTGTTAAAGATATAATCTGGAGAGAAATGATGTTGTCATTTCTGTTGATGTGCATGGAAACTACGATTATATTGATATTTCCCAATATATGATACGAGTCAAAGGCTATTCATTTGCAGATATCAGGCAGACCTGTTTAGTATGAGACACTTAGTACCTGCATATACTGTAGGTAAACTGTTTCATAAGCAGGTGTTTGACAGAAAAATGGCCTTGAACTTGGCTCTTTGGTTGAAATATTAAACTTTCTGGGCCTCTCCAACATCACACCTTCAGTGAAAGTGTTTGTGATCATATCTTACACAGCTGCAGTGGCCTCTTAACCTTCTCATGACTTGGACAAACTGTTGACTAAAACTTTCCCTCAGTCTGCTCTGAAGGTCATGGACAGTGTAAGTGGAGGTGGGTGGATGGTGGGGGGGGGGGGGATCGTGGGTGTAAAGGTCTCCCACGCCTCGCCTCCTCCTCGCCCCCCTACCCCCCCATTAGCTCGCATCCCCTCCTCCTCGGGCCAGAGAACAATCATCCTGGCGTCTGATACTTCCTGCCCGGCAATAATTACCCCACCTAATTAAAACTTAATTGCTGGCCTCTCCGACCGCCATCTTAAATGAGCAATGGGAGCCGGGGCGGGGGCGTAAGCCTGCTGGGATGTTTGTGTGGACGGCAAATTGGTTTATCCCTATCAGATTCCTCAGTCCCTGGCCCCCGCGCACGCTACTGCACTGCTCCACTGCCCAGAAACAGAAAGAAAGGGAGAAGGCTTAATGTGATGGGGGCCAGACAAGGCCTAATGAGATATACTTTTTTTCTTTGCTTCTTTACGCCACACTCTCATTCACAGTTTCGATTAGTTGGCTTAAAGCAGCGGGCTGAAGCAGGAGAGAGTGTTGAAAAGTTTGCTGTGTGGAAGGAGTAAAAGGGTTTGGAGGGGGGGTGATGGGGAGAGGAAGACGGAGAGATAAGGAAGTTAGGATTCATGGCCCCTCTGAAAATCATCAGGGGTAAATGAAAGAGGAAATGCTGCGTTAATCGCTATGGGTTCTCATAATTGTTACGATTAAATTTCATAATTGACTAATGGCCAGCTGCGGCTTACATTACACGCAGGATAAATACATCACATTAAACATGCAAGCTGAGAGCAGATGAGTGGAGATGGATGGACAGATAGGACAGGAAGGATGGATGGATGGTCCACAGGCTTTCACTCCTTCTTCCTGTCTTTAGCTAACGCTGAAAATACAGTCATTCAGTCTCTCAAGTTAGAAACAATGGAATACATTAATAAAGTTATATATAGTTAAGTAATGTGGATTTTATGCCTAGTTTGAATGTCAAAGGTGAGTTATCTGAGACTTTATTTTGTGAGCGTGATACCTCAAGAGCCCAATGACGACCACTATCATAACATGAACAAGAAATAAAATTGTGTTCCTGCCTCTTCATCTAGCACATTTTCAGGTTTATGCTGGTTGGCTTGCCTGGTAAATCAAGACTACGTAGTTTTTTCACCCTAATATAATATATCTAGAGTCATTGTGATAGTACATCACCTTACAACAGGTTGAATGACTCCTCTGTCATGGTCTGAGGGAGTCCGTATCACCTTCACTGGCACTATGTCACTTCAATGTGGATGGTAGGAACACTTCCACACTAAAAAAAACTACACATTTTTACTGCTTTGACTGGTTTATGGCATACATCACTTCTCCCTTGAAATGAAAGCTAAACATTGGGATATGAAGCAGGTTTTTTTTTAAATTTAAAAACAGATTTAATGAACAGAATTTAGCTTAAAGAAAATATGCTCTTATTTTCCTAATGGAAATAGGGACCTCTGGCTCACAATCCTGCACAGCAGGTGGCGGTAATGCTTCTCTGATGTTGGATGCCATCCGCTGTTAAACCAAAAGAAGAAGTTGTACATATTAAAAAAACAGGGCTGAACCATATTGACAAAATTTCATATGTCAGTATTCATGCCAGATATCTCGATATTGATACCACAAGATATGACTACTAGGGCCAGAAAAGACTATTTTTGCGATTAGTCAACTGGTTACATCATGCATGAACTGCAGCGTGGCCCAAATCACTTCCAATAAGCAGACCTGGCAACTATGGCGCCTGCGCAGTTGTGCATGTGCCACATGCGTGAGTGTGTTTGGGGGTGTGCTGGGTTGATTCCTGCGGGCGCGATAACCAGGAAACGGGGGTGAGGAAAGGACAAACTACCAACCACACTCATGTCTGCTTTGTAGTGGCAGCTGGGTGATCATCCTGTGGGATTCACACAAGTAGAAGAGCAAGCCAAAAGTCATGTTTAATGAGAGAACTTGGCAACACAATAACTGTTGTCTTAGTCTGTGCTCCCTCACGCTTTCTGCTTCCTACACTAAGCTAGAGTAATAACCTTTGTTCTAGTAGACACGCAGTAGTAAAACACTGGAATCAGGCACATTTTCGGGGACAGCTTTAACCGGGTACAGGTCATCCAAAATAGGGACTGTCCCCGCAAATCAGGGAAGTCTGGTCACCATACTGTTGGCACTAATGTTAGCAGCTAACTAGCCAATTAGCTTATCAAGACAACTGTCCCTCTTGGTCAGAAACTGAATCAGCCACGACGTGCTTCCTTTTCAGATGCAATGGAAGGCAAGTTCCACCTTGTAGATTTTGCACATTCTTCTCTTTTCTTTTGGTAAAATGCTCCCACACTTTCGAGCTCTGTTGCCTGATTACCACTACTAATGTGCGTCAAGCGGTGCATTTAAAGGCAATCATAAAAATGAATTTTATTGTGACTTCCAGAGCTGTAAATACAGGGCGAGCGCGGGGGAAATCTATATCGTTTATATTGTTGCTTTTTTCGATATTAATATCTCAAATGTTAATATCTTGATATAGATACGATAACAATATATCTTTCAGCCCTATAACAAAAGATAGATAAAAACAGAAATATAGATAAATATAAAATAAAATAAATTAAAATAAAAATATGGCTACTGGCTAGCTACTGCTCCTTCCTGTCTTCTGTCTTCCTGTAACTCCTCCTCCCCCCGGTTAGGAATTGTACAGTTTGATGGCCTATTAATTGACTTTCTTGTTTTTTTTTTCTTCAACAAACACATCTTGATATTGTCAGGCATTTCCCACTTTCTAGGTAACAGTATTTTGGAGGGTTATTTGCTTCAAAAAATCATAACTTGAGTTCCTGTTTTGTAAACTGCTGCAAAATCACCTGCTGCCTAGTTTTCAAGGTTTGAAGTCCTGGAAGGCAGTGAACGCCTCACGGATGGATGGGGAGCTGGAGGGAGGTTTGGCGGGAGCAACAAAGGTAAAGGTATGAGAGAGAGATGGAGAGAAGTGGGTGAAAAATTGGTGTGGAGATAGAGGGAGCGATGAAAAGGTGTTGGAGAGAAAAAGATGGCGATGTGGAGAGGAGAGGGAAGCTGGGATTCAGGGGCCTCCGGGTGGTATTAGGCCGGGTGCCAGACTGTGTGTTCTCCCATGTGTGTGCGCACGCTCTTCCTATGAACTCCCATTTTTCCCTCCATCCTTCACTCTTGAACTCGCTCTTGCCTGCCTTTCTTCATCTCCGAAACACAAGCGAGCGCCGCTTCTTTTTTTATTTTTTGATGAGCTGATAGCGGGCGAGGGGTGGAGTCAGGGGGGCTGACGGAAGAAGGCGACGGAGAGAGCGAGGTGGAGGTGTGGAGGGAGAAAGTTGGAGGGTGATTAGAGAGAGATGACAGGTGACATCCATAAAGGGATTACGGAGCGGGGCCTCAAAGACAGGGCCCTAATCCTGGCTTTGTACGGGCGCAGATAAACAGCTCCACTGATGGCTTGCTCTCTTAAAAAGTGAACATGAGCTACACAAATAACTTCCTAATTCCCCCTTTGTAGAAGTGAGTGCACGCTACAACACAAATAAGTTCCCTAATTCTCCCTTTGTACGCGCGAGCCCCGAGAAGCACAAAATAACTTGCTCTCGAGGTGTTTGTGAACAGGATGCTCGGTAAGAGGCGAGAGAGGGGGCCCACACGGCGCAGATATGTGTCTTTGGAAATGTGGCGTGTTGTTGTTGTTGAAAGGCAAACACGCTCGTATTCAGCAGCAGAGCAGCGGGATGAGAATTAAAGAGGAAATGTTCTTATTTTCTAGTGTTTGAATGCACACTCACAGGCACACTCTGTTGTCAGTTTGTGGTCTAATTAAACGCTAACTCAAAGACACACACACGCCACACACACCTGGGCTGCACAGACAGGAAAGACCACCAACTGAAAGTCTGGTTTCCCATATGGGAGCGTGAGTGTGTTGGTGTGTGTGTTCACGCAGGCGGACTGTCATTATTTGCACAGATGATATTTCAAACATCAGTAGCAGCACGTCCCAGTGTCTTCTGCTCATGTCGCCTGATCGATGTTGAAGTTTTAGCTTGATAATTTGAATTTGTATGTATTTATTTGATAGGGACAATGCAGTTTAACATAGTTTCATCATTGAGCATGAATCTGATGTGCTGTATAGTTTATAGCAAATGCTAATTTCCAACTCTTAAAGATGCTATGAGGAGTTTCTAAGTAATTACGAAAAAATCTCACTTTTAGATATAGGCCTGATCGAAATACACACTTTAAGATGAGTTTTATCGCATCAAAATAGGTTATTTATAAATGCTATTCCTTAGCTTCGCGGTCGGGTCGGACAGGGCTGGACTGGCCTGGATACTCAACTTCGGGAACAAGACAATTAAAACTAGAGCATATTTATATTATTGGGACACGTCTTAGAGTACTGGGCTGTTAGTAGTGATATATAGCTGGCTACAAAACTACGATTCTAAGTTTTCCAAAAATTGCTTGTTGTCACACATCAAAAACTACCACTACGTAACTAGAAAGAGATACATTACCTCGTCGCTTTGCATCCTGTAAGGTGTTGAAAAAAGAAGTTGTAAAGCAATGCAGAGTTCTGAGGAAGGTCCGAGCTGCATTCATTAGCATCACAACAAACACACGCTTTGGCTTGGGTCACGTCTTTACGATAGTTGCCGCGCGTGCTCATGGGTAGCAGAGTCTTTGTCGCCGGAAATAGATTCTCCTCATAGCACCTTTAATAATTATAATAATACATCTTATATATGTATGTATATATATATATATATATATGTATATATATATATATATATATACACATACATACATACATATATATATATATATATGTAAATATATAGCGCTTTTCAGAGACTCAAACAGGTTTTACAAGATAAAAGAATAGGAGTGCAGGTTAAAAAAAAACAATACATAGAGACAATAAGAAAAATACCAAGCCAATAAGCATTGATAAAAAACAAGGTGGGCCTTTGAATAAACTAATCATAAAATGTACAATATCTAACAGCATAAAATAACGCAAAAGTTTACAGAATAACAAATACAAGTTCACATAAAATTATAAGTGATAATAAGTAATCAATATGTTGTATTATTTCTAATGCCTCAGTTTCTCTTGTTGTAGATCTTTATGGCTAACCGGTAGGGCTGAGCAATATATTGATTAAATTGATTAGTTTGGATTATGTTCTGCAGAAGATTGGAATTTTTTCCTCTTGACTTACTCCAGCTGTAAGATGTTGCAATGTTTGAAAATCTAAACGCTGTAAACTGACAGTTATTATGATGGAAGGCCCTATCAGGTTTCGCACAAGCACTTTTATTGGCTTCAGTTTCACGTACGAGCATGCTGTGAAAATACGCAAGCTTTGAGTGTTTATAGAGACAACTCTTCCTATGTTTGAACTACATAATCAACATTTTATGAAACACACTTTAACAACACAAAGTTAAAACTTGATTTATGTAACTTTTGTGTCACTTGGAGGCTTTTTTTTCTTTTCTTGGGGGGAAAAAAGCTATTAAAATCAAAAATCGAACTTTCGTGGAAAAAAATCTAGGATTTAATTTTTAGGCCATATCATCAAGCCCTATTAAAGGTACAGTGATGTCTTTATTAGGAAATGTTTTTCCACATTAGGGTCCAACCTGGCACACTAGATGGACCATTCGAAACATTTCACTAGACCATCTTGGACAGAGCCAATGGAAAATGTTTGGGGTGAGTGAAGAGGAAATACAAAAAAGAGGTTCATAAAATGATAGACAGTGTTTTCTGATGGGCTCCGACCTCGATCTTGTTTACCAGATCTAACTTAACTAAAACAATAGTCTGTTTTGTCCTATTTTGTTACTTTTAGATGCCAAAACTTTATATTTCAGCTCAAATATGGAACCTCCATGAACCTCTTTGAGTCTTGCAGTCCGTGCCCATTCGTTCCTGAAGCCGTGGCACCATTTTGAGTTCACAGATAGCGTCTTGATTACAGAGCCACCTATCAGAGAGTCTCTGATAGCAGCATGTCTCCCTCTGGCCCTCTCTTTCTTCCTCTTTAAATATGCACGGTCAAATCTCTATCTGCTATTTCACACTTTGCCTTTCATCGCCCTCCATTACCTGGTAATGAATAGATCCTCGCTCTTTCTTCTTCAAACCCTCTCTCTGTTAACTTCATGCAAATTTTAAATGTCTGACACATCAGCGGTGACTTTGTGAGGTTTGAAAGTAAAGAGGAGAAGAGGGGAGGTTTGACTAATGACTTCATTTTCTCTTTCATGGGGCGTTCAGAGCATATGAGGTAAGATTTCTACCCTCAAGCAGCAAGTTCTCAACACAGATATTCTGATGGTGCAATATTTTAGGGGGTCCACTAAGTGCAAACCATCTGGATAACCACATTGACATTTAGTTCGATTTTTTAAAGACAAACAAATTTCAGATACAAAACATTTGTCTTTCTTAAACCTACATTTTCCTTACTATCGGTTAAATTTAAACACGTTGTAATGGCATTTTATTTCTCTTCACCTCATGGTCATTTTGTCAATCAGACTTTGAACTATGAAGCCTCAATTACCAGAATTTTCTGCAGCCGTTTTTACCAAAAACTTCAATAATGAACTATCAGGACCATTTATGTCAGAAAAATCTTACCGCAGTGGAGGACAACTAACCAGCAGCAGAAGATGTGCTGACAGGTTATTGAAGCTAAGAGTTGAACAACAGTTGCTTCACCTCAGTTGAATGTGTTTACAGTGCTGATGTGCTGAGTACTTGCCATGGGTCGAAGTGCACAAGCATCCACCAAGACGTTTCCAACAGTCATCGGTAAACGTTCTGCCTTTTTCACACTGTGAATTAATCCATAAAGAGAGTTCTTGGATCCACATCATCATTCAAATCACCACCAAAGTTTAACCACTTGTCATTTTTCCCATGACCAACATTCCCTGAAAAAGTCATCGAAATATGTTATGAATTTATTACATAACTACAAAAGCACTCAGAAGAGCACAGATCTCCACCAGCACCACAGTCCTCACACATATTGTGATTTTCACCATAAATATTAGTCCTACCTTTATTTCATCTAAATATTTAGATTCCTTGACCATGAAAACAAACCATTAGCTATTGGATTCATAATGATCTCCATTACAGTTCAGTGGTTATTCAAGAAAATCACATTTTTCGTCATGGCGGATCCAGATGGTGATCTGGATCACTCCCAAAATGTAATCATTTGTTCCTTGTCCCAATCCGAACATTTCTTGAAAATTTCATCAAAATCCGTCCAGAAGTTTTTGAGTTATGTTGCTCACAGAGAAACAAACAAACAAAAAACAAACAGACGCTGGAAATAACATGACCTCCTGGCAGAGGTAATAAAAACTGTAGAAAAAATGGGAGTGACTCAAGGAGTAGGAGCAATGTTAAAGATTATTTTAACCAATTCTGATCTCTGTGATGCCTCTATGTAGGCAAAAAAAATACATTTTTGAAGAATAACCCTGGAAAGATAAGTCAGTTGACCTGCATAACTGCTTTCTGATTGGTTGATCTGAAATATAAAACCTCAAATGTTGCCAAATGAAGACATTTCAATAAAATTTTCAGAAAATGTCTGAATTGGGATTAGGAACAAATGATTTGATTTTGGGAGTGATCTGGATCGGTGTAAAACCGCCTGCGCTCTTAGAGTGCTTTTCTAGTATGTTATATTTCCCCCAAATTTCACTGCACGCGAAAGCGCAGCGCTGCACCCTTGAAATGTACTGCGGAGCACTTTGCTCCCATTCAAGTCTATCAGGCCAATTCCACTGCACTCTCTGTGGCGTGTTAGCGCTGCTTTGGTGAAGCGCCGGCGTATGCCAAGGTGCTTGAAATTCACTTCAGGTCTACTTTCCGCGCGGTCGCTTCCAAACCTCATATATTCACTGTCATTAAGAAAGCACCAGACAGGAAGTCAACGTGTGGAGTATCCGGAAGTTTCAAAATAAAACACAATGCACGGTCTCTTGAATGTAAAATTCCTCAATTGTTTATCATTACGTCAAAACCGGAGGCACGAGCATCAGGTCAGTAGTTGGTCAGAGGGTCCCAGAGGCAACACGACACCATGGATTTCTTTTCTTAGTCTATAACATGTTTTATGAGCAAGTGACATCGCTATTCTCATGAGAGCCTGTGGTTCTCCAGGGATCAGCCCTCCCCCTACAGGCGCTTCTCGGCACACCGCTTTCAGTGGGTTTTGTCTGTCAGAGCAAGCACGCGGTGCTTTGCGGGGTGGCGCTTCATGCTTTTATTTATTTATTTAGTCAGTTTACTTTTAGCTCCTGTGTTTTTTCATTTTCAATTCAAGATGGACTTTTCTGAGTCCTCTGACTTTTTCAAAAGTCCTGGCTTAGAGTCCCTTTGGGAGTGTGTGTGTGAGAGTGTGAGTGTGCTTTGGTGCATGTGTTTGTGTGTGAGTGGTTGTGTTAAAGGAGACATATCATGCTGATGCATGATTTAATACTTACATAGAATATAATAAATTTGAAAACAAGACCTTACACCCCCTTAATTTTCAAAAAATGATACATTGTATTTTTTCTGATATCCTACAACGAGATTTGATGCCTCTGAAAATGGGTCATCGCGAGATGACCGCGAGATTTAAATCGTAGTGACGTCACGAGGTACCTTTCTTTTTATTGGAGTAATCTGATAAAAAAAAATTTCCCCCAAGGGGGATCAATAAAGAATATTCTATTCTATTCTATTCTATAAAACACTTCCTCCTCTGTGATGTCCGTCAGCCCCAAACCCTCACCGAGGAACACATCCACCCAGCAGCAGTGTATAGCTCCCTCGCTCACACTCACTCATTACCAGCTCTGGCCTGTAGGGGGACTCAATACGCGGTCGCTGCTTTGAGCCTGCCGGAAAATACAGTAGAAGAAGAAGGACAGGCTGGCTCTACCCCCGATAGAACTGACCAATCAGAGCACAAAGGGATGTGACGTTGCGAGGTAACTGTAGGTCAGCCTGAGATCCGAGCGTTTCAACGAGAGCTTGATAATGGCCTAAAATGAGGATTTTGAGAACGCTACTGTGGGGCAATGAAGGAACTAAATGACTTGTACTGAGGGCAGAAATGCTTTACAGGCATCCTAGTCTGGCATAGTGAAAAGGAGAAACAAGCATGATATGTCTCCTTTAAATATGGGCTGGGGGGGTTGGTGGGGTTTTCTATTTCATTCTGTATCCTCTGACCCTGATCTGCTTATTTATTTAAATATACAGAGCTTTTTACAGTTCGGTATAAAAGCCTGATAAAATAAGGTCAAAACTGTGTTGTCAACTTTTAAAAAACTGTTGCTTTTTAAGAAAGTACATGCGCTGCTGACCCTTTTTAAAAAATATCATCCT
Source organism: Scarus forsteni (assembly GCA_036419115.1). Classification (NCBI taxonomy): domain Eukaryota; kingdom Metazoa; phylum Chordata; class Actinopteri; order Labriformes; family Labridae; genus Scarus; species Scarus forsteni. The sequence goes on along the minus strand of JAZDUH010000341.1, from coordinate 18,553,800 downwards.
CATACTGATCCCAGGATAATTTATGGTCGAAAATAAGACTAAGATATTTGTACTCAGTTACCACCTCTATTGTTTCTCCCTTTATCATGGATGGGGGAGAAGCAATAGAGGTGGTTTCAAAAATCCCATTTGTGCCCCTGGCTGGAGGTAACAGAAGTACTTGAAAAAATCCAGGCATGCGCAGGAAGAACAAATAAACTCTATAGGGGAAGACACCGTCCAATCAAGTAGCCTCAGCAACCATTTTGCACCAGCATGACCTGCAGCATAAACTGAATTCCCGAACATTTTTAACCCTGTAGTTGTATGGACAAGCCACAGTATCATCAATACTGTCCGTTGGCTTCATTATCATGCGGTTTCATCGGACGAGCGTTGGGATTCCTCCAGAAAGCGTTGAGTTCTTGACACAGATGCTCTAATATGAAGCCCATGATGTTTGTCACTGAAGCAGAAACAGGTCAAGCATTGATTGGACGCCTATTTCCAGGACTGTCATTGATTCTGAGGGAAGTTGAGTGTGGGTGTGACCAGGGAATAAGACAGCAAACAAACACATAAACAGACACATTTTGGCGTTACACACTCGTGCGCACACACACCTCAGCCCCCTCTAATAATCCGCTAATCCTGTTTATCATCAGCCAGCTCCTCTTAGTGCGAGCGATACATGAGAGAAATCACACTCACAAACACACTCCAATGTGCAGAGCCGAGATACAGTATAAATACACACATCTCTATTTCTTGATTTCCTCCTCAATCTTCACTCCCTTCTTCTTCTTCTTCTTCCTTTTTTTTTTTTTTTACCATTTTCCCTCTACGCTCTGTTATGCATCGGCTACGCAGTTCCACATCACAATCCCACATCAATGCCCGGCCTCTCACAAATACGAGTGTTTGCTTCTTGCATCTTTTTTTGAAGAGTTTCGCTAAGCTGCAGACTCCCTCCTCACTCCCCTCCATGCGTTTTAACTCCATATTCCCAAAATTGAGATGCCTCCTCCTGGGATATTGCAAGAAAATGTAGCCCTAAACTACGCCTGAACTTTTTCTTCCATCTGAAATTAAAAAAGCACATTTTCTACGATATCCCAGCCTTTAAAAATAGGAATATGAGGTATAATCACAGATGATCCTGCCTCAGCTACCTAAGACGGAAATAAATCTATATTTTCGCATTTCTCTTTTGGGATGCTGATTTAAAGTAAGAGCTAAGTAAGTTGTAAATACAGGCCTAATCGCCGTTGCTGGTTTCGTAGGTAATCTTCAGTGCTTAAGGGGTCATTGGAGGAATTTATACTTGGCTGTTGAGGAGGTTTACTCAAGCTTTGTATTGTGTAACTTCTGCATAGCTGATCTTTTAAAGGAAAAGAGAAAGTTAGGTGGAAAACAAGGATACGCCTCTTTTTATGAAGGCGAAAAGTAGCTCAGGACAGGATGATTCTGCTGTAATTAAGACATGGTCCAAGTTTTAACTTCACGATCCACAAAACTTGGTGAGACATTTTATTTTGGCATCTCAAACAGAGTTACAAAATTGTAATTTGAAGTTGGTGCAACAGTGAGGAGCGAAGTTTGTTCATTATTTAGCTAATGTTACTTGAAATTACTGCCATAAACAGTTGCCAATTGTTTAAGTTTGAAAGCACAAGTTTTGGCCTTTTGTTGGATTAAAGGCCACAAATACAGCACAAATGACACAAGTTTGATGCGTAAATAATGCAAATTTGCTTCTTTACCATCTTCGCCAAAATTAGATAAGTCAAGCTTTGACCTTCTGTTGAGTTGTAGAAAATGGCGGGGCAAATGGTGTAAATTATTGCAAAGATGGCCCAAATTTTGCTTCCTTCACCCCTGAGCCTAAGTGGTAAATGCTGATCTTTGTCCTTTTGTTGAACTACTAGAAACTGCAGTCACCAAGGCGGCGTTTACGCAACGCTGAAAACGGTCAAATCTGATAAGTTTCCATTGTGTTTTGGTCTTGCGTTTACATTGAAATGCTTAGCGTTTTGTCTGAAAACGGTAACTTTTGAAAACGGGCTCCAGAATGAAGAGTTTTCAAAACGCTCTCCATGCAGCGCTGTGTAAACTCATATCAGAGTGTTTCAGAGTGAAACGCAAACGTCACCGCATGCGCAGTACTCTTTGACATGAAGGCTGCTCGTGCATACCAGGGACAGCAACAGCTTCAGCTGTTTACTGAGTAACGTGTACCTCTTACCGTGCTCGGTTTGTTATCCAGACAAAACTATCCAGACAGATTTTTTGTCCAAACTGATTTGTTGGCTAGAAAAGAAACTCCTGCGTCTCTATGCGTCTATTTGCCATTGTTGTTTGTGAATAGTTTTCCTTTTACGTACGTGTGTTGTAGCATCGCTGCCTCTCTGCAGACCTACATTGCCATCTTCTGAACCGACATGCACACAACAGCAGATTCACTGATCTCCTTCTGAACGCAGAAGAATTTGAAAACACAAAAGAAAAATCTTTGCGTTTTCAAGTCGGGAGTTTCCATGTAAACATAGCCTAAGTTCTTAAAATGTGTTCACATCGCATGCAAATTTCAGTTTGTTGTGCAGTTAAGAAAATACATTAGAAGTGAATAGAATCATGTGAAATTAACACTGTTCGCACAATGGTTAATTCACATGAAAATTGCTGGCAACTGACAAACTGTTGTGCAAGAAATGCAAGTTTCACTTCATTGTTTCTCATGATACGCAATACATGGTCCATGATAACGATACAATCATTATGTAGCCATTCTGCGATAATTGATTTATTGAAAAATAATGTGACAGTATGTCACAATAATCCATTTTATGTGTCCCTTTAATGATGTAGAACCTGAACCATACTTTGGATTTATAAGTGGCTGGGGCATCCTTCTGTGTACTCTTCTACGCACTGATCCAAATATTTCTACTCAGTAATTTTTCTCGTTGGCTGGTGATTTCTTTTTGTTTCACTCATTTAAAGGTGGGGAGCCATGTATTAGCGTCTCAGAAAGATTAACCAACAGGGACAAACAGCATGTTCAGAACGCCATATTTGATTTATTGAAATATCCCTTAGCTTTGACCTTTCATTTGAATTTTAGGAAACTGCAGTCACTACATTTTAAAGCTGTGTTCACTCCAAATGGGAATTTCATTTTGTTGCTTATCCATGTGCAGAATTAAGTCATGTTTTTTGTGCATTTGCAGTGAACAGAGCCATTGTCCTTAAATGTCTAATCATTTGGCCCTCTGGCAATAAGAAAAATTAAAGATTTTTAGGTTTACCAAGTAGTAGGTGTTTATACTTAGGTGCATGTGTCAAGACCCCAACCCAAACAGGCTGATCAGGTCTATGGTAAAGTGTCAAGATAACCACTGGTCAACTTTTACAAACTCATCCTTCTCTGATTAAACAATAAGCTGTACTTTCAAAGCTGTCCACGGTGAAATGACATTATACTGTCAGTGTTTCATTCTCACTTAGACCCTGTCAGATTTCCCTCGATTAAAACATTTTCTCCGGGCTCCGCCTCTCTAATTAAAGTGAGTGACGGCTTGGCAGCGGGTGAGCTGTTTAGTCACTTATCTGTCGCCACCATCAACACCTACTTCATGACAAATTACATCCACAACTTGACCGAGAAAGATGGAGGCTTGAGATAGAGGTGCCTGCAGAGCACTTGGAGGTAGAGAATATTCAGGAGACATCAGCCTGATTTATTTTGTTGTGCCTGGATTTTTCTTTACAACGATGCAGATCAGATTGTGTTTACAGGCCAAAGAAGACTTGGAAAGTGCAGAAATATGGTCACTAAAGAGGATTTGACCACTCAGTAAAAGTTGTCAACATGTGCCAAAGGGCCTTTAGATGTAAACGTCAAGAACCGATAGAGATTGAAGTTCTAAAATTCCAGTTTTATGTATTTTTTTCACTTTACTTATCCAGAATCACCGGTAATTGTTTCCTTTCCTCAATGCATGATTAGGTTGGCAATATTTGGAGCAGTTGGTGGAGCTTGGGTGCAGCAAGGTTTCTTACCAGTTCTGCCAACTATTGCCGATGTCCTCAACCAATTTGTGCAATTCAGACTGTTCTCTTATTTCTGCCAAAACTTGCAAACTCCTGAATAAAATGTATTTCAGTCAATATCCTAGTAGCAGAAGGCAACATAGTGAAAGCTGGCTATGCGCATGGCTTATTTCCATGCTCTAATCTCTTTCCAAATGTTGCCAACACAATTCTGCAATGATTATTTCATTTAATCAAATTGACTGACAAGGAGGCTTATACTTTCACACTGATCTTCCAGAAGTTGGCAACTTATGTGGCATTTTCCCCACTTGGCTGAACTTTCAACCAATCTAACTTTTAATTGTATAGAACTTTTCATACAAGGCCTTGTAACACAAAGTGTTTCACATAAAAACAAAAAATTTGATAAAAAGTGGAAAATCGAAACAATCCACCGACACACACAGAAAACAAAATTAGAGGACTGAGGAAACACCATCTTGAATTAAAAATGAAGAAACACTGGAGATTAAAAATCATGATAAGAAGTTAGATTAAAAAAAAGGAAAATAAATAAATGAATAAAATAGAAATGTAAATAATAATATGGTAATATTATCTAGCCAAACACCAAATGTGTATTAACATCTACTTAAGTACCTTGTACCTTCATGGCACCATGTTTCAGTAACCTCTTGACTCCAAGTGAGCTGAGCCAGCACTAATGTGACGTGGAGACACTGCTGACCTCTAAATTATCACAAACATATAGGATGAAGAAAAGATGCGTGTCCAATTGTTGGCTTCAAAGTCGTATACTTACTTCGATAAAAGCTATGCTGATGCCCCATTTTCTCATTTGTTGTCATGAGGCTTTCTGTGTCAACAACAAATTCCCCAAGCTTTCAAGCAGCCCTTTCTCTACAGGTGCAGTGCTGATCGCAGTCTTTGTGGCTAATGTTGATGCTAAAACCATTTGGTGATGCCTCTTTTAGCTGTTACACTGCAAAACTGTAGAACAAACTTCCAGAGGGTCTAAGACAAGCTGCCAATGGAGAAATTTTGCCTATTCTAATGATTTATTTCTGAATAGCAATTCTTCTCTTACCTTAAATTTAATTTTTTTTGGTAAATCTTTATTTTATTGTTTTTGAACATTAACAACAATACAAAACGTAAACAGTAAGAAAGAGAGAAAATGAAAATAAAGTGTGTTAAACAAAACAAGAAAATAAGCCAGTCGTTATACAAAAAAAATACAAGCCCCCACCCCCAGTAAAACAGTCCAAGCATTTACAGAGTAAATATTATCAGTGTCCATCACATCTCATCTGTTCACGCCTTAGGAATGGCATCAACAATGATTTCATCATAATCTCCTATCATATTTGGTTTTGTAATCTTTTGAATCATAGAAGCATCTTGATTTATCTTGCATTCACATTCACTTCAAATCCATTCACACATACATATATAAACATACCTAACCGTAAAAATACATGTATACTGTATATACCTATATATGCAATGACAATATCTACTTTCTCTCAACCACTGAGTACCATGTTCATAACAGGGCCCCATACTTTCGAAATACCTTAAATTTTAGTTTAATATTTTATTGTCTGATATTTTTCTCAGTTTTTAATATTTGCTTATATATCTTGATATAGTTTTTATCTTTTTACATTTAATCATTTTAGGTTTCATTTTATCTTTTAACATGTTTTCATTTGTTTGTTTGAAATGTATTTTAGTGTTTTATTCATTTGTCTGATGTTTCTTGGTTTTATTGCTTTTTCTCGTATCCATTCTTCTAAATTTGGTCATTTATTTTACTGTAGCGTCTGTGGCATGTATTAGTCTCCAAATCCTTAAAACATCCTAACAACTATATTCATTTCAACTACAGTGGGATACTTCTCAGAGTGTTTTTTGCTAAATGGTCAAGAGAAAGTGATTATCATTATTTATGTATGTGTATGTATACATATATATGTATATGTGTGTATGTATATATGTGCTTTGTCAGTCTTTTTCGTCTTGATGTAAAGCACTTTGAGCTGCAGTTCAATTTGTATGAACTGTGCTGTATGAATACATTTTGATTGATTGAGAAACCTCATATACCCCTGCTTTTAAAATCCTGATCCCTCTCCTTGAGTCCACGTATTGTTGTTAGAAATATCTCTACAGACGTGAGAAAGGGCCTTGTGTTGCTCTCTGCTCAGGGCCTCCGTGTTGCTCAAACCACCCTCGCTGGTCACTTAAGGCTACCCTTAATCAGCGGGGGGCCGTTCCATTTCCTGAGTCCAGGAAGCCTCACTTTTAGGAAGCGCCGTGGGTTCGATTTCTCTCATTTCCTCCTCTGACACTCCTCCTGGTTGGAGTGCAGGAATGCGGCCGGGGAAGCACCTCGGCGGCATCCTGCGGACGTTTCCGGACTCTGAGAAGTAAGACATTGACACAGCAGAGCGGGATTGATTCTCTTATTGGAGTGAGGAGGCAAAGTGCTCCACGATCAGCTTGTGTACTCAGTCGCAATTATGCTTCTGAGATACTTTCTAAACTTTAATAAGTGAAAAAGAGAAGGCAATACGGTGTTAAATACAGCACATGGACCATCTAAGCTGACATAACCCTATTATACACACATACACGCACCGTCACATACACATTCAGGGACACACACACACAGTAATTTCCTCAGATGGCCTGTAATCTTGCAGGCCTCCATCTCGGCGGCTTAGCCCAGTGGACTGGGGCGGCCGCTGCCAGCTTTCTACCCAGGGCGGGGGGCCCGGAGGGGGGTTACAGGGGAGCCGCGGGGCCTGGAGGAGCCCCACATGGATTGTATTTGGGAGCCTGAGGCATGAAATGGAATAGGTTTAATCTGTTATCACCTGCAGGGGAGCGTCGGGGCCAGTTACTGACAGATAGAACGGCTGAGGTGGTGGTGGTGGTGGTGAGGGTGGAGGAGGGGGGTGGTGGCAGTGCCTCAGTCCCCGCTGGTAAATGAAATATCAGCCACTACAGGCAGAGAGTGATATTAGTTTAATTTCTCAGAGACTCACCTCCTCTGCCTCTCCTCCTGTCCGTCTCCTCTCTGCCTCGCTCACATTCAAGATTTCACCGTCAACTTCAGTGAGTTCAGCTCCGCCACAAGAATGCTGATTTCTTTGACACTTTTGCTGTCAGATCTTTCCAATTTACTTCTTTAGCTTTAATTCCCTTACTTTACACTCTTTTTTAAAAAATGTTTGCAGCAACATGACCTTGATTCTCCATCTGTATGTCTCTTTTATGTTGAAACTACACTCTGTTACTTTAAGTCAGCATAAAGTTAAGAGGACTGTGAGTTGATAAGGTTTATTGAAAATTGTGCTATTATCTATTCTGCTTATTGATCCAATTCTTGATAATTCCCTCACTGCCTCCAGTTCAGTTGCAACAATGTCAAACACTCAACATTTCAAAGCCCTTGACTATATCAGCACTTCTAATTACCTCCACCAAGGAGATCTGTTTTTGCCGAGTTGTTTGTTTGTTAGCAAGATCACACAAACTGCTGGTCTGATTTTGCAGAAATTTTTAGGATATGTTGGTAATGGCCTAACTTAAAAATGATTAGATTTTGGCGGTCATCAAGATAACCGACATTTGTGCACAATTGTTTTACTCAATAACTGTCTAGCTAGTGATCAGGGAATCATATTATGATGGTAACTTTAAATCATGAACTATTGCTTATCGATACAGTAATGTGAGCTACCTTGGTGGAGGTTTGCGCCTCGCGAGTGCTTTCTATTGTAGAAAGTGACCTAAATATCAGTTTTTGGAAAATGTCCTTTCACGGTAAAACCAAAAATGTGCATTTTATCTTTCCATTCTACTTATATTTTATTTTTTTCACCTTGAAAATCCAGACATTTACTGCAACCTAGCGGCTGTCTCTGTTAGATTTATCATTTAATTTGCTGCTGTTGAGCCAAAACCTCTTTACTCCATTTTCATGATTTTTTTCTTTCTTTTAAAGATGCTATGAGGAGTTTCTCAGTAATTACAAAAAAGTCTCACTTTTAGATATATGCCTGATCGAAATACACACTTTAAGATGAGTTATAATGCATCAAAATAGGCTATCTATAAATGCTATTCCTTAGCTTCGCGGTCGGATCGATCAGGGCTGGACTGGCCTGGATACTCAACTTCGGGAACAAGACAATTAAAACTAGAGCAAATTTATATTATTCGGACACATCTTAGAGCACCAGGCTGTAAGTAGCGATATATCGCCAACTACAAAACTATGATACTAAGTTTACCAAAAATGGCTTGTTGTCACACATCAAAAACTACCGCTACGTAACTAGAGAGAGGTACATTAACTCATCACTTTGCATCCTGTAAGTTGTTGAAAACAGAAGTTGCAAAGCAATGCAGAGTTCTGAGGAAGGTTCGAGCTGCATTCATTAGCATCACAACAAACATACGCTTTGGCTTGGGTCACGTCTTTACAACAGTCGCAGCATGTGCTCATGGTTAGCAGAGTCTTTATGTCGCCGGAAATAGATTCTCCTCATAGCACCTTTAAATAGTACTTTTAGCCACCTTCCATGTTGGTGAGTAGGTTTTAAACATTTATAACCAATAAAAATGAATAAAAAAAATATATACAATATATCTTTTTTATATCCTCTAAACCAGTTTCTTTTCCATATTTTAATGTTAATTTGTCATTTAAATATGTTGCACCTTGTTCAACAAGTCTGTTATCCCGGTCTACTACTACCTCACAATGCTTCAAGTTAAAATAATAAGCGCTGTTACAAAGTGCTGTTAACATAACTGCTGTTACCTGTAACACCTTCACTAACCTTCCACCTACTGCACAGAATGCCTCAGTAGTCTAGAATGACACTCACTCCATTATTTTTTAATTTTAATTTTAATTACTGTAAATACCTCCACGTATTCTATTTAGTTTTTTTGTTATCTGTACAGTTTATTGATACATATCTTTTCATATGACATGTTAGTCAATTGATCTAAATGCATGCTACTTACTGAGATATGCCCCAAAATCATTTGAATCTGGACTGTACAATACTCAGTTATTCAGTCGTAAAGCTTTTTGTTTGTTTCTTGAAAAATGTAACCATATTGGCAATGGAGATAAGAGATTTTTGTTCGACAGCAACTATATATCTATTAGTCTACAATCATTAATTTCAGAGTTATTGTACCCGCTTTGTGATGTTTATTGCAGCAGAGACAGGGACAGAGAGCCTGTGTGTTATGTCTGCATGGTCAAAACACAAAGATACATTTATTCTTTAAAAATAAAACACCCTTCAGTCTTAGTTATTCAAACAGGAAATCAAATGAATTAGTTTATTTCCATCTGCCTCAGAACAAAATATTCCACCGCCCTTCATGGTTGGTGACCCCTGCTGGACCTCACAAATAAATATCGAAGAGTTCAACACATTAAAAAAACTTTCCTGAATGAACTGATCTCTGAGGTGATGCAAGAAAACATGTTATGATTGACTTGTCTTGTTGTAGTTTGACGATGCTGCTTCTCAACCACAGCTTCCTGCGAAGTAGAGAGAAAATAGAGGGGGGTTTGACACGTGGGGTGTCGAAAAGGGTTGGAGGGAGCTATCTTTTTACTTAAAGCTGCCGTCATACTCCTTGAAGTGGCTCACCGTCTGCTACTGTACTGAGAAGACGACTTCAAGGGAAGAAGTGGGCGAAGGTCACAAGCAGGGCCTGGTGAGGTAGAGAAAGAATCAGACTGATGTTTTTGAGCTGAATCACTCTTTATTCTCTAAAAAAATTTCATTATTTATCAAATCGCCAGTAAGAAAAGCCACAGATTGATCCTTATGCGTGTAAAGATGGAGAAAAGTGATCATTTAGGGTGATTATTGCACCACTTTTGTAACATAATCCCAATAAACTTAAGGTAATGTTGTGATGCTTTCATGTGCTGTTGTAAAATTGTGCGTCGCCTGTCAGATTGCAAACTGGAAGTGGTGTATTCATCTTTTTTTTTCACAAGGCGAGCCATTTTTCAGTTCAACATCGCTCTAAAAATAGGTGTGGTTGGGAGGTTGATATTCTCACCTACGCATATTTACTTCCACACTCACATAAATACGGTTCATTCAAACTGCTCCACTTTTGCCTGCAGCCCACGCGACACACAGATGTGCCACACGACGCACAGAATATTCCATTTCACACGTTTTTACACGAGTTTACTGTGGCTGAGCTTCAGCAGGCAGAGGCACATGACACCCAAAAAGAGTCAGTTTGTCACTCCAGTCAGAGCGAAGAGTACAGTCAGCTAACAGCTCGCTCCAAACTGTAGAAAAGAAGAAACCGTATGTGCTGTCAAGGAGGAAGAAGTGGTCAACCAGAGCTGAAAAGGTGTGAATAAAACTGACGGATCACACAACTATCACACCATGTACGCGTTACTGAGAGACATTTATAGCCATGTGGTTACAGGTTAAAATATTTGGTGTACGTGACATTGAGTTCAAGATATTCTTCATAACCAAAATGAATCTGAGTAAGAATGAGTATTTATTAGGAATGAAAAATCTCATTTATGGTCCGCAATTTGGAAAACAAGTCCATGAGCCTGAACAGCCCATATCCCTAAAGTCTGATTGGTCACCTGATTTGGTCTCATAAGAGGAACTGAGGTGCAAAATAAAGCCCATGTTCTGCTTTGTGGTATTTTATATGCTATTAAAGCGTCAGTACATTAAATCTATCTATCTATTTAACTATCTATCTAGATAGATATAAGAAAGACATAACCATATACAAAGACTTGAAACCAAATGTTGCAATCCAAGAACGTGCGCTCTTATGAGTAATACTTACGGACAACATTAATAACTTTATAAAGTAGGAAGATAAATAAAATACACGACATGGAAAGAAGTAAATGTAGATATAATCTGCAAGTGTGTTCTGAGCTCATGGGTGTGTCTGTGTCTCAATAATAGGACCACAGACTATAAACTTTACACCATGTTTAAAGGATAAGTTCGGTTTCTAGAGCTTTCTCATTGTTTATAGAATGAAGTAGAACAATATACTCACCCAGAAGGCTTTCCTGATCCAAACAGTGCTTCAGGAGATATTTAGATCCAAAATCGGGCAGCGGACATCCGTATAATGGTAGCACATAGGGCATACAGCGCCGCTCCTAAAACTGCATTAATTGTCCAAAAACTCATTAGTTTCACCACTATTTCATTATGGTCCGCTCACGCTACTCCTCCATTACAGTCTGTGTCGCCCCAGACATGTTCTTGTAACTGTGCCGACCTCTGAACTGAAGAAGAAGAATGTATGCCTCCGCGCCTGCGCAGTACTCTCTGGAGCACTGCCTCCGCATCCTCCTTTCGATGAGCTCCTCATCTGTAAACTCTGGCTCGAAACTGTAAAGACACCCATCATATTCAAAGTTCTCCTCCACAACATCTTCATCTGATAGATATTCGTCCATTTTGCAAAAAACTGGAAGAAGAATGTCGTTGACTAGCCGACTGTCTTCCACTGAAACAATGAGCCGTACTGCGCATGTGCGGAGGCAAACGTACTTCTTCTTCAGTTCAGAGGTCAGCACAGTCACAAAGACATGTCTGGAGTGACACAGACTGTAATGGAGGAGAAGCCCGAATGGACCATGGTGGAATATTGGTGAAATGAATGAGTTTTTGGACGATTAATGCAGTTTTAGGAGCGGCGCTGTATGCCCTATGTGCTACCATTATATGGATGTCCGCCGCTTGATTTTGGATCTAAATATCTCCTGAAGCACTGTTTGGATCAGGAAAGCCTTCTGGGTGAGTATATTGTTCTACTTCATTCTATAAACAATGTGAAAGCTGCAGAAACTGAACTTATCCTTTAAGTTGCTTTAAGGCACAGTTCCTTCCTGTGTATAGATAGACGAATGCCTTCATTGCTCCTGATCACTATGAATATTAATACAACACCCCAAAGAGCAAACAGAAGCAGATTTTCTATTTCAACTCTGGGCATAAAGATGATGATTGTATCTTTTGGAATATAGAAAAGACACCTGCGCTGCACGCCAAAACACTCATGATAGAGTCCATTGTGTTGTACCTTGTGGTGCCAAATTTCATTTTATTAGACTGTTGTGTATTTTAAAGTTCTGTTTGTTTTGTATGATCATAATTAAATATGACAGACTGATTAAGTTTTCAACAGTAAACACAGGACACTAACAAATACACTTTCTGTCCCTGGTCTCCATGTTACTGTGACCAAACACATTTACAGTCTGAATCTATTGCTGCTTTTGCTTTCTTGCTGCATTAACAGCTCAAACGGTCACAAAAAGGCAGACTGAGCAGAAACGGAGCTCCATCTTTAAATTGCAGCACAGCAAAGCCGGCCGAGCGGCCTTTCCTGGGCTTGCATCACCACAAAGCTATGCGGCGACGGCACAGCGGGCCCACTATTGTGATTGCAATCAAGCATCCCCAGACAACTATCACAACCGACTAATTACAGGATTAGGTGATCAAACAAGGCTCCTCCAACACCAGTGCCAGCCGTGCTGCGTATTTTGGCATGTGTCGCTGTGTACCTGTCAGTCTCTGCGAGCGAAGTGCAAACAGCTGCAGATTCTGGGAATAAAACACGGAAAGATAATCGTATAATCAGCTCTGATGTCAGGTTCTTCCTGCATGAGGACTTTCAAAGAAACTGCAGAGAGTTAATGATTATATTTTTAGACACAGGGGTGGCTATAGTCATTGGGAGGACTTGGACAAAAAGGAATATGAGGCCCTTCTTGCAGTCTCAAGGGACATTCCTATCTTTAATTTGCTTGATAAAATAACATTTGAAGGCATTTTGGAGCACAGAAATTTGGTGTTCTTGCATCAGTAGTATAAACTGCTCTGATAAATTCATGTTTGGACAGATGAGTAAAGCCTTCACACCAGTTCAACCCTTCATCCATATGTTCAGTACTTGTTGGACAGTGTTTACTATTTGCTTGGGCTTTTTAGTATTTTTTAATAAACATAAAGATATTTTCTAACCAATTTGTCTCTTACAACTGCAAATGAGAGAACTGACAAGGAAGCTGCTCTTCAAGATTTTTGAAATATTTTCAGCTTATTAGAGCAATTTAGATAAAATGCAGATGTTAACTTGCAAGTTTTCTATCAAAAGAGAAAGACAGCACTCTCTCTCTCTTGCATTTATGCTGACTATGACAAAAGGAGGAATACAGTTTTACAAACTTATCCAAAAATACCAAATGTTTGTGAAAAAGATGTTCTACTTTGCCTTAAATCAGGTTCACTTATTAATTTTGATGACTGCTATGTTCTTAATCACTTATGTTAAAAAAGATGTATAGTTTTCATATATAGAATACCCCTGATCCAGCTGTATCCTCACTCTAAACCAGGTGGGCCCAGTCTGATTTGATTGGTTTACAGTTTTACTCTGTTGTATTTGGTCTGCTCAGTGCTGCTCTGAGCCATTTTGTCAAAAACCGTCCGTCTTCATTTATTCATTTGTCCAGCAAGACTTGATCCTGTAAGCTAATGGCCTTTAAATGGTTATGTAACAATGTATGATGTCACACTGGTAGGTGTATTTGAAGGGCTGGATATACGTGTCATTTTAGGCAGCTGCTAGAGCCATACAAAGGGGGAATTCTCAGACAGTGGACATTTTGTCTTGTTCATAGAAGTGCTCTAACACCATATGAGACATGTTTAACACTATACAGGGCAGATAAAGGTAAACATAGGTGAGCATGGGTTCTTAAAGGCAGCATCTGGAGTATGCTCACACTTTTAAAACATTTGGAAAAAGCGGTTGTAGAACTCTTGCACCTTGTCAAATTCAATCTTAGCATTTTAGAAAGTTATCAAAAGTTAACTTGCTGTAGTTTTACCCAAATGCAGGAGAGCATAGTCCAGATTGTAAAGGTAAATAAATTAAGATCTGGAAGAGTCTCACACTCTCCATAAGGCAGCATCCCACTTTACACTTTGAGTTACATATGTTGTAGGAAAAGTGCTATATAAATAAACTTACCTTGCCTTACAAACTTTCCAAAACCCAATTTGAGGTCTCAAAATTACTGTCTTGTGATGTGCTCTTGTTGTGATTTATTGTTCTGTTCTGTGTCCTGCTTTTGTGTGTGTGGCATTATGTTTTTGTGTTTCCTGCAGATGTAAATTAGCATTGCTGCTATAATCTGTCATATCTATGTGTATTTCTTTCTGATTACATGTTCATCAGTGTGCACTCTCTGAATTAGATACACAAATAAATAATTTCACCAACAGTTTTTATGTTTGTAAAAGTGACTTGAACTGGTCAAAGTAAGCTCTTACCACTTTTACAGATATAGCCAATACTGACTTTATGTATTGACAAACAGTAGAAGATCCAACACTGAGTATTTAGAATTTCTGTTTTTATCTGATCCTTTTGACTAAATGGCCACAGTTACATGATATTTTTTTTTAAATTCAGAATCAATTATTCAGAATTAAATAATTCGGAATTAAAGTTTTCTCTGTGTTTAAATAGACATAATTATTTTGAATTGAGGTTTACATGGAAAATATATTTATTCGCCTTTATTCAGGGCCTGGGGGTTTGAGAACAGCTCTGATTGGACAGAGGTGGACATGACCTGGTGACGTATTTGTGTCTACCGGAAGAAAAACTCCAGTTCACTGTCTATGTCAGGGAAACCTCATCCAACTTGGACACTACATCTTTGAAAGGGTCCGCAGTTTAGTACTTATGCCCATCCACTCTTTCATTATTTCCAAATCTTCTAATGCAATAATTAAATAAAATGTCTGGGCTTGACTCCAACACCTGCTTTGGGTGGCCTTCCTGTTCCTGTCAGCATCATCGAGACAGGACAAGGGAACGAGCATGTGTAGAACGATCAGAATTAACTAAAGTGGAATAAATGTATACATGATCGAGGAATTATTTAATTCAGGTTTAAAATCAGAATAAACCAGCCACTTACTTTGGAATTAAGTTTTATTTGTAATTATCATTTTCATTCAGAATTAGGTGTTTACATGGTCATTTTTAATCTCTTTATAGAGGATTTATATGGAATAAAAGGGGAATAAAATTTCTCATGCAAACCTGATATATGTGGAGGCCCCTTAGAGCACGAGGCCCCATGCAGGCCTACCTTTACCTAACAGTTAAACCACCCATGGTCAGCTCAGCATTGTCTGCTGGTTAGAAAGTCATTTGTCATTAGTTGTAATGACACACCTCCCTCATCCGCAGCCCGGTACATTACAAATGAAGCAGCATATGTGATGAGGGGGAGGGGGGTGCAGGTTATGGGGGCAGGCCTGGTTCTACAGTATGACACACTGTACCGTATATCTGGGTAAATGGGTGACTAGAGTTACAGTAGCATGATGCCGTATCAACTCTCAGGCTTTATCTGCTTGCAGATCGAATGAGGAAACCCCGACCAAGAGCAACAAGATTAGTCAGTAATCAGATGTGATGTGATACTCCGGAGAGCCGCGGTGCAGACAGGTTGTTTGAACAGAGGCAAGAATGTGGGAGCAGGTGGAGCGACGACGGCCTGCAGACACGGAAAGACCTGATACTGCAGTGACAAAGGAGGGTAAGAAGTCAGAACTGAGGCTATTTGTCTCAGTTAAAGTAATTCTAAACATGTTAAACATGACTTTGGTTGTTTTTTATCTAAAAGATGGCCTGTTGTCAGAGACAGCCCTACCCAATGTGACTGGGTAAAAAGGGATTAACATACTGTATGATTCCAAATAAATAAAGAGCATTGTTTTTACTATTGTTTTAATTCATGAGGTAACACATCACCTAATTTACATGATTAACAAAAAATAAATCTGAAATACAATATAAATATCCTTACCACAAAATAAAATCCTGCAAATAAGTGAATAAAAAAGCATTATAGTAATAATTTAGAAAAACAACAATCAATCAAACAGTCAATCCAATAATTTAAAGATGCTATGAGGAGTTTCTAAGTAATTACAAAAAAGTCTCACTGTTAGATATATGCCTGATCGAAATACACACTTTAAGATGAGTTTTGTAGCATCAAAATAGGTTATCTATAAATGCTATGTCGGACAGGGCTGGACTGGCCTGGATACTCAACTTCGGGAACAAGACAATTAAAACGAGAGCAAATTTACATTATTCAGACACGTCTTAGAGCGCCGGGCTGTAAGTAGCGATATATAGCCGGCTACAAAACTACAATACTAACTTTTCCAAAAATTGCTTGTTGTCACACATCAAAAACTACCCCTACATAACTAGAAAGAGATACATTACCTCATCGCTTTGCATCCTGTAAGTTGTTGAAAAAAGAAGTTGTAAAGCAATGCAGAGTTCTGAGGAAGGTTCGAGCTGCATTCATTAGCATCACGACAAACACACGCTTTGGCTTGGGTCCCGACTTTACAACAGTCACTGCGTGTGCTCATGGGTAGCAGAGTTTTTATGTCGCCGGAATTAGATTCTCCTCGGAGCACCTTTAAATAATCACACAGTTTGCACATTTTAGCTTCATGTACACTTTGCAATAATTAAATAAAATAATAAAGACTTATTTGGTATTATCATTTGTACTAATATTAAATAGGCATTGCTTTACATTTGTATCAATGTGAGCTTTTCCATTTAAGAGTTAATAGTAATAACTAGTTTTATTATAATTATATTGAAGGTAAAGTTTTCCTGATATTTTACCCACTTGGTCCATAAATCAACAAACCCACATCCTTCCCATTACAAAAACACTGTATCCTTTATTGTAACGGTTTAACCGACATCTTGAGAGTGATATTTTGCAAGCAAGAATGAAAATACCAAAAAATTATTCATTTATCTATGAACAATATTGAGAAGTGCAGTTAAAGGTGCTTTTACCTATGCCAAGCAGCTTATGATTTTGCTAGCTTTTGTATGTTAGCGAGATTACAAAAACAGCAAGATGGATTTTGCTGAAATTTTCAGGAGATGTTGGTTATTGTCCAACTTAAAAATGATTAGATTTTAGTGGCAATCCAGATAACCGCCATTTGCAAGTGATCATTTTTGCTCAATAACTGTCTAACTAAGAATGATATCAGCATGGTTCTGAATACTAGCTGTGGGTTTTCAGGGCCAATAAATCACATAATGTGATGATGTAACAGCAATATGCAAGCTGCTTTGGAGGACTTTCTGCTGTCCGAGTGCTTTTTTAGTATGAGTTTTAAGATCTTGGTCCCATCCTTTCAATTCGTCCCTTTATCTTTTAGGTTTTCCAAGTATTCCTTCATATTTCCTACCTATATATTTAATTAATTCACGTGTCAGGTTTGACATATGCCACCTAAGTTTACCACACATGAAGCTCCATGACAGAGAAAACTGAGTGGGCTCAGAGTCACAGAAAGTGACCACTGCATGCTCTTGTATAGCTGTATCCATAGAAAGACATGACATGGGCATACACAAAACTAGTAAACATGCTTAAGCCCATATAACTCAGGAGTTTTCCAACTGAACTGGCTGTAGTGAACTGCTAAGATAATCCCCCAGCCTTGTTTTAACCCTTTAACTGCCAGTTCACGTGTTTGGCGAAGGTGATCATTAAATTCAGGGATATTTAATGTTTTAAAAACCAAACAAATAACATCATTGTTCGGTTTCATTAACACTTGGAGTGCAATTGAAAAGTTTTTAAAGCCAACAGTTGACTGTGTGCTGCACAAAAACGAACAAATACTTGGGACAAAATCAATCAGAAAAGGCAGGATTATCTGTAAAAATGTAGATTGGTAAAATGGTAGCTTTTAGCTTTAAAACCTTTAAATCCCACAAAATAAGTATCAGTTCCTGTGGGTTGTTTGCAGTTTTTTTCTGTATCATAAAACATTGACAGAAACAGACAACGACCTGTTATGTTTATTTAACGCATTAGATATTTTTGAATTGAATTTCCTCTGCCAAACAGTTAAGCTGGGAGTTAAAGGGTAAAGACGCATTTTTTACCTACATCTCATACAAATCTGCTTTCTAGTTAGTATTTTGTGACATTGGGGTCAGAAAATCCTATTTACAATCAGATTAAAAGGTCAAATGTTTCGCAAAAACCTTAGCCAATCTGATTCACCCGGATCTGATTGCATTTCGGATCGGATTGTAAGATTGATAATCCGCTCTATGCTTCATGTAAACAACGGATTGAGTTGATAGAGAGGATTGTTCGGTCTGCGCAGGCGCTTCATAGTACGTGAGAGGCACATAGTGACACACGCAGGAAGTGCACCTCTTCTCTTACACATTTGCAGGTAGTGGCAGAGAAACCTTCTGCGCATGTCAAAAAAACAACACAATCGGATTCAACTGAGGGCATGCAAATGCGGATTGAACGTGGATCTCTTTACTCAAAGTTCATGTATACAGATTGAATCAGATTCACTTGATCCGATCAATTTCAATCAAATTGAGGAAAACTACCCATGTAAGCGGGGACACTCTGTCCAAACAGGTCTTATCATTGCAGTCCCAAAGTAAATCCCAGTGGTTAGCTTCTTCAGATCCACTTTGTCTCCAACATTCACATTTCCCCTGCAGAAAAATAGGTTTCTGTTCTGGTGAAATAAAGAAAAGACTGAGGCCTTCCACCCAGACTCCCATCATCTTTGTGAACTAGTATACTTACATAAATGTTCACAAACTTTCAGTCAGTGTTCAGTTGATCTTGAAATATCCCTGTCTCTTTCCCATTTTTGTTTTATTAGGAATGAAGCTTCTTCTCTTATAACATCGCTCCAGCTTGTCCATCCCCTAAAATAGAAAGACTTTAAAAAGATATTAACGTTCCAGGTGTGCAGCCAAACAGCTATCTGCCCATGAATCTTCCTCCTGTCTTGTACCTTGTGTGTAGTTCCTGCCGTTACTTCTCCATTCTTTAAAAAGCTCAACACTGTGTGACCGCTTCCTCGATGTCGGTCCAAGAGTGATTAATGTCCCCATACCGTCACCATGACATCATGACTGAAGTTTACAGACTGGTTTTTGACTTTCAGCACTAATGATAGTCTCAGACAGGGACGTGCTTCACCCACTGAGGCCTGGTGAGGTAAAAGATGGAGGACGTGCTCGCCCGTGTGTGTGTGCGTGTGTGTGTGACAGCTCGGCTCGAATGGGGGCAGGCTGCTGACGAGTCTCATTCTCAGCGGCTCTGTTTGGAGTGCAAACATGTCAAAAAGTGTGAGAAAGACTGTGTGCACGACGCCGACGGGCTCCTTTGTTTTGGTTCTCAGGGTAAGAATAGATGATGATGAGGCGGGATCGCTTCGGCCAGTTTGCGGGCGTGCAGGTGGGTGCAGGTGAGGGGGGTGAGGGCGTGGAGATGGTTCAACAGGTCTGCGCTTTTGCCAAAGAAGAGGCAGTTTATACACCGTTCTGGTTTATGTGAGGTAACTGTAATGGTTTAAGAGGAAGAAAACAGCTATGGTTTTGCTCTTTTTGAAGCTCTGTGACTGAATTTTTAACACAAACCCCATTCCAATGAAGTTGAGACATTAATTAAAACAGACCACAATGGATTGCAGACTTGTTTTAGATCTTTTTTTTTGCCTTAAACAAGTCAGTTTTTCTTTTTGGATGAAACTGCAGTCTTGACAAGGTTAAAAATTCCATTATACTAAATTGTTCTGTCCACAAAACCTAGTATTTCATAACATATGTTTCAAAAGCCACATTAAAAGAATAGCTAATACGGTGAGATTTAACTTGAACAATTTCAAACAAATGTGCTGCTAGAATAATCTTACATTCTATGTTACTGTCACACGTTGAATATTGTATTACATGTTGGTCACTGGCAGGTGTAAATATGTGCAAAATCATAGAATCACTACCAAAAATCACTCAATATCACTTATAGAAAACCAGTATCATCCCATGTTGGCAGCATTTTAAAAATGTACAGCTCATCTGAGATGGACTGAGGCAAAGTGGAAAAGTCTGCTGTGGACATCAAGGAATGTCGAGGAAAAGGACCATCCAGACTGTTATCAGAGCAAAAGACAGCATCTGGGATGGTATGAGGGTGTCGGTGCCCTTGGCATGGGTAACTTGCACATGAGGAGTGGGAGAAAAAATCGATACACCTAAGTATCGCGATTTTTTGTCTGCCGATTTTAAAATCGATATTTTTATTCAAAAATCGATACCCCCCCCCCCCCACACACACACACGCGCACATGCACACACTATAGGCGCTAAAGTCGCCAAACTGAGGCAAGCGACATTGCTGGATAAAACAGGCCATAGCTGTTAAAATAGTGCTGAGTAGATTTACTACTTTTCACCAGCAGATAGTGAACAGGTGACAGGTTTCTAGTCAAAGTTTTGGTGTATATTTATTTTAAAACACACACACCGGACCGAAGGACGCGAGTGTGGCTGTAGAGGCTGTGGAGCGGAGCAGAGAAAGAGAGAGGAAAAGAGAGACACACAGAGTGATAGAGTCAGTAAGAGTACTCACGATGCCGAGAGTACTTTGTCAAGTACTGTCTGACTCTGAATCTGAGGAATATTTACTCTCTGAGGATGACGGTCAGTCGTCCAGTGAGGACGAAACTGACAGCGTGTACGCGCAGCGGGAGCGGCTCCGCGCGCCATTACAGTCCCGGAGCAGTATATACCGAGAGCTTTTCCTCTCCATAGCCGGCAACTGCCGAAGAGGGTACATAGTCTGGGATGCAGGGAAGCTCAAAACACCGGGAAGAGTGACGGTGTTAGCGGAGAATGAGACCGCGGAGCTCTGGTCAGACGAGGGAGAAGCCGGGGGTAAACAGTGCAGGCAGCAGAGGCGTTCATGCTCGGCCCGTAAATTACAGTGATGACGATGGCTGGGAAAGCTAACCACTTTGAAACTATAGCCTTTTTAAATCTTGATAGCAAAACTGAATATTTCTTGAAAAAACTCTGTTGCCTGAAAGGATAATAAGCCACTTTTTATATGCAATCCAGGCTTTTGAAGAGAGGGAGCATAAACAGCTGGTTATATTGCTGAATAAATCCTAAAAACAGACTCACATGTGATGTGTATTTTTCCTGATATAGTCTGTAGGCATCATCATTGTTCATCCTTTTCACTGGTTTTAAAAAAGCTAACTAAAGATTGCAAAAATCGACAATATCGTAGAATCGCAATTTAAATCGTATCGGCAAATAAAAAATCGCAATAAATCGAATCGGGAGAAAAGTGAATCGTCCCAGCCCTATTGCACATCTTTGTAGGCAACGTTAATGCTGAAAGAAACATGCTGCCATAAAAAGCAAAGTCCAGTCCAGATTTCAGCAAGACAGTGACGACACATTCTGCATGTCTACAACAGCACAACTTCAGAATAAAGACGTGTCTCCCACTGAAAACATGTGGCACATTTTGAAACATAAAAAAAACTCCAGACTGTTAAAAAATGGGATGTCACATCTCCAAAAGTCTACCTTTAATACTTTTTTACTTAATGGCAACAAATTTGGTCGGGATGCACTTGTGGTCTGGGCACCCATGAGTTTGTCACTTCCATAAATTCTTATTTTTAGTAAGAATATCATTGATTAAACTTCTATAAAATCATCACCACAATCATTCAGACATGAGGACCCTTCTAAAAACGAGATGTAGCATCTCAAGAGGCTAACCTCTAATAAATCAGTGATAGGTCTGTGGTTCATGGATCTGTCACTAACTTTAGTTCTTATTTTAGTCCACTTGTCTCCTCTTACCTCCCTTCCTTCGCCCACACACCCAACAGCATCGTGTGGATTTGCTGTTCATCATGAGACTGGGATCCACATTCAAGACTTCCTGCTGCTGAACAGAAGGTTTTTTCTTGCCGCCATGATGGAGGGATTCATGATTGACTATGGATTCATGTTGGGTGTTGGATATATTTATACAGTACGTTATATATTTTATATAATGTCTTGAGATAACACGAATTGGTGCTATACAAATAAAGATTGATTGAGCAACTGAAGTCGTAAATAACGCAAGAATGAGAAAGACTCAACCAATGCGTCAACAATTAGTGTCCTCACTTCATGAATGTTGTTGAATCTTGTTGAGTGTTGTTAAAGGGAGAGGTGATATAACACAGTGGTAAACATGCCGCTGTCCCAGCTTTTTTGGAACATGTTGCAGACATTAAATTAAAAATGAGTGAATATTTTTGGGGTGCTGGTTTGCCGGAGTGGTTGGCGACCAGGCAACCCGTGTGCGTGCTTCTGCCGGTCCGGGTTTGGGTCCCGCCTGTGGCCAGTTTGCGGAGTGTCTTCCCCTGCTCTCTCGCCCCCTTTCATGGGCCTGTCCACTGTCTCTCTCCTATCATTAAAAAAAGGCACAAAATGACCCAAAAAAATACGTAAAAAAAAAAAAAGAGTGAATATTTTTAATAAAACAATGACTTTTATTAGTTTGAACATTAACTGTATTGACTTTGCAGTGTATTCGATTAAAAAAAGGGTAGAAAAGGGTTTGTAAATCATTGTATTTGGTTTTATTTGTTCTTCATAGTATTGGAATTGGGGTTTGTAAATGACAATATTCAGTCTGCTCGAGAGCTCAGATCCCAGAAATGTTCATGTCTCTGTACTCGTCCTGAATGTTGTCCTGTCCCGACCTCTAGCTTGTGTTAATTGCCCCCTCTCTCTTGAAGCCCCAGCCCAGATAATTACTCAGAGAGACCCACATCAAATACAAACCCCACCAACAAACAAGCTTTTCCCATGAACCTCTGGAGCTCCACGTCCCCCCCACCATCATCCATCAGAGCTGTGCAGAAAAGTCGCCTTAAGAGCCTCCAGCTTCCTTCCTCTTCCCTCCTCCATCTCTGCGTAATGAGCGTGATTATCAATCCAAACAATACTTAACAATAATTGCAGCATTAAAGGGCGGCCATCTCACAGCCACTTCCTGTCCAGGGGATGACTGACATGCGAGCTGCTTCCTGCTTCCCTTTTCCGAGTGAGTGGGCGTGCAGGAAAGGGCGGAGCCTTGGGTGACTAATCGCTGCGGCTGCTGCGAGCTAATGGGCTAACGAGGTTTAGTAATGTGCCATGACATAATGAGATTTTGTCACTCTATAATTATAGATGGTGAGAGCTATAGAGGTCTGATGGCTTTAATACAGGCCAGAGTGACGGCTTATCAGTTGGTGTTGCTTTCAGGGACTTCTGAGTGTGTTATTTCGAATTTTCCTTGAATGCAACAATTAGATTTCAGACCTTAAAAAGCATCAGCGTTATCTCTTCTTCTTTAATGATTGATTTTATGGTTGATACAAGTTTTTAGTAAAGTGTTTTTGCTCATTTGTCCATTTCTTCCATATGAGAGTCAGTCTGTTTTTATTTTTAGAGGATGACAACAGCATTTCAGTCAGGGCTGAAGTCATACTGAAGCATTTGTTAGCAACATAAATTACTGTTTCTTACTGTGTGACTGATTAGTGCAGTCACTAATCAATTTATAAAAGGAAGTAATAAGAACAGTACATAAGATTGGTTATAGGGAACACACTCATCATCTATTTCTGCAGTCAAGATTTTTAAAATTCATTGACCTTGTTTCCAAACAGCAATGATAATGCATAAGGCAAGAAATAATCATTTACCAAGAAACATTAGAAGCAAGTAGAAGCACAAACATGAAAAGCTTGTGTATCAGCTATTGTGGTAAACACATGGAACAGTTTAAGTGAGGAAATGAAGAAATGTCCGAATAAAAAAAGTTTAAAATAACGTACAAGAAGATGACATTAACGGGATACTATGATGAATAGAATTAATTAGTGTGATAATATGATACAGTTTTGCTATAAAATAATGATGGAATGAGAATTCTGTATATCTATCTTCTAGAAGAAATCTGAATAAAATGCTTAAGTCTTGTTTTTTTAAGACATAAATCAATTAGATTTACCGTTTGACTTCCACATTAAGAAATTTTCATTTGTAAAAAAATATTTGTCAGTAAATTTGTGTTCCTGCCTCTTCATTTGGCAACATTTGAGGTTTTATTTTTCAGATCAACCAATCAGGAATAAGTTATGCAGATCAACTGACTTACCTGTATCTGTCCAGGTTAATTTTTTTCCATATAAAGGCATCACACAGAGCAGAATTTGTTAAATTAACTTTTAGCTTTGCTCCTACTCCTTGAGTCACTTTCATTTTTTCCACAGTTTTTATTACCTCTGCCAGGAGGTTATGTTATCGATGGCGTCTGTTTTTTTTGTTAGTACTGTATTTGTTTCTCTGTTAGCAGCATAATTCAAAAAGTTATGGACAGATTTCGATGAAATTTTCAAAAAATGTCCGGATTTGGACAAGGAACAAATTATTAAATTTTGGGAGTGATCCAGATCACCGTCTGGATCCGCCATGACAAAAAAATGTAATTTTCATGAATAACTACTGAACTAAAATAGGTATCATTATAAATCCAATTGCTGATGGTGTGTTTTCATGGTCAAGGAATCTAAATATTTAGATGAAATAAAGGTAGGACTTTCATTTATGGTGTCAATCACACTAAGGGTGAGGACTGTGGTGCTGGCGGAGGTCTGCGCTCTCTGAGTGCTTTCCTAGTTAGATGATGATATTTATATAACAGCACAATCCAGAGAGTATAATCACTGTTACATACACTCTTCAAAAATGTGAGTGAGGATAGAAAGCCAAAGATAGGTTTACAGAGTTTTAAATCCAGCAATAGGGCCACAAAAAATAGTCAACCGTACGGCCACAATGCCAGTTAAAGGGTTAAAACACTTTTGGCATGTTTAAATTTATGTAGATCGGTAAGATAAATAATTGGTTATTAACTGATGAAGAGAGGGATGGGGTTAAATAAGTGTTGTTTCTTCTCATGTGTTTTCAGAGATGTAACATTCACCCAAGTGCTTAAAGGAAAAGTTCGGTTCCTGCAGCTTTCACATTGTTTATAGAATGAAGTAGAACAATATACTCACCCAGAAGGCTTTCCTGATCCAAACAGTGCTTCAGGAGATATTTAGATCCAAAATCGAGCGGCGGACATCCGTATAACGGTACCACACTGGTATGCATAGCGCCGCTCCTAAAACTGCATTAATCGTCCAAAAAGTCATTAGTTTCCCCAAAATTCCATCATGGTCCACTCGGGCTACTCCTCCATTACAGTCTGTGTCGCTGCAGACATGTCTTTGAGCCTGTGCTGACCTCTGAACTGAAGTAGAAGAAGGAGTGTACCGCGCAGGTGCAGTACGGCTCATTGTTTCAGGGGAAGACCGCCGGCTACACAACGACTTTCTTCTTCCAGTTTTGTGCAAAATGGACGAATATCTATGGGATGAAGATGTTGTGGAGGAGAACTTTGAATATGATGGGTGTCCTTACAGTTTCAAGCCAGAGTTTACAGATGAGGAGCTCATCGAAAAGAGGATGCGGAGGCAGCGCTCCAGAGAGTACACTCGTTCTTCTTCTTCAGTTCAGAGGTCAGCAGAGGCTCAAAGATATGTCTGGAGTGACACAGACTGTAATCGAGGAGTAGCCCGAGTGGACCATAATGGAATATTGGTGAAACTAATGAGTCTTTGGACGATTAATGCAGTTTTAGGAGCGGCGCTGTATGCCCTATGTGCTACCATTATACGGATGTCCGCCGCTCGATTTTGGATCTAAATATCTCCTGAAGCACTGTTTGGATCAGGAAAGCCTTCTGGGTGAGTATATTGTTCTACTTCATTCTATAAACAATGAGAAAGCTGTAGAAACCAAACTTATCCTTTAATTTCAGTCCTGCACTGATTGCTGCAGAACCACCTTCCAGAGGCCAGCAGATTAAACCGTCCATGATGGAGCTGTGGATGGATCCATGATTTTATGATCACACCTAATTCTGACCCTACATCTGAATATGACTGCAGAAATCAGGACTCATCACACCAGGAAACACTTTTCCTGTCTTTTATTGTCCAATTTTGTTGAGCAGGCGTCCAACTGCAGCCTCAGTTTGTTGTTTTTGGTTGCATCTGGTTTGTCTTTTGCAGCCTTGGTTGGGGCGAGGGGCCAATCTTCCATCTTTAACAACTCTGGTTATTTTGTTGTGTTAACTTCTTTTTATTTCCATTTGGTTTCACAAATGTTTCCAGCAGTTTTCATTGACAAATGTTCAGTTCTGTCCTTCCTCCCTCTGTGAACTTACACAGAAGGGGAATAAAACATCTGCAAAAAGAAACAAATGAAATAAAAACAGACAGAAATAAGACAAAGGTAAAGTGAAATCATATAGGTTTTAAATTTTCTTCTGACTTTTGGCATCTATGAGAGCTGCTCAGTTGATTTTTGGTCAAACTAACATCAACACTGAGACAAGAAGAATTAAAGTCAGGGAGCAGCTGCTGTTAATAATAATTGACAGCTGTCATGGCGGTTAATATATTCCTTAGAAACAATTAAACAAAGCAGAGAAAACAATTGTTAAAGTAAACAGACAGAAAATCAAATTTAATGAGGTGATAATGAAACAGTGGAAAACAATAACAGAGTCTGAGCTCACAAATCAAACTGGATGGACCACTTACCGTGCCAACTTTTCCTGTACTATCAAGCAAACAGTCAGAGTATCACACCTGCACCAATTACATCCAGGTAATTTCTGCTTGTAAGCAACTATTTAACTGCAATGAAGTGCTGGTTTTCTTCTGTGGAGGAGGAGGAGGAGGGAGGGAACGTTGCTCCGGGACAAAAAGGAGAGTCGAAGTGAGTCTCACGGAGCGGAGTGTCAAAATGATGGAGGCAGCGTTCAGAGTCACAACATGTCAGAGGGAGAGAACCTGTAATTAGAGAATCTGTCAGCTGGTAAATATGGTTTATTGAAGCTCAGTGTGAGGGAGAAGCTGCCAAGTGCTATTAGAGGAGTGTCACTGATCAGCTCAAATGCTGCTAACACTTTTTAAAATCTGCTCTCTGCCTCCTGTTTACTGCTTCTGCTTCTTCCCTTTTTTATTCCTCTGTAAATTCTTCTTCATGCCCATCTTTACCTCCATTTTGTTAACGTAGTATCTTGAGAGAAATGCAGGATCAAAGGGCACCATGGGCCTGTTTCTAAATCCCAAGAATATACATTTATGAGACTCAGGCCCCATCCACACGAAGCCAAACCGAGGTCTAAACGCGTAAGTTTTTTGCCGAATCTGTGCATCATCCATACGAAGATGGCGTTTCGGGGGTCTGTAAATGATCATTTTTGAAACCAGGTTCCAGAGTGGAAAGATTTTAAAATTGCGTATACGCAGCTCCATGATTACTGGCTCTCCGCAACGTTTCAGATTCGCTTACGTCATAGTTTCATATCTTCATTGACACGCATGCGCCACACGCCGCAATGTCAACAACAATGGCGGCGTACGGTATAGCATATGTGCTGGTGACGCTAGTGACCCTACTATCCCTGTTGCAGCAAAATCTCCTTCTTCTCAATCACCACCGAGTTAAACAAACAATTATCGAGGACACATAACGTCACTTTATGATCACTTTATAACAATCTCTGTTTACAACTTTTACCGCAAGTTCGCATGCCCACTGTTTTATCGTCTGTTTCCGCTTGTTTCCGTCATATCGTTACAGCACCCCTAGAGATCTGGCATGTGTTTTACAGCGTTTTCTTGTGTATCGAGTGCATTCATGTAGACGCACACATTTTCTAAGACGCCTTCGTCTTTATGACAATTGTTTTTGAAACTGTTAAGAGTTTTGTCTTCGTGTGGATGGGGCCTCACTCTGTTTCGATCAGCTGATTAGCAATGACATTGAGGAACATACTGTATTTGTCTAAGAGTTACCAGCTGACATGAGTTTGTACATTTTCAGTGAGGGACAAAAGTAATAAGTAAAGAAAACCATTTCCAAGGCTTCCCTGCTCCTTTCTTTTGTTTATGTAGTTATGTGTCATTGCGCTGATGATGTCATCAGTTCGATGATGTCAGCTTGATGTGCTAGAGGAAATAAAACAGCTATGCAGCTCATCTGCTGCCAATTAGACCAGGGTCTGCTGGTAGTGAGAAAGGAGTCACTTGCCAATCGTT
This sequence comes from Scarus forsteni, assembly GCA_036419115.1. Classification (NCBI taxonomy): domain Eukaryota; kingdom Metazoa; phylum Chordata; class Actinopteri; order Labriformes; family Labridae; genus Scarus; species Scarus forsteni. The sequence goes on along the minus strand of JAZDUH010000341.1, from coordinate 18,525,574 downwards.
AGCAGGTTAACAGGCGTTGATAAAACCTGCATTGCCCGTTGAATTTAGTGTGAAAGTGGTATAATTAAACTGCTACAACTTCTGACCAATCCACAAACTTTTGAAACCAGGGTCCAGGGTGGAGAGTTTTGAAACACATCGCCACCGGGCTCCATGTAAACGAAATTCAGCATTTTAAGGTGAAACGCTGACATCACCTCATGTGCAGTACTCTTTTACATGAAGGCTGTGCGGACATACCAGGAACAACAACTGCTTTAGCCATTTACCGAGTAACATGTGCTGCCTAACATGCTTGATTTGTTATCCAGACAAAACTATTCGGACAGATTTATTGTCTCGCCATTGTTGTTTGTGAATTTTTTTTCTTCTCCGTACGTGTTGTAACAGAGCTGTTTCCTTAAAACCTACATCGCCATCTACTGGACCGGAATGCACACTATAGCATTTTCAGTTGTTCTGGTGTCTCCATGTAAACGCAGATTGCTTTTGAGAATGCAATAGCCATGTAAAAAGGACCTGAGTCAAGAAGAACTAAAGCAGCTCTGAAAGTCTCTTGGAACTTAAAATCGGATCTGTTAGGACGAGACATCAGTATGATTAAAAACTTAAATTCACCCCCATGTACCTGGTCCTTAAAAACTCTTGTTGTCTCCTTAAACCTGTAAATGGCTCACATTCCTCATTGTTTTAAGGAGGAATAATAAAGGTGGCGTGCTCCCAGGAGAACACACCCACACATTCTCAGGTCCTCCACGTGTTGAGCTCTAAAACAACAAAAAGGTCACACTAGACTCTGACCTCTGCCCTAATCCTTTGACCTGTTACTGTTCCTCACATTGTTCTCTAAACTGTGTCGTTTCTTAACGGCTCCTTCTGTTGACAGAACAACTCTTTAGACCCTCCGCTCAGAATCAGACAATCACGGGAATAAAACTTAATGAAGGCGTCAAAATTAACATTAACTCATTTTTTTTACCATGTCAGGGTCATATCAATGCAGCTCAATGGCAGGAAATTTTAATTAAACTTAAATATGTAAAGGGATCATGTAATCTGGTAACTTTATCAATCAGCTCTTTTTGTGTTTTTCCCATCCCTTTCTTCTATTATATTTTATATGCTTTGCAAATTCTTTAAGTTTTTTAAAGAAAATATTTGAAAAATAATTGTGTAAATGGCACTTTTCACACATAAAAATGCAGGTTAAAGTGCTTTATCAAGAAATGATGGAAAATAAAAATACATATACTACGACAGACTAAAACAGGCAGGAAGGAAATAAAAAAATAGAGAGGAATGAAAGTACCATTAAACAAACAAACTTACAAGAAAAATGAATCATTAAAATTGAAAAAACTGTTATGAAATCAGTAAAACACAATAACCGAGGACAATGGAAAAAAAAAGAATAAAATGGGCAAAAAATAAAATCAGACATGTTGTGATAAAACACTCAAAAATGAATTTAAATTAAAAATAGCTAAACTGATAACTGCTGCAACTGATCAAACCTGATTAAAAGCAAAGATTAAATATGTACCCTTTACAGAGGGTATACATGCAGGCCAGTAATATTTATATTTTGTTATTAATGTAGTTTTGTGCCGCAATAAGGTTGTTTCTTTCAAACTTTTTGTTTTTTCCCCCACAGTTTAGTCCAGGGACGGGCAACTGTCGGGTCACATTAATGTAATTCTTAATTTTTGCAACCAACATTTAAACAATTAAAAGAAACAAATAATAAGGCAATTTATTTATTTATTTATTTATAGGGATAGTCCCTTGTGATGGACCATCTCATTTTCAAGGGGGGCCTTACAGGACATATATACAGTACCAAAAATACAATACTGAATGAAACAACACAAAGTACAGAATACACACACACACAAACACACTCATGCACTGACACTATGCTAACAGAAGCTCAGTCAGTCCCCCATCAAATCATTTTGGTCCTTCTTCGCAAAGAATGAGAAACAGTCCGTGGTCACATAAATAAACCTGTAAAAAGGAGTTTTGCATACATATATTTACATGTGATTTTATAAGTAAAGTTGAAACAACAAAGTAATTGCTTAAAAAGCAACGATACAACAAAAAGGACAAAATCAAAACAAAAGTAAGGAGTTTGTAGATGAGCAATGAAATTTAGAAAAAGCAATGAAACTTACCACTAAATTATCTTCGCAATAATTATCTGGTGCTTATTAGTTTTTATATGAATATATATATATATATATATATATATATATATATATATATATATATATATATATATATATATATATATATATATATATATATATATATATATATATAATCCTTTTTAATCTGCTTTTAGCTGATTGTAATTATTATTATTTTACATTATATTTTATCTTATTTTAACCCTTTATTCTGTTTTATTTCTACAGGTCAGTTCAGACTTTTTATATGGAATTTTATTCTTTGTAAAATGCTTTTCCTTTTAAGAAGAAGAGAAATGTCTGTCTGTCCCTACTTGAACAAAAACAAAAAGAGGAAAGAACAGATGGTCTGACATCACATACAATTGATTTTCAATAGCCTACACCAATTAATCTTTGATTTTTACAGCAAAAATAAGCAAAACAAATACAAATAAGTACAATAAAATAAAGAACCCATAAATATACAAATTTACAGCTCAAAGCAACTAATGCTTAACATCAAATTTAAGTTTCAAGTGTGTATTGACACTTTTTTTTGCATTACATGTTTTTTTAATTGATGAGTCTCTGCACAACCCTTAAAGTCCTGTAACTGGGAAGTCCATATTTTTGCACCTACAACCGAAGTACACGTTTGTTTTAAAGTAGTCAGAGCGACTTGGTGCTTAAAATCAAAATTTCTTCTATGATTTTGATCTTCTGAAATAAACACTAACAGCTTTTGTAGGTTTTCTTGTAAATCTATTTTTGGCTTTGAACATAATCAGTAATGTCTGGAGTTCTATTATCTCTGAAAAACTTCAATAACCCTGATTTAATAAATAAATTATAGGTGTGTTCTTTAAATTTGACTTTGTGAATGATTCTGATCGGTCTTTTCTGCAATAAAAACAAAGGCTTTATATTACTGATATATGTATTACCCCACACTTCTGCAGAATAACTCAGATAGTATAGGTGAACAGTACAATTGTGCAATTTTTTGCTTTTTATTTCATTTATTGTTATTTTATTTTATCTTGTTTTCCATGTAACGTACTTTGTTTTCCAAAGTCCTGTATGAAAAGTGCTATGATTGATCAAATGAAAGTGTGTTTGTGCTGTTTTAATGTTTGGAGTTTGTCCTTTTTTATTTTCCTTTACTAAAGTAGCCTGGATAAGACTCTGAGTCTCAGGCTGGATGAATGAGGCACAGGAATGTGTTTGATTCCCCCCCTGAGGTGAATGAGCTTATGGGACACACTCTCTGCTGCAGGGTCGGTTGATTACAGGGGCACGTCGGCCCCCTGGGGAGGGCCCATTCACTCACACTGATGTTTATGGTGTTTAGCTTCATTAGCATGCTAAAGCGCTGACTGGGCAGTTTGTTTAGTCCTGCTGGGTCACCTCAGTCCTGCTGTAAACCTGATCGACGGCCCCCACCTCACGACTCAGCTGGACTCAGGGTGTCACAGGTCACCACACCTGAGCCACAGAATCTTCTGGAAAAGCAAAGTCAACTCTGTACCTGTCTGTCCTGGTGCAGGTCTTTGTCTCTCTCTTCTTCTCTTCTTAGTTTTCTGCTCCACGTCCGTCCTCGTTCACCTTTGTTTACTTCTTACTTTTTCTTTCATTTTTATTTTGACTCTGTTTTTGTTTCCTGTCTTTTTTGACTTGTTAGTTAAGTGTTTTATTTCAGTCTTTTCCTTAACCCCCCCACTTTCCTATCTCCTCTGAAATTCTTCTGAAAATCTATTCCTGTGTCTTTAGTCTATTTCTTTCTTTTCTATCTTCCTTATTTGTCTCCTTTCTTTAGTCTTCTTGACTGCTGCCCTCCCTTTTTCTCCCCTTCCATCTTCTCTTTTTTTCCTTTGCTTCTTCCTTACCTTCCTCTTTCCTTTCATTCTTCCTTAACCTCTTCTTTCCTTTTTTCTTTCCTTTTTCTGACCCTCCTCTCTCTTTTCCTGCCTCCTTTCATTTTTCATACCTTCCTCTTCTTTAACCTCTTCTTTCCTTCCTCTTTCCTTTAATTTAACCTTACCCTCTTCTGTCCTTTCCTGCACTTTCCTTTTTCTTTCTTTCTCTACTCTTTTCTTTCTTTTATTCCTCCTTTCTTTTACTTCCTTCTCTCTTTCATTTCCTTCTACCTTTCATTCATATGATTTATTCTCCTCTCTCCATTTTCCTCATTCATTCTTTCTTCACCGTGTCTTTCCTTTGCTGCCCTTATTCTTTCATTTTGTCATACTGTCTTCTTTCCTTTCCTCTCCTTCCTTAACCTCTTCTTTCATCTCTTATTTCTTTTTCTTTCTTTTTACTTTGTTTTTGTTTCCTGTCTTTCCTGATTTGTCAATAAAGTGTTTATTTCTTGTCTTTTCCTTAACCCCCTTCTTTCCTATCTCCTTTGAATTTTTTCTTATAATCTAGTCGTTTCCTTTGTCTATTTCTTTCTTTTCCATCTTCCTTATTTGTCTCCTTTCTTTACTTCCTCTTGACTGCTGCCTTCCTTTCCATCTTCTCTTTCTTCTTTCCTTTGCTCCTTCCTTACCTTCCTCTTTCCTTTTATTCTTCCTTAACCTCTTCTTTAATTTTTCCTTTCATTCTTTATGACTCTCCTCTCTCTCCTTTCTTTCATTTTTCATACCCTCCTATACCCTCTTTAATCTCCTCATTCCTTCCTCTTTCCTTTTATTCAACCATACCCTCTTCTGTCCTTCCTTCCTCCTTACCTTCCTCTTTCCTTCCACTCTTCCTTAACCACTTCTTCCCTTCACTTTCCCTTTTTTCTTTCTCTACTCTCTACTTTCTTTCATTCCTCCTTTCCTTTACTGTCTTCTTTCTTTCATTCCTCCTTTCCTTGACTTCCTTCTTTCTTTAATTTCCTCTTACCTTTCATTCATACGTATTTATTCTCCTCTTTCCATTTTCCTCATTCATTCCTTATCCGTCTCCTTTCTTTACTTCTTCTGGACTGTTGCCTTTCTTTCTTTCTTGCTGTCTTTCTTCTGTTCCTTCTCCCTTTCTGTCTTTTTTTCTTCTTTCCTCTGCTTCTTTCTTGCCTTCCTCTTTCCTTTCATCCTTCCTTAACCTCTTCTTTCCCTTTTCCTTTCATTCTTTATGGCCCTCTTTTCTCTTTTCGTGCTTCTTTTCATTTTTCATACCCTCCTCTTCTTTAACCTCTTCTTTCCTTTCATTCTACCTTTTATTCAACGTTACCCTCTTCTGTCCTTCCTTCCTCCTTACCTTCCTCTTTCCTTCCACTCTTCCTTAACCATTTCTTACCTTCACTTTCCTTTCATTTCCTTCGAACTTTCAGTCATTCTAATTTATTTTCGTCTTTCCATTTTCCTTGTTCATTCATTCTTCCCTCCTCTTTCTTTTCATTCTTCCTTTTCCTTCGGTCCTTTCTTCCTCTTCATTTCTTATCTCCTTTGCCTCCTTTTGTCTTTTCATGCCTTCTTTCTTTACTTTTTCTCTACTGTTATTTCTTCTCCCCTTTATGTTCATTTCTCTTTCTTTTTCCTTCTTCCTTTCCTTATTCTTTTCTTTTGGTTTCCTCACCATCTTCTTCCATGTCTTGTTCCTTTCCTGTATCTTTACTTAACTTTGACAGTAAAACTCTAAAACTAAAACCAAAAAACAATGCTTTATATTCCCCTTTTCCTGTTCCCTCTTCTATCCAGCACTCCCTATGTTTAGAAGTGTTTTCAATAAAATTCAGATTCATTCTGCACATATGGTGCATTCTGTTAATCACATTAAACCCAGTAAGACGACATTTCCCACTGTTTTCTCTGTTCTCACCAAACCTTAAGAGAGAGGAGTCAGTTTGTGTCTCGGTCCACAGTCTTAATTTTTCAGGTCAACAAGTCAATCTTCAGCACAATGGATGAGTGATTAAGCTGTATGGTCCACATTAACATGATGAGAGTGAGTTAGCCTCCCTCTGTCTGCTCTGTGGGGCTCAGATTGAACGTCAGAGGCCCCCCGCTCTGCAGAAAACAAATAACTAATTTAGTTTTATTGTGCTGCTGCCGGCGGTCCACTCGACCCCTCAGACAGATGACACTCAGGAGGAGGTGAACGACATCAATACAACACGGGGACAGTAAAACCTGCTGATACAGAAACAGTAAAACACAGGAACAGATACTGGTGATTTACTTTGATCAGGATGTGGAGGAGGTACTGAAACCTAAACTACATATTTCACCAGTCCATCTGGGAAAGAGCCCATAGAGAGTGTTTGGGGAGGGCAAAAACTTTCAGAAGCATATCCAGCAGGGGGTTGGATGATCATTCAGTCAATCATATTTATACTAAGCCAATCAGATAATGTATGAGGAGGGCGCTGCTGCAATACAGAGCCACTTTGTAAAACAAACTCTTGTCAAAACATGCCAGGAGTAAGGGGAAAATATTCTTACTTTGAACTGTTCAGCCCAAAAGTACCAGATTTTGTGAATGCTTGCCACTCCCCAATAATAATGTAAGAAAAGGGAACTGTTTTTCAAAATCCTCAGTATAGTTCTAAAACCCCTCTAATTCTGTTCTGCATCACTTTATAACAATAGTTCTTTGCAGAGATGATGTTAAAATATTTCGTTATGCAGTTTCAGAGTTAAAGAGCCACTCCAGCATCATTTCCAAGAGATATTCACAATATTTTTTTAGGCAAGGATGAAATGTTCAAATTATTCTGACTTCTATCTTCATTTACTCTGTCTCAGTAACACATACAGTATACTGAAAATTACACATCTGTACAAATCTATCAATGTTACTTTTATTATGACAAAAAAAATCTTCAAATCGACCTTGTTGTTGCAGAGATGCACTCTTTTCCTTATTAGGATGATATTTTTGAGCAGAAGGCTTAAAAAGGGGCTGAACAGGTTAAGAAGCTTGTCGTGCTGTTGTTTGTTCAACATTTGATAAAGAAATGTGGTCCAGGTCTGATAGACCCGCTACTGAAGCTGTTAGCATCTACGCTAAATCCCTGTGCTTCCTGCTGTTGTCTAGCTTGTAGCTCCCACTTCTTCCTGCCCTGATGGACTCTGATTTGGCCGTACCACTTTGGGCCTCTTACAATCACTGTAGATTGGAGCTTGGCAAGATGGATCTGCTTGATTACAGATGCTGAATCAGGCAGATCCAGCTGCACTGCAATCTGGAACAAACAAACTCTTGGTCATTTTTTGAAAAGTTCATCAGAACATGGATGGTTTAAGCCCGACACTGTTTAATATACTTCACTTGTCCGTCTGGAAAAAAGCCCGTAGAAAGAGTTTGGCAGAATCATTTAGATGCAAATAAGGAGGGTGATTGGATGATTGATCCATCAATCACACTCATTGCAAGCCAATCAGATGATTTAGCAGGCAGGTGCTTCTGCACTACAGAATATGAATCACTTTGTAAAACAAACTCTCCTCAAAAAATGTCCAAACTGGAGAAAAGATATCCTTGCTATAGAGAAGTTTGTAGTGTTTTTGTTTGTTTAACATTTAATAAAGAAATGTGGTCCAGGTCTAATAAAAACTGCTACTGAAGCTGTTTGCATCTATGCTAATCGCGGTATGAGCAGCCACTTCCTGCTGTTATAGACTTGAGCTTTCCATGTTGGATCTAGCAGATCTACAGGTGGATCCAGCTGCACTGAAACTCAATGATAATCAGAATAAAACCCCAGAAAACAGCCTTTAAGTTTTGCATACAAAGTAAAAATAACATTAGATCTAACAAACTGTGTGTGACCAATACATATGTTTAAAAAAACATAATAACTGCCAATTTATTTATATTGTGAAAGAAAATTAGATTTTCTTTCCTTTTTGAAACTTTGCAAGATTTTTCCAAAACTGAAGAGAAAATCTGTCCTAGCTCCCCATCAGCTTTGATTGTTTGATGGTTTTATGTCACTTTGCATGAACTTTGGCAACTCGAACAACACTGCAAAGGTGCATTTGTAAAGTTTTAACCTTGCAGTACTGATATATTTTGCATGTGTAAAGAATAACCTCATCATCATCTTTAAAACATTATGAACTCAGCAAAAACAAAACTGGCACAAGTGCTGACAGACTGTGTCATAAAATGTGTTTAATTCCAGCCCTGCTCCCTCTTATATCAGCACACAGTAAACAGGTCTAATCCCGTTAAACACACACTCCTGCAGGGCCATAAACGCCTCAACAGGCCCCTCAGAACACACACACTCTCAAACACGAGCACACACTCCAGGCCGTAAACGTCAGAGGCTCTTGGCGGGCCTGCTGTGCCGTTTGCGGTGACAGCCGTTAGCGTTAGCCGTAAAGGTTTCCAATCAGAGTGACCTCTACAGTACGGGATGGGGCTGAATGAGGAGCGGGGCCACGAGGCTGTAAAATCTCTCATCAGCACTGTAAGAGCCGGGAAGATTGGCCCCATAAAACACGCCAGGGGTCCCTATCAGACTCCATGGAGCTGGGTGGGACAGATGGACGGGGAGGATTTTAGCAATTTAGAGGGTGCAGGCGGAGAGCAGAACGAGGCCCTAACCCAAAGTCTGTAAGGGTCTGTCTAATTAGACTTAATTAGGTTTATAGGACAACATTTTCAGGCTTCTTGAAGGACAGAAAATTACACATCATTATATAAACCAAAAAGAAAAAAGGCAGAGTATCATAACTGCACAAATACAGACGTGGGCAAAAATGCTGGTACCCTTCCGTTAAAGAAAGAAAACCCCACAAAGGTCCCTGAAATGATTTGAAACTGACAAAAGTAATAGTAAATGAAAATTAACAGAAAATCAACTCATGAAAAACAGACATTTATTTTGAATTTTGGTTCAACATAATCATTTTAAAAAACAACATTTGGAATCTGGCCTTGACAAAACTGAAGTAAAATCCAGAGTGAAAGGTTTTTAAAATGTTTTCGTTGTCGTCTCTGTGTAAACAGGAATCAGTGTTGTCGGGGGAAACTGGGACATTTGGCGCATGTGCATTATTCTTTCAAAAAAAACGTTGCACGCACATCTAGGAACAACAGCAACAGCTATGGCCGACTACCGAGCAACATGTGTGCTGCTAACTGTGCTCGGTTTGATATTGCTCTTTCAACAAAATGTGGATTTGCTGCATCTTCGTGCATCCACTCTCCATTGTTTTTTGTAAAAAGTTTGTCTGCAGAGCGCGCTGACGTGTTGTAATGCCGCTGTTTCAGAATAAACTTACACCGCCCACTACTGGCCTGGCATGCACGCTGCAGCGTTTTCAGTCGTTGCAGATCCATGTGAACAAGGAACCCTTTTAAATATGCAAAGGCAAACTTTTCCATTTCTGGTGACAGTGTTGTCATGTAAACAGGGTGTAAGTGGTTGGGAATGACAAGGGGTGCAGAGAAAGGTGCCAGATCTTGCTTATTTTGAGTAATGAGTTTAGTTTAGTTGTAGTTTATTTCAAAGATGCAAGGAAGAAATGTTTTATATAATGTAGTGCTGTCAGGAGATCAAAAAATTGAGCAATAAATAAATTCTGATGTGTAATTAATTAATCCAGTAAATTTACTTTAAAAAGTTCTGAAAAAAGCTTCAACTTGAATTATTTTCATTAAAATTTATTAGATTGTTGTGGCAGATCAAAAGATTGTTCTCCACCCTCCAAAAACTCAAGTATAAGGAGCCTAATGCATAAAAACTGTCCAACTTTAACGGCCCAATCAGGGGACAGAGGTGGAGCTGCAGATTTGACGACAACAGGAAGTGACCGCATGCTTGAAAACAACAGATCTGCAGTTTTATCAGAAATGGACTCGATTTCTCCTTTAAAAGAGGAAAAAGAACGTCACTTCAAGCTTTCTTATGGGAAATCATGATTTTGCTCTTGTCCCCGACAGGAGATCACTGCTGGGAAACATAGAGAGACGCGGAAATGCTGCGCTAACAACACCGAGCCATAGTCAGGGTTACTCTGCGATATCAAATATCCCCTTCTCAAAAGTTAACCAGGAGAACTTGGTGGGTTTTGTCTTTAAGAGATTCATGTCACATGTGGCCAATAATAAATCTGTGTGGTATCATTTAATGTAAGATAAGACAATAGTCGAAGGACTGAAGTACTCGTAGTTTGAGCTAACAGCTAACAACAGGGTCGAGCTAATGTGTCATACTGTGGCTTGATATGATTGGTCTGTGAAGAGTGTGACGAGCAGACCGAACGTCCAATCACCAGCTGCCCTGGTATTTTATGGTGTTTCCCTCTGAAAATACCAAAATAGTGAAATCAGATTAAAAGTTAGATTAAAGCGATTAAAAAACATAGTGCACTAATTATGAGTGTAATTAATTAATCGAAATCAACACAATAACTTGGCACCCCTAATATTATTTACATGTATACAAATGCAGCAAATTACCAATACAAAAGTCATTAAAGGCCCCCTCAGTAGAAAATAACATCAATTGATTTCAGCCACATGCTCGAAAATAATTGGGAAGAAGTACAAACTTATTTAATCCCACCTCTTCTCAGTTAGGTATCAAAAGTCAATTATTCTACGAGGTCAATTTGCTGGAATTTGCCTGCAGTATTAACAAGCTTAATGAGAGGCCCTGATCTGAATTTCACATTTAAGATGGCAACTTTAGGAAAAAGTAGTTGGAATTGAAGAGAAGGAAACTGAACTTATTTTCGAAATTGAGGCAACAATTTGTGCAATTTAAAGGTGCTATGAGGAGAATCCATTTCCAGCGACATAAAGACTCTGCTACCCTTGAGCATGTGCGGCGACTGTCATAAAGACGTGACCCAAGCCAAAATGTGCGTTTGTTGTGATGCTAATGAATGCAGCTCGGACCTTCCTCAGAACTCTGCATTGCTTTACAACTTCTTTTTTTAACAACTTACAGGATGCAAAGCGACCAGGTAATGTATCTCTTTCTAGTTACGTAGCGGTAGTTTTTGATGTGTGACAACAAGCATTTTTGGAAAACTTAGCATTGTAGTTTTGTAGCTGGCTATATATCGCTACTTACAGCCCGGTGCTCTATGACGTGTCCGAATAATATAAATTTGCTCTAGGTTTAATTGTCTTGTTCCCGAAGTTGAGTAACCAGGCCAGTCCAGCCCTGTCCGACCCGACCGCGAAGCTAAGAATTAGCATTTATAGATAACCTATTTTGATGCTGTAAAACTAATCTTAAAGTGTGTATTTCAATCAGGCATATATCTAAAAGTGAGACTTTTTTGTAATTACTTAGAAACTCTTCATAGCATCTTTATAAACATGAAGTTTTTCAATGATGTTTGGGAGTGCTGTATTCTTCTCACCTTGACGACTGGATCTTGAGGCCTGTTGGAGCTCAAGGCGTCAGGACGAGCGGCCTACGCAGATGGATGTCGGTGATGGGATAGGTGTGGACGGTGTTTGTAATTAAAGCAGAAGTCAGGACTCAGAGGAGACCAACAGATGGAGAGGAGGTACCTTCCCTCCTCCTCATCCTAATTCCTCAGAGAGCGGAGGGCTGGCAGGCACAGGGACGCTAACAGCAGAGTGTGTGTGTGTCCTGGGTGTGTGATAAGCACATGTTCCCCTGGGTGAGTGCTTGAGTGATCTAACAGGGGCAATTAATTTGTTTTATATACGATTTAACTCCTCGGAGCAGCGACAAAGGAGCCAGTCCTCTGGGAGCTCTGAATGCTCTCTGATACAAACCGGGACCACAGGGGAGATGCACAATCAGCCGCCACGAGAATGCCCGTTTATGCCCGAGCTTTCATGTGTGCTGACGAGGGCTGAGGAGGGGCCGTGGGGGGGGATCCACATGTAAACTCATTTCCTTCAATGAATATGTAATAGAAAGTGATGAGGCTAATGACTCGTAGAGGTGACCTACTTATTTACTCCAACAAAACACGGATCTGAGGCTTTCATCTGTCGCACATTAGAGGAATCTCAGATTATTTATGTTCCAGCGATGCCTCTGATATCCCTGAGGACGCCGCCGCCGTTTCTGTGACAGCGTCCTTTAGTCTTATTTAAACCCTCATCGCATGAGGATGAGACAATGTGACCCTAACACTCAACACTCTCTTATTGAACAACCAGGAAGTGCTTCCAGTGTCTAAAAAGTAATGAATGCTCAGAAAGAGGGGTCAGTAACACCTGTTGGATCATCACTGTGATGTCATAAAGGTAGAAAATCAGCTCACTACATCCATCCATCCATTATCTATCCCACTTATCCATTGCTAGAGCCTATCGCAGCTGACACTGGGTGGAGGGTATACTCTGAACTGGTTGCCAGCCAATTTCAGGGCCACATATAGAGACACAAAGCCATTCACACTCATTCACTCCAAAGGGCAGCTTGGAGTTATCAACTAACGAAATGATTCGCAAGTCCTTATTATTACCTCCGCCAAGAAGGTTATGTTTTTGGGAGAGTTTGTTTGTTCATCCGTCTGTGAACAAAAAAACTCAAAAAGTAAATGGATGGATTTAGATGAAATTTTCAGAAAATGTTCAGCATGGGAAAAGGAAGAACTGATTCAATTTTGGTGTTGATCCAGATCAGCGTCTGGCCGCCATGATGAAAAATGCGATTTTTGTGAATAACTACTGAACTAAAATAGATATCATTATGAATCTAGTTACTAATGGTATGTTTTCATGGTCAAGGAATCTAAATATTTTGACGAAATAAAGGTAGGACTAGTATTTATGGTGAAAATCACAATATGGTGAGGACTGTGGTGCTGGCGGAGGTCTGCGCTCTCGGAGTGCTTTTCTGTTTAGTTAAATAAACTACAAAAGTACAAAGACAGTAAGTCAAGGCAAAGGAGTTATTAAATAGACTAGTTTTCTAGAAAATATGCATCATAAAGTTTTCTAAAATTGAAGATGAAGCCACCATAATGACGAGAACATGTAAATTTTTATTTAACCTTTATTCAACCAGATAAAACCCATTGAGATCAGGATCTCTATTTACAAGAGTGACCTGGCCAAGAGGTCAGCAGCACACGCCAAACTTAATACAAATTCAGGATAAAAGTTTAAGGCAGTAAAGCAAATCGACAATAAATATGGTAAGGGATTCACTAAATTTTACAGTGGAAACGCTACAATTTTTTTCCCCCTTGTCTGCGTTATCTTTTTGCTACAGTTTTAGGGAACAGTAACAATATAAAAAATAAAAAACAGGTGTTGCTCATAGGATTATCGCTGCCTTGTGAGTAAAATGGAACAAAAATGTCTAAGGTCTCTCATTCAAGTGTAATCCAGCTATTTATTTTTGTAAGATTATGTGTTGGGCCTTTGCATATTTGCTGATACCGGGAGGATTGTGCTCGGGAAGAACTTAGGCATGCACAGGGAGAATATGCAAATGGCAACACAGGTAGCCATGTGTACTACCTGGTGCACCACGTGCCACCCAACACACCATGTTTAACTATTTTCATGAATTAGCATGACAACACGGATACAACTCCCTATAGCCATCAGTAATGGACAATAAGGGCACTGCCGCTCCTTTGAAAGTCTCATTTGACTTTAAAAAACCATTCACTCAGAAGAATGAGAGGTCATCTGAATGGTCACTCTTTAACCTTCCCTGCAGCAATTTTTGCACCTTTTTTTAACGTGTGAGCAAGTTAGTCCAGTAAGAATCAACATTCTCACATTCTTTGTAAAAGGCCTTAGGAGAAGTAAAATAAGAGTGTTTTCATTGTTTTAGTCGACAACTGTTAACCCAATTTTGACAACCTCAGAGCACAAAAAGCCTGGCAACAACCCCATGCCACCTGACCTCAGTTGGAAATGAGGAATAAGGGTGTATTTTGGAAAAGGCCAGACACCATTATTGTCTTATTTTGGTGTGAGTGAACAACATCAACAACAGCAGCAAAAAATGAATGTGAACTTGTGTTTCTGTTTTAAACCTTAAACTAATGGTGCATTTCCTTTTTCCCTCCCTATTTGAAGTCAGAAATTTTGATATCCCAGTCAGAAAATGGCACCTGAAATGCCCTGAAAAACCAGAGGTCCTATTGGGAGACTCAGGTAACCCTAACTGACCCTCCCTAGCAAACATGGCTGCTCTGTGTGTAAGTTAAAGTTGTGCAGTGTTGTTCTTATGCATTAAAATCTATCAACTATTGCATTATTGTGTTGATGTATGCTGTAAATTTCAGTTATCAGCCAACGATGCTCATGGCACTGTGGTTTGTTGTTGATGTGAAAGCAACCTGAACCAACCTAAGCAAACTAGATAGCACTTAATGTACTGAAAATCACAAGAAAACTGCATCATGTTCATGTAGACAGCTAATGAAAAAAATCCCTAAAATCACACATTGGTGATATTTTTAATTTATAGCAGTTTTAAAAGATTCTGACTCACTGTCACACACCCTACTGTGGTTTTTTCATCAAGGGCCAAGTTAATAAATCAACCAAGTTGATTAATTAAAGTCAAATGTTGAAACATTTTTAATTGTTTCAAGGGAAAGAGCACAGCATCAAAGCATTTTGTCCAACCTTGTACTTTTTACCAGGAGGGAGGAGCTTGATATCCATCCCTTCATTTCGAGGGCAGGGCTTGACAAATGGTCGACTGTGCCTCAACCTCTCCTGAATATTTTAACAGTAAGCAAGCTGATGTAATGTTCACAAACAATTCAAGAAAAGTGTGGCTGCATGCAGTTAAGTGAAGACAGGGCTATGATATTCAGATTTAGAAATACTTTATTAATCTCCAAAGGGAAATTCTGTTGTTTGAGTTGTTCTTATTCATAGTATAGCAGCAGGAATATTGAAAGACATTAAAATAGGTAAACAGATAAGAGACATTAAAACAGATAGGGGCATAAAGTTAAGGAAAAATTCAGAAGCAGGTTGCAATGTGCAGAATCTTTAAGCTATTCTTTAACTTAAAGTGAGACTAAGAACAAGCCAAAAGTATTTGCACTGCTAACATCAGCAATATACACAATATGAATATAAATATGACAGCATTGTGTGACAGTAAACCACATTTAATGGGTATTTCACTGGATATTTAATTTGCTTATTTACAATATTAAAAAAATCTCAGGGGTGACAACAGTGAAAAAGATATTTTATTATTTATATTATCATTTTATATTTATATTATATTACCTATAAATATATAGTCATTGTTCACAAAGAAATGCAAGGGTAATGTTTTCAGATTTATACATTCTGGGCGCCGTTTTCAAAATGTGCGAGTTTGGACATTTTTGAAGAAGGACAGAAGTACAAAGTAAAGAAAACTGCGTCTTTCCATTGTTTACATGGAGGGGCTTTGTAGCGCTGTTGATGTCATCGACATGCTGACATCAGCTTGATGTGCCAGAGGGAAAAAAAACAGCCATGCAGCTCGTCTGCTGCCAGTTAGACCTGGATCTGCTGCCAGTAGGAAAAGAGTCACTTGCTGATTGTTAGCGTATTAAGCTGCTTTGAAAAAAACTGTGTTGAGACAATAATTTTAGTGTGAAAGCGGTATGTGATCAAAATGTTGTGCACATACACTTGACTTCATCTCACTGTGGACGGCCCCTTAATGAAGCTTTATCCTAGCTTAATAGTCAGACGCATGATAGGAACAAAAACTGCAACCACAGCTCCAACTAGTGGCAGGTGACCACATTATGCATTTCACAGGCTTGGGGCCTTTTTACAAGGTGCAGGGCAGAAGAAAATCAAACTAAATCATAAACAATGTTTTAACTAAACTCAGTTTTAGGGTGAACACGCACAAAACTAGAACCTGATCGTTACATGATGAGTGTGGGTTGGAAAATTCTTTTTAAATGTAGAAATAATCAGATCAATATTTCTGCTTTGACAGGTGTATTACAAACTTTAGATTGATGGGTTTTACGGTGGGAAACAGATTATCTTGAATCTCCAGATCAATCAGTATTTAGGACCTGGTTCAGCAGCATGAAGAGAATTTAACTACTGTCCGAGCTCATCAGATAATTCCCACGGTTCGTCCCTTCTGTCCTTTTGTTCCCTCTCATTTTCTCTCCTCCATATCTGACACTGATGACTCTCACACCGTCCTTATCGTCAGCTCCAGGTTGTTTTCTTTTTTAATTAGAGAAGCTCGGGACACAATGGGGCCTGTTGCTATCTGCGACGTCCACCTCCGCGAATCCAGCTGTTTTTTAAAGGGTCATTCCGCTCATCTCGTCCCGCTCTCTCCTCGCTCTCCAGAGAACCGTTTGGGGGTCCAGGTTCCCAGCGCCTCAGGCCCTCTCAGGAGACCAATACGGACTGATGGGCAGATACTATCACTGCTCTGCTGCAGCAGGGCGGGGGGAGAACGGGGGGAGGACAGAGGGGGGGAGTTAATGAGACTAACTGAGGGTCTGTGGAGGAGTGTGAAAGGGTTTGATGAGGGTTAGAGACAGGGTTTGTTTTTTGGGAGAGGTATGACCGCCAAGTCTTCACATCAGTCGCTTCTGTTGACCCACACAGGCTGCGCAGGGTTGACCCCTGACCCTGCCATAAGTAACCTTGACACAGGAGCAACATCAATAAGGCGGTAATGGTCAGGGAGCATAAGCTACACTGAGCCTATCTGCTGCAAGGCCAGAGGGGGTTTTCATCAGATTTTGACAAGTTTAAAAACTGGTAATTGGAAATTGATTTGAGGGACATGTGAGGATTTTGGAGATGGTGCAAACTCCACACAAAAAGGACATCATAGAGTTTAAAACCACATGCTAATGCTAACCCCTGCCCCACTGTGAAGACCTACTTTGACTGATGAACAACAACTACCTACTGATTTTACACCCTTGCCCCACTGTTGGAAGACAGTCACAGTACAGTGGCGGGTCAAGAGATGGGCTGGGGTGTTTTTTTGTGGTCAAGACATGACAGACATGGGTGATGGTTAGGCGGAGTGGTTAGCAACCAGGCACATCCCATATACATACTTCTGCTGGTCTGGGTTCAAATCCAGCTTGTGACCAGTTTGCAGATTGTCTTCCCCTACTCTCTCACCCCCTTTCACAAGCCTATCCACTCCCTCCTATCAATAACGGCACAAAATGCCCAAAAATACATTTAAAAAAGACATGAGCCTTTGATTTTGTTTCTTTCAAATGTGATCAGTTAAACATAAAAAGTGGACATTTTTGCAATGTTTGAAAGAAATCTTGCAACATCGGGTATCACAGGTTCTCATAGATTTCCATGAAATCTAACAATGTCAGTCCCAAAGAAGAGTGGAAAGTTTGATGCAAATCCCTTCAAGCATCCATAAATTAGTTACACAGACAAAATGGTCAATTGGCTTGGTGTCATTACTTCTGACATGTGGCCTTTAAAATGTAATAAATTAATTCTTAAATTTAATTGAGAATT
This sequence comes from Scarus forsteni, assembly GCA_036419115.1. Classification (NCBI taxonomy): domain Eukaryota; kingdom Metazoa; phylum Chordata; class Actinopteri; order Labriformes; family Labridae; genus Scarus; species Scarus forsteni. The sequence continues at coordinate 18,508,010 of JAZDUH010000341.1, read as the reverse complement.
TGTGCAAAGATAAAAATCCTTACAGTGGTCCTCATCATCCTCACTTTGACCAGTGACCTTTAAAATCTAATTAGATACTTTTTTTAGACAAAATGGACATTGTCACAAACTGAACTTGGACAATATTAGGCTCCATTTACATGACAATGTTGTCACCTGAAATGGCAAGATTTTCCTGTGCATTAATCGTGTTCCACGTTCACACAGAGACAGTCTGAAAATGATGCACGTTCACACAAATCCATGAAAACAACTGAAAATTCTGTATTGTGCATGCCAAGCCAGTAGTTGGCAATGTAGGTCTATACTGGAACAGTAGCGTTTCAACATGCACACACTTTCCGGTGAAGGCAAACATTTCAGGACAACAATGGCGAGCGCACAGACTAAAAACGCAGGAGTTCCTTCTCTATACAACAAATCTGTCTGGATAACAAACCGCGCACAGTAAGCAGCACGGCCATAGATGTTGTTGTTCCTTGGTGTGCACGCAACCTTATGCTGTGTTCACACCGCAAGCGACCCAGCTACCAAAATCGCGTCGCCCACAGACGTAGCGTCATGCATCCATTTTGGTCACCGTTGCCGTCTGCCGTCGCTTGGTGATGTCACGTCCGCTCGAGTTTCACTGCAATCATATCATATATCATATAATGGGATGTATAAGTGGACATTATTCCAGCTGAATCCTTTTCATTCAATTATCAACCACAAAACACTGCAGCTGATGCCCTGCAGCAGCATTAACTGTGAGTTCCGGTCCGTCTAGGCGGAACTAATGTCCTCACTGACTAATGTTTCCCTCACGGGCATGGATTGTTCCTCTGTAGTCCGGATGAATAACTGTCTGTCTAGGGTACCGCCACATATGCACACACTGCTGATTGATCAACTTTTTTTTCTTTGGCATCGTGCGACAAACTATGTGGTAATGTGAAAAGCGACTGTCGCATGGCGGGAGGGTTAGCCCCACCTCATCGTGGCTGTACATTGACATTGTACAAGTAGCGTCTGGTGTGAACGCATCTTTAATCTGAAAGAGTACTGCACATGTGTCGCATGTAATTGTTTTCCCTGTTTACACAGAGACAGATACCAAAATGTTTTCAAAGCTTTTCACTCTGGACCCTGGTTTCAAAAGTTAGCAGGTTTAAGTGCTCCTGGCACCATTTTTGTGTAAATGGAAGGTGCAAATGCAAAGAAAACTCTCAGTTTTTGGCTGTTTTTGTTGTCGTGTAAACAGGCCTTAAGCTCTGTGACTTTCACGTTTGACTAAGGACTTAAATTCTAAACCAAACATACACGAGACAGAGAGGACACTCGTGCAAAATTAATGTCAATCCCTTGTACTGGTCTAAAGAAAGTAGTTTCATATGCATATGGTTACCACAGCATTTGACCAGTGACATCCAAATTTATGGAAGTCTGTGCCTGTGTACTGGTGGACTTTTGGGAAAATTTGAATCAAATCTCTTGAAGTATTCTTGTGATATTGCGCCCAGACATGTGCATTAATTAGCTTTTTTAAAAGATGAGGCTTTGTGACTTTTGACCTAAAAATGCAAATATGTCAGAAATGAGATTTGGGCAAAATTTTATGAAAATGCCCTCAAATCAGATCTGAATAACCAGAAGATATCATGCCTTGGACTTTGACCTATGGTCTCCAAAGTGCAATCCTTCATCCTTAGATGTAGCTGGAGATTTGGACAAATTTGAAAAGGTCCCTGAAAGACTGTTTGAGATATTGAGTTCACAAAATTCATCCCCATATGGACTTTCATTTTTAAAACCCTGAATCCATAGAATTTTCTGACCTCTTTGATCTCATCCATTAAACTCTCCGTGATTCAATGACTAGAAATGACATGAAATCTCCCATAATGACCTTAAACTTCCTCAATTAAAATTCCTCGCACCATTCCTTGAAAGAAGAAAGTAAATACCTTCATGTTCTAGGAGGAAGCATTACATAAGTTTCTCTCATTTGCCACATCAGCTGCAAAGTATTCGGTTCAGGAAAAAGTGCGAGCAGCAGATACGGCCTTAAAGGAAGCGCTGACTCTCCTCCCTGGAAACGTTCATCAGGCCTTAACCCATTTAGCCCGAGTCTTAATGAGGCGAAAAGTCTCGGCCCTCAGACATATGAGTAAATATCACCTCAGGGAACGCTGGGAAATTAACAGAGCACATTTCAGTCTGAATCATTTATCCATAATTATACGTAGAGACAGGATGAAAGGATCTGTCAGGGGGGGAATCCACCCGTAATCAAGCTAAAAACAAAACTATTAAAAAGGACAAATGGAGAATGTTAAGTGGTTTGACCCACGGTGACCTCAGCGCTGGGAGATGTAAAACAGTCCGCAGTTTTTTGGCGTATTAGGACATTAAAGTTATGGAAAGGAGAAGAAGATGGAGACCTGGAGCAGGAGATTAACTTCCCTTTCATGGCCTGATTTACAGCTGTGTGTCAGAGTAGTTGAAGGAATTTAATATAAAGTGATCTATGTATCTTGGCAACGAGCGGCTGTGACGAAAGGTTTGATATGAGCAGGTAGATTTCCATTCCTGCATCACCTTTCTGCACAGACTGCATGAAACAGCCACATTAATTAGACTGTGATCCAATCATTGAACTCAAATCGGAGTGCAACAGCAAACTTGTTTTTGAGAACACAAAAATATATAAAGGATAAAGATGAACTACACAAAACAAAGGTGCAACAAATAAAAACCAGACTGTGCAACATGAAATGCAAATTTATGATTAAAAATATCGGTGTTTTGTACTTTTCTAATTTGCATTTAAAGAGCTAAATTTTAGAAAACTTATCAAAATTGATATGTATGGTCAGGATGTAAGTAAGTCTAACAAATAACATAAAAATTGATTTTATAATGTGTATTTTTTTAAGTGTAATTCTCAACCATGACCATTTTTTAATGCAAGGGTTGGGTGTAAAAACACCTTGTTAAAAATCAAAAACAAAAAAAATGCAGTTATGATTATTGCTCATCTTTAAAAGCTGAAACAACACAATGTAAAGGAATCTAATTTTTCCTTGTAATGTTAAAAATATGGAGTTTTAACTATTTTTAAATTTAAAATGTCTGTACTTTTCAAATCGGCATTTAAAGGGTTAAAATCTGGTAAAGTTTTCAGAAATTGATATGTATGGTCAGGACTGAAATAAGTCTGATAACACAAAAAGGTGGAATATTTTTTAAAATATATTATTTTAGTTACTATTTCCGTACAATAACCATTTTTGGACGCAAGGGTTTGGTGTGTGATTTTTTTAAGGAGGAGGCCAAAAACTTGATTAAAGGTTGTGCACTAGAAGTTTAATAAAAGACATTGAGTTTGATGACCCACAAGGCTCAACAGCAGTGTTGATTTGCTAAAATATTATTGATTTTCAGGTTTGATAAATGATGCTTTACCCCCCCCCCCCCAAGCTGCCCGTGTTAATTTATAGATAGGCAGTGTAACATCCCCGCAATTTAAGAAAAAGTGATTTTTACCTCAGATTGGCCAATTAGCTGAGTTTGAAGGCAATAAGTCTTGCACATTTCTAATCCTCAGACCTTCAAATAGACATTGCTTAACAGATTTAATAGAACAAAATAAGAAAACAAAGATATTTCTTGAAATTTTTCAAGATGTTTTCAAAACATTTTTGTTTTTGGACAGACATTTTGAACATAAATGAGGAATTTTGAACTTTTGATACTCATATTTGAGCTTTTCACTGGGCCTCTCTGTATGGGAATGAGAGGTTAATAACAATTATTAAATTTCATCAAATTCTGTTAATCTTGCTAAAAGACACCCAGACAGACAGAGATTTGCAAAAACATAACTTCTTGGCAACTGTATGCTGTAGAACAATATATTAAACTGTGTTACACCGAACGCTACTTAGCGACCATCATCGCGTTGCCCGCTGAAGTCACATTGTGAGTCCGTAAATACCTCATTTTGGTCACCGTTGCCTGTCGCCTTGGCTAGGTGAGTTTTACCACAATCATATCATATATCATATAATAGGATGTATAAGCTGACACTATTATATATTATCATATTCACTGTATCCTTTTCACTCTCCTACCAACCACAGAACACTGCAGCTGATGCCCTGCAGCAGCATCATCTGTGAGTACTCTGCAGTCCGGAATAAAAACTGTCAACTTTGGTAACACGTAATAAGCAAAGTGATCATCTTGAATGCGGCCGTGTTCAGCGTGTAGGCACCTTTAGACTGAAATATCAACTATTTGGTGTGTCTGTCTTTAGATATTACCATATATAGAGGGTTATGGAACAAATCCATTGCCTTTGATTAAGTGGTCACTTAATTCACAAGCATTCCTCGCTTTGAGACTTTTGTCAGTTAAGAGGTTTTTAATCCATGTCTGGAAGTATTTTATAAGATAATTGTCTTTATTTAATTTTAATGAGTTATGCCCCAGCCACACATTCCCGTTTCTCATAGTGATTGTGCCAGACTGTGGACAATTGGCAAGGCTGGAAAGGTCAGCATGATACAGGAAGAAATGACTGTCTATTCCCCGGACACAACCCGGTAATACACCACCAGTGACGCTTCTACAGCACTTTAGGGGCATTCGTCCTGCTTCGGTTAGGTTAATACAACAATATGATGAGGATTCCATAAATTTCCATCCAGCTAACACAACGTCAGCCCCACTCGAGCCCAGTTTGCGTTACGTAAGCCCCGATTGAGCCCTGTCACTTGTGCCAACTTGAACAGGACATAGTCAGGGCACAAACGGATACTTCCTTGTCAGTCGTCCTCAAGAAGCTTTGCGGATTGAGCCGCTATCAGCCCAAATGAGCACTGTAAATACTATGCTAACAACGTTCACTTCAGGACAGCATAAGGCTTTTAGCCCACTATACTGAGAGCGGCAATTCTCCACGACAGTTTTGAACTGTTCAAAACTGTCGGGACCCTTCCCCGTTCCCCGGCGTTCATTCAGGACTATACAACGCTGATCCAGATCAAGTGGCACATGCACCACAACCAAAGCATCAGGATTAAGACTATCGTGCACAATGGCCATGAGAAACTGGAATGTGTGACTGGGGCTTAACTGACAAGACATCTTTCCCCCCAGTCTTAGTAGTCAAAGCTAAAACAGCACACAACTTTGGCCTTTTGACAACCTCAAGTCAGTGGCGGATGCTGGTCAGTCAAGGAGGAGAAGCTCATTTTTTTCCGGCCTATATCATACATTTATTTATTTAAATGTAAATTCTACCCTCCGTTCCTTTTCAAAAAAATGATCTATGACCCTGTCGTACCAACTAGGTGTCTTTTCCAGGGATTTTACCAGTGTTTTCTCAATGGCCAGCAGAGCTAGACTGCTTAAACAGCCTTGGCCCATTGTGTTGTGGGTGTAAGACTTAAGCCGCTTTAAACAGGAGAAGCTCCTCTCCAGAACAACTGAATGTAAATCTTAGAAGATGCTCCGGTGGAGGGTTATACAATAGTACTTCAAGATCGCTGATTGGCTTATTTCACTGTCAATCAAAAAGGTATTCGGCCTCAGACAGATCATCCAATCATCATACAGAAGCCGAGCGTCCAGGCCAGCCCACTGCCTCATAGACCCCCAGAGACGCTGAGCGTCCGATGAGTGGGACAAAGCCCAGCGTTTATCCAATGACTGTCCAGTTTCCACAGTGGAACAACCCACTATGCTTCCCCATCGAAGTCCGAAGACGATGAATGAGAAGGAAGTCTCGCCAGTTACCTGTGATAAGTAGCTGATTTTGAACAAAAGATGAAGGTATTCTAGCTCATATTTAGTCAATGAAATGTACACACAGCAGTACATATCACCACTTTTTTGGGGACATTTTAGGGGAAGCTGGGCTTCTCTTGCAGTCTTAGAGCAATCGCCACTGCCTCAAGTTCTTTGTGGTGACATGATGTCATCTGCAAACAACCCATCATGAGTCTGACTAATCAGTGAATCAGTTTTTCAGCCTCCTCGTTTAACCCAGTCATCGCTTGCAGGTCCATTGTTGAACACTTAATCCACTCTGATTGACATGGATGGAAAAGCTGATGCCTGAACCATGAATCAGTCTGCATCAATCGTCTCTTCGCCACTTTCTCCTGATCGGTGTCGACTTCCATACACAAAAGCGTTGGGTAAGAATCGAGTGAGCTTTCCACAGTGTAACACAACACAGCCCCGTCATACTACCCCTCAGCAGCTTTAATAATATGGATCATTACTCTAGACCCCTGATATAATTTATTAAGAGGCCGGTCTAAAGCCTGGCTCGCTGACGAGGAGAAAGGCGTCCTCTCGGATGACGAAGTGTTTGCTGATGCCGTCTGATCTCAAAGGTGGATTTTTTTTGGAACCATTGTGGGGGAAAGAAAGAAAACACTACTCAATGTAAATGAATGGGGATCAGAGTTAACCCCTCGAGGGAGAGTGTGTGCGTGAATGTTTGTGTGTGAATCTAGTTCAGCCATCTTAATCCAGCAGCCAGACTCTTGGCTCCTTGGTTCATCAAAGTGAGAGGCCAGCAGTAGCCAGGCCAGATTTAATCTTTGTGTGTTTGTTTGTAAGAGAGTGTGTGTTAGAGGGGGAGAGGGGGTCTTCGATTGTGGCCCCTTCATACACTCAAAAGCTCTGTGTCTTGATGTTAGTGATGTTTTGGTCAAAGTGAGGGAGTGTTTCTGTTGTTGCCAGCATTTTTAGGAGTTTCTTGTGAGGGTGAAAGACATTTAAAAGTCTCATAAACACACATATCAGTCATTTAATCTGACGACAAATCGCCTGAGGTGTATCTGACAGTAACAGAGTAACAGTATCAGACTTGAAGGCCTGCAGGATTACCCAGGAGTGCGAGCGAGAGGCAACAAGAGTGCTCCAAGTGTCCACCTGATCCTCCGCTCACACTCACTCAGAAACACACACCGATCACTGAAACAGTAACACCTGTAATTAGTTATTCTGGCATCAGGGGGAGACCACCAAGGGTCAGGCATGTTGAGTGGGGGGGTTATAAATTCACATTACAGATGTTACCACTTCAATTTTCCCCCTCCAGCCAAATGCCAGCCAAGTTTCAGCAAATGGGAGTCTAAACAGTAGGGCTGTAACGAAATGGTCAACTCACGAAACGATATGGAATACGAAACAGGGCTCACGACACGAAATAAAGATCATAGAAAATCCCCAACAGTACAGAGTTGTGCAAAAATCTTATTTTCTTTATTTTCTTCCTAATGCAGACACACAAAAATATTGCTGAATCAGTACAAGATAAATGCTCTTTAAAAAAAAAACAAAATTGTACTTTTTTCCCCTTATTTAGACTACAGTGCAAATACAAACATAAAATCTTAATAAGTGCTTTGTTGTTGTAACAATCAGGATAACTACATTCTTGAATGAAAAGGAAAACAAATAGCAGTTGGTAGTTGTACTCGCCACAGTATACAGCTAACTGTAGCGACATATTTTGCACACGGTCGTTGTTTTGTCCTCAATCTTCTCACCCTTCTCTCGTCCTTTACATGGGAAGCCAAAATAGGTCCGCACAACCGATTTATTTGACAGAGCGTCAGCTAATTCCTCGACCTCATCTCCAAATGTACAATAATATTGATGCACCTTCTCATCATGGGTACATTTAAAAATCAAGAGTTAAATGCTGCTTTTCTTGTTTTACATTTGTGCCTCCCAAAATATTCTTAAACACTGAAAGAATCAAATCCATTTTGTTAAGTACAGAGCTTGTGCTCTTGAACAGAAATATTGGTATCATGATAATGAATTGAATTTAGCAGCATATCAGATATGGAAAAAAAACAATATCGTGAATCCCTACTGTAGCATTTACCTACCACCCTGTTTCAGGCCCATACCTGAAAAGGCAATGCTAATATTAGTGATAGCTTTGTACTGGAGTAAATGTCAATCATATCATATGTTGGAATATTCTCAGATAGCATGTTCGTTATTGGCTAATACCATAAAAACACGTGTCCAGATATCCAGAGTAAACAAAGACGACGCTCCAGACATGATATCATTTACACTGAACAAGACAAAGAAACCTAAATACAAACTTCAGCACTGTGTGATTCAACATTACCCTCCATCTATTCCACACAAGGAGCTTTTTGTTCTCAGGCTCACCCATACTGTATAAAAGAAGAGGGTTAGACTGTGAAGAGAGAAAGATGAGACATACGAGGAGACTGCCAAGCTCCTCGCACCTCCTCATTGCCCCCGAGCGTGGATTTAGACGTCCGTTATTGTGCAAGCGTTTCGCGTGTTTATTGTCCCGCTCAGAATCCATTCAGTCTTGTTGTGAGGTATTACTCAACAGATTTCTTCATTACGGCTGCAGTTAACCATGAAGAGGGTATGCAAAAAAAAAAAAGATACAGAGAGGGGATGCTAACATGGAGCTGCAGCTAGCTTAGCCCTAAAGGTGCAGGCATGTTCTGACTGTTTGCTCTTAATCCCAATAAAGTCGGGACACTCCTCTGTGGTTATGTACTTAAAGCTGAGCAGTATTAACATAAGCCAGTTGTACTCATATGTAAGCAGTGTGATTACATCCTGGTTAAGATCTTTTTTTGAGTCTGCAGGGAGAGAACATTCAGTAAATGAAAATAACTGATCAAACTGATGAGTAAATTCACCCTCAGGAGGAAATTTGCTGCAAGAGCTGCATCAGCAAACTGACAGGAGTGAGAGCACAAGTCCATCCAACCTTAGATTTGATGTCAAGTCGGGGAAAGATCACTTCAGAGAGAGCAAACTCAGTGAGAACGAGTTGATATCATGTGACGTCTTAACTCGTAAATGAACTTTTGAGAGATGGGGGCAGCATGGTGCAGCAAGTTGTGCTTTAGCCTCACCAAAAACACCCATGTTAGCTTAACTAGTGGCTCTGAAATGCCAGTAGATGTGAATGTGTGGTCAAGGGGCCAGGAATATAGTAATTATGATAATAACTTTATTTATATAGCACCTTTAAAAACAGATGTTTACAAAGTGCTTTAACAGACAATAAATTCAACAGTCAGGTCAAACAGAGACCGAAAAAGTCAAAGGAAAAAGCACAGAGGGTCATGTTGACTAAAGCAACATGACGGAGGGAAAATAGCAAACTGGTGAGCTGTAAACAGATGAAATAATTTAGAACATATATGGAAGAAGACCACGAATGAAGAAGGCATTTTTTTATGTACAATTACAAGGAGACAACAAGACAATAAGCAGATCATAGATTCATGATAGATAGATACGTTTATGACAGTTGATAGTTGACAACATCACATCAGGAAAATGGAAAGGAAAAGGGCAGACAGAGGATGGGTAAAAGAGAAAAAAATAATGAGTACATAAAATAGAAGTGTAAAAACAAAAACAAAAAGCAATCAAGTTGTGTTTTTCTTTTAATGTAAAAAAGCAACTTGTTTCTGCAACTTTTTTTTTTACCTGTTTTAGATTATGGGGATATTTTGTACATGCATGCCTCTGCACAGTGTCTTCATATGGTTGATTCTGCCTACCATGCATCCTTGAGGGTCATTACTAACTCTTAACCTCTGACTCATCACTGTGAGTTGTACACTGTAAAAAAGACTAGTTGTTTTAACTTAAAACAGTTAGTGTCAGGGCTGCCTGAAAATTTAAAGTTTTCTGAATTTAGAAATTTAAGTTCAGTTAAATTAAGAACGGTTCAGATCAAGTGAACTTCTTAAGTTCAATAAACTTGCTATTAAGTCAGCTCTACTTGAATTGTTTAGTTTAACAAACTTCTGAAAGCAATCCAACTCCAATAGTATTTTTTTATGCCAACACAGTAATTAAACTTCTTTAAACTACAGTTTTAAAGGTAAAACAACTTAAAGTTCAGGTCACTGATCCTCATCCACAAATGTGAAAAAATAAATAAAACAGTAAAAGATGTGAGCTATAAGCTCGTTTTCCACCAAGCGAGCCGTCATGCAAGCCAGACGAATTTTAGTAAAAGTTAAAGAACATTTGTGGATAAGGATGAAAAATTGCCAGTTGTGTTATTAAAGCATGAAGAACTGAAGTTGTTTTGGTTTGTCTGGCAATAATACCCTTTAAATACTAGACCTTTTTTCTGCTTTTAAGATTGTTTTTCTTAAAGCAAATATTAACTTTATTTTACAAACTTGTGTCAAAGCAGAACAAAAAGAGTAAAAGTTAAAAAGAAATATTAAGCTAAATCAAAATGCAATAAGTCAATTTAGCTCAAAATCATCAGTGACCTGAACTTCAGATCAAGTTGTTTTACCTTTAAAACTGTAGTTTAAAGAAGTTTAATTACTGTGTTGGCATAAAAAAATAAGATTGGAATTGGATTGCTTTTAGAAGTTTGTTAAACTAAACAATTCAAGTAGAGCTGACTTAATAGCAAATTTATTGAACTTAAGAAGTTCACTTGATCTGAACCGTTCTTAATTCAACTGAACTTAAATTTCTAAATTCAGAAAACTTAAAATTTTAAGGCAGCCCTGACACTAACTTTTTAAGTTAAAACAACTAGCCTTTTTTACAGTGTACACTCGTGTTGGACGGCCCGCTTTGGTGACCCGTAGGGCAATACACTGGTACACTTTCATTTATGAGGCAATTCTTGGTCTGCTTCCCTCCTATTTATGTGTTTTTATCATGCGAAGAACTACCAGACAGTATTCCTTGCGTTCACAGGACCTTATCATGCTCTCTGTCCCAAACGCACGAACTGAAATTGGGAAAAGGGCTTTTGGGTACTCTGCACCATCAGACTGGAATGTTTTGCAGAATGACTTAAAGCTCAAGGAGCTGGTGTCCTTAAATGTTTTTAAATCCAAATGAAAGACATGGAGGCAGATTCTATCCAATGCTGATGTTTTTAGCTAGGCTGTGATATGACTCATAGATGTCTCTGTTTTTAATCCATAATGATGTGCTTGTAAATTGTTTTTGTCTCTTTTGTATCTGTCTGCAACTTTGTGTTTTTTTGCTGCTGCCTGTCTCCCTTGAAAAAGAGGTTTTTAATCTCAATGGGACCAACCTGGTTAAATAAAAATTAAATAAAGAAATAAGTAAGGGAGCATATTACTCTTTCATGCATGGTGTCCACTATAGTAGACAGATATTTGGAATAAATTTACACCCTTTAGGCTGCAACATCATGTCCAACAAGCAGGTGGTAAATTCCCAAACTATTATCTTTTCACATATTTACCATATTGAGATATTCCAACATCAATCCAAAAAGCCAGTAAAAGACAAGTCTGACATTATGCTTGTAATCAGATTCACTTTTTTTTTTAATTTTTCAATTTTGTTGTGATTCACAAGAGAATAGTTTGATTAATTGGCAATACTACATATACTTCAGATTTTTCCTTTTTTTAATTTACTCTTAAAAGGACTGAGAGGAGTTTTTAAGTAATTACAACAAAGTCTCACTTTTAGATATATGCCTGATGGAAATCCACACTTTTAGATGAGTTTTATAGCATCAAAATAGGTTATCTATAAATGCTATTCCTTAGCCTTCCGGTCGGGTTGGACAGGGCTGGACTGGCCTGGATACTCAACTGTGGGAACAAGACAATTAAACCTAGAGCAAATTTATATTATTCGGACACGTCTTAGAGCACCGGGCTGTAAGTAGCCATATATAGCCGGCTACAAAACTACGATACTAAGTTTTCCAAAATTTGCTTGTTGTCACACATCAAAAACTACCGCTACGTAACTAGAAAGAGATACATTACCTCGTCGCTTTGCATCCTGTAAGTTGTTGAAAAAAGAAGTTGTAAAGCAATGCAGAGTTCTGAGGAAGGTCTGAGCTGCATTCATTAGCATCACAACAAACACACGCTTTGGCTTGGGTCACGTCTTTTGGTGCGTTCCAGTTGTAGTCAGAAGTAGGAATTTCGGGATTCCAAGTAGGAAACTGCAACTGGAACGTCCCCCGAAGTTGGAATTTTCTACTGGGAACTCGGTGAAACCTCGCTATCCCCGAGCTAACAACAGCTAACAATAGCCTGGTAGATCGGCATGTTTTTTCCGACTTCAACTGGAACGCCGATAAGTCGGAGATGATGTCACTCCCAGTTCCGAGGTTACTGGAACGCAGCATTACAACAGTCGCCGCACGTACTCATGGGTAGCAGAGTCTTAACGTCACCGGTAATAGATTTTCCTCATAGCACCTTTAATTAATATTTGTCAAAGACATTTGTTTGTTGATCTTTATTAAGTTCCACTAAATTACTTTTTAGACCATTGATGCACAGGATCCACTAGGGCTGAACGATAGGAACAAAATTTCATATCTCCATATTCATGCCAGATATCTCAATATCGATACACTACAGGTTCGGTGAAAACCAAGCATTTTTCAGAAAAAAAACATCATAGTACAAAAGAATGTGGAAAGTGCAGTTTTATTTATAAATGTATTCTTATTTATCGTTGCTTTTCGATACTAATATCTTGAATGTTCATATGTAGAATTAGATATGATAATGATATATCATTCCCCCCTAGTATCCACTGTGGTGGGCAGAGGCATAACTCCATCAAACTATAACATTGAAAAAAAATTGATACGTTTTTTTTTTTAACTTTTTTAAAAGTAAAAACAAACATTATAAAAGTTGTGATTTAGTAATTCATCCATGAAACGGTTGAACAAGAAATGATTGTAAAAAAAAAAGAGAGAGAGAAATCAGCGAGCAGAGTAAGAACAGGAGAGCTTAAAAATAGTTAAAGATAATTATAAAATAACAGTGTAGATCAAATAAAATATAATAATTTATGACCCAGAAAGTGACAAGCAGCCTGGATCACAGATGACACTGAGACAAAGGGAGTATTTATTGCTGCACTCCCTACAGGTGTGTGCAGGTGAGAGCGTGTACTGTATTACTCAAGTCTTTAAACACAAAATATGTGTTCCTACTAACAGCCGTTAGCCATTTTCAAAACCGTATGCTAAACTAGCAGCACATACTGATTTTCCTAAATGTAGTATGAAGTATGCGAAAAAAGTAAAGTCTTCAATCGGACAAAAATACCTGGATGTCATAATTCTGTTTAAAAAAAGAGTAAGCATCGGACCAGTCTGCCTGCAAACTGCTGAAGGGTTTGGGGTTAAAAATGGTGAAGGACCAGCTTTAGCAATGTTTCCGTTAGCATTGATTCTGCTACATTTATATCTCAGAAAAGTAATATTTTTGAGCTGTTACACAGATGTTAAAAATTCTCATGTATGTGCTCAGTGTTGGAAATCATAAGAATCAAATCTATCACTTGTTAGACTTTTAGTCAGACGTTTATATAGCAATGCTAGCTGTTAGCTAAAGAGAAAGAAATCAGCTAAAATTCTGGGCTGTGGAGGGAAATCAAACAGCCTTGTTTTTGTCATTAAACGAAGCTGGTATATTTACATGTATTTAAAAGAGTTTTGATTTTGTAGAAATATTTGCTCCAAATCTGTAGCACTGTGCACCTGCCAAAAAAAGAAGAAGCATTAGCTAGGTTGGGCGTAGCAAACTGCAAAATAACAGCCGTTGGGCAGTCAAAGGACAAAATAATTAGTGCTGTCAGACGATTAAAAAAATTAATCTAATTAATTACCGGATTCATAATTAATTATATTACTATAATTAATCTGCTTAAAGTACCCAAATAAATAATTTGAATTCTAGGATATTATGAAATTGTAGTGCATGACTAATCAAATGAATACACTAAGAAGGGAAGATTTGTAAATCCACATTTTTATTGGTGACTAAATAAAACCAAAGTCAGGGCAACTTGTCCAGAAAATTCTAAGCTCAATCAGGCAACTCAAATTACACTTTAAGTGTGTTTCATAGATCAAATTCAAAATAAGAAAAAGGTCGAGGACATCCAGCAAAACAATTAGACCTGATGCATTATTAAAGAATGTAGTACAAATACAGATAAATAAATTCAAAAATAAAATAAGGTTGTCACCTGGGCTTTGTTTGGTTTGACAAGAGACGCATGTGTGAAGTGACGTGCCACTGCCATGTACGGGTCCTCCAGCTGGCCAATATCAAAATGTTTGTGTGCTATGATTAATCTTACCATTAATTTTTATAATGCATTAATTTGCGATGTAATTAATTAATCTAATCAATGCACTGAAGTGACAGCCCTAAAAATAACATCATATAACAAAGGCAGTATGCTGTATATATACTGTGTAGTAGATGTAGTATGTAGTACACAGTTTGGATAACCGCCATTGACTGAAAGAATGGATGAAGCCAGTGTTTTCATGTGAACACATTTCTTGAAATCGTGCCGTCTTTCAGGAGAATATTTTAAAAACTTGTATTAAGAGACAGCTCTCATTGGTCAGTTGTGGGCTTACCAGAAGAGGTCTAAAAAATAAAAGCTTCTATTTTGACTTTCCACATCAGGGGTGTGGACAACTTTGATTACCAAGAGGGTCACGTAAAAACCTTTTCAGTGCCTGAGGGCTGCACTGTTACATTTTGTCAGGCACTGTTAATGAGGAAAAAAATATATAAATAATCAAAAAATAGCAAATATAATATTTCAAAACAAGATTCTGCCAGCATTAGTATAATTTAACCCCCAACACAGTAAAATTTTCACAATTTAACAGGCATGACACTGAACTAAAGCCAATATAACTTTCTTTTAATGCAATAAAAGAATGACTTTATTACCAATATACAAAAACAGATATATTATCTTTGCCGTTGAGTTGGGGTATAGTTATTACTAAAATATGAGGCAATATGACCTATCCCAGTTTGTGCATTATGAAGCGCTGGTTTCTCATGATGAATCATATTAGTAGTTGTTGTTGTCTTTTCTTCATGTTTCTCATTTGTTTTTTTTTAATGATTGTTGGGCTGCAGTGAGTGAGGCCAAGGGCTGCATGTGGCACCCGGTTGGCCAAATGCCCAACCCTTACCTACATTATGATGCTGGTATGTAAGCTTCCATTGACTGTGGTTTATTTTATTTACAGAAACTCTTTTGTCAGGATTATTTGCGCCAAAAAAAACATCTCATCTCATCAAAGATGGTACAGTTGCCTTAAACCATGCTGATGTGCAATTGTTCCCCCTAGCTAGTACCCAATGTCCCGCACTGGAACAAGATGAACTTTTACAACTATGGTGGTGGATCTACCTGATTTTTATTGTTTTAACTTGGTCACTGCCACCTTAAAAGTATTTTAAAAGGGAACCGTCTTAAGGTGCATTCACACCGCAAGCGACCCAGCTACCAAAATCGCGTCTCCCACTGACATAGCGTTGCGTGTCCATAAATACCTCATTTTGGTCGTCGGCCGTTGCTCGGTGACATCACGTCCGTTCCGAGTTTCACCGCGATCATATCATATATCATGTACAAGCGGACATTGTTCCAGCTGTATCCTTTTCATTCACTTATCAAACAAAACACTGCAGCTGATGCCCTGCAGCAGCATTATCTGTGAGTTTACCGCGGTCCGTCTAGGCGGAACTAATGTCCTCACTGACATTAGTTCCACCTAGACAGAACTCATCCGTCCTGTAGTCCGGATGAATAATGTTTGTCTAGGGTACCGTCACACGTACACTCACCGCTGATTGGCTGATGCTGCTGAATAGATCAACTTTTTTTTAACTTTGACATTGCGCGGAGAGTGAAGTGATCGTCTTGTACGCGGCCGTCGCATCGCGGGTGGGTTAGCCCCACCCCATCTCGGCTGTACATTGACTTTGAATGGAGAGTGATCGCTGAGGTACTACAAGTAGCGTCCGGTGTGAACGCACCTTTAGACCATTTCCCACCAGGTGGTCAAACCTCTTGTATCTAAGATGTGCTGATTCAAACTTTATTTGGTTTGCTGAACTTTAAATAAAGTGTCAACTGCATCTGTACCATGACTTCCTATAGTTCAAAAGCAGCTTAACCAGTGAACTCTGATACTTAAAGTAAGAAGCAGAGGGACGAAAACTGACTGTTAAAAGAAATTATGTTAAATCTGCCTCTGTGGCTGAGAACAGAGAACACAAAGTGAAAAAATATTGGTTAAAAAAGTCTTCTCTGACACTTTTGTGGTCTCATTTGTTATACTCTCAGAGCTTAATCACCGCCCACCCCTGAGAAGATGATGGCATCACCACCAGACGATAATCTTTAAGCGGAGATGACAGACAGATCAAAGTAGTTCAGGGGGAAAGTGGTTGTGCAGGATGAGGGGAGACAGACAGATGGCTGCCTGTAATTCAACAATAATTTGTCAGACGAAGGGATTCACCCTGGAGCCGAGCCAAACCTGCGTATTTTACAATCACAGGAGGCCTATCATTAAATCTTTATTAATTCGAATAAAACCTGGCACGAGTGAGGGGTGAGTCAGACCTCCCACGCACTTTGAGACACACAGATATATTCACACCGTCTGATGGTTTGGTGCCAAAAGTTCATCCAAATATGACTCAGTTTGGGTGAATTATACAAGGATTATTTTTATATTTGCGCACTCTTCTCGCAATAGCATGCACATCTTTATTTAAAGCATGTGCTCCACTTTGCTTGGTTCTTACATTTCAATAATACTTTAAGTTTCATTAAAAAAAATTTAAAAAGTAATTTAATAGGTAATAGTGCCAAATAATAATGATCTAAGTATTGATTAAAATAATAAATATTTGGATTTTTTGCACTTACTGACTAGCCTCTGTAAATACTTGAATATTTTTTCAACTATTTGTTGCAATTGTAAAGTTTTTTGAACATCATAATAATACAGAATTCTTTAATTTGAGCCAAACTTTTATTTTTGGAGTTCCCACAAACATTTGTCTTCTTACAATTAAATGTTATTAAGTTTATTTGATTAGCCCATTATCATCTCTTGCCTCACTCAGAGGACTTGAAATGTCAAATGATGATTTACAAAAGAACAGACAATTATTTCAACATAACACAATCAGCTACTGTACTTAAAAACATGCTAACTAATGTGTACCAAATCTCATTGTAAAAACTGCTAATTTAAGCGTGCACAGATAAAGTACAACTTTAACTTGAGGCGACTTAAGCTGTGGACGAATCAATAAACTGTCTGGTTTCAGGATGATTAAACTTCAATCAACACAAAACTAGGTGTCAAAATCCTCTGAAGTAATAAAACCAGAGGGAAAAAAAATCAATAACTCTTAAGCGACAATTATGTGAACACATTGAGCTTAAATTAGCTGTTTGTCAAATGGGCTTTTGAATGGGGTTTTAACCGTGATTCCAACAGAAAAAAGGTACGCACGTAATTGTCCATTATTGGGTGTTTACAGCTAAACAAATATGTTATGAACATATGAAAGTCACCACTTTTTTCTGACAGTTTTAGGAAATCTAATGCTAAACGACTGAAGTACATAAATGCAGCTTTGTCTGTTAGTGTTTAAATATGAAGAGCTCTTTTCCAAAACGCTGTAAGTCCATTTTCATTTTGCAAAAATGACATTATTTACCGAGACCCACCATCGGGTTGGCTGGGGAACTGAACTTTGAAATACAGTTTAAACAGGGATATATAGCTTTCTGGCATTAAATACTGATAGGGCAGGTATACAATTGGCAACAAAAGACTAGCACTGAGTAATATTTTCTTTTTTAATTTTGGCTTTTATAGCATTTTGGAAAATAACTCTTCATATGTATATTTGCACAGTTATATTAACAGCAAACATTAAACCTTGTTAATTTTACTGCTGATTAAACATCTATTTTCATATCCAGCATCACAGGCATGTAGACAAACTTTCAGCGGTGATAAAATCAGGTATACGTGCTTGTTGGCTGCTGAATTGTAAACACTCCTCATTGACTCTTGTCACACGGAGCACACCCAGAGGAAGGTGTCATGTTTTAACCGCAAATTTCACTTAACCCTCCGTGAGTGTGAGCTTCATGACACCTACACTAGTGTCAAAATATTAGAGATGGGCAAAAAATGTATTAATGTCAGATTCAAAAATGTAAAAATCAATCTGTTAGAAGACGTTTGCCACCTAAAAATGTCTGCTCTGGCTGCCGTTGTACACAGCTGTAACCGAGGTGCATGCTGGTACTAGCTAGTTGTGCTTGTAATGTTTGTTAGCGTGCTGTGTCCTGTGTTTAAAGCTCACTGTTTAGGGGGTGCTGGTTTGGCGGAGTGGTTAGCACCCCATCTACTTGCTTCTGCCGGTCCAGGTTCGAATCCCGCCTGTGACCAGTTTGCAGAGTGTCTTTCCCTACTCTCTCTCACCCCCTTTCACAAGCCTATCCACTGTCTCTCTGCTATCATTAAAGGCACAAAAATGCCCAAAAACTAAAATTAAAAAAAAAAAAGCTCACTGTTTAGCTTGTTCGCATGTTGCATCACCTGTTAGCCCATTAGCTTGCTGCTCAGCTCGTCAGCTTTCTGCACTGGCAAACGTTTAAAGCTATACAGCAACTTTTTCTTCTCCTTTCACGTCTTGCCTCACACCAAGCAGATAGATAACATTCTTTTGTCTTAAGCAAGAAAGAGATGGCCAAGGCTCACCCAATGCTAATTAGCTTAGCTGAAACACTGGGAGTCTTATATGCAAATTGCCTGCAGATTTAAGAATAGCTAGCAAAGAATGGCTCACTCACAACTGCGAATCACCACGGAAGTAGGTCAACAAAACAAACCCTTTGTTTATGAGCAATTAAGTTAACATAACGCAGCAAAACAAAAAGTCACAACAAACAAACAGGACCTTTTGGTTGCTGAAGAGTTTGTTGGCAGGCTAACGCTACCCACTGACTCCCAGTGTTTGAGCTAAGCTAACTGGATACAAAAAAGAATGGCGTCTATCTGCTTGTCATCGACTCAGGAGTGAGGCTAGGGGTGAAAATAGTTGCTGTGTTGCTTTAAATCTATCTACTGCTAGTCAGGGAGTGATCAAACATTGCCATACCCTACTAGCACAGCGTTTAGTGAAATCTGTTTGATTAGCTCACCATCATCTCTTGCCTCATTCAGAGGACTTGGAAAGGGTTGAATAGTCAGAAATTTGATTTACAAAAGCAAAACACAATTATTTTAACTAAACAATTTCGCTTTTTTAGAACAGCATTTTAAGATAGCACAATTATTTTAACTAAGCTAACTGGATACAGACCAAAGAACGGTGTCAACAAAACAAACCTCTGTTTATGAGCAAGTTAAGCTAACATAACGCAGCAAAACAAAAAGTCACAACACACATACAGCACCTTTAGGTTGCTAAAGAGTTTGTTGGCAGGCTAACGCTACCCACTGACTCCCAGTGTTTGAGCTAAGCTAACTGGATACAAAAAAGAATGGTGTCTATCTGCTTGTCATCGACTCAGGAGTGAGGCTAGGGGTGAAAATAGTTGCTGTGTTGCTTTAAATCTATCTACAGCTAGTGAGGGAGTGATCAAACATTGCCACATCCCGCTGGCACAGCGTTTAGTGAAATCTGTTTGATTAGCTCACCATCATCTCTTGCCTCATTCAGAGGACTTGAAAAGGGTTGTATTGTCAGAAACTTGATTTACAAAAGCAAAACACAATTATTTTAACTAAGCAATTTCGCTTTTTTAGCATAGCATTTAAGATAGCACAGTTATTTTAACTAAGCTAACTGGATACAGACCAAAGAATGGTGTCAACAAAACAAACCCTCAGTTTTTGAGCAAGTTAAGTTAACATAACGCAGAAAAAAAAATATGAGTCCCAACAAACAAACAGGACCTTTTGGTTGCTGAAGAGTTTGTTGGCAGGCTAACGCTACCCATTGACTCCCAGAGTTTGAGCTAAGCTAACTGGATACAAAAAAGAATGGTGTCTATCTGCTTGTCATCGACTCAGAAGTGAGGCTAGGGGTGAAAAAAAAGTTGCTGTATTGCTTCACATCTATTTACAGTTGGTCAGGGAGTGATCAAACATTGCCATACCTTGCTAGTACAGCTTTAATTTCACTTTAAATAAGACGGCCTGTGATGAGCAAAGCAAATTGACTGGAAACCTAAATTGGTTGATGTCTGAACTTTGGTCTTCATCTACTAAACGATGTGTGAGTGAGGCATTAGCGATGGAGAACACTTAGTCAGGCTTAGGCCCTGTTTACACAGAGACACTATCACCTAGAATGCAAAGGTTTTTCCGTTGCACATTTAAATTTTACCCACATTCAGTTTCCAAAAGTTTGTGGATTTAAGCACTTCAGGTACTGTTCCCAAGCAAACTGGAGACCAAACCGCAGTGAAAACTCTTTAAATTTGGCTGTATTAGGCCTCGTGTAAACGGCCCCTTCGTGGGAATCCCTCTGCGTCAGGGCCTTCTCTGCAGCTTCAGCACTGTGTAACTTTATATTAACATGAATCCATCCAGTATCCGTGTCTGTCTGTCTGTCTGTAAATGGCTGAGTGCCCACGCCGACTTTTGCAAGTCAATACTCTCGGCCTGTACGAGTGTGTCTGCATGCCTGTGTAACAGAGACCCGGTTGGGCCTGAGTGGTTCTGATCCATCCATGGACGCCGTTCGCATCCAGGGCTTCTCCATTCAGCTCTGAGTGTGTGTGTGTGAGTGTGTGTGTCCTGGCGGGAGGCTGGCAGCCGGTGAAGCCACGGCTGGCACCAGTCCACCCCCCACTCCCCTCTCTCTCCCCCCTCCCCTCGCTGTCTGAGAGCACAATGGGCGATCCGGTAAAACAATACAGGCCCAGGAACAAGGCCCTCCATAGAGTGAGCGACACACTATCCCTGAAAGAGGAACACTCCAAAACGCCAGGCGGCTGAAACAGAAATAGAAAGCTAATTTCTGCCCCTCCACCACTTTACTCTCTACCTGTTACTCCTTTCAGAGCCAGCAGGATTATTTTACTACAAATGAAAAACTACCACAAGGTTTTTTTTCCCTCACACTGTTGTTACGCCTCCACCAGGGGCAGTTTGAGTGATTTTGAGGCCCAAGGAAGAGTGCAAAACAAGGCCCCTCCACATATCCAGACTAATTTATTTAGTTATAATTTCTTTTATTGAAAAAATATATATATTTAAGACTTTTAATTTTGCATACATTCCTCAATATCCACCTATCCCGCGCAACAAAATAATTCTGTGAATATTTATTCAATGAATACTCAATCATCCTGATGGTATATTATATATTTGTTTGTTTTCTATTTTACATCTTATATTCATAATATTTATCACTTTGTACTATTTCATAATGTATGTATTGAATTTGAATTTTATCTTGTATATTTTTGTATAATTATATGATTGTACTGATTGTACTGTACTCATTTGCAACAACTTATTTATTGGTAAAATTGTATTCCTTCTTTATTTAGCAACATTTCAAGTTAAGGGTTATCCTGGGCATGGATGGATGATGTGTTTTCTTTAATTTTGTTGTTTGTTTTTTCATATGAAAACCTCACACGAAGCAAAATTCAGATATTCAGCTGTTGACTCAGTTCTCTGAGTAATCATGGATACATTTTTATTAGTCAAATGTATTTATTTTCAACTAAATTATGGTTTTTAGAGGATCTGGAAATGTGTGGAAAGATTTTTGCACAATCAAAAGTTTGCTCTTATTGTTAGATTTGTCAAGAGATGTGCAGCTTTAGATTTTTTCTAGCTTTCAGACAATTCATCTTCAGCACCAGTGGATACATATTGGTATTACAAACACTTAACAGAGAGGTGAATAAGTAAAAAAAACAGAAAAGATTGGCTTTTAGAGTTTTAAATACAGTGGTGACAAAGAGTCAACCATACGGTTACAATGCCAGTCAAAGGGTTAAGTATTAAGACAATAAAGGATATTCTATTCTATCTATATTGAAGTACAGGAACACTCGCTGGGCTAATTTGTGTTAAAAAGATCTAATTTATGCACTGAAGAAAAATTCAGTTTTCACAATTTATACAAACAGTATTTGAACCAGAAAAATAATCTGAATTTATCTAAAAATGAGCATTACACTCATGCTTAAAGCCTTGGCAAACTGATGCTAAGCGTTAGCTGCTCACTAATTAGCTTAGGTCTAAGTATCTGACAATAAAAAGGAACCATTTTGTAGAAAATCTTATTATTACTTCCACCAAGGAGGTTCTGCTTTTTCTGGTGTTTGTCAGTTGGTTTGTTTGTTGGTTTGTTTGTGAGTAAGTTAAATAAAAAAGTTCTCAAGGTTTTTTTTGTTGTTGTTTTTTTTTGTGGTTTAACCGTGCAGACATAACAGACAGGCTCTCTGTCCCTATGTTTTTACTGGCATTTGTTTGTTAGCAAGACAACGCAAAAACTACAGATTATGCTGAAATCTTTAGGAGATGTTGGTAATGGCCCAACTTAAAGAGGCTATGAGGAGTTTCTAAGTTATTAAAAAAAAGTCTCACTTTTAGATATATGCCTGATCGAAATACACACTTTAAGATGAGTTTTATAGCATCAAAATAGGTTATCTATAAATGCTATTCCTTAGCCAAGTGGTCAGGTCGGACAGCCGGATACAAAACTACGAAAATTAGTTTTCCAAAAATTGCTTGTTGTCACACATCAAAAACTACCGCTACGTAACTAGAGCGATTCATTACCTCGTCGCTTTGCATCCTGTAAGTTATTGAAAAAAGAAGTTGTAAAGCAATGCAGAGTTCTGAGGAAGGTCCAAGCTGCATTTATTAGCATCACAACAAACACACGCTTGGCTTGGGTCACGCCTTTTGGTGCGTTCCAGTTGTAGTCAGAAGTAGAAATTTCTGAGTTCCGAGTAGGAAACTGCAACTGGAACGCCCCCCAAAGTCGTAATTTCCTACTGGGAACTCGGTGAAACTTCACCAACCCCGAGTTGACAATCGAAGATGGATGCCCCCAGTGTGAACAGTTATTTAAATCCTGTAATAATCAATTTATTTGCACTTCTGACTGGGGTGTGTCGCTCTGGATCAGCTCTATACATAGTATTGTTAGACTTATATTTACAAAAATGCTGCCATAGTGATAATCACATTCTCCATGTGACATTTGTGAACAACAACGCAGGGCATGCTAACAACAGCTAACAATAGCCTGGTAGATCGGCTTGTTTTTTTCAGTGCTCATGAGTAGCAGAGTCTGTATGTCTTCGGAAACAAATTCTCCTCATAGCACCTTTAAACATGATTAGATTTTGGTGGTGATCCAGATAACTGCAATTTGCGAATGATAGGTTAGGCTCAATGACTGTCTAACAAGTAATAATTACATGATTCTAAGTGCTAGGTGTGGATTTCAGGGTCATAAATTGTATTATGATGGTAACTTTATCATAGAACTGTTGCTTATAGATGTAACAGCAACATGTGAGCTACCTTGGCCGAGGTTTGTGCTCTCTAAGTGCTTTCTAGTTGGAGGTGGTCTTCAAATTGCTGTAATCTTGGTAAGTTTTGCTCAGAATCTGAAGTAAATACCTGTTAAACAGTGAGTAACAGGTACAAACAAACTCCCACAATAACCCACATGCTTTAAAGCTGTGTACAGTAAACACAAAGACCCCTAAAGCTCACACACACACACACAAAGAGCTCCTTACAGACACACAAACCCCACTCTGACCCGGCCCCGCGGGTCTGACAGGTAAAGAAGAAGAGCTGAGCAACCTGTCGATGCAGGTCGAGAAACATTCCACGTGTCCCCGCACACACTCCTGAGGAAAGAGGGAGTGTGTGCAGAACACACGCTCACACGTCACAGAGAGCGAATCTGTGCTGTTAATCTCTTGTTTATTTATCAAGTACATCTCCTCTCGCTAACTCCAGTTATAAACCCAACATCCCGTTTTCTTCTTCTTCTGCTATCTCTGCTACTTTACGCCGCTGTCACCCAGCAGAAATCATGAATCTCAGTCCTCCAGAGCGAGAGCAGCCTTCAGACATGTAGTCCTAATCACAAATCTAACGTTTCCCTTGTTTGCAGATGGAATCTTTCCCATATTTATCAAACAACTCCCCCCCCATCACCGCCGCCACCACCTCGGGGCTACCGGGGCGTATCAGAAATGACTGGCACATCGGCACATCTATCACACCTATCGCCGTCCCCATCACCCCCCGCCACACAGACAGACACACACCTCAGTTACATTACCACTTATGACACATTACACAGCTGATAAGATCCCGAGCGCCGATAACGTCACCTTGCCCCAGAAAAGGTCGACGAAATGTGTTGGGAAAAACTATCAAAGCACGCGCCCGGAGTTTTTAAAACATGCCAACATGTCAGAGAAGACTTGTTGGAGGGAAGAGGACTAATGGTTTTTCAACAACTGTACAAGGGGCTGATAAGATGATAAAAGTGTGGAGGAGGGGCGGCCTTTATTTTCATCACCGAGCCGCAAAACAAAGAGAGGGTTCACACTTTTAGATAATTTGAAAACGATTCAAATGGATAATCCAAACATGTAGGTAAAGCAAGAATCAATGAGAAGTTTTATTAAAAAATCAATTACTGGATTTTTAACTTTAGCTTTATTATCATCTCACCGGAAATTTGTTTTGCAAGAGGCATCAGCACACCAGTACATGATCAAACATAAAACAGACAGGCATGGAAAAATCACTAAAAACCTGAGCACTAGTGAAAAAGAAAGACACTGAAACCACAAATGCCTAAGGCTAAAGAATCTGACAAATGCATTCAGTCTGCTTAATGATTTTAGAAAAAGATGTAATTGCTATTTTTCTGGCAGATACTGTAATTTCAATTCACATTCTTCTTCAAATCAAGCTTCAATGCAGTATTCACTACAGTATAGACAACAGTAAGAGAATTAATGATCTGAAACACATAACACATTTTTCATCATCTAATATTGATGATAAATAATCTGTTTTTATTATTTAAGAGATACTCTAACTTCTACTCCTAAACAGAGGCTTTGTGTTGCTGACCAGCAGACAATTGGACTCGAGTCATAAGGACTCGGACTCCAGCTGACTTGAGCCACCAATGAGACGACTTGCAACTCGACTTGGACTCGGGAGGTAAAAACTCGAGACTAGACTCGGACTCGGGAGAAAATGTCTCCAGACTCGACCTGACTTGAGACAACATGATTCGGAAAACTGCACGCACTCAGGCTTTATACGAAGAGCCAGACAGGAGATATATGCCGCTCTTTCCTTTTAGGTTCACTTTATTGATGCTACATTCACAGTACACTTGTCCGTCCCTTATTATTGTCCTACACGACACAGTACTACAGACATACGTTCCTACCCTACACCCGCTTCTGCTACAGTGATGATCAGTGGGCAGGGTGCGCGGGATGCGGGTTTCAAATTGGCAGCCGCTATGTCTTCTGTACCCAACCCAGATAGCAAAATTCTTCTGGCCCATATCTGGGCCACAATTCACATGCCACATCGCCTTATCTGGCCCGTATTCAGGTTGAAATGATGGCACTTGGGCGGTCCACTCTTGTTTGCAAGAAGTGGGCCACAATCGAGCCATCACAATGCCAGATATAAACCAGAAGCACCCAGCAAACAGGACATGGGCCACTTTAGGCTCACATCCGTATGACCTGGTGTAAAGTTTGCCATATTTCAGCCAAAGGTGGGCCGTATTTGTTTTGTGATATTTGGGCCAAATGTAGCATGTAGCACATGGGCTGGCTTAGGTTTATATCTGTTTCATACGGGCCAGAAGAACGCCTAAAGTGACAGACTGTTGCCGGAAGTGGCCCACATCCGTATGCTATCTGGGAAAGTTGTTTTCTTTGCATATAAAAATTCCAATCAGATGGAAAATGAAGACATGCCAAGTGCACGACCTGCAACGCTTCACTAAGCGGAAAAGAGGGCACAACATCAAACTACATCCGCCACCATCTGCAAACGTTAGCCAGGTAGCTGACATTCCTGCCATAGGTCAATATGGCAGTACGTTAGCCTGACCCGTGGTCAACATGAAGCAAGCAAAGCTAACATTAGTAAAGAGGGTGTATGTGTGTTGTATGTGTGGGAAGATAAGGTTTCTCTCTTCAAAATAAAAATCTGAGTGCTTTTTGAGTGGACTGGGGAACAATGGTGCGGGACTCGATCCATCATAACCTGTGACTCGCCTTGACTTGACTTTACAAAACCTGTGACTCGACTCGCCTCGACTTGCCCACAACAGAAAAAACTTGAGACTCACTTGAAACTCGGATCAAATGACTCGAGACTTGTTTGGGACTCGCATTGGAGGGACTTGGGCAATTGTCTGCTGACCGGTACTTCTGTCAATGCAAATGGCCTGCAAAATTGTAAAATAGTATGTCTAAAATAGAAATAACAGAACCTGGATCAGCCAGGAGAACCTCTTTCGGTCCTAGTCGATGTTAATCAGTTCAAAAGAGAGTCAATAAATAATCCAGAAATAGTCAAGGATACAGTATAAAAATCAATCATCTATAATTATCATGTTTACATTAGAACTTTAACTCCCCTTTAGATCAAAATAAAACTGAAATCCTCTTTAAAAGGTTAAAAATGACCATGATAATTCCAAATGAAAATGATTATTTGAATAAAACTTAATTCTGGACTTGACTTTCAGTACACTAAGCTAAATGGGGAAACTACATCAGCCTTGTTACAAGATAGTGACTCTCACTTTGGCCCAGACAGATAGGTTACACAAAACAGCCACTACTGCTTTTCTTTGAACCAAATGTGCAATTCTATTAGAGTTTAGCAGGACACATATGTTCTTATCTTTATGTGTCAGATTGGCAGCCCCCTGCAGTTATTTTTCTGGTGGATTGAAAGCTTGTATGTAGAAGACAACTCAGCCTCTTAGTACAGGTTTTATTTATGTTTAATTTAGATGTTTTTTAATTTATTTATTAAAAAAAAAATCTCTTATGTTGTATTTTTTTGTCTTTCTCTCTTCCTATTTTGTTTCTCTGACAACCAGCCTGATATTTACAATTTTGGGTATGCCATTTCCTTTAACCTTGGTTATTTACCATCTATTTTGGTGTTATTGTTAGATATTGAAACCAATAAAAAGTTTGGTCACAAAAAACTTAATTCTGAATTAAAGTTGCTAGGAGGAGAATCTATTTCCGGTGACATAAAGACTCGGCAACTTATGAGCACGAGCGGCGACTGTCGTAAAGACGTGACCCAAGCTAAAGCGTGCGTTTGTTGTGATGCTAATGAATGCAACTCGGACCTTCCTCAGAACTCTGCATTGCTTTACAACTTCTTTTTTCAACAACTTGCAGGATGGAAAGCGACCAGGTAATGAATCTCTTTCTAGTTACGTAGCGGTAGTTTTTGACGTGTGGCAACAAGCAATTTTTGGAAACTTAGTATCGTAGTATATCGCTACTTACAGCCCGGTGCTCTAAGACGTGTCTGAATAATATAAATTTGCTCTAGTTTTAATTGTCCTGTTCCCGAAGTTGAGTATCCAGGCGAGTCCAGCCCTGTCCGACCCGACTGCGAAGCTAAGGAATAGCATTTATAGATAACCTATTTTGATGCTATAAAACTCCTCTTAAAGTGTGTATTTCGATCAGGCATGTATCTAAAGGTGAGACTTTTTTGTAATTACTTAGAAACTCCTCATAGCATCTTTAAGTGGCTGGTTTATTCAGATTTTAAACCAGAATTAAATAAAACGCTATCATGTATATGTTCATTCTGCTTTAATTAATTCTGGTCGTTCTTCACATGTTCATTCCCTTGTCCTGTCACGATGAGGCACAGGACGCTGACGGGAACAGGATGTCCACCAAAGCAAGCGGCGGACTCGAGCGGTGACATCTTATTTAATAAGATTTGGAGGTAATTAAAGAGTGGATGAACGTAAGCATTAAAATGGGGACCTTTTCAAAGCTGTAGCTTCCAAGTTGGACAAGGTTTCCCTGACAGAGACGCTGAACTGGAGTTTTTCTTCTGGTAGACATAAATACGTCACTACGCAACATCCTCCCCCCGTCCAATCAGGACCATTCCCAATCCCCAGGCCTTGAATAAAGGCAAATAAACATGTTTTCCATGTAAACCTCAGTTCGGAATAATTATTTACATGTAAACACAAAGGAGAACACTTTAATTCTTCCTTATTTAGTTCTGGATTGTTAATTACGAATTAAATAACATCATGTAACCATGGTCAATGTGCACAAAACACACAAAAGAAAACTGGTCAGGCCAATGAACTAAAGTTGTATATGGCAACTGGAATAAAAGTTCTGGCACACAGGGTGATCAGGGCGGTTCAGAATTGTTGAACCCGACTTATGATACGTCTGCTGTGATATTATTAAGCTCAGATTGCTGCTGTCCGATCCCCTTGCTCGCTATTTTGACCAGATTCACAAGTCTGCTTTTACTAGACAAAGTCAACGAAACCAGACAACTGTGCAGTATGTGAGATAGCCTTCTATAAAACATTGATAAACAGAGGCTTTCGAACATTACTTACCTTCAATGTATTCATTTTCTTAGGAAGTAGAGTCTCTTCTGGACCTTATTACTGCATCAGTATTGGGTTCATATCAAAGTATGCCAAAGTAAATTCACGATCACTGTATCATCTGCAAATTTCACATAATGCCCGTTACTGCGCATGCTCCTGCAGTCGGCGGTGTACAAGGTAAAAACCACAGGAGAAAGCACAGCCCTGCAGAGGAGTGCAGGTTGGGGGATAGCTGTACTCGTCCACAGACTCACTGCACATTTGTCCAACAGTTCTGCTTCTGCAAATCCTCCAAATGGCTGCTTCCTTAGTTCTCTAATGCTTCAGAATTTACCGCTCAAGGTGCTGCTTCAACATCCTTTTTTGATGCTTTTTTCCAGTTTGGTGTATTTTTGCACATGAGGTCAGATGGTGTCATGATAAGGGGATTGGAGGCTGCCTTAGGGTTGCACTTTGGTTATGATGGGTCAAAAAGATACAATTCCTGTGTGAAACCATGGGCCTCTGTGACTTCTCTTTAAGTTACATCATGTAGACACATAATTATCAGAGCTTAAGGCTGCAATCGTTGATCTTGCCAAGATACACTACTAAAAAACCCATTACCAATGAAGCTGGGACGCTGTGAAAATGTAAAAATAAACAGAACACAAAGATTTTCAGATCCTTTTCAACCAATATTCAGTCAAATATACTACATACACTCAATGTTCAAACTGATAAACTTTGCTGTTTTTTAAGCAAGTATCCACTCAGTTTAAATTTGATGCCTGCAACAAGTTCCAAAAAAGCTGGGACAGGGGCTTGTTTAACACTTAACATGCATTTGGAAACAGGACTTAATGTCGAGGCTTTATAGGTGGAATTCTTTCCGATTCTTACTTTATTTACAACTTCAGTTGCTGAACAGTCGGGTCTGGACTGCAGGCTCTTTTACTAAGAAGCCACGCTGCTGTAACATGTGCAGGATGTTGTAAAATAAGCAGGGAATGTTGCTTGTAACCTGTATGTATTTTCAGCATTAGCAGAGCCTGCACAGATGTGCAAGTTACCCATGCCATGGGGACTAACACACATCCCCCATACCATCACAGATGCTGTTTTTTGACCTTTGCTCTGATAGCAGTCTGGATGATCCTTTTCCACGTCCATGATGTCCAAAACAGTCTGAAATGTGGACTTAGACCAGAGCAGACTTTTCCACTTTGCCCCAGTCCATCTCAGGCGCCATACCTTGACCTTGTAGATTTAGAGATCAACTGTGTCAACTGATCATAGTTTTTTGAAGTGTTCCTGAACCCACGTGGTGATGTCCTTTACAGAATGATGATGGACTTAATGCAGTACTGCCTGGTCACGTGCATTCAGTGCTGGTTTTCGACCTTGCTGCTTGACTGCAGAGATTTCTGCAGATTCTCTGAATTTTGATGATAATATGGACTGTAGACTAAGAAGACTAAAAAGTGGTGGAGCCTCCTTCTTACACTGCTTTCACAGTAAAATTAGCAGGTCAATGCAAGTTAAAGCGGGTTAACCCGCTAACAATCAGTAAGTGACTCTTTTCCCACTGCCAGCAGATCCAGGTCTAACTGGCAGCAGACGAGCTGCATGGCTGTTTTTTTTTCTCTGGCATACCAAGCTGATGTCATCACATTGATGACATCATCACCGTGACGAAACATGTCCTTGTAAACAATGGAATGGAGCATTTTGTGCCTTTATTGATAAGAGAGAGACAGTGGATATGCTTGTGAGATGGGGTGAGAGAGTAGAAGAAGATACTCTGTAAACTGGTCACATGCTGGATTCAAACCTGGGCCGGCAGAAGTATGTACATAGGACCTGCCTGGTTTCTGACTACTCTGCTAAACCAGCACCCCTGTACTTTGTACTTTTGTCCTTCTTTAAAAATGTACAAACTCAGTGCTGATGATTCAAAGGTGGATGGAATTTGTTACTGAGATGGCAAAGAGTCACGTGAGTTACAGACGGAGGAGACAGACGCGATATTATGCCATGAGCATGTTATGCTGACGTCATTCGTAAATTAGTGGGTCAACCCAGGTGTAATGTTCTCACTGAGGCGAGCAGATAAAAATCCATGTTGCTCGCAGGGTCAGTTGACCCGGGTTGAAATGTAGTTGAAACCCTTTCAAACTGGAGAGGAGCCGACTGTTTCCGTGTTTAAACATGTTTTTTGACCAGTCTGAATGGGGTAATAGATTCTTTACTCCTTATTTGGTCTGTTGTGTAGCTATAGGTCTGCAGGACAAGTGTTTCTATGATGTTGATCATATTCATGTCCTTTTTAATCAGTTTATCAATTGAAAAAATGACTTTTACATCAATTTCAGGCAAAAGATAATTGATTTCTGATAATACTAACAGTATGCAGGTAAAGATCCCAGTGATTCACAGCCAGTCGTGTCTATGGGGGGGCCTTTTTGACTTTTGTGAGTGTCCAGGATCTCATGATTGCAGCCAAGCTTTAAGAGGACAAACACAACACTTCAACATTTCACTGCTTCAGTCTTCAGTTCACCATGATTTTACAGACGTCTGTGAACTTATAGGTGACTAAAGCTGAATGTTTTCTCTCCTGCTGTCACTTCTCTGCATTCCCTCGTCGAAAACGAGGCCCCATTAAATGAAGTCGCCGTCTTCCACCCGCCTGCCCTCCTGTCAGCGAGGCTGCAGAGCCGAGCCAGCGCTGTAACGCAGCCGCTCAGCTAATTGGAATATCTCTGTCTCACTTCTCCAATCACTCCTGACATGTTCCCGTGAGGGCAGAAGTGTTGAGGTGATGAGATGAAGAGGCCCCTGGGGGACGGGGAGCTGCTCTAATTCTTTACCTTCCCCCCCTCCCCTCCTTCACTCCTCTGCCCAGCGGCAGCAGAGGGGGAGAAGATCGAGAGGAAAGAGCAACTCGAAAAAGAAAGTCAGCAGTGTCTGCGATCGAGGGAACAACCAAGACAAAAGTTCAACTGTTCTGGGACGAGCCTCAGTCGGCCTCCATGTTTTCATGTTAAATCTTGTCTCCTGTGTTGCTCCACTCGAGGAATGTGAGGTGAAAGGAAGACGATTACAGCTCAGCAGGAGTGAGAAATAAGGCAATCAACAATCCAATGATCAATAATCAACATGATGTGCCAATTTTTCATTTTATTTTTTAAGAAAAAGGTGAAAAAGCTGACTCAACCTATGATTTTACTCTCAAAACAGCATTTTTTGGAAACTTTTCTGATTTTTATTTTATCTCAAAACTTTTTTTTGTTTTCACTCCAGTAGATCCACCACCTCTCACAAAGTTTCTTTCTTGAACAGTGTAGACAGCGCTCTCAGTAAAACAAACTCAAGCAATTGCTAGAATATACCTTTTGCACTTTTGGATCTTAATGAGGTTTTAAGTAGAGCTACAATATGTTAAGGCAAGAAGGGGGAGTGTGACAAAAGCACTTTGAAAAAGTAATTTATTGAAAACAACAGGTAAACTGAAATAGGCTGTTTATCATCTGATCAAAAGTTTAAGACCGCAGGCTATTAAAGCCAAAATCTGCTCCAAATGTTCATTTTCTGTCAGGCATTCACACGGTCATGCCCTCCTGATGGCTAAAGCTAAGGAGTTTTCTCTTCTTGAACATGGTCGGATCGTCGAGCTGCATAAGCAAGGCCTCTCGCAGCGTGTCATTGCTGCTGAGGTTGGACGCATTAAGACAGTCATTCTAAATTTTTTGAAAGATCCTGAGCATTATGGAACAAAAAAGTCAAGTGGTAGACCCAAAAAAATTACACCTGTGCTGAGCCAGAGGATCTGATTGGCTGTCTGTCAAGACACAGGGTGGTCCTCGACCCAAATTAAGGCCCTTACTGGTGCCGACTGCAGCGCAATAACCATCAGACGGCATCTGTGGGAAAAGGGTTTCAAAAACAAAAAACAATTCAAAGACCTCGTCTCCTTCAACGCCACAAAACTGCCCATTTAGACTTTGCCAGGGAGCATCAAACATGGGACACTGAAAGGTGGAAAAAAGTTTTATTCTCTGATGAGAAAAAATGTAACCTTGACGGTCCAGATGGCTTCAACGTTACTGGCATGACAAGGAGATCCCACCTGAGATGTTTTCCACCCGGCACAGTGGAGGGGGGTCCATCATGATCTGGGGTGCTTTTTCATTCAGTGGAACACTGGAGCTTCAGGTGGTGCAGGGTCGTCAGACGGCGGTTGGTTACGTGCAGATGTTACAGCGGGCATCCCTCATGACTGAGGGCAGCTGGGTTTTTCAACAGGACAACGCTGCAGTTCACAATGCTCGCTTGACCAAGGACTTCTTCAGGGAGAATAACATCACTTTTTTGGACCATCCCGCATGTTCCCCTGATTTAAATCCCATAGAGAACATTTGGGGATGGATGGCAAGGGAAGTTTATAAAAATGGCCATCAGTTCCAGACAGTTGATGCCCTTCATGAAGCCATCTTCACCACTTGGAGCAATGTTCCCAAAAGCTTCCTGGAAACACTCGCATCAAGCATGCCTAAATGAATTTTTGAAGTGATTAACAAGAACAGTGGAGCTACTCATTACTGAGTCCTACTGAGAAAAAGTTTTGTTCTGGTTTGGAGAGTTTTTTGTCATTTTTTGAGCGATGGTCTTAAACTTTTGATCAACTGATAAACAGCCTATTTCAGTTTACTTGTTGTTTTCAATAAATTACTTTTTCAAAGTGCTTTTTGTCACACTCCCCCTTCTTGCTTTCGCATATTGTAGCTCTACTTAAAACCTAATTAGGTTCCAAATGTGCAAAAGATCAATTGTAGCAATTTTTCAACTGGTTTCAAGATTATGATCAGGAGTGTATAACAGGTTCAGTTCGAAAACAGTGTAGGAGGAAGTATCAAACTTATCCAGTCCCACCCCTTTTTCAGTTTTAAAATGTCTAACCTAAATTCACTCTGAAGCCTCTTCAGGTCATAGCCAACAATATATTTAGCCACAAAAGCAACAGCAAGCAGACAATTAATGGCAATAACAACAAATTTCAAAACAAAGACCATATCTATATCAAGACTATATAATTGACCTATTCTATACAATATAAATACCTCTCTACTGATCTGATTTACTCGTATTCATATATACTCAGAATAAAGACAGATATCTTTTTTGAGAATTGTGATTTTAAAATCCAGCTTTATTCTGTCTCAGATTTCAGACTTTTTTCTCGTTAAACAAAGCTCAATCTGTAAATAAATTCCTTTGCAGCGTCCCAGTCCTCCCCTGTTTGATAATACATTTGAGGTCACTGCAAAGGAATTTATGTTCAGACTGATGACGGATCAGTCATCAGATGAGACACAAAAGTGTTTTTGTCAAACAGTAAGCTACAGCTTTTACCACTCCTGTCTCTTTTCTGCTTTTTGATAATTACATTTTAATTTCACTTTTATCAACTTTACTGATTTTCTTCTGATGAGAGGAGAGTGTCTTATGTCTTTGTTTTTCAAGGCATGCAGAAAGTGGAAAGAACTTATAAGGGTATTGTTGTGCCAAAAGACTAATAACATCAATTCCTTGAGGGTGTTGTTATCGATTCTCAAATGGAATTGGTGTTGATTCCTATTTCTGGTCAGATGAGCCTAAAATTCTGAGTGAGCATTCTTACATTTTTACATGTATTGATGTATCTTAATAATTCAACATATTTCCCTTCTCTTTTCTGAATTTAAGTTCAATTTCATCATCTACCTCTCTTAAAGTTATACAGAAAACCTGGCTGTACAATGCCTCACAGTCACTCTCTCACACTTTGCCCTCACATGCCAAAAACCTGTCCTCATGCACTTCATTTCACCTCTCAGCGTGAATTATAGTGAGCGTGACTCACCTTTTTTCACGTACTTGGCACACGTGTGTGCTCAGATAGATGCTCAGTGGGCTCGTATGTTTGTATGTTTGCGTGCTCTGGAGTGTGTTACTGTTCGAGAACTTCACGGTTTTGAAATGGAAATGTTAATGTTGCGAGTAGCCCCGCAGCGAAAAGGGAGAGAAATCAACCAATGGCTTCTCTCTGCTAATGAACAGGTACATTCCTTCATGCGGTTGAGTCTCACCCACTCACACCTGGATGGAGTTTACCTGAGTGGCTTTTTGTTGCACTCCAAACAGGAGC
The DNA here is from genome assembly GCA_036419115.1 of Scarus forsteni. Taxonomy (NCBI): domain Eukaryota; kingdom Metazoa; phylum Chordata; class Actinopteri; order Labriformes; family Labridae; genus Scarus; species Scarus forsteni. The sequence goes on along the minus strand of JAZDUH010000341.1, from coordinate 18,473,297 downwards.
ACTTGTAGAAATCTGGAGGCTCTATCTCATATTCAAACAATCTTTATTTGTATAGCGCCAGTTAAAAACAAGTACAGCCCAGAGATAAACTCTTCATTTTATACATACAAATACATATATATATGTATTTCTCACATGCATATGAAGCAGATAATTAGGTTGCAGTTTGTAAATTGTCTTCTCTCCTACTTGGGGAGACTCAGTGTGCAGGTGTTTACATTCACACTCTGATCAGAGCTGTTTGAGGCATGATCAGAGGTAGGTAATATCCAGCAACGCTCTGCCGATAAACGTTCCTAAGATATGTTATTCAAGAGTTAAAGACCTATGAACTGCTGTGTTAAGTTTCATATAACGTTCGATTCATTCTGCATCAGTTTTGTAACTTCATGACGTCTCTAAATGAAGTTTTAACAGGTTTTGTTTCAAAAGAGAGAGCTAATGCTAATGCTGTGCAGTAGCATTTATGCTAGGTCTCCTGTTCTAACGCACGTGTGTGTTTTTATCAGGGACCTGTGTGCTGCAGACAAGAAACACTGCACTGAGTCATGGATTTTTGTATTTTTGGTCTATGAATACAGGTATGGAGATATTTCTTATGTGTTTAAATATGAATTAAGATGTTAAGATTAGTTAAATGCTGACGGAGATGCTGTTTTTATTGAGATGTTTAAATGAGCCTCAGTGCATAAAATTCACGTGTTTAAATGTTATTACAATTTTTCAGGGAAAATTACAAAAAGGGGTTTTGGCTTCAAAATATGGATAATGTGGTGGCTTTATTGATATTATAACTAAAATGTGTACATATATATTTACTGTAATGTTTTTTGTCATATCAGGGAGCTGTTTGGGGCATGATCGGAGAAGGCCAAGTAAACAACCAGAACCCACGTCCCGTCTCCTGAATGGTCTATATTATCCCAGAACACAACGCAGAGGACACACGCCGGATGGGTTACACATACATCCAGAGATGTATCCATCCAGGCAGAGACAAAGGGACTGAAAATAGGAAAATATGATTGTGACAAGCCCATGGACGCCCAGATCATAAATCTGTCCTTACCATATTTATCTTTGTTGAATATAAATGAATTACAGAAAAACGCTTTGAGTTGCGGCATCTCATTTTGAAGAAGGACCTCATGTCTATATGGTTGTCTACAGTTACTATGGATGTAAAATCCATACACTCTGATATGCAAGGACCCCGGTCATCAATATAATTTAAAATGTTAAATATCTCTTTCACTGCCACTGCTACGTTTTAAATACTACCTTGATATTTATATTTACTTATCCCATGCAATACAATCAAATGAGACATATATTCATCTGTATATGTACCAATACTAACCACCATTTGCTCAGTACTCAAGTACTCAGCATATATTCAGCTGTTCTGTGCAATACATTGACATACAAAATAGAAATATTGAGAATTAGAAACATGACTATTTTCATTCTTAATATTTATCCTCTACCTCATGTTGTACATAGAGCTTCAGTTGCGCTGTCTGGCAGGATTGTATTTCATCTTGATTATATCGTACATTCAAAGTTTTCTTACAATCTTTTTTACTTATACTATTTTTGTATAATAAGGAGCAGCTCTCCAATCTTGTTGTACATTCAATAAAGGCCATTCTGATTCTGATAATCAATACAATCGTGGACAGAGAGATCAATCTAATATTAAATTTAATATCAGTAATAATTGTAAACTGGAGAAGAATGATGTGGATTAATATCACAGCATCTCGCTGAAGTGAGGGAAACTACCATGTACTAAATTTATTGATCTCGCTAACATTAACATCAGGGATTGTTATGACAATGATATGGGGTCAAAGGAAATGCCACATAATTGTAATTGTACTTATTAAAGCTTTGGAGGCCGTCAAACCTGCAAGACAAGCAAATTCTGACCTTATTGCCAAATATTGAAAATATTTTTAAGGCCCCTTAAGGCAGGGGCGTTGATATGAAGGGAGACCCTGCGACCTTGTCTTAGCTCAGACCCCACAAAGTCTCTATTGTCCACTAAGGTGACTGTACGGCCTTTTGACTTTAATCATAATTTCAAGTTTTATCACAACATTTTATTACAAATTTATTGTTGACAATTTAATTTTAATCTTGTCAATTTGGCTTTAATCTCTAAATTCAATTTCAATTTAAATGTTGACCTGCTGAAAATTATTTTCTCAATCCAAAATGACCCGAATGCTCTTCCTTAGAAATTCCAGTGTTGTTGTCCAGAGATGAAAACTAGAAAGACATTTTTCATTAACAACCTTCAGTTTAGGAAGCAGGATTAAGAAAATATACTACATTAGGTTTTGGATATCATAAATTGCTCTTACAAAATTCAAACACTGCTTTTAACCATATCAAGTAACAAAATAAGGTCAGAGTTTCGCTGCAAGTCAGTAAAAAGACTTTAAAGTTTGTCTGTGGACTTGAGCTGTTAGAGCTTTAATTTAGGACATGAAGCATCATCAGGTATGTAAATTTAGTGTTGGCTATTCTGAAGTTAAGTCTGTCAAGGCAAGCCCTCATAAACCTGTCATCCTTATAGTCCTCTGTTTCTTCAGATTTAACGACAGTTTCACTGTTTTTCACACGGACAGGCAGCCATTCTTATGTAACCTGACTCAGGCCCACACACCTGCACACACAGGACCCTCCCCTTTACACCTGTCTCCATGGTGGCAGAAGGCAGCTAATGATATGAGACGGCAGTGGCGATCGAGTTTTAACTACCGGCTGGTGGTCAGGGCAGTATGAACTTTTCGGTGACCCCCCGCGGCCCCTCCGCAGCAGTTCACAGCTCCTAAGCGAGGGCCCCGGCCTCACCTTGAATGGAGCTTTAAATGAAGCCCATTATCCAGTTGCACAACCTCCCAAACTGAGGTCCCATTGGGGCTACCCCGAGGGGCCGGCGAGGGTGTCCATTATGGTTCTTCAGCCAGGAGTTGGAGGAGGAGGGAGGGCATCCATTACGGCTCTGGGGGATGTAATGTCCAGATGGCCAGGTGCTACGGAGGGGACCTGTCCCACCCTGCAACAATCACAGCTTTCATCCGGGGTCCATCTCAGCCCTCCACCGTCCTAAAGCTGGTGGTCACAGAGAGCTGGTCAAGCAGAGCGGGGAGAGGAAGAGGAGGATCATTCTGCCTCTGTTCTATGCTAATTGAGCATATTCACATGGAGGCCATTTTCCTGCCGTCACACTGTTGTTTTGTTTTCTGTTGTTGACACTGTTCAGGTAAAGGTGTCGTGTATGCGGGATTGCAGAGGCACCGAGGTTGGTCAGTAAATATCTATAATAAACCAATAAATGTTTCCAAAAGTAGTTATTTTTGATTTGTATGCAGCCAGACTGCAGTTTTTATGTCTTGTCGTAGTTAGTCAGGTTTGTGATAATTTAAACATGTACATTAGCCTCACATTGTAGCTCATAACATTAGCCTCACATTGTTGCTCATAATCCCTCTTATCCCCATCCATGACACAAAAATACAATTATTTTAAGTGTAAGGAGTATAAAACAACAATATTGTAAGCCATACAGCTGTATTATTACCTTGCTAATTGTAGCTAGCTACCTATGAAAGTTTGCTGTTCTGATTTAGCTGCTGTTACTTGGTTTAATGTGATACATTATATATATATATATATAGATAGATAGATAGATAGATAGATAGATAGATAGATAGATAGATAGATAGATAGATATAGATATGTATATATATATATATATATATATACATATATTGTAACCTTATGTCCTTTATTCACAAAAAGTCACATATCATGGTTATTTAAGAACAAAAAAGCAATTCAAGTAATTTAAGCTAGCTGACTGTAACATAAGCTGGCTAACAAATATGCCTGTTAATATGTGTTGGCTAATAACCATTACTGCACCTCTGCTAAGGAAGTTTGTTGGTTGGGTTAGTTTGAGTGAGTACAAGAAAATTCAAATGTTCTCAAAAGATGTTCACATTTTCTGGAAATATCTGTCAGAAGTGAGGAGTCACTAGATTTTGGTGGGGATCATACAAATAAGGATAAGGACTGATTGATTGATTTAAAATACATTTTGAGGAAAGGGAAGCATACAATTGTGATTCCTTTGTGTCATTTCTACGTCAGTTTGTGACAAAACTTGCAGGGGAAGCTTAGTGCTGTTGATATGTCTGATTGGTCTGCGGTCTTGATTCAAAGAAAAAGAAAAAACAGTCCAGAAAACTATACAGATAAACATTTTGTTGGAGTAATCGATAGCAAAAGTGTACTTGTGTAAGTCTCAAGACTAGATATCAATGCTCCCACCCCTGTCCGACTGTAAGCAAGGTAAGAACTGTTCCAGTTAGCATCGCGGGCCATGGTTGTCATTTATCAGTTGGGAGATTATGTTAGCTTATCTGGCTTAGCTAGCGGTAATTGTCTTTTAGATATGTTGTCTCTCCTTAAAGTGTGGCTCTATTGGAGGAAAAACGATTTTTGGTATGTAGACGCTACTGTTTAATTAATACAAATACTTTATCTGGAATGCAGTCCAACAAAACGTCATGGTCTAAAGTCCCCTGTTACATCAGAAGAAAATGGCCGCCCTGTGATTTTAGTCAACACAAAGTCATCGCTCTAAGCTAAGGCATCTTTGAAAATAATTAGCCTCATGACAAGTTCATCCAAATTGAGAAGAAAGTCATACCTGAGGAATCTACAGCAGTGTCAACAGCACGTACGCGGGCATTTCAGAATCTTCAATCTGTCAACAGGTCGGTGTGAGGCAAGAGTGACAGTTACATAAATATAGCACTTGCTACATCATCTGAACAGTCACCCCGCTCCTCTCTGAGACTGGAATTACCCGAAGCAGAGGCAGCAAAAAAAAAAAAAATCTATTTTCGATTCCCTGTTGCTCAAGAGCTTGGCAAGTATACAGCTATGCCACGCTCTCATTCCAGCCCCTCACCACTCATACATACATTCAGAAAACTCACACACTTCCCACCCACATGCACACAAATCCCACCCCGACACACACAGCCCCATTGTGAAGCCACAAAACAGAAACAACAAGCCGCTAAAAAAGAAAACACCCAGGGGACCCACAATTCACCGCTCAATCAATCCACCCGCCGTGCGAGCGGACGCGCACTTAAGGCACATTTAAATGCGACAAATATGTTTTATGACAAATGAATGAAAAACACGCACTCGCACCGTAGAGAGAGAGTACTACACTGCATTGCCCTCGAGGGACAGGCCAGCAAGTGCACATATAGGATTACTAGAATTGACGCTTCAGTCTTTCCATTGTGAACGCGAAAATCCAATGAGGGGCCTCTAAGTGGATGCACTCACACTGAGAACCTGTTCTGAGGCTGCTAATTAAATCTAAACAGGCACTGACATTGATTTTGAGAGGCCATTATTCTCCCCTTATGGTCAAAGGAGCCTCATATGTTCTACAAGTGGTGTTTTCTCGAAAGCTATAGTACCCGCGGGTCAACAGGTGGGATGTGGCAACAGCAAAAATCATTGATAGAGGGAAACAGATGAAGAAATAGGTGTATCAGTTTCAAAAATCACTTTGACATCATAAAAATGTGCTTGTTTTCTACTTAAACCCAGACTTGACAGAAAGAAAACAACATTCATTGCAAAGAAACCTAAAAATAGTTCAACCAAATGACCTAATACCCTCCCTAAAATGCTCTTTGAGTGGTCTTACTCACCTGTCAGTGTGTCAGCAATCCATCAGGTTTAACCATCAACTCCACTGTCAAAGATGAGTTGCAAAATACACAACTGAGGCCAAAATTGGGCAATGCTCTGCCAGAAAGACACTAAAGCTATTCAAGTAAGGGTGAGGCTTCAGGGCTGAGTGTAATGTTGAAAAATTAGGACAAATTCAGGCTTGCATGGACACAGCACTGAGTTATGGCCATTGAATTCTTTCAGCCTCATTACAGAAACTCAATAAAAACATTTCATTCACACCTGAAAAAGTACATAAGGATTAGGATTCAATTTTATTGTCATTGCACATGCACAGGTACAGGGTAACGAAAAGTTGTTTGGCATCCAATCCAGAAGTGCGACGTTATGTACTCAGCCTCTTGTTCTTAGCCTTCTTGCCACTATTTTAGTCTGTTAGTGCTTGCGTGCATACTCGTGCATTAGTGAAACATTAAGTCCATCCGTGTTGAAATGTGTTCATGGGTCAATGACATCATGCATTTTTTGTTCCCATGGTTCAAGCTAAATTTAAAAAGATTAAAATTTGAAAATAAATTCACAAATAACTCAAATACATTCTCTTCTCCGAGGTTCAATTAAAATCGTTGACTCTTATGTTGGAATTTTAGCACCAGTTTCTCCTGTAAAAGCAACATGTCACATGGTGTAACCGTTTTTGTCGCTTTTTTATCCAGCATTTTTCATAAAAAGGTCGCAATTTACAGGAAAATTTATGGGGAATAATATGTAACCCTCTTTTGCAATGTACTTAGACAATGCAAAAGAGGGTTTTTAACAGTTTATGTATAATTTGCCAAATGTTGTTTGGCAAAAGCAGAGTGATTTTCAGCATTGGTCCTGCTCTTTATTGCAAAAACACATATAATGCCATTTTTAAAATAATCCTTTGAAATGAATTTTAAAGTGATATATTAAAATTCAGTCACTACTTCTACAGGTTAACTTGCATACACTCCAGGTGTAAATAAATAATTAATATGTATTTGTGGTAACACCATTTGACATTTTCAGGGGAAAAGCCTCTTCTCCTTTTAAAAAAATGGTTCAAAAACTATTTAAAATTACATGAAACCCACATAAATACAAATAATACAATTTTGCAGACCTGATGCAAGCTTTTAAAACAATTTATCAAACATTTTTGAATTTCTCATCATTTAAACTCTTATTTGTCCGTGACCCTTGTGTAAAAATGGGTGGGTTAGTGGGTTTGAGGGAATGTTTTTATTTTTTCTATGTAAGCACTTTGAGTGACATTCTATGAATGAAAAACGCTTTATAAATAAAGTTTAATTGATTGATTGATACTGTTAAATACATACAGTGTGTCGTTATATATCTAAATATGGGTCATTCCAGCAAATGGGTGCCATTTCAAAGGTGCAAGTCCACCAAATTATATTATTTTTAATGCATTTTTAAAAACTAAATCTAGAAACACACATGTTTAACTATTAAAATGAACTTTGGTTAATCTTAAGTGGTTTTATATTTATACATGTAATTTCCTGGGGACGGAGGAATGGCCCATGTACGAACAGGAGGAAAAACAAAACAAGAGATTATAGCTGTTATTAGATATGTAAATAGATATAGAGTTCTATGAATCACTGTCCAGATTTATATATTATGTGGATAAGTATGTATATATACCAAATAAACAGATGTAAGCATAAAATATGAATAAATAGAATGTACAGATACAGTATATACTAGATATGTACAATACAGAAGCACACATTTTGTATATTCACATATGGATGTGTAGAGGTAGGGTCAGGGAGAGGCGAATAAGAAACTTTGTATTATATAAAAAGAGATGGGATTTTAACATTTTCTGATATGATCACCATTATCAATCCTGCTTTTTAATCAAATTCTTTAATTCCATTCATGATTCCTGTGGATTTTCTGTATGAAACAGTAGACCAAGAATTTGAGAGTCCAACCATTTTTTTTCCAAGGCCAGCTTATAAAATTTGGGACAACAGAGCCAAGGTGCAGGTTGCTGTATGGGCCTTGCATTCTCTAGATAGGTTCCTGCCTAGAGCATGGGTTCAACTCTTGCCTGTGGCCCATTAAACAAAAAGGGCTAACAGATTGCTTTTTAAATTAATCCAATAGACTGTTCAATATTTCACTGGGCAACAGTACATAGAAAGTGTATGGGAATCGACAGAACTTTTCAAAAGCACGTCAGGCAGGGAATTGGATGATCGATCCATCAATCACATTCGTTACTGGCCAGTTAGTTAATGAAGTAGGTGGCACTGAGCCACGATGTAGAATAAACTCTTGTAATCATATATCAGAAGTGGGGCGAAAATATTTTTTATATGGAGAAGGTTCAAGTTTTCTTTGTTTTTCATTCAATGAAGAAATGTGGTCCAGACTGTGGACTAGCATCTATGCTAATCTATGTAGGAGTCACCTCCTACTCTCGTCTCACTTGTAACTTCCACTTCTTCTTGCTTTAAAGAACTCTGATTGGACCATCTGGCTTATGGCCGCTCACAGTATTTCTGTAATGGAGTTTGCAAACATGGATCTGCCTGATTACAGATACTGAATCAGATTGATTCAGCTAATATGCAAGGTTATCTTTGGCATGACATTTGGCAGTCATAGTGTTGAATTTTGAACTGGACATCCGGGGTGGCCAGGACACGGGACTTTAATATAACTAAAACAAATAAGTTACGAAAATTCAACAGAAGAGTGTACTGCTTAAGAAATTAAAAAAAAAACACTTTCTTCGAAGGTGCTATGAGGAGAATCTATTTCCGGTGACATAAAGACTCTGCTACCCATGAGCATGTGTGGTGACTGTCATAAAGACGTGACCCCAGCCGAAGCGTGTCTTTGTTTTGATGCTAATGAATGCAGCTTGGACCTTTTCAGAACTCTGCATTGCTTTACAACTTCTTTTTTCAACAACTGACAGGATGCAAAGCGATGAGGTAATGTATCTCTTTCTAGTTACGTAGCGGTAGTTTTTGATGTGTGACAACAAGCAATTTTTGGACAACTTAGTGTCGTAGTTTCGTCACCGGCTATATATCGCTACTTACAGCCCGGTGCTCTAAGACGTGTCTGAATAATATGAATTTGCTCTAGTTTTAATTGTCTTGTTCCCGAAGTTGAGTATCCAGGCCAGTCCAGCTCTGTCCAATCCCACCGCGAAGCTAAGGAATAGCATTTATACATAACCTATTTTGATGCTATGAAACTCATCTTAAAAGTGTGTATTTGGATCAGGCATATATCTAAAAGTGAGACTTTTTTGTAATTACATAGAAGCTCCTCATAACGTCTTTAATGAGGCAGCAAACATGTTTTTTCTGGTGTCAAAATCAATATTTTAATATGGTTGTTAATAGGACTTGAAGGCTTTTGATGCCAGCCTCAAGTGGACACTTGAGGAACTGCAGCTATCTTGACTGGTGCATTGACTTTGTTCTCAGCCTTGGCTTTTGTATAGAACTTAAATCAAACAAAATAAAACAACTTCTTCAGAGAATTTACTCACCCATTACCTGGAGTTTAAAACTGAAAATAATGAATCTTTTTTGTTTCCTAGCTTGAAATTTGAGTGATGGCAACTGGATACCAGGAAGACACGTAGCTGAGATGAAACTAAGAAAAATTGTTGTTGAACATGGGAAAATTCCCATTCTGACACTGGTTATTTACAGAGAAAGAGTGATTGACAGTTTTTCCTAATCCCATTTTGAAGCATATTTTACGTCTAGTTAAGTTTTCAAAGGAATCCAAACTCAGGCATGTTGGGCACATAAAAATAATCCCTATGAGGAGAAGCAGTTTGGGGGATCTTTGTTTTTTTGCTAACACTATCAAACACGTGATTGATGTCGCCAGTATTGCTCTTCTTGGTCACGGTTCATTACAGGTTTTAGTTTCATGTTCTGTCACAGAGAAGGAAGAAGAAAAGAGGGGAGGGATATAATCAGGATCTACAGGTAATGTAGAAATGTCTTCCCAAGTTCCCCCGCAATTACCATAACATCTGACAGGATTCAGTTAAACTGTGGGCGAGCAGAGGTGGGCGTCTGAACCTGCTTTACAAGAAAAAAAACAAAGAGAGGGAACAATGACAGAAGGAGAGGAAAGTTTTGATGAGAATTTGGAGGTTGACTCCCAGAAGAGTATTTGCGTGACGTGTTAATATCCCACCCCGTCTCACCCCTCAGCGGGGATACAGGCTCCGAGGCATTGACGTCCGGGTGAAGGAAAGTTCAGATCGGTTTGTTTTCTTGCCTGACTAGCACGGAGCAAAGAACACACACGTGGCAGAGGGAATGCAGGGCTCGCCTTTACATTTCAACAGGAGTGAGCGTCGTGCGTCAGGAGACATTCTGTTCGAGCAGAGCATAATGGTGATCCATCTGTAAATAGTTTTTGCAAGACTGTTTGTGTTGGACTTTGTGTTATTAGAGGCACTAAGAAAACTCAGACAGTTCTGTTTGTACTGTTGAAATACAAAAGTTAGAGGACTTGAGCTCAGGTTTTCAAACTGATCACACTTCCCTAAATGACACATCACACCTGATGTGCACTTAGTTAAAAAAAACATGCTCTGCACAGCATTGAAAGCAGCAGATTTTAGTAGGCTTACTAGCTTAAGCACTTAAATTCTACTGTATGAGTTAGGGCTGGGTTAAAAAAATCGATTTAATCGATTTAAATCTATTTTCCTTTAACTGGTTCATTATCGATCCATAAAGATCGACCTTTTAACTTGGGTAGTTTTTTCTTCTTTGGATGTGCAGAGAAGCAGCCTGTGGTATCAACCCTGCTGTTATGGTCCTATGGTCCTATCTACACAGTATAAAGACAAAAAAGAATGAAAAAATCCATTCAGTATATCCGCTGAAAAGCTGCATACTAGCTGACCAATCAAGCCTAAGAACCTGCGACTATTAATTTAACAAGTACAAAGGTCCGTGAGTTAGTCCATGAGTCCATGCATAAATCCTCGTCTCCCTCACTCATGATTAATGTAACAGCATCTTGCCCATGGTCCCGCCTCCTCCCCTCTACCTCCGGTGAAGCAGCTAGCAGCGTTAGCTACTGAACTAATGATGTACCAGGTCAAAAGGTCACTTTTTAGACAGTCTGGCTGTAGACCACCCTTCTCCTCTCCCCTCTCCCTCGTCTCCCTCACTCGCAGTCGCAGCATCTTGCCCATGGTCCGCCTCCTCCCTCTACCTCCGGTGAGCAGCTAGCAGCGTTAGCTACTGAACTATCATGGAGCCAGGAAAGCCTAGCGCCGAACCGAGAATCCGCCTCCCTCTCCCGGAGCTCTGCCCGGGTGGAGGCCTGTTAGCGGCTAACGAATAACCTCAGCCGGCCGTCAGACCTTCAGCATCGGCCGTTTCGCCCCTGGTTGATCAGGTAATGGCTTTGTTTACTACAGTGGGAGATGTCTGCTGAATCTCTTTTTTTAGTAGTAAAATGAAGACATTAGCAGCTCAATGGGCTGTAAGCTGAGCTGGGGAGGACAGGCTGAGAAAGATTAATCCTCCCCACACTCGGCTCCGCTCTGCGGCGCCAAACCCGCATTACCGCGGTCCAATTGAAATGGCTACTGCTGTGTGTTATAAGGGAGATGTCTGTCGTGTTTGATACTTTCAGTTGAGCTGAGCTGTTTTTGATTGAGTTTGCTGCTGATATATTGTGCTAGTCGCTCGTAGCTCTGCCGGAGGGGGGTTATATGAGCCGACACAAGCTGGGGGCGGGATCTTGGAACACGGAGGGGAGAGGTGAGGGAAGGAGGGGCAGGCGGCGGTTTCAAATCGTAGACACCAGCTTTAACTTGGGTAGTTTTTTCTTCTTTGGATGTGCAGAGAAGCAGCCTGTGGTATCAACCCTGCCAGTCTCTTGTGATCAGCGTTTAGCGTTGCTTTCTACTGAACAAGATCTCATGAGATGTTACTGCAAACAAACATGGTGGAAGCACTATTTGGGCACCACTGGCAAGTTTAAAAGCTGATGTTTGGATGTACAGTATTTTAGATTTAACAAGTACAAAGGAAAATACGAGTTGGACAAAAAACAAGTAATATGCAGAATATGCATAAATGTATATCATTAATATGATTAATGTAACTGCTTTGGGTTTAGTTCTTCATGTGAAATCAATTTCTAATGATGTACCAGGTCAAAAGGTCACTTTTTAAATTTGCAACACTATTTTAATTAAGATATCCCAGACTGAATAAATATCAAATTGAATCGTGAATCGAATCGATTTGAGACCTTGTAATATTTAATCAAATCGATCCAGAAAATCTGAATCAATACCCAGCCCTAGTATGGGTTATTTTCTTCAGGCTTTTGACAGACTTTAAGTATTTTAGTAACTATAGATTGTTTCTCTTCCTCCTATGTCACAGTGATGCCTTTTTAAGCACAAATATGAGCCTTATGGTCAAAATTCAGACTAGATTATTATTTTCAAATCTCTTTTTTTAGTAGTAAAATGAAGACATTAGCAGCTCAATGGGTTTTCAAAGACGTATTTGACAAATTAGTTTAGGCTAAATATTTTTTGCACCCACACACATCATAGAGTTTTTATTATTTATTGGCAAGAAATGTTGGTCTAAGTCACTCCTGAATATTTCTGAAAGCCATTTTTCAATCTATCAGCATAAAAATACGAGCTATTCGGAAAGTTGTGAGCTTAAAAATGTCCTGTTAGCCCTGATCACTTCATGCACAAACTAGGAGAAGGTAAAAGGTTTGACTAGTGATGCAAAATATACCTCAGAGATCAGGTATAAAGCTAACAGGATGTCGGCGGTGTTAGACACAAAGAACATCAGCATTTTGCTAGCTTCAGCAGCAGGCTCACATAAATTTACAAAAAAAAGTTGAACTGGTTTCAAGATTGAACATGTATCAACACATGGACATCTGCAACTAGTAAGCTTGATACGCTTGCTTGAATACTAGCTGTCTTCAATTAAAATTCATTAACTTCACAGTGGAAAAATAAATTAGTTAGCTTGAGATACTGAGAAAGCCTGCAAACAGCCATTGACTTTTGGATATATGGATGTAACATACAGCACCTCTGACTGCCCGGCAAATCCGCCAAGCCACTTAATATATATAATTTTTGGTCATTATATATAAAAACTAAATAAGTTATTAAAAAAACATTCTTACTACAGTGCATACAGGTAGAGAAATAGACTATTAATACCAAAAATTCTTTTTGAACCAGGCTACAAACATGTTACTTTCTGCTATAAAAACACGCAAGTTAACATGGTTATCAATGGGACTGCAGGGCTGTAGAGCAGGCCTCAAGTGGACACTTTGGGAACTGCAGCTTCCTTCACTTCTCCATAGGCTTTCTTTTCAGATTTTTTTTAAACTTTAAATTATCACCTTGATGGAGAATGAAGTTTGAATAGACAAATGGGAGGGGACATTAAAAAGTGTGATATTTTTAGTTAAATGTGAAAAAATCATCTGGTGGATTTCATCATTTCGTGAATTCGAGGTTGCCAGTGCAGTAAACGATATTTTTGTTCAGTAGAAGGTTCTTTTTTTATACCTGATGCCAAATGGAATTAACAAATCTCCATTATGTCTGAACTTTATTGACTTCTAATGACTCTAAGGCACTGTCACATTACTGTAGTTTAGGCCTGATTAATCACCAAGTGTGAAAATTAAAACAAAACCAAAACAACCGTCCATTACAGCCAGACAAAGCAAAGCAAAGAAAAAGCTTTTAAAAATGTCTGGCTCGTCTGAACTCTATTTATCCAACTCCTCGTGGTATGTGGGAGTTTTTCTCTTTACATTCTCAAGGCCGAACAATTACAGGAACATTTTCATCTTGTTGGAATTTTTAAAAATACCTCCGAGGTGAGAGGAGAAACATGTTGTGAAGGAAGAGCCTGACGTTCATGAGAAGACGAAGGCTGTTGGAGTTATGGAGATGGATACGATAGAGGAGAGAGAGGGAGGAAAATTATGAGGCCGAACAGAAAAAGATTGATGAGAGGCGTTGAGAGGTGTTTTCCTTTTCTGAAAAACTCACTCGCTGCCCTGCTCTTTCTCTTTCCTCCCCTCAGGCTCATCTCTCTCTCTCTCTCTCTCTCTCTCTCTCTCTCTCTTGCGTGTCCGGGCGGGCTCGAGTCAGTCCCAGGTAAAACTGGTCACCCGAGTCCTCCTCCTTCATCTCGCCCCACCTCCATCTCCCCTTTTGCTCACCTGCCCTGAGGCAAACCTTCCCCCTGCAACCTCCATCTGGCACCGTGAGTGAGAGCAGGAGAAACCGACGGGGCGCCTCACAGCCAGGGGCGGGTTCAACAGTTTTGAGGCCCTGGGGGGGAGGTAAACGAGGCTCCTGCCCATCTCCACAGGGATAGATCTGACAGTGAATCTCTTGATATGGCAACATTTCAGTAGTACAGTAGCCAGTAGTCATATTAATTTATTTTATATATATATATGTTTTTTTTTATATTTCTTTATATATTTGTTTATATCTATCTTTAAAAGGTGTAATGTGTAGAAGTTGGCAGCATTTCACTGAACAGAAATGGTTAACATATGATAGAATAATTCTATTTGTATGAAAAGTTTGTTGAGATAGGTGTACAATTATCCACATGAAACTTTCAATTTCTTTTTATTAAGTTAGAAAAAGGCTTTTTATATTTATATGGCATGTGGCATATTAATTGACCTATAATCTATTTAAATAATAGTTATAACTAGAAAGCACTCGGAGAGCGCAGACCTCTGCCAGCGCCACAGTCCTCAGCCATATTGTCATTTTGACCATAAATATTAGTCCTACCTTTATTTCATCTAAATATTTAGATTCCTTGACCATGAAAACATATAGCAACTGGATTCATAATGACATCTATTTTAGTTCATTAGTTATTCACAGAAATCACATTTTTCGCCATGGCGGCCAGACACTGATCTGGATCAACACCAAAATTCAATCAGTTCTTCCTTTTCCCATGCTAAACATTTCCTGAAAATTTCATCCAAATCCATCCATTACTTTTTGAGTTATTTTGCTCACGGACGGACGGATGGACAAACTCTCCCAAAAACATAACCTCCTTGGCGGAGGTAAATATGACCCTATAAACCCTTTCCTGGTAACTGTTGTAAATAATGCCCTGTTCATGAACTTTTTTGGTCCTCTCCGGCTCTTAGTGCTTAGTGATGTGATGTTTAAGCGAGGTGTGGCTAAAATGCCAATGTCGACACACTATCTTAAATTATGGAGTAATAAGGTACCGGCAGTATTTTTAACCGATGGAAGAGTTGGCACTTTGTTAATTGCACAATTAAGTTAGTAAATTCAGTTTGTAGCACTGATGAAAACCAAGATTTCCTCACTAATACCACACATTTTTCCAATGACTACCTTCAATTTTAGACAATTATAAACAATTAGTCACCCAAAACTGGGTGTTAAAGACTTTATTTTTTTAATCTAATACTGATAACTTAGCTTTAAGGCCTCTTGGAGCGTCATTTGCTGTTTGCTCAGTAAAGGTAAAGCTCCATTTACCCACATTATTCTGCTCTGATGAAACATCACATGAAACAAAAACACCCTCTTTGAGCCAAAGTTTTGTGTGCAACAACTTTTTTTTTTCCAGTTGATTTGGAGCCACATTGTTCCAAAATGAAGCCATGTATGCGTTCGACAATCCAAACTTTTGTTTGTCCCGCTGCTCTCTGTGTTTGGCGACAATAGGCCGGCTCTCAAGGTTAATCCACAGACGTGCTAATGTGCTAAAACCGTGTGATCAGGCCTTTTTAAGAAACGCGGAGAAACAGCCGAGTGAATCGCAGAAGAAGAAAAGAGAGAAGGAAGACGGAGGGGGAAGAAAGCTCATTTCTGCTGACATGGACGGGCTGCTTATAGGGGACAGCGAGCCAGGGCGGCAGAGAGTGACAGAGCCACAATGGAGGCACAATGGAAACTCTCCTTCCCCCCCAAAACACCAGCCATCTCCCCTCACTGGGTTTTTTATCCCAGCGTCGGGCCTGCCAGGCGGCGACGCGGGCCAGGCTTGTTCAGCAGAGCCGCAATAAGACAACACTAATAAAGGCCAACTGGGGGTGGAAAACAACAAACAGCTTACACTTTCAAATTTAACACTGAACTAGTCAGGGCTAATTCCTCCTTCCAATGTTTAGGGGAAAACACCAAACCCCCGTCTTTTTTCTCTCAAACCCCAACCTGTTTATCCACTGTCAACAATACAGCGCCTGCCGTTGGAGCGAGGCACCTGCTGCTTCCTGGTTCACGGCTGCTGATCGGGAGGTGTTTCGCATAAACAAACTGTCTCGCTCGGTTCAGGCGTTGACAGCGGCGCATTCCCGCGTTTCATCTGCTGCTCTCTTACGCAACCCCGGCGCTGCTTTCTCTGCAGTGCTCCTTTGACAGATTGCTTTCCCTCGCCGGGGTTAAGCATATTTCTCCTTGTGTGTGTGTGTGTGTGTGTGTGTGTCTTTTACTTTGCTTATTCTGCAGCTTAAAAATTGCTGGCGCAGGCACCATTAAGTGCAGCGCTTCACAGCCTTTCCTCCCGCCCAGAGCAGAATGGAGATGAACTGTTTATCTTTCTATTAGTGCACAAACCACACCCACACTTTATTTTATCCTGAGTAAGGCCCTCATGGAAGAATTCCTCCGGTGAGCGCAGTAAACAACCCCACCGTGGCCCAGGTGAATCATCAAAGAAACCCAAACTCCAGGCCCTCGGGTTAACTACAAATCAAAATTACTAATGACTTCAAAGAATGTGTTTAGTAATCCAGAAGGGCGCTCGTGTTCTCCGCGCTGGAGTTTAATCTCCGTTTGAGTCGGGAGATCGTCAGGAGAAGTTATGGCGGTGTCTTTGTCCGCCTGCTTTGTGTGACTGTCACTAGAGGTCAAGGTCTATTAGTGCTGCTCTTATCTCTGCCCCGCCGTTTAGACTGCACTTAAGGAAATTAGAGGCTGCAGTGGATACAGTCCTCCCTCGGACTAATCCATCCTTCCTCAAGTTTGACTACCGTATCAGGCTCGGCAGGAGTTTCAAACCAGACCTACTTCCTGGTTTTCTTTGGAAAGGTAAAGCTTGAGGCAGTGTTGATGAAATCTACTGTAACTTTAGTCGACTGAAATATGAAGGGTAAGGCATGTTTAATGTTTCATTGAATTTCTGAAGTCATGTTTTACACTTGAATAAATGAAACATCTAATAACCCTTTACTAAATGATAGTAAAGTTTGAATGTATAAATAAACAGAAACAAATTTGACTTTCGAATGAAATGCAGTCACATTTATTTAGACTACCTGGCAGAGCATCATATGGCCCTTTTCTATTAGCCCTACTCTACTCTACTCGCCTTGTGCTGCCTTTCCATTAGCTCCAGTTGCCTGCCCAACAGGGTGCAGTGTTGCTAAGCGGCTCTGTGGTGACGTCACTTTGAGTGCGACAAAACAATCTGTGGCTTTTTGTCACAAACCAAGTAAAAAAGGAAAGCAGAAGGCTGCAGGTGGCAAGAAGAAATACCCCTTGAGAAGCACAGGAGAGTTTTGGAAGCTATACAACAGAATGAAGCCGAGGACGAGAGCAATCGAGCTGCAAAGAAAAGACATACTGTATGAGGGTAAGCTAACAGTAGCTTTCGCTAGCATGCTAGGGCGTCACGCTCATGACTCATCGATGATGACATTGTCCGACCAATCAGCAGCCGGCAGTCGGTGACATCATCTTTCAGTCTCGACTCAGCTCACTTGGAACCAGAGCAGAGTAGGTACTAAAACTAGCTTGTTTTAGGAGGTACCAGGCTAGTGGAAACATGCTGCAAATCGAGTAGGGCCAAGTAGAGTAGGGCCAAGGCCTGCCAGTGGAAAAGGGCCATTAGTTACAATACCAGAACTAACAACAAACAGTGAACCTGCTCTACATGAATGTATCAATTCATAAAGAGAGCAGCTCTGATTGGATCACTCCACAACTTATCCGACCACCACCAAGCTAAGGCAGCTGTGATTGGACGTCCCTCTGAACTCATCCAACCTTTCCACACAACCAAAGTAAAATTGGATATATTCATAACTTGCCTCTACTTTCTTATAGCAGAATTTGGCTCGATTGGATCAAGTTTCTGTCAGACATTTTAGTCTAGTTTTTATTTGTTGACAGAAATGTCAGTTAATTTAGTTTTAGTTTTTCTCCATGTGCACTTGTTTTTATTGCACTACTTTCACACGGAAATTAGTGGGTCGACCCGGGTGTGATGTTCCCACTGAAGCCGATCGGAGGTGAGAAACCTGTGTCACTTGCAGGGTCAGTCGACCTGGGTCGAAATGCAAATTAGACCCTTTCAAACTGCCTAAAGGATTTTTACCAGGTTTAAATGTTTTACAGTTCTTCAATTAAGACAAAAGGTGTGAAGAACAGTAAAGCATTTATATTCTAAGAAGACAAGATGAATCTAATCAGTAATTTACCAGATTTAAACTAATTTTTTGGCCAGTCTAAAAGGGGGAATAGTGTCTAGTTTTTGTAAGGGGAAAAAGGTTGTTGATGAAATCTTTGAAAAAAAAAACCCTCCTAGCTTTGTCCAACAAGGACCTTGGTCCCTGACAAACTTGGGTCTAGGTCCTCTGTTATTTTGAGGGTGTCAAATTTTGCTTGCATATTTAATTTTGAACTATATTAACACAGAGAGTTGACTTTTCTTTAAGATATTTGCACAAGAATGTAGCAAATTCTGTAGATTAAAAATGTACATTTATTAGATCAGGTTTATGCCACAGCTGCCCTGAATTAACAGATTTTATAGCTTTAAAAAAAATCAATTTATGTTTCTGTGATGGCTTTTATGTAAAAGCTCTTTAACAGAAATTATTTTTTAGCTCTAATATACAGTCATTATCTTTATCATTCAATTTTAAACTTTTCTGTTGAACAAAACAGCAGAACAAATTAGCAAATTTCATTATTTCTTGATTATTCTTGATTACCAGTTATTAGCTTGATTGACTCAGCAGAAAAATTAGCTTTAGTGGATGAATGTTATGATTAATTAACTTATGACTCAGTGAGTGGCTCAGATTTGGGTATAAAATGTGAATTCAGTTTTAATTTGTCATTCCTGTATAAAATGTTTTTCCAATTTTTTTTGTTTTAAACAAGCTTTTGAAAATGGTTTTGGTTGTAATTGTTTTTATGACAGGTGGTGTATGCTCGGTATGAATGCACAGTTACACTTGACTCTGTTTTGCAAGTTTGGATTAAATTAAGAATGAATTGTCTTTTCTACCCCTTTGTCTATGATGATATGAGGGTTGTTCTTTTCACTAAAATGTCTCTAACAGGTTAAACTGTGCTTCAGAGGAGGAACTTTTTAGTGACAGATTTCAAATGTAAAGTCTGATGGAAGAAAAGGCAGAATACAGTGTTTAAGACTGAACTGTAAATAGAAAATAAACTTAATTCAGCCTGTTATGAACTGTTGAGCCATGAGGGTTGGGCCCTTTGTGTGAGAATGACATGCAAATAAAGAATAATCAATCAATTAATCAGTCAATCAATCATAAATTACGACTGTCACCAGCCCTGAATTCTTGAAATGAAAGCTCCAGACTGTGACAGCGCTGATCTTCCTCGACTAGCCCACAATCACCACCTCATACAAGGAAACTATCTTAACTGTAAGGAGAACAAACATTTAGGAGCTGATTCAGGCTCACCAGGTACATCCTGACACCACAAGCCTGGAGGCAGGAGTCATGTTTACCCTCAGAAACCTCTTTGTTGTGAGGCATGAAAACCGCTACACCGCCATCATGCCAGTGTGCCGCCCAACAACAACAACGACATCTCAAAACTCTGACGTCCCGCGATACCGGTGAATGGCAGCCATTGTGTGAATGAGGTTGAGGAAATTACAGGTGAGGTGTGGTTTGGGATAAGGATCTCAAACAAGTGGGTAAGAACTCCATGGTTACAGGTCACACAAAGATGTGCAGCCTGGCTCTCAATCAATCAATCAATCAGACTTTATTGTCATTGCACATGTCATAAGTATGGAGCAAGGACATTTTTCTTTACAGTCCAACCCGTTCAAGAACATACAAAGACAGTCACATGCATGGGGAGACAGGATCGAGAGGACTGTTTGGTATTCAGAAGAGCAGCGCCCCATTTCCTTAGATAGGAAAAGGGAGACATCAGGGAGAGAGGAGGAGAAAAAAAGGCTGATCCCACCCTATGCCCTACGGAGCACAGAGTGAGATCAGGAAAAAAAACACCTCAGCAGCTCTGTGACAGGGTGAACCATGAAAGCTTGATTCCTGTTTTAGGGGCAATGGATGTTGTTTTCTCGTGACTTTGTGAAGAACCTCCATTATTTGTTAATGGAGGCTAATTGTTAGTTATTTTTTCCTTCATAAGGAAGTTGATATTGCATAAGGGCTCATGCTCTTTTCATTTAATTGAATTTTTTTGTATTTATGCTGTTTATTTTTATTTTAATTACTTATCTTTTCATTTGTATGTCTCTTTGTGATATTTCTCTGGTATCCTGCTGCTGTTGTACATCTGGATTTTCCCCCTGTGGGACTAATAAAGGTATATCTTATCTTATCTTATCTTATGGGCATCCATGAGTGTTTAGGCTGCTGGATGTTGGACCTCAGATTGGATGTTCCAGTTTGGTGCACGTGCTGCACAGCAAGGGGGTTGCTGGTACGACATGGGCCTCTCCAGGCACCAATCAAAAACATGCTTGTTGGATTAATTGGTGATCAACCGGCAACCCATCCAGGGCCCACCCCATGATGTTAGCCAGAAGATGTTAGCTAGAAGAGAATCCAGTCCTCCCACAACCCCTAAAGAGATTGGCGACATAGATAATGGATGGATAACTGTACATAAGTGTCAATTTTGTTGACTAATTATTTTTGTCATAGATTTTGTCAGCATTTTTTTTCCTCTGATGAAAACTAGACAGTGAATAAATAAAACAAGGGAAAATGGACCAAAACTAAAACTAAATTAACCAACATTTTTGTCAACAAATAAGAACTACACTAAACAGAACGTTATGCTGTGTTCCAGGCAACCCATAACTCAGAAATTTCCCTGTTGAAATCTCCGAGTTCCGAAAGCGTTTCAGGAAAATTATGACCGGTTTGAGCGCAAGGAATTCTGGTATGTAAGTTAGCCAACATGGCAGGCATTATAAGATTTATGCCTTATCAACCAACTCATTTGAGTGAAACAGAAGCGGGGAAACGGCACATAAGGTAACAGAAGCTTATACTTTACAGTGTTTGTCATTATTAAGAGGCTGCCATATTGTTTAGGCAGTGATGTGACATCACAAGTCGTAACTTGGAGTACATCGATCTGGTACAAGTTCACGGGTCGGAAGTTACGAGTTCGACTGCCGTTCCAGCGCACTTTCACAAGTTACAGGTGGGAGAAACACAAATTACGGGTTGCCTGGAACGCAGCATTAATCTAATCAGACCTAATTTTGGAAAGTAGGGACAAGTTAGGAATATATCCAATCACAGCTTGGTTGTGTGGAAAGGTTGGATGAGTTCAGAGGGACATCCAATCACAACTGCCCTAGCTTCATGGTGGTGGGATAAGTTGTGGAGCGATCCAATCAGAGCTTCTCCCTTTATGATTTGATATGTTCCATCTCCATCTTCAAGAAAAGACTGAAATCACAACTTCTGACAATGTACCATTAATCTGCTAATTGTACCACTACAACCTGATGTATTCACTAATTTGGGATCGTCTGCTAAATGTATGTTATGTCCGTCTGCATGTTGATGTTTTTGCTGTATCTTGTTTGTAGACAACTGGGCCCCCTGCTACAAGCTTTAAATAGCTTCTTTGGGGTTACCCTTTCACACATCCAGCTTTTGAAAAGTATGAACTATGCATATATATGTATATATATTCATATACAGGTATATCTGTAAGGCACTTGTATTGTGATATGTGTGTGAATAAACTAAACTAAACTAAACTAAATGTTCGTGTAGAGCAGGTTCACTGTTTGTCAGAAATAGTTTTCTTTCTTCTTTTATCCCAGACATGTAATATATCACATACCTTGGCAGTTTTTGGCGGAAACTTCCTCCTTCCTCAGAAGTGTCACTTGGTGGTAGGTGTTACGGAGGCGTGAAAAGTATTACTAAGAAACTGAAGACATAATGAACACCATTCAACTATTTCACTGTTTGCTGTTGGTTTTGGTATTGTAACTGAGGTGCTCTGCCAGGTAGCCTAAATAAAAAATAATCACATTTTTCATCATGGCGAATCCAGACGATGATCCAGATCACTCCTAAACCCAATCATTTGTTCCTTGCCCAAATCTGGACATTTCCTGAAATTTTCATCAAAATCTGTCCATAACTTTTTGAGTTATGCTGCTAACAGAAAAAACAAAAAAACAACAAACAAACAGATGCCTGCAATAAAATAAAAATAAAATATTCTTTAAGCCATTATGCACTTAATCTCTCCTTTTCTAAACCTGAGGTCATGCAAAGGACCCAATTACTTAAGGTGCTCTCAAACACTTTTTTTTTTGTCTTTTTCTTTTCTCTTATGTAATGGCTGTTTTTCTTTGCAAATATCACAAAACACATAGTTAAAAAATCTCTCCTTTTTCTCACATTTTTGGTCATCTTACTCTCTTGATTTTACTTCTCAGCTGAACACCTTTTCCCCAACAATACATCCCACTTGACTTGTTCAGCCTGCCAGAGCTAAAGGTAAGACTGACAGGTAATGACTGAAGTATTTGAGACAGCTGCAGGCAACAATACGCACTGGGAGGGCAAACAATCTGTTCTGCTATTTATCCATAAATCATTTTGTCATCGCTGTTTGAGTGTTGGCAGATCATATATTTTCAAATTGTCCATATCGAGGCGATTTATCTTTTATTAATTTTCCAAAATGAAATGAGACTTTGGAAAGAATGATAATGAGCAGAGGACGTTTGATCTATCTTTTGTAATGGTTTTTAAATCCCTCGGTTATTATATCCATTCGTATGATATACTGCTCTTTAAACTCATCCTGACACGTCGGGGGCCTGCTCCATATATTTAGACGGCTACATCTCACAGACAGCTAATGTTTGTTAGCTGCAGCGCTTTCATGTTTCAGCGTTAATATTGGCTGGTAAACCGTGGAGATCCGTGTTTATGTGATCATCAGACGTTCGCGACCCCCTCGTCGGAGCCGCTGCTGGTCCATACACGCCGCGGCGGTCAACCCAGGCCAGCATTACCTCAGGAAAGAGACTTCGCTGTGAAAACACCAGCCGTCTCCGCTGGCTGCCTCCAGTACAAACACTCCCAGGGCTCCCAGGGGGGAGGCGGGGTGGCTGTGGGAGCAGAGAGGGGCCACAAGGAACAAGGGACAAGGGGTAGAGGGGCAGGGGGCAGGTTTATTTGGGGAGGATGAAGTATACAAACAGTACAAGAAGATGGTTTATAATCGCATTATTTCGCTTATTACAAACTTTGCAAGAGGCTAAGATTGCATCAGAATGGGGCTGTGAGCAAAGCTGTAGCACATCATGTCTTCTGCAGCTCTCTGGTATTCGCTTCTTAAATAACCTCATTTAAAAAGCTTGATTTTTGCACTTATTTCTGCAAAACTGAGCTAAAATACAGCACGACACCATTCATCCAAATGAAAGAAATGTAGCATGTGTGATAAAGACAAGCTGTGTTCTGTTTTTTGTTCTTTCCATTGTTTTGCTCAGACTTTATCGCTAAAAAAAATCAGTTTTCAAAGATTCAATACTTTGATCTGCGATCCAAACTGTCTAGACCTGACTCATCAGTAATTACCATTATTTTAAACTGTCATTCTCAGTGGCATGGATCCATCACTTCATTGCATTATTATGTAATGCTTTTGGTTCACATTCATTTTCAACAGCACACAGCTTTCCTTATTTTGCATGGGAATAAGTAATGGAGCGCTACTCCCACAGCTTTCCCTCAAACTAGTAAACACTGATCTTTAAAGCCCTGATAACTGGCCTGAAGAAACTCCAAGAACAACAGTGTTTTGTGAAATGCAGTTAACAGAAGTGGCAAATGCATACAGAGGCTCACACTGGTTGTCGTACCTTGTGTTTTTTTTTTGTTTGTGGTATCGACTCAGCATTGCTTGACCATTTCCTATTACAATCAGACTGTCTTGGTACCTGTTTAAGGAAGGAGAGACCACCACTGTGTGGCTACGTAAAAGTATGATGGCACCTTTACAACAACAAAGGAAACAGAGGTGATAGAGCTGTCACCCCCTTAGTTGTGTAACAGGAGGCTCGATTTCAAGCAGCAAAACAACATGTTATTTAAGCAGAGGAGAGTTTGGGAAGTCATACAGCCTCGCAGAGCCGACAACAGGGGTGTTTCATTTTTGAATTCATACCCGTGACTTGCGACAAAAGAGGCCAGCAGCATCTTGATGTCTATGACATCTGTATATTTAGCCCTATATTTTTACTATGGCACCATGGACAACCTGCTGCTGTGGACCTGCAAAACTTTAACTGCTATATCTGCTAATATTTGGCCTTTTATCCATTCTTCTCCATTATCACAACACTTCCAAACATTAACGTGAGAGTGATTCATCTATTAAGACACTAGGTAGTCACCACATGGACAGCCTGCTGCTCTGGGCCTGCATAGCTTAAACAACTAAATTGTTTGTTTGACATTTTTAGCCCTATAGCTGTTAAAGTTTGATGTTTTTAAGCTCTACAATTTCACTGTAGCAACATCGGCAACCTGCTGCTCTGAACTTGCATAGATTTCACGTCTCACGTCTTCTCCCACTTATCCGTGGTCGGGTCGTGGGGGCAGCAGCTTAAGCAGGGAAGTCCAAACTTCCCTCTCCCCAGCCACCTCGTCCAGCTCTTCCCGGGGGATCCCAAGGCTGCATAGATTTACCTGCTAGAATTGCTAATATTTGGCCTTTTACCCATTTCTCTTCATTATTTTAATAGTTCTCAACATTATCTTTAAAAGTCCTTGCTTGTAAACATACTAGGTAGTTACCACATGGACAGCCTGCTGCTCTGGACCTGCATAGCTTAAACTACCATAATTCTTAAAGTTTGAATGTTATTTTTAGCCCTGTAATTACCTCCGCCAATGAAGTTATATTATTGCCAGTGTCTGTTTGTTTGTTTGTTTGTTCGCAACATAACTCAAAAAGTTATGAACTAATTTTGATGAAATTTTCAGGAAATGTCCGGATTGGTACAAGGAACAAATGATTACATTTTGGAAGTGATCTAGAACACCGTCTGGATCCAGGAATTTTTTAAAGGATTCTTTAACATTGCGAGATAGGACCTTTTTTATGTAATTTGTGCATATTTGTATGTTTTCATGGTCAAGGAATCAAAATATTTAGATGAAATGAAGGTAGGACTAATATTTATGGTGAAAATCACAATATGGGTGAGTACTGTGGCGCTGGCTGAAGGTCGGCGCTCTCCAGGTGCTTTTCTAGTGACCTTTTTTTTCCCTATAACTGTGGATGTTCAACTTTATTTCAGCCCTTTAACTTTACTGTTGTAACATAGACAACCTGCTGCTGTGGACCTGCATAGCTTAATACCATAATTGTTAAAGTTTGAAGTTTTTTTTAGCCCTATCATTGTTCAAAATTGACAATTTTAGCCCTATAATTGATGATGTTCAGCTTTATTTTAGCCCTTTTTCTTTTACTGTAGTAACATAGACAACCTGCTGCTGTTGACCTGCATACCCTAAAAAGTTGCTAATATTTGACTAATCAACCTGTTGCTGTTGACCTGCATACCCTAAAAAGTTGCTAATATTTGACTAATCAACACACATGGAAACACCAAACGTGAGCTGGAAAACAGTCACTGTGATAAAGAAAACATTATGTTCCTCTGTTTTGGTGTTTTTGTCAAAACTACGGACAAAAATACAGATTCTGTACTCAGATGGCTAATTTACTATCAGAGTTGATTAAGCTGTTCATAAAATCCATCGGCCACAGACGAGGAGCGAGCAGAGGGAGATATGAACCGTCCAATCAGAGACTCCTGCATGAATGAATCTTGTAATGAGATGTGAGGTGGATACTCAGAGATGCACTTTCTGACACTTCCCTCAACATTTGTGCCACTTCCTGGGGTGTTTCAGATAACTGGCCCAGATCCTGCTGTGCATGCCAGCGATTGGCCGCAGCAGGTTTATTTACCTAATAAGGCTTGTCTGATTGGCCCGCGGGAGACAATGGCATGTGTAAACAGCCCCGAGGGCTCTGGACAGCAGACCGACACAGCAGTCCCTTTGTTAGCGAGGGAGATACTCTAACTGTTGGCAGTCGACTCATGCATGATCTCACACGCACTCATAGGTCGCAGTTAGAGTTGGACTTTAAGGGGGGCGGGGGGTTTTGGTTAAAGATCCAGGGGCAGTTATCAGTGGCAAAAAGATGAAGCATGTTTAAGTGTCAAAGAAAACATGAGGACATTTTTAATTAAGCTTTACAAGTTGGATGTTTTCACATTTACTTCATTCACTCGACAAGGTTTGGGTACTACCTGCTCTGTTTTCCTTCACAGTTAATATATTGATAGTTCTACTTTAAAGGGATAGTTCAGTGTTTTTTTTTTTTTAATGAGGCTTTCAGGTACTCGACAATAATCAGTGAAGTGGTGGAAAGGGCTCCTAGTATTGCTGCACCTTTTTTACAATTTTATTTATCATTTTTCCATCTCAAAAACATTGACATCATTAGTAAAGCTTTTCATAAAAAAGTTGCAAACCTGCCCCACCCCTCCATGGAACCCCATCAAGGTGGTATCTCCATAAACACATAAACACCCACGTATCAAATGTTAAAACAGAACACATACAACCAAACAAGACTCAACACAATACCAATACCAACACAGACCAATCTGTGTTGATCATTATGGTCATAACACCAACATTCTGGACCTCTGGCTTTAAAAAAAAGAAAATAAATGTCACAACAGTCAGAATACAGCCATTGATACGACAAGGGCAGCAGTCTAAAAGAAAGAAAGAAAGTATGGAAGAGTATTAAGGCCATTTTCGAGGAGAGAAAACTTACAGAAGGTCAAAATGACAAGAATAAAATTGAAATTTTGAGATAAAAGTTGAAATGTCGACAATAAAGTTGAGAGACAATTTCTTGATTAAAGTCAAAATGATGAGACTAAAGTGAAAATGTGGAGGAAAGGAGTTGACAGTCGAGAACAATGTTGACATAAATTGTATTTCAACTTTATTCGAAACATTTTGACTTTTTTCTCGACATTTGGACTTTTACTGCAAAATTGTATTTCTACTTTATTCTTGTCATTTCAACTTTAATCCCAAAATTTCCACTTCATCTCAACTTACCCAACATGTTTTTCTCCATCTAACACGGCCCTTATACTCTTCCGTAAAAAAGGAAAAAAAGAAAGCTAGAAATATAAATTGAAAAGTAGAAGCAAGGAGTCAGGCAACAGGCAGGATTGTGATTTCAGCTAAGAACTGTGAACAGGTTCTGTCAAATTTGTCTTCCAAGAATCTTCCAGTATTGTTAACCTTTTTTTTCCCATACCCAATTCCAACACCAATTCTCTAACCCACTGATTAGTACTGCACCTTTAAGGAGAACAAGCTAAGGCCACCAGTAAGGTACACTGCTGTTGGCAGGTACAGTTATTTTGGGTTATTGTGTGATTTTTACATAAAAATGACCACAAAATGATGTTAGGTGGATTGTATAATTTAGCAGTTTTATTTAGGGCACTTTATTTTCCAGTGCCAGGACCAGGACCAAACTCAGTTCGTACATGAACACAACAAGTTTAGGGAACATCACTTGATATTTAGATTTTCTAGGAATTATTAACTGTTGTCAATGGGATTTCCCATTATAAAGTTCAGTGTTTTTTTGTGACATCAGTCTGTATTGGAATTTACTTTGTTGGTAGACACATGGACCCCATTTTATCATGTTAAGCTGAAAGTGAATCTGTTTCAAAATGATCGAGATATATCTTATTTAAAGTTTCTCCCAATGTTAATTTATGGGATTTCTTAAAAAAAAAAAAAGGTAATATTTTGCATATAGATAAATATATGTATCATCACCAAAATGTAATTGTTTCTAAGTTGGGTCATTACCAACACCTCCTGAAAAATTCAGCAAAATCTGTCCAGTAGTTTTTGTGTAATCTTGCTAACAAACAAACAAACAAACAAATATAAGCCAGCAAAAACATAACCTACTTGGCAGATGTACGTAGTAATGTGAATGTGTAGCAGGATTTAAATGTTGTAATATTTCTGCAGCAGCATATCCACCATCTCCACAGTGTCAGCATGCGTGTAGACTCTTCTCCTATACGCACCTGTCTAGCATTCAGGTGTGAAGGCATTTCAGCATATTAGGAGGTATCTATATCAATCATTGTGAACTCGTGCATGAGATAAGCCAGCTCTCTGCAGCCTGTAGACCTCATCCAAAAATACCAGAATTTATCTCCCACTTTCTTAAATTTTGTTTGATGTATCAAGCATAATTTGTGGTTTCCCCTGCAGGGCCTGTGATGTGTTGACAAGACTGTGCATACAAAACAAACCTTTAGCTCCAGGAAAGCGCTGAATCTAAAGCCGATACAAGGAGGAACTTCAAGAGATCTGCTGATGTGGAGCTCTGCTTCTTTAGATTTGACTTTTGTGCCAGGAATTCTACATGGAGGGTGTTTTTTTCTCTGCTTTTTTAGGGGGTATGGGTGTTAAAGTGTTGCTTCAGACTGAACCTAACTGTGGTATAGAAACATGCTGTTTCAGTGTGTTTAACCACAGAAGGATTAGAAAATAAACTCCATGAGTTGTACATGTTCATATTAATCCTTTCCCAAAACAAATATGTAAAGATGTAAAGCTGCAACATCTGTCTGAGGATATCAATTCCTCACTCTCTTAGTAAAATCTCAGTTGGCTTAAACAGAAACCGAGTGATTTTCAATGTTTTGTTTTTTATAAATGTCCAAAATTATGCCTGAACAGAGTGAAATAGTAGATTTAACCTTCAGGTACAGAACTTAATTAACCCAAATCATATTAGCTTTGTACAAAACAAGCTTCAATTTGTGTAAGTAATTACAAAAATAAACAAAATCTAATTAAAAGTCTGTGTGGAGTTCCCCAGGGCTCTATTCTAAGGCCGCTCTGGAGCCTAATATCTCAAAAACCCCATAAGAGATTTTTTTTAAATCAGATTAGTTTGTTTCAGATTAGACTTTTAGATTATTGGGGTAAATGTCAAGGGTCTCATGGTCTTCTATTTCTTCAGAATGTGATATTTGAGAGACTTTAGGGGTCTTCTATGAAACTGCACAAACTTCCAAGAAGATGAACTTATTACATACTGAAGATCAAAAGTGAAAACAATATTAATAATGCAGTAATTTCTTTTGACAAACTGCACAAATATCATCTCAAATTTAATATTCTGACTCATGATGCTTGCTCTGAGGGTCTCAGGTCAAAGACTCTTGTGATTATGCTTTACTTATGAATGCTAAATGTCAACTCTGGCCAAGGAATTACAGTGAAAAATGAAATTCCAGTGAATTTGGGATGTTGAAAAAAAAAAAAGGGATGTTGGGATAAACATAAACAAGAAAGAATACAATGATTTGCAAATATTTTTTTCTAAATTCAATTGAATATTCTACAAAGTTGAGGTATTTCATGTTCACACTGCTACTTCTTTTTTCTTTCTGCAAATACTCACTCATTGTGAATTTGATGCCTGCAAGGCATCCTAAAAAAGCTTGGACAGTGGCATGTTTACCACCGTGTGACGACACGTAATAAGCATTTGTGAACTGAAGACCTTAAATGGTGAAGCTTTTTAGGTTGTATTCTTTCCTGTTGTTGTTTGATAAAACTCTTCACATGCTTAAAAGCTTAATTGTGACATAATCTGTTTCCAGTTCACCTCTTAAGGTGCGTTCACACCGGACGCTACCTGTACTACCTCAGCGATCACTCTCCATGCAAAGCCAATGTACAGCCGCGATGGGGCGGGGCTAACCCTCCCGCGACGCGACAGCTGGCGACAAGACGACCGCTTCACTCGTCGCGCGATGTCAAAGTTAAAAAAAAGTTGATCTATTCAGGCGATGTCGTGCGTGGCTGTGTAGCATCAGTCAATCAGCGGTGTGTGTACGTGTGACGGTGCAGTTATTCATCCAGACTACAGGGCGGATGACTTCCGCATAGGCGGTACTAATCTCAGTGAGGACATTTGCAGATAGGGATGGGAATTGATAAGATTTTATCAATATCGATGCTGTTAACGATCCTGCTAATCGATCCAATTCTTTAACGATTCCCTTATCGATTCCTTCAGATTTTCCATGTGAGCAAATGTTGGTCTGATTTTCGTGGCATCAATGTCAAACACATGTCACAGCATGTATAACTGCCTCTGGAAATTGCTGGTGTGTCCACTTACTTAAGGTTGTGTAGTAGGTGCAGTTAGGATTAAGTCACAATCCTGATGCTTCTTAACTCTGTCTGTGGAAGGAATTGATAACCTATTTGCAGACGGACCATCAAGTCCATAATTAGTGAATATTTGCACAAAAACAATGAAACTGATCAGTTTAAACATTGTCTTTTTTTGTGTATTAAATTGAGTAGGTCACAAATAGTTTGTCATGTGGTTACATGATCATCCCTTGCTTGTGATCATGATGTCTCAAGAATGCTTTATTGCTTTCTTCTTAGCTCAGACATGCAGTTTGAATCAAGCTTGAGGTGAATTGGAGGTCAAATGTCAAGGTCATGAAGTCGTATTTTCCTCCTTTTGGGCATGAAAGCAAACCAAGGGTTTGATTTAAAGGATTTTCTTCAAACTTTGCACAAATTTCCACATTAAGTTGAGGATGAGTAGGGATGGGAATCGAAAACCAATTTCCAGTTGTGAATCGTTATCAGCTCCATCAAAGAATTGATATCATGAGTCTTTTTGGTAATCAGTTCCCTTATCAATTCCTTCCACTGACAGGGCTCAGAAGCATTAGGATTGTGGCTTAATTTTTTAACAAAGGCTTAACAAAGAAGCTTTAACAAAGACTGCACAACCTTAAGTAAGTGGAAACACCAGCAACTTCCAGAACAGTTATCTACGCTGTGACATGTGTTTGACATTGTTGACACTGAAAATCTACAGGCCAACATTTGCCCACATGGAAAATCTGCAGGAATCAATAAGGGAGTCATTAAAGAATTGGATCGATTAGCAGGATTGTTAATAGCACTGGTATCAATAAAATCGTATCCATTCCCATCCCTAAGGATGAGTTCTTATTAGGATGATTTTTTTTATTTTTGAAATTATTGCTGTTTTTAGCACCACTATTATTTCTACTTCTACTGCTTTCACAACTATCATTATTCATATTCTTATTGTTAAGACTGATATTACTATTATTATTCACTGATTTGTAGAGAGCTGTTCTAAATAGAAGTGAATCTGTATTTAAGATTTCCTACTGCTAAACAGGTTTTTTCTTTCTGCCATGATGGACGGATTCATGATTGGCTATTTGGAATTATGTTTGATGTATGTATTTGTATATATATGCATATGTGTATTTTATATGTACATATACAGTTGTGTATCCATATGTTTTTATTCAGCCTGCTGTTGTAAAGTGTCTTGACATAACACTTGTTATGAATTGGCCCTATACAAATAAAGATTGATTGGTTGATTTTCTTCTTTGTATTGCTGCCATAACCAACATTTATATCATGTATTTTATGTGAATTATACACACACACCTTGTTCACACTTTTGGCCTACACTAATGTATATCCACTTTGTTTTTCTTCTTATGTTTCATAATTAAAATGTAAAAAAGAAAGTTGAGGATCAACTTTCCGACATTTTATTACATTAAAGTTGTGTTTTTTGGACCTTCAGTTGATTTTGATGAGTCAAACTTGGACAAAAACATTCCAGACCTTCCTCTGTGCCCATCACTGGACTTTAACTGTTTGACTCTTTCATATCTCACAGAGAAATATGACCACCGGCTTTTGCTCCAGTTTTAGGGTGTGTATGACAGACAGAATATAAATAAACATCACAAGTTAAACAGATTAATAGTAAACCTTCCTCCAAACAAGTCTGCAAAGATAGAAAGCTGCAGCATCTGTCTGAAGATATCTTCTTCCTGCTCAGTTTATTAAAAGGTGATTAATGCACGACTTGGCCCAGATATAAACGGCGTGGTTTTCAGCGCACACTCTTCAAACACACCTTTGCAGATGGTGCCAAGATCGTGTCATCAAACACGGCTTAGCTAATGCACGTCCCCTGGCTCTGCAGCCAAACGAGCGCAGTACAAGCACCTGTCTGCTCCACTTTCTCAGTGGATTTGTGATGCGGCTAAGAGATGCCAGTCAGCTATCAGTCGGTTGCCGCGTGGCTCAGGTGATTTGGCTGACTGTTCCTGTCTCTCTCTCCCTGTGAAGGCTTCATACGATGTCGGGTAAACCCCCCAGTGACAGTTTGTGGATGCGGGCCCATGCAAATGTGCTCTGCTGAGGTTTTGACAGGTGAGGTTCAGTTTGGCCCCGGGGCAGGGAGAGACGGCTGTCCGTTACGTAGCACAGATCATGAGGACGAGGCCACAAAGCACGCTCTGAGAGCTGAGTGCTTCAGCAGGGGGCATGGGTGTGTGTGGAGGGGGTTCGGTGGAAAAACGCTTCACTTCTGAGGAAAGAGAAATTCCCAGAGAGGAATCTTTGTGTTTTGTTGCTTGTTTGATCAGGCCTCACACAGCTGAACTAATGAAAGGAGGGGTAATTATTAGACCAAAGTGCTGACTCTGCAGATTTGTGTTGTGTTTAGTAACAAATCCAAATTAAGGCTTACCTTTGATTGGGGTTTATTGTTTTCAAGTCAGCAAAGTACCGACTATATAATAATGACAATCAGAGAAAAAGAAGACGTTCTTCATAAATCCCTCACAGAAAATTAGATTCTTTACATTTCTTTACACAAATTCTACGCTGAAATACACATGTACATGCACAAAAAGGTCCTACAATCATGCATTGATGGAGAGGTGTCAGAGTGATGCTCCTGAAGAAGCATTTCTGAGCAGTTTTCGGGGTCAAATACCATGCTCAAGAGCCTAGGAAGTCAGCTGGCACCTCTCCTTCTACCAAACCAACTTCCAACCGCAGTTCAGTCAGAAATTGAACCACCAACCCATCAGTCCCCAAACTTAAGTCCTTCCACTGAGCTACTGCTACCCCAAGAAACCACAGGTTAAAGGAAAAGTTCGGTTTCTACAGCTTTCACATTGTTTATAGAATGAAGTAGAACAATAAACTCACCCAGAAGGCTTTCCTGATCCAAACAGTGCTTCGGGAGATATTTAGATCCAAAATCGAGCGGCAGACGTCCGTATAATGGTAGCACACGGGGCATGTTAGCGCCGCTCCTAAAACTGCATTAATCGTCCAAAAACTCATTACTTTCACTAATATTTCATCATGGTCCGCTCGGGCTATTCCTCCATTACAGTCTGTGTCGCCCCAGACATGTTTTTGTGACTGTGCTGACCTCTGAACTGAAGAAGAAGAACGTTTGCCTCCGCGCATGCGTTCTCCTTCATTCTATAAACAATGTGAAAGCTGTAGAAACTGAACTTATCCTTTCAAGTAACAAAAAAGTGGATGAAAAGTGGATAGAAATATATACTAAAAGGATAGATGGAAACAAAGTTATAAAGAAATATAAAATAAATTTAAATGGAAAATAAAAACATGCTCCTTCCTGTCTTCCATCTTCCTGTTACTCCTTCTCACCCCCAAGTGAGGGAAGGATATCTCATTGTCTGCTCCAGGATGCTGTTTGACTTCCTAGACTCTCCTCTAGATTGTCTTCGGACCAAACCATCTCATCAGTGTGACAAAAGCCACAGGCAGCTCTATCGACTCTGTTTTCTCCTTTTGTTGCCATGTGGGTGGAACAGTTGTTCCGCTATGACAATCTCACCAACCTTAAAGTGTTACCAACAGAGCGTAATGGAAAATGAATATCTATGGCAAATGATCAAGCTGATTTCAAAAACTCCTGTACTAGCCCTTTAATCAGTTTGAAGCATCCCTCACATTTGCCTATACTGCCTACGCTGCGATTAATATGTGGGTCATAAATTAGCATAATGTATGAAAGACCCAAGTTCTCCAGGTGCACAGGGGTGAAGAAGAAGAGGAGTAACATCATGCTAATAAGAGAGATCGTGCTCTTTAACTTATCAGTCTGCTTGCTCAGGTATTTTTGCCACTCTGAGTGTTCTCACTTTTTCCTGTATTATCTTAAAAATACCAAGCATGAGCTCAAGAATCAGAAAGTCTCAGTTTGAAAACACGTGACTGACTTTGTCCTCTTTTTCCCAGGCTGCAAACATCATATTTCACTCGTCTCTCATCCATTCTCACTGAAATATTCCACCTCTGTTTAACCCAAATCCATTGTGCCTTTGTGCCTCAGCTCCTTCTGTGAAACACGTCACCTCACGCTCTTCACGGCGCTCTCAGGTCTTCATTCATCCTCTCTGACACTTTCAGTCACAGGCTGAGGCTGTGCCTCTGAGCTGCTCCTGCAGTGAACCCATGAACTTTGTGCCACCTTCAATTCTACGAAAAAGCCGCCGCAGAATCATAAACAAGAGAAAAAAAAACAAACATTTCTCCTCCAGCGCAGAAACATCACTGATATCTGATTTTTAAAACTACAGGTGGTTTTACTAATGATACTCCAAGATATTGTCACTGCAGGAGTCCTAAACATTCAGTGTTTTCCACTTTGCTGCTTTAACAGTCAAAAATTAAAGTCTATAGCTGGCAACATTTAACCTGACACACCAGGTGGACAGTTCCATATTTCCACCATGGAAATATTTCATTAATCCATCTGGGAAAGAGCTGTTAGAAAAAGTTTTGAGAGGCAGAACCCCGTCATACTCATCACAGACCATCCATATCAAGCAACACCGCTACGTATGATGTAGCATACGTAGCGGCTATATGCAGTTAGCCGTTAGCTTAAACTACCTTAGACTATTGTCTTACATTAAATTATACCACACAGATGTATCATTTAACACTTACATGGACATTAAACTTGTCAAACCGGCACGTACGTGGAGGATTTCCACATTCTCTCCCAGTTTCCCAGCAGTGATCCTCGGTCAGGAGAAGAGCAAAAACATGATTTCTCGAAAGACAAGCTTCAAGTGACGTTCTTTCCTCCTCTTTTAGAGAAAAAATTGAGTGCATTTCTGATAAAGAATTGTCGAAATTGATGCTGCATTCCAGACGACCCGTTACTCGGAAATTTTCCAGTTGTAATCTCCAAGTTTCGAAACTTCGGTTTGAGCGCAAGGAATTCTGGTATGTAAATTAATCAACATGGCAGGCATTATAAGATTTATGCTTTAGCAACAAAGTCATTTGAGTGAAACAGAAGCAGGGAAACGGCGCATAATGTAACAGAAGCTTGACTGTACAGTGTTTGTCATTATTTAGAGGCCGCCATATTGTTTATGCAGTGATGTAACATCACAAGTCGTAACTCGGAGTACATCGATCTGGTACGAGTTCACAGGCGGGAAGTTACGAGTTCGACTGCTGTTCCAGTGCATTTTCACAAGTTACAGGTGGGAAAAACACGAGTGACGGGTTGCCTGGAACGCAGCATGAGACCGCTTCAGAGGCCGTTATTGTTTTCAAACATGCAGTCACTTCCTGTTGTCGTCACATCTGAAGCTCTCTTCCCTGATTGAGCTGTTAAGCATTTAGCCTAGTGAAGTTGTTGGATAATGGAGGCTGGCAAGATGGATCTGCAGGATTTCAGAATCAGGCAGGTCAGTCTGCTCTTCAAGGCTAGGTAACATTAGAAAAATGCAGTTTTGACAGCATGCAGGACTTTATTGGCTGTATTCTAAAACAACAGAAAACGAGAAAAGAGCTCCAAAACTAAAGGGAAAAGAGTGAATAGCTGGGAAAACAGTGGCTGTAGACTCAAATTTCTAAAAAACTAAATTGCAAGATAACTCCATGCACTCCACCTTTATTACACAAATAGGTTTTCTATGCCTCTCGGGGTTTAACCTAAGGCTATACATGGAGACTCTCTGACTTAAAATGCTAAGATTTTGCCTTTGCGTATTCAAAGTTGATCCGTGTTCAGATGGAGAAGCGGGAAACAAATTAAACTGCTGTAGTGTGCATGTCGGTTCAGTAGATGGTGATGTACGTAATGGATTTGACCGTATTCGGCCTCGTGTAAACGGTCCATGAGACTGTCTCAATTCTAAATTATTTTGGCATTGCTCTTTCCTTCCCTTTCAGTAACTTTCTGTTCTTCAAAAAAGCCTCAACAATTCATCTTATTACATAAATTTCAGCTCAAAATCTTCTTTGGGGGCGGGGGGCTGGTTTTACTTTTTTTCCCTGGGGCCTTGAAATATCTAAAGCCACCCCTGTTTTAGAGCCTTAAAGACTTTTTTGAGCTTTTTTCATGCTGCAGATTCACACAAACACATTTAAACTCATCTGTTGACAAATCTCTCATCATCGCAGCAGCCTCCAAAGCCTGTTACCAGCCTGAGTGTGTGTCTGTGTGCGTGTGTGTGTGTCTGTGTGTGTGTGGGATGAGGGTTTAGGCACGTTGTCTGCGAGGCCGTCCAAGAAGCCCCGGGGCACCTCACTAAAAGAGATAATTATCTTTTATCTGCCGTGTTGTGACGGGAGATTATGGTTCAAATTTACGATTGTTAAGGAGACAATGAAACGCCGGGCTGCTCTTTTCAAAGTGGAGAAGGGGAAGGGGGTCTCCAACAAGTGAGAGAACTCCCACAATGCCGCGGAGGCTCATCCCTCATGTTTCAGGCTGCAGGTCTTTGGAAACAAAGGGGAGAGGATGAGACGTACAAAAGCCATTTACTGTCAAAAAGGACCAGGGTAATCCTAGACTGATTTTATGATGCTGTGTAAACTGTTTTAGTTTATCTGGTTGTGGTATCAAAGTGAAATCTGAGACAATTAGAGACACCACAGACACCAAAACAGCCTCACGGTGAATACAGTTCACATCATTTTCATATTTAGAGCCTTAACATCTCTCAGTTTTATGTCTTTCTGTCATAGAAGTGTGATTTTCTTCCACCTGTAACTATATTTTTTGACTAATTTTGGTCTGTATGGGTTGTTTTCAAACTTTATTTACTCCAGTCACACCAAATTCATTTTAAGAGACAAAATATATTTATTGAGGTTTTGTTATTTCTCATAAGTAGGTCACTTCCGGGGACTGGCACTTGGTGTGGTTTTGTGATGTTTGGGGGTTATTTTCAAAACAGGTGTAGAAAGAGACAATCTGTTTTTTTAGTGAGCTCTGATAATTTTCTATTTACTGTTTCATGCATCTTTCCATCATTTCATCACATCGCCTTTCATCTGAATGCAATAGTTTGGACCTGGATAAGAACAGTGGACTGTAAGTTTTGCATTTGTTGAATAGTAAATAATCTTTAAACACTTAAGCAGACTGAACGAGTCACAGATGCAATTGATTTATGAATGAATGACTAAATGAACCTTTTTTTGGCTCTAAGGGAATTTGTCTTGCACAGAGAGCATAATATACAAAGTAAACTACATAAGACACTAGAAAAGCACCGCGCAGCGCAGACCTCCGCCAGCGCCACAGTCCTCGCCCATATTGTGATTTTCACCATAAATATTAGTCCTACCTATATTTCATCGAAATATTTAGATTCTTTGACCATGAAAACATACCATTAGCAATTGGATTCATCATGATATATATTTTAGTTCAGTAGTTATTCACAAAAATCACATTTTTCGTCATGGCGGACAAACGCTGATCCAGATCAACACCAAAATCGAATCAGTTCTTCCTTTTCCCATGATGAACATTTCCTGAAAATTTCATTCAAATCCATCCATTACTTTTTGAGTTATTTTGTTCACAGACAGACAGACAAACAAACTCTCCCGAAAACATAACCTTGGTGGAGGTAATTAACAACCACACAAGACAGCACATAATAACATCTAACTGTAAGTCAAGAATAAAATCATAAAATACAGCTACAGTAATAAATTAGTTGATAAAAAAATCACTAGCCAGGTTTACATGGAGCCTAATATTCCGATTAGAATTGGGTTAGAAGCCCAAACCGAATAAAAATGCTCCATGTAAACACCTCAATCAGAATAAACAGGCTAAATCCGCATGGATCTTCATTCGGTAGCACAGGGGTAGTATATTCCTTTTCCCAAACCGATTAAAAGTAAAATCCTGTCATGTAAACGGTGAATCAGAAAGTTGTCAGGCTGGGTTCTGTCTACACATGCTCAGTCTTGACGTAAACGAGCAGTGACGTTCACGGAAACATTGGCGGCTTCCAATAAGAGCACACAGCACTGGTCTGCGTTGGAGAGTTTTTTTTTAAATAAAAACCCTCAAAGAACTAAACATTATCGCACTTTAGACGGTAGGAAAACAAGAAATACTGAACTATTGAATTAAAAAAGTCCTTGAAAACTCAGTGAAGCCGGTATAGATAGAAACATCGAACAAATAAGGAACCGCTGGAAAACTCTGGAGGGTGGTTACAATAAGGCTAAACAGCACAACCCTCAAATCATTCATTAAAACACCTACTTACTGCCATCTTTGATAAATCGTGTGATGTTTAAATAGATCTGCGCGTATCACATGTCTTTAAAACAACTATTCTGATTAAATGTTGTGGCACATGTAAACACCACATCGGAGTAGATCACGTCACATGTAAACAGTTCACCTGAAATCTTTAATCAGAATGAGAAGAAGTCTGCATGTAAACCTGGCTACTTAGTGCTCTTAAAGTGCAGTGTGCTCAGTTCGTGTCGTGAGATCAGAGTTACTTAGCAGCTGGATGCTCCGTGGTATAAACAATGTGATGCTTCTTTAGTCTCAGTCTGGGCGTTCTGTATCTCCATCTTGAGTTTAGGAGTTCAAAATCAGACCGAAGACAGAGCGTTTGGTCTGCTGTGATCTTGTTTTCCAGATTCAGAGTGTCTCTGTCTGTCAGGTGGGAGATGCTGCTCATTTGTTTTCCCGGTTATCTTTGTGTCAGTCTTAACAATCTCGTCCAATTAATTTTTATTTTGTAGGGACAGTGCTCCACCTTAGCACTGAATACAAAAAAATCAACACACTTTCATCAAAGCTATAATAAAAGAGTTTCAGAATAGTGCAGTCTTCATTGAAGCTCCTCGGTTTCATTAAAAAGTAGACGCTGTTGAGCCTTTACAAATCTTCCATGATAATTTGTTATCAATTATTGTTCCGATATCTGCACTCTTGTACAACTTCAGTGGCTGAATTATTCAACATAACAGGAGAAAAGGATGAAGACCTCCTAAAATCAATCATCATTTCTTTTGTTTTCTTTCTGTTTAAAATCTGTGAATTGTCTAAACACCAGTTAAAAAAGTGATTAAAGGTGCTATGAGGAGAATCTATTACCGGGGACGTAAAGACTCTGCTACCCATGAGCATGCGCAGCGACTGTTGTAATGCTGCGTTCCAGTAACCTCCAACTGGAAGTGACATCATCATCTCTGACTTATCGGCATTCCAGTTGAAGTCGGAAAAAAACATGCCGATCTATCAGGCTATTGTTAGCTGTTGTTAGCACGCCCTGCAGTGTTGTTCACAAATATCACATGAAGAATGTGATCATCACTATGGCAGCATTTTTGTAAATATAAGTCTAACAATACTATGTATACAGCTGATCTAGAGCGACACACCCCAGTCAGAAGTGCAAATAAATTGATTATTACAGGAGCTAAATAACTGTTCTCACTGGGGGCATCCATCTTCGATTGTCAACGTCAGGGGACGTTCCATACAGTATCTGATCAGCCCTAATATGTTTATTTTTTCAAACAACTGTCACTCATGAAATATTCAAGGCTGGATTCATTCACAAACTGGATCCCAATGAAGTTGGGATCAAATCAAACTTTATTTATACAGCACTTTTCACACAAAAAATGTAGCACAAAGTGCTTTACAAACAGACAGATGAATTAAATGAAGGATTTATGACCCAAACCCACTCCACCCAGCCCTTGAACCCACCCACACAGCAGTCCATACACAGTGTTGATAAAAAGCATCATAAAAAAGACAATAATAAAGCACACTGATGTACCCAGTACATACTGAGGAAACGCCATCGTAAAGGTTTAAAAATAAGAAAACACTGGAGGTTAGGTTGAAAGTGTAAAATTAAATAAATCATAAAATAAAATAAGAAAAATAATTTAAAAAAATAAGAAGAATAAATAATAAATTGAAATGAAGATAAAAAAATAAAATAGAATAACAAGAAAATAAAGTAAGAAAAGATAGCAACAATAAAAAGATAAAAAATAAAATAAGATAAAATAATTAAAAAAATGGGTTCGAATAAATAAAAACACTAAAAGGTAATTCAGGTAAAAGCTTGACAATAAAGGTAGGTTTTGAGTTTGCTTTTAAAGACATTAACATTATGTTGTTTATATGTTGGATGTTGTATAAATATAAATTAAACCAGATTAAAATGATTTACCAATCCTATTTTTACCTAAATTCAATAAACCATGAAGGCATAACTTCCAAAAAGAAAAAAAATGTAAAGGGTTGGGTGCTGGAGCCTGTACCAGCTGACATCGGGCGAGAGGTTGACTACACCCTGAGCCGGTAGTCAGCCAATCACAGGGCCACATGGAGAGGCGGACAGCCATTCATGCTCACACTTATACCCATTGGCAAATTGGAGTCATGTTTTTGGTCTGTGGGAGGAAGCAGGAGTGCCCAGATTAAATCACGCATTCACAAGAAGAACAAGAAACCTTCTTGCAGTGAGGCATGTGCACTACCTGCTGCACCACTGTGTCACAAATACAGAGCCAAGTGGTTTGACTCAGGCAGTGAGTCAATGCAAACTTTTAAGACTCAGAAAATCACAAAGCTAACAGACCGTCCCTTCCTGTTCACGCTCTCCCTCAGGCCTGTCCTTCAGACCAGTATAACTAATAACAACCTTTATCTTTAAATATTAAAGGAAGCTGTAACACAGAGAAACACAGAGCTGAAATGCTTGACAGAAACTATCAGGGATGTAAAGAGACGTGTCGACACATCCTGTCAAAACAAACCATCTCTGGTGTGATGTCAGGTTTAGTCAGCAGTGAGGGAAAGGTGAAGGGGATTTTATTATTCGTTCCATGGAAAGAAACTGATGAGAACCACAGGAAGAGAAGACATTTTCAAAAGATTTTGACATACCATTTTTGAAGAATGAAAGATTTTAAACAATTTAGCAAATGTACAGGTTTTCTAATAAAAGACTAAATTTAAAAAAGGTAAGAATCAATTATGATGTTTTGCAAAACATAAATATTTAAGGGAATAATTGTAATACTAAGTTAGACCTTTAAATAGAAGTCCCAGAATAGACATACTGAGGATTTACTGGAGCTACTTTTTAATGTCTTATTTCAGCCTAAAAACATGTTAAAGCAAATCAAAGAGCTTTTCTAGCATCGAACTGCTGTTTGACTACATTAAATCTTCTCTGCTTTCATACTGTGTAATTGCTGCTTGCAACTTCTTCTGAAACAAACTTGTTTTCTTACTATGACAAAAGGCCATAAACTGAGAGCCAGCAGCATCATTATCACTGCTTCTTCTTTTTGGATGCTGGGCCTCACAGTTCAGCACCTTACAATTTGCTTTGTGATTACCACAAATGGAAAAGCCCCATCAAGAGCCAACCTACAAAATGTCTAAACAACAATATTTCTATTTCAAATGTTTAGTTTGTGTTGTCCTGTTTTCCTTTCTTGTGAAATCAAGAATAAAAAGAGAAATTGTGAGATAAAAGGTCAAAGTATGCGATCAAAAGTCAAAACATTTGATATTTCTCATAAGTATAAAATAAAGTGTCAAAATTATGAGAAAAGGTTTTAAAAATGTATATACTTTTTTCTATACTTTTTATAGGAAATTATTTTGACAGTCAATATGCAAGATAATTTCTCATAAGTGTGAGATATTTCTCATAAGTATGAGACAAAAAGGTTAAAATTACATAAGTCAAAACATAAGATATTTCTCATAAATATTAGATGAAAAGTCAAAAGTATTCAATAACAAAGCAAGAAATATCTGATAAACATCAGACATGTAGTTAATATTATGAGATAAAAAGTCAAATCACAAGTTAAATTCTCATCAAATGAGATTAAAAGTTAAAATTATTGGATCAAAAGTAAAAGAAAACTTCCTTATTATTGTAAAATTTAAATCTGAGATAGGCTACCTTTTCATAAGTTTGAGAAAAAATTCAAAATTTTGTGAAACTTAATCAGTATGAGTGTCAGGGTTTGTGTTGCATATTTTGTCTCTTTTATCTCATAAGCTATTTAGTTAAAGAAACTGGCTTCCCTGGATCTTAACTTTAATCTGTTTTATTATTTTTCACTCTTGTGTTCAAACGCCATTAACTCGTCGTCCAATCAGCGCGCGTGCTGGTCATAAACATCCGGGTCACAAAGTCACTTCCTTATTTGTGGTTTGGACGCTAACGGACAAGCCGGCGTCTTTTTCCTGCAGTCGGTCGGTGTTTTTACCCCCAAGTTTCCCTTTAAAGTTTTACTAAGAATGTCAGAAATGAAAGGTTAGTATTAAATGTCATGAAAAATGTCTGTGTTCGGACATGGACAGCCGATTAATTGACGTTTGAGCCGTTTTCTGCTACACTCGCGGTTAAACGCCATACAAAAGCCCCTCTGAAAAACGGCAAATTTAAGCTCTGTCTGTTTACACGATTTTCACTTTCAGACTAATGAATGTTTTCCTTCTTTTTTGATTATTTTTTGAGATTTAACGCCTGTTGTTGTATTTGTTGGTGTGTAATCGTTTTAGAGCTGGACAGTTGGCTGATCTATTCATTTATGCAGTAGCCTCAAATTTAAGTTGTACTTTACATGCATGCACTAAAATTAAGACATTTTTCAATGTGATTTGGTAAGGCATGTTATCAAGGGAAGCAACGGATTCTTGTTATAATAATTGTGTTTGCCTTTTTGTAGGTTGTGTTTCTGCGTATTCAGCACTCTCCAAGTCATCAAGTGGCCAGAGATGATGGTGAGCTTACCACAGAAACAAACTGAACAACATCTGGATGTAAAAAGGAAAAAAAAACTGGAGAAATCTGCCAAAAATAATGAAAATGTTGGTGGAAGTCAAACATCCTTAATTTCTATGATTTAAGAAAGTTTAAAAAGAACACAAATGGCTTAC
The DNA here is from genome assembly GCA_036419115.1 of Scarus forsteni. Classification (NCBI taxonomy): domain Eukaryota; kingdom Metazoa; phylum Chordata; class Actinopteri; order Labriformes; family Labridae; genus Scarus; species Scarus forsteni. The sequence continues at coordinate 18,429,958 of JAZDUH010000341.1, read as the reverse complement.
TATATAGAAATTTTAGTAAAGGCTGATCAATTAATGTAGAAAATCCTAATGTGATTATTTTGATTAATACCGAGATGGTGATTATTGAACACAACTGCCTATTAACTGATTAATTTATGAAACTCAAACACCCTCAACACTGTTTGCATTTTAGAAATTGTAATAAGGGACCCATTAACTTGAATATAATTGGGTGTAAAATGCTTGTATGTACGGAAGCCCTAAAAGGCCATGGTTTTTTCACGTTTTTTAGCACCGTTTTCTCGTGATAACGACTTAATTTCAGTCGTTTTTCCCGAGATCTCGAGTTCTTTATGTCATTAACTTGGGATAACGAAGCTTGTTTTCTCGAGATCTCGACATAAATAAGTCGTTATCACGAGATAATGACATAAATAACTCGAGATCTCGGGAAAACGACTGAAATGAAGTCGTTATCACGACAAAACGATGCTAAAAAAACGTGAAAAAACCATTGGCTTTTTAGGGCTTCCGTATGTATGTAAAGATAACCTTATTATTATTATTCTAAAAACAAATTTATGTTTTTGAAGTAATTTTGATGTAATTATCAGTTTACAGTTGTTTCTTACTCTATGATACCTTCTGTACATGATTGTATAAACCCAAATTGTTGAAATTAGGACTTTATGAATCACTTAGCTCCAGTCCTAACACATTTTCTCTGTTATATCAAGCTCTCATATTAAGGCTTGGTTAATGTCATTAATGAGCTTTGTTTTTTCTGTCATGGTTTAACATTTGAACAGAAATATGAGACAGGCCTCTTGTGTCAGTGAGGGGTTTTTTTTATTTCTTCAAATCGTAAGAAACTTATTGATCATTTATTTTCTGAGTCCAGCTCTGATGTGAGGCTATGCCAAGGATGTGACCATTTAGATTTCAATTTTTGACACAAAGAGCAATTTCAGCTCCAGAATTCACCAAAATTCTTTAAGCGGTTGAGTCCAGATCTGGCCTGACCTCTGCTGATGGTGATGAAGACGGACTGCTCCTTTAAAGCCGATTACACCCACAAATCTGTCAGCGTCCTCACCTGAAAGACGAGAGGCAGACGCAGGAAGAGGGACAGACAGACGGAGGGAGAGAGGAATAAGTGCTTTGAGACCGTGATGACGATGAGGATGATGATGATGGAAGGCAGAGAAGAAGAAGAGATCACTGAGAGTTCATCTTTAAATACCCTGCACGTCCACATTTGTGGTTTTACTCACAGGAAGAGGTGGGCAGTTTCCGGGGGCCTCATGCTCTCATTGTGCTGCATCTCTTGGGCAGTTATGTTGCTCTCATCACTCTACTGACGAAAACTGATGTAAAAAAATCAGCCTGATGTGATACTTTATCAATCATGTATCGGGCAATCCCTGATTATTACACCTGGAGACACTCTCAGTAACTCAGCTACGCGTCAGTTCTCAGTGTTTTTCAGCTCTGATGGAGAAAAAGAGAGCCTGACATGAAGAGAAGGTACTCTCCCCCACTGGGTCAGCATGCTCCCCTCTAATAATATGCCTGTAACAGCAGAGTAAATGTTGTGACAAAGCAAATAGGACCTATGCAGTGGTCCTTAGTTTTCATTCTGTTGTTCAAGATGAATATTTTTATTGCGTTTAGTCCTCAGCTTTTCCAGACATTGCCAAAAAATTAGGGATGCACAATGTTATCAGTTTGATTTCGGTATTGGCTGATTTTGAAATTTTTGCAGATATTTACAGCTGATATATCAGCCACATATCGGCCATATATCTGCTGGAATATCAGCAAATCACACATGTATGTGTAATGTACAATATTGATGCACCTTCTCATCACTGCATTGGTACGTATAACAATCAAGGGTTTCATTTTTCTCAAGAGTTACATGCTTTTTTTCTTGTTTTACATCTGTTCCTTGCAAAAATATACTGCAACACAGAAAGAAATGTAGGGATGCATTATACTGGATTTTTGATGATAACTGATAGACCATTAGTTTTTAATTCATTATCACTGATACAGATATTTCTGGTCAATATAAAAAAAAAACAATTATGTATGTTTTTGAAGTAGTATCTTGGTAATTTTCGGAAGAAATGTCATGAAATTTGTGGCAAAATTCATTACACTGGAAAAAAAAGTATGAACAAAAAAATATATAACATGGCACTGAATACGGTTTTTGCTTACTCTAGGATACCTTCTTCTCGTGATTGTGGGAGCAAAAATTGTTGAAACTAAAAGTTTACTAGTCACTTAGTTCAAGCTCTTTACTTGACAAAAATGGACTTGTTTCTTTTGGTGTTACGGTATATTTTTTGCAAAGATCAGATTAATAGAGCTGAAACGATTCCTTGAATAATCGCAACTATTCGATTACAAAATATCCTCGAGGCAAATTGTGTGCCTCGAAGCCTCGTTTAATATATAATTATACATATAAAATATATATCTGGACTACTATACAGTTCACGGTGTTTGACACGGACGGTCATTTCTGTGGCACAACGCGCCTGCTACCTCCGCTGCTGCGCGGCTTGTAAAATCATGAGGGAAGAGAAAAGAGAGGGACAGAAAGGAGAGAGTCCACAGAAGAAACAGCAGAGAGTGTCCCAAGTGTGTGGTCACTGCAACAAGGGACGAAAAGAAAACACAGTGCAGTGTGTCTGATGTCAAACGGAGTTAGCTTAGCACGTAGCTTAGCATGATAGCACGTCGTTACTGCTGCAGCACGTCAACAGTAAACATCCGGTCTGTGCGTCCTCAGAGCGACACAACAGGATGACACTCCTCCAACAGAAGCAGCTAATGTGATCAATAACTGAGATATGGGCGAGTAAATAACCTACTTTGATTATGGCTCCGTGTAAAGGCTGGTTCAGAACGTAAATCTATGTGGAGGCTACTTGCCCGGAATTATGTCAATTTTGTTCACATACTTTTCACATTCAATTACTTTACATTTAATTTGATTGCAGAGAGTAGAACAGGAAACACTGACAGTGAGTAGAGGAAGCAGGTGTAGGGAATGCTTTCATATGTTATAGAAATGTACATTAGCTAGTTAAATTATCTTAGTAACCAAGTATGATATCATTTGGTCCTAGAAATAAAGTAAGCACAATAAGATCATCAATATGGTGCAGTAGTAAAGGCAATAATTTAGCAAAAAGAGACAAGCATGAATACAAATAAAATAAAAATAACCAAACTTAAAAAAAAAAAACTGAAAAAAGCAAGATATGGCCCAGAGTGAAAATAAAAGCATAAATTTTGATTTTGAGATCCCATTTATGCTCAGAATGTTCAAAATAAGAAAGATAAGTTGTTCATTTAAGTGACCTGGCTTTTCTGTGTTGTGTGTTACTAGTAATAATATGTAGTGATTCAATGTAAAAAAAAAAAAATTGCAGTGAGCCTAATGTAACAGTTATCCGATTAATCGGCAAAAATTTTGATAGAGTAATCGATTACAAAAAGAATCGATAGCTGCAGCCCTAGATTTTAACAAGAAAAAGTTTTTAAATCTTAAAAAAATGAAACTCTTGATTGTTAAATGTGCAGTGATGAGATGTATCAGCACAGTGTATGTGTGTAATTTGCTGATTTTCCAGCGGATATATGGCTGATATGTAGGGATGGGAATTGATAAGGTTTTACCAATACCAATGCTTTTAATGATTCTGCTAATTAATCCAATTCTTTAACGATTCCCTTGTTGATTCCTGCAGGTTTTCCGTGTGGGCAAATGTTGGTCTGTAGATTTTCAGTGTCAACAATGTCAAACACATGTCACAGCATAGATAAATGCTTCTGCAAGTTGCTGGTGTTTCAACTCACTTAAGGCTGTGCAATTGACGCCGTTTGTTAAAAATTAAGTCAGAATTCTGATGCTTCTGAACCCTGTCAGTGGAAGGAATTGATAAGGGAATTGATCAGCAAAATGAGTCATGATGTCGATACTTTGATGGAGCTGTTTACGATTCTCAGCTGGAATTGGTTTTCGATTCCAATCCCTATTGATACATGTCAAATATATTGACTGTACATAAATGCAAACATGCCAATATCACCTGATATGGGTATCAAACTGATCATGCATCCCTAAATATATTGGCATGTTGGCAAAAAATATTCATTATCCAATATTGTGCATCTGTTCAACATGTTTATGCAGTTTAGGCTAATCTGTCTTTTTGTCAAAAATGTGACTGAAATTTGTACATTTTCGTTTTTATTTTTTAGAAATGTTTGCAGAGAGATTCATAGTGAACATACAGAGGTGGAAAAGGACTCCTGTTGGGGGCCTCCATGCTACTCAAACGCTCCCTGCGCCTCCGCTCAGCCCTATCAGACGTCCAATACCAGATCAGAGGGGGTCAGCCAGGGGCCGTGGGGTCTCTGCACAGGGCAGAGCTCTCCTCGATCCCTCTGCACTCACTCCCATACACACACACTAGCCCCCGTGCCCCCTTGACCTCACTATTAAAACACAGGAGCAAATCTCCCGATTGGTCACAGCGGCTCAGAAACAAATGACGCCAAATACCTGACTTCTGTTTGGCCTTTTCCCCGCAGAGAGGGCCGCTGCCGCCGGATTTGGCCGTCCACTTGTGCAAATACGTTTTAATATTGGAGATGTGGATGTGAACAGGCCGACGGAGGGAGATGAGCTTGATTAATGTGCAGTTTGCAGGCCGTAAGGTCATATTTAAGTAGCTACAAGGGAAAACGATGACGCAGCAGAAATATGGAGTAAATTCAGGGGAGAGACTCTTTATCTGCCGAGGAGGTTTTGTTTGTGCCAGCGTTTGTTTGTTAGTTTGAAGGATAAGTCAAAAAGTGCTCCGTAGATTTTGGATAGATTTTGAGGGAATGTTGGTTGTGGTGCAAAGAAGACGTGGTCAGATTTTGGTGGTGATCTGAATCAGAATGCAGGTGTAGGAATTTCTTCAATGGATTCGTTAACATTGCTAGCCAGTGCAGTTTTCCACATTTACGATAATAACACTGCTAACAATTAGGGCTGGGACGATAAGCTTTTTTCCCGACTTGATTTTATTTGGTGCCGATTCAATTTAAATTGCGATTCTACGATATTGCCAATTTTTGCAATCTTTAGTTAGCTTTTTTAACACCAGCGAAAAAGATGAACAATGGTGATGCCTGAAGACTATATCAGGAAAAAAACGCACCACATGTGAGTCTGTTTTTAGGATTTATTCAGCAATATATTTAAACCAGCTGTTTATACTCTCACTTCAAGAGCCTGGACTGCATTTAAAAGTGGCTTATTAACACAGACTAAAATGAAGCATTTAACTTTGGAAAAAGTCGATTTAAAAATAGTCAAACAAAAAATCCTGATACTTAGGTGAATCGATTTTTCTCCCACCCCTACTAACAATGTCAGAAAGGCCTTAGTGAAGGTCTCTTGGAGCTTCTGTTTTTTTCCCTTTTTTTTTGGCATCTTCATGTTCACTGCTCCATCCAAGCAGTGTTAATTTGACCGCTAATTATTTTCTTCAAAATTTTCATCAACAGCCTTTTTTCCCCTGCTGAAAACTAGACTATAGTGTTTGCTACTTTCTTTATGAATTGATATAGATACGATTAGATTAGATGGTACTTTATTGATCCCTTTAGGAAAAAATCACTCAGGAAACTTAGAATCCGTAGCAGTTTGTTGCAGAAAAAAAGATATATAAAAAGAAAAAAATAGATCTAAAGAAACTATTAATTGATAAACGTTCATAGAAATAAGATAAAAATATAAATAAAATTACACCGCTGCAGGCTGGCTACTGCTCCTTCCCATCCTCTTGTCTTCCTGTTTCTCCTCCTCTCTTACCATTCTGTGATTGTGAATTTTATAGGGCCCCATTGTAACCCCTCCTCCCGTCTTCCACGTCAGGCATTGTTTAGGAAGCCAGTCGACCCAGAGCTTAGAACAGTGTTTCCAAAGGGGAGGAGAAAAGAGCTGCATCTGATCCTCTTCAGAGATTAAATATTTCATGTGAGCAAAAATGTCTTTTTAGAGACTAAAAAAGTGCTGAACAGCTTTTGAAGTCACATCAAACGCTAAATAATAGTTTCTAATCATTTCTATTTTCTCCATCTTAATGAAAAGCATGTGTAGCAAAAACCAGATCCTTCTGGACTTTCTGTATTTAATTTATCTGAGGCTGCAGTGGTAGAAAATTATACCTCAGAGGAGGTCACTCAAAATGACTCCTTGTATTCTTCCTTCAACGACTGAATTGGTCTTTTTTCATCCATGCAGCCCCATCAGTAGATGCCTCAAACACAGCAAGAAAAAGTTCTCGGGGTGCAAATACTCCCTTGATTTCTGAACCGGATTCTGGTCTTTTATCGGTCAGGGCTTGAGGCCTCCTGCACATAAACTCAAGTGTCAGGACTCATTTGTGGGACCTAATGAAGATTAAAATAAAGCCGCAGCAAAGTGAGAAACAAAGGGAGAGCAGAGTAAGTGCTGCAGTACACCGCTCCTGATGTGCTGATTCAATAGAAATATCTAACAGTTTATCAGATTTGGGCCTTAACACGAGTGCGGTCGAGAAGGGAATTCCAAATATTGGAATAAAAACAGTCAAGTATGGATTTCCAGCCCGGAAACGTAACAACAGCAGTGTGTTCTCTGTCGAAACAAAACCAACCGAGGTATTTTTCTGTGTCCCTCCCTCGCACAGACGATGTGGTCATGTAGTTTATTTGTGGTCTGAAAAAAAAAAACAGAAAGATTCGAGCTGTGAACTTAAATTCTTCTAAATCCTGAAAACCTTTAGGTTGTACTGGGAAAACTGACCCGAGGAATTCTGACAGAATTCAGTGGTTTAGACCAACATACTGTAAAACTTGTAGTAAAAGCCCACTCCAGTTTAAGGAGGACATGTCACAGCGGGGTGTTGGGGATGTGACGTGGGTGAGGGAGAGCTGGTTCCTGGATTTGAATCTGGTCTTGTGTCATCGGTTTGAGGCCCTCAGTGCAGAAAACAAGTTGATCAAAAATAAGAATAGTCATGAACACCGTGAAATATGGCAATCTGCTCTTTCGGTCATTGGTGCTCTTAAATAAAAAGCTTTGGATATTTTTTTTCAATCCAAAACTCAAAGCACAAAACAAAACCAGCCTCATTTTCTGAACACAGGAGATCTCTCGTACAACCACTGGATCTCTAGATCTTGTATAATCATGGCCAGTTTATTAGGTACACCTGTTTAGCTGCCTTGGTAATAGACCTCGTTATCACTTAAGGTCTATTATTAAATATCTTTTTCTCAAAACAAGCATCCATAAAGCAAATAAGAAATAAATATGACAATGTGCATTTTTCAACAGATCACTTATGGTTATTAAAGCCAAGTTATTCTGTTTAAAGACTTAAATATGCCTCAAATAGTAGAGAAAACACTCCTCAGCTGAAATTATTGAATAAATTAATAATTAAGTTATGCACAATAGAGGAATTTCTCACGATTGGAGCATTTTCAGAAGTTTTATCACTGATTAAATCCTTATGAATTGATATTTTAGACTCAAAAGTTTTGCAGATTGTACATTCATTTTGCTCTATAGGCCCTTGTTTTAAAAAATCTAAACTTTTTTAGTTATTGATGCACTGATTTTGAAAGTCAAAGCCAATGTTGATGTTATTCTAATGTCGTCTTTCAGAAAAATATTTCCATGACAGTAATGTTTTCCCTCCTGTCTGATCATCAAATCATTTTAATGCCCCAAATAAAGAATCTTCAATAAATCAGCTGTCACTTGTGCCAGATGTCAGAATGAAATTGGTACGATACGAGAAATAAACATCTATAAACAAAGGATGCAATGGTATGAAAATTTCATATCACGGTTATTGTGACCAAAATGATCACGGTTATCATTATTATCACGGTATTGTTGTAGTGCGCTCAAAATGTTCAAAAAGTACTTTGAAACAGAATTAAAATTATTTAACCCCTTTAATATTATAATTTTAACAGTTACTTTGTCTTTTTTGTGTCAGGAAATGTCCTATAAATAAATTTGTTCAAACTTTTTTCATTAGAAATAAAAGTAAACAATTCTGGCAAGTATTTGTCATTATTTTGTGATAAATGCTTAAACTGTGTGGAATTTGCCTAAAAGAATAGAAAAAAACGGATTTGTACTTTAAACGGGGTTCTCTTCATGAACAATTGTTAATGAACATGTTCAATAATTTGAGACGGCCAAAAATAAACTTAACCTTTTTTACATACACTCACACATTTTAGTTTGCCTGCAGCATTAGTGTCCATGTTACAGCTCGCTATATTAGACCATGTCCAGGTCTTTTTATTTATTTATTTATTTTTTTGTTTTACTAACGATAGTCCCTGAGGAAATTACCCCCCTTCATGACAACCCTCTGATCTCCCCTACCCACATAAGATCCTTGACATCTCCTTCCTTAATATTCCCAAGTTACGATTGGTTAAATCCATAAAACGCGAACTGTGATGGAAAAAGACGATCTATTATGACGAAATGCGGCAAAACACGGCGAATAAACGGCGAAAGAACGGCAACAACACACTCCAGATTGATACTAATGCTGTTATTTACAACATTTATACATTATTTACACAGAAAATACTGATAAACTGCCTATAATTCACTCAGGTATGGCTCACTGAATCCTCTCTCTCTCTGCTTGTTTACTTGAGGAGTTACAGCAGTTTTAAACACACACATTTTTGTCTTTCACCGTAGCTTGGTGTTTAAGACAGGATGACCATCGTCACTCAGTTTCCCCTCGACTTTCTTTAAAATCCAAACTTCGACCAGACTTTAGACTGCAGCCGTTTTGAGTAGGAAAACCAGTGAGAGTCTGAGCGAGGCTACTGAGGCCAAACATTGCGAGCTGCGCATGCGCACCTCTGTTTGCAAGAGGCTGCTTCATCGAGAGGCAGAGGCACAGAGTTCAGGCTTTTCCAGGCAAAGAGCAGCATCAACTTGAGTTATTGACACAGTGTGGTGATCAAACACAGTACAACGATAATTTTAATAGGACATGGTAATGATTACCGTGGGAAGTTTTACCACGGTTTACCATTTTACTGGTAACTGTTACATCCCTACTATAAACAAAGAATGCACAATATTATCTGTACGATTTTGGTACTGTCAGATTTTGGCTTATATTGAAATTCTTGCCGATATTTACAGATGATATACTTTATTTTCCTTTCCAGATTATCACTTTCCTTTCTCTAACATCTGTTCCTTTAACAAATAGACTCAAACCAGTTTTCTTAATCTAAAGACTTAATATGTTTGGAAATATCATCATACTGGATACAGGCAAACATTCAATATCATGCTTCCCTACTTAATACTAATGTCTGTTTATCACACTTCATTTTGCTGATGGACTATTTTTGCAAAAAGGGCTGACTTCAGCTGATACTAATATTGAACTGATGTCAATGTTCATCCTTGATTTAAAAAAAATTTGAACAGCAAAACAATGAGCGAAACTAATGGTCAAGTAAATGCTCTAATAAGCCACTTTTATATTATACATATGTTATTTATTGGAGTTAACCATCATAAAAGATGCCTAAATTTGATATTAAAACATGAACAGCTCTGTATTTTTTATGTGAAGAGAAAACAGATCCATCAAGGCTTCTGGCAAAGTAGTAATAAATTGATATTTAGGGAAAGAAATTGTAATATGATGAATTTCAGGGGGCCCTGGTAGTTGTTGAATCTTTGAAAAAGTCCACAACCATCAATCGTTCAGGTGCTGAGTCATGAAAAGTGTTAGAGGGTCAAGAGAAAAGACTCACAACACTGTTGCTCCCATAAAAAATACTTCATTAGATCAGGTAGAACTTTATTAATCCACTGGGAAATTAAGATACAGAAATAAAGATAGATAAATAAAAATAAATATTGCTTCCTTCCATCCTCTGTCTTCCTGTCACTCCTCCTCCCCCGTCTGAGGAGTTGTACAGTCTGATGGCCTCAGGTGTCTTAATCATATAATAAATAAACATCATAATGATTTTGTCTTTAATTCAGCGAGCGAGGAGGTTCAAGTCCAAGTGAGGACGAGCCACACCAGATATTTTTGTTTTTTTCAGTGAAGTAAATAAATCAACATGAAATTTGTTTTCTGGAGTAACAGTGTTACGAGTCTCTTCTCTTGACTCTTCCAATCGTTCGTATTTTTACCTCTTTGGGGCCTACTGGTTGTTTTTTTTTGTTTGTTTTTTAATTAAATGTTATTTTTTTGTGTTTTGTCTGTTTTTAGCCTAAATAAAGTGCTACACAAGAGCGGAACCGGTCCATTAGGATGAGACTCTGCACTTTAGACATAAAAAGAAAAGGCAGGGAGTTCAAAAATACAGCACAACAGAATCCCACATTGAAAAAACTCAAGATTCAAGTGGAAGTATTTGTCTACTTTTAAAACAAAAAATCTCACTAGACTGTTTCTGATCCTCGATTTCCTTACATGTCTGGATTAAGATCTTATTTTAAAATATAAAAACTAAAAACAAGGCCTCAGATTGTTATAATAAGTAAAATAATCTGCCAAAAGACAAGACAAGTTGAACTTAAACCTGAATTTAAGAGCCACACTGAGTTGAACTTTCCTTTTTTCATTGGCAGATATTTTCTCTTCATTACAAGCAATTCAGTGTCTTATTTTTCCCTTTTATTCCCTAAAGTCAGATATTTATCTGGACTTAAGTGAATGTGGATTAGAGTAAGTGTTTAGGATATTTTTGACACCCCTACCATTTAACTTAGAAGATGTTAGGCATAAAAACTTTAAAGCAGGATCACAAGAACAGGAAGTGAAGCTGCTTCCTGATGAATCTGCTCTTCATCTCTGATACTCTTTGCTTGCCTGTCACTCCGTCTGTATTCCTGCTGTTTATTTCCGCTCTTCCTGTTTGTGCTACACGAGGTGCCCCTGTGGCTGCTGGGTAAAGAAAGTTGAACCAAAGATGGCGTCTGGTTGTTGGTGAGATGGTGACAAAGATCACACAGAAAGAAGCAGCTCTGGAGCACAGCGCTAACATGTCAACAGAGATTAAACTAGTTTATTATTTTCAAAGAGGGAAAAAAAATTACGAAACAAAAAAGCAGTCATATTTTACACTAGTGATTATTATTAAATTTTTACAACCATTCAGTCTGCATAACATAAAGAAATAATTCTACATCTTTGTTTATTTCGTATTTTTGGTACTCTGATTTATACATACAAATAACAAATACAGGAACTTTTTTCACAATGCATATAATCTGTGGGCAGGAAGAAAGTCTTTCAAGTGTGTGTGCATGTGTGTTTATGCATGTGTGTGTACATGTAGGTGCAACACAAACCATATGCCCGAGACCTATAGCACATCCAAAACAAAAATAAAAGAGAGGCGCATGCAGCCGGAGCCGCAGACGCTCTGCAAACTTAATGCAACGCAATTCACGCAGGCGAAAACAGAGGCCTGCCCTTCTCAGAGTCTCTCCGGTCCTTTCTCCCTCCGAAGGCGTCCTGCCGCGACTCGTACCCTTCTCGTCGTTAGCTGCCCGGGGGCATGTTTTCCTTTTTTTTCTTCTTACTTAATTAAAAAGTCTTCATTAAATGTACTGTATTTCATACAATTTGTACAAATATATTCAACGTCTGTCTCTCCTCGGTGATGAAGAAGAAGGGGGCGGGGCTTGTTTGGGGGGGAGTCGGCGGGGCTCCTGTTAGACAGGACGGGATCAGGGTCGGGGGCAGGAGAGAAGGAGTTCTTTTTTTAAGTTTGTGATGAGTGAAAAATGGCTTTTTGTACAGAAATGGAGGTCCGTTTTCATGAGAGGGAGGAAATGTTCCCGCGTTCGAGGAAGGAGCTTCCTCATTAGAGGTCAGTGCGCCAAAGTTTAAAGTCTGCAAAGCATTCACATCGCAGAGGTACACTTTGATTTTATAAAAATAAGATACAACCGAGGACAAAGGAGGCTGTCGTCGTGGCACCGCAGCTCGCCTGTGAAAAGGGGAGGGGCTTAAGGGGAAAGTGTCAGGTCAGCAGAGGTACCGCAGCAGGGGCGTTAAAGTGGTGGCGTCTCGGCGAGGGCGTCTAACCCATCGCTGTGACCATACTGGAGGGGTGGTGCGAGGCGAAGGGGAGGCTGGAGGATGGGTGCATGGGTGTCGGGGTGGTCAGCATGTGGCTGGAGTGCGAGAAGGGTGGGAAGGAGGACATGTGGCGGGAGAGGGCGGCGGGGCTGAAGGAGCTGCTCTTGTCCATCAGGCTCTTGGAGAAGTCGTCCATGCTGTCTTGGCACTTTTTGCTCTTCTTGGACTTGCTCGACATCTTCCGGTTCCGGGTCTGGATGCCTTCCTTCTTCATGGTCAGAGGTCGGTTAATCTGCTCTCGAAAAGGAGACAGAGAGGATGGCAGGTCAATATTTTGTGTTGGAAATAATCAAAGTTTTGTTTTCACATTTGAGAATGAGAGGGCCCGCATGTTTATACTTTCACTCTTCTGGAAGACTTGAGAGGGATTTTATCAGAGCAATGGCCGCCATTTGAGACAAACAACACCACCGAGGGTCAGGACCGTCAAAACTGTAGATAATATTGCCATACCACAGGTTTTTAAATTATATATTTGTTATTACAAGTTTAGAATTAAACGTGATATCTCAAGATTTTTCTGCTGAATGGCGGCATATGATAGGGTTGGTATGATACTGTTGAATCAAATAATATTGACTCTGGTTGATACAAAGGCAACATTAGGGCCCAAGACTCCCTATATTTGATTTCTAGTTTTGGTTTTGATGATCCAAAACTGCAGACAAACTTCTCCACACTGTTATAACTGCCAATATACATTTTAATGAGTATTGGTATCATGAAGCACAGAAACTTAATCGTCAGTTATATGATAACTAAGCAAAAAAGCACATTTTTGACCTAAACTTTTTCAGTTTATGAAGACAGACGAGTGAGCGACTGTGAGCAGGGCCATTTCTTCACGGGTAGTTTCACTGTCAGACTGTTCTGATGTTGTTAGGGTACTACGTTGACTCCTGCTTCCTTTTTATAGCTCTCATGCTCGACCTGGCCATGAAACATCCCACAGAAAACAGAAAGTAAAAGACTGATGTTCAGACATGAGTAGCAGCCGTAAACATGTACGTTATTCCCTCAAAAAGATGAGTCAGATCACTGTCACCTCTGCCATTGTTATTACAAAAGCAGAAGTTCACCCTTTCAGAGATTTTGATTAGCTACTGGTGGGGAGGTGATACTGACGAAAGCAGTGCTGCCCCAAAAGTTGAACTTTTAAAATTTTCAGAATGCAAGACACTTCTGTCAACTTTAAACTTAACACTGAAATATTCTTCGTTATCATGTCAAATGGATGGACTAAAGCTTGCCCACTAAGGTTTAATTAAGGATGCCCAGTTTGTTATTGCTTTTTTAACTCGACAAGCTCACTATTTTTGAAAAATCAATATGCATTTTTTAAGAATTATTTCCCTAATAAAAGCTTGAGAACACCTATGATTTCTCCTTGTCATTGAGGAAAATACAGGCATATTGTTGACAATTAATTAAATTGAGTTTCCAGTGCTATGGTATCAAAATGGGTTCTGACTGTTTAATTGACTGTAGTTATGTTGTTTTTTCAGGGTGTAGTATCGTGGCAACACTACTGAGGTTAATGTTTATAATCTGGCTTTGTTTATATTGAAAATATGGTTGACCTTAAGGAATTTAGTGTTTAGGACCTTTATTTTTTCACGTGTATCAAAATCTGGACTTTTTTTCTAGCATCATTTAATGTTTTTTTTTGTACTGTGATAGCCTAATGAGGTGAATGTTATTCCTCAATTTTACAATTTTGCGTCAACTTTTAACCATACTCCACAATAATCCATGTTATTTTAGCAAAAGGATGCTTTACTTTTGTTGACTATAATTCAAACTCAGACTCCAGCAGTTAACTTTTCATTTAGATCATTCAAAAAGAAACAGGGTCAACAGGTAGGATTAGAAAGTTTTCTATTGGCTGATCAGTTGTTCAACTCTCTATTTCAGTAGAAAAATAAGGCTCAATGTATGTTATGTAACAAAACCTCCAGGAAAGCTACAAATAACATTAGTTATGGGTTGTTGCTCCAATTAATCTTTGATTATTACCAGGTCTGTGACCTCTTCATGTCATGCTGTGGCACCAAAACTGATCATTTTTCCAAGGATCAAACAGAAATGAAAAAAATCTGTACTGTGATTCCCTACTGATGTTAGTGTGTCTCTCTAACCTTCAACTTGTGTCATCTTTTAACCAAACACCAAAATAACTTTCATTATTTCAGCTCAGCGTTAACTCTAGATTTTAATTTTTATCGTATAAGGGTACCAGGTGATTTGAGTTTCTCTTTGTCCGCCTTGTTGATCAGCTTTTAGAAACTTAAGGAAGAAAATCAATATTATTGTTTTAATGTAAACAGGCACCAGCAAAAATGTATTTTTTTTGTCGCTGCTTTGCCAAACACTTCTACAAAGTTGGCGATAAATACACAACATACACCATAAAGAGGTCCCCTAACATCTCATTTGGGGCTCTTGGGAGAGTCTAAAGATTTCTGAGTGAGGTAAATGTGGCTTTTTAGAGTCCTAAATGGCTTTTTGGAGACATAATGACATGTTTGGGAGCTCCATTATGTCCTAATCTGACCGTCCCATCCTGAAATTGTTTACGTCCTGAGTGTAGGTTTCTAACAGCGCCGTGTGTGTTGATTCTTTTCGGCTGAAGTGTATCCGAGTCTGCGTCCCTGCCAGAAAGAAACGGAGAGAAAGGAAAGGATGGAGGAGGAGACGCAGAGTGTCTGGCAGCTCATGTGCGAGCCAGTCGACCACAGAGACACATGGCGGCGGCGACCGCCAACTTCTCTCTCCCTCCTCCTCCTCCTTCTCCTCAACCGCTCGGCCTCGTCGTCTCGTGGCCAAAATGGCCCCAGCTGCCGTATTCCAGCACCGGTTTAGCCGGGAACGCGAGCTGGATGATGGAATTCGGGCTGTGGGCAGGATTACGAGGGGAGGTGGATGAGGCCGACTGGCTTCCTGATCTTTCTTCTCGGGGAAATGGGAGCGGGGATTTCTTCCTCGTTGTCTGAGACGCTGACTTTTTTTTTTTTTTAACGGAGAGGCCTGGATGATTAGCAGAGGGCAGAGATCTGTGGTTTCACTCTCTAAGATGTGGCTCACTCTCTCTCGCCTCCCTCCAGCTCTACGCCCACCTTACAGCCCCGGTCAGGCCTCTTTGATGCCTGAGATGTCTTGCAGAGGAAACCCCAGGGCCTCCAGACTGCGCTAAGGCCTCGCCCGCCCCCGAGACTTCAAACAAAACAAAAAAAAAGGCACGCCACAGTGTTTTTCAGTCAATGACCGCCACAGAAAACATAGCCTCTCACATCCTCTTCAACACCTTAAAACCTCAGCGCGAAAACAAAAAGGTGTCAAAGACCAGACTCTCAGAGAAAGAGGCTAAGCTAAAGCTAACGCCACAACAGGCTGCTTCCATCAGGTGTTTCGGGACACACATGCTCGTAATTCCCCGTGAAGAATGTGGAATTTGTTTCAAAGGGAGAAATCCAAAACAGGAGTCTGGATTTACCAAAATAAACTTCCCAATTACGCCTCAGAGGTCGAGGTCGGTTCAAATGCTAATACGTAACAAGTTTTTTTTTTTCTTTTCACTCTTCGTGACTGCAGAGAACAGGACGTCACAAAAGTAGCACGGGACAGCGATTTTACATTGACAGCAGGATAATCTTGAAATTTGAATACTTTTGAAATTTGAAAAATATATTATCACTCTTTTTTTATGGTGTAAGTGGTAAAAATACAGACCAAAAGTAGCACACGACAATGATTTAATGTGGACTAAAAAACAGCAGGATATTCTACAGACTTTAAACATGTAGGAACATAAAGAAAATATATATTTACCCTCTTTTTTATGTCTTTACTGGCTAAGAGTAAATACCAAAAGTGTCACAGGACAGCGATTTAACACTAACCACAGACAGCAGGACAGTCTTTGAATTTTAAGTCTTGTGAAATTTAAACAGGAAACCTATTACTACCCTCTTTTCATGGCTTTAATGACAAATTGTACATGCCAAGAGAAATGTGGGACAGTGATTTAACATTGACCCCGGACAGCAGGATATTTTTTACATTTTAATACTGAGGAAATAAGAAAAAAACATTCTTACCCTCTTTTATATGGTGTAAATGGTAAAAAGTACACGTCTAAAGTAGCACGGGACAATGATTTAATGCAGACTAAAAACTAATACTTGGGAATGTAAAATAATTTTTTACCCTTTTGTATGTCTTTATTGGCACAGAACACATGCCAAAAGTAACATGGGACAATGAGGCTTTCATTAACAAGTTCATAACAAGGAAATATTTTATACTGCTTTTCCCTTTGCCTCATCTGCTGTGACGAAAAAGCAAAGACCAGAAGTAACAAGTGACAGTAAATTAGCATGGAGTACTCACAGCAGGATGTTCATAAAGTAAATACTTTAAAACAAAACATTGTTGTCTGTTGTTTTTTTCCACATCTGTAACAACAAGTATGGGCTGGTGGTAATACAGGATAATGGTTGAGCGAGGAACAGCAGGAGGTTCTCTAAAGTAAAATTACATATGTAACAAGGAAGAATAATTCTTTTCGTTTTTTCCTGTTAGCAGTGGTAAAAATGAGCCAAAAGTAACACGGGACAGTGATTTCACTGGAGGAACTTGCAGCAGGACAGTATCTGAAGTGTAAATATTCAGTTAGGTGACAAGATTTTTTTTTAATCTGCAGTAGGAAAAAGTACAGGCCTAAAGTAATACAGGACAGTGAATGGATACTAGAGACCCCCAGAGGAACGTTCTGTGAAGTTCAAATACCTGTCAAGTATGTAAATAGTAAATTTCATTAGTTTTCTTTCATTCAAGTTCACAGCAGCAACAAGTTAAAGCCAAACGTTGTAAAGGAAGGTAAGGAATGCCTTCTGGTCTCTTCTGGTGTTGATACTTTTCTGATGTGTTGATACTTTCACTCACAACATGAGTCAAAGTAACTGCCCCGTTAGAGCTGAAGTTCATTGTTGCTTCAGTTTGTGAACTGTGACTTTAGATTTTACGACTTTTGACCCTGGAGCTGAAGCTATAAAACTTGAGCTTCAGGATCATTTGTTGCTCTTTTTTGGAGAATTCAATTTGATAGAAGTTATTGTAATTACGATTTCATTTTTCATTATACCATCTTACACTTTTGTCACTTTAAACGTATTTTTGGTCTTGATGCCTTTACCCTCTTGTATGTATTATATATTCAGTTTAATTTGATTTCAACAGTTTGAATATTCTGTCCCAAATGCACAAACTTCCTCACACTGCTCACAGCATGGTGACCTCTGTGTTAACATGTTGGCTAAATAAAGGGTGATGCCATTTTAATAAAGGTCTGTAGAGTATTTCCTTCCTCATTTTGACATTTGTCATGTTTGATGTGAACCTGTCCTCTCAGCGTGTACATCGGCCTCTTAAGTTCAGTGAAAACTTAAAAAGGGACCAAACATTGCCAACAATTTCCTGCGTTTTTTGACGCTGTAGCACAAAAACTTGCTTAACATCGAGTGTTTAGGACTTCTGTTTCTGTTCGTATGTAAATATAAATGAATTTTCTGTATTAAACAGCAGATTTTGAGCAGAAATATGTTCTTAACTTGTGGTTCAGGTGGAAAACTGTAGCCCTTTCAAGTCTTAAAACTCAACAAACTTAATGTTTTCTGCTAACATACTCTGGCGACATAAAGGCTGACAATATTAAACTGTCTAACTTTTTTAGCTATCACCTGCCATAACTGTCCTCGTTCTGATAATCTGTGCATCCATGATTATCACCAGCACTTAGCCTGCTGTTTCAAACGTGTGACTCCTCTGATTCTGAAGTGACAACATTGTGCAGCAGAGGCAGCCTCGGTGATAAAGTCGTCCCCGGGGTTTTCAGATTGAGGATGTGACATGTTGTGATGAGGCGACCAAAAACCAATCAGTCTGGTTTGGTGGTCAGAGTGTTTGGGGGGGCTCAAACTCCACGAGGGAGGAAGAAAGGAAGGAGAAAAAAAGTCGTCCTGGAAATTAATGGAATTTTAATTAAGCCCCCTCCTTCTTTAATATTCACGACGACAGCAGGCTGCGGGCTCAGTTCACTCCACTCTTATACGTTTAACATTCACACTTACTGCCAATAATTCATATTAATGCTACAGTGTTTGTTATCAGCGTGGCCCGGGAAGACTCTGCAGGGACCAGGCAGATAAATATTCAGAGAGGGGAGGAAGAAGGGGCCCAGCGGGACGTGAGGAGAGGGGAGATGCAGGTGGAAGCCTGGGTCTGCTTCACTTTAAGATCCTGCACTTGGAAATACTGCAGCTGAGCAAAAAAACTAATATTCTAGATTCACTGATGTGTTTTAAATCAACGATAGGGTCAGGCTATGTCTCTGGGACTGATTAAAGTTGATAGGAAAAACAAACAGCAGGTCAAGTGCTCAGAAAAGGTTGTTTACCCTAAAAGAGG
This sequence comes from Scarus forsteni, assembly GCA_036419115.1. Classification (NCBI taxonomy): domain Eukaryota; kingdom Metazoa; phylum Chordata; class Actinopteri; order Labriformes; family Labridae; genus Scarus; species Scarus forsteni. The sequence goes on along the minus strand of JAZDUH010000341.1, from coordinate 18,411,305 downwards.
CTCCAGCAGTTTGACCACAAAACAGTCTATTAAGAATGTTACGTTAAATAGAAAATCTGAATTTTACTGCTTTTATATAAGCTGTGGTTATATTATTATTATTATTGTTAGAAACGACATACCACAGCAACATATATGCAAGTCTTAGACACACAGTATTGGATAATTCATCATTTTTAATCAACATAAATGCTGACCGTCTGATATACACCATGTCTAACTTTTATGATCATGTTGGAAACATTTGGAAAAATTGGTGAGTATGTCAAGATGTAAAAGTTTTCACTCAGTTTTCCAAATGTTTCGATTGTATCAGTGCAGTTAAGACACTTTCCTCTCTCTTAGTCTGCTAAAATATGACTAAATCATTATTTCTTTGTGCTTCTTGATATCACTGACAACTAAAATAATAAAGATTTTACCATGTGAAGAAATGTTCAAAAACGTTCAAATGTTTATAAATGGCAGTTTCTCAAATTTTTCGTGGGATTTTGGCGGAGTGGGAAATTTTTTTTCAGTTTCTCAAAGGCAATTAAAGATGATTTTCATGGTCTAAGGCTCATATTTGTGCTACTGTAAAGAGCATCTGTCAACATCGTTTGATTTTTACTTGGATCATGAGGGTGTTTCTTGTTCTGCTGGATGGGGCCTTGTTCACAGTCTAAAATACTTTAAAATGGAAAAATGGGTGAAACTGTGTGGCGCAAATGTTTTGACTCACTTTTTCAAATGTTGCCAACGTACTTGTGCAATTAAGAGAGTTGTCTCTCCCTTAGGGAGTTAAAAATATGACTTAATAACATCAACAACATGCTTTTGTTCTTCTTAATAACACAGAGCATTTTAATCATGAAGATTTAAACTTTATAAGAACGTATTTAAAGAGTGAAACATTTTTTAAGATGGCCATTTGCTGAGTTTTGACAGTGTGGGAGATTGCCTGCATAAAATATTAGGCTTGTATTTCTTACTAAAGTAGCAAACAAGTATTAACATTGTTTTTTCAGAAACATCAAAGTTTTTAATAATTTATAATAATTTATAATTTTTCTGAAAGAATACTGAGATATTAAACACAAATAAATGATTGTTTCGTGTGGATCTTTCTGCCCTGATATGAATTTTCTCTTTGGTCAGTTCAGAAGATAAACAACAACAATATCTATTTAAACTACACATGACTTCAAACATAGTATCAAATCCACTGAGGCAAATGTTTCCACTTCAGCCATTAATTTACAGCCTTTAAAAGTGAGCATTACAGCTGGACTATTCAAAAATAAGACTGATGCTTACTTTTTAATTAAAGCCCTTTATTTTATGAATTTCTTAGAGAGCTCTCTCTCCCTGTCACTTGTTTCTGTGTTAATACCTTCATCTTAAGTCCTGTACTCGGTAAGGATGAAAAGAAAGAGGAGCTCCTGGTGAGGAGAAACAGTGAATCTGTCACGGAGGTGTTTTCTACTTACATTGTGCAGCTTGAAGTAGAGGCCGCAGGCGTTGCACACCGGGTCCCCGTTGGCGTTTCTCCGCCACAGCGTCGTCGTTGTCGTTTGACAGTTTGCGCATGACGTCCCCGCCCGTCTGGCTGCGGACTGTACGGGAACACAGAGGGGACAGAAAGGGTCACATGACTGCTTTGCAACCAATGAACACACTTTAATCTTAAAGATATAACAGAAATACAAAATCAATTAGCATTGGACAATGATAAGACAGTTTTAGGGCATATTGATCTCTCATATATATATATAACCTTCCAAATTCTTCTGAAATATCTGTACATGCTGCCATGGAGAACACTAATAAAACGTATGTGCAATTTTCGCATGCATTGTGAAACACATTGGCATTATGAATTATTTAGCTATTGTGATAAAGGCCTTGAAGTAGTATTTCATTATTTTATATATATCATGATTCAAGAGTCTATTTTAACTATTTAAAAAAAAAAAATCGAATCAGTAATACCAAAAATCAGACTGAAGTGATCAAGGATAACAGCAGTTAAATTCGTTCTCAGCTTTACACATGCGTACTGTGTGATACGCTGGATGTTTAGCTTGTTTGGCTGCAGCAATAGAGTCATTTAAGTGTTTATGTCATATTTTTATATATGTACATAATTTTTATACTTTGAGTAGCTGCTTTACCCCTTGGAGCATTGTCTTTTAACCCAAAAAATAAACAAAGAAGGAAGTTCTTTTGTCAAAATCCCCTTCTGCAAGTCAGTTTTACACACGTGTGCATATTTGTTTTGTTTTTTTAAATATCGATACATCAAATTAGAAACTCCAAAGTAATACTGTTCAGTCATCAATAGCGTTGATAAATGCATCCTCAATTTTACGCATGCGTAATACGCCACTCGCTGGTTTTCTAGCTCATTTAGCAGCTATAATGAAGGCCTTAAATATTTTATTTCCTTGTTTTTGCCTTTTTGTACTTTGAGTATCTGTTTTCTCCATAAAGCATGTACTTTCCGCCCCAAAAGTAACAAAACGGGTACTTTTGCCAAAATTCCTTATGATGGCATCTCTACGTGCCATTTGTTAATCAAAAACATGAATATAAATAGATATTTTTCCCGCATTATTATTAAAATAATCCAACCATTAAAACCACAAGTATGATGCACTTCATTTTACGCTTGAGCTTTACACAAATCTCCAAAAACGGAAATATTAAGGCACAAAAGTCAGAGGCTTTATCTTCTGCATACACTCTCTAAATGCACGACACTTTTACTACAAACTGAAAATATTGAAAATACAAACCGAATCACACGGAGCTGCTTTGACTCGAGGCTAAAAATAGCGCCATGAGCGCATACCTCGAGCAGAATAAATATTTACAGAAGACATAAAAGCAGTGCCCTGAAATGGGAGAGCTATTAAATCTGATTAAATTTCCTTCCTTAAGTGCGTGGCGTGTTTTAAAAGTCGACCTAAACAAGTCACATGGAGAGAAAAGGAAAGAGAGGGAAAAGGGGAGGGGGGCTTTGGAGAGATCTCGTATCGATTAAAATGGTGAGCAGGCCTTTTTGGATGTTACAGATGGAGAACATAAAGCAGAGAAATGCAGCACGTTGTAATAATTCCACGCCAATTAAAAGCATGATAAAAATAAGAAAGCAAACGCGGTTATTTGTGGCTCCGCTGCAGGCTGGAGAAGCTTCATCCTGACACAGTGAAAGTCGTGGATTTAGCTGCCTGCCTGTCTGCTGCTGCTGCGCTGCCTTTGACATTGATGTTATAATCTCTAAAAACAATCGATAGACGGGTGACCGCAGAGGACACGCTCACGTAAAAAGGGACTACATTATCTCTCGGAGGGATTTCCAATTATACACATGTGGTGGCCTAATAACCCCTGCTGCTGTGTGCTGTGAATAACCAATAAAGCCCATTACGTCTTTATGTGACGCGTGTTTTCTGTGCGTAAAACGCCTTTCTGCCTGTGCGCTTTTACGCACCCTTTGCCTTAATCTGTAATTTTATTCAATATTTTTCAGCATTTTACATTTTTAGAAGCAATCCCTGCACTCATCTTAGCCTTAAATAATGACAAATCAAATATTTCCTGCTAAAAATGAACCAAAGTGATGGTAAAGATGGTTAAGTGACACTTTGAATCCTCATTTTGGTGTCATTTTCTCCCCTTTCAATCACATCTTTGCCCCCAAATAAAACCTGCAAAGTCAATCATGGCCTCGCAGCTCCCCTCATATGATCGTAATCTTCCATTTAAGATGTAAAAGCAACAAACGTGAAGTCGTGACTGTGCGCTTGGCCCGGCTCGGTCTCCGCAGCCCCCTGCATGTTTTGACTGGGGAAGCGGGGCTTGTGTTGTTAAAAGCGACTTATCTGCGCTGCTCAGATATCCGGCAGCCCTTTCCTGGGAAGCCGGCTTTTCACATTATGGAGGTCCAGAGCATGCAGGGCTGGGCTGAGCTAACTGGGCTGCAACTTTTGCAAGCATGACGCTTTTTTTTTGTAACTCGGGAGATTTTTTTTCTAAAGAAGAAAGCAGAGGGGAACTCCTCTAAAAAGCTGCGATGACATGAAAGGGGGATTTCCCTGTAGAAGAATAACTCCACCTTGATTTGAAAATGTTACCTTAATGTTCAAATGTGCACATGATGGAGCTGATTTTCAATGCAGGCGTGCAGTCACGTTCAAGGCTGCTTTTAGCAATTTTGAGGCCTCGGGCAAAAAGCAGCGCGAGGCCCTGTCCCGTGTTATCTTTTTAACAAGAGGTAGCTCAATATGATGATAAGTGTTTAAGAAGGCTTCATCTGCTGTCACACTTTCCTCTAACAGGGAGAGAGAAAGAGGGCACTGCCTAAATTACACAAATATGTCAGCAATTTTTGGCAATGTCTGTGGAGACACCTGCAAGAGGATAGACAGTGGCAGTGGCTGGCTTGCATGTTATGTAGTCTTAAATAATTGATAATATTTTTAATAAATCTGCTTGAATCATTTAAACAATTGGATTATAAAAAGTGCAATGTTTGTAGAAGCAGATGGACCTTGGGAAAAGGGAGGGCTCAGACAGTGACAGGAGCTGGCTTGCATGTTTTTGCAAATTCATTGCATTGGAATGATATTTTATGGGATATAATTTGGTTCAAGAACATTTTTTTTTCATTTTAAAAACTAGATGAAAACATCTTTTCCCCGCTCCACACATTCAGAATAGTGTTGAGCTGGCAAAGCGTGGGGTCGGACAGTTACAAGAGTGCTTGCAATTTTTTTCCAACAGATTTTAGCAATTGAACTTGGATTCTCTCTGATTCAGTGTGATCTAGTTAGTAATAAAATTGCACAAATAAGTAGGCAACATGGAAAAATGTGGAACTGCAGTGGTGAAGGGTTTTCACAGTGACAGAACTATGCTTGAAATTTTTTAAACTTCTATTACATAAATTTGATTTTCTTGTTGTATTTGCTTCATTTGGCAATAAAATTGCTCAAGTACGTTGGCAATATTTTGAAAGTGGAAGACGCTGGCAAAGAGCTGGTGTTTGACTGTAACATGAGTATATGTGTAGTTATTTAAAACAACTTTTTTCAACTTAATACCATTTTTAAAAATGATTTGCTTTACTGAGTAATGAAATTGCACCAATTAGTTGGCAACATCGGGATAAGTGAATGGAACCAGCAAGGCACAGTTTCTCTTCACCAGTTCCACCCACTTTGCCAAATGTTGCCAACAAATATGAGCAATAAAACCAGTCCTCTTTCTCTCTCTTTTGAAAAAAATATTCTACAGATCATTTGGATCCTGCATCTGATACACCAATCATGAACATAATGGAGATTTGTTTTATTGTAACATCTGCGGTTCATAGAAGCATAAAAATGGCAATCACAGTACACTGAAAGATTCCCAACATTTCTGGACAATTTGGACAGTGTGCAGAAATCTGGCTGGAATGGTTAAATCACTAAAAGCAAACAAAAACAGATGTATTAAAGGTCTGGGACTTCTATTTTTGTCACCATATCAAACAGATACTACTGTTATTTAAAAAATTAATGTAAAAAATTCCTCTATTTTCTAATGATTGCCTGCAAAATTATAACAGCTTAAAAATAGAAGAAAAAAAAGAATAACCACAATTGGGTGTCGGGCGTGTTTTTCTGTTCTTATTGATAAATATCTCGAGGCCCCAGGCAATTGCATACTATTGCCTCCAGTGGTAAAACCGCCTCTGGCCACACTGCACCAGCAAAAAGAGGCCTATCGCTTTAACTCAGTGCATCAATGACATTTTCTGCATATAAATGATAGCATTGTCATTGCATTTAAGGAGAAAAAATGTGCAGTTTTATTATTTTTTTTCTGTGGTAGTATCTGAAAACAGAGACCTGCACTTGTCGAGTCAATTTCCTGCAGCTAATAGGCCTACTTCTTCCTGGATAGGGGAAAAAAAGCAGAGAGAGAGAGAGACGGAGAAGGGTCATCAACAGAGAAAGGGAAAACGTGGAGGAGACGTACCAGCCGCCGCTTGGGCTTGATGAGAGGGCGATTCTGCCCGTTCATCTTGTGATAGAGTCCGCAGGCGTTACACAGATAGTGACCCGTACCGTCTCGCCTCCACAGCGGAGTCGACGTGGCCCCGCAGTTCACACACTCTCTACCCTCTGCAAGAGCACGCACACGCACAAGCGCACGCACATACACGCACAGAACATGGACACACCCGGTCAGTTGGTCCCTTTTTAAAAAAATCTCCACAACAATGAATTCACTTATGCATGTAAATCAGCTGCAAATAAAAAAAAGGTTAACAGCAGAGAAAATGCAACAAAAATATTCCAAATGTCTGTAACAGTGCAGCATTGCAAACATGCGTGGACTTTGTGCAGCAATTATTTTATTGAACGCACAAACACACTCACTCACACTTCAGAGCATGTGGTTAGTGTTGGTGTGAACATAGCATCAGTGGTAAGGTCCTTAATCTTTTAATAAACCACAAAATCTCCAAGCTGCGTTTCCCTGAACTTGGTTTACATAAGATCGTGCAAGATGCCATTTAGTTTTCAGTACTTTTTTCAAATCTTGATGGAAAAAGAGGCGTTTTTGTTTCTCCCATAAGCTTTTAGTGGTTGGTTTTGAATAAAACGATGTCATAAATAATTCGGCTGTAGATATAGTAGTTTGCATGGGTCTCGTTGGTTTGGGCTTTTGAAACTGTTTAAGATACCATGTTCATGGTAATTTTTAAATCTTGAAGAGACTTCCATGTTTCTCTCATCAGCATTTTTTGATTGGATTTGAGCCAAACGATCTGATAAATAATTCGGCTGTATTTAGAGTAGCTTCGTCAGGGACTGCTTGGGGTTTTTAGAATGTGCAAAATTCCCTAAAATTTTCATCTATTTAGTAGAAATCCTAAAACAAGAGGCTTCCACCCCTCTATTATCAGCTCATCCCTGATTATGTGTGGACAAAATAATCTTGTGAATAATTCGGCTGCATGTGTGGTAGTTTATAGTGGCCTCCTCGACCAACATATGTTATCTGTAATTTCTAATAAATCCATCAATATAATGCCTTTGTACTGCTCTCATTAGCTTACACTGGGTTGTACTTGTTCATATTTATTTAAATTATAATTCGGCTGAATTTGATTGGGGGTTTTGGACTGTGCAAATGCCCTCTAGTTTTCGGTGATATTTAATAAATTTAACAGATAGCACTTTATGCTTTCTTTCATCAGCCAGTATCTGTCGAAACTTAAACATAAAAACCTAATCAATAATTCGGCTCGATGTAAAGTAGTCACAGTGACTCCTTGGTTTGAGTGTTTGGCTTCTAATTCTCGGTAACAAACACACAGCGTGTTTGTTCCCCTCTTTAATCAGTATTGATGATTGATTATGAAGTATTTGATTAAACTGCCTCATAATCAAATGAATAATTCGGCCAAATGTAGGGTTGTTTATGTTTCTCCTTCACTGAGCAAAATGCATTTAGATGCCCGGTATTTTTTTTTTTAGAAACACAAGCAGCATATTTTAATATCTGCTTCATTAGCCAATGTTTAATTGATTAAAACAAAATATTTTTTTTTATACTTTGTATTTTAAGTAGGTTCAGAGGGGTCTGTTGGGTTAATAGGCTGTGCAAAATAACATTTAATTTCTCGGTAATTTTAAAATATATTTAGAAAACAGCATGTTTTATCTTCTTCTCGTTGTCCATTTTTCCATAAATTCAAACACAAAACTCGAGCTGTAAATTCGGCTGCCTGTGTTGTGGTTTCATTTGGGTCTGTGTCCTTTTATTCTGAAGCATTGAGGGGCTTTGACTGGCACTTCTCTAGTGACACCGACAGGTGAGACGCGCACTAACAGTTTGATTATGGAGCACACACAGAGCAGAGAGAGAAAGGGGCCCTGAAACTGAAACAAGTGGAGCTGCCACATTATTTGAAAGCAGAGACTCTCACACGGTGCTTTTGTGCTCACGCCGAGAGCCTTTTTTGCATTTTCATGCAGCCGCACTTCCCCCTTTTTTCTTTAGCCCTGCCCGAGCTGCACAAACACACCGACTTCTCCACTCAGAGGGAAAGAGAGATAAACACGTTTAGATGTGATGGACATGCAAACACCTGGACAAGTGCTTCTTGAATCAGAAACACCCGATGTAAACGCCTTGAGATAAAATGAGGCTTTTGCAGAGCAGGTTTTGTATGGTGCGTAATTTGGCTGTCAGATAAATGCTTAATTCTCTTAAAGTTTAAAGGGGATGCTCGTATCGTTAAATGCACATTATCCTCGAATTAAAAATCTTGATTTGCATTAGTGTACGATGCAGAATAATCCCGATGATATGCATCAGATAATCCACTGTTTTCTATACTCCCCATCAAAAAGCGCTGATATTAATCTCATTACTGCAAACTGGTTTTGCAGCAGCAGAAATAACCTTTAAAATAATTACCAGCCCTCCTCTTATTCCTCACAAATTCTCATATGTCTGTCTCGTCGCTCTCTCTCCCCTCTCGGTGCAGGTTCGTGCTCTCTGCCTCGGCAGCCGCTTTTTTTCCCAGTGAATGAACATGCAGCATCCGGTGCTGAACCGCTGGGTAAACAATGCAACTGTGGCGCGCACTGGTCTGACAGTAATGGGATTATCTTAAACATATAAACGGGGCGACACAGCCCAGAGAGCTGGCTTCCCCTCTGTCTCTGTTTCTCTGTGTGTGTTGGTGCAGAGGAAGGTGGGAAAAAATGACCTAAATTAACACAGCGTTTGGACATGGAGACGTTTTTAACCGGCTTTTATTCTGAAAGGAAAATTGTCCAAATAGGTCAACGAAAATTTGACTTTTAATTCTAGGTTATGATTTTTTATTTATTATAATTATTGTTAATTTAATTTAAAAATCTCGGCATTGAAGTCCCTGTGTATTATAATTATCTTCAATTTTATAATAATCTGAATTATCAGATGATGACAAAAGACTTTGGAGGCATTTGAACGTCTCTTAAGAATTCACGTTTGGCCTCAAAATAAAAGCTGTCTCCCTCGTGTGAGGGCTAAATAAGCCCCTATAGTGGCTATGTTTTTAAAGCTCACTGAAAGAAGAGATTGTTGGACCCACTTAAAACATGTCTCAAATAGTAACAAGCTGCATGAAATTATCAACCCCTTGTTAGAAAACGGAGCATTTTCACCAGATCCAACGATTTTCTTTTTTCAGTGTAAGAGATTAAACATGGCTGATCATTAAGGCTGCAAATCTGGGGAATATATAATGTTAGATCAAAAGGGAATGTAATAAAGCGCACGCCTACCTGAACAGGACCTTGTTTTTGGTCTTGTTTTGGAACCATAACTAGAAGATGACCCACCTATCAGGCTACTTGGTGGGAAGAGGCCTGGGCCGTATTCGGGGACATAGGGTGGGTATGTAGCGATGGGGTGGTGGGCAGAGGATGACCCTGCTCCGATTGATGCCACGCTCCGGCTGTGAGCCGACTCCAGTTTCATACTCTCGGCCAGGGTCACTTGGTACTTTATGCTCTCTTTGTCCTCCTGGCGCACCGAGCCGCTCGAGCCCGGGGTGGAGATGCCCGGGTCCGGGGACACGTCTTTCGGAGGGGTCGGGGGGAACGTGAAGAGGTGCGGGCTGGTGTGGCCCGTGGACAGGGAGGAGGAGGAGGCCGGGGGGTACACGGAGAGGCTGGCCGGGGAGCCGTGGTGCAGGGGGTTCTTGGGGAAGGGGCTCAGGTTCCAGGGAGAAGTGCTGTGGTGCGGGGCGATGCCTTTGCTCCCCTCCAGCCAGGGCAGGGAGCCGTGCAGTAACGAGGGACGGCACACCTGGCTACCTGGAGCAGCACAGAAACACAAGAGCACGTTACAAGCTGCACTGTGTGTTCAGCAGCAAAACACACTTCATTTTATGTGTCATCACACCAGTAAAAATCAGGCTTTGGTATTCAGAGTGGACTCTTTTACTCAGTGATTTATCTGCAGTTTTTGATAGAGAACACCAAATAATTTAGACATAAATATAAATATAAACGTTTCAAGCAACAGATCCATCTGCGTATTTTTCTCTTTACTCTCCAGGCCCTGAATACAACAACCATGCCACAAAAGGCGACCTGGACTCCATGTTCTAAAGCAAAAATACGCTTTCATTCATTCCATATAAACACGACAAACAATCAGGTTTTGGCCCGAAGAGGGGACGCCTTTACGCACAGATTTACCTTTCATTTTGAACACATAACACTCCACCAATCATTCTCTAAAAAACATTTTGAAGGTTACATTGCTCTGTTCCTTGTGCGTAATTTTAACATTCTCCTTATCCATTCATCAGGACATGAAGAAGGACACTCACGTCAAAAGAATCTACGTCGTGATTGATTATTAAGGAAGTTGAGTTAAACAGTAAAAAGATGACACACAAATGAATTTTACGCATGACGTGCATGCTATGGTAAATGTGAATATTGTGCAAACATGCCCCTGCGCAGCTATAAAAAATATTATTTTATGCGCCCGTTTGAGTGTTTGATTAAATCCTCTCGTGAACGCCCAATTAATCCAGAATTAGGATAATTTACGCACAGGATTTTCAAGATAACTCGGGTGTAATTTGGTATTTTTAGCGTTAAGATTTGTGGCAGAAACCAAAGACAAACTCGCCGTGCGTGTTTATGGCGTGGTTTCACAGCTCTTAAAGCTCTCGTGTTTTTTCAGGCAAAGTCAACTCAGGCCAAAACCGAAACCTGGCCCGGCTCAGAGTCAGATTAAACAAATAATTCCAAACACTGTGACAGTAATTGAATATTCCCTGCAAGGTTTGAATTACGTGCAGGGATCCAAACAAGATAACGCACGTCTTATTAAATAAATAAAAAGGCCTAAAAGAGAGGCCGTTTTTACTCACTGTGTGGAGGAGGAGGGTACCTCTGGACGGCTCGGACTGAGTTTCCATAGTAGGGAGAGACGTGGTTCCCCTGTCCATCGATATTAAAGAGTACATCCACATCGTCAGCGAGGGGATACTGCGAAGGGTCCATGTATGAGTGGCCGAGGCCCGGGTGATGTGAGCCGGGATGCTGCTCGTTCAACACCGCGGGATGATGGCTCATCCATCGAGGCTGATCCGTACTTACTTCCATGCTTTTTAATATATTCGTGCGCTTTATTCTTCAGCAAATGTTCATGCAATCGATCAGAAAGTCACAAGATAAGAAAGAATCAGTCCAAAATCCGGTTGTTTTTGTTAAATCCACAGGTTCCGCGTGTTCTTCCGATCACCTGGAGACAGAAAGCAGAATTTAATGTCTTATTTTTCTTACTCTTTTACGCACATGCAGCACGAGTAAAAACAGGCAAAGCGAGTTTACCCAGAAATGACAAGATATTTAAACACGAAACATACCCATAACACACAAATGCAAGAAAATAAATACGTCCAAAATGGAATCCAGTCCCACGCAGAGCTCCTGAACTTCTTCCTCTTTGAGAACAAATGTCAGTTGTTTCAGCTCAACAAGTACAAAGCGCAGACTTGCCCGAGCGCGGCGGCGGCTTCAGCGCACTCTGACCAGCTCCAGCAAGTTAAACTCTCTGATCAAATCTGTGTTTGTGCGCAGTTGTAGCCTCTCTCTCCATTAACTCCCCTCTCTCTCGTCTGTGTTGCTCTAACTCGCTCACCCTTGCTCTACCCCTCTCTCTCTCTCTCTCTTTTTTTTTTTTTTTTTTTTTTTTTTACAGTGAAGGCATTCTTTCAGGATGGCGCCAGGCAGCTCAATGCTTGCAGACAGCTGTGGCGCGACGCAACTTAAGGAGGGTCTGTCAGTGTCATCAGTTAAGGGGAGGGGCCTGCCCTAATTGAATATAACGTGGGGGCCAAGGAGAGATGCACAAGTAAGTGCTGCAAGATTTTTTTTTCAATGACCTTGCCAAAAAGATGTTATTAAAAAGAGGATATTTCTTTTTAATAGGCCTGATAAAACCTGGCACTAAAATGACGCACGGCCACAGCGCATATTTGAAAGCCCTTTTCTCAGATAATGAAGTGCAGAGGCATAATTCTGCTTCAGCGCGAGCAGGATAGATTAAAAACCATAAAGTAGGAAAACAAGAGAATATTCTTGCGTATTAAGTTTCATGAATCCGGGCTCATGCTCAGCCGTGTGAGAGGCTGCAGCAGCGTGCAGAGCCTGTTGCTCGGGGGCCAAAGGCAGGTTGCGGGACATGCTCGCGCTCTTAAAATTGTGACAGTGCGTCCTCTCGCGGTGACAGCCGCATTATTCTAATGGCACCATCCAAAAAAATGAAACCACATCTCACAGAGAGGGAAGGACGCAGAGGCTTATGGAGTTCAAACAGTGTGCTTATATCAATGAAATGTTAATGCAGGCTTAGGGATGGGAAATGTACGCAGTTTTTTAGGCGTATCTTTCTGTATTCAAACGAGATTAATGAGCAGATGTATAGTTTATGATATGTTAATTAAAATAAGACAAGATTTCAGGCCGTATGCTCAACGAAAATTATGCTTATAGCAGGAAGCATCGACAGGAATATGCTTGATAAGCAGAGTTTACAGAATTATTATATATTTTTAATCACACCTTGATATATATGCAATTTAAAAAATGGATTCTTAACATCAGTACTGGGTCAGTTTGTTTTTATTACCTGTCATTTATTTTGGTATTAAAATCAGGAAGCGGTACGCATTACATATTATTATGACAGCTTTTCACAGCATCACCCACTTCTTAGAGGTTGCTGACATTTATGTGCAACTCACACCAATCCCTCTCTATCTGACTAAAAATATGACAAAATATGAATCAATTATTGAGATCACTGATTGTTTAAATCATAGAGCTGTTATTTTAGACATAGTGTCTTTCAGGGTAGCCATTTTCACTTTGACTCTTTTACTGTTGTCAATGTTTTTGCACAGCTCAGGCAGTGCTCTCTCTCTTTGATGAATCTGATTAATAGTTTTCTAGTTATTGTTATACTGAATATATTGACATAGTAGTGATTCTGAAAATGGCTTTGATTTTGCACAGTTATTCTGTCACTCTCTTTCTAGTCAAATAGCACGTAAGATCATCAAGTCTCTGCATTTTTCACGTTATATATTGATTTATTTTCTCTCACATGATATTCAGGAGTATAAGTCTGACAAATAAACTGAAACGTTGACATTGTTTTTGTCACATGAAAACAGCTTTTGCTCACTTAGGACAGGGTTAAAACTCATTACTATTAGATGCTCTGATTTATGTTTTGTCCTTCTGATAGAAAAACTCCTATAAGCACTGAGAGTCCTAATATACTGTTATACTGCTTATGTTTTTTCAGTTTTGACAGTATTCTTGCCACATCTATTTGACAATATGATTAAACATCATTAGGTCTCTGTGCTTTTTGACACCACTTATCATTTAAACAGTGAAGATTCTTTTTTAATATAAAGATCAATAGATTAGTAATGAAATAGATCAACAAGTTATTGATCCTAGGAAATTCCAGTTTATCTCTTCTATTTACACATATTTAAGGCATGATTTTTAATGCTGCTGATGTTTCTGTGGAGTTAATCAATGCTCATGCTCTCCTTTGTGTTAAAATATGAGCAAAGATCATCACTATTCTGCACTCTGACAAGCGATCATTTATAAATAATGCTGTCATCCTTTTAAAAGACGTTTCAGAATGAGATCCTAAATTTAAGCCTTCTCACTGCTGAAATGTTGCTGAGGTTTTTGTACAATTTAAACAGTACACTTTCACTCTTTTTATGTTCCTAGATCATCACTATTCTGCCCTCTTTGAGACGACATACCATTAAAATTAGAAGGATTTTATCATTTTGATTCAGGTGGTATATATTTGACTACATGTTGTCAACAACTCAGGAATTCCTCTTCCATTTAAAATTTCTCTTAACATTTGTTTACTTTTTAATACCACCAATTGCTGCCATCATTAAGATGTTACTTTAGTAAAATGCATGTTTTATGTTTAAAAAATGGACGTTGATCCACTGTGAGAGAGTCAGCGTTTTTGTACAGTTTCAGCAGAACTCTTTCCTCCTTTAGGCTAAAAATATGGCCAACATTTGATGCTCCTAATGGAGATTTATCATTTTCAGACACATGGTATTTGAGTATATTTACATGTCTTCAAAGCAACAGCCAAAGCAACAAAAATGTTGTCAGTGTTATTGCAGAATTTTGCTCTTGCTCTTACTTTTTGTTTGGAAATATCAACGAGGGTCATCACGTGCCATTGGTGCTATGATTTTGATACACATAATTTATAGTTTAAAATATTTAAAGCCTTAAAAAAAAATTACATGTCAGTGCTTTGTGCAGTCCAGATATCATGAAGATCTTTCATTATCTACATTTTGATACCACTGTTCATTTAAATAATGGAAATGTTTAATTTTGATACACATTGAATGTGTGCGTCAAGCAATTTTGACAGACTTAGCGAGGGCTAGTAAAGTGTTTAAAGTGATTTTGTGGAGTTTTGACACTGTGTAGGTGTTTGAGTCTAATTTTGGATTTTGAGATATGATCATCTGTCCTATAGTTAGTTTTATTTTTGTTGCCAAATTAAAAAGCAGTCAATATTTACTGTTTTTTTTTAAATGTCAGGCACATCCAAGAGTAATAGTATGTTCAGCTGATAACATATCTTTATTTTAGTATTTATGGAATCATGGTAAATATTATGTGAATTAAATTCAGCTAAAACATTTAGATGTGATTTCCGGCCCCTATCACCCAGCCCTATGTGTTCATTTGTCAGCTCTGCTCTAAGCTCGCAGACTGACACTCAACAATGGAGCATGCCATTATTTATTCAAAACAGTGCATTAAATGTAACAGGATAGCGCGCACTGGGAGTGATTTAACCCCCTTCGATTTTCATCTTTTCCTTTTTGAAAGTTTAACATTAAAGCGATCCAAAGGGGCGACCTCCTCCCCTCAAATCAGAGAGGAATTAACCCCTCGTGCTCCCCTCAGAAGAAGGGGGCTTCCTCCTTTGGGGGCTATTTTGTATCCAAAGGAGTGCAGTTTGGCTTCTCCAGACTGGCAGGTTGTAATAGCAGAATATGTGTGTGGATGTGCGGTGGGGGCAGCCGCGTCGACGCCACTGGATGTGACGTCACCGCGGTGTAAACAGTCAGGAAATGAACCCTCGGATTGCGCGCACTTGGAGCTGGGAGCGCGCACGCCCTTCCACTGCACCGTGTAGGTATCAGCAGTATTCTGGCACCGTCTAATACCAGGTAATAGAGTGCAGATGCATGAAAGGGCAGGGGGATTCATTAGGTATATGCTTTTTTAAAATGTAGGCTATAGTGTTTGATTAATTCCTGATTTATTTATCCTCCTCTTGATATTGAGGTTGTTCCCAGCTGTGCGCGCAGGAGCACACACTGAGAAAGACTTGGCAAAGCGTGCTATTTTTCCTCTCCAGGATAGCCCTACACCTGGAAAGAGAGAAAGAGAGGGAGGGAGAGAGAGGCAGGCAAACCTGAGACTGAACTTGGATGCAAACTGCTGTAGCTTCCATTGTCGAGCTGTCAGCGGACTCGTGTAATTATCCTCTTGAAAAGTATCGCGGAGGCCATTATCCACAAAGTCCCCGTTATAGGTGCTCAGAGGCAAACACATGACGGTAAATGTAGCCTAAAATCCCGATTATGTTTTTTTGTTTCTTGACTGGATGTATCGAAGCTTAGAGAATGGGACATGGAAGCCGTCCCATGACTTGATTCCCCAAGCCTCGGTGTCAATAACGCAGGGAGCTTTGGAATAAGGCTGGCTCTCTTAAAAAGTTGTCATTTATAATCCTGAAAAGTGTCTCCGAGGAGAGAGGGGGGGAATCGGTGCCTTCAGCTCTCAGTGTCTGTGTGAGGGAGTCTGTTTTTTTATGAAGCTAATGGCCTACAAATATAGCAGCGCGTGCGTAAAGGTTGATTCATAAAAGCATGGCGAGGGGCCAGTCCGGCTTGTGATGGCAGAGATAATTTTCTGAGTGATTATGTCAGCCAGCTTTGATTAAAATCACGACATGGCACAGTTTCTTTTTCTACACTGCGGCTGAGAATTTAAGACACGGACGGATTATTCCACTGCCAGTGTGTGAGTGTGGGGGGGATGAAATGTTTCAGATAACGTCTCTTTGTGTGTGTGTGTGTGTGTGTGTGTGCGCACCTTGTCTCCCTGTGTTTGTATGAATCATCGATTACAGACGTGCTTTTCCACTATAAATAATCATTTCCACTGGCATCTGATTAATTGGAGGTCAGACAGATAAAATCACACGAAAACAATACATCATAATGATAATTTATCAGCTCTGGTACTACAATAATAATGATCAGGCGATAATAATCATAACAACTCTCCTTATTAACATCTAAATGACCCATATTTTGAATATAAAGAACACACTAATGAATATTTCAAAACAAAGCTAATAAAAAAAATATTTTCATGAATCATTTTCCTTTTAAGCTGTTTTATCACAAATCTGTGTGCTCGTTTTGGTCAGTAATTTTGTGTAGATGTTTATTAATCGTCCCAATGACAGGAAAAATCTACCTTTTTGTCTAGAAAAATAAATGATAGTTTCAAAATAAGAGCATGTTGATCATTTCAATGGTAAAAACAGGAATCATACACGTATGCTGTTAATATGGTGCACGTGCTCAACTACGCATAAAAACCACACAGGAGTTAAATTTATATTAATATTTTATTAATTTCATATTTGCTTTTTTATCCCAGGCTTTATATATAAGTTGGTACATCATGTATCATGTTTTACTTCTATTTCAGAAGAATAAAATTTGAATACAAGGACCTGTATGCGTTTATCATAACAAGAAGAATCATATTTCAGAATAAAAGCACATGTATGAATACAGGAAGGAAAAGAAATGACTATTAAGGGCTATTAATATACATGCATAATTATCAGAATGGTCAAAAGTTGCCAGTATTTGCAGACTGAAATAGATATAAAATAACGTGCAGTTTTCTAAAATTTATACCATTATTGATTTCTTAATTGAGACTGTTTTACCACAAGCTTTTTATGCATATTGCCACACAGTAAGTCTTCTTGTACTTATATTTCCAATGAAATAAGACAAAATAACATCTCGTATACCATTAAATCCTTACAAGAGCAAAATTACTTCAAAATAAAAGCAGCTGATAATTACAAAAAGGGAACTCCATGCAAAATATAAGGGTTTAGGATTTGTTTCACAGAACAATAAGGATAACAAAATAACAGATTGGCAAATTGTTATGTTTGCCATTTTATCACAAAGAGACAGATTTCAAAATAAAGGCATAGCAGAGAGAAGACGAGCATAAAATATGCAGGGATATTCATAGTCATGAATAACAATTGAAAAGTAATGATGAAGAAAAAAAAGGATAAGTGTACTGATAAAAAAACAAAAGGAAATCAGGAAACACGTGCTAAATATAAATGTAAATGACATTATTTTTTTTAAAGTGATGGAAAGCTGCATGTGTTGTATGATAAATCAACACAGACAAAAAAAACTCAAATGAAAACATTGATTAGTACAAGAGAATAAAGGGGGCAATAAATACATTTGTAGATTTCTACTCAAAATAACGTAAAGCTGCCGGTGTAAGTAGATAAAGCAATTCTCAGACAAAAATATGATTCCACATGAAGGCATTGTTGAAATCACAAAAGGGGAAACGGGACCAAAATACTGATTTGCATATATTAATATTTAAAGTAACGTAACACATCCGATGTTATCCTATTAAACAGTGTAGGCTCGATAAATATTTCAAAATAAAAGCACAGTTATACTAAATACACTGGGGACATAGCGGGAACAAAACGTCCTGTTCACAAAGGCCTGAATAAAAAATGAGAATTAAAGTAGGCTAATGTAAAGCTGCAGGTGTTGTCTGTTAAAACAGTGCAGATAACAAACTGCAATGCCACAGGCTGGCAGTCATAGAAAGTGATATGATGTGTAATTTTGATAGCTCCAGTTTACGGGTCAAACGCTCATCTCTCTTTACATTTTGAAACCGGTTCTCGGCTTAAATGTTACACTTCTTATACACACTGACTCATTTAACAATCTTTCAAGTCTTTTCAAGAAAAACTGTCTCAGCATGTGAACACACTCGGCTTCTTAGAACAAAACGAGGGCGTCAAATTCTGCGCCTGAAACTTCAAATAAGAAAAACAACGAGCTGAATTTCCTAGAATGATTAAAATGAGAACATGAACATAAATCACCTCGTTTTTATTTCTTCGAGTGTTGGAGAAAATAGCAGTCCTCGGGCTAATTTGTGTCCCATCGAGAGAGGGAAAAAAAAAACAAAATGGTGTGCCAATTTTCTGACTTGTGATGCTTATCTGCGTCTATATCGCTGCTCGCCAGACGCCCTGATGTAATCTTTGATTTAAAGCACATGCAGGGCCTCTGCAACCCCAACAGAAGCCATTTTATTTAGATTTTCAAGCACTTCCTCATACGCCGGAACGAATTATTTATGTTTAATATTTTTAAAGAGAACACTCGAAGCGTGTTGACCGCATCCATGATATCAAAACGGTACAAAAGACGAATAAGAAACCACAGGGCAGCTCTTTGTCTCCATAAAACACGACCTTTTGTGGTTTTTTATCTTACTTTAAACGACGTGTGTTGTTTTACCCACACACTCACATTTATTTTACTAGAAAATGACAGATTATGTTATTTTAAATTGTGAAAATACGCACAACACCCTCAAATTTAGCCCAACGGCTAATTTCTCAAAACTAGCCGTTGGGCTCAGTGTGCGCGAGCTCTCTGTCATGAACGTTAGAACTCACAGTGCGCGTGAGATAGCTATAGGGGAGACCGGGGATGGTTGTAACATTGGCAGAGATGTAACACCTACTTCCTCCAATGGGTTTTGATTGTTGCACATATTTGACAAACGAAGGCACATTTATTTTTCTACAAATTGGCAGATTTTGTTATTTATAAAATTTTTAAAAATTCACAGACTCTCAAATCAAGTCCAGTGGCTGATTTTTCACGAACTAGCCATTGTATTTTGTTATCACTTTTACAATTTGGGTTGTTTTCATCAGTTATTTTATACATGTTGGTGCAAAATGCGCCTGACTTTATTTGTTTTTTTAAGCATAAAATCGCAAGTCTTTTGTGAATTCTAACACAATAATAAAATGTGGATTACAAAATAAAAGTATTTTTAATGGTACAATAGGAACGCAAAATGTTAAATATGCTAATATTTCCTAATTATCCCTTTTATCAGTTCTGAGAGTTTTCATAAAGAGCACAGATCGGCCACTTCCACTGATGTGAAGCAAAATAAAAAATGCCTTTTTTTTTTTTTTTTTTTTACAAATTTACAATTTACAAATTATGCTTTCAATACCTAGAATTGAACTTTATGTCATGTTGGGGTAAATCATTGTGGCCAAATTACAGTCAATATGATATTTATGGCCAATTTGTATGGCTAAAAATAAACAAAAATGTTTGTAATTGTCAGATACTCAACATCTGCTGATACCAATATTGTTCTGATAATATCGTGCATCCCTAGAATATTTTCAAATGACAGTTTTAGAATTTAAGGTGTTTCATCGCAAACGTTTCATTTTATCAGAATAAATGTGTTTTTTTTTACTTATATTTTCAAAATAGAATAAAATGATAATCTTTACCTATTTTTAAAAGACAGTAAAGTATGAACTTCAAAATAAAGGAATGTTTATGAATACAAAAGGAAAACAAAGCAAAGCATGGGTAATAATCAAAATGGTGAAATGTTGCAGTTGTTTTTGATTAGACTATGTTGCAAACTAAAAAACATAATGTGGCACAACATATTATAGTTTGAGACCTACAGAACCAATATTTAGGGAGTTACAGTTGATGGAGCAAAACGTACAACCATCCCAAGCCTCCCCTATCATTTCACAAACACAAAGACGTTTATTTGACAAGAAAATGGCAAATTTTGTTATTTTTAAATGAGGAAAAAAAGGCACTTAAATTGAGTCCAACAGCTAATTATTCAAAAACTAACCGTTGGGCTCAGTGTGCGCGAGCTCTCTCCCTCTCTCCTGAACCGTTAGAACTCTTTAGTGCGCGTGAGGCAGCCACATCCTTAATTTTGTCATTTTATTCGCCGCCTTTCTCCGCAAAATCAAGACATATCGACCGAACGAGATGGAGGAAACTAATAACGGAGGAGGAAACGCAGCTTCAGCAAGCCTGACGACCCGCCGGCAAGGTAATCAGATCAATTTCACGGCTTGTATGAGATTCTACCTGCGCGCGGAGGTAATAGGTCGTTAAAACCCCTCATCTGCGCTATTTTGAGAGGGGAGGGTCTCGGGTGGCTCAGTATTTTTAAAACGAGCTTGACAGTTGTGGAAATTGAACGCTAATTATTGTCTTTAACGGAAGCTTATTTTTGTTCAAGCTAGCTTAAAATAAAGAGTGGGCTCGAGACGTTAACGGCAACAATGGCGGACGTTCTGGGTGTTAAAACCGGCGTTATCAACACTGCCCTTCTTGGACAAGCAAGTGCACACAGGCAGAACTGAAACAGCAAGGCAGCTCCGTTTACTAGCTCCCATTTAAAGCTATTTTTCGTTTCCTCTGGGTTTTATCTGTAATTCAGCCAAGCATGCATCACCACAAACCCCGTTCATAAAAGTTTCATCATTCATAAGACCAGCAGCATCACTGAGCCCGTTAGAAAAGGAGGAGGCAGCGGATTGGAGTATTTAATTTAAATGTTTACTAACCTGTAGTTGTGGCCGCAGGGCTGGGCAGGTGATGGAGCCGTGTGTTTTCAGAGGACGTGAAGAAAAACAGGGACATAGAGGTGGTAGAGCCGCTGGCATTTAGACTCAGAGGGAGAGAAAGGAGCTGTGGACTCTGTAACGGTGGTGGTGGTGGTGCGCGCGCCCTCGGTCACAGCGTCATATAACGAGGAGGGACACGCGCGCACATAGGCTACCGGGCAGGGCTGCACGCGCGCACGGGCCAACCATAGGCGGCCTCCTGCACCGTGCTTACTGTACAGCGCTTCCGGGTTTAAATGGCAGGGAAATTGAAACCAAATGGAAACAAATGACCACAAATGTAAAGACTTCTACTCAGTTTATATTCCAATTTACGTTCTTACACAGTTCTCAAGCCTAAATGAACTGCTTTTAATCAGTTGCTGGCTATTTAGATTTTTTTATAGGCTACTAATGTTTTCAATCTTTTGAAACACCTGACTCTAACAGGTGATGTACAGGCTTTAAACCAAAAAGCCTAATTTTCACTCCAAATAAATAAATCCGATATATACCTCACTGTTATTGTTTTATGCTGAAACAGTTCCACAGCTTATGGTTATCTTGGTTATCTGGTTATCTTGCCAATTTTGTGCCAAAAATGTTGTGCATCTGTCCAAATAAATGTTAGAAAGTAGCCTAGACCTAAGATGATATGCTTAAATATTTAGGGTACTCTTTATAAGATGTGCCATGCCAATAAAGTTCACTGAAATATACTTCTTGATTTGATGGATGAGGCCCATAGTTTTGTGTTTAGGGTGATATGCATGCACTTTTGCGACTGCTGGACAGAGTCCAAGTCAAATTTCCCTATATAGATAATAACTTAAGCATGTGTCTTTATTATCTTATCTTATTTTGTCATATCTTAGTCCCAGGCCAAACACATATCTTTCAAAATTTTAAAAACTAAACATTTCATTGTTAGAATTCTACGTTGGTTGAAACAAGGACAATTTCCATGATAAACGTGGTTAACTTTTTGCTCAGGTTATTCAGAAATTACATTGTGTAAGTTTGGACCCACCAACACATCCTTAATAAAATAAATCAAAAACCAAATCGACAACATTTTACAACCAGTTAGATATTTTCATGGCCCTTACATGGAACACATTCAGCATTGTTATCACATACAGCTAAACAATAAAGCAAAGATAACGAGTAAAACAGCAGTAAAAGCTTTATTATAGTGGCAAGACATAGTTAAATAAAATGCACATGCGCATAGAGTTGCATTTGGCCTCGCACCATCATAGACTTACCACATTGTATTTTTACATATGCACTGAAAGTAGCCCCTCGACCCATTTTTGGGACCTAACCCAGGAGTTGGGATCCAGTGAATCTGATCTAGTTTATATTTAATCTCATTTTTACACCACATTCACCTAATCCTGATAGATTGCTACTAATATATTATGAAGTGTTTTTACTTCTACGCTAGCATGTTTAAGTTTGAAAACATCTGGCTACCACTGCTCCAAGCCAAACAGATTTCAGTTTCATAACACAAGCACAGGTTGTATACAAAGGTAAAACTAATTGCTTTTCAGTGATCTAAAGTCTTTTTTAAATGAGAAATGGTGTTGTGTTCACTGTCTTTTTGTGACCACTTACTTTGCCAACTATTTAAGACCCACTAGGCACAGCTCTGTGGCCCCAATTGGGCCCTTAACCACCTCTTGGCAACCTCTGAATTGTAGGATCCAGATCCCAATTTTCATCATTTATTCTTTTTTTTACCCAACAATTATTAATATTTCAGTAGTTTCAATTGTTACACTAACATATTAGTCTATTTGCTATTTATATTTTTCGGTGCAGTCCATCAAAAGCAGCACTGCGGCCCAACTCGAGGTCCCATCCCATCTCTCGAGAACCACTGATTTGAAGGATTATTGTCCATTTTGTATGATTTGAAATTTTGTGCTATTTTATTGTTTATGCAACCTTTTACAAATGTTTTAACATTCTGTCGTTTCTTAAAATTTCATACAAACATGCTACTCTGCATGCCACTTATTTTTAATTGTTTTGGCACCCAGTGCTGCATTTTATTTACCTCAGAATTCAGATGTGGGGATAACTTCACATCCCTGTTAAACATGTTCCAGATACGAGCTGGTAAAGAAGAAAGTGATGCATCTTAATTCCAACCAAGACCAAATGGGTTGCATCATGAGGACCTGCTGAAAGCAGCTCTGTGGCCCTGTTTGGGACTTCAGACACCTCTTTGGGACCTCAAATCATAGGAGTGTGTTTCAAGTAATAACTTATTACTACTACATATTACTAACAGGCTAATACAGGCTAATATGTTAGTTACCAACATAACTGACATATTAGCCTGTTTGCCACAGCATTTTTCACCAATCAAAAGCAGCCCTGCGGCCCACTTTAGGATCCTGTCCCACCTCTTGAGAACCGCTGACTCACAGAATGGTTATCCTTTTTATATTATTATTTTTATGCTTTGCACTTTGTTGATTGCTTTTGTAGCTACTTTTTATTTTATACTAGCATCTTATTCTGTTTGGTGCACCTCTTGCACTCCACACATTTAGGACCTGCTGTAAGCATCTTAAGGACCCTAATTTGGGCCATGACCCACCTAGAGAACAACTTAATACATTTTCAACCAGTACTTTAAAAACAGTTTTTAATCTTGTACCCAATTTTATATCACAAATGATCATTTTGAAAAGCTTTTAATTTTTTATAGCTGTATTTTTTGTTTATTTTTATGTGAACATGCCAGTTTGTTTGCCACATTTTTTGTACTCCATGGGCACACAGTTTGGACCGAGGGAAGCAGCTCAGAGACCCACATTTGGGCCCAGACCCACCAGTTGATTACCAATAAAATAAGTTTTCAACTGATTTTTAAATTCTGTTCTTAATCTTACATTTTACTCCTTATACATCCAATTCTGGATCCTGAATCAATTACTACAAAGCTATTTTTGGCTCAATTTTTGTTCATGTATTTTACTTTTAATCAAATCCATTCCTATCTAGAATAATTTAGTAAAAGTGGGCGGATTTCGTCATTAAAACGAGGGTGAAATGCGTCTCAGTGGTTCATATCAGGACATTTTCATGATAAAATGTGTTTAATTTTGTGCTCATGTTGTGTAAGACTATTATCTATACATCCAGCTCCTGTAAGAATGGCGCAGATATTTCATCTCAGAATAAGCGACAACGTCCCTGCGTGAAATGTTGCACCTCCTTTTGTGCTGTGAGAGGAGTCCTCTTTCTTCCTCTCTCTCTCTCCCTCTGCAGCAACAAAGAAGACCGATGGAGCCGCGCTATAGCTGTAGCCTGGGTGTCTAATCAACAGAGGAGATCCGCGCCAAACTCCACACCAATTAGAGCTACATCTGAACAATGTGTAAGCAAACCAAATCTGCAATCTCTCCGTATCGATATGCTAATGCGAGATTGAAGCCTGCTTGCATTGCATTGTGGCCCCCCTCCTTTTTTTGCTTGTTGTTCTGCTAAAAAATGGCACCTAACCCGGAGCATAGAGAGGGCCTACTAGCCTGCGTATTGACACCGTGGTTCATTGAAAGAAGCACCAAGCAAATCCGATCCTGCTCTGTGTGAAATGCACTGAGGAGGAAGAAGAGAGGGAGAGGAGGAGAGGGAGGAAGCTGCAGGCTTTGCTATCTCCCGACTCCTCTCCGAGAATGTAAACTGATCACACCCAAAATTCAATTAAGGTAATAAATTAAAGATAATTGGCGTTGTATAAACTTACCATTGCGCATGCACCGCCAAATGCGTCCTTTTCAAAAACCGATGAATTATTCAGTGTTTCCACGCACGCACGCAGTGATGGAATTAGTATTTCAGTATCCAAATAGGAACACAAAATCCAGATCGTAATGATTTATTAATCTGCGTTTAAATAAAGTGCTTATTTTAGGGGCAGATTCCAGCGCAAAGGTGGACCCAGTAATATGGCGGATTTGATAAATGAACACTGATGTATTTGATATGCATTAGTGAAACACAACCACGTAATTAAAGCATATTATAGGTGTTGTAAAAAGATTAATTACGAGGGGAAATAACAAAAAAATCAATTTGGTCTTGTTTAGTCGGGATACAATTAAATATGAAGGGGGAAATAAATTTAAATGAAAGGATGTGGTTGTGAAAAAATGTGTTTTTGGGAGGAGGAGGGGTGAGGATTTTGTGGAGTCAAGCCTTAATTAATTTTAAATGGAGGCTGTGGGGGAGACCAGGGTTGGTTGTGACAGTTTTTCCTCACTCATGAAAGCAGTAATTCCTCAACAAGATGAAGGAGGGTCTGTAGTGAAAGGGGAGTCCCCTTTTTTCTTGTAAAAGTTGTGAACTGTTATTATGAATTAATTACACTATTTCCTATACTGTACTGTCACAGTGCATATGGCAGCTTGTCCCTTTACTGAGCCTATATAATTAATTAATATATTGGAAAAACAGATCCATAATGTTATCGACACTGTCATACTGGCAGGTGTTTGCTTTAAATGTTGATAATCAGTATAAGCAGCTGTCAAATTCCTGCCATTATTATAGCTCTACATATCAGCATTAAATTTGTGTTGCTTTTTATGCAGTTTTATAATATTCTGAGAGTAAAGGCTCCATGAAAACAATGCCAGTTTTTGCCAGTATGTGTTCCTTCCCTTGAAGATGAAGCTTGATATTAATGATAGAAATAAACTTTGGGTAATGTAGGGTTTTTATGGAAACACAAAAACAAAGATATTATATCTATATATTGCTATTGCTAAAATGTGCCTGTTAACATTTGCATATCTGATATCATCCCCTGAAATTAAAGTTTATTTTTACACAACGCCCAACATTTTCATTGTAAGACAGTTACTTTTGTAGCATCCCATGACCAAGATGTTATTTTCTCTGCTGTGGCTATTGTTAGCTTGCTAAAACGACAGTGTATTATACTGCTATTGCCCTTTAAGATCTATTTGTATGGTCGCCATGATGGTAAGTATCATATTAAATAGCTATGCTTCATTAGAAAGCCATTTCCTATTTTATTGCTGCAATCTGCTAAGTTATGTTTTAAAAATAGAATATTTTATATGTATAGTTCTACAATACTGGGTAAAATATTTAAGTTTAAATCATTTAGAATTTTCACTTGTTTTTGGGTGATGCTTGGCATCAAATATGTAACACATTTTGAGTTACATATATCTTATGAAATGATTACTGCAATCCTCTATAAAACCAAAAAGGCCATAATATTAGGGCTACTGTAAAGGCTACTTTACTTTAGCTGATGGATGCACAGTATTATTGGAACAATACTGTAGCCATACAAACTGGCCACACAGTCCATATTTCGGCTGTAATATTAATGTACAAATGTTCCTATTAACTCTTAATGTCCACTTTGACAAATTAAAGTGAAATCTATTTAAGAATAAACTGATGTTACACTGCTTCACATCTATTTATAATGCAAATGGACTGGGCTGTCACCATGAAAAAATAGGTTAATTTTAGTAAAGTGGAGGTTTTGTGCTCAACTTAAAATATCCGCAAGGGCAATAAAGAGTTTAGATATTAGCAAGAATACTTACTTTATATGTACAGTGTCATATCTTAGTCACTTTCATAAAAATAAATACGGTCTGTTTTGCTGTTTTTGTTGTTCTTTCTTCAATTTAAGATAACATTTGCTTGATGTTTGTGAAAAAGAAAAAGCTTAGAAAAAAAGATTTCTACTTTTGGTTGGGCATGGAGCACCAGTTTACAGCTGTATACCTCTCCAAAATGGCGTCCATGTAAACACTGCGAAGGCCCTGCTGCATTTACATGGACATAATCGACCGGGACTCAAATTGAATCCATTATCTTCTGTTTTGGTAAATATTTGTAATATGACAAAGTCCCTTAACACGAATTGATCAAAATTGCACAATGACACATCCCTATCATTTAGCTGTAACAAACCACGAACCACCCAGCCCCAGTCTCCCCTAAATGAAAATAGCTGAGATGCTGGTTTACTGTCATATGTTAGAGAGGGGTGGTCTCTCTTTTTGCCAAAGCATGACGCCCAAAGTCTAAAGTCACGCTCCCCTCTCCTCCCGCGTGCGCCCGCCGCCGTTAAATCTCGTGATTAATGTTGAATTTGACGCGAAATCCCGCGTGACAGCAGAGTCTGACAACAACAAGCCTCCAGTCCACGGCGCCTGCCTTTACGGGGCCCTCTTTACACCAAGCCGAGCCTGCGTGTGCGCGCACTGGCCTTTCCCTCCCCTCCTCCTCCTCCTTTCTCCTCCTTCTGATATTTATAATCTCCGAATGAGGCGTCACAATGTCACCTTTATGTCCTGATTAAATCCTGCACCATTTTGAGTCGGCTGAAGGGTTAATTTTGCAGTTTTCAAATTGTGCAACATCCATTGGAGCGGCGCTTTATCTGCAGCGGCGTGGCTTTTCTGCACCGTTAGTGCGTAAAACGGAGGAAATCATTTACGCGCGCCCGCTTTTAAAGCCTCGTGGTGTAGCCGAAATTTTATTAGACTCTTCCCACTCCAAATGTGCAGCATATATCTCTTTTTTTGTCCCCTGCCTACACGATTCCTCGCTGTAAATGTCGAATAAGATGACCTTAATTTGAGACAAAACACCTCCAAAAATGTATGGGCCACGCATTATCTATTTACTTATTTATTTCCCCTCAATGTGTTTTATTATTCTCGTCCTGTGCAGCCCTCCAAACGTTAAGCCAGTGTGTGTTTTTCCTTTTTTTTCTCCCTTCTTCCTTCACGCCGGCTTCTCCCTGCGATTTTATTTTAAAATATTAGGCCGAGGTGGGGAGAATTATAAACGACTCTGCTCTTATCTGCTCCCTTCACGTATCCAGGATCACAGAAGCTGATTAAGAAAGAAGTCACAGCCAACGCTGGATTCATAATGATTTGGAATAATGAATCCTTATCTCCCCTCTGCAGATTATCAGCCTTTCAGCTCGCCATGTTTTGTTACATGGGATAATTTATTGCATCTAATACATCACAATGAATCTGATGGGGGAAAGTGATGGCCATGTTAGGGAGAGAGGCAGCTTTTTTTTTTATCCTGGGGCAATGAAATGCCTTTACGATTTTTAATTGGTAAAATATAAGGGGGATCTGATAAAAAAAAAAAAAGAAAAAATAGAAGCACAGAGGTATAATCTTGCCTGCTAGTGTTCCAGCAGCACTCTGCTCTATAATTAGTGTGTCAATTTCAACCTGAAATTAACAGCATCGACCTGCCATCTCTGCTCACGCCTGGTGGAGTCAGCGAGATCCTAATTTCGCATGATTTATTTTTCACCAAGAAGAGATAATTAATCATAAACACTGCAAAACAGTGCAGCAAAGTGGAGATAACAAAATATTTGCATCTAAAAAGATTCGATGGAGCTAATTCGTTTGCGCCCCAGCCCTACCTGATCCACTGCAGTCCACATGCACCTCCAAGTTTTTTAATTTTCCATGATTAATCTTTGGGTGGTGGTGTATCATTAATCACTACATAAGATGGGGAGGGGGGGACATAACGCCGCCTCCCCCCCTCCTCCATAAATAGAGGCTACAGTGTGGGGAACTGTAATTGTTGGAGTGTGGATGTGGAGCAGCAGCATGTGCTCGCTGGTGTCACTGTTGTTGGGAAATGTGCCATCTCTCTTTTTTCAGTGAAAGGAGGAGAAGGGGGTGTAGCCTGTGAGTCTGACAGCCACTAGGATTCAGTGTGCTGAGGCTTTAATTCAGAAGTCTCACTTAAATCTGAGAATTAGGACTTTTTTTAGTTCTTTGCTCAGATTTTTCACTCAGTTTCAAACATCTCTGCACTGAAAATTAAATCAGAAATGAGAGTTTAGACTCAAAATTCCAGCTTTAATCCTGTAATTATGGTTTAAAGGGGTTCCTTTAGTTTTGTTTTTTAAAGAAAGCTCAATTTCTAAACTTTCAAGCAAAAATTATCATTGTGTTTCTCAAATTAAAATCCTAATTGGACTTGCTAAAATTACATATTGGATTTTACCATTACACCTTTCCTTAAAAATGTCTTTGGCATTTTAAATTTTTTGTGATGCATCAAAGTCTCATTTGTGAAATCCAGAGTAAAAAAATGCATTAAAATTGAAAATTTTGTAAGTATTGATGCCAATTATTCAATTAAAATTGTAACCAGAAGCCGTAGTTTGAAGATTTAAGTACATTTTTTGACTTCTGTCCCATAGTTCCTCTTTAAAATTTCACCTATGATGCACATTTCTAAAGGGAGAGAATAAGAGTTCGGGTTCTTGATTTAAAGAAAGCAAAAATGTACGATTGTTGCTCAGATTTTAAGTTGGTATTACCATCAAGAGTTTTGACTTTCCAATTTACAAAATCTAATTTAGAAACTTCAGAAAGTTCCCACTTTAACTTGTCATAGTTCTGCTTCAAAGAAAATTTTCTGCAATTTATTTTTTGTTCTCAAGAAGAAAATCTACCAAGCATGACAATAGAAATGATTATAAAGTCAACACTGATTCATCATATCTTTTTTTACTGAAATCCTAAAATCAAAAGTCAAAAAAAATTCTGTTTAAGTTTAATTTTGTAATATGACTTTAAATATTCAATGATCCAAATTCTACTGCAGACTCTTGGTCCAGATAAAACAAAACAACATACATAGCGAAAAATAAACATAAAACAAGGTAAACTCCATAAAATCTCACAGAGCACAGTAAAAGTTCACAATGTCTTTTCTGTAATAGACATAACTGTACAAATACTTCAATTTTAATGTTCCCCGAGAGCATACATTCAAATTTAGAATAAGCTCTATTCACACATGCAACCCTGGCGTTTCCTGGAAAATAGTCGTGTAATCCACACAGATAATGTCCTGCTTTTCATATTCTTGGCCTTTACAGCAGGAAGTTTCCTGCAGTTTGCATGTCAGTCAATAAAGTGGTGCAGGAAAGAGTCAAAAAATGTGGAGGTGAGTTCACATTTGGCGCTTTTGGTTCCCAAGACCAAAAGTCTAAGGGACATCGAACAGCTTATACCTGAAATAAGGTTCACGAGATCTCATGCGTACAAGATTTTAACGTTAAATCCAAAATAATAGAACATACCTGACTTTTCCCCAGTTTTGAATGTTAAACCCTAACTGTTTAAAAGAATGGCTTATAATATACTGATAACAAGGCAAGCCTTATTATTGTTTTTGATAAACTATGATTCATACACAGTAGCCACAGCCATGATGACCTACTCGATCAGGTCATTTGATTATTTTAAACAGAAGTAAAGTGTGATGTTGTACTTTGGAAATATTGTAGCGGCTAAGTTGAACCACTGTCGTTCCATAGTAGCTTAATAATACCTTTTTATGGCTTTTTTTGTTGAAGCTTTAAGAATCAAAGTTAGGTTCATTAGCCAAGACTGACAAAGAAGTAAACTTAAGAATAGTTTGCTTTCTACCGACCTTTTATCAACTAAGACCTAGCAACACAAAAAGCCAGTGCATGCTAAGAGATATACGTCATCCTTGCACCACTCCAACATGTTACATTCCAAAAAAGCTAAAAGTCGTTCAATAAGAAGAGAATGAACAAGCAGAAAGCTCATGTAAGCCAATCCTTCCTTCTTATCGAATTAAGCCACAAGCTCAAGAAACGAAAACCTAAAATAAGTAAATCATCAACACATGTTGGCTTCAAAATAGATTTATTAGTAATTTCTTTTTAAAACCAAAATTAAAATTCATTTAGGCTTCATTCCAGACTTAAACCTCAACAGTGGTGTCGCCTCTCAACCCTCTGACTGGCATTGTAACCGCTTGGTTGACTGTTCTGCCATTATACTGCTGGATTTGAAATTCTGGAACCTCTTTTATGCACACAAACACACCAATACATGCAAATACTCAAAGCTAGAGAGACGGGTAAAATTGGAGAAATATATTGGTTAAATAATGAAAGTTTATTTAAATTAAACTCTCTGTGATGTTTTCTGTGGAAAAAACTAAACATTCTGGAACAGAGTTGAAAGAAACCCATTCATGCCAATATCACCTTAAACAGGCAAGTCAGCCAGCAGGTTGACCTGCATATTTACTTCCTGATGGGTCATTTAAAAATAAAAACTACGATGTTGCTAAATGAAGAGGCAGGCACACACATGTACCAACAAGCATTTTTTGCAAATGTATTTCAACGTGTGAAAGTTGGAAGGTAAATATATTTTTCTGTTTTTTTTTTTGTACATTAAACGTACAAAAACATCTCTAACATTTTCAAGTCTCTTGAAATGAGAAGTACTTTTGCACAGTGTCTCATAGGCTCTTTGATTTTGCTCTAAATGTTATTTGCATTATTTCATATTAATAGAAGTCATCAAATTTCATTCACTCTGAAGTAAAAGATCGTTTTAATAAATACAGATCTTGAAGTAAAGGCATGTATCTTATTTTGAAATCAATAATTTGACAATGACATTGGATATGTGAGTCTAAAGTTTGTCGTCTGACTTTGAGATTAAATAAAATTGTAATGATAATTAGAGAAATCAAAGATTTAAACCACTATTAGATTTTTTTAGACTTTAATTGGGGTTTATGGCCTGAACTCTTAAAGAAAATTCCCACATGTGCCCGTCATCTTCTTGAGTTAATATCATTAATAATATAGAGGTTATTATTATTATTGGATAATGAGTCTTTGTTTGGAAGTCGTCCCTGGCAGCGTGCCCGTGCAGCTCTGAGTTTTTGGACGGCGCCGTGTTTAAACTTGGGCGTGCTCACCGTGCCAGGATAAATTTGCATTTTATTTGCAGCTGTAATTAGCTGATCAGCATCTCTCTCTCTCTCTCTCGCCCCGGCCCTCTCCTCATTATGATTTTCTGTTGCCTCTTTCACTGCAGCCCCCCACCAATCCCTCATTTTCCAATGTCCTGGCAGCACCAGCAGATGTTTATCGCCTCTATACCCAGGGACAGTGCCATGTCAAACAAACCCAGGATGGACACTTACAGGCAGGCGGCTGGGTCTCCATGCCACCCCTCCTCCTCCTCTTCCTCCTCCTCCTCCTCCTCCTCGCTGGCTGAGCAGAATAATCCTGGACTGGGTGGGCCAACTGGGAGTCCAGTGAGGGTTTCATATGAAAGACTGGCTCACATTGGTTGTCGTTTTAAAAATAGGGGGAAGGGGGTGTCTGAAAATAGCCTGATTTCCCTCCTGTGAAATAAAATCTCAATCTGGTAACACTTCACAGTAACTAAACACTGCTAAAGCTTCACGACAGCATTATCTGTCTACCCACTTGTACTGCATTATACTGTTTATATATAGGTTAATTTGCTTTACTCATCTTCTGTAGACGCTTATAAACCCATAAATATTTTACCTGTGAACTTTAGGTTTGCACAGTATTATATAAAATATGTATGAGGATAATTTATGAAGATGTTTGCAGATAACTACGGCTGATATCATACACTATATTGCCAAAAGTATTTGCTCACTTGCCTTGACTCACATATGAACTTAAGTGACATCCCATTCTTATCCAATAGGTTCAATAAGACGTTGGTCCACCCTTTGCAGCTATAACAGCTTCAACTCTTCTGGGAAGGCTGTCCACAAGGTTTAGGAGTGTTTATGGGAATTTTTGTCCAATCCTCCAGAAGCACATTTGTGAGGTCACACTAATGTTGGATGAGAAGGCCTGGCTCTCAGTCTCCGCTATAATTCATCCCAAAGGTGTTCTATCAGGTTGAGGTCAGGACTCTGTGTTGGCCAGTCAAATTCATCCACACCAGACTCTGTCATCCATGTCTTTATGGACCTGCTTTGTGCACTGGTGCACAGTCATGTTGGAAGAGGAAGGGGCCAGCTCCAAACTGTTCCCACAATATGGGAGCATGGAATTGTCCAAAATGTCTTGGTTGAGTTCCTTTCACTGGAACTAAGGGGCCAAGCCCAGCTCCTAAAAAACACCCCCACACCATCATCCCCCTCCACCAAACTTCAAACTTGGCACACTACAGCCCGACAAGTATCGTTCTCCTGGTAACCGCCAAATCCAGACTCGTCCATCAGATTGCCAGATGGAGAAGTGTGATTCGTCACTCCAGAGAACGCATCTTCACTGCTCTAGAGTCCAGTGGTGGCGTGCTTTACACCACTGCATCGACAATTTGCATAGCACTTGGTGATGTGAGGTTTGGATGCAGCTGCTCGGCCATGGAAACCCATCCATGAAGCTCTCTGCACTGTTCTTGAGCTAATCTGCAGTCACATGAAGTTTGGAGGTCTGCAGCGATTGAGTCTGCAGAAAGTTGGCGACCTCTTGCCACTATGCGCCTCAGCTTCTGCTGACCCCGCTCCGTCAGTTTACGTGGCCTACCACTTGGTGGCTGAGTTGCTGTTGTTCCCAAACACTTCCACGTTCTTATAATCCAGCTGACAGTTGACTGTGGAATATTTAGGAGCGAGGAAATTTCACGACTGGATTTGTTGCACAGGTGGCATCCTATGACAGTTCCACGCTGGAATTCACTGAGCCCCTGAGAGCGACCCATTCTTTCACAAATGTTTGTAAAAGCAGTCTGCATGCCTAGGTGCTTGATTTTATACACCTGTTGACATGGAAGTGACTGGAACTCATGATTCTAATTACTTGGATGGGTGAGCGAATACTTTTGGTTATGGTTTTAGTGTATGTACAGTAAACATTTGGCCATTCCATATATTGGCTGTAATAGATAGATATAGATAGATCAACTTTATTGTCCCTTGCAGGAAATTTCTCTTAGACAGCAGTGCTACTGGCTAAGGGCACAATATACATAAATAACAAAACACTAGACAACATACAACAACATTAGCTAGAGGTCAGCGACAAGCATGGTCAGTAGTTATTGCACAAAGAGGTTAAAGTGCAGTGCCGCCGTGCCGGAGTGCCTAGAGAGAACACACACATGCACAGGGAGAAGATGCAAACTCCCTGCCCAACATGGGAAGTGGACTTTCTTGCTGCAAGGCATAAGCACTACCT
Organism: Scarus forsteni; assembly: GCA_036419115.1. Classification (NCBI taxonomy): domain Eukaryota; kingdom Metazoa; phylum Chordata; class Actinopteri; order Labriformes; family Labridae; genus Scarus; species Scarus forsteni. Next base: position 18,377,308 of record JAZDUH010000341.1, on the reverse strand, counting down.
GCTGCGCCACCATGCTGCATCACTTTGTGGCACGGACTGTCACCATGAAATTGTCAGTTTGCGTACGGCACGTTTTACTAACCTTGCAGTGCAGCTGGATCCGCCTGATTCAGTGTTTGTAGTCAGGTAGATTTATCTGTCCAAGCTCCAATCCATAATGATTGTGAATGTCCTGAAGTGGCACGGCCCAATCAGAGCCCTTTAAAGTAGAAAGAGGCTGAGCTATGATCAAGATGACAGCAGGAAGATCAAAAAGTAAAAAAAAACAAATTTTTAAACTATAAACTTCTCTATAGTACGGATATTTTTGCCCCACTTCCAACATGTTTTGCCGAGAGTTTGTTTTACAAAGTGGCACATATTCTGTGCACATATACCCTTTCACAGCTGCAGTAGCGCCTGCCTATGTTGTCTAATTGGCCCATAATAAACATGACTGACAGAATGACCGTCCAATCACCTGCTAGATGTGCTCCTGAAAGGTTCTGCCCTCCCCAAACACTCTTTCCCGTTGTAGTTTCTTTTCTGATGTCAATCTGACTTTATTTTCAGCATTCGTGTTTCCTGTTCTTCCTGCTTTGGCCAGCTTGCATTCTGGTTGCTATCGTTCTGTTCTTTGTGACGAAACATGGAGGATTTGCTTGGCTTTCCAATATTCACAATATTGAATCACAATTTTCTAGATTCAGGAGACCTGAGTAAGGAGACTAAAATCAACACTTGGCACTCCTCACACCACAGGAAAATCTGGAAAGTTAGTCATTAGGACCACCAGATAATTTGGGCATTTGTTGACTTTGGTCAGCAGGGGGGAATCAGGCCAAAAACTGGGGCTATTTTATTTCAGAATTGATAAAATAGCTTCATTTGAAGTGTTTCTGAGCCCATTTAAGCATCAAGATCAATAAGCCAGTGTTTCCCTGCCTCATGTGAAAGTTCCACCCTCTTGCTGCTGACTGTTTAAATCCAGTTCAACCAATCAGAGACGGCTTACTGAAGGACTAATTTGTGTTCTTGGAGAAGTAATCAGATTACAGTAACACATTCCTGGTGCCAGGCTGGCAGAGACTCCTCACAGAGCGTGAGGAGAAGGAGGAGGAGGAGGAAGGGGGCGCAGTGAGCGAGACCCCATGCAATTTGATATTTGCCTCTTTGACAGTCATTTAAAGGGGATCTGGAGAACCCGATATCCGGGGACTTACACCCCCCACCCCTCCCTCCAAAGGCTTTCGGGACACTCTAGCCCGGCTCGGCTCGGCCCTGCAGCGCCAGCGAGTCGCCAGGCAGGGTGTAAACGTTAAATGTTGGCTATTTGTTCCATGGATCGAGAGGAAAATCAAGTTACTCTTTCATTCATCCTTCTTTTTCCCTCCCTCCTCCCGCTTCGTTTCTCCTCCTCCCCCTCCCCACAAACAGTCATTGAGTAAAGCGGCTCGGGGGGGGGAGTCCTGAAAATGAATTTAAAAATCGAGTAGGCTTAAATAAAGAGAGAATAAAAATATTTCACACCAGCTGAGACTGTGCAGACAGAGTCCTGACGCAGTGGAATAGGAGGTTATCTGCGAGCGCTGCGGTTCCTTATCAGCAGATAAATATTTGTATATCATGGCCGACGAGGGGGCGGGGCGGGGGGGGCTCTGCAACACCCTCTGACGTGTTGTTGTGATTGTTGCAACACAGGTGATCTACTCTGAGATAGAGCTACTGTATGTGGCTGCAGAGGCAGTGTGAGCAATTTGGAGGCCCCAGGCAGAGAGCAATATTAGACCCTACATCATGTCTATTGGATCTGTCTTAAAGGGCCGGATGCTATGTGAGCTTTTTAAGGACGGATCATCTTAAAGGTGTAGTGTGCAGAAGATGGAAGCATTTCGCCAGACCGAAAGTGAATATAGGATATAACGTTTCTCATCCTAACTGACCGATAATCTATCAAAATAATAGTTACAAATATGAATAAAGAAACCCTCACCTCTGTTGTAAATGATGCCCTGTTCATGATGCTTTTGGTCTTCACTGGCTCTTGTCGCTTAGTGATGTGATGTTTTAGAAACGGACGGGCTCATTCCAAAATCTGAACGCTAGGTGACACTAAAACGTCCATTTGTACACACTGCATCTTTAAGGGAGAAAGTTCACTGTCTACATTTTTTAAATATGGTGGTAGTTTTGCCCGTTTTAGACATAGGCTGTGTCCGAAATGGCATACTAACGTATTACATACTACATACCCAATGTGTATACTGTATACTACATACTATTAGTATGATTAGAATGCCAACCGTTCACACTGTAGTATACTACTAAGTTTCCCATGATGCATTTCAAACCTCCGACGACAAAAATCAGAAGCACACCAGGCTACCAAATATCTCAGTTGATTTGCCACATTTGAAAGTTCAGAGAGCGAGAAAGTCACCACGTAGAATACCAACATGTGGTCATTTGAGCCATAAAAAGCAGGGAAACAGATTTCATTTCGGCATTTCGGACATTCCGTGATGCGCGCCATTATGCTATCGAAGAAACTTCCGGTCGGCTCCAAAACAAGAGCCCATTTACAAAAGCGTTAAAGAACTAAAAGGAGATAATAAAAGATGCGTTTATTTTGAAAACGGGAAGTTTGCTAGTGGCTGATTTTTAGTCGGGGGGGTTCGGTCGGTCATTATGCATGGCGCAATGCATTATGGGGCTCGCAATGCATGATGGGGCGTTCGAGTGTGACTAGTATGCCCACCTCGCATACTTAAAAATTTTTTCCGATATAGTATACATCCGGGTATTTCTCGCACACTCAATCTTTTCATACTATCTAATGTGAACGCACTACATACTCATTTTGACGTCACACTCAGTATGAGTAGTACGTTAGTATGCTATTTCAGACACAGCCATAGACTGAATGAACATGGCTAACTTACTTGTTGATTTGAGACTGTCAAGAGCGTTTGCAATTTCTGATCTCTTTTCCTAATCAAAGGATATTTTTCTAAATTAAAAAGACCCAAAAAAGTTGGCAACATTTTTAAAAGTAGCAGGAACTGAGGAGGAACCCCTGCTCCTCCAATTTTTAACCACTTTTGATGAACGTCGCCAATTTATTTGTGCACTTATTGGGAATCAAAAACCAGTTCGAGTTAAAAATCAATAACACACCCTCATGGAGTTCCAGTCATGAAAAACCTGGAAAATGAAAGATAAAGTTAAATGTGTTGACTTGAGTTGTTCTAGGAAAATTGTTTATCCTCCCTCTGCTTCTTTCTTCCTTGTTAGTGAACACAAACTGTTTAAAAAATGCGCGCACAGCTGACATGACTGTCCTCAGCTGTTAAATTTGAGCTGCAGAGTTTCTCTGCCTCCAGCGAGCACAGTGTCCCACATGATTCTACCTGCCTATCAAATCTGCATGTTCCACCAGAGCAGCCCCACTACCCAGTGTTTCCATGACTTTGTTGCTAGATTTAACAACTTTTCAGACCCCAGTAAGGACTTATTTTTCGCCCCAAGTGGGTGACTTTGAGTTCAAGAGTGTTGCTTTTGTTGTTGTCGAATGAGAAGGTTTATCTCCTCTTTGTCCCCTCTGTTTAGTTACAGACGCATCCTGGAAATGTCCTGGGACATAATTTCTGGGAAAGTACAGGAAACCCTTGTAGTATTTTTGCTCATCAAATCCCTTAATGGTTCCTTCCACTTTATTCTGCATGCCTTGAAAATCAAGAATGCCATGCGAGAAGGGCATCATTAGACTTAATAAGCAGAACCAAAATGTTGGCGTTGGTATCAATAAAATCACTTCCAAATCAACTCCGGCTGAGAATCAATGAGAACTCGCTTAAAGGTGTAGTCAGCGATGTGGGAGAAAACGAGTGGAGCGGTTGTTGATAAACAAATTTAGACCCGCATTTCCCTTCATCCCTCACCCCTGGCTCCACCCCCGAAAGCTGATAGACGTGCTTCGTCATGGAAACGCCCGTAGAATCTGCGTAGCTGACCAACGTAGCTAAGGTAACCCCGACTCGTCAGACAACTCGACTGCCGTTATTGATAATATCACAACAGTACACTTTGGCAGATTAGACAATAAGATGAATGTCCGACGGCTGTTACTGTTATGTGAAGCACCACAAAGCTAATGTTGCTTACCTGTCCAGCACAAAGGCAGCAACATCCGCGTACGTTTTCAGGTATTTCAATAAGCGGAGTTCCCTCCACCGTTGGAAATCAACACCAATGTTGACCCGTTTCTTCACTCTTTCATGGTCATAGCCCTACTTTTTCACTTTTCACCCCTCTGAACTTTTTCTTTTGGGCTGTTTTTCAGCCATTGCTTCTGCACATATTGTATCTCTCTCTTACGCTAACTGCGCACGCTACGCATCCTACTACTCCCCCACCCCCCTCTGTCTGATCTGCGCATGAGTATGATCGCCCCCTGGATGTGGGGGGGTGTACCATGTTTTGGTGACTCGGCCTGAGCCACAGTATTTACCTGCTGAAATTCAGAGCCAAGGCTGTGTATTGAAACCAGACTTTTTTTCAACATGCTGTCAGTGGGGACATCTTGTGGATGGAGAGGAGAAATACGGTGAATTTGACAAATTGTGCATTAGATTAAAAGATTAGAAGACTGCTGACTACACCTTTAAGGATTCAGTATCATCAGTCTTTTCACTCATCAGTTCTCCCATCAGTTTCTCCTACTTTGTTCTGTATGGTTTGCGAATCACAGATGCCACATTCTCATCAGAGTCCAGAGAGCTGTGTGTCCACAGCAGCATTTTTTTTGTGTGCTAGCAGCAGTAAGTTTCAATTCTAAACCGTTTAAATGTCTACCAGACACTATTAGATGAGATTAGACAGACCTTTATTAATCCCTTTGGGAAACTCCCTCAGAGAAATGTAGGATTCCAGTAGCAGTTTCAAAAAGGAGATGGAAAGATAAACAAAAAGAAAAGACAGATATAAACAAAAATAAAAATAAAATATATAGAAATAGAAAACAAAAGATGGAAACATGGCTACTGGCTAGCTACTGCTCCTTCCCGTCGTCTGTCCTGTTACCCTCCCCAGCAGTACAGGTGTACACTTGTATTATTTCCTAGCATGTTTATTTTAACAATGATGATAATAATAATCATAACGATACCAATAATGATAATAACAACAATGCTTTTTGTTTCATGGTACCATTCAAGACACTCAAGGTCACCTTACAAATAAAAAAGTGCATTAAAACAGGCGTAAAAACAGTCATAAAAACAAGCAATACAATACAACAGAAAGTGCAAGAGATCAGAGGGAGTAGGAGAGCTTGAGTAGATGAGTTTTGAGTCTATTTTAACTATCAGCATAACAGTGTTGATGTATAACTCTTTAATTAGGGGTTATAATGTTCAAGTAATCTGTATTTTGAAAGGAAATGTTCTTTATCAACAACAACAAAAATTATGTTATGCCACCTCATCATTTTATCAATAGTCAATGTCTAAATTACAGCAGTGACCTCAAAAGCTGATTTAAATGTGACAAACAGTGTAAGCACAACACGATAATTTGCCTGACTTTTGGCTCAGATCCCTGCTTCCGATTAAACTCAGCAAAGGCCTGATTATCTGGATAGGGATGGGAATTGATAAGATTTTATCAATACCAATGCTGTTAACGATCCTCCTAATCGATCCAATTCTTTAACAATTCCCTTATCGATTCCTGCAGATTTTGCATGTGGGCAAATGTTGGTCTGATTTTCAGTGACAACAATGTCAAACACATCACAGCATAGATAACTGCTTCTGCTAGTTTTTGGTGTTTCCACTCACTTAAGGTTGTGTAGTAGGTGCAATGAAAATTAAGCTACAATTCTGATGCTTCTGATGTCTGTCAGTGGTAGGAATTGATAAGGGAATTGATAAGCAAAAAGATTAATGATATCGATTCTTTGATGGAGCTGTTAACGATTCTCAACTGGAATTGGTTTTCGATTCCCATCCCTATATCTGGAGGTCCTAAAGATTATCTTTCCTGATTATCCCGTGGTGTGAAGTGTGTTCACAGTCCTCTTTTTCTCTGCAGAGGATCAGGGCCGCCCTGATTTGAAGCTGCTAATATTAAGCATGTTTAATATTTACAACCAGAAGTCCTGATGTGTGTGGCGTGCACACATTCCCTGTGTTTTGTCGCATGGACCAGAGCAGAGCCAAACAAGGAGCAAGGCAACAAGAGTGAAGACGAAGCACAAAACCGTGCATCTAAACAGCATAACCTGTAAATTATATAACAAACTGATAAACAGAGGAGCTGGATGGAAATCACAACCACCAAGGATGCTATAAAAAGTTAACTGCTAGCTGCATTTAGCCTTCTTACATTGCCTTACATTTGTTTACAATGAAGTTACGTATGATCTTGCAAGATCACAAGCAGAGAGAGAAGAGGTTCTGCCTTCTTGATAAAGGAATTGGCTGGTTTTTGGTATCAGGAGAGTCATGTTTTTTAGTTTAGAAAGCTTTGGCTCAAACTTTGACTGATGGCCAAGGTAATAAATGTATGTAATTTGATCTATAGTATATAAAGGAAGTTAAAACAGTCCAAAAGGATTATAGTGGGTGTTGTGAGTTATCCTCATCCCATATTTTTATCACATATCGCTCAGTTTTACTGTTTTTTTCTTTACTTGTCACGGTAATTTGTCCAAATTCTCCTGCCACTAAACCAAAAAACATTTTTATTTTTGACTGGTGCTAATTCCAACCCTGCTGTGCATAGCCCTTAAAATGGAAGGTTTTGAACCAAAATAGACAAACAATGCCTTAAGTGTAATAAGAAAAGTTGTAAAGAATAAAAAGTGGTTTGAATTGATTAAGTTGTTGCCATTGTTTGTGCAGTTTAAACAATTTTTCATTTTAGGATTAAAACAACAGTAAAATGCACAAAGTAGGTGCTAATGTGTCCACGACATCAAACAGGTATCATCATTATTTAATTTTTTTCGCACAATAACCTCTGCTTCACTAAGATGGGATTATCATTTCTCTGCATACAGCAAAAATTATCTTTCAGTCATTTTACATATTACTGTCAGTGGGTCTTACTATAAACAAACCACTTTAATGTTGCCAACATTTGCCTGCAATTTTTGACAATCAATGATGATTGTCTACATAAAATTAGCTACTGGGATTTCTATTTTTATCCGTTTTATCCGACTCTATCTTGGAGCTCCAGGAAATTGCCGTACCTTCACCTAAAGCTGAAACCCTCTACTCACAGCTGCAGCCTGGGGGGTCGAAAACGCCTCCCTGCAAAAGCCAATTTTTCAATTATGAGGTTAAAAGACTGTGTGCCTTTAATAAACGGCTGCTCATTAAAGAGGGAGTGCATTCCCCGGCAGATAACAGGCAGGTCGTATTGTGAGGACGTCTCCTGGGACGACTCCTGACGGGATGTTTGTCCCCAGACTCGCATCTCATTATGAGCTCATCTCCACATCTCTATCGGCAGGATCAGGGCCGCAGCGTCAGCCTGCACTGGATGGGAGTAAAGATTAAGGGCGACGCTTTACAACAACACACTACTGAGAATTAGGAAAACATCAGGAAATATGAAACTCAGGGGTCAGCATCTTTGATCACTAAGAGGCCACGTCTATTTTATTCTCACTCCTAAAGAACTGGCAAATTTTCGGAAACTCTCAATGAAACTATAACTTTAAGCAGTTTACTTCTAGTTCCTTTCAGTTTGACTGCTAGTATAAATCTCTTAACAAATGTTTATATCTTGAAATCAATCCTAATGTGTCATTTAATTGCCTTAATTGAAGCTAATTTAATGCTCATATTATTACTGTTTGAACACAACCTCTTATCTCCACTTTTCATGTCAACATTTTATCCATGGAGCTTTGCTGTTTTACTTTATTTTATTTAACCAGATAAATCTAACTGAGATCAGGATCTCATTTACAAGGGCAACCTGGCCAAGTGTTCAGCACCACACTCCAAATGTGAACTAGAAAAAGCACTCAGAGAGCGCAGACCTCAGCCAGAGCCACAGTCCTCACCCATATTGTGATTTTCACCATAAATATTAGTCTTACATTTATTTCATCTAAATATTTAGATTCCTTGACCGTGAAAACATACCATTAGCAACTGGATTCATAATGAGATCTATTTTAGTTCAGTAGTTATTCATGAAAATCGCATTTTTCATCATGGTGGATCCAGACGGTGATCCGCATCACTCCCAAAATCTAATAATTTGTTCCTTGTCCCAATCTGGACTTTCCCTGAAAATTTCATCAAAATCCATCCATAACTTTTTGAGTTATGTTGCTAACAGTGAAACAAACAAGCCGCCAGAAATAACATGGTGGAGATAATAAAAAAGTAAAAAAAGGTTCAGGTAATAAATTACCTACAATAAAGATAACAAAAACAACAACTTGACAATGGAAGAGCAGTCATTTTTGAGGACAGCAACAATTAAAAGCACAGGCATTGGTTACCTACCATGTCTGTGTTTGGAATTTTTAATTTTTCAGCCAATTAGAAGTGCAAAATGTGTTTATTTATCAGGACAATTTGGTTCTTCATTCATTGGTAGAGCCTTTATTTGCCATTCTCTGAAAAGTAGTCGATTTGGAGAAAGCTTTGTGCCAGACATCATTAGCATTATTATTTTGAATCAATACAAATATATACCCAACACCCCTCTTGTATGAAAGAACGTCTTGCATGCCACAGTAAACATTAGAGCACAGTGCATGAACGCCAAAGTCATATTAATCATTAAGAGGGGCATGGTCAGACAGTTGATAGGGATTTTTGTTTAATGCAATCTACTGTAAATTTACTCGACTAAAATATGAAGTGTGAAGTGTAGGGCATGTTTTGTGTTTCCTTGGATTTCTGAAGTCACGTTTCACACTTGGAGAAAATGAAACATCTAATAACCCTTTACTGAATGATTGTAAAGGTTAAATATCTAAATGAACAGAAACAAATTGAACTTTGTGTGAAATACAGTCATCTTTATTTAGGCTACCTGGCAGAGCATCTCAGTTACAATACCAGAACTGACAACAAACAGTGAACCTGCTCTACATGAATATATCAGTTCATAAAGAGAGCAGCTCTGATTGGATCGCTCCACAACTTATCCCACCACCACCAAGCTAAGGCAGCTGTGATTGGATATATTCCTAACTTGTCCCTACTCTCTAAAATTAGGTCTGATTGGATGAAGTCTCCGTCAAACATTTTAGACTACTTTTTTTAGATGAAAAATGTCTGTTAATTTAGTTTTAGGTGTACTTGTTTTTATCAGTTACTGTCTAGTTTTAGCCAAGGGGACAAAGGGTGTTGACGAAAATAGCGCCATTTTGTAGTTCCATAATTGCCTGACTACTTTTTTTTTTTATAGCTTTTTAAAGGCACCTAAAAAAATAGTGAAAGGGTTCACTCCAACGGAAAGTGTGCCCAAATTGTGTATCCAGTTTGCATGTTTTCCCCATGCAGATTTAATTTTGTTGACCAGGAAGCTGCCACCACCCCTCCATCTTATATCTCATGCTGTTACTACTTACTTTACAGAATACCCCCACAGTTTGATCAAGCTGGTGCTCCTGGCTGTGCCATCATGAGTGTAACATTAGCCCCTTTCACAGAGCCTTTACACAAAAGTGCCACACCAAGGTTCTGCATTATTTACATCTTGAGATATGCGCATGAACTCTGCGAGGCAGAAATATCTGTGTTGATTCACACTGCAATGTGGCTTCGCTACGTGGTGGGTGCCCCAAACATACACACAAAGATGTGCACTCACGGCGCTCCTGTCTCCCGCTGAGTCTGTATGCCTCCTTTTCTCCAATATCAAAACTCTGTTACTGACTTTGGAGACAGAACTGAGAGGGGATCAACTCAAAACTTCACAGAGAGGGAAATATTATGCCTTGAAATGCCAGTGTGAATTGGGCTATTGTTTATTATAGGCATTCAGAAATAATTACATTTCAACTGAGAGATGCAAATTTTTCACTTTTAGTTATTCTTTCCTTTTCGTTTTTTTTAAATGTATTTTATTTATTTATTCATTTTTCCACTTTATAAAATTTATTATTATTGTTATTATTATTGTTATTATTGTTATTTTGTTTTATTTCATTTTTTTGCAGTTTTTTCTTTTTAAAATAAGGTCCATGCAATGATGGCACATTGTGTTGTGTGTTTGTAAATATTGTAAAATGTTCAATGAATTCTCTCGGAAAAAAAAGAAAAAGAAATGATGACATTTATGCCCTCGCCACTTTTGTGGTCCTTGGTAGCAGCTGGTTAGCAACCATCCTTTTTAAAACACACTAATGATTTTAATAACACTAGCGGGGCCGCATTTATGTTTTGAATTAAACAGTTTAATCTTGTTTTGCACTTTATTTTAGGTGTTAGTATAAAAATCCTGTTTAAAAAGCCACAAAGACAAGGGTACTATAGGTGCTAAGATGCTAACTTATCTGCTGCTTAAAGCAGAACTGAAAAGAGTTTGGTGGTAGTCGTGAATCCTGGATTAATAAGTTCTTTAAAGGATTTGTTAACATTGCACAGTTGCAATTTTCCATATTTTTTTTAGTTACTCTGTCAGCATTATAAGAAATTCTTGGTATTAACACATAATACTAGCATTAGTAGTCGTCGCCAGCCAGTAGCCATATTATATTTTATCTTAATTTTAGTTTTTTATTTTAATTTAAATTTTATTTCTTTTTAATTATTTAGATTTATTAATATAGACAGATTTTGTATCTGCTAGTTTTTTTTTTCGCTTTGATATCCTGTGTTCTTTCATACCTTTGTACATTACAATGCTTCTGAAACCTTAATGTCCTTGAAGCAGTCTTCTCAAGTGATAAATGAAGTTCTAGCTAATCCAATCTAATGTAATGGTATTTAAATATATTAGAATTAAGGCTGCACATGTTGATTAAAAGACATCTTCAGCATAAATACTCAAACCAAGTGAATGATCACAACATGTTGTCAGTAATGATAGTGTTTAGTTGTTTATATTGCAATACGAAAAAGCAAACTCAACAGTTGCCCTGTTTTTGAGTCTCTGTTGAACAAAAATATGAGAATAATGCATCAGTGTTTCATCCCTCAGAGAAGTTAATTCAGCTTGAATCTATTATAGCAGCACAGCGGCCCTCTTCCCTCAGATTAATCTCAGTCAGCAGAGATAAATGCAAAATCAAGGCTAAAAAAATCTCAGCTATGGTAATTTTTAGGGGGGTTTAACTTCAACCACAAGTTTCCCAAATTAGACACTCACTGGCGTTGGAAATAACACATCCTTGTTAACAGTGCACAGGCTTATCTACAGAAAGGCCCATGCATTGTCATTAATCTCCACCGGGCTAATTAAATTAATCCATCGCCTCTTGGCATTGGAATATAACGACCAGCACTAAATCCTCTGCAGGATAACAGATTTGTTTTTAAAACCAGGAGAGTTCCCTGCTTTAATAGCTTACACCAAAAAAAGGCCGGCTTCATTATCACCTAAATGTCTCTTATTTTTAGATCTATCCACGTTCAATCACCTTTAAGGGCTGAAAGTGTTTTATTTTGTTTTTGTGCAAATAGAAGGAGGCTGCAGCGTTTGATTGACAGTCCGTCCGCGGGATCATGTTTAATCCCTGCCTCTCTCGAGCCCGTTCAGAACTCATTTCTCCACCGCGAGATGGGGGACTCAGATGGTTGCCAGGGCAATGGCGATAGTGCTAAGCCATTTCCATTTTCTGCGAATGAGGGGCGGAGAGGGGTGTGAGGAGGGGGGGGCATTTCTAACAGAGGTCGTCACAAAGTCATTCACACACAGAGAGGAGGGGGTCATCGCTCCGAGAGAAATCTATTACTCGTTACTTTAGTGTGAAGTAACGAGTGATTATGAAACAGGTGATGATCCTCAACCTTTTCAAGAGCTGGATCAAACCCTGCTCTTAAGTTAGAGGGACGAGACTAAAATAATTGAAGACACTTGATTAAAGAAGGCATGTAGAGGCCCAGCTCTTGACTTAAATTATTGAAATATTACTACACCAATCATATAATCCTTATTTTTATTATTCATTTTTATTTATTTATAGCAGTTCATTTAACCAGAAAAGCCTCACTGAGTTTAAAAATCTCTTTTTCAAGAGTGTCCTGACAAAGACAGCAGCACATTCAACAGTTTAAAACAAACACAAAATAAGATTTCAATACATGAAGAAAGAAGTCACCATTCAGAAAGCCAGTTTTTCTAATATTGCCCATGTGAGAAAAATGAAGTTAACTAGAAGAGCGCAGACCTCCACCAGCGCCACAGTCCCCACCCACATTGTCATTTTCACCATAAATATTAGTCCTACCTTTATTTCATCTAAATATTTAGATCCATAGACCATGAAAACACACCATTAGCAATTATAGTCATAATGATATCTATTTTAGTTCAGTAGTTATTCACGAAAATCACATTTTTCGTCATGGTGGATCCAGACAGTGATCCGGATCACTCCCAAAATCGAATCATTTGTTCCTTGTCCCAATCCGGACATTTCCTGAAAATTTCATCGAAATCTGTCCGTAACTTTTTGAGTTTTGTTGCTAACAGAAGCTGGGTTTCCATTACAGTTTTTCACAAAATAAAAGCGATATTCCTAAAATTTCGACAAAGTATATTTGCATTTTGAACGTGTTTCCATTGAAGGTTGTTCTAGGCAGGACGTTCTAACTCTCGTGAAATGTCATCCCACGAGATTTCACTGCAGAAAGATGGATGCCAAGGCTTGTCGAACCCTTTCTCCCTCATTTCCGTTTCTATCTCCTGATAACACTCGGCATTTCTCTGTTGTTTGCTGTCTAGCATGGCACAAACACACAAAAAAACAAACAGACGCTGGCATTAACCGAACCTCCTTGGCGGTGGTTATAAAAAAGATAAACGTTTAGCACTCAAACTGCACACACGACCCTGTGACCAATATATGTTCCAGCTTCATGCAGCCTCTGACCTGATATTCTGACCTATTCCAATGTTATGTTTTGTCCAGCTTTAGTGAGCTTGTGTGATTTGTAGTTTCTATAGCAGACAAATGTGACACCTGTTCTGGTTTAAGATTCTTCTGCATACTTTGGTTGTACCTAATAAGTCTGTACTTCTTCCCAATCCTTTTCAATCAATCAATCAATCAATCAATCAATCAATCAATCAATCAATCAATCAATCAATCAATCAATCAATCAATCAATCATTATTTGTTTAGTGCCAATTCACTTTACAATAGAGCATAAAACTCTTCATTTTATGGATACACATATATGCATAGATACATATATACACATATAAAATACACATATACATATATATACAAATATATACATCCAACACCCAACATGAATCCATATAGCCAATCATGAATCCCTCAATCACGGCTCAAGAAAAAACCTTCTGTTAAGCAACAGGAAATCTTGAATGTGGATCCCAGTCTCATGATGAACAGCAAATCCACACGATGCTGTGCTGGGTGTGAGGGCAAAGGAAGGGAGGTAGGAAGAGACAAGTGGACTAAAGTAAGAACTAAAGTTAGTGACAGATCCATGAACCATAGACCTGTCATCTGATTTATTTGAGGTTCGCCTCTTGAAATGCTACATCTCGTTTTCAGGAGGGTCCTCATGTCTGAATGGTTGTGGTGATCATTTTATAGAAGTATAAGCAATGATATTCTTACTAAAAACAAGAATTTATGGTTGTGATGAACTCATGGAGACCACAAGTGCATCCCTACCACACTTGTCTCTGTTAAGTATAAATGTGTTAAAGGTCTCTTAAGATGTGACATCCCATTTTAAAGAGGGACCTCATGCCTGTGTGGTGCTAATAGTTACTATAGATGTATCAACCATGGATAGAGAGATCATGCTAATATCTACATTAACAGCTATGATGATTATGAACTGAAATGGGGCTAATGAAATGGCCAAATATGTGTTATGTCCTTTTCAAGCATGTGGATGAACGCCATTGGTGTTATTTTCTTTTTAGGGGACCTTTGATTACGTTTGTATTGGTATTTTGCTATATTAATGAACATAATATATTTATTTCTTAAAAAAACTACTACAACACCTACAATACCGTGAGGTTATTTGACTTACTCATTCTCAATCATTTTGAACCACTCTTGCCATTCTCCTCTGGCATTAACTAGGCTTTTTCACACTGAGAACTTAATATTATCTCTTTTTCAGACCATTTTCCATCAACCCTAGAGATGGTTGTGCATGAGAATCCTAGCAAATTAGCAGCTTCTGAAACACTCTGACCAGTATTAACGTTGTTGACGAAAACTAGACGCTAACTTATAAAAAAGGTGCACATGGACAAAACTTAAAACTAATTTAACCGACATTTTCATCAACAAATAAAAACTAGACTAAAATTTGATAGACTTAATCCAATCAGACCTAATTTGGTTATGTAGAAAGTAGGGCCCGACCGCTATGGATTTTTTGAGGCCGATGCCGATATCGATATTTGTCAGAAAAAAATACCGATTACCGATTTATCGGCCGATTAATTGAAAATATACATAAATATATATAAAATACTTTGTCCTTTAGTATTTGTTAAACTTTACACCAGAGAGGACATTTGGAGTACAAAAAACATGCAAAATCACCTTGAAAAAATAGTCATTCTGTGTCTTGTACTTCTTGTTGATGAAAATTATTGGAAGAAAAGATAGAACAACTTTTTAAAAAGTTGTAACAGGAACAGAACAAAAACACTTAAGGTAGCATTCTTTTCATAGGCATCTTTTATTTTCCTTCTCTGCAGCTTTCAAGTACAATATAAGAGTGTGTGAGGCTGATCCGTAGCGAGGCAGAAAGCCTGGTCGTCTCTCTCTATCCAGCAGCAACGGGACATTGTGCACCGTGGAAAGTTGCTCGTCTTGTCGGACCCTTCCGGCTTAAAAGAACAACTCCGTGTGAGTGTAGGCGAGTCATTCATACACACAGCATTAGCAGAGAGCTATGAAGAGCCGCCACCAACGCGCGTCGCCATCTTTCACGTCATCAGTCTGCGCGACTTGGACACCGAACAGCGTTTACTGTTTTTTGAGAAATTAAGAATATATCGGCGTTAAATCGGCAAAACTCTGGCCAAAGTATTCTGTTGAATATTTTGAAAAAGGCTAAAATCGGCCGATTGAATCGGCTGGCCGATGTATCGATCGGGCCCTAAGTTAGCAACATATCCAATCACAGCTACTTTGGTTGTGTGGAAAGGTTGGATGAGTTCAGAGGGACATCCAATCACAGCTGCCTTAGCTTGGTGGTGGTGAGATAAGTTGTGGAGCGATCCAATCAGAGCTGCTCTCTTTATGAACTGATATATTCATGTAGAGCAGGTTCACTGTTTGTTGTCAGTTCTGGTATTGTAACTGAGATGCTCTGCCATGTAGACTAAATAAAGGTGACTGTGTTTCACACAAATGTTCAGTTTGTTTCTGTTCATTTAAACATTCAAACTTTACAAGCGTTCAATAAAAAAGGTTATTGGATGTGTCATTTTATCCAAGTGAGAAACATGACTTCAGAAATTCAAGGAAACACTAAAACTAGACTAAAATAAAAAAGATTAAGATGACTAAATTATGACTACAACTATCATATATTTTAGGCAAAAGGCTCCAACAATCAATCAACCATGCCCCATTCAGAGTCACTTAAATCACTTTTCTTCTTTGTCATGATGCCCGGTTTGAACTTGATGTCTAAATAAACTGAATTGCAGCCATGTGATTTCCGTATTAGCACCCTGCAGTAATAAGCAGTTGAATGGATGCACCGGTGAGAACATAATATGTGAATAGGCCAAAATATGGGACATCAGTGGTAATAGTGAATCTAACAGAACTTGTCTCATTCTGGTTTCCATCTGTCTCTTCAGAGGACCTGCATCACAAACATCCGGTGACGGCCTCCACCAGGACGCGAAGATGAACCGTCCTTTCTGATCAAAAGCGTCTGTCTATAAAGCTTGCGGCTGGCCTCCCTCGGTGGGTATGTCGCCTTTTATTCAGCGCACACACACACACACCTCCCTTCAACGGTGAGCAATGCCTTCAATCAGGGTGCACAAAGCTGCCATCTTTCTTTCTGGCATTTTAAATCAACCCTCTGCTTCACCTGCATCTGGATTCCTGCTCCCGTCTCCCCGGGGTGCTTCTTACTTATATCCAGGTTGACGGTGTCAGCGTGCTGGCGGGGTGTTAATGCACTGCTTGTTAGTTTTAATTAAGTAGCCTATAGCCTGGTGATCAGTGAGATCAAGGGCTGTAATTTAAATAAGAAGCACGCCAGGTCTCCAGCAAACTGCAGGCGAGAGCGCTGGCTCCGGCTCTGCTGCTTTTCCTCCGTCACCTGGCCTCATTAATTCAAAAACGTCTTTGCCTCTCGGTCGACAACATACCTGTCAGAAAACAGAGCCCACTCCTCAGTCGGTCCTGGCATCGCTGGTCTAATAATTTTTATTTCCACATTCGACCAAGTTTGTGTCTCAGCAGAGCGCCTTGAGCGTCTGCCGAGTTTGTTTGCTCTGTGCGCGCACGATAAAGAGGAAAGTTAGGTGAAGGACAACAATCAGGAGGAGGAATAATGATAATAAGGCTAATAAGGTATCTCTCCGCAGCACATTGTTGAAGAGTTAGCATGTCGCCTATGAGGCTGCTTAAATTAAGCCACATCCAGCAGCTTTTTCTCATGTTGAATATGCAAACATATTTGACAAACGAATGGTGTAATTGCAGACGACGCTCTAGGCCTGTCTTTAAAGAAAAAGCTGTGCGAATATTCAAACTGCCCTCCTTTCACATCGCGCCCCCGAACAGCCCCTCTGAAAAGCTGATGTTTTAAAAAGAGTTGATAAAGAGGAGAGAAGATCCGCGGGCAGACGAGATAGAAGAGGAGATGCTCTCGGGGTAAATACAGTCTGACGCAGTCGACACATCTGATGAAAGGTCGGGAGATTGTTTCAAGAGTAAGCAGAATAAAATGAAAAGTTGCAGATTGGAAAATGGGGCACTTTAAACTTTTAGAAGATTTATTAAAGAATTAAAGGCTCAGAGTTTGATTGGCTGTCTTCTATCATTATACTGTTAAACAAACTGCATCCGATCATTATTTCACTTTAAATACTCTTCAATAATAAGTTAAAATCAGGGGTGGGCAGCTTTGGTCTCTGAGTAGAACAAATTAACCTTATTCTCACTGTAAGAGGGATGAACTGATCTACTTGATTGACCACTGTACAGATTTTAGTCTCAGTTATGAAGAGGTCCGTCCTTTTTTTACTTAAATGTCGGCAATTCCTTTTCTGCCTATTAAAACCAGAAGTGATGCAAGAGCACAAACGTCAGTCAAGACATTTCCAACATCACTGGAAAGCTTATTATTATTATGAATCTGATAGTACACCCAGAAGGTTACAGGTTCAAGCTCAGTTGCAGTGGCCATGGCGATGTGTCCTTGGGCAAAACGCTTGACCCCAAGTTGCACCCACTGCTGTATCAGTGCTGTGTAAATTGCAATGAAAGTGTTTGCTGATAGTGATGGACAACTAACACAGAAACTACAGCCATTTTATCAAAAATATGGAGAACTGCCTGATTTTTCAAATGCCAAAAACTAATCACTTCTACCTTGTGCTGCCACACATTCACTGGCCCCGTTTACATGGGTCAAAAAATCCTATTTACAATCAGATTGAAAGGTCAATCAGATTAGAAATGTCTCATGTAAACGCCTTAGCCAATCGGATTCACCCGGATCTAACAGTAATTTCAATCGGATTGTAAGAGGCAGTCTACGTCAATTGGTAATCCGCTCTGTGCTTCATGTAAACGGCTGAGTGGAGCGGATTGGGTTGATAGAGAGGATTGTTCGGTCTGCGCAGGCACTCCGTAATACGTAAGAGACACATAGTGACGTACGCAGAGCGTGCTCAAACAAGCATGGCGTACAAACAGAAGAACTGGACGGAGGAGGAAACAAACTTTTTAATAGAAACCCTGCAAGAGTTAAAAATGACTTCAGAGCCGTAAATAAAGGTAACCATAACACAATAAGCGTCCCCAACAAAACATGAAGTGGATCCATCTTTCTAGAGGTAAACAGGAAGTAGGAAACGCACCTCGTCTTCTCTTACACATTTACAGGTAGTGGCAGAGTGACCTTCTGCGCATGCCAAAAAAAATAAAAATACAATCGGATTCAGCTGGGGCCATGCAAACACGGATTGAACGTGGATCTCTTTACTCAAAGTTCATGTATACAGATTGAATCAGATTCACTTAATCCCATCGATTTCAATCAGATTTAGGAAAACTACCCATGTAAACGGGGCCACTGAAACTCAAAAGTCTAACTCAACAAGTTCTCTGCAGATTTGGATGAACATTTCAGGGAATGTTGGTCATAGCAAAGAAGAAGTAATTCAGTTTTGATAGTGACCTGAGCTCAAATGTGAAGGCTTTGTTGACATTGGTAGATCAGGCATACAGTGTCAGACATGCCCTGGCAAAAAGAGTTCTCTGAGCACTTTGGGTTAATATACTTACCAGTGCTACTTCCTTGTATGATTTATCAGCAGTTCAGGGTGATTTGTTTGGAGTAGCAATCCCAGTGTAGAGCAGAGATGGCAGAATGAATGCAGAGTTGTTGACAACATGGCTCAGAATAGACCAATTATCACAAAGAAGACCTGTAAACCAATCAGAGCAGACTAGCAAGTGACTAAATTTTCAACAAACAGACTGAGAATAGAGGTGGATCAGGAATACTCGGTATGTTAAACCAGAGAGCTTTATGAGTAGTTGTGAACAAAGCAATCTATCTATCTATCTATCTATCTATCTATCTATCTATCTATCTATCTATCTATCTATCTATCTATCTATCTATCTATCTATCTTCAGTATTGGTTAATTTTATTATTTTATATTTTTTGTTTATAATTCTGGCTGCGGTCATCAGCTGTTCATGTGTGCCTGAAGCGTGTGTATGGATCCTGCCGCAAAAGAACAAGGAGGCGCGGCTTGAGCGCTGTTCATGTAGCTTTGAACTGGGACAAATGAAGTTGGAAATACATTGTTTTCAACGAGGGCTGTGCAAATAAGAGCTACATACGATACCGTATTGTGAATGTACTAACTTGTTTTGGGAGTGAACGGAGTTGTCAGTATGCTGGTTTGTATTCTTTTAATAAAGTTTGACTGACTTATCTGACTGTTTTGTTGACATTCCCTTTAGCGCAGCTCTATCTAGTGGATGCATAACGCAACCCCAGCCACTACAGTAGCTTCTATTCTATGCGCCTTATAGTGTTTTAAAATAGGCCATTCATTGAAGGTGCGCCTTATAATCTGATTTGCCTTATAGTGCGGAAAATACGGTATTTATTTGTAAATAAAGTTGTGTTAAAATCTTCCTTTCTGTCTTTCTTTCCTCCTCTGTCTTTTGCCTTTTTTTTCTTTCTTTCTATCTATCTGTTAGGGGTGTCCTGATACAACTTTTTCACCTCCGATTCAATACAGATATTGCAGCCTTGAGTACTGGCCGATACAGATATCAATCCAATACGATATCAGCAGGAATCATACAGACTTTTATTACTTATTTTGTAGTATGAACTGTAAGAAAAGGCTTGATCAGGTGAGATTACTCAAACGGAGAACAGTAGTCAGCAATAGTAGGTATTAGAAAAACTGACTCATTTGTTATTTACCAATGGGTTCAATAAATTTTAACCTTAAACATAAGAATATAGTACAATAAAATAAAATAAATAAAAAAGAAATTAGAAGACACTAAAAAGTAACCACAAAAAATCCAGTAAAAACAAAAACATATATTTTTAAATGCCGTAATAAGCACTGTGCTTAACTTAAACATAAGCATATTCTACAACTAAATCAAATAAATAAAAAATAAATAAGGATGGACTACTTGTATCGGAGTGCTTATATCGGATATTTTAGATGCAGGCCGTTATTATCCGATATTTGTTTTTTGCTGATATTGGACCGATGTCAATATCGGATTGGGACGCCCCTACTATCCATCTATCTATCTATCTGTTAAAGCTGAAATAACATTTCCCATAATGACTGTGTTCAGAAACCTTAAAAGACAAGGACTTTTTCTTTAAATACCAATAAAAATCACATTTTTATCGGATTCTGTTTAAATTTTTTCCCTTGAAAGTTCAGTCCAGGACTGCTAACTCCTCACAGATGATTCATTTCAATAGATGGACGATAAGAGGAAATGACGCATAGAAACCCTCTCTGGAGCCAACTGGAACTCTCTGAGACATCATAAATACGGTGTGATTAAGTATAAACTGAAGAATTACACTGAAATCACAGCCTAAAAGGTTCAGATTAAAACCTGAAATCATGAGAAAGTGTGAGACTTCTCTGACATTTGGGTCTTTGCATAGAAACACTTATGACTGCAGTTATTAGACCTTCAATCTTATCTGCTTCAAAAACAGATCCATCACAAACTGTTATCCCTGAAAACAGATAGTTTGCTTTAGATCCCTCTGATCTCAAAGTATTTCTTCCTACCAAAACAACAGGTGTAAGAAGAAAAAGTGAGTTAGAGAGGGCGGGAGTGCTGTTGTCTTTGTGACTGAGGAGTTCAATAAAGATCTGATTGAAGTTTTACCCTTAACCTCATCGAGCCAGTGCTCTAATCTCCCTCTCGGATTCTAAAAGTGAGCCCTCATCCCGGTTGCCTCCCTATAGAAGCTTCATAAACTTCACGTGACCCGCTGCTTTAATCATATTCTTCCATATATATCAAACATATACATCAGAGCACTCTTAACAGATCTGGCTCACGTCGCAGCGGCATCACTTTAAGTTAAAGATGAGGGGAAAATGCCCCACTGTTACAATCAGCACTCATGTGGAAACGCTCCTTATCGATCCTCTGACGTGCAGGAGCAAACTGCTACCGTCTGTCTCTGAGAAAAGCACAAGCAGATCCCAAAATAAAGAACATAATTTTCCTGAGATTGGTCTTATCAAGGAGCAAATATCTCCGACTGTTCTGTTCTGTCATTAAGCCAGATCAGAGTCAAATGTATGAAAAGGTCATGAGAGTTACTGAGAGAGCAGAACCCTCATTGGTGGACTGGTTTTTTGCACTCTCATCAGAAACAGCAGCTCAGTTAGCGGCTCTTAAGTTTGAATATGGATGTTTTTGGGTTGCAGTGACGAGGCTCATCCAGCTCAGCGATTTTTGTTTTTTAAAGGGATACACCAACTTTTCTTTTCATGTCTTGCCTCACTTTAACCTGACAAGCCAGATGGACAGCTCAATATATCTGCCACAGAAATATTTCACTAGTCCATCTGGGTAGGAGCCCTTTGAATTTGTCTTCAGGGGCAGAATGTTCAAAAACAAAAAACAAGCTTGTGATTGGACAATCGATTGGCTCGTCACATTCATCACAGACCAATTCACATCAAGCAGGGTTGCCTCCTATAATGTATCATACATAGCAGCTAATGTAGGGGCTAATGGCTAACAACAGTTATCAACAGTTCATGGATGTTCGCCATAGCGGCTGACTTAGCAGCTAACAACAGTTAATTACCGTTAGCCGCTAACTTAGCTGCTAACAGCTAACGGCCTTTTACTATCGTCTTACACTAAATTGTACCACACAGATGATTCATTTAACACTTATATGTGACATGAAGTAAACTTCTGAGGAGGGCAGATTTCGCCAAGTTTCACTAGGTGGCCATGAGGACAATAGGCTAATCGGCATGTCCTTTCTCATCTTCCAGTTCTCAACTTCCTATTGTCGTCATGTCCGCATTCTGCTGCTTCCACCTCTCTTCCCTGATTGGGCCGTTGAGAATTCAGCCGAGTGAATTCGTTGGACAAGGCTGGCGAGACGGACCCGCAGGATTTCAGAATCAGGCAGGTCTGTCTGCTCTGCAAGGCTAGCCTCACTCCCGAGTCCATGACAAACAGATAGACTCCATTCTTTTGACTGTGCATGCAATAGCAAGAAAGAGATGCGCAAAGCTTGCACACTACTAGCTAGCTTAGCTCAAACACTGGGTGTCTTAAATGCAGACTGCCTGCAAATTTAAGAACGGTTTACAAAAAAACAACTAACTCACAATTGTGGATCAGTTCTTATTGTTCAGTCAAAAGAGGTGTTCAAAAGCTTCAACTCTTTTGCTAACATCACAACTGTAGCCAAACCGACATGGAAACATGTCAACAAAACAAAACCTCTGCTTACTAGTAGAAGATATTATGATGATAGTCGAAGATAATGTTACATTGCGCGGTACAAAATGAGTCACAACAAGCACACAGGACTGTTTGTTTTTCTAACTTGCAAGAAATGTATTCATGTGCAACATTTTGGTCTCAGACCTTCATCAAGCAAACAGTTTAAAGAGAGCAGGATATCTTAAAGGTGTAGTGTGTAGAAGTTGGACTGATTTTGCCGAGCAGAAACAGTAAATATAGGATATAGTGTTTCTATTTGTATATAAAGTCTGTTGAGATAGGTGTACAGTCATCCTGGTGAAACTTTCATTTATTTTTTATTAAATTAGAAAAATTGTATTATTTTGTGGTGCCATGTTGTCTATGGGTGGGTTTTGGGGACAAGAGGAGCGAAACCCAATATTTGATTACAAGTTTGGCTGCCAGTCCTGTAGGCTACCTGGATGGCATGTGGCATCTTAACTGACCTATAATCTATTAAAATAATAGTTACAAATATGAATGGTAACTTGTAAATGATGCCCTGTTCACAATCCTTTTTGGTCTTCACCGGCTCTCGTCGCTTAGTGATGTGATATTCTAGAAACGGACTGACTCATTCCAAAATCTGAACGCTAGAAGTCACTAAAATGCCAATTTCTACCCACTGCACCTTTAAAATCTGAAGTGGCAACCACAGCTGTGATCAGTCCTCATTGTAACATCATTTCTGCCCCAACAAATTAACAGATAACAAATATCAGCTACCTGACAGAGAGTTAATATGGTTAAAGTCTACTAGCAGCCTAAAAATTAGACAGTATAAGGGACATTTAAGTTCCATAATGGACCTTTAAATATCCCTCATATTGTATTATTTTAAACTGATCTTTTGTTTTCTGGCCTATCTTCACGTTAAAGTAAAAAAAAAAAACGTAATTTTTTAGTGTTGATGTGTTCCTACCATTCACATCAGAGTTACATAGTGCCAGTGAAGGTGATACAGACACCCTCAGACCATGACAGAGGTGTCATTTAACCTGTTGTAAGATAATGCACCATCACAATTACTCTAGAAATATTATATCAGGGTGGAAAAACGACTTAGTGTTGGTTTAAGTTCCATAATGGACCTTTAATGTACCTCATATATTATACGTTTTAAACTGATATTTTCTTTTGTGGTCTATCTTCATGTTAAAAAAAATATTAGAAAGGTCGTCGTATCTTGTAAATTGGCTGTCAGCTAACACATGTTAGCATTAAAATCAAGCTTGGAACAACCACATTCAGCACGGACATATTGTGGCCCTTTTCTATTAGCCCTGCTCTACTCTACTCGCCTTGTGCTGCTTTTCCATTAGCCCCAGTCGCCTGCCCAACAGGGTGCAGTGTCGCTGTAAACAGCTGAGCAGCACTGCGGTGACCTCAATCTGTGGCTTTTTGTCACAAACTGAGTAAAAAAGGAAAGCAGAAGAAGGCTGCAGGTGGCAAGAAGAAATACCCCTTGAGAAGCAGAGGAGAGTTTTGGAAGCTATACAACAGAATGAAGCCGAGGATGAGAGCAATCGAGCTGCAAAGAAAAGACCTATGAGGGTAAGCTAATGGTAGCTACCGCTAGCATGCTAGGTCGTTGCGCTCATGACTTATCGATGACGACATTGTCTAACCAATCAGTAGCCGGCAGTCGGTGGCGTCATCTTTTAGTATCGACTCAGCTTGCTTGGAACCAGAGCGGAGTAGGTACTAAAACTAGCTTGTTTTAGGAGGTACCAGGCTAGTGGAAACATGCTGCAAATCGAGTAGGGCCGAGTAGAGTAGGGCCAAGGCCTGCTAGTGGAAAAGGGCCATTTGTGTCCTTCCCTCTATTATCTACAGCTCTTATCACTTTTGGGGTTGTGGTGAGCTGCAGGTTATCCCACCTGTCACTGCAAGAGACAGGGCACACCCTGGACTGATGGCAAGGCAATCACATGGCCGAACAGAGAGCCATACAACCACTCACCAACACCTGAGAGCATTATGGAGTCATCAGTCAACCTAATGAGTATGTTTTTGGTCTGTGGGAGAAAACCAGAGTGCCCTGTGCACTACCTGCTGCTGTAGCGTGCAGCTCTCTAGGCAGAGGAGCGGTCTAAATCAGGTTTTTCTGTCCTGTGTCTTAAGATATTTTTTGTTGCACGACACATGAAGATGAAATGATTGATTGGACATGTTTGGATTCACTTCTCTGCATGTGTAGAAGTGACACAAACTGGTTGTTATTTTGTCAGATTTTATAGGTGCAACACCTCTGATAAGCGGCCATATTTGTCTTTTAGCAGCATCTGCATGTTTGTGTTTAATAAATTGGAAGTTAAGACATTCAAAAATAGCCCCAGAAACAGAAGAGGCAACCTCTTGTGAGGAAACAGCAACAAAAGCCAGCCTGCTGTTTTGTATTCAGGGACGTCAACTTATCTCCCAGAAAGTCGAGGGAGATTGATGAAAAAGGAGCAGAGACTGAATAACTAGAAGCCCTGCAGGCATCTGCCACTCATCTGCCACTCAAGCGATGCAGATCCAGTTTGATTTTAACTCCTTAATACTTGATTGTATTATCTGGGGCGTGATAAAAATAAGTCACTGTTTCAGCCCAGAGCAACAAAGTGTCAGTCAGGAGGCGCGGCGCAGATATGCTAAAAGGCTTTCTGTGCTTGTGGTGCAGACAAGCAGATACAGAGCAGATTATGCTTTATTAGCTGTTCATGGGGACTTAATTGTGAGATCAAAGTTAACAGTGTTGCATCGGTGCGAGGCAGAGCAGATTTCATTAGGCTGAGAAATATCACTGCAATAATAATGTCATCTACGTACAGCGAGTTCACAACCAGCAGAGTCTTAATAATATTTCTGGACAAACTAGAAGAACCAAAATGTTTTGTGAATATATTTGAGAGGATGAGGTCATTTTAAGAGCAACATTACAAGAAAACAATCCTTTTATTTGGTAAAAACGGCTTTATTGACACAACAATAGGAAGAAGTTTAAAAGTGTTTTAAACAAGGCATTGGACGTGTTGGCTGGTGAGGAAATGGAACATAAAGTTGTTAAACAGCCATAAAATCAGCAAATATAAAAACGTAGTAAAGATGAAAAAAATCAAAGTTACTGTATATCCCAGTTGTCAAATATTTGCCATTTTCAAACCCACATCTCCACACACTTGGAAAAATTCTTAATTAAGCCAAATAACAGCAGCGCAAATGATGTTCTTTCCTAATACGTAAGCGAGGGTAAGCATGAATATATGGAGTTAATTTTGTTTCTTTATTATGCAATCAAAAAGAATAGATTTGAAAACTAAAGAAAAACTTTCAAACAAAATTGTCATTTAAAAAATACAAAGAATATGTTTGTGATTAAAACTGTAGCTTCATAAATCCACCAAAGTTTTGTTTACAAATCAAAATATTGCGCTCATGAACCATAGATTCGTTTGCGTTTCCTGAACTTTTGTTTGTGCTTCCAGAAGTTTTATTTGCGCTTCATCCTAACTCTCATGGGCGGGGCCTCCTCTGAAAACTGTAAGAAGCCTCCTGATTGATCATTGTCACTCAGAGAGCCGTCTGTGTTGCTCTGACACAGACAGCATTGTGGGAGAAATGGTGAGAGTAAACCGAAGGAGACAAGCATCAATAAACAGGAATGTTTTGTCTTACTTCTCTGTCTTTCTGATGCTTTTAAGATTTATCTTGTCGCTCTCATTTTAATTTTTTCCCCAACCAGTGGAGACAGCGTTATTAGACATTAACACTCATGATGTAGACCTACCAGCTGAGCGTTATGCGCTCGTCAGGCTCATCCCGGCTTCAGTAACAGTATGATTAATTTCACAGATATTAACTTATTTAGGGATAAAGAAACAAAATCAGCTCCATATAAATATGGTTTCTGAATCAGCTCAGAGCTTGATAATGACTTTTTACTGTAACACAACTTTTCTCTACATAGGAGAGCTTTAAACAAGGCATTGGGACATGTTGGTTGATGGGAAAGGAACATGAAGTTGTTAAAACTGCCATAGAATCAATGCAAATATAAAAACATAGAAAAGATGGAAAAAAAGTCAAAGTTACTGTATATCCCAGTTGTCAAATATTTACCATTTTCAAACCGGATCTCAACACATTTTAGCCAAAACACCTGCAAGAATTATTATTAAGTGGAAAGGTAATTTTAGAGTGTAAAGCCAAATAACGGCAGCACAAATGATGTTCTTGCCTAATAAGTAAGTGAAGGTAAGCTTAAAAACAGAGCTTTATAATGGCTTTTTACTCAAACACAACTTTTACTCTACATAGGAGCACTTTAAACAAAGTTTTAGGACATGGTGGTTGATGGGAAAGGGAACAGAAAGTTGTTAAAACAGCCATAAATTCAAATCAAAGAAATAAAGGAAAAACAGTCTAGTTACCGTATATACCAATTGTCAAATATTTACCGTTTTCAAACACACATCTCAACAGATTTTAGCCAAAACACTGAAGAATTCTTGACTTTTTTTTATGTTTATTGAGACATGGTGGTTGATGGGAAAGGAACATGAAGTTGTAAAAACAGCCATAGAATCAATGCAAATATAAAAACATAGAAAAGATGGAAAAAAGTCAAAGTTACTGTATATCCCACTTGTCAAATATTTACCATTTTTAAACACACATCTCAACAGATTTTAACCAAAGTACTTGGAAGAATTCTAAATTATTAAGTGGAAAGTTATATTTACAGTGTAAAGCCAAAAAACGGCAGCACAAATGATGTTCTTGCCTGATATGTACAGTAAGTGAAGGTAAGCTTAAAAACAGGTTCTAAATCATATGGCTTTTGACTGGAACAGAACTTTTCTCTACATAGGAGAGCTTTAAACAAGGTATTGGGACATGGTGGTTGATGGGAAAGGGAACATAAAGTTGTTAAAACAGCCATAAATTCAAAACAAGTAAAGAAAGGAAAAACAGTCTAGTTACTGTGTATCCCAACTGTCAAATATTCACCATTTTCAAACACACATCTCAACACATTTTAGCCAAAACACTTAAGAATTCTTAAATATTAAGTGGAAAATAAATTTGAGAGTGTAAAGTTCAATGACAGCAGCGCAAGTGATATTCTTACCTAATTAGTAAGTGAAGGTAAGTATATATACAGGTTCTAAATCAGCTTGGAGCTTGATAATGGCTTTTTACCGTAACACGACTTTTACTCTACATATGAACCCGTTAAACAAGGCATTTGATAACAGTTTGTTATCTGATGTTCTTGCCAAATTAGTTAGCAAAGGTCAGTTTAAATGCAGATTCTAAATTTGGCCACAGCAATGATATTGACTTTTTACTGAAATACAACTTTTAATCTGCATAGGAGCACTTTAAACAAGATATTGGGACATGGTGGCTGATGGAAAAAGGAACATAAAGATGTTCAAACAGCCATAAAATCTATAAAAACATAAAAACTAATAAAAGAAGGAAAACAGCCAAGTTACTGTATATCACCACTGTCAAATATTCGCCATTTTTAAACACACATCTCAACAGATTTTAGCCAAAATACTTGGAAAAATTCTTAATAATTTAGTGGGGGAAAAAAAATTTAGAGTGAAAAGTTCAATGACAGCAGCGCAAATGATGTTCTTGCCTCATGGCTTTTTACTGAAGCACAACTTTTACTCTACATAGGGGCGCATTTAAAGCATCAGGACATAGTGGCTGATGGGAAAAGGAACATAAAGTTGTTAAAACAGCGATAAAATCAATGCAAATATGAAAACCTAGAAAAGACAAAAAAAAAATCAAAGTCACTTTATATACCAATTGTCAAATATTTGCCATTTTCAAACACACATCTCAAAAGATTTTAGCCAGAACACTTGGAAGAATTCTGAATTATTCAGTGGGAAATACATTTAGGTGTGTAAAGTTCAATAGCAGCAGAGTAGCTGATGTTTGAATTAGCCTTGATATTGACATTTTACTAAAACACAACTTTTACTCTACGTATGAGTGCTTTCAACAAGGTATTGAACATGTTGGCTGATGGGTAAATGAAATGAAAATAAAATTAAATAAATAAAATTAAATAAAATATTTGCCATTTTCAAACAAACATCTCAACATATTCTAGCCAAAACACTTGGAAGAATTCTTAATTATTAAGTGGAAAATAAATTTTAGAGTGTAAAGTCAAATACCAACAGAGCAACTGATGTTTTTGCCAAATTAGAAAGAAAAGGTCAGTTTAGATGCAGGTTCTACGTCGGGTTAGAGCCATGCATTGAATTTTAACTGTAACACAAGTTAAGCTTTAAACAAGACATGGTGGCTGATGGGAAAAAGGAACGTAAAGCTGTTAAAACAGCCATAAAATCCATAGGAAGATTAAAAAAGAAAAAAGAAGGAAAAACAGCCTAGTTACTGTATATTACTACTGTCAAATATTCGCCATTTTCAAACACAAACCTCATCGGGTCAAAAAGTGACTTATATCAATATTTAAAGTACAGAAAGTTCTGCACTGAGGAATGAGGTAGCTCGGTAAAATGAGAACTCTTTCCAAAGTTTAATGACATCTTTCTCTAAAACTATTGTGACCTTGCACAGCAGCTGGATCCACCTGGTTCACTATCTGTAATCAGACTGATCTATATCGCTATGCTACAACTGTTGTGCACTGCCAAAATCAGGCCAACAAAAATACCCAGTTTGATTATTATTTCAGTGGTATTATTTTGAAAGAGCCATAGCAGGAAATAGGCTTATTCATCAGCTGTACCAACTCAGATGTTTATTGTTTGTGACATTTGTTCAGTAAAAAATCTGCCATTCAAAGAGGCTAGTAGGCAACAAAATAAAATTTATACCCTACCATGTACCACAGACTACAGAGCAATAATCACAGATGATCAATCCTGTCCATATGTGACAAAAAAACTTACGCCATGCCAAGAGATCATCATTTTTGTTCTTTCATTATTTTATTTGTTCTTTCTGTCATTTTTGCTTATAATATTTTTCTTATTATATTGTCTAATTATTGATAGACAGTTATATGTAATGTTTTCTGGAGTGTATAATATAAATGTGTTAAAAGAGTAAAAAAAAACAACAGCAGCAAAGTCAACAAACTAAATCTGTCCGTGTTTTTTAGGCAGCCATGTGATTGACAGGCTTCATACTAATAACAGGAGGTGTGTCAGACTGCCTCTGTTGCCATGGCGTTGACCTCATGTGACCCCTGCTATAACTAGCCGGTCTCACATGGCCCACTCATTTTTTTATGTCTTATCTGAGCGACAGAGTGTTTCTTGCCACCTCAAAGCTCTCGCACACACAGATCGGTTTACTACATCATACCAACAGCACACACAGCTCATGACGGGGTTGTGACTCACACTGCAGATAAACACGCCGTCAGAGGGGCTGACCTGAAAGATCGTGATGCTGGAGGTCAGGGGGCGGGGCTTATGTTGGGTTTAAGGATACTCCTTGTTAGAGGGCTCAATGAGGCTGGTTTGATGCTTTCTTACTACTCAGCAAGGCAGAGATACCCCGTTGCTTATGTTCCCATGAGTTTAAGTTGTGCTCTTCATTACAGCAAGAGGAGCTACCCACAAAACTTTAATATCAAAATGATAAAAGCAGATATAAAACACCCTTGTAAGATTATTGGATTAGCATAATTATCAGTATGTTGTTTCTTTCATTGTATGTTGTGCCTGTTTACTGTTTGTTGTACCGCTCCACTCAATATTTTACATACTAATATGTACAAAACCCAAAACCAGTGAAGTTGGCACGTTGTGTAAATCGTAAATAAAAACAGAATACAATGATTTGCAAATCCTTTTCAACTTATATTCAATTGAATACACTGCAAAGACAAGATACTTAATGTTCGAACTGAGAAACGTTATTTTCTTTTGCAAATAATCATCAACTTAGAATTTAATGGCAGCAACACATTGCAAAAAAGTTGGCACGGGGGTATTTTTACCACTGTGTTACATCGCCTTTTCTTTTAACAACACTCAGTAAACGTTTGGGAACTGAGGAGACCAATTTTTGAAGCTTTTCGGGTGGAATTCTTGGAATTCTATTGCTTGATGTACAGCTTAAGTAGCTCAACAGTCTGGGGTCTCCGTTGTTGTATTTTACGCTTCATAATGCGCCACACATTTTCAATGGGGGACAGGTCTGGACTACAGGCAGGCCAGTCTAGTACCCGCACTCTTTTACTACGAAGCCACGCTGTTGTAAACACGTGCAGAATGTGGCTTGGCATTGTCTTGCTGAAATAAGCAGGGGCGTCCATGAAAAAGACGTTGCTTGGATGGCAACATATGTTGCTCCAAAACCTGTATGTACCTTTCAGCATTAATGGTGCCTTCACAGATGTGTAAGTTACCCATGCCTTGGGCACTAATATACCCCCATACCATCACAGATGCTGGCTTTTGAACTTTGCGCCTATAACAGTCCAGCTGGTTCTTTTCCTCTTTGGTCCGGATGACACGACGACCACAGTTTCCAAAAACAATTTGAAATGTGGACTCGTCGGACCACAGAACACTTTTCCACTTTGCATCAGTCCATCTTAGATGAGCTCGGGCCCAGCGAAGCCGGTGGTGTTTCTGGGTGTTGTTGATAAATGGCTTTGGCTTTGCATAGTAGAGTTTTAACTTGCACTTACAGATGTGGAAGAACTGTAGTTACTGACAGTGGTTTTCTGAAGTGTTCCTGAGCCCATGTGGTGACATCCTTTACACAATGATGCTGTTTTTTGATGCAGTACCACCTAGGGATCGAAGGTCATGGACAGTCAATGTTGGTTTTCGGCCTTGCCGCTTACGTGCAGTAATTTCTCCAGATTCTCTGAACCTTTTGATGATATTACGGACCGTAGATGATGAAATCCCTAAATTCTTTGCAATAGCTCGTTGAGAAATGTTGTTCTTAAACTGTTGGACAATTTGCTCACACATTTGTTCACAAAGTGGTGACCCTCGCCCCATCCTTGTTTGTGAATGACTGAGCATTTCAGGGAAGCTGCTTTTATACCCAATCATGGCACCCACCTGTTCTCAATTAGCCTGTTCACCTGTGGGATGTTCCAAATAAGTGTTTGATGAGCATTCCTCAACTTTCTCAGTCTTTTTTGCCACTTGTGCCAGCTTTTTTGAAACATGTTGCAGGCATCAAATTCCAAATGAGCTAATATTTGCAAAAAAATAACAAAGTTTACCAGTTCCAACGTTAAGTATCTTGTCTTGCTGTGTATTCAATTGAATATAGGTTGAAAGGGATTTGCAAATCATTGTATTCTGTTTTTATTTACGATTTACACAACGTGCCAACTTCACTGGTTTTGGATTTGTATTTACTATTCGGTGACAGATATTTATCCCCATATTCTAGCGATTACTCGAGTATTGAATATAAGGTGACAGCTCTACTATGAATGGTGCCTGGACTTCAGTAGTGGCTGGTAGCGATACAAGCATTTTCTGCAGTATCTGAGCAATGTCCAATACTGATATTGGAATCAGAACAACTCTACTTCCAGAGCAGCATTAGCGCTACCTGGAAGCCTCATGCTCCATGCACAGGAGCTCTAAACTGGGCGGCCCAGGATTGAATCAGACCTTCCAAATTCAACAAAAGGTGCTATATTTAGATAAAACCCTTGTTGTGCAAACAAAGCCTCAAAGGTGAGCCTTATGATAGCTCATTGTTACAACCTCCACCTCACCTGTGCACCACTTAGTCTACACACTCCTCCCCTTTGGCTTCATTCAGCACACATCAGAGGCTGCAGCAGGTGATCCATTCTGCTGGATTCATGCAACAAGTGTGTGACAATGAGTCCTAATGAAGCTGCTCGCAGAATCAAAGAGGGTGCAGATGGAGGGGAATAATAGCGCCGTGTCACTCGTCAGTTTTGGGAAGTTGAAAAAAAAAAAGATGAAATGATCCTTTAACCGAGGGAATCAAACACTTCCTGACTTTAAAGTGGAAACAGCGCAGACTTCCTCCCTCATGCAGGTAGAGGAGGCTCCATCAGGGACGAACAAAGACGTGGAGTCTAAACAGCCGGCTTTAAAACGTCACCATCCTCGTTACTGATAGTGTGTATGTGTGTGTGTGTCTCTCCTGGGGTGGTAATACACACCGCAGCGTTAGGAGGGGTCAAGAGGCTCGGCGGCGATTTCACTGGAGCTCATTCCACAACCGGTCACAGGGTTAAGTGCAGCAGTAACGTACACACACATGCAAACGCACACACGCGTGAACACTGGAGCCATTGAGTCGAACGTACGGGAGTGAGACGCCGCCACAGGGGGGTCCCGCACACACACACACAAACACACACTCATGGTACAGGGGAGCCGCAGGGAGGGTGACCACACAGACTGCAGGAGGTTTATGACCAAAATCTTTGATTTTTATGTCAGGCTGTGAAAATTGATGACAGTTTACTGAACCTACAACAACTGGACCCTCTTAACTGCTTCAGTTAAACGTTTTGTCCCGTCTAGTTTAGGCTTGTTTAGTTGTGCAAACAATAATGGCTTAATATTTCCAAACTACAAGCTTTAAAGGTTTGTGTACTGGCCCTTTAAGACTCAGGTTTGAATGTTTTTTAAAGCATTCACTTGCCCGGTTTGAAAAATGCACAAAATTCCTTAGGAGTAATAAAACTATTAAGGGTAAGCTGCATGTGTCCCCATCTTGGACATACACTCACCGGCCACTTTATTAGGTTAACACAATTAGCTGATGAACCAATCACACAGCAGCAACTTGTTGCATTTATGGCCTGTTTTTTCAATTGAAAACGCTCTCAGCCTCAGTTACACTGCTTACTAACTCAATTCACATTCTTATTTCAAGGTGTAAGGTTTACGCCTCTGTGATGGTTCACCTCCATTGAGAAGGTTGTGGAGACGAAATGAGATAAACGAGTTGATCCCCACTTGGTTCCATTTCCAGATGTAGCAACAGATGCATGATACTGATGAAATTGGGGCATGAGGACTCAGCTGGAATGAACACAAATGTTGTGGCCTCATGGAATTAATGTGGATGTTTTGTGATTGTCTCAAGGTGCTTTTAAAGGTGCAGTGTGTAGAATGTGGCGTTTTATACATCCACTGCATTTCGCCAAACAGAAACGGTGAATATAGGAGATATATGTTTCTACTTGTATGTAAAGTCCATCAAAATAGGAGTACAATCATCCCCATAAAACGTTTTTGATTTTTATTTAGTTAGAAAAATCTTTATAAAAAAAATTACATTACTGCAGGCCGCTGTTTCGTGTAGGCCGACATATTGATCCGCCGTGTTGTCTATGGGTGTTTTTTAGGGACAAAAAGAACGAAACGCGAATCTGTCCGCCGGTTCTGAAATCTACCTGGAATGCAGGTGAAGAAGAGGAGAGGATGGCAGTGGATGCATAGAAAGTTGTTACTCTGTCCTAGGGATTCAAACTGTGTGTATAAACACACACAACATAAATTGTGTGCTGTGTTCAGGATCCTTTTTGGTCTTCACAGGATTCCGTTGCTTAGCGACGTGACCTTTTGGCTCGGTTCATTCTAGAATCTGAACACTAGATGTCGCTAAAATGCCAAGTTCTACACACTGCACCTTTAAGTCAAGCAACAAAAGTAACTTTGACATCTCTCTGTGATGTTCGTAGAGCAATTACAATTCATATTGCATCATATTAACTTTACTTCACTGAACTATCCACTAGCATGAACAAACAGTCGACAAAAATATGTCCTACTATTGATAGGTGCTTATAACCAGTTAATAGTTAATTGTAAATAAATTTTCTCCCTTCCATCATTGTTTGAAAAGTGAACATCAGAGGTGTGGCACCTTCTTCATTTTGATTGGTCAGCGCTCTCTCAGAAGTTAACCTGTTACAGCTTAGAGTGATCAGAGCATGGGCAAATATCGGCTGACGCTGAGGGCGTTTTTCCAACAAGGGCACTGAGCAGGAAGACCACTGAACTACACTGGTTTGAAATGAAAACAAGCGCTACCAATGCAAAATGCATTGCTTTATGACACAAGCCCTAAATTAGTCCTGAAGTCAAAAGGGGTCCAACCCAGTACAATCAATCAAGAAGCTAGCTGGTTCAAAAGACTGACTCGTTTGTGAATGTCACATCTCTAGAGAGTAGCAGGTGATGCTGGTGCTGGCGGCAGAACTAGAAGATTCAGTAGAAGTGGAGTCACTTATAAAAGTGTCAGTCCATTCTTGTCAGTCCATTCTTGTGGGATATCTGAGGCTCACAAACAAATGACTTACTCACAACCACGCATTGGTTTCCATGATTCACTTAAAAGTTCATAAGACCCTACTCGTTCATGAACATCACATCTCTAACTAGCAAGTTTTCCCTATTAAAGTGGCTGGTGAGTGTTTGTATCCAGCAGATCACAGGGTCCGCACATGAGGATTTTCTGAATCTGAAGTGACTTTCTGGCTGTTGGAGACCCCACACATGAAGATAGATCAGGCATTTAACAGTTTTGTTTATCTTGTGTGTGGTGTGCTCTGACAATCTCGTTCTGTCTCACCACTGATCTTGAATCTGGTCCACCAAGACAGAAATCTGATCAAATGTCATCTAACAAAACAAAAAAAGAAACATAGCAATAGCCATAAACGTATGGCAACAACCGAAAAACACAACATGCAACATGGAAGAGGACATACGAGTAGAGGGAATGATGGTGGTCTAGGGACTATTTTTGATGAAAAAAATTGGGAACAGCATAGAAGAAAGACTGTGGATAAAATCCTTGAGACAGCATGAACACTTGAGCTGGTCCTCCATTTCTGAGGTCTGCCCAACTTTATAGGTGTGTTCAGATAGTCAGTTTTTCTTCGTAAGGAACCTTCCTTACTGAAGAAATGACCCAGAAGCATTTACATGTTAGCCATGATAAGGGCTATTTGAATTCTCCAAAACTTAAGGAAAGGAGGGTTGTTGCTTCCTTTTCTATCTCCTTTAGCTTAGGAAACAATGGACCGACATTTACTGAAACTCACGAAGGAGAAAGGATGTTGAGTTTTGTGGGATTATAAAGATATGTAGTCTATACAATACTAAGTAAACATTTTTCGCCGGTATAGAGAAAAGCATGTGCTTCAAAGTCAGTGCTTTCAAAATTATAGCCTTTAGTTCATTTCATTATTAATCATTTTTAAAATGGTGGACGGAAAAAAAATTGAATGTTCCAATTTATAAAGCACTTGATTCAAAGCATTTCTTTTTCTCCATAACTGCCGACAAATTGATGAATAATAAACGAACAATTGAGGTACTTGTTTCCTACATTTATATTGTATATTTGTCACTAATGTTTCCATCAATCTTTATTTATGAAATAAACCATACCAATAATAAGAGCAAACAGTGGATTGTTCATGTTAATAGATTAAGCTGACATAAAACAACCCTGTGAGATAAAACTGGTGACAAAGATGCTTCTTGTAATTCATTTTCATAACATTGTAGTTTGTTATGGCTAACCTACGTCACAAGAAATAGTTGTTGCATAAGTATGATACCAAAGTGAAAGTGCAGTCGAATTCCTCTTTCTCCTTCCTTTCCCCTTTTTCCCTCCTTCCCCTGACCCTATGACGTTTTCCATTGGAGTTAAGGAAGAGTGGATGGGAAAGGACTTTTCAAAGGCACTCTTTGTTTGAGGTCGGCCATGCTTGTTTTTATTTACACCTGCTTCCATGTTCCTCAGTCAGCTCGCTTCTTGATTGGCTACTTTCACAATTCACAGAGTCATGATTCAAGAGTTGTTCCTGAAAAACAAGAAGATTTTTTGTTGTAAATATTGAATAAGTTAAATATTTATGATTGTCGGCTTGACCCATTTCGGAGCTGATTATTGGGACAAGGATAATCTTATAAAACAGAAGATAATCAGGTGTTTCAGAGAGACAGAGAACCATTCGCATAATCGCCCACATCTAATGGTAATTTTGAGTCACTAATTGATAGGAGTGGGAGAAAAAATTGATTCACATAAGTATCGGGATTTTTTGTCTGACGATTTTTAAATTGATGTTTTTGTTCAAAATTCGACCCCCGCCCCAGAACTCTTTAGGTGCCAAAGTCCCAAAATTGCGGCAAGCGACGTTGCTGGATAAAACAGGTCATAGCTGTTAATATAGTGATGAATAGTGTTACTACTTTTCACCAGCAGATAGTGGACAGATGAGAGGTTTCTATTAAAAATTTTAGCATATATTTATTTTGAAACACACACACCGGACTGAGGGACGCGAGTGTGGTTGTAGTGGCTGTAGAGCTGAGCAGAGAGAGAGACACACGCACAGAGTGAAAGAGAGTGAGTAAGAGTACTCACAATGCTCAAAGTACTATCTCAAGTACTGGCTGACTCTTATGCTGCGTTCACACCGCAAGCGACCCAGCTACCAAAATCGCGTTGCCCATTGACGTAGCGTCGCATGTCCATAAATACCTCATTTTGGTCCCCGTTGCCGTCGTCCGTTGCTCGGTGACGTCACGTCCGCTCGAGTTTCACCGCGATCAATGATATATCATATAAGCAGACATTATTCCAGCTGTATCCTTTTCATTCACTTATCAACCACAAAACACTGCAGCTGATGCCCTGCAGCAGCATTATCTGACAGTTTACCGCGATCCCTCTAGGCAGAACTAATGTCCTCACTGACTAATGTTTCCCACATGGACATGTAGTCCTCTGTAGTCCGGATGAAAAACTGTCTGTCATGGGCACCGTCACACATGCACACACCGCTGATTGGCTGTTGCTGCACAGCAACACAGGACAAAGATCAACTTTTTTTTTACTTTCACATCGCGCAACGAGCTATGTGGTACTGTGTGAGAAGCGGCTGTCGCATCCCAGGAGGGTTAGCCCCGCCCCATTGCGGCTGTACATTGACTTTGCATGGAGAGTGATCGCCCAGGTAGTACAAGTAGCGTCCGGTGTGAATGAACCTTTAATCTGAGGATTATTTACTCTCTGAGGATGACGGTCAGTTGTCCAGTGAGGATGAAACTGGCGGCGCGTTTGCGTGCAACGAAAGCAGGTCCGCGCACCATTACAGCCCCCAAGCAGCACATACCGAGGCCGATGCTTTGCCTCTCCAGGGCTGGAGTGGAAGTATTTGGCGAGTGCCGAGGAGGGGACCTGGTCTGGGGTGCAGGGAAGCTCAAAACACCATAAAAAGTGACGGTGTTAGTGGGAATGAGAAAGACCACAGACCTCTGGGCAGACGAGGGAGAAGCACAGTGAAGGCAGCAGAGACGTTAATGCTCAGACCGTTAATTACAGTGATGATGATGGCTGGGTAACTAACCACTTTGAAACTATAGTCTTTTCAAATCTTGATAGCAAAATTGAGTATTTTCTTTAAAAAAATATGCCCAAAGGGTTAATAAGCCACTTTTGAATGTAGTCCAGTCTTTTGAAGAGAGAGCATAAACAGCTGGTTTATATATATTGCTGAATAAATCCTAAAAACAGACTCACATGTGATGTGTATTTTTCCTGATATAGTCTGTAGGCATCATCATTGTTCATCTTTTTCACTGGTGTTAAAGAAGCTAACTTAAGATAGCAAAAATCGGGGTGCTGGTTTGGCGGAGTGGTTAGCAACCAGGCATCCCATGTACTTGCTTCTGCCGGTCCAGGTTCGAATCCCAGCTGCGACCAGTTTGCAGAGTGTCTTCCCCTACTCTCTCACTCCCTTTCACAAGCCTATCCACTGTCTCTCTCCTATCAATAAAGGCACAAAATGCCCAAAAAATACATTACAAAAAAAAAAAAGATAGCAAAAATCGGCAATATCGTGGAATCGCAATTTTAATCGAATCTACACCTAAAAAATCGTAAAAAATCGAATCGGGAGAAAAGTGACTCGTCCCAGCCCTACTTATTGACCTAACAAGCTTGCTTTTGGGCTGTGGGAGGAAGTTCTGGCCTACGCAGGCTCAAACCACCAACCTTTTTGCTGTGAGGCATGCGCACTACCTGCTGCACCACCATGCTACCCATATTCAATGCAAGGCAACAGTAATGACTTACTCGTTCCTTTTTGTAACTCATCTCCCCAAATTTTATTTTATTTAAGTACTTGGCAATATATTAGAGGTCAATTGAATTTCTCATAGTCTTGAACAGTCGGTTGGTCAGTGCCTTTAAAAATTGTTGGATAATGTAGTATAGGTTAAGGTCAGACTGCAGCAGTGTTTGTGGTTAGTTGCAGTCATAACAAAGCTCACAATCTGTTGAATATTGAACCTTTCAGTCTGGATTATGTCGACTGATGTAGAAAGAGTTGTATTTCATCCCCGTCCTCTTCCTCAGCCTCAGACAGCCGTATTGTGGATGTGGTTCCTCTCAGCTCCAGTGAAGCTGCTGCTGTTTCCGTAGCTTGGCGGGGCTGCAGAGCATCTGTCTTTGTGTCTTTGTGTCTGGGGTAAACCCCTGCTGCTGCCGAGCTTTTGTCTCCTCCTGATCGCCTCTAATGCCGCAGCACTAATTGTTTAACACAGAAACACGTCTTTTCTCCCTTTAATGTTTTTGTTTTTATTGTCGTCGATGCATTTATTACAAAACCTTTGTGGATTTTGAACACACGCCTCCCTCTCCTCCCTCCTCCTCCTCCCTTCTTCATCATCCTCTCTCTCTCTTTTCCTCTCTCTCTCTCTCTGTGTAAAATGCCCGCCCTGAGAAAGAGAGCAAAGGAGGGAGGAAAAAAAGAAAATGTGAACATCAGCAGAAAAACGGATGTCTGGCAAGTTGCATCATTTTCAGAAACAAACAGTGTGAAACCGTGTTAGCCAGCCTATTAGCATATATACATAAAGAGCGTGTGTGCGTGCCCGTCTCCAAAATAAAAGGAAAACACAAAAAGAGGCGAATGTTACTCTCCGCTACCCGTGACGGAGGTTTCTCAAAGAGATAGCGCTCTGGGTAAACATGCGATCGCCACAGATCCAATCAGCTCAAACAAAGGGGATAAGCAATGGAGCCGGGTGAATTTTACCATTTGTGTGTCTCCCCGCGTGCGTGCGTTAAATGTAGGTGTGCAGCCATGTTGTTGGTAGTAAAAGTGCAGAAGAAAAGGGAAACAGAAGCAGCCAGGCACCATTGTTATCATTTGCATCATAATGGTAAACTGATATGAATAGTGCTGCGTCGATGCTAAGCTCTTAACGTTGCATGGAAATTGCTTACCTTCAAGAAATGTGTCGCCGCCACGTTCCAGTGTTTATGTGCACATATTGTTTCCGGGTTTCATCATACTTTTTCTCAACAACAGAAAAGTCTCATGGAGGTATCGTAGGAGTGATTTTCAAGATGTGAAAGCCGCAAGGTATCATGAATGTAAAAGGACAGGAATCTAGGTGAATCGCCGTTTTGTTCTGTTTGATTGTTGCTTCAAAGTTTGAACCAAGGCGTCAAACTTTGAGCGTAGGAGAGACACAAAGAGGAAGGAGGCTGAGATTTACCTAGATACAGTTTCAGTTGTTTTACAGTCATCTAAGAGAAAGATTTAGTCACAAAGGGGATCAAACCTCAATGTTTGGACTCCCACACTTGAGAATAACCAACCTGCCTCTTAAAAAATCCTTGAGAACCAGTTTATTACAGCCTAGACTTTACTGTGTTCATTGGCTAATGTTTTAAACCTCACAACAGGGTGACCATATGCTATCATAAATATCAACCCTAAACATTAAACTAGATGGTAATGAGTTTGGCAAACATACAAGAATGTTTGCTTGCAGTTTTCTGTATCCTAAGACATTGACAGAAACAAACACATTTTTAACAAATTAAATATTCCTGAATTTATTGACCTCTGCCAAACAGCTGAGCTGAGAGTTAACGCGTTAAATATCGAGGGGTCATTTTTGCAAGACTGAAATCTGTTTATCTTGTTTTACATCTGTTCATAAGATAATATGCTAGAACACTGACAGAAACAAGTTGTTTTTTATGAAGCACTGAGCACTGTACTGTTGACCTGAAATATCAGTATTGGCAAAAATCCAGTGGCGGTGGCTATTGCACCTTCCTGTCCTCCGTCTTCCTGTTACATCTCCTCCTCTCGAGTGAGGAGTTGTACAGTCTGATGGCCTGAGGGGCAAAGGAGGATGAGACAGAAAATAGAAAAGGGGAGTTTAAGGATTTGAGAGTTTGACAAAGTGTGATGGCTAGACGATTGAGTCTGAGCATATCCAAAACTGCAGCCCTTGTTGGATGTTCCTGGTCTGCAGTGGCTGGTACCTAAAGTGGTCCAAGGAAGGATCAGGGGTCAAGGCTCATGGATACATAAGGGGAGCACAGATTGACCCAAGTGGTCCAATCCAACAGATGAACTCCTGTTGCTCAGATTGTTGAAGGACTAAATTCTGGTCCTGAATGTAAGGTGCATCATAATTTGTTGTGTATGGGGCTGCCATATCTGTATACACAGCTTTTTTGAGGGGCATCTCACAGCAAGAAGGTTTGAACCCTGCGTCAGTCAGGGCTTTCCTGTGTGGAGTTCGCATGTTTTTTCCATGCATCCTTGGGTTGTCTCCTGGCACTCAGACTTCCTCCTGTAGACCAAAAAAAACATGGTTTGCAGGTTAACTGGTGGTTTTAAATTGTTCTTATGTGTGGATGAGTGTGTGAATGGTTGTCTGTCTCTCTGTGTGGTCCTGCGATTGGCTGGCGACTAGGGCTGGGTATTTCCAGCAAC
The DNA here is from genome assembly GCA_036419115.1 of Scarus forsteni. Classification (NCBI taxonomy): domain Eukaryota; kingdom Metazoa; phylum Chordata; class Actinopteri; order Labriformes; family Labridae; genus Scarus; species Scarus forsteni. Next base: position 18,336,130 of record JAZDUH010000341.1, on the reverse strand, counting down.
CCCACGATACGATACGATACGTATCCTGATACCGAGGCCACGATACGATACGTATCCTGATACACAAGTTGTGAAAATTGACTGTGCTTTTAACGGAATTCCCAGCAACTTTTGTTTGTTATTACAAGAAGAAAAAGAACAAGGATGAGTTTTAAATGGCTCGACACCTTAAGAACTTTAATTCAGGTCCCCAAAGATGGTAGACACCTAAGTTTAAATTTGGATCTGTGTTTCATGATGTAGCTTGACTTCTACTTTGAACTGCACTTTGAGTTACATATGTTGAAGGAAAAGTGCTATATAAATAAGGTTTGATTAATTGATTGATTGAACGGTGCCATTGTTGATATTACCCAAAGTGTATTTACAACAACTGTCCAAACATTGAGGTCATATCGATTCTGCAGAATCCGTATCGATACACATATCCCCAAGGTGTGCATGACGATATTTTGTCGTATCGGTATTTTGAGCACAGGCCTACTGGCGACCAGTCTAGCGAGTGCGTTACCTTCTGGACAACATAAGCTTGGATAGTATATGACCCTAAATAGGAGTAGTTAATGGATGGATGGATTAATGGATGATTTATCAATGACTCTTAAGGAATGATTGGCCAATGAACCCTAATGAGTTGAAAACCCTAATGTGAACACGTCCAATGAGATCTTTCATCACCTTTACATGCGAACTTTAACTCTCCTTTAATTCTGAATACAACTTAAATCCTCTTTAAAATGATTAAAAATGACCATGCAAACAGCTATTCGAATGAAAATGATAATTCAGAATAACATTTAATTCCAAAATAGGTGGCTGGTTTATTCTGATTTTATATCTGAAATTAAATAATTCCTTGATCATATACTCGTTCATTCCACTTTAAATTATTTCCAGTCATTCTGCGCATGCTCGTTCCCTTGTCCTGAAGCAATGAGGCACAGGATGCTGACAGGAACAGGATGGTTCCCCGAAGGAAGAGTTGGACTCCACACAAGCTGAGACGGTTTATTTAATTTGAGTCTTAGAGGATTTGGATGTAATGAAAGTGTGGATGGACACAACCCTTAAAATGTGGACCTTTTTGAAGCTGTAGCATCCAAGTTGGACGAGGTTTTCCTGATGGAGATGCTGAACTGGAACGTAAATACGTCACTTTGTCACGTCTGCTCCCTGTCCAATCAGAGCCTTTCCCAACTGGCATGCCTTGAATAAAGATGATTCAACGTGTTTTCCATGTAAACCTTGATTCCGAATTATTATTTCCATATAAACACAAAGGAGAAAACATTAATTCCAAATTATTTAATTTTGAATAATTAATTCTGAATTAAAAAACATCATGTAACCGTGGCCATTGTCAGACATGATTATTCCCTGTGATTGGAGTGATGTGTGCATGTAAACGCACTTAGAGTTTCCTTTGGTCTAAAAACTTTTTCATATGTACGTTGTGTTGAAAAAGTTGAATGAACTGTAGGCATTTGGATTATTGCTTTACTTTGTATTTTTTTTAGCAAGATAAAAGTTAGAAAACTGTAAGAAATAAAGTAGCAACAGCTGATTAGATTCTATAGGATCTTATTTGAGATTCGAGATTTATAATTTTTTTGTTAAAATTGGGACAGTGTGCATTAATTAATATTTTCATGATTATAGCCTAGTGGCTAATTTCCATCCCTAATCCCCTTAGCAGGTTGGTGTCAACATAGAAAACAAATGTGAGTAACGCAAACAAAACCCACAGAGCGTTCAAGGCAAACAAAATATACAATTGTCGGCAACATAAATGGCATACAGTCCAAAATATAGGCATGGAAATTTATAAGATTTTATCGATACCAATGCTATCAATAATCAATCCAATACTTTAACGATTCCCTTATTGACTGTTCGTTATGAACGCACAGATTCTTCATGTGGGCAAATGTTGGCCTGTGGATTTTCAGTGTCAACAATGTCAAACACATTAATCCACAATTCTGACGCTTCTGAACCCAGTCAGTGGAAGGAATTAATACGGGAATTGATTCGCAAAAAGACTCATGATATTGATTCATTGATGGATCTGCGATACATCCATCAGCAATTCTCAACTGGAATTGGTTTTCTTTTTCCATCCTGACCAAAATTTAGCAGGAGGAAGTTGGGAGACCATGGGAATTATATGCAATGAGTTATAAAGTACTGGAGTGCTGATTAAAGTTCCAGCTGCCTGCGAGCTTAATCAAAACATTGAGTCATGTTTAGTTTCTTTATTACTTCCACCAGGAGGTTATGTTATTGCCGGCGTCTGTTTGCTTTTTTGTTTGTTTACTTCTCTGTTAGCAACATAACTCAAAAAGTTATGGACGGACTTCGATGAAATTTTCAGGAAATGTCCGTATTGGGACAAGAAACTAAAGATTGGATTACGGAGTGATTCAGATCACCCTCTGGATCCGCCATGACGAAAAATGCAATTTTCGTGAAAAGCTACTTAACTAAAATAGATATAATTATGAATCCAATTTCTAATGGTATGTTTTCATGATCAAGGAATTTAAATATTTAGATGAAATAAAGGTAGGACTAATATTTATGGTGAAAATCACAATATGGGTGAGGACTGTGACGCTGGTGGAGGTCTGCGCTCTCCGAGTGCTTTTCTAGTTTTTTAAAGTTGCTGTTTGTTTTGCGTTTTGAAAAGATAAAGAAACACTTTTTTTTTCTTATAATATTATTGCTCAAAGGGTATTAAAATATTAGAGGGCACATCCAAAGACACGGTGTCAAACAGGCGCCCCTTCCCTTTATTTCCTATTTAACCCCCCTCCCACCCCACATCCTCCTTCCCTACTGCACCCACCTCTGCCTCCTCCCTCCATCTTCTCCCCAGGAGGCTGCAGAGGCCCTGTACATCCCTGATAAGACCTTCTCAGAGGGACAAAGGAGGAGGGAGAGAGTGGGGGGGGGTGTAGGATGGGTGGTGGTACTGTTGGTGGAGGGGGGCTTCAGGGTCACCTCTATGGCACGCTCCTGATAGCGCTATCAGCTTATGCTAATCACCAGCTAAGTGTTTCAGGACGAGAGGGAGCGGCAGGGCGCTATCCTAAAACATGCGCCTCCTACTTAACCTGCGCCGTATCGTGATGAGCCCGGGCTCATTCAAACCTCCGCCGCTCTTTATTTGAGGGTGACAACAGTGACGAGACAGAGAGAGAGGGTCCAAATTGATTAATCGTGTCACAAATTGATGTTAAGCGCCGTCCCAGATACCAGCCCTCTCTTCTTCTTTTTTTGACCATCTTGGCTTTTTGAGGGTATTGTTCTGCCAATAATAGCGAGGATGGGAGGGGTGTCGGAGCTTTGGATGTCTGACGGGACGGCGTGAATACAGAGCGGGCGTGTAATGTAATGTAAGGTGCCATTGTTAGCCGGGCTTACTGTACATGACGGGTGAAAGATAAAGGAGTATGAGGCCAAGCTACCCTCAACCTATATTTCAAGATGAAAAACTGGGCTGATAAATGCACCTGAGGAACAGACGATTTAGATAAAAGTCCCAGAGACAGAAAAGGAGACGTCAGAGTCTGAGAATGAGACCTTTCTGCTCAATCACCTCAAAGTGAGTCTTCATGACAACCCTGAACAACCTTTTCATAGACTTCCTGTTTCCTTGTTAATCTTTAAAATAGAATAGAAACCTCTCCTGCTTATAGATGTGACAACAATAGGTAAGTAACATTGGTGGAGGTTTGTGCTCTCTGAGGGCTTTGTATTTTTCTTCTGCACTGCTAGTAGACCACTAAAGCAAATTTCGTTACATGTACGGCATGCAGTGACAATAAAGACTTTTCTATTCCGTCGCACTACCATTACACATCTGAAACTGTCCGAACCTGTCCACACTTACAACCCACGTTTTTAAAAATTCCTTTTAACGTATGACTGCTTTTATATGTATTAGCCTTAGCCTTTGAGTGTCTAGAAAAGCACTTTATAAACAAAACGTATTATTATTATGATAGCATCGTGTTCTTGGGGCATCAGAGTTCGAGAGAGAGAGATCAAAATGAGACCTTTCTGCTGGATCACCTGAAAGTGAATCTTCAGGGCAAACCTGAACAGTCCAACCATAGACTTCCAGTTTCCGTGTCAACTTCAAGAATAGAGTAGAATAAAACAGAAGTCTTTATAGTCAGAGTTTTGCTCAAGACCAAACTATCTGAGACCAAGACAAGACCAAGACTTTTGGGAGTCGAGACCAAGACCATCAAAATCAACTTTAAAAGCCATGACAAAGTTGAAGAGTTAAGGGTGGGAGTCCTTCAGTCACAACAATGGGTAGATTGCAGTCATCACAGGAGGAAATAACACGTGATTGAAGCTTTTTGTTGTTTTAACAAGTGCTCCACCTTGTTCACATTAATGAAGCTGAAGAACAGCAGATCAGTGCTGGTCTTGATCAGTCTTGACGTAAAAAAATCCAGAGTCCGGCCAGTCCAAGACCGAAACAAGGCTGAGAAAAAAATGCTCTTGAGTCCGAGACAAGACCAACACCTTTAAAACGTGGTCTCGAGTAACACAACACTACATTACAGTATCTAACAACGTTTACCGTTAGGTTACTGTCTCAGTTGGTGCTCAAACAACGACAAATAAAAAGTAGAACATACAGCACACACAGCAAATGTAATCAAATATGAAGGACTTAGCAAAAAATCTATATACATCCAAAAATCCACATATATCTAAAAAGAAATAAATTTATGTATCTATGTACACACATGCACATACATACACATATATGTAACAGTATACATAGTATACATATTGCTGTTAGATTATAGCACCAGTATTCAGAGTAATCACAGATTATTCAGCATGTGTTTGTTACCTCAGCCAGGAGGTAATGCTATTGCCAGCGTCTTTTTTTTTATTTTTTTTTTTTTTAGTTCTCGTGTTTGTTTGTTTTTCTGTTTGCAAGATAACTCGAAAAAGTAACGGACGGATTTCGATGAAATTTTCAGGGAATGTCCATATCGGGACAAGAAACAAATGATTAGATTTTGGGAGTGATCAGGATCAGCGTAAAACTGTCATGACAATATATGCCAGTTTCATGAATAACTAGAAAGCACTCGGAGAGCGCAGACCTCCGCCAGCGCCACAGTCCTCAGGCATATTGTCATTTTGACCATAAATATTACTCCCACCTTTATTTCATCTAAATATTTAGATTCCTTGAGCATGAAAACGTACCATTAGTTACTGGATTCATAATGATATCTATTTTAGTTCAGTAGTTATTCACGAAAATCACATTTTTCGCCATGGCGGCCAGACGCTGAGCCCGATCAACACCAACATCGAATCAGTTCTTCCTTTGCCCATGCTGAACATTTCCTGAAAATTTAATCCAAATCCATCCATTACTTTTTGAGTTATTTTGTTCACGAACGGACGGACAGACGGACGGACAGTCAGACAGACAGACAGACGGACAGACAAACTCTCCCGAAAACATAACCTCCTTGGTGGAAGTAACTATTGAACTAAAATAGATATCACTATGAATCCAGTTGCCAATAGCATGTTTTCATGGTCAAGGAATATAAATATTCAGATGAAATAAAGGTAGGACTAATATTTATGTTGAAAATCAAACTGTGGGTGAGGACTGTGGCACTCTCCGAGTGTTTTTCTAGTTTGTGTTATTGCACATAGTTATTGCTTTGGACTCTCATTGCCTCCACCAAGGAGGTTATGTTTTCACCAGGGTCTGTCTGTTTGTTTGCAAGATAATGCAAAAAGTGTTGGATGGATTTCCATGAAAATTGTACCAGAGGTGTGGTTTGGTCCAAGGAAATAGCCAGTACATTTAGGTGCTGGTTCAGATTGATGTAAAAAAAAAAACAAAAAAAAAAACACTGAAGTGAGTCGGCTGTCCACATGGAGCGGAAAAGTCATCACTGTAACTGAGCTGCTTGGCGGAGGTCTGCGCTCTGAGTGCTCTTCTAGTTTATTGTGGTTTAAAGTCTCACCTGCTCCTCTTCCTCTGTTTCTTGACTTGATTTCTCTCCAGGTGAAGGTGTAGCTCTCACCTGCCAACTCGTAGGTGATCTACATTGTTCTGTTTTAGGAATGGTGTTGGTTTAATGTGCCAAAAAAGAGGCAACTCGAGCATCTTACTGTATTGTATTGTATTGTATTGATCGGATCTGCCCTCGTGATGTAGTTTGAACACGGTGATTCGAACAGTCCTTTGTGATTTTCTGTTTATTTTTTTCCCTACTTTATTTCCCTAGGTTATTTATAGGTCAAACTCGAACGGTTTTCAAACATGCACCCACCAAATAATCTTTTCTTGCTTCAGCAATGGTAGTGTACCTCTGACACAATGTTTGTAGGAGGGCGGGGCAATGTTTGGGAGCTTTTAAACTAAAAAGAAATGTAAAAACAGATTTCAGTGACACATCTTCAAATGTTGGTCATGGTACAAGAAGAAGATTTTGATGATTATCTGAATTTGGATGGGACCAGTGAGTGTATGACGATGGATATGTCTAACAGGTTATATATGCAAGGAGCCATCTTAATCACATAATTATTAACCATTTTAATGACACACCTGTATCCCAATGCTCCTCCCATCACTACAATTCTCCTCAAACTTGTAAACGAACATCAGTAAATCAGCGTTTTTATGAACTCACAGCTGTCTTCTTACATTCTTGTTTGCAGCAGTAGGACATCAGGCTGACTCTGTGCTGTATAGAAGGACTTTTTTAGTAGAATCAACCGAAGTTGTGGAAGTCGAGGGGACAAAAATGGGATTTGGAAAAGTGAGGTGGACATGACCCCCTGTCCCCTGTGGAAATAAGGCCGTGGTCACCTCCTGACAACGTGTAAACTCTGAAAATGAAGTTTGTCGGCGTTCTGTATCTCCTCGTCCCGCTCGCATCCGCCTGTTTTCTCCTCCTTCCCTCCGTCTCTCCTCCTGTTTAGATAGAGGAGCTTTGGGGAACCCGGGGGGACAGGAGGTGAGGTCCACAGATAGAGGACCCCATTGTGGTCCAACGGGAAATGCATTGTGGCTGGATTTGTCCAGTTTTATGTAAAAGCAATACTCTTTTCACCTGAACTAATACAAGCTGTGGCGTAAGCCCCTTACTGCCATGTGCTGCATTTTTCCCCTAATCTCTCTGGATTCAGCAGCGTCCCCACATACCTCAGGGCACTCGCTGATAAAGCCTTAACTCCGTACTCCTCTCCCTCTCTTCCTCTCTCTCTCCGCGCTCACACAGCCTTGTTTGCAGTCTCTCGCCCATCAGCTTTACCCCCCCTCTCCCCCTGCCCCCGTCCTCCCCCTTTCTGTTTCCCAGGACACCGATGAAGCAGCCTAGCAAAAAATTAAAGTGATCAAGAGATTTAGAGGAACGAGGAGAAAATCACTTTGTGAATTCCATCTAGGAGAGGAGATGAGAAATGTTTGAGGGGAAGAGGAAGAAGGAGTGAGGGGGGAGATGAAGAGTAAAGAGAGGCTGGGGGATTTCTGAACTCGGGGGAGAATCAACCTCAGCATCGTCTGCCTTCATGGGGCTACGCACACAACGCTGAGATATTTGACAGTAATGGAGTTCGAGGTTAAATATACACAGAAAAAATATGAATGATATTTTTGTCTCACTTTGAGTTGCTGAAACAAAACTAAGGAAAGAGGGTACGGTTCAGTTTGTCTCAGTACGGCTAGCTTTTTGTGGCGTTTCCATGGCCTTAAACCGGGACAGGACCCCTTATAAGCGAACTGTACCATCCTACTTTTTGGGACCCTTCTGTTGAGGTGCCAAGCATATCGATCCGACCCCAGAAGGTGGAGCTAGAAACACTGTGATTGATTGATTGAACACTCTGTTGATTGGTCAAAGGAGACATCACTTCCTGTGTGACAGCGGAACAACACATAACCCCGCCATGTTTAAATCTCCACTCGTCTTCTTGAAAATAACTCTCGCGGCACACAGCCTTCTCTAAAACAAAGCTCGATTTCGCTTCTTGACAAAAAGGCACATGCTGATCACAAAAAAGAAGAATTGCTGGACGTCTTCCATCGTTGCTCTTTGTTTACTGTGTCGCGTTTCCTTCTTCGTTGTATTTAATAGCCAGGTACACTGTCACGCTGCGATGACGTCATGCTATCGGCATCTGGCTTATACGCTGCGTGTCAAGTAGGGTTCGGTTGGCTGTGGAAACGCAAACAGGATCAGGCTTTACTGATCTGGCCTGAGTCAAGCCGTGCCAATCCATACCAGACCACTTGGTGGAAACAAAGCTAAACAGAAAGACGCTGTAGCTGAGCCTTCTGGAAATAATCAAATCTACAACTATGTGGATTCTTTAAAATTTTATAAGTTCGTTTATCAGTCCGGTTATAATTTTCAGTGCTTATCTCGAGGGGATCATGGAAGAACTGGAGCCTATCCTAGCTTCGACCTGTGCCTGAATTGGGCCTAATTTGGCCTACAAGCTGAAGCCAGGTCGTCCCCATCATTTAAACCAAATTGAGATTGTTTTTGTTTCCATTTGTCTGTTTGTTTGCAAGATTACACAAAAACTACAAGATGGAATTTGTTGAAGTTTAAGGGGATGTCAATATTGACCCAACCTAAATGCTTGCATGCTCTTCAACAAAAACGTAAGAAAAAGTTAACTGTTCATGTAGAAATATAGTCATGATGCACATCAAATTAAACAGGAAATTTCAGCTATACAACCACATAAGCCATTTTTATGCACACCAAACGCAACGTCAACACCAAGCAAATGAATGATAGAATATCCAAATCTGTTTAAACTTTGATTCAATCTTGGGTTGCTTTGTATGGATTTCTTTGAATGGAAATATGTATAGAGTCCTGGTTGAGTTTTTCAATGAATAAACAAAAAATAAATATATTTTTTATTATTATTTTTAATATTTTATTCAAAAACAGTCAAAAACTGCCAGGGATAAGCAGAGGTTGAAAAAAAACTGCTGTTATTGGGCGTAATAAACATCAAAACGGACATAAACGTGAAATATAAAGTTTGATATATATCAGAAATTTTAAATGGAACTAATGGTGCCAAACTGTGCCGATATTCTGCCTGACCACTCTGTAGTAAAACCTCTCTAACTTTGCTCTGCATCACTTTATCAGACTCAAACTACTGAAGTAATGTTCACATATTTTGCCTTCATTCATAGAGATATTCACAATAAAAACTTGTTTTTTTAGGCGAGGACGAAATTTTCAAATTCTTCTGACTTCTATCATCATTTACTCTGCCCCAGTAACACATACTGATAATCTTATATAATCTTTCAAGTCTTTCTTTCATTATGACACCAGAATGATTCATATAGACCTTGTGGTTGCAGAGATACACTCTTTTCTTTATGAGTATGTCATTTTCAAGCAGAAGGCTTAAAAAAGTGGGTTGAACAGGTTAAAAATTCAGTTTTAGTGGTGATCCTGATAACCGCCATTATTGCAAGATCGTTTTTGGTCTCTAATTCTCAAACTAATAATGATATCAACAGAATCAGTTATATTCCCTCTCATAATAAGGCTTCAGAAAATTAATTACTGCGACCAAGAACAGCAACTTGTTTTTATAGACATTTGCCTCCTTGATGCACTCATCCAGGTCTTACCAATATGGATTTTTGCAAGTAAATATCTATCAACTTGTGTTTTCAAGCCTTATTTATTGAAGCCAAAGCATTTAAAATGTAAGGTTTGAATCAGACTAGAACCCAAAAATATTGTTTCGTGTAGGGCTGAATGATTTGTATAATTTCACACAATGCAGTCATGTGATCACCAAACCCAGGAGCTGCTCTGACAGCTGTTTTACAAATTTGCACACTGCTGCTTTGTGGAAGTGCTGGTAAGCAGGTCAACAACACAAAGCCCCTGTTTAGGAGTAGAAGCTGGAGTATCCCTTAAATATTGAAAACATAGTATTTTATCATCAGTATTAGATGAAGAATAATGTGTTATGTGATTTTGATCATTGATTTTCTTACTGTCGTCTTTACTGTAAACGGTGAATACTGCACTGAAGCTTGATTTAAAGAAAATCGTGGATCAAATTGAAATTGCAAGATCTACCAGAAAAATCACAAATACATCTTTTCCTAAAATCGTTCAGTCCTAGTTTAGCCCAGCTGGGCTCAGACAGAATTTCCATGTAAGAACATGTGCTTAAATAACCATGTAATGCTCTGAAAGTTAGGAGTAAACACATGCATTCCTTCTGAATGTACATCTGCTTAAAAAAATCTAGTAGCATGCTGCAACTCATGGATCCACCCTGCTTTTTATCAACAGTTCAGGCTGATGATAGGGGTGCTATGATGGGGGATATATTTAATTGGCGCACTTTAGGACCCTTGGTACCAGAGGAATATTGGTGCATTCCAGTTACATTGGAACTGGCAAGAGAGGAATGGGAATGACGTCATATCTGAGTTAGAAAGTCAGAACAAACACTTGACGATCTACCAGGCTGTTGTTAGCCATTGCTAGCACGCCCTGCATTGTAGTTTGCACATGCCATGTAAAGAATGTGAAAGACACTATAGCAGCATTTAATGACGTTAATAATGCATCTTATTTAAAAGCACCTTTCAAGCAGTGGCGGCTGCTGGTCAGTCAAGGAGGGGAGGCTCATTTTTTTTGCGGCCTACATAAATTTGTTATTTATTGAAATGTAAATTCTACCCTCCGTTCTTTTTCAAGAAAATGATTTGTGACCCTGTCGTGCCAACTAGGTGTCTTTTCCGGGGATTTTACCAGTGTTCTCTCAATGGCCAGCAGAGCTAGACTTCTTAAACGGCCTTGGCCCATTGTGTTGCGGGTGTAAGACTTGAGCCGCTTTAAACAGGAGAAGCTCCTCTCCAGAAAGACTGAATGTAAAACTTAGAAGATGCTCCGGTGGAGGGTTATACTTCAAGATCGCTGATTGGCTCATTTCTCTTCGGCCTCAGACAGATCATCCAATCATCATGCAGAAGCTGAGCGTCCAGGCCAGTCCACTGCCTCATAGACCCCCAGAGACGCTGAGCGTCCGATGGGCAGGGCAAAGCCCAGCGTTCATCCAATGACCGTCCAGTTTCCACAGTGGAATGACCCACTCTGCGCTTCCCCATCGAGGTCAGCAGATGCTCAGCGTCTGACTGTGACACTGCGGGGATGAATGAGAAGGAAGTCGCGCCAGTTACCTGTGATAAGTAGCTGATTCTGAACAAAAGATGAAGGTATTCTAGCGCATATTTAGTCAATGAAATGTACACACAGCAGTACATATCACCACTTTTTTTTGGGACATTTTAGGGGAAGCTGAGCTTCCCTTGCAGTCTTAGAGCAATCGCCACCGCTTTCAAGACACTTAGGGGCACTGTACAGGATAAAAACAACAACAATAAAATCAGATAACACAACAGACAATGATGGGTAGGTGGATGAGAATGGCAAATTCATGGTAAAGAGTATGCAGACCTGAACAGGTGGGTTTGAGTCTGAATTTGAAAAGGGACTAAGCGTTCAGGTTTCGGAGGTCTGGTGGGAGAGAGTTCCAGAGCAGGGGAGCAGAGTGACATATACTGCAAATAATACTAAATATACGTCTGATATAAATGTCAGCACTGGGGGCAGCCAAGTTTGATTGTCAACTCAGGGTGGTGAGGATCCCCCGACTTCCAAGTATGAAGTTTCAACCTCGAAAGCGTCCAGATTAATTTCCCCCTCGGAAATCTGAACTTCGCAGTACAACTGGAGCGCAGCATATCTCCCAGATCACACAGTTTTCTTGAGTCATGATTTTCTTTTTATGACCATCTTCTGATGTCTGCATCAAGATGACATTTCATTTCACACATTCAGCTGCAAATTGCCTCTCATATAAAGGAACAACAGGCACCATAACTTCAATAAAACCACAAGGAAACAGACTACAGATCTAAATAGAGGGAGAATTTGATAGTAATGATCAGGGAACAGGTTAAAAGTTGTAAGAAGCATTAGCTTCATGTAATAGCAGGCTGTCACTATACATTTCAATCCTCTAGTCTTACATTTATTCCTGATCCTTTATGTAACATCTGCTGTCTACATCTGACCAGCATCTTCTGACGAAGATGTCTCAAATGTAAAAATAAAGGACATGTGGCATTTTTCCAGCGCGCCTAATCCTCCGTCTAAGCTCCTCTAACATCTCTGAGACACATTTTGCCACTTCTCCTTCAGGTTCCCGCAGATTTTGAAGTTAACGTTGAGGTGTCTCAGGTAGGACGGCGTCTTTACTCCCATCAGCTGTGATTTGTCAAAGTATATTTGAGCTCCTGTAGGTCCTCCTCTAAAGGGAACCAGCAGCACACGGCGCTGACAGAATCTTTATTCAAATGAAGATCCTGTCAGGAGAGATTAACCGTTCAGAAGCCCACACAGCGATCCCCGAGCCAAAAACTACAGATACTCTACCTCTGACTCTGCTTTAACATCACTTTATGTCCTCTGAGGTCTTCGTCCTGCTCCTGCTCTTGAGTTTGACTTTTAGAAATGTTGCTTCCTCTTTAGTTCCTATCTTCTGATCTACCTCAGGCTTGTTTTCTGTCTCGCCGTCGTACATTTTGTTGTCTGGGATTGGAGAGTTAAGAAATGAAGTGAGTTTCTACTCTTTGAATGTAAGAAAAAGAATAAAATATATCTCGTCCCCTTCACCTCGTCCTTGCTTTGGTCGCCTCTCTTCCTCGTCGCCCGCGCCTCGTTTTATCTCGTCCTTGCGCTCGTCCTCTCGCCTCATCCTCCTCCTTTAAGTGAAGTGTCCTTTGAAGACATTTTTTTGTTCTGCGTTTCTTTGCAGTCTTCAGGTGTTTGCACAGAAAACGCCAAACACATTCAGAAATACTCAGAAGAGATGTTGAATTTCTTTGTGTGCATTTGGATTGATTTTAATGCTTTCTATCAGACTGGTTCTTCCTTTTTATAAGCTGCAGGTTGTTGAAAACGTCATTTCTCTGTGTTGTTGCTCTTCAGAAATCTCTATCATCCTTCCTGAGATCTGAGATTTAGTTCAACTTCCAAAGTTTTTCCAAGTGATCGCACATTTAGAGCAATATAAGCCCTCTTATGTTGTTGTGAGGTACATAAGCATACAAGGATTACATTCATGCAGCACAGAAAACAAAAATCTGAAACTGTTTATGCAACATCAGTAACTATTTGGCGATGTCTGTCAATTAGGGCTGGGTTAAAAAAATAGATTTAATCATTTTAAATCTATTTTCCTATAACTGGTTCATAATCGATCCATAAAATCCAAAGATCGATCCTTTACCTTGGGTAGTTTTTTCTTCTTTGGATGTGCAGAGAAGCAGCCTGTGGTATCAACCCTGCTAGTCTCATGTGATCAGCGTTTAGCGTTGCTTTCTACTGAACAAGATCTCATGAGATGTTACTGCAAACAAACATGGTGGAAGCACTATATGGGCACCACTGGCAAGTTTAAAAGCTGATGTTTGGATGTACAGTATTTTAGATTTAACAAGTACAAAGGAAAATACGAGTTGGACAAATAACAAGTAAAATGCAGAATATGCATTAATGCATATCATTAAAATATGATTAATATAACTGCTTTGGGTTTAGTTCTTCATGTTCAAACAATCTTTAATGATGTACCAGGTCATAAGGTCACTTTTTAAATTTACACCTCTATTTTATCTAAGATATCCCAGACTGAATAAATATCAAATTGAATCGTGAATCAAATTGATTTGAGACCTTGTAATATCGAATCGAATTGATCCAGAAAATCTGAATCGATACCCAGCCCTACTGTCAGTAGGGTCGTAGGCAGGAATCACGAGGAGAGAGCTTCAATACGAGGTTAGTGCATGAATGGGACACCAACACCTCCAACTAGCATGAACACTGTACTAGTGAGAAAATGGAAGTGAATTTCATTGTACTGATTAAGGCCTGACTCAAAGGTTTGCCATTAAACACTTCACAGTGAGCTCAGTAGTTTCTCTTCATGGTTGATTAAAGTGAAAGCAAACATTTAAATTAATGATATAAATATTGTTAATGTACCACAACCCTTTAAACTGGGAATCAAACAGGCTTTTAGTTTACTGATAGTTGATGAGGGGCAAGAAGGGTTAAAAATGGCCTTCAGTGTGTCTGACATAGTAAACCCTTATCCTAATCATCCCTAGGTTAAGGCTTAGAAAACCCTTTCCTGATATGGAGGTTTCAAAATAAAAACACTTAAACTCTACAGAAGCAGTCCCCTTTTTAAGGCCTCTGCTTGAAAATGACTCATGCAAGGTCTGTTTGAATTATTTTGGTGTCATAATAAAAGTAACACTTGAGAGATTTGTCCAGACATAAAATTATCATTATATGTGTTACTGGGACAGAGTAAATGAAGATAGAAGACAGAATAATTTGGAAATTTCATACTCACCTAAAAAAAAAAAATGTTGTGAATATCTCTTGGAAGTGATATTGGAATGGCTGTAAAACTCTTAAAATTAATAATAAAATATTTTTAGATAATCTCTGCAAAGGACTATTGTTACTAAGTAATGCAGAGCAAAACTAGAAAAGCACTTGGAGAGCACAGACTTCCACCAAAATCTAATCATTTGTTCCTTGTCTCAATCTTGACCTTTCACGAAAATTTCATCAAAATCCGTCCATAACTTTTTGAGTTACCGTGCCAAATGAGAAAGAAGCAAACAAACAGACGCTGGCAATAACATAACCTCCTGGTGGAGGTGTTTAAAGAGGTTTTATGACAACATGGTCAGGCGATGATTTTGAAAAACAGTTCACTTTTTCTTACATTTTATTTGGAGATCGTACAAGAATTGCTTAAATCAGGTACTTTGGAGCTGTAGAGGTTAAATGACAAATTTGGAACTTTTATTTTGCAGCATTTCTCACATTAATCATTTTTTTGCAACCAATGTAACTTTTTTTGAACTACCATTAAACATAAGTGAAATCAAGATCAGCCATCACTGTCCACAGCCTATTTTTCTAAGGCTATCTATGCGTTTGTACATCATAAACACTTTTTCTCACATATTTGCCAAAATGCAGCATGTGTTTACAAAAAGAATTCAGGCTATATGTAGCAACCTGTTGTGTAAGAAGTAAACTTTAAATGTAGCAAAAATTTTGAGCATCTCTGAGAGTAAAACTCACAAAATGAGCAAGAATAATCAGTGTCGTTCTTATGGTATGTGTTGGCAACTGATAGGTACCCTGACCCTGTCTGCAATCCACTTCTACAATACAGTTTTAGAAAAAAGTGCACATGGACAAAAACTGAAACACAATTAACTGACATTTTCATTAGCAAATATAAACTAGACTAAAATGTTTGACAGACTTAATCCAACCTTACCAAATTTGGTCATGTAGAAAGTAGAGACAAGTTAGGAATATATCCAATCACGGCTACTTTGGTTGTGTGGAAAAGTTGGATGAGTTCAGAGGGACATCCAATCAGAGCTGCTCTCTTTATGAATTGATATATTCATGTAGAGCAGGTTCACTGTTTGTTGTTACTTCTGATATTGTAACTGAGATGCCCTACCAGGTAGCCTAAATAAAGGTGACAGCATTTCACATAAAAGGAAAATTTATACATTCAAACTTTACTATCATTCAGTCATTTTATCCAACTGTAAAATTTGACTTCAGAAATTCAAGGAAACATAAAATGCCTTTAACTTTACACTTCATACTTTAGTCGACTAACTTTAAAGTAGATTTTGCCAACTTTAACTTGACTAAAATTAAAACCAGTAAGATGCCGAAATTATTACTAAAACTAAAACATTTTACACAAAGACAAAACCTAAAACTAACCTAAATTAAAATTTACTGTCAAAATAAAGTTTTTTATTAATTAAATTAAACAGTTGTGATTCTGAGGTAAACCATCATAGTACATTGTGCATTTCAGAGTATTACAACCAGTATGTGGGATGATTAAGATCAATTTGCATTGTCAAAATATCAGCTTTGAATATTGGCAAATATGTTAATATCTGCCTAACCTAGTTTTGGTTTTCGTCACTGTGGCCATGACCAAAAATAATGGTTTCAGTTTCTGCAGAATGAGTTGAAGATATTGGCGTATCAGCAAAAATCCAGTCTTGTTCATCCCTATATTAAACACAAACCATGTCATTGTGCCATAACAAAATAATGTAGAGTCAGTACATTTTCTTTGAGCTAATCACACAGATGTTGATCACAGATAAATGAAGACCCTGAGAATATTCTGGGTGTGAATCTACATCTGTGGGTGGCCCGCGTGAACGTCCTCGTGCGTGCGTGCGCCCACATATCGCCGCTCTCCATCAGAAAAATTTCTATCAGCAGATAAAACAAGAAGGAACAACACCTCGGACAAGATACGCCGCCACTAATCTCCAACACTTATCAACGCTTCCCTGCTAATATCTCCTCCTTTAGTTTGCCCCCCCCTCCAACACACACACCTAACCCCTCCCTCACGGACATTACGAAACGCCGGGGCCGCCCTGGCAAGGTGCGACCGTGTGATACTGAGCGAGGGGCAATTCAGCTCCTCATAAAGACCCCGGCTATAATCTGCTCCGACGACAGGTCCACCTACGCACGCACACACCTCGCCGCCGCTTCCTCTACCTACACACACGTTGACAACCTAAAGCCGCACCCAGAATGACACGCAGCATTATAAATAGTCTAATCTATATGGTAATAGTGTTGTATTCTACAAGCAGAGAATGGGGATAAGATAACATTGTGACTCCGGGGTTTGTACTTCCTTCTATGGTAATTGTTATCAAAGGTTATTTGGGATGACATCGGCGCCTCCTTGTGATTGGCCGGGCCCGGTTATTTACGATATGAATTATGATAACCATGATGTCTCCCTCGCCGGCCGCCAGATACAATAAATTGCTATCGTTAATCACGCCGCTTTGTTCCGCCATGATTACCCCCTCCGCGCGGCGAGAGTTTTATTTAAGGCAGAATATGGATTTGTCATCCTTCTGGCGGCAAAATGAAACTGACAATATTTTACGTCCTGACATTTAATTTGTAAAAAAAAAAAAAAAGAAAAAGAGAGAGAGAAGAAGAAGCGGACGGCGCCTGCATTTGCATTTTATGACACTCTCTCTCCCTCTCTTCCTCCTCCTCGATGTCTTCCTCTCCTTTTATTCGCCGAGTGGAGGTGACATTTGTGGATCAGGTCTGGGCTGGAACGAGAGCAGAGAAAAAAGGGAGAAAGGCGAGCCGATGAATGCCGCTGAATGTCGGCCAGAGTTTAAACGTGTTTTTATTTGCATGATGTCTTTTTTTTTTTTTCGCTCGAACACGTTGAATAAAAAATGCTCCAAAAATAGCTTCAAATCAGTGTCGTTGGATTTACATAACAGCAGAGGGAAAGGGATTATCGCTGCAGTATCAATACTCTGTTCAAGATGATCAGCTTGATTATCAGTTTATTGATAATCTGGGAATCAATGTGTTTCACAAGACTCTACTGGGAGCCTCGGAGTTCTGTTTCGGACAAAGCTCCATAAAAAGAAGCTTTTGGAGGTGTTTTCATGAAAGCTGGTAGTCTCTTCAGCCACTCATCCACACAAATACCAAGTTAGTCAATCCCATGGCAGCAACTCAGTGCATTCAGGCATGTAGACATAGCCAAGACAACGTGCTAAAGTTCAAACAAAGCATCAGAATGTAGAAGAAAAGATGTGGCATAGTTGTATGTTTTCTCGAAACTGCTGATCTTTTGGGAGTTTCACGCACAACCATCTTTACAGTAAAGGATTCAAAAGAGAAAATATCCAGTGAGAAGCCTTGATGCCAGATGTCAGAGGGGCATGGCCACAGTGGTCCAGTAAGGCTGCGTTTACACGGACACTCTGACTTAAAAACGCATTTTTCATTTGCGTATTCAAGTTGATCTGCGTTTAGACGGCGACGCTGTAGACGAATGTAACCACTGTAGCATGCATGCCGGTTCAGTAGATGGCAGTGCAGGTCTGCAGAGAGGCAGGGCTGCTACAATACACGTACAAAGAAGAAAAACTTTTCACAAACAACAATGGTGAGTGGACGCACAGAGGTACATGACTTTCTTTTCTGGACAACAAATCCGTTCGGAAAGTTTTGTCTGGATAACAAATCGAGCATAGTAAGCGGCACACACGTAACTCGGTAGATGCCCGAAGCTGCTGTTGTTCCTGGTGTGCGCGTGCAGCTTTTTTGTGAAGGAGTCAGCGTTTCGCCCTGAAACACTCTGATATGGGTTTACAAGGCGCTGCATTGACAGAGTATTTAAAACTTTCCACTCTGGAGCCTGGTTTCAAAAGTTTGCGAAATTAAGAACTCCAGGTGCCGTTTTCATGTAAACAGGAGGCAGAAACGCAATGAAAACGTATCGGATTTGAGCGTTTAAGGAGACGTGTAAACAGCCCTTAAGGTTTAGGATTGATTTTAAGATTCTTTCATTTGTTTTTAAGGGTGTATTCACACCTATGGCTCTTTTGCTTTGTTCTGATTCAGGGGTAAAATTGTTACAGTTGTTTCAGTTGTCACTTGGTTCGTTTGTGTTCACACGGCAAAAGTCTCTTGTGGTCCAAAGTTGTAAACAAATGGCACGTACAATCAAATGTTTCTCTAATTGGTTAGAAATCTTACCCGGAGGCCGGGGGAGTTTCCTTCTCTTCTTCAGCAGCCATGGAGCATCAGCAGCGTGTGTGGCTAATTTGTTGTATAGCGTTCATCTGTCGCTCATTCGCTGACCCATGACTTTGTAGACCTCTGTATTTTTATGTTAGGTGTCCAGCATTTGGCAAATTTTCTCTCTGCACAAATTTCTATGAGGCATTTTATTTCCTCACTGCTCCATGTGAGCCCACTTTGCTCCCTTCATGAGCACAGTGTACCCATCTTCTGATAGCATCTTAAGGCAGGAAGCTCAGATCATCTCAAACTGGTTTATTGAATATGACAATGCGTTCACTGTACTTCATTGGCCTCCACAGTCACCAGATCTCACTTATATTTGGATTATTTTGCTGTATATATTTGGTTGAATGCTTATTCCAGTTTTGAGGGTTTTACTTTTTTTCCGTGATGATTTCAGCAGTCCATCTTTTACAGAAAATGTTATTAATTAACCCATATTGCACTTTTTCAGCTCTTATATACCCTCTTCCAGTGTTACTGTTGAAAGAATTTTTTTTAGTTTAAATCATAGTTGACGAAATCTCACAACATTTTAGTCGACAGACTCTACTGTAAACTTAGTCGACTAAAGTATGAAGTGTGAGGCACTTTTTATGTTTCCTTGAATTTCTGAAGTCACATTTGACACTTGGATAAAATGAGACATCTAATATCCCTTTATAAAATGCTAGTAAAGTTTGAATGCATAAATGAACAGAAGCAAATTTAACTTTATTCAGGCTGCCTGACAGCATCTCAGTTACAATACCAGAACTGACAACAAACAGTGAGCCTACTCTACATGAATATATCAATTCATGAAGAGAGCAGCTCTGATTGGATCGCTCCACAACTTATCCCACCACCACCAAGCTAAGGCAGCTGTGATTGGATGTCCCTCTGAACTCATCCAACCTTTCCACACAACCAAAGTAGCTGTGATTGGATATATTCCTAACTTGTCTCTACTTTCTACATGACCAAATTAGATCTGATCGGATTAAGTCTATCAGACATTTTAGTCTATTTTTTACTTGTTGACAGAAATGTCAGTTAATTTAGTTTCAGTTTTAGTCAATGTGCACTTTTTTTATTTAGTTATAGTCTATTTTTCTTCAGGGGAAAACAGTTAAACGTCCCCTCCATATCACCCCTGTCTACAACCCAAAGATGGATGCATCCCTGCCCCTACACAACCAAACTTTTTGAAGAATTGCCGCGTCCTGATGTCCTTAACTCTTCATTTTTTTATATAATTTAAAGTGTCTAGTCCTCTTTGAATGTGCCACGCCGCTGCACACACTCCTGTTAAACAGCCCTCCTGATATCAGCGTCTTAACACTAATGAAGAACTTCTTAATAAACAGATCGACTCCTGTTTACCATCGCCACTGGGGTCCATATTTAAACACACACGTACCCACTGTAAGGGCTCTCTGGAAGATAACTGCAGTTAAGTCGAGCTATTTCCTCTTCCTGTTTGTGCCAGGCGAGCCACCCTGCTGCCACCGAGGAATGTTGATAATACTGGCCCTGGGCTCCCACACACACACAGTCTACGAGACGACGCCCATGTTATTCCACCGATGGCGAATACATGTAAACATGACGGGGAGTAAATTCGTCGGAAAACAAAAAAAAGCCTCCAGAGAAGAGGGGACTTTGAACGACTTTGACCCCCGCGCACTCGCACAATACCTTCCTCTGGCTCTCCTGACCTTCCAGTGCGGTTGGATGGGAAAAGACAGCGAGCCCACTGGAACCTTGGGCTGAGTTATGCAGGAGTGAGCTTTGAATAATTGTCCCGCAATATGAGTGTCTCTGATTAATTGCCTGAGATAAGGTCTGCTTCCCCTCCCTCCCTCCTCCATCCTCACCCCGCCTTCCCCCTCTCCTCTTCCTCCCAGGCCTGCCTCCCTCTCTCCCATAATCAGCGGCGGACTACTGAGAGCGAGAGAGAAAGTATTTAACTGACCCTGTCATC
The DNA here is from genome assembly GCA_036419115.1 of Scarus forsteni. Taxonomy (NCBI): domain Eukaryota; kingdom Metazoa; phylum Chordata; class Actinopteri; order Labriformes; family Labridae; genus Scarus; species Scarus forsteni. The sequence goes on along the minus strand of JAZDUH010000341.1, from coordinate 18,315,367 downwards.
TCGGAGCACGATGATGGCTGTCCTAATTACTCAACAATAACAAAGGGCCTCATTTAGCTGTGACGGCTGCCTGCAATCAGCACTTCTATGAATAACTTAACAAATAGGAACGAGGGCGGGATAAAAAAAAAAAAAAAACGTATTTACAGGCACATTAATTCAAGGCCAAAAGACAATACGTGTCACCTCCAGCTAACTCGGGATTCAGGTGACAATCAGGAGGTAGAAAGAGTGTGTGTGGGGCGAACATGCATGCGGGACGGAGTTTTCAAATCAGAGCGAATTATTGCTGCCGGGAAAGTTGAAGTGGTTGCGAGGGGATCTGGAGAATTTTTAGAGTTTGCATGTTGATGTGGAGATGCCATAACAACAGAAATAGAGGTCTCTAAACCAGGGGTTGGGCTGGAAAAGTCAGGACAAATCAAAGGACCGCATCAGTTGTGAGCCTTTTGAATATTAAACATTTTTCATGTACCAAAATTAAATACTCTAAAATAGCACTGCATCACTTTTAGCATTCAGGTAGCCTTTATATTCTTATAACAAATAGGGTTATGTGTCTGCTGACCTTTGTACATCTGTTTTTTGTTGTCTGTGAGCAATATAACTTACATTTCTCAAAGCCTCAAAAACTGCAAACATATTTGGCCATTTCATTAGGTGTCTATAAAATGAAGAGTTTATTGCTCTATTGTAAAGTGTCTTGAGATAACACTTGTCATAATTTGGCGCTACAAAATAAAGATTGATTGATTGAGTTCTAAATGGATTTTGATATTTTCAGGGAGTGTCGGTCAAGGCACAAGAAAGCAGCGACTTGATTTTGTTGGTGATCTAAATCTGGATGCAGATACAGGAATTATTTAAAGGATTTGTTTTACTGTTTTAAACCATCAACAAATCAACATCAGAAACGTAAAAGGTAATTTTATGGTGAATTTATCTGTTATATTAGGATGTTTGATAGGACAGTTTTCCACAAAGCTTAAGCCACTATCAAGATAGCTCACATATCGCTGTTACATCTATAACCAATAGTTCCATGATGAAGTTACCATCATAATATGATTCATGACTTTGAAAACCCACACCTAGCACTCAGAATTATGTTGATATGTTTATTAGTTACACAGTAATTGAGCAAAAATGATGGTTCGCATATAGCAGTTATCTGGATCATTTCTAAGTTTGGCCTTTAACAGCATCTCCTGAAAATTTAAGCAAAATCCATCCAGTACTTTTTACATAATCTTGCAAACACACTATAAAACATAGGGGACCAAAAGCATAACTTCCTTGGGGAAGGTAACAAACACCTTCTTCACTGGAACTGAACGTTTTTGTTAATCTTGCTAACAAACAAACAAACCAGTAAAAACGGTAATCATTAATTTGAAAGCACTTCTGCATTGCTATTATCAGAACATCTCCCTTGTGCCATCCTCAACTTCCATCATATAACGTGTAGAGCTTTTTCTGTAAACAACAAAATACTGAATGTGCGTATATATTCAGATCATCATCAAATCTGATCACTTCTCCCTTGTGCCGTCACTAAGCCTATTAAAAAACTTTTATCAAATTCCAATGAGAATTTTTCTGGGTTGCTTTGCTTGAACACAGACAGACAGACAAATAGAAAAATCCCAGCAAAAACGTGGGGTGCTGGTTTGGCGTAGTGGTTAGCACCCCATGTACATGCTTCTGCCGGTTCAGGTTCAAATCCCGCCTGTGACCAGTTTGCAGAGTGTCTTCCCCTACTCTCTCACCCCCTTTCACAAGCCTATCCACTGTCTCTCTCCTATCAATAAAGGCACAAAATGCCCAAAAATATACATTAAAAAAAAAAAAACGTAACCTGCCAGGCAGCGAAAAGTAGGTGTGATCCAAGAGCGTAAATCTCCACCAAAGAATTTCTGAAATTATTAGTCAAATTTGATCAAATATGTCATAACTGCCCTATCAAGGAATGTAAGCAAGTCCTTCAAAAATTCCTGGATCAACATCTTGATTTGGATCACCACCAAAATCTAATGACTTCTTTTTTATGCCACCACCAACAATCCCCTGGAAATTTAATCAACACTGATTCTAAAACTTTATGGACAGATGGATGGACAAACAAAAACTGTCAAAAACATGAAGCGCACCAAAATGGCGAGATGGAGTCTGGGTGGTACCAGCTGAACCTGGATCCACCTGATTCAAATCTGTAATCGAGCACATCCATCTTGTGAAGGTCCCAAAAATGGACACACTAGTCAGTGTTCTTAAAAACAGGAAGAGGTGAAAGCTATACAAGTAAGAAAGGAAGTGATTTTTCATATGGAGATGCTAACAGCTAGTAGTAGCATTTTTTATTAAATGAAAAACAAATAAAAACACTACAATCTTCTCTATAGTAAGTATACTTTTGCTCCACTTCTGACATGTTTTGATGAGAGTTAGTTTATGTGGTGGTTCTGTAATGCAGTAGTGCCCACCTACAACATTATCTGATTGGCCAGTCATAAACGTGATTGATGGAACGATCGTCCAATCACCTGCAGGATATGTTTCTGAAAGGTTCTGCCCTCCCCAAACACTTTCTATGGACTCTTTCCCAGATGGAGTAGTGAAATATATTAGTGTGTCAGGTTAGTACGAACCACTCTTGGACTTCTTGACTTTAGAACTAAAATGATTATTACAGATGGAAGGAAATCCCAATTAAAGTCAGATTGCCTTTTGTAATGTTCAATGTTTTGTCAGGTCAAGTCAGATTTAATTTTGTTGTTTATTTTTTTCATCAAAGTTTTTGTCAACAGCCTTGAATAAAAAAAGTGCACTTGGATAAAAACTAAAACTCAATTAGATCACATTTCTGTTAAGAAATAATATGTAAAAAATAGGGACAAGTTAGGAATATATCCAATCACAGCTGCCTTAGCTTGGTGGTTGTGGAGCGATCCGATCAGAGCTGCTCTCTTTATGAATTGATATATTCATGTAGAGCAGGTTCACTGTTTGTTGTCAATTCTGGTATTATAACTGAGATGCTCTGCCAGGTAGCCTAAATAAAGGTGACCGCATTTCACACCAAAATTAAATTTGTTTCTATTTATACATTCAAATTTTACTAGCATTTAATTGTGGAAGAGCATTTGGATCATTTTAGATGGAATATGTTTTGGGAGGTCGATATTAAAGTTGAAATGACTAGAATAAAGTTGAAATGAAGAGATTAAAGTTGAATTATTGACAAAAAAGTTTAACTACAATTCTGTGATTAAAAATGAAAATGATGACGAAAGTTAAAATGCCAAGAAAAAAACTGGAAATGTCAACATACAAATTATTTCAAGTTTATTCTCGACATTTTGCCTTTTTTCTCTTCCTTTCGACTTTTTCTTGATATTTCAACTTTTATCACAAACTTGTATCTTGACTTTATTTTCATCATTTCAACTTTAATCTCGCCATTTCACCTTTAATCTATACTTCCCCAAAATTACTTTCTTCATCTGACATGGCTCTTATACTCTTCCATTATCAAGAAAAGGGCTATTAGATGTTTCATTTTATCCAATTGTAAAACATGATTTTAGAAATTCAAGGAAACGCATTGCATTTACACTTTACACTTCATAGTTTAGTCGACTAAATTTACAGCAGATTTCATCAACTGAAATGTTGTGAAATTTTATCAACTAAATCAAGACTAAAATTTAAACAATTTAGATGACTAAATTATGACTAAAACTTAGTTATTTTAGGGAAAAGACTGTGAAACTAAATTAAAAAGTGCTGACAAAATTAACATGGTTGTTAGTTTTGTATTTGTGTTGAAAAGTTTGCAGGTCAATACAAAATTGTCCACAGTTTCATAGTTGGCATCTTTACAGTGCAGAGGTTTTCTAGAGTGATGTCTTTCTCATATTCAGTATGGTCATTTTGAGACCGAGGTGTACAAAAGCCTGCACTTTTATTGAAGTTTTACACTATACACATTATACAAAGGGGTAGCAGGGCTGAAACTGACCAGGCCGCATCTTATTTATAATAAAAAAAAATACAAAATATCATCCTGACATGCGGCTCTGAGCTCAGTTTGTGTGTTTTAATTGTGTGCCTGCATGTTTCAGAGGGCGAGGGAGACATCGGCTGCACAAAGTATCACCTTCTGTCGCCACAGATAGCACCTGCACTTTGTTGAACTGAATATTTACATATCAAACACCCCCCTCCTCCTCTTCCTCCTCCTCCCTGCAGGCACGCCTTGGACAGAAAAGACGGGCCTTTCCTCCAGAAAAATATATAAACTAAACAAGGGAGTGAAAAGAGTTATAATGGAAGCGGGTCGACTCCGTTTACCGATAAACACGTGGGGCCTTTATAGTGTTACAATAAACTGGCAGACCTGGACGCACACAAACACGGCGGCGGAGACAACTCGTGTAAAGTTTGACTTGGATTTCAGAGGGTTTGGGGAGGAAGAGATAGAGGCAGAATGAGAAAAAAGGGGGAGAAAGCGGAGCGTACTTGACACTCAGCTAATGGTAAATCCTCGGCTTTATACTGTAATTTACTGCCGAGCCTTCGGGCCAAACTGCCTTTGAAGTGCTCTGAAATGTCAAATCAATTATTACTTAAATGAAAAAAAGAATTCAATTTACCCGTTTCATGATAATCGCTAACATTTCATGATATAAGGGAGGAAAAAAAAGCAAAGCAATTTGAGCTGATTTGAGGCCCCGGCTCCGTTTTCCCCCCTTTTTTTATTCAGATATGCAGATTGGAATATAAAGTTGTTGATGATGGCGTCTTTTCTTCGTCGTGTCATCGCAATCGCAGAGGAGGGAAAATCAATTTGGGGGGGATAATGCTCTTCATCAATTGCAGCTGGGTGATAATGATGTTTTACACCTGGGCGAGTGTGAGTTTAAAAAAGTGGCGTGGAATAATCGTCGTCTTCATGATTCATTATGCTCTAATGTTGCTACGTGGCTAAAGACTCGCACACTAATGGCTCTATAAAGCAGAACAAACCTTCACGGAAAGAGTTGGATTTAGCCGTTTGAAGGCCTTGGGCAAAGGGCAATATAAAGCCCCGTTTCCATCAAGTGGTCCGGTATGGATCGGCATGGTTTGGCTCAGGCTGGATCGGTGAAGCCTGATCCTGTTTGCGTTTCCACAGCCAACCAAACCCTCCTTGGTAGATGGTGTATAAGCCTGATGCCAATAGCATGAAGTCATAGCAGCGTGACACAGTGTACCCGGCTATTAAAAACAACAAAGAAGAAAATGCGACAAATTAAAAAAAGAGCAACGATGGAAGACATCCAACAATTCATCTTTTTTGTGATCAGCATGTGGCTTTTTGTTACGAAGCGCAATCCAGCTTTGTTTCAGAGAAGGCTGTGTCGCACGAGAGTTATCTTCAGGAAGACGAGTGGAGGTTTAAACATGGTGGGTTATGTGTTGTTTCGCTGTCGTACGAAGTTACATCTCCTTCGACCAATCGACGCACTGCAGTGTTTCTAGCTCCACCTTCTGTGGTCGGATCGGTATGCTTGGCACCCCAACAGAAGGGTCCCAAAAAGTAGGATGGTATGGTTCACTTATAAGAAGTCCTGTCCCGGTTTTAGGTTATAAAAACGCCACAAAAAGCAAGCCATACGGTGACATGTCTGTTGGGGAAAAAATAGTTTTATTAATCTGCCATTTTGAGTCTTTTTGAATACAAAGACCAACCAATATTGAAGACACTGATCTAACCAAGACAATGCTGTTCACATCAGGACATCCTCAGGTCTCAGACAAAAAAGTTAGAACATTTCTATTTCATGTTAGAAAAGTCCAGACATAAAGACATCAGGTAAAAGTTCAAAAGAGAAAAGGGAGTCAGAAAAGAGGGCGTTGGTTAAAGATGTGTTAGGGAAAAGAACGTTGTAAAGACAGACATCAGCCAAAAGGAAGGACATCATCAGTTGAAGGAGTCAGGACGTAAGAAATCAGCGAATGCTGGACCTTTTCCACTAGCATGCCTTGGCCCTACTCTACTCGGCCCTACTCGATTTGCAGCGTGTTTCCACTAGCCTGGTACCTCCTAAAACAAGCTAGATTTCGCACCTACTCCGCTCTGGTTCCAAGCAAGCAGAGTCGATACTAAAAGATGATGTCACCGACTGCCGGCTACTGATTGGTCAGACAATGTCATCATCGATGAGTCATGAGTGCGACGACCAAGCATGCTAGCAGTAGCTGCCATTAGCTTACCCTCATATATCTATTCTTTGCAGCTCGATTGCTCTCGTCCTCGGCTTCATTCTGTTGTATAGCTTCCAAAACTCTCCTGTGCTTCTCAAGGGGTATTTCTTCTTGCCACCTGCAGCCTTCTTCTGCTTTCCTTTTTTACTCGGTTTGTGATAAAAAGCCACAGACTGTTGTGTCGCGCTCAAAATGACGTCCCCGCAGTGCCGCTCAGCTGTTTACAGCGACACTGCACCCTGTTGGGCAGGCAACTGGGGCTAATGGAAAAGCAGCACAAGGCCAGTAGAGTAGAGCCGGGTAGAGTCGAGTAGAGTAGAGTGGGGCTGATGGAAAAGTAGCCTAAGAGTCAGAAAGAAAAGCGTTTGACTGAAAGGCATCATAAAAGTGGTTCAGTAAGAGAGGCATTAGACAAAATGGAATCAGACAGTAAGTCAAAAAGGCATCTTAAAAAGGATTTAGATAATATACCTAAAATTTTGTCAGAAAGCAATACATAAGACAAAAAATAAGGAAACTGTCAAATGAAAGGAGTCAGGGATAAGAGAGAAGAAAGTGGGGAAAGGGAGAGAAAAGGGAAAAAGAAGGAGAGAGAGAAAAAGAAAAAAAATCAGTACGATTTGTATGTTTGTTGGTTGACTATGTTCATGTCAATAGGCATTCCCAATTAAATGAGACGTATGTGAAATGATAATGGATAATGTGTTTTGGTGTATTTATAGAAAGGCAGATTTTCTTTCCCCTCTTTTTTAAATACATATTCAGGTTTCCTCTTTATGTGGTTGAGTTTGTTGCCATGAATTTTGAGTTTTTGATTTTTCATACTGTGTTTGCCGAATAGTAAATATTTCTTGCAAAGTTACAGCTATGTTTAAACATTTGAGATGTATAAATATTAAAAGCTGAATAAAATGTTCAAAAAAAATAGCCAGGGATAAAGACGTTAGAATATAAAGAGTCAGGGAGGGATTGATTTGACAGGAAGGAGTCAGAAAGCAATGGTTTTTTAAGTAAAGCATGAGAAGGGGTTAGAAAGTAATTAATTTGACAAAAAGTTTTAAAGAGTCAGAAAACAAGCATCAAGGAAATCATCAGATAAGAGTCAGAAAGTAAGACATCAGAAAGAAACTTATTTTTCAAGATATTCAACTCTTTTTAAAAATCTGATTCCTTTACTCAAAGCTCCTTTACTTTAAGTATTTCAATAGACTGACTCTTTTCTATCAGAGGATTTACTTTCCATCTCTTCTTAATGTGATTCTTTGCTGTTTCCTGACTTTATTTTTATATGATGTCTTACTTCTTGACTCTTTTTATATGATTCTTTGCTTTCTGTCTTCTTTTTTATGATGCACTTTCTGACTCCTCTTTATATTATTCTTTGCTTTCTTAGTTCTTTTTATATGGTTCTTTGCTTTCTGTCTCCCTTTTTCCTGATGTATTCATTCTTAGTCCTCTGTATATTATTCTTTGGTTTTGACTTTTTATGTCTTTTCATTGCTTTTTTACACCTTTTCATATGTTTCTTTTTTTGCTTTCTTACACCTTTTTGGATGATTCTTCTCTTTCATACGCCTTTTTGAATGTTTCTTTGCTTTCTTACACCTTTTTGGATGATTCTTCTCTTTCTTACACCTTTTTATATGTTTCTTTTTGCTTTCTTACATCTTTTTGGATGATTCTTCACTTTCTTGCACCTTATTATGATTTGTTGCTTTCTGACTCCTTTTATATGATTCTTCACATTCTTACACCTTTTTATATGATTCTTTACCTATATGTTTCTTTGCTTCCTTACATCTTTTTGGATGATTCTTTACTGTCTTACACCTTTTTATGATGTGTTGCTTTCTGACACTTTTTATATGATTCTTTGCTTTCTGACTCCTTTTTAAACCAGCCTTTGCTTTCTTACACCTTTTTATAAGAGTCTTTGCTTTCTGACTCCTTTTTATATGAGTCTTTGCTTTCTAACTCCTTTTTAAATGAGTCTTTGCTTTCTAACTCCTTTTTAAATGAGTCTTTGCTTTCTAACTCCTTTTTATATGAGTCTTTGCTTTCTAAACTCCTTTTCATATGAATCTTTGCTTTCTTTCATCTTTCTTATTGATTCTTTACGTTCTTTCACCGTTTTATATGTGTCTTTCCTTTCTTACACCTTTTATGTTTCTTTACTGTCTTACAACTTTATATGATTCTTTGCCTGCTTACACCTATTTATATTATTCTTTACCTTTCTTCACATTTCTATATGATTCTTTGTTTTCTTACTCCTTTTTATATTCTTCTTTGCTTTCTGGCTCCTTTTTTGTAATGATTTACTTGCTTTATCATTGCGTTTGACTTCTTTTTATGATTCTATGCTTTCTGACTCCTTTTCCTTTGAATCTTTCCACTGATTTTTTTTTGTCTGACTCCTTACTTCCTGACTTTTTGACTCATTTAAAGCTGTGGTCTACGATTTGAAACCGCAGCCTGCCCCCCCTTCCCTCACCTCTCCCCTCCGTGTTCCAAGATCCCGCCCCCAGCTCGTGGCGCCTCATATAAGCCCCCTCGGACTGAGCTACGAGCGACTAGCATAATATATCAGCAGCAAACTCAATCAAAAACAGCTCAGCTCAACTGAAAGTATCAAACACAACAGACATCCCCCTTGTAACACACAGCGGTAGCCATTTCAATTGGACCGGCGGCAATGCGGGTCTGGCGCCGCCAGAGCGGAGCCGATTGTGGGGGAGGATTTATCTTTCTCGGCCTGTCCTCCACAGCTCAGCTTACAGTGCTAACGATTAGCGGCTAACAGGCTAACCCGCTCCGCTACAAGTCATAGCCAGGCCAGGCACAGACTAACCAGAGTTATTCAGCAGACATCTCCCACTGTAGTAAACAAAGCCATTACCTGATCAACCAGGGGCGAAACGGCCGATGCTGAAGGTCTGACGGCCGGCTGAGGCCATTCGTTAGCCCGCTAACAGGCCTCGACCCGCGGGCAGAGCTCCGTTGGGCCCCGCGGGAGAGGGAAGCGGCTTCCCGGTTTCGGCGCTAGGCTTTTCCGGCTCCATGATAGTTCAGTAGCTAACGCTGCTAGCTGCTCACCGGAGGTAGAGGGGAGGAGGTGGGACCATGACGCACTACGCATGACGCCATGTAGTGAGGGAGACAGGGGATTGGATGGACTCACGGACCAACTCCAGACCAATTGAACCTTACAGGCTTCTAGGCTTGATTGGTCAGCTAGTATGCAGCTTTTCAGCGGATATACTGAATGGATTTTTTTCATTCTTTTTGGTCTTTATACTGTGTAGATAGGACTATAGGACCATAACAGCCTTATAAACGGTGTTATTAAAATGTACAAAGCTTCCAAATCGTAGACCATAGCTTTAAATGCATTGATATCCTTTTTTATTTCCTAAAGATTTTAATGTTAAAGGCTTTTTTGATCTTTTAAATGGCCCTTTGGAGCATAATCCCTGCAGCTATACCCACTTTTGCCTAACAGTAAAACACTCTTTGTTTATGAATGCAGCTGACTGTCTTAACTTTTACTGCTTATGTTTCTAAAGGCAGAGCAGATAAACCACACATGAAGCTTTTCTAAATAACATCTTGTGCGTGACAGTATTACCGTTATCGTCCATAAGAACATTGATGATTTAGAGAAAATAATGCTGTTGTATTCTTGTTTTGGTTGGGCAGTTGACTTTCCTTGATTAACAAAAGGCAGAGTTTTGTCTAAAAAATCGTTTTCCCATAATCTGCATGTTCTGCATCTGCCCTGGCCCGAGATCAGTGGAAACAACACCTTTAATCACAAGTGTGACCTGAAAATGTTGGCTCATAGTTTATATAAAATTCCCTCTTTGGTTACTTTAGTTACGTGTCATTCTCAGTGGAGCTTGGCCTTAGCTGAATCACAGTACTTTCAAACTTGCCAAAATGTTTGTGAATCATTTTAGGCATTTAAAAACAAAGAGTGTTGACCAATAGGGGCGGCAGGGTAAGTACAAAGGCAGACAAGCTGGCACCATGGAGGATGCAGGCAGTGAAAAAGCATAATAATGTGAAACTGACACATCAACAAAATTTGAACTGCTGAATGGATGAATCAGGCCTTTCTTGAAGAAGAAGAGATTCCACAAATCAAACCTTAAAACACTGTAATATGTCACCATGCTCTAACAAAAACCCATTCAAACCTTTGGATAGAAAATGTTCTTTTGGGGAGATTTGTATAAGACAGACACATTTAGTCAGGATCAAACATTGATTGATTTAATTTGATTTGATAATCTTTATTTCAAACAAAGGAATAATGAAGTATTAAAGTTAAACAAACAAAACATCAAAAAAGGAATACATTATTTACAGAATATGTATGTACATGTGTGTTTACTTTCTGATTTCCAAACTGCATAAATTTTGTTTTGGTCAAGTTAAAGGAGATATATCATACTTGTTTCTCCTTTTCACTATGCCAGACTAGGATGCCTGTAAAGCATTTCTGCCCTCAGTACAAGTCATTTAGTTCCTCCATTGCCCCACAATAGTGTTCTCAAAATCCTCATTTTAGGCCAATTTCAAGCTGTCGTTGAAAAGCTCGGATCTCAGGATGACCTACAGTTACCTCGCAACGTCACAGCCCTTTGTGCTCTGATTGGTTAGTTCTATCAGAGCTGCCGAGAGGGTAGAGCCAGCCTGTCCTTCTTCTTTTACTGTATTTTCCGGCAGGCTCAAAGCAGCGACCACATATTGAGTCCCCCTACAGGCCAGAGCTGGTAATGGGTGAATGTGAGCTAGGGATCTATATACTGCTGCTGGTGGATGTGTTCCTCGGTGACGGTTTTGTGGCTAACGGACATCACAGAGGAGGAAGTGTTTTATCAGATTACTCCAGTAAAAAGAAACGTACCTTGTGTCGTCACGACAATTTAAATCTCGCGGACATCTCGCAATGACCTATTTTCAGAGGCATCAAATCTCGTTCGAGGATATCAGAAAAAATACAATATCTCATTTTTTGAAAATTAAGGGGGTGTAAGGTCTTGTTTTCAAATCTATTATATTATATGTAAGTATTAAATCATGCATCAGCATATGTCTCCTTTAAAAGATAATCTATGTAAACCAAACCATAGTTTCAGTTTACTCATTTCTGTTGTGACTTCCTCTTAAAGCAGCTGCAGATTTTCCCCAGAGCAAAAAATATTTGTCATCTGCAAAAAGGATACATTTTAATGATTTAGACACCTTGCATATATCATTTATAAATAGGATAAATAATTTGGGGCCAAACACAGACCCTTGCGGAACACCACAGTGACAGGTAGGTTTTGTTGATTGAATTTTATCCATCTGTACAAACTGTTTTTGACCACACATACAAACTCTGATTTGCTTTTTTGAAAAGCCAGTTGATTTGGGTTGGTGTGAAAGTCATTAAAGCTCTGGAGCAGACCACATAACTGAGCTTGTCCAGCTGAAAACAGGAGGTCTCAGCAGGCTTCCAACATAGTTTGCCTTGGTCGGTGGGAAAAAAATCCAGACTGAACATGGCAAGCAAACCGAAATCAGTGAATTGTTGAGTTTTTTTGAATATCACAACAGTAATGTAGAGTTTACTGGCGTTACCAGCATCGCCAGCCTTGGGTTCTCTGAACAGGTCTAAAAGTCTGTATAGTTACACACCACTCCAGTGGATATAAAAGTTCTACCTAACTCGGCCTTAATGCAGCTTTGTCTTTGTTTTATGGCTCAGAGGAGCTCCAGGCTCCGGACTACCAAAGCTGGTGGTGTATTCCAGGGTCATAGTGCAGAACAAACAGTCAATGTTTAGCTTTGTATAGCACCAATTTCTAAAGAGTGCTATCTCAAAACACTTAACAACAGAGCAGGGTGAAGACAAACTCTTCAATATATGGACCCACATGTATGCTTACATAGTATATACACATATATCCAGCATGAATCCATCATAGCAACAAGAAAAAAACTCTATTTAGCTGCAAGAAATCTTGAATGTGGATCCACGTCTCACGATGAATGTTGGGTGTGTGGGCGAAAGAAGGGAGGTTGACAGAGACGTGTGGACTAAAGGAAGAATTAAAGCTGTTGGCAGATCCATGGGCCAATCATAGACCTGCCTTCGTCATATTTTTCTTTGCTGAATATAATTTCATGAGACGTTAGCCCGTTGGGATGCAGCATCTCATTTTCAGGAGGGTTCTCATGTCTGTATGTTTGTGGTGATAGTTTTTATAGAAGTATAATCAATAATCATGAAAAGAGTAGTAATCTAATATTTACATTAACATGAATTGATTATAAGGCAGGGTGGCACGCTGGTACAGCAGGTAGTGCATGTGCCTCAAAGCAAGAAGGTCCCTGGTTTGATTCCCGGGTCGGACAGGGGCCTTTCTGTGTGAAGTTTGCATGTTCTTCCCGTGCATGCTTGAGTTCTCTCCGGGCACTTAGGCTTCCTCCCACAGACCAAAAACATGCTCACTGGTTAATTGGTGACTCTAAATTGTCCTATGATGTATGTGGTATGTAGGTATGAGTGTGAGTATGAATGGTTGTCTGTCTCTCTATGTAGCCCTGTATTTCACTGGCGACTGGTTCAGGGTGTACCCGCCTCTCATCCGATGACAGCTGGGATAGGCTTCAAGATACAATTTCAGTATGACGACCAAGTGTACCCTCATGTCTGTCCATGTGGAGAACTCCTCCGCTGGCATTGCAAGGGAAGCTGGGTAATGTAGTGATATAGGCTTGAAAAACTTTGACATGAGTTTGTGGATAAACAATTCCCGTAAAGGGGGTGGAAGCCTCACAGCAGCCGAGGAGAAATTAATGAGATTTGCCATTTTAAACTTCAATGTTTCTTTGTGACGTCAATCTGGATGATATTGACTGCGATGATAAAGTCATATTATATATATAATTCTGTAAATTTTGAAGTGAATCCATCAAGTGATGTCAGAAATATAATTTTCTAAAAATCTGGCCAATGTTAACTTATGAAACTTTTTTGCAAATTTGGGGAATCATTTACATCCACACAAATGTGCGGATCACCAGCAAATGTAATGGATTCTTTTTTTGGACCAAACCAGAACTCTGGTAAAATTTTCATGCAAGTCCACCCAGTAGTTTTTGTGTAATCTTGCAAACAAACAGACAAAGAGAAACAAACAGACTCACAAACAGATCCTGGCGAAGACATATAACTATACTTACTATGAACTGGAATGGGGCTGAAGAAATAGCCAAATACAGTATTTGTTGTATCTGTAATTTTAGTTATTATTAAGGTTTTTAGATCAGTACACATCATTTGATCGGCTTCGCTCCGCTTGACAAAGGCTAATCCCAAAGACTGGACTCGAGGACTTATAGACTCATTCATGATAAGTGTGTAGTGATGTTCCAAAGTGAAAAACATGACATCCATGGCAGCTCTCATGTGGACTTTTCAGCTACAAATTATTATTTTTCACCTTTACCTTAAACGATCTTCTGCATACCTTGGATATAAAAAGTGTTTATTTGAGGTTCTGATGTCTTTCTATTATCTCAAACCACTCCTCTGACCTCTGGCATCACCCAAAAAAATGCCTGCTCACTGGAGATTTTCTCTTTTTTAGACCATTCTCTTGAAAGATAGTCATGTATAATAAAATGAGATCAGCAGTTTCTAAAATACTCAACAACCACACTATGCACATCACTTGAATCACCTTTCTTCGCCTTTTTAATGTTTTGATTTCAGGTCATCCTGATCATGTCTTCATGCCAGTCAGCTGCAGCCATGTGATTGGCTGAGAAGCCTGCATAAGGTGTACCAAAGAAAGTGGCTGCCAAGTTTCTATATTAGAACAAATGATTAAAAGAGATCAATTTGTAGTTCATTTTATAGCATTAACCATTTTATAGTATGAACTATATAATAGATCAATCTATAGTTCCTTTATATTTCTTTTCTTTTTTTTTACTTTATTGTGTCAGTTGGTGTCATCAATACATTGATACATAACTTCATGTTTCAAAGAATGCTGACATATTTTTCCCTTTCATTTTTGCTCACCACCAGCACCCAAACAGAAGATAATACATACATAAACAATCTATAATCATGGTGTCATAATGCCATAATAATGGATAAATAATACAATTCCAAATTCATTCTACATACATGGCAGCACAGCAACTCTTCATAGATATCCTTAACTTGGGTATGCGTTCAGAGCGTATATATCCCCTTTTTATGTATCATTGAGTTAAAGTATATCATGATAAAATAGGTAACAAAAAGAAACTAACAATTATATATGCATATATATAGAAATAAAATAGATAGATTGATACAAATAAATAAATAGATTGGCTTTCTGTGTCATTTTTCTGATTAATTCATTTTTATGCTATACATGAAAACATAAGAACTCAATTCATCTCATATTATTCCACATTTACATGGTCATTTTTGTACTTTATATGAAAGGAGGCCCATGTTTTTTCAAACAACCTTTCTTTCCTATTTATTTTATGGGTTATTATATTCCTGTTTAATTTTATTTATTTAATATTTTACCTTATCTTTTATTTTTATTGTCTTGTTTTTTACCTCCTTGTACTAGAGAGAAAACTGTGTCAGATCCTTGTATGTGTCGCATACTTGGCAATAAAAAATTATTCTGATTCTGATTTAGAAATATTTCACTAAACGAACACAGCGTACCTTCTAAACTCATCACCTTAAAGGCCGGCCAATCACTGATCACTTAGTCAGTCGTAGCATGAAGGCGACAGTCTGAGTGACTCCCGTCCTGACTCAGCTTTCGTCCGTATCGAGGCAGGTTTGAGGGTTGAAGGAGTTTGTAAGGAGGAAGAAAAGAGTTAAAAAAAAGGGGGCAGACAGACCCACTGCCAAGCACCCACATCTCTTTCTCTCTCGGTTCACCGTGTGGAATAACATACCTCGTCCTCCCTCCTCCCCTCGCTCTCCGTGAAGCGATCAGGGCTGCTGATAGAGACGGCGATTACAAAACCGCAGCAGCAAAACAAAGTGTTTTTCAGCTCCTGTTTTTTCAGGGCCTGGCGCCACCCGGAGTCCCGTAAACAATAAACACGGGCACGATGTCCAGGCCGCGCCACTGTCTTTTTTATTTTTAATTCTTGGGCTGATTCACTTCACACATCGCCGTCGCAGGTACAGTGTGTCATTGTGAACAATCGGCGAGGCATTCAGGGGCAGAGCGTGCAGGCATGAGTGACAGGCGCACTTCCTGTGAACTCCACATGCAAAGTTGGGCCTTTTCACCTCTCTTTGACTTCACCTTTCTTTTGTCAATGTAGCCTGAGTAGTTTTCCCCAAAACAAACACTTCAAGAGCCAAAATCGCGCGTTCTTCCCCGTCTATCTCTACATCAGCAGAGGCCGGCTCGCAGCCCCGGCTTGCGTCGAAGCGGTTCTGCTAAACGGTGGACTCGCAGCAAATTGACTATTACTTCAAAGTGGCCTGTGATTATGTCCCTGAGTGATTAGGGGGGCTGTTAAGAGGGAGCCACTTGAGCATTGCCAGTGAACCCATGAAGGAATGCCGGCTTGGTGCCGACCGGCGAGGGAAAACGCCGGCGGAGACGCACAAATCCCACGAAGGCAAACGGCCATGCAGCAGAACTTTGAGTGAGAAGAAGTTGGAGAGTTTAGAGTCAATAAAAGGTTGAATGAAAGATTAAAACTCAAAGAATAGAAAGCCCACCTGGATATAAGTCAAATGAAATGTTATGATGTGTCAGCGAACACGTACGCAGGGTGCACGCAGGGCGGCGAAATCATTAGCTAAGCACATCAGGGGACAAGACCTCCAAACACTTCCATTACATTCCAATTGTTGCCAGATTTCCCAACTTTTCAGCACCGAGCTGCTCTTGTTTGCCCTCGCTCCCCTTCATCTCCACATCAAACGGACAAAAAGAGACGAGTCCAGGGCTGAGGAGGAAGAGGAGGAGGGATGAAAGAGAGAGAGGCTCCCGCGGCACAGAGGCCCGGGGAGCGCGGCCTCGAACGCCCGTTTTAATGGGAATAATAAGCTTCTATCTCAGGCAATTAAGTCTGCATTCGATGCTTATCTCAGAGCAGAGGTCCACTGTGCCATCTAAAGAAAATGTTTGCGTTTGAAAAACTCCATCACATAAACAAGATAAGCCAAGGGAACACGTATGCGTGCCGCCTATCGCGTCCAAACTCGGCTTTGTTCTTCGAGGGATGGATGACGGAGAGGCAGGTTTCCAGGAGCGGGCGATGTGCTCGATCCCTCTGTGACCTGCATGCTGACATGGAAACAGAATCTAATAACAAGATGGAGGCAGCACAAGCACAGTGTACTGGTATAGAGTCACGATCTGGAACAAATACTTCTCCAAGACAGAAGAGCAAAATACAACGCTGCATTTTTTACAATTCAACATGCCAAAAGGCCGTCTTGTATTAATTTGGAGGCACTCTTACATTATTAATATCTCTTGATAAGCAGGAATATGTCTGCAGTGAAGGAAGGATTTATAGTTTAAAGACCAACTTACTGCAAAGAACTTTTATTGCTTTTAAATATGGACAGTTCAGTTCAGACAACTTTATTTACTCCAAAAGGGACAATTCATTTGTAGCTTTCCAGTGTATATTCATGCATACAGTCAGCCAACAACATAAAAAATAATCAATTTGTCAAGGAAAATATTTAAGCATGGGACAGAGGGAGGTGTCTGAACATAAGTTACCCACGTTTACAAATCGTAAAGCAAGAAAAAACAAGACAAGATAAAAGCAAGTGAGGTAAAAACAAGACAACATGAAAAAAAATCCTTAAAAACAGTATTAAAGAAATAAAAAAAATGGTCAGTAGTTAGGAGCTTAATAGCAGAGGGAATGAAGAACTTTATAGTAGTAAAATTTGGACAATCATTTTCGATCTTTAATCCTTTAGTCATCATAGAGCACTTGATGCTTCCTTTCTCCTTTGAGCCAGTGTAGCACTTGTCCTAATGTTTTTTACTGATTATGTGTAATTTATGAAGTTTTGTGTTGGCATCAAAGCCAAAAGAAAGCCCTGTATTTTACTCTTTTAACTTTGATTCAGTTCAGTTCAGACAACTTTATTTATCCCCACAAGGGGCAATTCATTTGTAGCATTCCAGTGTATAGTCATACATACAGTCAGTCAACA
Source organism: Scarus forsteni (assembly GCA_036419115.1). NCBI lineage: Eukaryota > Metazoa > Chordata > Actinopteri > Labriformes > Labridae > Scarus > Scarus forsteni. Next base: position 18,297,891 of record JAZDUH010000341.1, on the reverse strand, counting down.
ACCAAAAAAAATAATCAATTGTCAAGGAAACATATTTAAGTATGGGACAGAGGGAGGTTTCCGAACATAAGTTGCCCACGTATACAAATTGTAGAGCAATAAAAAATCAAGACAAGATAAAAGTAAGTGAGGTAAAAACAAAACAATGTGAAAAAAAATCCTTAAAAATAATATTGAAAAATTAGATATAAATGGTCACTATTTAGGAGCTTAATAGCAGAGGGAATGAAGAACTGTACAGTAGTAAAATTTGGACAATCATTTTTGATTTTTGATCTTTAGTCATCATAGAGCACCTGATGCGTCCTTTCTCCTTTGAGCCAGTGTAGCACTTGTCCTAATGTTTTTTTTACTGATTATGTGTAATTTATGAAGTTTTGTGTTGGCATCAAAGCCCAAAGAAAGTCTTGTAATTAACTCCTTTAACTTTGATTCAGTTCAGTTCAGACAACTTAATTTATCCCCACAAGGGGCAATTCATTTGTAGTTTTCCAGTGTATAGTCATGCATACAGTCAGTCGAAACATAAATAAATAATCAGTTTGTCAAGGAAACATTTTTGGAGCTTAATAGCAGAGGGAATGAAGAACTTTATAGTAGTAAAATTTGGATAATCATTTTTGATTTTCAATCTTTAATCCTTTTACCCAGTGTAGCACTTGTCCTAATGTTTTTTTACTGATTATGTGCAATTTATGAAGTTTTGTGTTGGCATCAAAGCCAAAAGAAAGTCCTGTATTTTACTCCTTTAACTTTGATTCATTTCAGTTCAGACAACTTTATTTATCCCCACAAGGGGCAATTCATTTGTAGTTTTCCAGTGTAGATTCATACATATTGTCAGTCAACAACATAAATAAATAAAATGTCAATCAATTTGTCAAGGAAACATATTCAATTATAGGACAGAGGGAGATGTCCGAACATTACAAGTTGCCTACTTATATAAATAACAGAGCAGAAAAAAAAACAAGACAAAATAAAGGATAAAAGCAAACGTGGTAAAAACAAGACAATGTAAAAACCTTAGAAACAGTTTGAGAGAAATAAAAATTAATCAATAAAATGGTCTGTGTTTAGGAGCTTAATAGAAAAGGGAATGAAAGACTATGACAGTAAAATCTTGACAATCATTTGTCATTTTTTAGTTTTCAATCTTTAATCCTTATAGGGCACCTGATGCTTCCTTTCTCCTTTGACCCAGTGAAGCACTTGTCGTAGTGTTTTTTACTGATTATGTGCATTTTATAAAGTATTGTGCTGGCATCAAACCCAAAAGAAGTCCAATAATTAACTCCTATGACTTCAAGTTAGTTCAGATTACTTTATTTATCCCCACAAGGGACAATTCATTTGTAGCTTTCCAGTGTAGATTCATACATACAGTCAGCCAACAACATAAATAAATAATCAAACTGTCAAAGTAACATATGTAAGCATGTATGGGACAGATAGTGACATTATATGTAGCTTACGTATGCAAATCTTAGAGCAAGATAAAACAAATGAAGATTCAGATGAAAAGATCGGACAAAGATAAAATCATGGGGTAAAAACTGTAAAACCAGTAGTTAAAAAAATAAAAATAAAATGTACAGAACACAACTTAAACTATTTTTGCCTGATGCAGAAACTTAAAACATATCAAGACGTTGGTGTGGGACTTCTTTACCATTGTTTCTCCTTTGTTTTGTGTAAGACAGCATCAAGCATTTTTACAAAATCTAGAAATCACATTTTTGGCTATCATTCCTTTTTGTGTAACAAAAATTGCACCATGAGTCCGTCGATCTCTTGCGCTGACAACTTTTAGGTTCAAGACCCTTTTTTAGGTGGCAACATTTCTGTGCTGCACTTGCTCAAACAAGTCTGCTTTTTTACATGTTTCAGTTTTACATGACTTTTTTCTGCTCTATAACACAAATATTGGAAAAAAATATTAAGCTCTCCATTCATTTTAAAATTAATTTATATAAATAAAAGATTTCCAAGTGCAGTTTAACTTTGTGATTCCAACTGGCAGGCCTCTTATGCAACTAATAAACCTTTCAGAATCATTTCTCTTACAGCGCTTAACATCTTTATTACACCATACAATGTAAGGTTTATGTCACAGCTGCCTCACATTAGCAGCAGTGATAATTACCAAAATATTTTTTTATGTTTCAGTAATGGTTAATACACCAGTATGCAGAAGCTGTTTTTAATGCTAAAATATATGTATTACTGTAATCCATGAATTTTCACATGTACTGTTTTACAGAAACAACGGAAAAACACTTTTTCTGATTTTATTGATCAATATTCAAAACGTGGCAATTCCCTTTCAGGTTTATGAGGTATAATTATTTAAAAAAATGATCTTGCTGTTGCCAGAATAAACCACATGGTTCACAGTCACACTTGTTTACGGCATCTTGAAGCAGACCCTGAAAAACTAAAACTGGATCAGAACATCAGATTACTTCATTTGTTAATATAAAACCATAAAGATTGTGCCCTAACCTGAAAACAGAAGTTTGCACCAACATTTTTAAATCTAATGTGAAATGTAGTGAAATATTTGGAATTAGAAAAATACAACTTACCCGAAAAACCAAATCTGGCAACCGTTCATATAGAATTTCAGTGAGATTTACAATGTGGATTACAAGCATGTATTGCATTTTTACTTTAATTATAGACTGGTCAATACCTGGCTTTGGTATTTATAGACTCACATGGACTATATAAGGATCAAAAATTAGCTAACAGTTTTAAAAAAGTATTGCCACGTTGGGTTTTGGTCCAAAATTAATGAGAGCAGATACTTGCATCGCAGTCTAGGTGTGTATATTTATTTGTTTCTTTGCATTGTTATTATGTTACAAATTATTTTTCATTACTCTTGTTATTTAGTTTTATTGTTATTAATTTTTTTTTCTTTTCTTTTTGTAAAAAACCTTTTTTGTAAAGGAGATATTTAGTTTGGATATAATGGAGGATCCCGGGGTGGCACCTCTGGGGGTGATACCTAATGTATCTTAATGGCGTAGAGGACTAGAATATATTTACTTTATATATTGTTAACAGCAGCCATTAAATGAATCACGATCAAATGGCTGAAACCAAACTCCCCGACATACCATACGTGGGCCGAGAAAGCATGGGAAATAAATGAAATAGAAAAGATCATACTCTTTGAGACTCCAAAATGACACCTTCATGAAAAGGTGGAGCCCAGTTATGGCCATAATTCTGCCACCCTCACCTCTGCATTGTGGAAGATTGTAGGGAGTATATAACAGAACACACGACACAACCACTTTCTTGGATTTCCACTTTTTCTTCCTATCATATAATTCCTGATTCTTGACTCCCTTTTATCCCTTTTTATTCATTAATTCATTTTTATGTATTTGTTTTCTTCTAATTATGCTAATTAATTGATTTATTTAATTACTTTTTCTTTGTATATTCCACTAAGCATGCCTCTAAATCGCCTGGTTACAGCTGGAAATGGTAAAAGAAAATGTAAAAGGGAACAAAACTTGCATGTTGAAATGTAAGTTTATGTGTGTTGCCAAGTTTGCAATAAAAAAAAGCATATTTTTGTGTATGATTGAATGGATTGTTCAATATAAATCCAAAAATAAGATTAAAATTCAGGACCCATACAAGCATATGACTGATAAACTAAATATATATAAAAATGACTTTCCTTTGCTCCGTCTGTGACCCCAGAACTGCAGAACAAACCATGGTGCTGCTGTGAAGTTCAGACATAATGGTTTTCTCTATCTGTGCAGACACCCTGACAACAACATGAAAGTTTGTCATTCCACTCACTTCTCCTGTCTTCATCACCTCGTCTCTATCTGCAGGTCACATCCACCTCTTTGTCTCCTCCGGGGTCATGAACTCCAACCGTCCGTCCAGCGTCACACGGTACGTCCTGAATCCTGAAATTCAACATTTCAGACATTCAGACCCGTGACACGGAGCAGAGACACGAGGCCGACGAGCAGTCACACACCAGTAGAGGCAATGAGGGCATGTGGCGTGCATCTACCATGAACTGTACGCTCAAATTTGCATTTCAGTCAGAGACAGTAAACTCTGTGGTTTCCCTCTCAAGAGGAAGCAAATAAAATAACCATAATGTGTCTGTTGGAGAAACTCAGTGGACCACAGCTTAAAGAAAATATTTTATAATCTGGATTCTTCAGAAATGTGACTTCATTTAGCAGCCTGTCTCCAAAAATACAATATTACAGGATTATTTTACACACAAGGACTAATGCAAGAGGCACTTCAGTTGTCTAAATGTACAGATAAAAATGGAAATTAGTAAGAATAAATACTGTAATAATGTTTGTGTGTGGTGCTAAAAGTTGGGATTTTATTTGCATTTGTATTAGTGCAGATTATTAAAGTCAGGCATATAAACAATTTAATTTGAATGGTACAAGTTTTTGATAAACACTGAATAAGATTATGAATATTTATCATAACTTAAAGGGAGGCTTTTGCTCATTTCTCTCATCATTGAAAGAATAATGAAAAAATTAAAAGATAAAAAATCCAAATTGAAGTTGAAATAGAATTTTGGAAAAAAAGGAATTTGATTTTAAATAAATCTAATCTTTTTTATACAATAATTTTTATTATTTTCCAAAAATTATCAGACAAGTTAAGGAACACATACAAACAAAGTTCACATAACTAAACAAAACACTAAAACCCCCAAAACAGCACACCATTTTGAAACAAACATAAAGGGCGTTGAATTGCAGCCACCAGTCAGGCAAATTATTAATATCTATGTAAAAACTAAGGACAAAAAAAAAAAAAACAGAATGTGACAACATTGAACATTAGATATCATCATCGTTACACGACATAGGTGTAGGACATCAAGGCTCAGTTTTTACAATGAAAAAGTTCAGCAAAAGTTCCCAAGTCTTATCAAACACCCTGTCTGTCCTCGTTATAGTCTCAGTCATAAATCAAATCATTTTTAAGAAAATACTCAGTCTTCTGGTGATGTCATTAATAAAAATAGAGCCTAGAGATATTGCTTTTACACAACTTTTCGAAAACCTGGTTAAAAATGAGTGGTATTTTGTCGCAGCAATCACAAAAAAAATACTCAGATCCTTGAAGGACTTACTAAAGGCTGCATCACATGTTTTGTCTTTACAGGGTCCCAACTTTTTCTAGTATTTTATGGCACAAGCTATTTCTAAACACTAAATAAGAGCTTTAAATTAATATAAATTTGAATTAAGGGAGAGGGGGGTTCTTGTTTTTGCTCGTACTCACATTAAGAGAAAAAAAGTAGAAACTGAAAAATAAAATGAAAGTTGCAATACAGTTTAAAAAAAAGTCAAAAATGGAAAAATCTAAATTGAAATGAAATTTGAAAAAAAAAGGAATTTAAAAATATTAACACAGAAAAAAAATACACAAACTTCCCTTTTCTCCTAATATGGACTTGGCAACTTTAAAAAAAAAAAAGAAAAGAAAAACACTGAATAAGGAATTTAACATGTAATACAAAAGCAGAAATGGAAAAATCCAAATCAAAATTGAAATGAGATTTGAAAAAAAAGGAATTTAAAAATGTTAGCACAGAAAAAACAACACAAACTTCCCTTTTCTCCTAATATGGACTTGGCAACTTTAAAAAAAAAATAGAAAAACACTGAATAAGGAATTTAACATGTAAAAGAAAAGCAGAAATGGAAAAATCCAAATCAAAATTGAAATGAAATTTGAAAAAAAAAAGGAATTTAAAAATATTAAAACAGAAAAAAAAACACAAACTTCCCTTTTCTCCTAATATGGACTTGGCAACTTTAAAAAAAAAAAAAAAAAAAGAAAAACACTGAATAAGGATTAAAAAAAACTTGGAGGGGAGGTGTTCATCACGCATATTGAGAAAACATGTAAAAGAAAAGCAGAAATGGAAATATCCAAATCAAAATTGAAATACTATTTTTTTTAAAAAGGAAATCAAAAAAACAAAACTGAAAGAATGACACAAACTTCCCTTTTTCTGAATATGGACTGCGTAAGTTAAAAAAAAAACAATGAATAAGGAATTTCGAAGAAATAAACTTGCAGGGGAGGTGTTCACCATGCACACTGTGAAAAGCATGTAAAAGAAAAGCAGAAATGGAAATATCCAAATCAAAATTGAAATACTATTTTTTTTAAAAAGGAAATCAAAAAAACAAAACTGAAAAAATGACACAAACTTCCCTTTTTCTGAATATGGACTGCGTAAGTAAAAAAAAAAAAAAACAATGAATAAGGAATTTTGAAGAAATAAACTTGCAGGGGAGGTGTTCACCATGCACACTGTGAAAAGCATGTAAAAGAAAAGCAGAAATGGAAATATCCAAATCAAAATTGAAATACTATTTTTTTTAAAAAGGAAATCAAAAAAACAAAACTGAAAAAATGACACAAACTTCCCTTTTTCTGAATATGGACTGCGTAAGTTAAAAAAAAAAAAACAATGAATAAGGAATTTCGAAGAAATAAACTTGCAGGGGAGGTGTTCACCATGCACACTGTGAAAAGCATGTAAAAGAAAAGCAGAAATGGAAAAATCAAAATCAAAATTGAATATTTTTTTTTAAATGAATTTAAATAAATAAAATGGAAAAAACACACAAACTTCCCTTTACTCTGACTATGGACTGGGCAAGTTTAAAAAAAACACTGAACACTGAATGAGGAAATTTAAAAAAATAAACCTGGAGGGGAGGTGTTCACCTGGCACATTGAGAAAGACATGTAAAAGAAAAGCAGAAATGGAAAAATCAAAATCAAAATACAAATTTAAAAAAAAGGAATTTAAAAAATCAAACGGAAAGAATCACACAAACTTCACTTTACTCTGACTATGGACTGGGCGAGTTTTAAAAAAAACACTGAATAAGGGATTATAAAAAATAAACTTGGAGGGGAGGTGTTCATCATGCCCATTTGAGAAAAACATGTAAAAGAAGAGCAGAAATGGAAAAATCAAAATCAAAATTGGAATACAATTTGATAGAAAAAATAGGAATTAAAAAACTAAAACGGAAAGAATGACACAAACTTCCCTTTTTCTGAATATGGACTGAGCAAGTTAAAAAAACACTGAATAAGAAATTTAAAACCAATAAACCTGGAGGGGAGGTGTTCATCATGCACACTGAGAAAAACATGTAAAAGAAAGGCAGAAATGGAAAAATTAAAATCAAATTGAAATATAACTTTATTTAAAAAAAAGGGGGAATTAAAAAAAATAAAACAGAAAAAATCACACAAACTTCCCTTTTCTCTGACTATGGACTGGGCAAGTTAAAAAAAAATACACTGAATAAGGAATTTAAAAAAAAACGAGGGGAGGTGTTCACCATGCACACTGAGAAAAGCGTGTAAAGAAAAAGCAGAAATGGAAAAAATCCAAATTGAAATACAATTTGACAAAAAAAAAAAGGAATTTGAAAAAAAAGGAAAGAGGATTTTTTTTTAAGAAAACAGAAGTGCTCTTGTGATGTCATTAATCGAATAAAGCTTCCAAATATTGCACCTTTTTTGCCAAAACCTTCAAAAGAACTATTGGCAAAATTAGGCATAATTTACTACGACAACCACAAAACAAATCATGCAAAATCCATTAAGGGCAAACTAAAAACAAAAGAATTTGACAAAACGTAAAGGAAAAAAAGAGAAAAAAACAATTGAAGTGCTCTCTCAATGTCATTATTAGAAAAAAGCTTCTACATATTATGTCTTTTTTGCCACAACTCAGAAAAAACATTGGCAAAATCAGACTTAACTAACTGCGACAATCACAAAAAAATTAATGCAAAATGCATTAGGGACAGGTTAATTGCTGTATTATATGTTTTGGCTCTACAAATTATTTTCTGAACTTGGATGGTACAGGTTTAGAAAAACACTGCGTCAGTATTTGAATATCATGTGTGTCTGTTTTTAACCCTTTAAGGCCCGAGACCATAGACAATAGCCAGAAAATTCTAATTTTTTGGAGCTGAAATGTTTGTTTCACTTTCTGCTAAAATCCACAAAAATCACAATGTTAATAAAATTCAACATATAGATTTTTTTGTATCTCACTTGATACATTAGGTGTTTTTGGCAACTGATAATCCATTTGAGGACAATTTTATCATTTATCTGATTGTATTCAGAAGTTTTTTTGTAATTTGTTGATCATATTGAGTAGAAAGAGGTATTATGAAAGTGAGTATCAAATATGATACATTTGGCTTTATAGGGTTAATTTAAAGACTCTTCAGCTCTTCAGTGTGATCATCAGAGTGAGGGTTCAGTCTCTGAGTGTGCAGAGGTGAAAACGTCTCTAAACTGACCGGTCTCTTTATTTTGTATGTTTTCCTACAGGTCGGGACACGGAGGCCAAACCAACACGCTGAGGCCCCTCTGACGCTGCGAGCCGAGGCCACCGCGAGGTCCCGACCCCGGCCAGAGTGTCTGGGAGGTCAGCAGGTCGGGTCAATCGGAGGGGAATGTTATCCAAAGCATCAGAGTTTATTTGTTTTATTTAGCACTGAACCCTGCTGTCTGCCTCTGATCAAGATGACTGCGGATTACCAGAGGAGGAGCAGAGCAGGACGGGGAGAAAACGAGGAGCGAGGGAGAGCCTACTGCTTCAAATTAGGCTGCAAAAATAATCCTGCGTTACCCTCAACTAAACATGGTACTTTAGACTTATTGTCAGAAGTTAAATAAGCTTTACAAACCACAAAAACACTCAGACCACGGAGGGAAAGATTCACACGAAGGTCATGCCGAGTGTCGAGAATATTTCCCCGCTTTCAGACCGATCTTTCTGTTTCCCTTCTCAGCCGGTCTGGTAAAGCACTTCAGGGAGAGCAGACAAGTGTCTGATTCATAAACACTGATGAGATCTCTCACACTGGAAAGAAAAGCTCACAGAAAGGCGAGTCCTTCATGTTTTCACGCAGTATTAAACTTTTACGTCTTCATGAGGATTGAAGGTTTAAACTTGAGGCTCCCGAATATAAATACGGATATTTAATCTCATTTTTTGTGGAACAAAACTCAACATCACTTCAAATATCTGGAAAATGTTCTCTTCTGATATTAATAAAATAATGTTTTAAAATAAACTTCTCCCAACTTAGTTAAAAATACAATTATTTTTTAGCAAACAAAATCACACAGCAAGTTGATTTTATATCTAAAATTCATCTAAAAAGCAGAATGTTTGTTTTAAACAGTCAATAATTATTGACAGCACATATATGTCTTTTACATCCATTGATAACTATTAAACATAAAAGGAAAAAATGTAGACCATTTTTATACTTCTTTAGCAAAAGGCCATGTCCCGATGCAAAGTTTTGATTTCAAAATTTTAATTGAATAAAAAAAACATCTCTGTGGAGGATCAGATAAAGCTCTTTTCCCCTCCCCTTTGGAAACACTCAACTCTGACGGGGCGGGGTTGTAGGAGACTGTGATAATAAGCTCTGTGCTGATTGGTTGCCCAAGCAATGTCTGATGGGATGGGGGAGAAGGGGTCACATGTCACAAAGCTGACTTTCAAAACAGTCATGGTGTCAGCCTGTGATGATCAGAAAACTTACATGTAGGTGGAGTCTCTATAGCTATGACATCATATACCCCAGGAAGTAAAAACAGAATCTTTTCTTGAACACAGCGCCAGTAGCTGCTTGAAACAGACCATTCCTCCAGCCTCCATGAATAGACCTACCAGTGTGACATCCCCTTAAGCCTTGAAATCAACCATAGACAGGATACAGCCTCAATGAAAAAGCGGTGATCTGACTAATTACCAGTCAACCAATCAGAGCAGACCGGGCTCTTAAAGTGACATGAGCTCTAACAGAGTGACAGATGGAGTGAGCACACAGGTGCACAGAAAGTGAAAACTAGAGGGTTCAATAAAACGTAAAGGTAGGGTCTGAAGGATTTTTTGTTACTGTTTGTAAACACAACATTCAAACAAAACCCCTCCCCCTGAACTCCTCATGTCAGGGTGAAATGCTTACGTCTGCATGTACACTACTCTTCTCTTTCTCATGAAGGCTGCGCTCGCATACCAGGAACAACAACAGCCTCAGCCATCTACCGAGCAACATGTATGCTGCTTACCATGCTCAGTTTGTCATCCAGAAAAAACTATCCAGGCAGATTTGTTGTCCAGACAAGAAACTCCTGCATCTTTATGCTCCACTTGCCATTGTTGTGTACGAAAAGTTTTTCTTCTTTGAACGTTTGTTGTAACAGCGCTGTTTTTCTGCAAACCTACATCACCATCTACTGGACTGGCATTCACACTACAGCGTTTTCATTCATTTCTAGCGTCTCTGTCTGAACTTTTTTATCCTGAGACAGTCCTTCAGAGCTTGGAAGCGAGTGAAAGCCGACCCTAGGTTCACTCTGGTTTTAGACCAAGCTTTGTCCACTTGGCGTTTTGCTTCCGCCTGATTGTATCGTCTATTCTTCGTTGTAGTGCCTGCCATCTTTGCCCATCTGCGTAGCTTTCCGATAGTGTTTATAACACTCAAAGTGACCTGTGCACTGGGCGTGCTGTGATTGGCTGAGGTAATTTGTACCGAGGAAAACAAAACATCAAAATACAGCCCGATGATGGGGGTGAGGTAAACAAAGACACCACCACACATCAATAGAGATTCATTGGAGACCATTGAGCAGGATTATTCTGAAAAAGTTGATAGTTTAGTTTTTAAGGAAAGTCCTGCAGACCCTACCTTTAAGGCAAAATATGGCCTCTTTGACCTTCCTGTAAAAAGGTGTTGTATAATTGTTGAAAGCGGCACAATATCTATTTTAATAATTATGGATGTTTTTATTTTGTGCAATTTCTAATCACTGTGATGTCTTTGTAAGTGAGACAGGGTACAGTTTTATTAATGTTTTAAAGAATAAATGAATACTGTCCTTGAAAAAATTAATTTGATAATAGTTAAAACGTGAAACTAAAAAGTGACAAAATAATTTCTAATATGCAGTATTTTTTTAAAAACCTCATCAAAAATTTGAAACTCAGATTGCACACATGTACTAGCAGCACATGCAAGTGCAATTCTGACTAGGGGTGAGTATTGGCAAGAACCTCACGATACGTATCATGATACTTGGGTCACGATATATATCACGATACTGTGATATATTGCGATATTCAACAGTTAACTAAGAAAAAAATGGAGATGGTGTATATGTAATTCACACAATATTACTCAAAACTGAAAGTAAATCAAATCAAGTCAAAACTATTTGATTTAAAACCACTTTTTCATTTTACTGTTTTGAAACATATCAAATGCAGTGTTACATACATACACTTAACTTGAAAAAAAGACTGCATCAAGTTCCTTAAACTAAAGCTGCAAAGAAATTATTCTTGTTTACCCTTTAACAATGTATTGAAAGCCTCCTAACATGCAGTGCAGCTCAAACTGTTATTGAACACATGAGGAACACAATGCTTTGAGTTACTGACAGCACAACACTACGTCTGAACTGAATAGACTGCATGAAAAAACCTGTGCGTACTTAATTATAAGATGTATTTCATTTCCACCTCTGAAATATGAGTTATTATTTTTACAAAAAATCGATATCAAGATTTGAAATATGGATACCATATTGGAGGTCAAAATATCGTGATATATTGTTGTATCGTTATTTTCTCCCACCTTTAATTCAGACAGTAACCTTGAACATCCTTTTTTCTTTTTTTTTTTTTTATGTCTGCATTATCTTTTCAGCTGAGCACTGTGTCCGGTGGCAGCTGTGGAAAGACCAATGCATTTTTTTCTAGCAGTGAGAAATAAGTAGGTATGATTCACTGCCACAGTGACCATCACCAGCCCTCCCTGTAGGCTACTCCATCATATAAAACTTTATTTAACCCCTGATGTGAGCTGAAGGGGAGGGCCGTGCCACACCACAGTGTGAAAGAAGGGGAAATAGTGACAGACAGGACAAGACAAGACAACAGGGAGGAGGACAAACAGGTAGTGTAACTAATTTGATATAACAGTCCAAGTGCTGTGCTGATTTTAGTCCATACATCCTTTTGAACATCCTTTTTTATTAGAATAAATCTTAAATCTTTGTGTAATCACTGCAGTTTAACACTATCTCAATCATAAAATGCACTTCTTTGGGGTTCTTGTAAGTGGTTAAAAAACATTTTTTCACTAGTTTAATCAAAATTTAAACTGAAGATTTACTTTTTTACATTTTGCTCTATAAATACAAGAAACGCTGACACAGCATTTACACTTTGACTTTTTTTTGTAAAGGACACCAGCATCATTTTAACAACCTTGTAAACTTTTCTCTCCACCCTTCCCAGCACAAAGCCTCAAACTCCCGGTGGCCTGATCCCAACAAATAAACCTCTGAGTGACTTCTCACCCCCTTGACGGTGGAGGGGACGCAACAATACGCTTAATTTACCGTGAGTACCCGTGTATGTACCTGTGGAGGTGAGTGTGTGCTCTTTCTTTTTTTTTTTTTAATGTGTGTGTGGAGATACAGCGAGAGCCCAAACAGTGCGGCGCCAGCAGTCTGCCCTTCCCTTGAGAACGTAACGGCTGAGTGCCATCGGAAAGAGAGACCCACAACGGGAGGGGGGGGGGGTTAGTATGTGTACCATGGAAGGAAGCAGGTGAAGCCTTTCAGGTGATGCCACTTTGTCTGCACCTACAAGGAAGTGACTCGGCTGATGTGGTGTGAAGTACACGCTGATTCAGGTTGACGAATATCTGAAACTACAGACGTGATACTTCGACCATCAGGACAGAAGGTCATTGAGCCTCATGGAAATGTAAAAGTTCTTTATTTATGCAGCCCTTTACAAGTGCTTTACAATATATAATGAGCACAAAGGAGGAAATAAAAACTATCATAGCAATAAAATATAATATAAAATAAAAGTCATCACACTACTGGGTATTTAAAGGTGCTATGAGGAGAATCTATTTCCGGCGACATAAAGACTCTGCTACCCATGAGCACGCGCGGCGACTGTCGTAAAGACATGACCCAAGCCAAAGTGTGCGTTTGTTGTGATGCTAATAAAAATGCAGCTTGGACCTTCCTCAGAACTCTGCATTGCTTTACAACTTCTTTTTTCAACAACTTACAGGATGCAAAGCGACGAGGTAATGTATCTCTTTCTAGTTACGTAGCGGTAGTTTTTGATGTGTGACAACAAGCAATTTTTGGAAACTTAGTATCGTAGTTTTGTAGCCAGCTATATATCGCTACTTACAGCCCAGTGCTCTAAGACCTATCTGAATATTATAAATTTGCTCTAGTTTTAATTGTCTTGTTCCCGAAGTTGAGTATCCAGGCCAGTCCAGCCCTGTCCGACCCAACTGCAAAGCTAAGGAATAGCATTTATAGATAACCTACTTTGATGCTATAAAACTCATCTTAAAGTGTGTATTTCAATCAGGCATATATCTAAAAGTGAGACTCTTTTGTAATTACTTAGAAACTCCTCATAGCATCTTTAATGCCATCCTAACTAAATAGGTTTTAGGTCTAGATTTGAAGAGGCCAGGTCAGAAATAAGATACATTTCTGTAGGGAGCAGCAGCAGAAACAGGTTGGTCACCCCAGTGTTTGTACTTAAGCCAGTAAGTACCTTATTTTGGGTACTTCCATGCTCTCCAACAAAAACATAAGAAAAAGTGAACTATTCATGTAGAGATGTAGTCATGTTGCACATGCGATCAAACAGGAAATTTTCAGCTACACAACCATACAATCCATTTTTAAACAAACCAAATGCAACATCAACACGAAGTAAATAAATTAGCAAATATCAACATCTGTTTCACTTTGATTCAAACTCCAGTTGGTTTTTATAGATTTCTTTGAATTGGAAATGTATAGAGTTCTGATTGATTTTCTCCAAAAAGAAACAAAAACAAATGTTTTTTTTTTCAATATTTTTATCAAGAAGTGCCACAGATAAGCAGAAGAAGATAAAAACTGTTGTAATTAGGTGTAATGAACACCAAAAGTGACATAAAGGTGAAATATAAAGTTTGGTACATCAGAAATTTCAAATGGGACCAATAGTGCCAAACTGTGCCAAGATTGGGCCTGACCACTCTGTAGTAAAAACCTCTCTAACTTTGCTCTACATCACTTTGTCAGACTCAAACTCAAAAGAGACATTCATAATTAAAACCTGTTTTTTTCCAGGAGAGGATGAAAATTAAAATTATTCTGACTTCTATCTTCATTTACTATGTCGCAGTAACACATATACTGACAATTCCACATCTGGATAAATCTCTCAAGCGTTATCAATCAATTAATCAAACTTTATTTGTATAGCACTTTTCATACAGGACTTTGTAATACAAAGTGCTTTACATGAGAAAAAGATAAAATAAAATAACAATAAGTGGAATAAAAAGCAGAAATTGCATAAAATGAAAACATAAGACCCCCACAATCCCCCCCTCCCCCAAACCACATTTGATATACACACTCACTTACTCAAACACATGAAGACATAAAAAGGAAATTCTGACAGAGAACAGAATTAGAGGACTGAGGAAACACTATCTTGAATTAAAAATGAGGAAACACAAGAGCTAAAACTAAAATAATACTTAAAAATACTTAAAAAATACTAGAGGGTAAGATAAATAAATGTGTAAATACATAAATAAAATAATATAACAGTTTAGAATAAAAGTTAGATAAATAATATTGTAAAACTAGAAAGTGTAACATCATGTTCATATAAAAATCAGCTAAAATAGGATAATAAAAGGAAAAGCGTTTAACAAAGAATAAAATTCCAAAAAAAAAAATTCTGAACTGAAATGTAGTAATAAAACAAAATAAAAGGGTTAAAATAAGTTAACATATAACATTAAATAACATTAAATACAATCAGCTAAAAGCAAAATTAAAGAGGTAGGTCTTGAGTTGCCTTTAAAAATATGAACAGTAGGTGCTGCTCTCAGGTCCTCAGTTAGACTGATCCACAGACAGGGCCCGTAATAACAAAAAGAAGCTTTCCCATATGTTTTAGTTCTAACTCTGGGAACAGTTAAAAGACCCCTACCTGAAGACCTGAGGGCTCTTCAGGGTTCATATGGTAAAAGCAAGTTGGATGAATATGCAGGAGCAAGACCGTTAAGAGATTTAAAAACTAATAAAAGAGCCTTAAAATCTATTCTAAAAGATACAGGCAGCCAATGCAGAGACTTTAAAATCGGTATAATGTGGGCTCTCCTTCTGGTCTTTGTCAGCATACGAGCAGCTGAGTTTTGGAGGAGCTGAAGCTGTGAGATGTTCTTTGTTGGTAGACCAGAGAGGAGAGCGTTACAGTAACCAATCCTACAAGTAATAAAAGCATGAATAAGAGTCTCTGCATTGGCCTGAGAGAGAAACTTTTACAAGACACCAAAATTATTCATATAGACCTTGTGGTTGCGGAGATACACTCTTTTCTTTATGAGTAAGTCATTTTTATGCAGAAGGCTTTAAAAGGGGGCTGAACAGGTTAAGAGCTTTAGAAACAAACATTAAAAGTTCAAAATCAGTTTTCATGTTCATGTCTTTGTGATGCCATCAGAACAGTTTAAAGAAGTTTATTAAAACTTTACACTAAGTTCCAAATCAACTCAAGTATTAACTACCAACTAAAGGGAAGACTTGGAGTCACCACTTAAGCGAACAAGCATTATTTTTGGTCTGTGTGAAGAAGCCAGAGTGCCTGGAGAGAACTCGCGCATGCACAGGAAGAACATGCAAACCAGTGAGGCACTTGCACCTTCTGCTGTGACTCACAGAAGCACACATATTTATGATAATAAACTGGTATCTTTGTAGTTATTTACAAATACATACATAAACTCACACACACGCACATACATGTACATATACATAGAAGTAAATAAAATAAATGAGTGAAAAGAATAAATAACGGATTAAGATAGTTTAAAAAAAATAAGATGAGTATAGAAATTACTATTAGAAAAAGAATCAATTAAATAAATAAAAAGATTTGTTAAAAAAAATTATACAAATAAAATGAAAATAAAACATTGCTAATAATAGCTGTGAATATGAACAACACCTATAAGAGAGAGATTAGGTTAGATTGAACTTTATTTATCCCTTTGAGAGAATCCCTCTGGGAAATAAATATTCCAGTAGCATGATGTGGAGGAGGTAAGAAGATATATTAACAAGGGATCGATATAAACAGAAATATTAAAAAAAATAAAAATTGCATATTGCGACCTGCTGGTTAACAAGCTGTGGATCTGTAATTATCACAGTGAATAATACCAGTTAATAAAAAACTTTAAAATCTGGCTAAATTAAAGTTTTTGCTGATGCTGAAATTTCACTGCCCTTTGCTGACCGTAGCACTTACTCTATTTCTGTATAGATGCAGAGCTGATCTCTGTCACTGTGGCCAATATTAAAGCTAATGCTTTGCACCGAATAATCCTTTTAAAAGGATTTCATGGACAAGCAAAGACAGGAGCTCAAAGACACAGCATATTATGCTCTTATAGTCAGACTAAGATAAATCGAGATTATTGTGAAACCAGGATTTTTCTTTGACTACATTATGTCATCAAATATCAAACGTTGAATTTTTATTTGGAATATTTTGCCCTTGAGCTTGAAGTTCTGAAACCTGGAAGAACTGATGCTGGTTTGATTGTTATTATTTACTTTGCATTTGTTTATTTCTATATAAAAAAAGCCTTGTGACACCTTTATTTCTGTCCAAACTCTGCCTGAACAGTGCTTTAACTCTTTAAAAAAACAGCATCTCCCCTCTCAGGTTTGATCGAGCGAGGAGCCCTGAAATATCCGCCCACCTCTTTAATAAAGATGAAAAAACAAACAACAGGATGAAACCTAAATCCCATCTATTAAGAAAGCTGAAGAGGTCATCCAATTTTCTTGACCTCTCATGTATTATGTATACAAACCCACAAAAATATTTCCCCTGTAAGATTTTTTATTTGTCTTACTAGTTAGAGAATAAAGGAATCTGAGTTCTCCCTAACCAGATTGAATTTCAGTAGCTTTTGGCTCCTTCTGCCCTCCTTCCTCCCCGGCCTTGGACTCCATGTTTGTTCCTTTTTGTTTTTAAAGCGATATAAAAAAAAAGATTGAAAAGTGAATGAAGTGAAGTGGAACGTGCTCTCGGGGAGGGCCAGCAGGACCCTGGGTAAACTGTTTTGGCATTCAGATTGTGCCGAGCGCAGCAGAAAAGCATTTCTGACAGAGTAAGCACAGGGGGCTTCGGAGTTCACCCTATTTTCATATTCTCTCTCATACATCCATTTCCCTTCTCGACAGATTAAATGAGAGTTTCTGCGTTGGCAGGATTATCATATGGCGCTGAGGGGTTTTCAGGAAGTAGGAAAATGGAGATGGAGTGAATTTATTCTGAAGTGCTGGACGTCCTCTTGTAAAATGAAAGATTTCTGCTTTTTAGAGGAGAAGGATGACAGGGAACGTTTGTTTTTAATGGCACCATCCGGAGGATTTTTTCAAATTGAATGTCTAAATTATTTAAAGCTATGACAGTTAAGTACGAAGATTACCTGAAATATTTCCAGCAGGTTTCAAAGCCAAACAGATATGTTTTTATGGTGGAAATAAAATGCAAAACCGCTAAGTGGTGCAGCGATGAAGAATTTTTGTAGGCCAGCACAGAAGTCAGCACTACATTGGATCCCTGGAGTAAAAGCCTTTGGCGTTTTTCACGGTGGTGATGGAAAGCTCATGCAAATTACACATTACACATAGTATTTTGACATCTTTCACACAGTTTTATCAGAATAAGAAATACTTTATTGATCCCCAAGCGGACATTTGTTTGTTTCAGTTGCTCTTACACATAGTCACTGTTGGGAGTAATGCATTGCAAAAGTAATGTGATTACTGTAATGCATTCCTTTTTTACTGTAACGTAGTAATGTAAGGCATTACAAAAAGAAATGCATGTTACAATGCATTTTTTATTTAACCTGAAATTAAGAGGTGTTTTTTTTGTTTGTTTGTTTGTTTAAATACAAATTTGCCAAATACTCCTTGAGATCAGCAGAGGAGAAAATTCCTCTACTCGGTCTAATGGTACAGTATCTCTAACACAATTTACCAGGTTTTTACCTTTTGTCTGTTTTGATCGTTTCTTGTTTTGTGCCATGAACCATCTATGTGTCTTTTATATTCTATTGTTTTTAGCCTTGAGCTGAACTCATTCAGATGGCCACCACATCACCTTCCACTGGATGTGTAATGAACTTTTTGCGCATAAAATGACAAATCCATATTTCCTGTTCTGATGAGAGTAACTTAAAAGTAATGTGATAGTAGTGTAGTGTAAATGTGATTATATTGTAACTAATTACTTTGAAATGACAGTAACAAGTAATATGTGAGAGGTCCCAGGTCCGAATCCCGGACGAGCCCCCAATTTGTCATCACCTGGCTCAGGGCCATGATAAATACAGGAGGAACACGTTGTTTTTGCAGTAAATAATGCGATTTATTAACAAACAAAAGAGAACAACTAAGATTATTAAACTGTAAATATGAGTGTGATAAATCATGATGTATGGGGTGTTGTAAGAAGAACAAGCTAAATCAAAAGGTGCATCCAATGGCTGACTGAGACAGAGGACGAGAGCAGCAAATAGCTTGAGCTTTTATACCCAGCAGGCACCAGGTGATCTAATCATAGCTGCTCACTCAGGTAACTCTTAAGAGAGAGGAGATATTAGCCAGATCCTTGCATGAGGAGCTAAGGCAGAGACCATCACAATAATGCATTACATTGTTTAAGTAAGTAACTTATCCAACACTGCACATAGTATAGCACAAGGACTATTAATTAAGACATTAAAATAGAAAAGAGCATAAAAATTAAGTAAAAAAGAACTTTAAGTAAGCAGGCTGCAACATGTAGAATCTTAAAACTATGTCAACTTCTTATGGACCAACAGAAATAGAATGTATAAAATGAGACGATGAACAAAAAGGAATTTACAACTGCAACATTAACAAAATTTTCAAAATTAATGCAATGTGACAGCTAGGGCTGGGTTAAAAAAATCAATTTAATCAATTTTAATCGATTTCCCTTTAAATGATTCATAATCGATCCATAAAATCCAAAGATCGATCTTTTAACGTGGGTAGTTTTTTTCTTCATTAGACGTGCAGCGAAGCAGCCTGTGGTATAACCCCGCTGGTCTTGTGTGATCTGCATTTAACAATGTTTTCCACTGAGCAAGATCTTGTGAGATGTTTCTGCAAGCAGTCAAACAAACATAACAGAAGTAAGTAGCACTACATGGGCCCCACCGTAGAGTTTAATAGCTAACGTTTGGACGTATTTCAGATTTAACAAGCACAAAGGAAAAGACGAGTTGGAAAAAAAACGGGTAATATGCAGAATATGCATTAATGTGTGTCTTTAATATGTGATTAATGTAACTGCTTTCGGTTCAGTTCTTAATATAAAACAGTTTTAATAATATACCAGGTCAAAAATTCATTTGCAGCATCATATTTACTGATATATACCAGACTGAACAAATATCGAATCAAATTGTGAATCGAATCGATTTGAGACCTCTTAATATCAAATCGAATCGATCCAGGAAATCTGAATCAATACCCAGCCCTAGTGACAGCACTGTTGACAGAAAGCCTGTTATTCATCAAAAACTTTTTTTGTGTTTGTCAAACTCAATGTCATCTATATAAAGTTATTTTTGCTTTTTACAGACATTTTGTGCCTTTTCTAATAATTTTTTACAGCAACACACATTCAACTGTTGGCTTTTAAATCCCATACCAAGAAAATATCTGGGTTTTTGTTTGTGTTTCTTTCTGTTCCCTGAAGTGTTAATGGAACCAAACAATGATTTGATTTGCTCTCTTTTTTTAAAAAGAATTAAATATCCCTAAATATAATAATGACCTCTGCCAAACTCTTCGTTTGTATGAAACAGAGGTTTAACAGCTGTATTTCATGGGGATGTATCTTTGATTCCTTGGTCAGTTGTTGATATTAAAGCTTTTGAATCCTCTAAAATTCTACTCTAACTTTGGTGTAAAAAGTCTGCCCTTAACTTAATTTTGGCTCTTCTTTTTGACCTCCATTTTGAACTTTCCGTCTTTAACTTCCTAAAACCCCATGACCTGATTACGCCAAATCTTCGGTCTTTAGCTGCAGTCTGCGAGGCCCCCCCGCTGAAGATCCCAAAAAGACACTGTGACTCATAATATTTATCCGAGCATCCTCTCCCCTGAGCCTCGTCCTGGTCAGTCTCCACTCCCGCCTCCGTCCTAAATCCTGGGAGTCTTTCCCTTCCTGACACACATCTCAGAAGCCGATTGGATGATGACTCTAATGGTTTGTTTTCAGACAAGGGGGGCAAGCCGAGTGCGGGGGCACATAATGGCATCCGATTTTGGGGAGGAAACGAGATGTAAATGAGGTAATTATGTGTCTTAACGAGGGCAAACAGCGTTGACATTCTAGCCCTGGTAACCGGCGTATTTATAGCCCCTAATAACCTTAAGTGGGACTGGCTGGAAGACTGTCAAGGGAATTAGAGCCGACTGAACAGCGCTGCTTTTGTTTTTATTAGGGCTGTGTGCTTGAATCAGCAAGGTTTGACTTGGATTCTGTCACCAGACTGGAGAGAATGAACTTGACAGGCGTAGCTTTGAGCTCTTAGAAAGGGGGAGGCCGCTGACAGACTCCCTGCTGGTTTGTCCAACCTCTCTTTTAAAATAGTTTGATAGTTTTGATACATAAAAAGAGAGCAGGAGGAAACTTTGACACCCCGCATTTACAGAAATCTGGAGAGATTGACCAACTTTTGTGGTTTCTCATGTTAATGCATATAAGTAGGGTGAAAATACTTCCCTTACAAGGTTTTTCTATTTGTCTTACCAGTTAAAGAGTAAGAAGTAGAAGAGAGTCAGAGAAAACAATGAGTGCTCCAGTAACAGATTAGGTTTTGTAGTTTTTGGCTCCTACAACAACAAATCCATTTGAGGTTCAAAAAAGTTTAAAAGATCAACATTTGTTTTCAGATGTTCTTCCAAAATTGATGTACTGGTAGATAGAAGGATGTGGTGATTCAGGATTTAAGATGTGGTTGATTACGCCTGTATATTGGTTAATCTATGCGCTCACGGGCCAGTTTATTTTTTAAATCTTGCTTGTACCCATTCGAACCCTCTTTTGCCTTCAGATTTGCCTTAAGTCCTTGTGGTGTAGATTCAACAAGATGCTGGAAGTATTTCTTAAAGAGTTTGGTCCTTATTGGTATGCTGGCATCACACATATTTATTTATATACTTTTCCCTATGGAATATTATTTCATTTGTTACTCTGATTTTTTTCAATATGTCAGTTAAGTCTTAGCTCCTGTGTTTCCTAATTTTAAATTCAAGATAGTGTTTCCCCAGTAAAGTTTATAGGTGAGTATGCATGCTGTTTCTATATAGTGAGGGTAGGTAAGGTCTCGTATTTTCATTGTATTCAATCTTCTACTTTTTTATCTTTGTTTTTAATTTCTTTTTTAATGTACAGTACTTTGTGTTAGGAGATTTTGCTTAGAAAGTGCTGTACAAATTAAGTTTTATTGGTTGGCTGATTGATTGCACATCCATTCCCTGTTGCAGATGTCTCCAATCAAGACATAAACTGGTACCAGGCTCTTGATCATTCAGTTCTGGGCCGAACAGGAATGGAAATAGTTTAATTCTTAACTATTTTTTTAACTAACACCAAAGAGTGATTTACTTTAAAAGAATGACCAACTCCTTGCTTTCATACAGAGGTCTCTGAATGAAAAAGTATAACCAGAGATGAACTTACTGTTATACCTTGTGCTTTTGCACTCTTCCACTTTTGCTCTTTATGTAATTGTAAATATACTCCTCAAAAACAGTTTGGAAAAGTTATTTCAGTTGATTAGCTCTACTATTTTATAACACCAGTTGGTATTGTATCTTTATCATTAGAAAGCCTGTTTGGTCACCCTTACAACAAGGTGGAACTTGTAAGGATCGTGCATTCAGTATTAAGCATCACAGCTAAATGTGCCATCGAGAACGTAGAGTTTCAGCACCTGCTGAAAATAAACTTGCTGTACGTTTTCCATGAATAAGGGCGGGGTTGTACTGCTGGGAAGCACCTTTCTTGGCTGTGGAAACTAAATGATTGAAGCAACTGATGGGGATTTGCTGAGAAATACGTGGCACATATCAAACGTTGCCAAGTTTAATATGTGGAAATGGACGTTAGAGCTCCTTTCCCCTTACGGCCCTCTTTCTTGTGCAGGCCAGATCTGTTCTGACTGGCGCACAGGTCTGCTCTTTGGTAAATTGTAGGTCTATTATAGTGGGCCGGGGAAACAGGCCAGTTAAGGCAGCTATGGCACCATAAAGGATCCTACACACCGAACACAGCTTGGGGGTCCTTGGCAATTACTCTCCAAGTAAAGTCAGTGTACAGCCACAATTGGGTGGGGTTAACCCTCCGTAATGCTACTGCTGTGTTCAAGGCGATCACTCGTCGTTGCCAAAGTTGAAAAAGTTGATCAGCGGTGTGTGTAGCGCTAACCGTGACAGGCATTTTTATTCCGGACTATAGGGTAACAATCTATGTCCGTGTGGGAAACACTAGTCAGTGAGGACATTAGTTCTGCCCAGACAGACCACAGAGAACTCACAGACGATGCTGCTACAGGGCATCAGCTGCAGTGTTTTGTGTTTGGTAAGTGAGTGAAAAGGTCTCGGTTGGAATAATGTCAGCTTATACATCCTGTTATGTGATATATGATTTGATCACAGTGAAACTCGAGCGGACGTGACGTCACCGAGCCATGGCGACGGGCGACAGTGACCAAAATGCGGTATTTACGGACATACAATGCAACTTCAGTGGGCAACGCAATTACGGTCGCAGAGTCGCGCTTGGTGTTAACGCAGCTTAGGATAGAGGAAAAGCCCCAATATTGCTTTACGACTTCATGTCTTGTGCTCTATTACATGGAAGAGACAGTCGTGTATTTAAAGACAAATTAAGGACATAAAACAGCAAAAAGAATAATATGGGCTCTTCAAGAAATCAATTATACAAGGAAAGAAATAAAATTAGACTCCTTGATCTTCACCTGTGACCTTAAAAATCGAATAAAATTATTCCTGAGTCAGAGCAGATACTTATACAAAATTATTGCAAGTAAAATCCCCAATATTCTTAAATATTTTGTTTTTGCAGGACTTAAACCCCCCCAAATTTCCACATAGTCCATCTGTGTAGCATTGCACAGTCCACGAAAATGTACCCCTGTGCAATCAATAAGTCTAATGGCAGCAAAGCAGCTCCACGCTGGTTCGCTGGAAATACGCTTCATCTTTTTGTCAGTCTCGACCAAGACAATTGACCCAACAAAATAAAAACAAACACTCAGAAATTCCAGGTAATGGCAAAATATGGTGAAAATATTGAAAATAATATTGATGTATACAATTCAATTTACATGTCGCTCCTCCTGCTACCTCATAAACTCCAAATTACCTTGTGAAGTTGTTGATGTTTTGTCATCTGACTGCTTACAAAGCATAAAAATGCATGTTCCATATTCATATTTTGTAGATATATGTCAATATGACCTGACATTAACCTCCCTTGTGGTCTAGCATGGAGACACTCAAGCACAAAATCCTTCATATGTAAGAACTCGTCAGACAAAACAACTCTATGTGGAGCGTGCAGGATGAGATACGTGTGTCAGAGGACAAAATAATCTAAAGCCTAAATCGGAGAGACTTCATTCCTCACGTCGTTTACAGGTTCCAGCCTCTGTCTGTCCAAATCAGCATCTAAAATCAACAACCAGCAAACAACAACAAACCACGTCAGATAATGGCTGCTTCCCTCTTCCCTCTGATTCCGCGCTCAATGCTCTCCTCCTTTCTCTTCTTCTTTACTCCTTCATGCTCCCTCCTACAAACTATCTTTACCGGCTTACCATTATATGGTGGGAGTCTGCCATATTGTGTGTGTGTGTGTATGTGTGTGTGTGTGTGTTATAGCAGTATTACAGCAGTTGTGTATGAAAACAGCAGATAAGAGCACAGGATGATGAAATGTGAAGCAACAACACATGACCCAGCTTAAAGATCTCTGATAAAAACAAACACGCCATATACTGTATCTGCACACGCACAAAACCTCTGAACACACACACTGCACACACAGATAATACACACCAGCCACCGTCCTAATATCACACACGGTTATTGTGCGCAGAGGCAGCGCTGTAGCCTGTTTTGGTGGTGTGTCGAGGGCGAACATTCGTGTTTTCATAATAACACACAGAGGCCAGTTCAGCATTGTAAATGAAAAAGACTCGATAAGATCGGAGAGACGGGCCGAGTGACTCGGGCTTATGTGCCGGGTGGAGGTGATCACGAGGATGGTCAAAGCAGAGGATCATGGGAAAAAGGCATGGAGGCACAGTCTCATTAAATTTACTGTTAAAAAGAACATCGAGAGCCCAATATAGTACATGTAAGAAAATGCTTTTTTAACATGTTTTGGCCAGTTTGATGTTAAACAGAGGATGCCTTTGCTTAAATGTTTACAGGAAACAGTTTCAAGATATTTTAACATGATACTCCTCGATGTACAAACCCCATTCGATTGAAGCTGGGGCGGTTTTTAAATGAAAATAAAATATTCAGTTGAATTCATTACAAAGGCAAGATATTTAATGGTCAAACAGATCAAATTCATTGGGCTTTTTTGCAAATATTCACTCATTCTCAATTTGATTGCTGCAACATGCTTCAATAAAACTTTGACAGGGGCAACAAGAGACTGGGGAAGTTGAGGAATGTTAAAAAAACACCAGTCTGAAACCTTTTTCAGGTGAACACGTTAATTAGAAACAGGTGAGTGTCAGGATTGGCTATGAAAAGAGCAAGGATGAAGCGAGATTCACCACTTTGTGAACAATTGTGTTAGGAAATAGTCCAACAGTTAAATAGCATTGTTTCCAAACATACAGTACAGGCCAAAAGTTTGAACACACCTTCTCATTCAATGCATTTTCTTTATTTTCATCACTAATTACATTGTAGATTCTTACTGAGGTAATGATGGCCACTTATTTCTCTTAACTTAGCTGATTGATTCTTGCCATAATATTAATTCTAACAGTTTTCTAATAGGGCTGTCGGCTGTGCATCAGCCTGGCTTCTGAACAACACAAATGATGGTCCCAACCCCATTAAAAAGGCAAGAAATTCCATGAATTAACCCTGGAAAGGCACACCTGAGAAGTGAAAACCATTTCAGGTGACTATCTCTTGAAGCTCATAAAGAGAATGCCAAGAGTCTGCAGAGCAGTAATCAGAGCAAAGGGTGGTTACTTAAAGAAACTACAATATAAGACATGATTTCATTTATTTCACACTTTTTTGTTAAGTACATAATTCCACATGTGTTCATTCATAGTTTTGATACCTTCAGTGAGAATCTACAATGTAAATAGTGATGAAATTAAAGAAAACACATTGAATGAGAAGGTGTGTCCAAACTTTTGGCCTGTACTGTACAATTGCAAGGAATTTAGCGGTTTCATCCCTTACAGTTCATAATATTATTAAAATATTCAGATAAATCTCCAGCATCAGTGTATAAAGGACATCAGCATGTTGGCTCAGGAACTCTACAGAAAACCATTGTCTGTTTACACAGTTCATCTACAATGTCAAGGTCAAAATCTACCATGCAAAGACAAAGACAAATATCAACAGCACCCAGAAACACTGCCGGCTTCTCTGGGCCAAACTCATCTGAGATGGACTGAGGCAAAGTGAAGAAGTCTGCCGTGGTCTGAGTCCACATTTCAGACTGTTTTTGGACATCATGGATGTCGAGGAAGAGGACCATCCAGACTGTTATCAGAGCGAAGGTCAAAAGACAGTATCTGTGACAGTATAGGGGTGTGTTAGTGCCTATGGCATGGGTAACTTGAATGTCTCTGAGGGCACCATTAAGGTACATACAGGTTTTGGAGCAACATGCTGCCATCCAAGTGATGTCCCTGCTTATTTCAGCAACACAATGCCAAACCAATCTGCACATGTTAGAGCAGAGTTACTTCCTAGTAAAAGGTGCTTGACTGGCCTGGCTGCGGTCCAAACTACGAACTGTTGAGCAACTGAAGTCGCACATTAAGCAATAATAGGAAATAATCCCACCCACAAAGCTTCAACAAGTACTGTCCTCAGTTCACCAAAGCTTATTGAGTGTTTTTAAAGGAAAGGTGATGAAATACAATGGGAAGCAAACCGCTGACCCACCTGTTTTGGAAAATGTTACAGCTATTAGATTAAATATGCATGAAAACTTGCAAGAAAACAATTAAGTTTAACGGTTTAAAAAATAAATATCTTGTCTTTGTATTTTTTATATTGAGCAAAGGTTAAAAAATGCCAATGGTTGTATTCTGTTTTGTTTTCAGTGGTTAAATTTTATTTTATTTTATTTTATTTAATCTCGAGATGCCATTGAGAGCATGCTCTTATTTCTTATGACGTCGACAGTACATAAAAACAGTAATTGCAAGACAATAAAGCAAGAAACAACAGTGGAGTAAAATTCTAAAACCGTTACAGACATGAACATAGTGGTTCTTTATCATATTTTGAAACTGTCCTATGCTAATAAGTGAACTGAGCTTTAGTGTTGCTGGTTAATGTTCCAGCTGTGGGCTGCACAAAAGCTGAAATATGTTTTTCCGATCTTGTTGTGGACGCTTGGAACATCAAGCATTAGCCAGTCACTAGAACGAGTTTGGTGGTGGTCTGTGGTCATATTTAATAGAGAGGTTAGATACTCTGGCAGATGTCCATAAAGAGCTTTGTAGATGAAAAGTAACCAATGCCTGTCTCTTCTTATGGCCCTTTTCCACGAGCACGCCTTGGCCCTACTCTACTCAGCCCTACTCGATTTGCAGCCTGGTACCTCCTAAAACAAGTTAGTTGTCGTCATCGATGAGTCATGAGTGCGACGACCCAGCATGCTAGCGGTAGCTACCATTAGCTTACTCTCATACGTCTTTTCTTTGCAGCTCGATTGTTCTCGTCCTCGGCTTCTTTCTGTTGTATAGCTTCCAAAACTCCCCTGTGCTTCTCAAGGGGTATTTCTTCTTGCCACCTGCAGCCTTCTCCTGCTTTCCTTTTTTACTAGGTTTGTGACAAAAAGCCACAGATTGTTGTGTCGTGTTCAAAATGACGTCACCGCAGTGCTGCTCAGCTGTTTACAGCGACGCTGCATCCCGTTGGGCAGGCGACTGGAGTTAATGGAAAAGCAGCACAAGGCAAGTAGAGTAGAGTAGGGCTAATGGATAGGGCCATAACTGACAAAGAAGGCCAGCTCACTTTGTTATACAGGATGCAGTGATGGGTTGAAAAGCTGTCACCAGTAATGAATCTTATGGCAGAGTGGTAAACTGAATCCAGAGGTTTAAGTGAGCTAGCGGTGACGTGCCTGTAGATCACATCTCCATAATGTAAAACTGACAAGAAGGTGGCTTTAGTAATTTGTTTAAAATTGTTTAAAAAAAATGTCCCAACTTCACTGGAATCTGGGTTTGTGTATGGGTAAGTCCCAGTTTTACTTCATGTGTAATCACTAATTTAATACCAGCAACAAGAAACAAAACAGTTCCAAGTGAAGGATCTGGACTCAGACTGGACCTGATTGTTTTCCAGTGCATTTATCAAACAGTGTTCATTGAGCTTTTGTCCTAAACTCTGTATTGTGGTGCCAAAAGCACACAAACACACACCAATCAGTGGCTCTTCTCTATCTGATGGGAGTTGATCATGGGGGCACACAGAGGGTCTCTGATGAATTCACATCTGCTCTGCTCTTTGGTCTGATAACAGCAGTTTTGGTGGGAAAGGGAAAGTTGAGGGACAGATATGTTTTTTTCTTTTTCCGGATGGACAGGTATGGTTTTGGCCACGCTCCACTACTCCGGGGACAACTCGGTGATTGGCACGGAGGCCGGGTCGCCTCCTCCTCTGACAGATTATTCATATCACCTAGTTAGGTTTCATGAAGCAATTATATGTCTTCACACTCCGCCAGCTTTGGGAATGGCAGACTATAGAAACACACACACTATACGGGTCTGTGACGGTGGAAACGCCTGACAGTGAGGAAGAGGAGGCTGCTGTTTGTGGAAGTTAAAGCTCACATTAAACCAACAGAACCAGCTACTTTCATTACTCGGAAAAATAAGATTTATATTTCTTGCTTGAGCAGCCGACGTCCACAGGATCTTTTATCAGGAATTACTGGAGAAGTGATGCATCAAACTCTGTTGAAATAATTCACGCTTACATAAGGACAGGGTTTCCATGACTGATTGAGGTGTATTTTTTATTTTCTACGGTTATCGAATTTGTACAACAGGAACTAAAAGGAAATATTCTCTTAAATCCGTGTTTGTGTAACATGTTATTCTAAAGAAGTGAAGCACAGAGAAGCCTGAGGCAGTGATGGCACCATGTAAGAGAAACACTGTCCACATTTACTGTTTTCCTGCTTTGGTTTAGACAATAATCAGGTCAAGTTTCCAACAAGGAAAGACTGCAAATTATAAACAGACAATAGTTCCTTCTCCTCATAGAAAATCAAAGGCACTCCCATGCTGTAAAAATCTCTCATTAAACAGGAATGTGAACAATTCTATCAGGAAATAAAAAACATTAAAGATAAAGGTGTGTAAATGCATCTTAGGTGTCATGTTATCACTCACCTGGCACTCAACATTCAACACAAACAGAAATGTTATAATAATAATAATAATAATAATAATAATAAAAGCTAAAAATATCCAAACATAACAAAAACATAATAAATAAATAAAATAAAATAAAATAATGGAGATTATAAGAAAGATAGAGAACAACAAAACAATGGGCTTTGAATTTATCTATGAAAAGATTAAGAGAATAACGTACAGTACAGGCCAAAAGTTTGGACACACCTTCTCGTTCAATGTGTTTTCTTTATTTTCATCACTATTTACATTGTAGATTCTCACTGAAGGCATCAAAACTATAAATGAACACGTGGAATTATTTACTTAAAGGGACTGTGAGGAGTTTCGAAGTAATTACAAAAAAGTCTCACTTTTAGATATATGCCTGATCCAAATACACACTTTAAGATGAGTTTTATAGCATCAAAATAGGTTATCTATAAATGCTATTTCTTAGCTTCGCAGTCGGGTCGGACAGGGCTGGACTGGCCTGGATACTCAACTTCGGGAACAAGACAATTAAAACTAGAGCCAATTTATATTATTCGGACACGTCTGAGAGCACCGGGCTGTAAGTAGTGATATATAGCCGGCTACAAAACTATGACACTAAGTTTTCCAAAAAATTGCTTGTTGTCACACATCAAAAGCTACCGCTACGTAACTAGAAAGAGATACATTACCTCGTCGCTTTGCATTCTGTAAGTTGTTGAAAAAAGAAGTTGTAAAGCAATTCAGAGTTCTGAGGAAGGGCTTAGCTGCATTTTTATTAGCATCACAACAAACACGCTTTGGCTTGGGTCACGTCTTTTGGTGCGTTCCAGTTGTAGTCAGAAGTAGGAATTTTCGAGTTCCAAGTAGGAAACTGCAACTGGAACGTTCCCTGAAGTTGGAATTTCCTACTGGGAACTCGGTGAAACATCGCCACCCCCGAGTTGACAATCAAAGATGGATGCCCCCAGTGTGAACTGTTATTTAGCTCCTGAAATAATCAATTTATTTGCACTTCTGACTGGGGTGTGATGCTCTGGATCAGCTGTATACATAGCCCACTGCCCTGCTTACAGGATTCAGACTGACGAACATTTAAAAATAAAATCATATCCATTTTGATCAAAGTTCTTATGACAGATATCATGAATAGATTACGATAAATGCTATTGATTCAGTCGCCAGAGCAGAGGCCACCTTAAAGTGTCTCACAACACTCCTTCCCTAAAAACAATTCAGTAGAAGTGCTTTCCCAAGCGGCGACCGCTTCTGGGTCCCTAACGCCCATGTCAAAACCCCTTACTGTCTGCCGCCTGTCCCTCATTGAAATGACTGGAGGCGGCACGTTGCCGTGCGGCAGTGTGAAGGGGAGTATACAGACACACACACACACACACACACACAAACACACACATACACACACAGGCGGCGGAGGAAGGAGCGACCATAACGGTGAAAAAAAAAATAAAAATAAAAAAATAAACATTAATGGATGACCAGAAGCTTACCAAACAATCTCCCCAAGCAAAAATCTCAGTGTTTTTAGGCCAGCTGTCCTT
This sequence comes from Scarus forsteni, assembly GCA_036419115.1. Taxonomy (NCBI): domain Eukaryota; kingdom Metazoa; phylum Chordata; class Actinopteri; order Labriformes; family Labridae; genus Scarus; species Scarus forsteni. The sequence goes on along the minus strand of JAZDUH010000341.1, from coordinate 18,267,413 downwards.
ACTAAGAAGAGAAGCACAACTAGCAGTGTAGGAAACTTTCAGCATGTAGTTTCTCCTTATTGTCAGTCACTATAACTTTATTAAGCATGAATCATCTTCTCTCCACCTGCTGAGCTTACATGGTTACATGAAATGTTACATTCTTCCTGTTTTTTTTAATACTTTTTATACTTCATGCAGTGTATTTTAAATATTTTTGAGAATGTTGTAGTTGTATGAAAAAGGGCTCCATTGCCAAAAAAAAGTGAACAAAAATCAGTGTCCAATATTTATTGAGATGTAAATGCTCTGTAATTATGATATCACGGAGCATTTTTGACGGACCATGCTCCCTCCAGCACCGGTATCCCCCCCCAAGGCAATGAACCTAGGGGAAACACTGCATAGTATTGTTAGACTTATATTTACAAAAATGCTGCCATAGTGATAATCACAGTCTTTATGTGATATTTGTGAACAACAACGCAGGGTGTGCTAACAACAGCTAACAATAGCCTGGTAGATCAGCATGTTTTTTTCCTACTTCAACCGGAACGCCGATAACTCAGAGATGTTGTCACTCCCAGTTCCGAGGCTACTGTAACGCAGCATTACGACAGTCTCCATGTGTGCTCATGGGTAGCAGAGTCTTAATGTCGCCAGCAATAGATTCTCCTCATAGCACCTTTACCAAAAAAAGTTTGAAATAAATAAAAACATGTCTTATATCGTAGTTTCTTTAAGTTTCCACCCTTTGCCCTGATTACTGCTTTTCAGACTCTTGTCATTCTCTTTATGAGCTTCAAGAGGTAGTCACCTGAAATGGTTTTCACTTCTCAGGTGTGCCGTTCCAGGGTTAATTCATGGAATTTCTTGCCTTATTAATGGGGTTGGGACCATCATTTGTGTTGTTCAGAAGTCAGGCTGATGCACAGCCGACAGCCCTATGAGACAACTGTTAGAATTAATATTATGGCAGGAAACAATCAGCTAAGTTAAGAGAAACAAGTCGCCATCATTACTTAAGCGAGAATCTTCAATGTAATTAGTGATGAAAATAAAGAAAATACATGAATGAGGTGTGTCCAAACTTTTGGCCTGTACTGTAAGGTGAAACAAAAATAAAACATCAGAATTAAAAGTAAATAAAGACACCAATCTGTTAACATGGCTTAAAGAATTCAATGAACACAAAGGAGCTAAAAAGATAAGATCAATACTTACAAATAAAAGGCTAAAAAGACTAAAACACAGAGAAAGAGAGAAAGAAGTTTGTACATCAAACTCACTAAAAACAACAAACTAAAGAGCCAGTTTATGCCCTGACTCAGGTTTTAGATCTATTTTTGTTTACTTCAAGAGTACTTTCACAAAATAGTAAACACATGCTGATCCAGCTGTATTCTTTCTCTGATGCTCCATTAGAGCTCATCAGCTCTGCATTCATTCATTCAGACATTGACTGAAAGACTGGGATAAAGCCACGTGGCATCAGTCGTTTCGTTAATTAGAAAGGTAGATGTAGGGAAGATGTTGAGGACAAACCACGGAGGCTGAGGCCCCATCCACACAAAGACAAACCGAGGTCTACACGCATAAGTTTTTTGCCGAATTTGCGTATCATCCATATGAAGATGGCGTTTTGGGGGTCTGTAAACGATCATTTTTTAAAAACAGGTTCCAGAGTGGAAAGATTTTAAAATGCCGTACACGCAGCTCTGTGATTACTGGCTCTCTGCAAGTTTTCAGATACGCGCCACACACGGCAACGACCACAACAATTGCGGCGTACGTGAAGCATATGTGCTGATGAAGCTAGTGACCCTACTATCCCTGTTGCAGCAAAATCTCCTTCTTCTCAATCACCACCGAGTTGAACAAACAATTATCAAGGACACATTACAGCACTTTATGATCACTTTATCACAATCTCTGTTTACAATTTCTGCCGCAAGTGCGCATGCCCACTGTTTTTTCGTCCATTTCCGCTTGTTTCCGTCATATCGTTACAGCACCCCTAGAGGTCTGGCATGTATTTTTACAGCGTTTTCAGGGTTATCGAGTGCATTCATATAGAAGCACACATTTTCTGAGACGCCTTCGTCTTTATGACGATCGTTTTGGAAACTGTTAAGCGTTTTGTCTTCGTGTGGATGGGGCCTGAGACTCAAGCAGAGTTGGATTTAAAGGGTGAGTTCAGTATTTTTGAGGTTTGGTTGTATCAGGTAATTGAAGTGAAGAAGCTCAGAGGGCTCCCAGTGATAAGAAGAATGAGCTGGGCCCATTGGTGAGGTACATTTCTGTTGGCTGGTATAGTTCTTCTGCTTTATTGTGTGTTTCTTGTTTGTAAAAATTAGACCAAAAACGATGTTAATTGGGCGAGAAGTGCTTTATTTTTCCTTCAGGGAGTCCCTGTTTTTGGCAGTATTTCACAATGCAGCTAATTGATTTTGTTCTTCTCTCAGGTGTGTTCATACATGTGAGGTGTCCCGTGACCACTCACCTGCAGAGCTAAGGAGGGATTTCAAGGGTTGGTTCAGTATTTTTGAGGTTGGGTTTTATTTACAGTTCCTTGAGCTCTTACAGAGCTTGGAAAAATCGCCTTTTTTTGAGCATCTTGGGCATCAAACAACCTCCAAAAAGAGCTAACAGTATACCCCTTTCACATTAAAATTAGCAGGTCAGCATGGGTTTTTTTTCAACGCAGGTTAACCTGCTAATAATTGGCAAGTGACTCCTTTCCCACTACCAAGGGACCCGGGTCTAGCCATTTGTTGAACCAGACTGTGAAGATGTCTGTTTAAATGTCCACACCCTGCACACAATCATATAAACTCAGTTTTTCCTGCAGCTAGCTTCAAGCACATGCTTAAGAATCTACAGTGTTTGGCTTTGCTTGTCTTCATTATCCAGCCCCATAGGTTTCTGCTTGAACAATATCCAGCTCTGAAACAGAGATCACGCCCTTTGCTTGTGCTAAAAGTGCCTCCCATGGGCACAAGTCCTGGATTAACAAGTGAGTCAGCACTTAAATTAAAAACACTACCTTGATACTTATTTCATCTTTATGTTTTTTAACTTTACAAAAGCTTCAACCCTGTTACATTTCACATTTGAAGTATCCTGTGTAACTTCATCTGCTGTAAACTGAAACCAATTACATAAGCGTTTCTTTCCACAGCTGTCGTCCAAAGCAAACAAACACCCACTCCCTTTGAAAGCACTATTAACCCTGCAGAGCAGCTTCAGGTCAAACAGCCAGAGCTTTAGTCGTTATGTGTCAGCGTGAGGACGGAGCGATTCAACAGAATCAGCCTCTGATTACTCAACAAACTTCAGCAGAAAGTCGGCGTGGCCTGACTGCTCTGACAGATGTGTTGTTTGATGCTGAAAGACCGGCGAGCAGTGGCAAAGCCTGGCACGTACGCAAAGGATGGTTCTAGAAATTTAAAAGGCAAATTTCCAAACAAGGCTATTCACCATTAGCTATAATCAAATGTGGTGTGTGAGAAAAACTTTAAGCAGTTTTAGGGACTTTTAAAGAACAGGTATTTATTGATCTGTAGCCATTTAATTAACCAGAAGAGTGAGAGTAAGTCTTAAATCAACAGAGAAGTTGTTTTGACAAGTTGGTGGAACTGGCAAGAACCAAATCCCTCACACCCTGCCAGTTGCACCCACTTGTCCAAACATAACGTCTCTGTGGAATTAAGACTGTGTCAAAGGCCTGCTTGTAATTTTCATATGAAGTGATGAAATAACAGTTTTCCAGAATTTGATTACTAAGGATGCCCTGTTCACCTGTTAGTGGGATTGGATGATTCTGTGTTGTTATATCAGTTGTTTTAGTGTTCGCTGAGAAAGCAGAACAAAAAATGAAGTAGTTAGTATCCTACAGTCAGGACATATTAGTCACACAGTGAATCAATGTCATTCAGTTGCCTTGATTTTTGTATTTAATACTAGTGTTTCTTTATTTAACAAAATTATTGACTGACTGAAAATAAGAGACCACATTACTCCTGTATTAGCTTCTCTGCATTGGCTTCCCATTAAAGTTGTGGTCTACGATTTGAAACCGCAGCCTGCCCCCCTTCCCTCACCTCTCCCCTCCGTGTTCCAAGATCCCGCCCCCAGCTCGTGTCGCCTCGCCTCATAACAAGCCTCCTCGGACAGAGCTATGAGCGACTAGCATTGTATATCAGCAGCAAACTCAATCAAAAACAGCTCAGTATCAAACACGACAGACATCCCCCTTGTAACACACAGCAGTAGCCATTTCAATTGGACCGGCGGCAATGTGGGTCTGGTGCCGCCAGAGCGGAGCCGATTGTGGGGGAGGATTTATCTTTCTCGGCCTGTCTTTCCCAGCTCAGCTTACAATGCTAACGATTAGCGGCTAACAGGCTAACCCGCTCCGCTACAAGTCATTAGCCAGGACAGGCACAGACTAACCAGAGTTATTCAGCAGACATCTCCCACTGTAGTAAACAAAGCCATTACCTGATCAACCAGGGGCGAAATGGCCGATGCTGAAGGTCTGATGGCTGACTGAGGCCGTTCGTTAGCCGTTAGCCCGCTAACAGGCCTCAACCCGCGGGCAGAGCTCCGTTGGGCCCAGGAAGAAGCGGCTTCGGTTTTGGCGCTAAACTTTTCGGCTCCATGATAGTTCAGTAGCTAACGCTGCTAGCTGCTCACCGGAGGTAGATGGGAGGCGGGACCATGGGCATGACGCTGCGTAGTGAGGGAGACAGGGGATTGGATGGACTCACAGACCAACTCACGGACCAATTGAACCTTACAGGCTTCAAGGTTTGATTGGTCAGCTAGTATGCAGCTTTGCAGCGGATATACTGAATGGATTTTTTTCGTTCTTTTTGGTCTTTATACTGTGTAGATAGGACCATAGGACCATAACAGCCTTATAAACGGTGTTATTAAGATGTACAAAGCTTCCAAATCGTAGACCATAGCTTTAAATATAGAATAGAATTCAAGATTCTTCTTCTCACCTATAAAGCTCTCAGTGGACAGGCACCAGTCTATCTTAAAGAGCTTGTAGTGACGTGCAACCCCTCTAGAACATTACGCTACCAAAATGCTGGCCTACTTGTGGTACCATCAATCTCCAAAAGTAGTATGGGAGGTAGAGCCTTCAGTCATCAGGCTCCTCTTCTCTGGAACAATTTACCGACCACAGTTCGGGAGTCTGACTCCCTCTCTACCTTTAAGGTTAGACTGAAAACATTCTTCTTTGATAAAGCTTTCAGTTAGGGACCAGCTTATAGTTTATAAATTAGTTTATAAATTAGTTCATAAATTAGACTCATAGTTAAGATGCAATAGGCCTAGACTGCCGGGGGGGGGTCTGGCACATTGGGCTCTATCACTCTCTCTCTCTCTCTCTCTCTCCCTCTCTCTACATCTGCTTTTGCCCCTTTTGTTTGCTCCTATACTCGTCTCTGGCTCTTGTCTTGTAGGTGGCCTGGGATCCTTGGTCGAGACTGCCTGCTGCTGTGGAGTCACGAAGCCTCAAAAACTACAATTATAGACATGACACATAGTTGGCCATTTTATTAGGAACACGCCATTCCCATTATCATTATAGCTGTTCATGTAGATATTAGCATGATCCCCATATCCATGATCAATACATCTACAGTATCTTTTTTTTATTACCACATAGGCATGAGGTCCCTCTTGAAAATGGGATGTCACATCTCAAGAGGCCTTTAACACGTTTATACTTAATGGAGACAAATATGGTTGGGATGCACTTGTGGTCTGGGCATCCATGAGTTCGTCACTACCATAAATTCTTATTTTCAGTAAGAATATCATTGGTTATACTACTATAAAATAATCACCACAACCATTCAGACATGAGGACCCTTCTGAAAATGAGATGTAGCATCTCAAGAGGCTAACCTCTAATAAATCAGATGACAGGTCTGTGTTCATGAACCTGTCCCTAACTTTAGTTCTTATTCTAGTCCACTTGTCTCCTCTTACCTCCCTTCCTTTGCCCTCACACCCGACACAGCATCGTGTGGATTTGCTGTTCATCATGAGACTGGGATCCACATTCAAGATTTCCTGCTGCTTAACAGAAGGTTTTTTCTTGCCGCCATGATGGAGGGATTCATGATTGGCTATATGGATTCATGTTGGGTGTTGGATGTATATATTTGTATATATATGTATATGTGTATCTTTATATGTATATATGTATCTATGCATATATGTGTATCCACAAAATTTAGAGCTTTTGCTCTATTGTAAAGTGTCTTGAGATAACACTTGTTATGAATTGGCGCTATACAAATAAAGATTGATTGATTGATTGATTGATTGATTGATTGATTGATTGATTGAAAATAAAGCTGTTAATTTATCTAAGAGGCAAAACAGTCCAACTCGTCTGACAGATAAAAGCGACATGTTTAAGAAGATTTACTCACATGCATCATTTGATTTGATCATCTTTATTTCCAACATAGGAATAATAAAGTATTAAGTTAAAAAAAAAAAAAAAACATACAAACAAAACAAACAAAGGAAAACATTATTTACAGAAATTTTTGAAGTGTTAATGCTGTTCGATGTTCGAAATGGAGCAGGAAGAAGCTCAGCTTATCTTGTCCTACCCCATTTTTCATCAGTGTATCACAATCAATCAGCAACACAGTATGAAAAAAAAGTTTTTCATTTGAAAATAGAATGATACAACAGTCAAGCAGAAGAAGACACAGTTTACAATCATCCGCTTTTACCTATACCTTCCCGTTGTTCATTAGTACATTTGCTGAAAGCAAGTTTTTTTAAGGTCTTGGTTTTATCTCGGACTCAAGAGCATTTTTACTCAGACTTCTCTCTGTCTCTGTCCAGAAGGACTCGTCTGTGAATAATGTGAATAAGGAGGAACACTTGGTAAAACAACAAAAAGGTTCAATTCATGGGTTATTTCCACCTATGATGACTGCAACTTTCCCAGTGTTGTGACATAGGGACACCCCCCTTCACTGTTCAACCTTGTCATGGTTTTTAAAATTGATTTTAATGGTCTTGTCTTGGTCTCAGCTTGTCTGGGTCTTGATCTCGACTCAGTCTCGACTCTCAGAAGTCTTGGTCTTGTCTTGGTCTGGGATAGTGTGGGTATGAAAGAGTGTGAATGTGTGAGTTGGTGCAGTCGGATAACTAACATAGAACGTTAAAATAACTTTCTTAAACCAAGATAAAAAAAAACTTAATATAATTAAGTACATACAACAGAGTTCCAAGTCCACAAAACAGTAAAATATAAAGTAAATGCAATCTAAGACTATTAATCAAATTTACTTACCTTTTTTTAGGCAATCAGTTTCCAAACTTTTTGAAGTAGGGCAAACTTGTTAGATTTTAGAGTGCACCTTTAGGCGATTTTTGAGGGCCTAGTGAGTTACTTTAATCAGTCAAAACTGTACTGCTAGTGTCTAAGTTGGTGAAATACACATACCTGCCGCTTCATCAGGTCCACCTCGCTGCTACCACACTGCAATTAAAAGACAAATCTTGTACTTTTAACTCCACAACATTTCAGAAAAGGGTCTCATTACTCATTACTAAGAATAGCTTTAATGTCAGCGGATCACATTTCTCTTTTCTTCAAAAATGCGAGCTGCGTGTGATTTGTTCAAGTGGTGATGCCATAGCTATACTTTGTGCAGGTAAATGTTGAGCTAACATTGCTCAGATAATGCATTTCAGTAGGTTGTTTTAGTCATGAGGTTTTCTAATTTTATTGTGGTAAAAATAGAATAACCCACATTTAAAAGAAACTGTACTTTTATTACTAAAGTATTTTCAAAAGCAGGTATTCCAGTAATTTAACCTGTTCAGACCCTTTTTTTAAGCCTTCTGCTCTAAAATGACATGCTCATCAAGAAAAGAGTGTATCTCTGCAACTACAAGGTCTATTTGAATAATTTTGGTGTCATAATAAAAGTAACACTTGAGAGATTTGCCCAGATGTGTAATTATCTGTATATGTGTTACTGGGACAGAGTAAATGAAGAAAGACCTCAGAATAATTTGAAAATTTCATCCTCGCCTAAAAAAAATGAGCTTTTAATGTAAATATCTCTTTAGAATGACGCAGCTGCAGCTTTAGAACTCTATGAATGAATGACAAAACATGTGAACATTACTTCTGCCAATATTTTGAGTCTGATAAAGTGATGCAGAGCAAAGTTAGAGAGGTTTTACTACAGAGTGGTCAGGCCCAATCTTGGCACAGTTTGGCAACATTAGTCCCATTTGAAATTTACCAAACTTTATATTTCCCTTTTATGTCACTTTTGAAGTTCATTACAGCCAATTACAACAGTTTCTATCTTCCTCTGCTTATCCTTGGCAGTGTTTGACAGTTTCCAGCAAAAAATAAAAACATATTTTTTGGGGTTTCTTTTTGGAAAAATCTATCAGAACTCTACATTTTCCCATTCGAAGCAACCCAAGTTTGAATCGAAGTGAAACAGATTTGGATAATTGGTAATTTATCTGCTTGATGTTAACGCTGCGTTTGGTGAGTGTAAAAATGGCTCATATGGTTGTATGGCTGAAAATTTCTTGTTTGATTTGATGTGCAACAAGACTATTTTTCTACAAGAATTGTTCACTTATTCTTACGTTTTGTTGGACAGTATGCAAGCATTTCCAAAATCAGGTACTTCTGGGCTGAACAGGTTAACTTGAGTAAAAAATTGGACTGAATAACTTTTACTTGTATTGGAGTAATGTGATGAGGAGTATCTATGTTTTCACTCAAGTAATGTAGTTGAGTACTTTGTCCACCACTGCTTTCTTGCACATGTACATGCTGCTTGAAACTTCAAAAACAGGTAAAAATAGTCTTAACACACCCACATTAGCCTGAGTCGTACTGCTCTCAAAACCTCCGCAGTGCTTGAGTGGCATCATGGGAAAAGTGTCAGCTCCAGGTTTTATTTCTGGAGTAAACTCTGACATATAGAGGGAGTTAGGAGGGCTATTTTAGCTCTTAGTCTCTTCTTCACGCACACACAGAGCCTCGGTTCTCACACCATCAGCTGTGACCTGGTTAGCTTTAAGCCGCTGTTTGAGCCTGGCCCTTAGTTGAGGTTGGCTGCTCAGACAGGGCAATAGTTTGTGCTCACACTCGCACACACACTCTCACACACACTGGACACTGAGGCTAATTGAATGGCCAGGGCAGGAGGTCCAGGTCTTTATGCCCGCAGAGAGGAGCCATGAATATTTCTGTTTCATTTGGACTTCACACTCTGAGACGATGGGAAAAAGGTGAATAACTGTGGGAACCAACAGCTGCAGGCAGTCAGTATTTAAATATTTACCCTCCTAAGGCCCTCTGATGTGGCAGTATGTCCTTGTAGTCCAGACAATACGGTAAAGACGGACATTTTGACCCCACACAGGCAATAACCAGAGCCAGAGGTGGTATGGTGTAAGTTTGTCCATCCATCTGGAACGTTCATATCGCAATATCTCAACAATGCTTTCTTGTGGCCTAAAAGATGTCTCAGGATTCAGACTTTACTTTCAGAATTCAGGCTTTATTCTAATGATTTGGTTTCCACAGCCTGTGCCTCAATGTGAGGAAAGTGCCAGTATCTCAGCTCAACAAGCTGCTGGGAATACACGAGTCAACTCTGCATCAATCTCTGCCAAGCACATCAACCAAAAACAGGAAAGCAAACATTCAGAATTTTCAGTCACTTCAAAATACTGCAAAAGTAGTGAAAATAATCTTGACACCAACAGCAAATCATCAGACAGGAAGTATAACCTGAACTTACAAATTAAACCTCACCTCCAGATGTGATTCTCACATTCTTACTTATATCCCATGTTTCAGACTTCATGACACTCCAAATGCATCTCTTGTGGTCGAGCCAAACCGCGGAGACACCCTTCACCATGCGAGTCCAGCCTGCTCTGATCTCTTAATCTGTCTACTCTGGTTTTTGGTGAGTTCAGCAACATTGTTCTCTGCTTTTTTGTACAGTCTAAGCTCTTGGCTTGAACTGCTGATGCCACAGTGGTAGGTCTGTGGAAAATTTGAAAGGATTTGTTGCTCTTAGCTTGGTGTTCACAGTTTTGATTGATCTGAAAGTCTATTTACTCGACAATGAAAACAGTTGAAAACAGAAACTTTGCCTCGACTGTAAGCATGAATCAGCATTGTCAGGGAAACAGTGACATGTTACTCTTTCAGATGAAGTCTGTGTGTGCACCTAGGAACAACAACAACAACATCTATGGCTGATTACCGAGAAAATGTGTTTGCTGCTCACTGTGCTCAATTTGCAGTGTTGGGAGTAATGCATTACAAAAGTAACATGATTATTGTAAGGCTTTCTTTTTTACTGTAGCGTGGTAATGTAAGGCATTACAAAAAAAATGCAATATTTTACTCTGAGAGATCTGCAGAGGAGAAAAGTCCTCCGTTAGGCCTAAAGTTACAGTATCTCCAACACAATTTACAAGAATTTTACCTTTTGTCTGATTTTCTGTGATTGTTTCTTGTATTGTGCCATGAGCATCAATGTGTATATTATATTCTACTGTTTTTAGCCTTAAGCTGAACTCAGATAGCCACCACATCACCTTCCACTGGATGTGTAATGAGCTTTAGAGCATAATGAGCTACAGTTAGAATGCCAAATCCATATTTCCTGTTATTCTGACGACAGTAACGTAAAAATAATGTGATAATAGTGCAATACCTTACATTTCAAATCCAGTAATATTATAATGTAACTAATTACTTTGAAATGACAGTAACAAGTAATAAATAATGCATTACATTTTTGAGGTAACTTGCCCAACACTGTTAAATTGTTGTCCAGACAAAAAAAACTCCCACCTCTTCATGTGTCGACTCGCCACCGTTGTTCGTGAAAAGTTTGTTTTCACAGGAAAGAGTTTGTGTGCTGTAACATCTCTGTTTCACTACAGACCAACATCGGCAACAACTGTCCTGGCATGCATGCAACAGTGTATTTAGTCATTCTTCCAGATCAGTGTGAAGGCGAATCGTTTTCACATCATTCCCATGTGAACGTGGAGCGCTCTTGAAAACACAAACGAAAACTTTTCACTTCCATATGACAATAATGTTGCTGCTGTCTAAAAGTCCAAAAGTCTGTCTCATGAACAAAAAGATCTAAGATTTTAACACATTTCCTTGAAATTGGATTCAAAACTTCTTTAATTTAATGGTCAAAAAAAGACCAAATAGAGCTAAACTGATGAAAAGTACAGTATTGGTTAAGATGAAATAAATTTAAAGATGCTATGAGGAGTTTTTAAGTAATTACAAAAAAGTCTCACTTTTAGATATATGCCTGATGGAAATACACACTTTAAGATGAGTTTCATAGCATCAAAATAGGTTATCTATAAATGCTATTCCTTAACTTTGCGGTCGGGTCGGACAGGGCTGGACTGGCCTGGATACTCAACTTCGGGAACAAGACAATTAAAACTACAGCAAATTTATATTATTCAGACACATCTTAGAGCACCGGGCTGTATGTAGCGATATATAGCCGGCTACAAAACTGCGATTCTAAGTTTTCCAAAAATTGCTTGTTGTCACACATCAAAAACTACCGCTACGTAACTAGAAAGAGATACATTACCTCGTCGCTTTGCATCCTGTAAGTTGTTGAAAAAAGAAGTTGGAAAGCAATGCAGAGTTCTGAGGAAGGTCCGAGCTGCATTCAATTGCAACAAAACAACAAACACACACTTCGCCGAGCGTGCTCATGGGTAGCTATGTCGCCAGAAATGGATTCTCCCCATAGCACCTTTAATTGTTATAATCTATGTCATGATTTAGTAGTTTCCCCCTCTAAGGGCTAAAGAACCCCAAAATTGAGTCTAATTCAAGATTTTTCTTGTACAACTTGTTTTTCAGGTGAAATAATACAGAATTCCCTCAAAACTTTTTTGTCCCTTTACTAGTTGTGAATCTTTGCCGGAAAGTATGAAAACAAGGATCTCCAAATGCAGGTCATGTTTACGCAGCAATGTTTAAGTTTGTGTGTTTCATAGAAAGATTTATAACAAATATTTGTACTGTTATGTCTTAATGCTGTGGTCAGTGATAGAGAATGTCACATTAATTGGTGAGAAGTATATATGTCCAAAAATATAGATTGCTTTTTTTCCTGTAAGTCAAATTTAAAACTTAAAAAAGCTACAACAGGGTAAAAATAGCATTCTTTAAATAGTATTTATAGCATATAAGATCATGATATGGCCTCTAGTTCTCCATTAAAAACCTTTAAACAAGCTTCTTTTTCTTTCCACTGAAAAAAAAAGATGTAAATTCCAGTTCTGTCTGAGCTGTGACAGCACGCGAGTGAAAGGGAAAATGTCCGATTTAATGGGTTTTCACTCAGGCCCGGAGGCGATCCATAGCTTCAGTGTAAAAACGAAGCAAGTGTGAGCTGGATTAACCTGAGTGTCAGTTCATGTACTGTACACATCCCACTTTGAATGATTTCATACATGTGTCTGTCTCTATGTTTAAGCATGACCATGCATGCGGAGACATCTTCGAACTGAATCAGGAAGGTAGAGGAAAGAAATGAGGGAGGGTGATCTCAGAGGATTAAAGATGGAAGAGCAGGGGAGTGCTTGTGAGGGGACGGAGGCAGAAAGAGTGAAGGAAAAGCAGGAAGAGAAATATATATATTAAACTTGTGCTAACTCACCTCCATCACTCAAAGCTCGGCTCATTTTGAAAGAAAATCCGGCTAAAAATTAAGTGTTTGCATAATGAAGCTCAAACACAGTCAGTCAAAACAGCAGCAAAAATCGAATATACAATTAAAGCAGAAAAACTGATGGAAAAAATTAAAACATACACAGACAGCCTCAAATAAACAACTAAACACACTTAGCCGAGCAGGAAGTGAGCATCATTAGTGCTTTACTCCAGCATCCAGTGAGTGTTTTCCACTGTCTGTGCCGCCACTCGCTGCATTACTCAGCTTGAATAAATCACGCCATGTTTAGTGAGTTTATACTGTGATGATTAAACCAAGAAAATTAAATCAACACGAAATTCAGAGGCTTTCCAACTCAAATTTATGTCCCGTGCTCAGAAAATTAGATTAAGGGCATCACACTCAAGGCCGCTTCATGAGGTGCCCCTGTTCAACTGCCTGTTAGCTTGACTAGCTAATCAGCCAATAACATGGCAACAACTTGGGGCTGTAGCTGCAGTCTTTGCTCTTGTCATTCTGCCTATATTTGCACGGTGACCTGGAAATACATACAAAAACATAACTAGACTTTGATTTAAAACTTTTTTCAGCTTAGGAGTTTTCTGAGCTCTAAAATTCAGATAAAACTGCAGTATTGCTGCAATGCACAAACATTGGAAGTGGGAAGTGGGAATGACACGTTCTTTCCCAAACTGTGTGGAAGTTTGGGGAAGAAAATATAAAATACAATTTTTTTTTTTTTTGCTTCAAAAGAAAGTGATCAGGCTCATAATTCCAGCAGATTATCGAGAACCAACACAACCATCAATTATTTATAAAGCTAAAACCTCTAAAATTTCGTGAACTTGTGGATCTGAAGATAGCTTCACTGATGTACAAAGCAGACCATAAGATGTTACCAGACTGAGTCCAGATATTGTTTCGGATTAGAGTGTTGAGTATGAACTGAGGGGGAGTTTTATGTTCACAAAAACAAAGATCAGAACAAAAGTTAAACTACGATGTGTTTCAGTGTGTTGAGTTAGTCTGTGGAATGAATTAGACATCGAAATGAAAGAATGTCAAACACATGAAGAGTTAAAAAAAAAACTGTTTAAACAAAAGATTATTCAAAAGTACAGAACTGTGGTGTGAGCACAAAATGTGTCTTAGAATTTGGACATATGTGAGTTTATTATTGTTTCATATCAATCTAAAGGAAGCTGAGTAAATTACGAATTTGAAAACGGTAGGAGAAATAAGCTATGGCTTCAACCTACTCCTTTTTCAATTTTGTTCTGTTATTTTGTAGTTTGGTTGATTGTTTGGGGTTAATGTGGGAAAAGTACTAACTTAACGCTTGTTTGCAACTTCTCACTTTAATGTTTGTAAGTGAGATTTCATGTTTAAAGTGACCAAAATAAACTAAACTACACTAAAACACCTCAGAGTTATCAGCTTTCCAGTTACAAAGTCGGAAAAAAGGTGCCGATCTACCAGACTATTGTTGGCAGTTGTTAGCATAACTGTTTACACTGGGGTCTCATCAGCAGCAGACAAGCTGCATTGCTTTGTTTATTCCTCTGGCGCATCAAGCTGATGTCATCACGTTGATGACATCATAAGTGTGATGTAGCCCCTCCATGTAAACAATGGAAAGGAGCATGGAGGCCGTGGACACTGTTTTCTTTACTTTGTACTTTTGTCCCTCTTTAAAAATGTACAAACTCAGCGCTGATGATACAAAGGTGGATGGAATTAGTTGCTCAGCCGGCAAAGAGTCATGTAAGTTACAGACGGAGGGGTGGGCGTGATATTATGCTATGGGGATGTAAATTAGCGAGTTGACACGGATTTTATGTTCCTACAGAAGATTAAAACCCATGTTGCTTGCGGGTTAGTCAACCCTGGATGAAATGCCAATTAAACCCTTTCAAACTGCCGACAGGAGCCGATTGTTACTTGATTTAAACAAGTTTTTTGGTTAGTATGAAAGGGGTATAACTCTCTCCTTCCATCAAAAGCTTCAACTATTTGCACAAATGTTGGCACTTCATTGGCAGCCTTCCCACTCTCTTTGCAGTAGTCAGTGGTTGAGATCTTTGTTGGACATATTACATTTAGAGCTATCAGTGGAAAGAATGCGCAACGCTAAACTATCTACCATCTACGCTTTGGCGTCCTTTGACAAAGTGAGGAACCTTTGCAGACTTTAGACGCAGACCGTAAAACCTCAGACATCCAAAGCCTTGTTTCTATATGTAAAATTGTCTTGGTTTTTCTTCCTTTAGTATTCATATGTCTTCCTGTGTTCCTTCACGTTATACATTGTTAATTCACATCATTACACCCTTACGTAAATTCTGTCTCCTATGTAAAATAGGTCTTAACATGTTATGTAATGCCGCCTGGGGCTTGTGGGGTATTTGTTTCTTCCTGGTTGTGTTTTATTGGGCATATTTGCTCTAAATAATGCAAATAAAAAGTTTCTGACAAAAAGAAATCGCAGTGTATATCAGTACAGCTGATATATCTACAGTAATATCTGCAAAATATGCAAGTGTGCTATAGTGTTTCATCTCATCATCACACAAATAGACTCTCGCATAATTTTTTTTTCTCTTATCTAGAAATTATTTATATTTATTTAAGTCATGTAAGCAGGGCTTGACATTAACACCCGCCAACCAGCCAAATGCGGGTGGATTTCGGCAGTGGCTGGTAACACCGCCGCTCCCACTAAAGCTGATCAGTAACTTTGCCAAGAGGTTGAATTTTATCTGTTTGTGGACAAGATAACAAAAACAGATTTTTTAATTGTAATTTTCATGGCACAAGCGGCATCTGAAATAATAAACCAATTGCAATATAAGACCACGACACTACAACTCCCATGAGCAGTGCTGAAAAACCTGCATAAAGTGTTTGCTCATCATTGGATCCATTCGTTTGGAAGCCTTTGCGACATCACTGCTGACAGGGGGTCAGGTCAGACTCGGGTCAAAAGATAAGTGGAGGAGCAATGTGGCGGCATTTCGAAGGAGTTACGAGACCCGGAGAGAAACAAGCGAAGGATGAGGAGATGAAAAAGAAAAGAGTTTTTGATAAAAAATGGAAGACAGGTCGAAAATGGCTGGTGTATGACCGGGAGAGAAGGTGATGTTCTGCTCTAGAGGTTGTAAATCTTTTTTAAGTAAACTTTAGCATGTCATCATCGGCTTTAATCATGTTGAACATAATTATCCAACAACAAATTGTGGCCAGTGAAAATACTGAGTGGCTAGTAACTCTGGGAAACCACTAGCCACAGTGGCTGGTGAGCAAAAAAGTTAATGTCAAGCCCTGCATGTAAGTACATGAACTGCATCAGTACAATAGTGACAGAATTTTAAAACATGTTTTCCTTTTGCATTTATTGTAATTAAAGGATAAGTATCAACTGAATGTCATCCACTAACATGTTGAAAAAGCAGACTGCCCAGGTACAGGTAAAGCTGATCAATAACATTTGCCAAAGAGGTTGTATTTTTTAAAGCATTGTTTGTCCTTATCTCTTTGTGGACAAGATAAAAAAAACAGATTTTAATAGAAGTTTCTTGTAATGTTGGTCATGGCACAAGGAAGAAGTGGTGAGATTTTGGTGGTGATCTGAATCTGGACACAGGTGTTTCAAAGGATTCATTAACATTGAGAAATAAAGCAGTTTTTGACATTTTTCCTAATGACTCATTTAACAATTTCAGCAGTGCTTTGAAAAACCTTGCAGATATATGTCATGTGGATCCATTTAAAAGTTAAAATTAAGTTTTGATGAAGATCAAGATCTGCTGGTTTGGAAACACTTTCCTGGCATCATCTTGGCAGAGATTTGCGCTCTCCAAGTACTCTCACATTAAAAGAAGCTAGTCAGTTACTGTAAAGAACTTGTGCTCTTGACCAAAAATATTTGTATCAGCAATAATGAGTTCAGAAATATCAGTGTTAGGGGTGTAACGGTACACGTGCCGGTTTGGTACGTACCTCGGTTCGGTACATTTTCGGTACAGTATGGGAACAACGCAAAACCATTTGCTTGTTTAGCACGTTTATTAAACCAAAAATTTGTGATATTACAAACTGAAAACCAAAATGTATTCAATATGCTGCTTGGTGACACTAATAACTTAAATAAAATAAACAACAAATGTATGAAATTGAAAATAATGACTTTCTTTTTAAATTCCGAGCTTAAATGTGGACAACTGGGTTCTTTATACTGGGGCTCAATCACCTTTAGCATGTGTTTAAAACCAGCATATTCCACAATTGAATATGGTCTTAGATCCGATGCTATAAAAAGAGATGAAAGATGAAAAGATGGATGCTGTTATCGCTTTGGCCCGATCTGAATTGTCAGGGAGAGGCTGCTGAAATGCAGATGCCAGTTACATTTTTTTCCTTAACCGGGAAATCTTTACACTTGAGTGGTACCTTTTCAGTTGAGTTAGCATGTTTGACGTGCTGTCGGAAATAACCGGCCTCAGTCGAACAGTACCGGCACTCCGCCGTCGTTTTATCCACTTGTCTTCCTCCGTTGCAGTATTTCACCAGGAAACCAAAGTGTTCCCAAACAGGAGATTTCAGCGACGGGGGAGGGTCTCCAAGCTCCGGTTGGTCGCTAGCAGTAGCCATTATGCACAATTCAAACACAAGCTTTTGTGGTTACGGAAGCTCTTTGATATTTGTCTTCTTATTGGCTCACAGTAAAATGCCACATCCACATGATATGTACATGATCGCAAGAGCACGAATCACAGACCACTTTCCTCATGAATATTAAAAAGCCTTCCCTAACCATGCCGATCGTAGACGAGTACCCCCATGAATATTAAAGAGTCATGTGCAGCAGCTAACGTAAACTTACTGTATTCAGTCGAATACAGCACTTTGCCGAACCGAACGTCCGTTTCGAGCGATTTGGTACGGATACATGTACCGTTACACCCCCAATCAGTATGTTTGATTTTGCCAAAAATCCAATATAATGCATCTCTAACGCTAAACATAGTGGATATGTTGTTAGCATTACAGGAATATCTTTAAAATAAACAATACACGAATACACGAAATATAGCTTTTTTATAAAACAAACTTTTAGGCCAAAAGAAGAAATGTAGTATGATTGGTTATGGTGTAAAGCAGTTAGGGGTGTAAAAATGTCCTAAAATGACATTAGGGTGGAGACGCAAGGGGTCAAGACGCAGATTAAAGGGTGAGACAGGAGGTGAGGAGGGTGAGGGTTAAGTTCGTGTAGCCTCACCGGCTGAATCGACCTCCCTTGGGTCCATTTTACATACTTTACTCTTCGCCCAAATAAACAATCAGGAAGCACAATTAGGCCAGTGTGTGTCCGCCTGCATGTGTGCGCGGAAACTGGACGTGCAGCACACGCACGGGGCGACGCATGTCCTCGCACAAACATCATTTCTCACCGCAGTCTAATGTGGTTCATTCTCAGCGATCAAAACACTCATGAAAAGAGAGTTAACGCTGTCAACAAGCGAGCACTGGGTGTGGAACCGTCGTTTTCATTCTCAATATGTCAAGGTTAGGGTGTATTCCAGCGGAGAGCGAGGAGGAAGGAGGGAGACGGGTGAGAGAGGAAGAGAGAGAGAGAGGGAGAGGGTTAGAGGGGGAAGGAGTGTCGTTCTCCATCCTCCGCTCTCCAGAGAATCCCATCATGAAACGCCAAAGCACAAAGAGCTCAGAGCCTCCGACTGAAACCGAGGGACCTTTTTTATCCAGCAGCAAAAGGGGGGGCATCACTGGGGCAACAGCGCCACCCAGCACGCCTAAAATGGTACTGCACCTCCTTTGAATCTGTCATATGTAAAAATAAGGGAGCGAGAAACAAAAGGGGTGGTTTTTGGTATTAAATTAATGATCAAAATGAGCAAAAAATGCTCGACTCCAAACACATGAAAACGAAGAATCAAAGCCGCCGCCGTCTCTCTGTGTGGGAATCTAACCCTTAATGGGTCTCCGCCAACCTCACCGCCAAGCACACATGCGCGCACAAAAATCAAACTAATTACAATTTGTCCTTTCTCTTTTGTCCTTTTCACAGTGCTTCCTTTTAATTCCCACCAAGAACACACTAAAAAAGGAGGGGAGGGGGGCGAGGAAAGAAGCGGCGAAAGCAGAAGAAGAGGGGGGGGGGGGGGGGGGTATTGAGGGATTTTCCAAAGTGGCACAGTAAAATAACACACTGGAGTGTATATCGGCTTCCACTCTCCCTCATTTAAATAAGCGCCAACACTGATTTTCTAACAAAAATATGGTACTAGTATAATAACAATGAAATAAGACCCTGTGAAAACTCGCAGCCTGCAGCAAGTATTTAAAATATCATTTAAAAAGGGCTGATCTGTAATTCAGAGCGGATATGGTATCAGACGGCGTGCTTGTCATTCCCGGCTATAATCTCCACTACGCCGAGAAACACACTGTCTGCTGGCAGAGCTGGAGAGAGCGGCGAAGAATGGGGAGGAAGAGGAGGGTGGTGGTGGTGGTGGAGTGGGGGGGAGAGGCCGGATTTGACTACTTATTTTTCCTCTAGGTGCCGTGAGTTTGATATCAGCGAGGGAATCTGCAAACGTATTTTAGAAATGGGAAAAATGGGAAATGGAGGAAGTGGGAATATTTGAAGAATGGATTTATTAGATGGGAAACGATGATGGCGAGATGAAGGAGGCAGGAGAAAGAGGATTTAATCACTTCACGGAAAACTGATCATCACTTTTCACTAATAATTTTCAGTTAGGAGTGAAAGGTTGGAAATGTTGAAGTTTGAAGATGGAAAAAATTGATAAGTGATCACTTTTATGAACACAAGATCAGGATTTATTGGTCATTTTTCATGGACCATCTTTTTTGAAGATCAATGATGTGAACCAGACATTTAGATTTTCCTCATTTGCAGCCTTTTAAGGATTTTTTATCCACTCTGGACAAGAAAAGTGGAATCATTTATTAAGAAATGGTAAAACTTTTACAATCAAGAGGGCCAATTCAATAATTAATGTTGAATTGATTATTTATCTGATAGCCAATTCTTCTGTTAGGCACAGGTAATTTGTCAAACATTGGTGAATTATTTCATGAATGTATTTGAAGAAACTGTGAGGAGGTGAAAGTATTTGAAGAATAACTTTATAATAGGGATGTGCCATCTTGTGTTTTTGCTGATATCATAAATATAAATGTTTCCAAACTCATGATCACCAATATCAATATTTTCTGTAAAGAGCACAAAGCCTTTACTTCACTAAAAACAATCCCTTACTTTGACATTTAAAGTGCATTTATGGTAGAATCAGATGTAAGGCAAGAGAAATAATTATTTTGAAATAAATGTTACTTTTGATTTGTCAAAGTGGACATTCAGTGACTGTACATTTGCACTTTTGAACATTATAACAGTTGTTGGTTATGGTTAAAAGACAAAAAACTCTATCTGACCACTAACGACTCTGTGCAGAAGTGAAGCAATGTCAGTCGCATCCTTAATTATTTAATCCCTCTGCTTTCCAGTATCATTTTACATCACTCTCATAAACATAAAGAAATGTCGAAAAATGTTTTAAAATAGATAAGAAGAATATTGCATTACACTCCTCTTTTGTAAAGCAGCTTGAGGTAACGTTAGTCATGATTTGGCACTATACAAATACAGATTGATCAGTAAAAACAGAAATCCTTCAAAATAAAGATATTCAACCCCTACTCTGGGAAAACTCTTCAATATTTAATATATAAAACCAAGCCTTTTTTTAAGCAAGCTGTAAAGATGTCTATGTCAAAAAATGTCCAGCCAACATCAAGTGGACAAGCATTTGGAGATACAACTTTTGGCACATTCCTGTGGTCCTCTTTTTTCAACCCCAAAAGTTGTTGATTAGGGGCACAGCCAGAGATTGATATGAGTGGCCTGTCTGGAAAAGAGCATGGTCAACTCTAATTGGCCGTTTGTCGTGTCAGAGTTAGGATTTTTGTATAAACAATGTGGGCCGTATAATAAACAATTTAATTTGATAATTTTATTTAGATGCAGGAAATTTTATTTTGTCAGAACCTTAAATGGTGATGCCAGACTTAAATGTGCAGTGTGAGAAATTGGCATTTTAGTGACATCTAGTGTTCAGATTTTGGAATGAGCCCGTCCGTTACTAAAACAACACATCACTAGCATCTAGAGCCAGTGAAAACCAAAAAGGATCGTGAACAGGGCAATTTTAATCCGTTAGTACAAAGCAACATGATGCTATCTTTTCCCCTTCAACAAACACCACACCATCTTCTTCTCTTGTAATACCCGCTCTCTTATTCTTCAGGTAGATTTCAGGACCAGTGGCCAGACTCGTATTCAACAATTGTGTTTTGCTCTTTTTGTCCTCAAATCCCACCAGTAGACAATATGGCAGATCGTTATGTCAACCACCACAAAGGGGAGACCTGCTTTACACAAATATAAAAAGCTTTTTCTTTGATAAAAAGAAAACGAAAGTTTTATGGGGATGATTGTACACCTATTTTGACGGACTTTACATACAAATAGAAACATTATATCCTGTATTTAGGATATAATGGGCATTGTTTCTCTTTGGCAAAATACTGCCAACTTCACTACACCTTTAACTCGTGTCAAAATTCCAATTAAAAGACTTAGGACCCTTTTACAAGACAACATTGTCATCGTAAACTGAAAAGTTTTTCCCTTGTATTTTCAATGTGCTCCGCAGTCACATGGATCCGCAGGAACAACTGAAAAGGTGGTAGTGTGAATGCCAGCCCATTAGTTGGCAAAGGCAGTTTGTAGTGTCAACAACCAACAAAGAGCCATTGCCTTTTTTATCAAAAGAAAATACCATTCAAGCTTTCTGTTAAGAGTATAATTAAAAAAATTAAGTTAAAATGTTTTTCATGAAAAGCTCACCCTTCCTCTTCATAGAAGTTTAAAAGAAATCCTGCAGGATTGGAAGCAAAATTTCATTTTTGTTTGTAAATTTGATCCTGGAGGGAGCCCAGTGAGAATTTTAAAATTTTGACTCTTTTTCTGTCTGTTGATTATTAATTGATTAAAAAATAAAGATGTGGATGTCAATTTTGGATCCTGGATACATAAATGATAAAAAAAATCTTCCTTTGTAACAGAGAATATTTGTAAGATGGTCTACAGTATTGCAGGAACAATTAGATATCCTTTTTCGTATTATTTTGGCACTTTAATATATTAGACAAATGATGCGTTAATCAGAGAAAGTCATCAGGAAGTTAATTAATGTCACTGCAGGCTCTGAGAACTTTGGCCTCGGACTGGCGTACGAAACAAACAAATCGAAACTCGTCTTTTGTCAGATTTTGGACAATTTGTTGACGTTTTAGATTAAAATCATTGATCAAAACAATCACATAAGTCTTTCCTGTGCAGACACACACTCACGCTGACGCACTAAACACACATTGGGTTTTGGTTAGACGTGTGGTCTGGACAGGAAAGGGCCAGGGCCGACGCGCTCAGCTGGAGACGGACCTCAGGCACTTCACACCACACACACACACTGCCAGGCCGCCCCTACCCACCTATCCTGTTGCAGTGGGGGGTCGGAACTACCCCGACTCACACACGGGATCACACACATCCTCATATTCAAACACACACTCTGGGGTTGGCGGAAACTGGCAGTGACACGCTGTCGGGCAGCTCCGGCTCGCCGCTCTGAGGTTGGGTTGAGCCATCTATCATAGAGCTGAAACACAGAAACCAGAGATGTGAGTGACAGGGGATCATACACACTCACACAAATACACAACAGAGAAAAACATGTCAAAGCACAGACACCAACATCACCCTGACAACGCCAGCGACACGGCAATTCAAAGTGCCATATAATCTACTGTATGAGCAGGAGGACCAAAAATCAGTCTTAATGCCAGAAGGTGTAAGAGAATTCTAGTTTTAGGTTTGGAGTAAACCCCCCTCTGTACAGGACTTTGATCAGACATACAAGCTGGTTTCTCTGAGAGTCGACTTTGTGGTTTCTTGTCCTGCTCCACTCAGGCCCCATTCACACAACAACGAAAACAGCAAGAAACGGAGAGTAGGGGTGTCCGAATACAACTTTTTCACCTCCGATACGATACCAATATTGCAGCCTTGAGTACTTTAATAAATTTTAACCTTCAACATAAAAATATAGTACGATAACATAAAATAAATGAAAAATAATAAGAAGATTCTGACAAATAAACTCAAGAAATTCAGTAAAAACAAAAACAGATATTTTTAAATTGCAAAATAGCCACTGTGTTTAACTTAAAGGGACTGTGAGGAGAATCTAATACCGGCAATGTAAAGACTCTGCTACCCATGAGCACGTGCCGCAACTGTCGTAATGCTGCGTTCCAGTAACCTCGGAACTGGGAGTGACATCTTCTCCGACTTATCGGCATTCCAGTTGAAGTCTGAAAAAAACATGCCGATCTACCATGCTATTGTTAGCTGTTGTTAGCACGCCCTGCGTTGTTGTTCACAAATATCACATGAAGAATGTGATTATCATTATGGCAGCATTTTTGTAAATATAAGTCTTAACAATACTATGTATACAGCTGATCTTGAGCGACACACCCCAGTCAGAAGTGCAAATAAATTGATGATAACAGGAGCTAAATAACTGTTCACACTGGGGGCATCCATCTTCGATTGTCAACTAGGGGGTGGCGAGGTTTCACCGAGTTCCCAGTAGGAAATTCCGACTTCGGGGAACGTTCCAGTTGCAGTTTCCTACTCGGAACTCAAAATTCCTACTTCTGACTACAACTGGAATGCACCAAAGACGTGTGCAATCCAAGGCGTGTGTTTGTTGTGATGCAGCTGGGACCTTCCTCAGAACTCTACATTGCTTTACAACTTCTTTTTTCAACAACTTACAGGATGCAAAGCAACAAGGTAATGTATCTCTTTCTAGTTACGTAGCGGTAGTTTTTGATGCGTGACAAGTAATTTTTGGAAAATTTAGTATTGTAGTTTTGTAGCCGGCTATATATGGCTTCTTACAGCCCGGTGCTCTAAGACGTGTCTGAATAATATAAATTGGCTCTAGTTTTAATTGTCTTGTTCCCGAAGTTGAGTATCCAGGCCAGTCCAGCCCTGTCCGACCCGACCGCGAAGCTAAGGAATAGCATTTGTAGATAACCTATTTTGATGCTATAAACTCATCTTAAAGTGTGTATTTCGATCAGGCATATATCTAAAAGTGAGACTATTTGTAATTACTTAGAAACTCCTCAAAGCATTTTTTACTTAAACAAAGGCATATTCTAAAACTAAATTAAACAAAACATGAATTAGAATGGACTGCTTGTTTTGGAGAGCTTATATCGGACTTTTTAGATGCAGGCCAATATAATCTGATATTTGTTTTTTGCTGCTATTGGACCAATATCAGATGTCAATGTTGGATTGGGACATCCCTAACGGATCGTTCTGAGACAAATGACCCTCAAACTATGATTGGCTGGAAACATCTCGTGATATAAGATGCGTTTAGGGTTTACAAATAACTATCCGTCAAACTTGGGTAGATCTATAACAACCACAAGAAACTGTCAAATTATCGTACATTTAGCCTTTTTTGGAAGTTGTTGAAAAAAAGTTGTAAAAGCAAAAGTTTATTGATCGCGGTACAGAACTGAGATTTGCATTTTAGTAACATCACAACACACACAGTCATTTGTTAACCAGAGCAATGTGTGGCCATGCTAACATTAGCTGCGCTCTGCTTAACAATGCCAATGGATAAGTTGGGGAGCGATCCAATCAGAGGTGCTCTCTTTATGAATTGATATATTCATGTAGACTAGGTTTACTGTTGTCAATTCAAAAGTTTAGTTTGTTTCTGTTAATTTATTCATTCAGACTTTACTAGCATTCAATAAAGGGTTGTTAGATGTTTTATTTTAACCAAGTGTGAAACACGACTTCAGAAATTCAAGGAAACAAAAAAAACGTTACCCTTTACACTTCGTATTTACTAAATTTACAGATTTCGTTGACTAAAATGTGAAATTTCATCACTTTCATTCATTATGACTTAAAGTAAAATATGTTTGAGGAAAGACTATAACTCAAACTATTTCAACATGCTGTCAAAATAAACACTGTCCAGAGCAAATGTCGCACTTCATTTGTAAAGCCCTTCTGAATGATGCACACCTCCCAGTCTGAATCTCCTCCTCTAACCCCTCGCTGCTCCTGAAATCCGAGCTGAGCAGATTGATGGGAGGACAGGCCTCATTTGGACTTGGAGAAAAGTGGCCACTTTAGGAGCTTCTACTGTATTTTAAACGCCCCGGGTGTTAAAGAGACTGATGGTGGAGGCTGGATCAGCGACCCTCCCTCCCTCACCCACTGAGAGAACGAGTGAATAAGAAGGGAAATGAAGGAAAAGAGTGGAGGAGGAGGAGGGAGGGAGGGAGGAATAAATCTGCGTGGCGGCAGGAATCGATCGTTTCTCCCTCCCCTCCCGCGCTATCTCATCTGCAGGGGCTGAGAGAGGCAGAGCGGTTTAAACGATCCTGACCTTGTCCGACATAAATAGTCAGAAAAGTCCACGGAGCAGATAGCTTTGTGTGAGGAGGGGGGGAGGGAGGGGAAAAAAAGAGGAAGCATTGAGATAAGAAAAGGAGGGGGGGGCGAATGAGATAATGTCCCGGCGTTACTACATCAGAGTCCAGCCGACGCCGTGGGAAACAGCTCGGCCTATCTTTACCTCCCTCTCTGCTCTGATCAGAAAAAGAGTTGAAAGAGAGGAAGGAGAAGAAAAAGAAGAGAGGAGGAGGAAGTCCGAGCTCTCGTCGTTTTTGTGATTAGCATGAAGATGGACGGAGTGATGGAAGAGCTCGTCTCAGGCCGTTCACACTCAAAGATGTTCAAGAAGGATCTATGTAAAACAGAAGACAAGAACAGAGCATTCAGAAGAAGTTACCTTAAAGATGCTGTAAGGACTTTCTAAGTAATTACAAAAAAGTCTCACTTTTAGATATATGCCTGATCGAAATACACACTTTAAGATGAGTTTTATAGCATCAAAATAGGTTATCTATAAATGCTATTCCTTAGCTAAGTGGTCGGGTCGGACAGGGCTGGACTGGCCTGGATACTCAACTTCGGAAACAAGACAATTAAAACTAGAGCCAATTTATATTATTCGGACACGTCTTAGAGCACCAGGCTTACGTAGCGATATATATGGCCGGCTACAAAACTACGATACTAAGTTTTCCAAAAATTGCTTGTTGTCACACGTCAAAAACTACCGCTACGTAACTATAAGGAGATACATTACCTTGTCACTTTGCATCCTGAAAGTTGTTGAAAAAAGAAGTTGTAAAGCAATGCAGAGTTCTGAGGAAGGTCCGAGCTGCATTCATTAGCATCACAACAAACGCACGCTTTGGCTTGGGTCACGTCTTTATGACAGTCACCGCGCGTGCTCATGGGTAGCAGAGTCTTTATGTCGCCGGGAATAGGTTCTCCTCATAGCACCTTTAAAACAGTTTTGTGAGTTAACCTTATTGCAGCTGGATCCACCTAACTCAGTGTCTCTGATCAGGCAGATCAATCCTGCTGAGCTCCAGTCTTCATCCATGGGGCCCAAAAGCCACATCATCCAATTAGCATCCAGCAAAACGACAGCAGGAAGTGACTACTTGTACAGAGATTAGCATAGACGCTAACAGCTTAAGTAGCAGTTTATGTGATCTGGACCACATTTCTTCACTAAATAAGAAGCAAATATCAACACTACAAACCTCTCTACGGTGGGATAATTTTGCTCCACAAGTCTTGCAGAGAGTTGGTTTCATGAAGTGGCTCATGTTTTGTTCTTTACACCAGTTCTCCACCTTTTTTGTCTCTTGGACCCCCTGAGCCTTTTTGTCTTGCCATGAATACCCCTCACTCACATGTGTTGATGATTCTTCAAAAGCAGAGTGTAACACAACTGATTATTAAATGCAAATATTTTATTTTATCCCCTGAATTTGAACATTTACTTCTCAGAATTTTTCCTCTCTATAAACTCAAATTAGACCTAAAAATAAATTTGTTGCCTTAAAAAAATAAGTAATCAAAATAAATAGATAAACAACTATTGTAGCTATTATATGTAGCTATATAACTTTAAAAAGTGAACTGTTTTTCAAAATCTTCACCTGACCATGTAAGTAGCGATATATAGCTGGCTACAAAACTACGATACTAAGTTTTCCAAAAATTACTTGTTGTCACGCATCAAAAACTACCGCTACGTAACTAGAGAGAGATACATAACCTCGTCGCTTTGCATCCTGTAAGTTGTTGAAAAAAGAAGTTGTAAAGCAATGCAGAGTTCTGAGGAAGGTCCGAGCTGCATTTTTAGTAACATCACAACACACACAGGCTTTGGCTTGGGTTACATCTTGGTGTGTTCCAGTTGTAGTCAGAAGTAGGACTTTCCGGGTTCCGAGTAGGAAACTGCAACTGGAACGCCCCCCGAAGTCGGAATTTCCTACTGGGAACTCGGTGAAACCTCACCACCCCTGAGTTGACAATCAAAGATGGATGCCCCCAGTGCGAACAGTTATTTAGCTCCTGTAATAATCAATTTATTTGCACTTCTGACTGGGGTGTGTCGCTCTAGATCAGCTGTATACATAGTATTGTTAGACTTATATTTACAAAAATGCTTCCATAGTGATAATCACATTCTTCATGTGATATCTGTGAACAACAACACAGGACGTGCTAACAACAGCTAACAATAGCCTAGTGGATGCTATTGTTTTTTTCCGACAACAACTGGAACACTGATAAGTCGGAGATGATGTCACTCCCAGTTCCAAGGTTCCTAGAATGCAGCATTACGACAGGCACCGCGTGTGCTCATGGGTAGCAGAGTTTTAATGTCGCCGGTAATAGATTCTCCTCATAGCACCTTTAAATTGAAGAAATTTCTAAATGATGATAGTAAGAACATGTATTTATAAATAAACACACATATCTGATGAATATTTATACCATAAACTGAGAGAATATTCAAAGTGAAGTCCAGCTTCTCCAAAAATGTGCTTGAGTACAATACTCAAGTAAGTCTACCATACTGTCCACCTCTGATTATGTATGAATAAATAAATCTGTTTCTTCCAAACTTTCTCCCCTTTATGGCCTGCCAGGTTACATCTGTGCTTTCTCAGATATTACACTGGTATACTGTTGTCACTGTTGTGTATTACAGACAACTTCAAGGATTAAAAAGTTGTTTTAAAAGCACATTTTAGATCTGACACTGACATGCTTGAGACTGAAACAAGGGATACATGAGAGTAATGAAGGTAAAATGAGGGAAGGAAACAATCAGTGGAAAAAATGGGCCAAAAACAGCATAACATTGAGTTCAGTCATTGAGGGTTAAATGATTTTACGTGAAGAAGTTGAAGTGAGGAGGAGTAACTCTCCTCTTAAAGCTCTCCTCTCTCCTCCTGTGATTAGGATGCAGACGGATGGAGGGATGAAGTCAATTGGCTCCCGTGAAGAAGAGCGAGTGTTTTAAAGTCAAGGAAGGAGCTCTTTTGTGCGTCGCCTTTTCTTCGGAGTGTAACGCGGCTGTACGTGGCGGCGGTTTGTGCCCCGGGTAAAAGCAGAAATCTCTGCCTCCATTGTCACCTGTTCCTCTAATCATTTTCCTCCTTCATGGCACAATGGAGGAGGGCGATAACGATAACGAGGTGAAGCTAATACAGAGCGCAGTCTGGGCCCCTGAACACAATGTTCAGATGTCTTCACTCCCTCACAGACACACTTTTATACCCGCACACTCTTTAACGCAGAGACGTATGCACACACACACTCTCTTTTTCTGCAGGCACTCGGTTCACACAAATGTTTGAACCATTTAATTTTCACATCACACTCTCGTTACTTTCACAGTTTCATCGTAAAACATAATAACAGAAGAAAAGGGGAGAGTCGTGTTTTTATGTCTGCTTTGTTAGAAATCACCTGCTTATTGGTTCGTAACTGGCTGCTGGTTTGAATCCTGGAATAAGGCAAGAAGATGAGACCATTCATGCTCTCTGTGCTCTTATTTAGAGGAAATGAGGTCTTATTTTCCAAG
The DNA here is from genome assembly GCA_036419115.1 of Scarus forsteni. Classification (NCBI taxonomy): domain Eukaryota; kingdom Metazoa; phylum Chordata; class Actinopteri; order Labriformes; family Labridae; genus Scarus; species Scarus forsteni. The sequence goes on along the minus strand of JAZDUH010000341.1, from coordinate 18,238,483 downwards.
TTTTGGCCTTCATTTCAATAGTTTATGTCAAATTGTAGTCACATTGTTGAATAAAAGCAGTAATTTTGATTGAATAAAGTCTCATGGGCATAAAAAATACAAATTAATCAACGGAAAACACTCCTAAGTTTTGCTGATATATTTTTGTACATGTTTAAGTTTGGGGCTGCAGGTTGTCTCACAGCAAGAAGGTTTGATCTAAGTGTCAGTCAGGGCCTTTCTGTGTGGAGTTTCTATGCTCTCCTGTGCATGTGTGGGTTCTCTCCAGGAGCTCCAGCTTCATCCCACAGTCCAAAAAGAGAGAGAGAATTGTTGTCTGGCTCTCTATGTGGTCCTGTGATTGCTGGTGAGCAGTTCGGTGTGTACCCTGCCTCTTGCCCAGTGTTAGCTGGGATAGCCTCCAAGCCCCAAAGGGATAAGCAGTGTGGATCATGGATGGATATTTATCCATCAATTAATCTTTATTTGTATAGCACCAATTCATAACAAGTGTCAAGATACTTTACAATAGAGCATAAAACTCTTCATTTTATGGGTACACATGTATGCATAGATACATAAATACACATATATAAAATACACATATACATATATATACATCCATATAGCCAATCATGAATCCCTCCATCATGGCATCAAGAAAAAACCTTCTGTCAAGCAGCAGGAAATCTTGAATGTACATCCCAGTCTCATGATGAACAGCAAATCCACACGATGCTGTGTTGGGTGAAAGAAGGGAGGTAAGAGGAGACAAGTGGACTAAAGTAAGAACTAAAGCTAGTGACAGATCCATGAACCATAGACCTGTTGTCTGATTTCTTAGAGGTTAGCCTCTGGAGATGTTACATCTGGTTTTCAGAAGGGTCCTCATGTCTGAATGGTTGTGGTGATAATTTTATAGAAGTATATTTAGTAATATTCTTACTGAAAATAAGAATTTATGGTAGTGACAAACTCATGGGTTCCCGGGCCACATGTGCATCCCTACCGTATTTGTCTCTGTTAAATATAATTGTATTGAAGATTTAATTTAGCTCATTTCATACATAAAAATGTAGCACCAAGTGCTGAGCATTCAAGTAAACAAGCAGATAAGAGTCAGGGAGAAAATTATGATTAAACACAACAATAAAATTAAATATGATAATAAAAAGATTTGAAACCCCACCCACAAACATGCTACCAAGCACACACACACTCACACAGGGACACTAGTGAGGACTATTCAACAACAGAGGACTGAGGAAACGCTATCTTGAATAAAAAACGAGGAAACACAGGAGCATGGATAAAACCATGATAGGTTATATATCAAAGGTAATAAAGTGCTAAAAGTTAATTAAAAAAATACAAAAAAATTAAAAGAAATGACTGTTTAAACCCTTTACTTCATCTAAATATTTAGATTCCTTGACCATTAAAACATACCATCAGCAACTGGATTCATAATTACCTCCGCCAAGGAGGTTATGTTTTCGGGAGAGTCTGTCTGTCTGTCTGTCTGTCTGTCTGTCTGTCCGTCCGTCCGTCCATCTGTCTGTCTGTCTGTCCATCCGTCCGTCCGTCTGTCTGTGAACAAAATAACTGAAAAAGTGATGGATGGATTTTGAAGAAATTTCCAGGAAATGTTCAGCACGGCCACCATGACGAAAAATGTGATTTTTGTGAAGAACTACTGATCTAAAATAGATATCATTATGAATCCAATTGCTAATGGTGTGTTTTCATGGTCAAGGAATGTAAATATTTAAATGAAATTAAGGTAGGACTAATATTTATGGTGAAAATCACAATATGGGTGAGGACTGTTGCACTGGCGGAGGTCTGCGCTCTCCGAGTGCTTTTCTAGTGATGTCTATTTTAGTTCAGTAGTTATTCACGAAAATCACATTTTTCATTTTCATTTTTCATTGCGGTTTTATGCAGATATGGATCACTCCCAAAATCAAATTATTTGTTCCTTGTCCCAATCGGGACATTTCCTAAATATTTCCTTGAAATCTATCCATAACTTTTTGAGATATTTTGCTTACAGAGAAACAAACAGTCAAACAAGCAAAGAAAAAAAGACATCAGAAATAACGTAACAAAATAAGTCAAAAGGGGTTAAACATAAAATTGTAACTCGGAACCTAAAATGGAGTAAAATGTGTAAAATCCAGATTAAGAGAGTTAAACAAAATTCATCTAAAAGCCAGATTAAAAAGTTAGGCCGTGACTTTGCTTTGAAAAATAGTCAGGTCCTCAGGTAGACTGTTCCACTGACGGGGGCCGTAATAATGAAAAGATGCCTCCCCGTATTTAAGATTCTTAGAGTCGCATTCAAGTTTTCCCTGATTATGGGAAAGCAGTGTGAATCAAAATACATGCCCTTTAGGGAAATTATAAATTTATTACCTCAAATTTTAATATTTAAACTGAAAGACAGTTGGCAGAATCTTTTTGTCTTATGCTATGTAAAAATCCACCACCAGGGGGCACTTAGCTAACCCAAACTTGTACCATGTACCTTAAATTATTACCTCTGTGTTTTTGCCAGTGTTTGTCTTTTGTCAGTTTGTCTGTAAGCAAGATAACTCGAAAACGTATCTACATATTTCAGTGGCATTTTCAAGGAGTGTTGGTCATGCCATAAGAGAAGAGTGATCAGATTTTGGTGGTGATCCGAATCCAAATGCAGGTCCGGGGATTTTTTTTAAAGGATTTGTTAACATTGTGAGACAGGACAGTTTTCCACATTTTTATTAGTAACTCTAAAACTTCTCAACTGATTAGGATGACATTTTCAGAGCATGTTGGTCATTCCACATGAGGGAAGTGACAACGTTACAGACTTAATGCAAATCTGGATGTGGAATTTTCTTCTTTCTTCTTGGTCTGGGTTACAAATCTTCCACAATAACTCGCCCAACAATTTTAGTAATGCCTCGGCAAAGGGTTATGCTCTTATCATTACACCAAAGCTCTTTGTGAAAACCTGCTACAACCTTGAAGGAGTGATTCACAAGAAAAACTGAAACTAGAAGCTCAAACCACATGAGAGGTATTTGTGATATTCAAAGCTAACATTTTATCGAAAATGTGGAACACTGTTCTGTCTCACAGTGTTCATAGTTTGTTATCACTGGCTCGTTTAGGTAATAGAATTAAGGAAGGTTCCCACAGCTCAATTTTTAACAAAACTTTTGCTCAAAATTAAAGAGTAGGCTCTTTCAAAACCAAATCCAGAACCTGATCCGAGTCAATCAAATCACTTCGTCCTTGTGCCATAACCAACATTCCCTGAAAATTTCGTCAATGATGAGCGAAATGAAACAAAGACAAATTGTGTAAAAGAAAAAAATAATATATATGTATATATTTAAAAAGCTCAGATGCTGATATATAAGCCACTAGCCTCACACAGGTGGGAAGATGATAAAATACCAACAAGTGTTGGTGAGCAAATTTAACAAAGTATTGACCTATGACATTTACTTTAGTAAATAACTTTAAATAACTAAATAAACTTTAGTTTAAAAGGCAGTGACATTATTGGGGGCTCGTCCGGGACAAGGGGTTCCTATCATTTTAATGTGTCATTTTTTGATAGTTTGTGCAGTGGGCCACCTTTTTTTCCCATCCATTGGCCTTTAGGGTCACAGGGTGCTGAAGTCTTCCCCAGCTGAGGGCAGGAGGCAGGGTACACCCTGAACCATTTGCCAACCAATCACAGGGCTTCACAAAGAGACTTATAACCACTCACACTTCAAAATATTGGCCCCCATTTTTGACAATAATTCAACAAAGAATGTTGGAAATGTCTCAGATCCAGTTTGTGAAGAAAACTGCTTAAATTAACTCACGACAAACATAAGTTGTGTTTTTATCTCAGAATGATTCTTTAATTAAGTTAATATTTTGAGAAATCAACCATAATTTCACTAGTTTTCCTGTGGGTATGAAGCATAATGATTCTCATAGTTGAGAAAGTGAAGTCTTTGTTTCATTTCAGATAAGAAACAACATTTTATGACAGCAAAATAGTTAGATCTTGACAGCATTGTGAGGCCGAAAAGACTTGAATTGAAACATTTTTGCAGGTGAATAAAAAGGACTGAAGTTATAGTAAAATCAGGCCAACTATATCTCCCCCCAAAAATCAAAAGAGGTTAAATTCAGGGAGTTAAGGTATTTATTATATTATAATATTTCAAATTGTTAAGCTTCTTCAAGCCAGAATCCAAATAATAACTAATAATTCTACTCATTGTGACTTTTTATCTGAGCTGTTTCTGAAGCTTTCAAACCGAATGTCCAGACTCCAGACCCAGACATTTGAAGTTGTCAGACAGTCGTGTGTCACATGAATCATTGCGCAAAATTGACTGTTTTCCTTTTTAGAAACAAGACAGCAGAGAACGATAGCAGCAGAGACTTCACAGTGTGCTGCCATGAAGCAGAATAAACCTCTGAGCCCAGGCTGTGATAAGACTTTTCACCCAGACCTCCTGTTTCCTTTCTCTCTCGTTTTCAGAGACCTGCTCCGACTTCCCACAAAATCAACATTAAAAGACAGAAACAACGAGAAGATCTGCTCTCATCTCCCAGAGCAGTGACCTGCAGAAAAAGCTCTCACCCGCTCCTCACCCTCATCTATGTGACGTCGACTTCAGGGTCTGTGCAGCAAAACGAGCAGGAGGAGGAGGAGGCTGCTGCTCTCTGACGGTGTTTATCAGAGTCTGGCATCGCTGTAATTTCAGTGTTCAGATGCAATCGCTTGCCTCTCCCCTCAGGAGTAAACAATAACAAGCACAAACACAATAGACAAACAAGGCCTGCAGGACATGGATGCACACCACACACAAACAAACAGATCCACACAGAAGCCTCGGATGCTCAAACAATAATGACTGTAAACCACAGGCAGCTTCAGTGTTTTGGTCTTTGTTTATGCGGTCAAAATCCAACTTTACTCTACGTTAACATAAAGAAACACCATTTCTGAGCTGAGAATCTGACCTGACATCAGATATCCAGTGAAACGAGGCTGCTAAATGATCCAGAATCAACACTTTTCTGAGGCTGGGTGTGATTTTTAAGGTCTCAGTGAAGTTTGACTCATGCTCTCGAATGATGAGCCTCTCATTTCTTATCAAACAGCACAACCTGGTGGACGTTCAGTGAACTGCAGGCCTCAGCTGTGTTTAATATACAGGGTGTCCATAAAGTGTCTTTACCATTTAAAACATTTATTACAAAGGCAGTTGATGAGATATCTTAACCACGTTTGTTTTATTTTCATCAGTGTTTATTAAAGTTTTTATTCAAATTAAAATGTTGTGTTTCAGATATTATGTTAAAAGATAAGTTCGGTTTCTAGAGCTTTCACATTGTTTATAGAATGAAGTAGAACAATATACTCACCCAGAAGGCTTTCCTGATTCAAACAGTGCTTCGGGAGATATTTAGATCCAAAATCGAGCGGCGGACATCCGTATAATGGTAGCACATGGGGCATGTATAGCGCTGCTCCTAAAACTGCATTAATCGTCCAAAAACTCATTAGTTTCACCAATATTTCATCATCATTTCACACACTTTCAACAAACATCAAACAATCAGCAAGAAATTTAGGAGTAATTTTTGATTCAGACCTCACCTTCTCATCCCACATCAGTAAAACCATCCAGTCCTGTTTCTTTCACCTACGCTCAATTGCAAAAATCAAAAATATCCTCACCCCTCAAGACCTCGAAAAAATAATTCATGCCCTAATCTTCTCCAGACTGGACTATTGCAACTCCCTCCTCCCCGGTATAAACAAAAAATCTCTTTCTCGCCTCCAACTGGTCCAGAATGCAGCAGCTAGGCTTTTAACTGGTTTTAGTAGACGGCATCACATCACTCCAGTTTTAGCCTCCCTCCACTGGCTTCCTGTCAGTTTTAGAATTGATTTTAAGATTTTATTGATTACTTTTAAATCACTCATGGGCTTGGCCCCCAGCTACATTTCAGAGCTTTTAACTCCTTATCAGCCAGCCCGCAGCCTCAGATCCTCTGGCGAGGGCCTCCTGGTTGTTCCAAAGTCGAGGCTCAAAACTAAAGGTGACAGAGCTTTCTCCATCAGAGCTCCTCGACTTTGGAACGACCTGCCAGAGGAGATAAGGCGTGCGGAGTCTGTTGCTTCTTTTAAGTCACTTTTAAAAACATATTTTTACAGAATTGCTTTTATGTGATGCCGTCTCATTTTAGTCTCATTTTAGTCTCATTTTAGTCCTTTTAGTCTCTTTTTAGTCTTTTATTTTCCTTCGTTCCCTGTTTTAGTCGTTTGTCCTTTTATTTGCATCTCAGTCTTTTTTATCCTTTTATTTGATGATACTTTTCTTATCATTTTAGCTACATTTTCTTTATTATTATTATTATTATTATTATTATTATTATTATTATTATTATTATTATTATTATTTTATTTATTTATTTATTTATTTATTTATTTATTTTATTTTTGACTTCTTATTTGTTATTTTAACAGACTAGTGTCTTTATTTACTTTTAATTCAGATTGTTTTATTTATTATGTCATACTTTTAATTTCTTTATAGAAATCTTTTAAGGTCACTGTGTTATTGTTCTATCTCTTTTTTCATCTCTACTATTTTATATTGGCTTTTTATATTGCTTTGTTTTTTATTTGGTCCTCATGGTCTCATTTTAGTAGCAGTGTTCCTGTATTGTCTGGGTTCCTATGACACATGGAGGGGGCCTTTGGGTCATGGGGCTGGAGCCACTGGACATGGCACCTATGGTGTTAGTTGGCATCATCAGGATGCAGTTTACACCTGAATGTGGACTGCATCCTGATGTGTGTTGCTGTATCCTGGTGTGTTGTGTCTCCGGCCCCATGGGGTCGGGGCCTCCTCTGTGTCTGTGTTCTTTTGGGGTTAACTGATTTATGTGATATGTTGTGGAACTCTCTCAGCTTAATTTTGTGTTGGAAAATGACAGTGTTGGAAAATGGGAGGAGTGGGCGACCAAGAACATCTGAGGAAAATATCAAATGTGTAAGACAAGCCTTCCTTCCATTAACAGAATATCTGAAACACAAAACTTTAATGTGAATAAAAACTTTAATAAATACTGATTAAAATAAAACAAATCTCATCAACTGCCTTTGTAATACATTTCTTAAATTGTAAAGAGACTTTATGGATATCCTGTATTTTCTGGCAATATTTCACCTTTACGTGTTTAAATCAAAATTGTGGAGTTATTTACATATCAATCTTAAAGGAACATTCCAACATTTTTGTGATCTCCCTGTCTTGCCTCACGCCAGAGTCCGTGACAAGCAGATAGACACCAGTAACAAGGAATAGACCGACAAAGCTACTCACCGCCAGTTAGCTATAGCTCAAACACTGGGAGTCAATGGGTAGCGCTAGCCTGCCTCTGCCTACAGTCATCAGATAAACACTTATCAACCCTAACAGTCCTGTGTGCTTGATGTGACTTTTTTACTGTTATGTTAAATTATCTTCTGTCAATTAGTGACATCTTTCAAGTCACATCTTAAAACACACTTTTTAGACTCGCTTTTACATGATCCTTTTATTGCTCACATACCTGTTTCTCATCCATGTGCCAGGGGGTTATGTTATCGCCAGCCTCTGTATATTTGTTTGTTTGTTTGTTTGTTTGTTTCTCTGTTAGCAGGATAGCTCAAAAAGTTATGGACGGATTTTGATTAAATTTTCAGGAAATTTCCGGATTGGGACAAGGAACAAATGACTTGATTTTGCGAGTGATACGGATCACCATCTGGATTCGCCATGACGAAAAAAGTGATTTTTGTGAATAACTACTGAACTAAAATAGATATCATTATGAATCTAACTGCTGGAAATTTTTGTCAGAAACATAAAAATAACTCTTAATTTGTGTTAACACAAAAAAAATACAAATACAAAGTTATTTATATTTTTATTTGATGCTTTCTCATCACACACATTCTTGTGTTAGTAATTTATACTGTAATTAATTTAACCCTTGTGCAGCCTTCTAATATTCCACCTGACGACCCTTAGCTGAAAATGTACACAGAAATTGCTGTAAAATTATCATACATCCACTTTTGTTCTTTTTTTTTTCTCCTGTAAAAATCTCTCAAATCACTTTAGTTCTGCTCACATGAACAGAATATTTGCATTTTTCTTTATCATTTTAGAAATAGAAATATATTTTTATGATGAATAATAAGGAAGATGGTGGGCACAGTTGGATATGTCAAAAAGTCTCAGCAGTATTGAATTCATTGTATAAATGTTCACCGCCAGTTAGCTATAGCTCAAACACTGGGAGTTTTTTTGTTTTCTTTTTGGAACCCTGGAGATCAGATAAACACTTATCAACCCTAACAGTCCTGTGTGCTTGATGTGACTTTTTTACTGTTATGTTAAATTTTCTTCTGTCAATTAGTGAAATCTTTCAAGTCACATCTTAAAGGTTTAATGTCCTTAAATGCATGTTGACGCTTTAAAAAAAAAAAAATCATATGTGTACATACCTGTTTCTCATCCATGTGCCAGGGGGTTATGTTATCGCCAGCCTCTGTATATTTGTTTGTTTGTTTGTTTGTTTGTTTCTCTGTTAGCAGGATAGCTCAAAAAGTTATGGACGGATTTTGATTAAATTTTCAGGAAATTTCCGGATTGGGACAAGGAACAAATGACATTTGCATACATCTGTGATTTTCCTGTAATTCACCATCTGTACAAAAAAAGTGATTTTTGTGAATAACTACTGAACTAAAATAGATATCATTATGAATCTAACTGCTGGAAATTTTTGTCAGAAACATAAAAATAACTCTTAATTTGTGTTAACACAAAAAAAAACACAAATACAAAGTTATTTATATTTTTATTTGATGCTTTCTCATCACACACATTCTTGTGTTAGTAATTTATACTGTAATTAATTTAACCCTTGTGCAGCCTTCTAATATTCCATCTGACGACCCTTAGCTGAAAATGTACACAGAAATTGCTGTAAAATTATCATACATCCACTTTTGTTCTTTTTTTTTCTCCTGTAAAAATCTCTCAAATCACTTTAGTTCTGCTCACATGAACAGAATATTTGCATTTTTCTTTATCATTTTAGAAATAGAAATATATTTTATGATGAATAATAAGCAAGGTGGTGGGCACAGTTGGATATGTCAAAAAGTCTCAGCAGTATTGAATTCATTGTATAAATGTTTTATCATGTGGATCCAGATTCCGTTTTGTTTTCTTTTGGAACCCTGGAGATAAAAATGTAAATGCAAAGAATCTGCTATTAAAATTATCTTGCATTCATATTTTTCTACATAATCCATATCAGCTCTGCTCATAACTACCAAGTATTCATTTTTTTAAGGTTTAATGTCCTTTAAATGCATGTTGACGCTTTAAAAAAAAAAAAAAAAATCATATGTGTATATATATATATATATATATACAGGTGGCTTAAAGCTCCAAAATATAATTTAATGTTTTCTTCTTACTTTTTACTATTTACTATTTTACTATTTCCAAGATAAGAATAAGGTTTAAGAAGAGTTTTAAGAAAACCTTCAGTTTGTCATCAAGTCTGGGATGGCAAATCTGTGGATAGACGAAGAGCTATGCTTTAGAAAACAAACATTTGCATACATCTGTGATTTTCCTGTAATTCACTTGTACAAAAAAGAGCCATAAGAAATAATTCAAACATAGGGATGCACAATACTTCGAATTTTTACACTTATTGTCATCAATAATGATAACAGTACCAATATTGTGTATCAAGAACGTATATGTGAAAAATAGGTGGAAAGCAAGAAAAACAGCATTTAATTCTTAAAGAAATTATACTTTTATTTTATTACAGGGGAAACTGCAAACCATCAAAGTATCACTGTACATTTTATCAAGATTACAGACAATAAATGGGATAAATGCCCAATTTAGTGGTCAAAGTATCAGCTGTAAATATATGTTCTTCTCTGCTGATATCAACCCCTCTTCAGAAGAGAAAATGAAACAATCTTATCACTTCTGTGGTTTTGGTTCTTCACTGTTTTCTTGGAACATGTTTGCTTCTGGAGACCCCTCCTCGAAAGGATCGTCTGTATCAGTGTTTGTGTTTAAAAAAGAAGAATCATAAAAAATTGTCTTGGTTTGTTTGAATTTAAGTTTGTATATATGCTTCTTGGTATGTTACATCTGGATGACTAATATGAGGCCATGACAGAATAACACCTATGTAGTTTTGTATAGTTGGAAAAATTAAATAAAAGTTATAAAAAAAAGAAAAAGTAAGGCTTTGACCTACTTTTTTGTGTCCTGGGTTTCTTTTTTTATTTAAATGCAACAATTCAAATAAAGATTGACTGGTGAGTTTGTGTGATCTTGACATGCAAGAAAATATGCTGGAGCAGAAGTTTTGGGCAAAACTGATGTAAAACTGGACATTATAGTATTTTCCCTAAGGTCATATTTAAAAAAAAATACAAAAGACATGTCATGACTTTTTTTGTTTCTCAGTGGAAACACAATTGTCCTAAAATATGAATATTTAACCCTCAAAAAGGCAGGAAAAACCAAACTACATGTTTTTAAACCCAATTTCACCAACAAAAGAAGTTTTTAGGTCAGACTTTTGAAAAAAATGACACGCTAACATGACTTCTTTTTACTTTTTAAGATGCACAAAACATGGTAAAAGATAATGAAGATGTCAGATTACGAAAAAAATTGCAATGATAACATGACTTTTTGAAATAGAAAAAAGTCATATGCTAGCTTAAAAGTCCATTTTTAAGCCAAATACGACCAAACCGTCTGCACAAGCATGTTTTTCAACCTGTTTTACACCCAAAAAGTCATGTTTGAGCACATTTTTTATCGGAGTCAAAAATGAAAAAAAAAGTCATAGGTTAGCCTTAGTGTTTTTTCAAATCCCGAGCAGAGAGAAAAAGGCTCAAAAGTCCATTTTTAAGGCAAAAATGACCAAACCGTCTCCACCAGCATGTTTCTTCACCTGTTTTACACCCAAAAAGTCATGTTTGAGCATATTTTTTATCGGAGTCCAAAATGGAAAAAAAATCATAGGTTAGCCTTAGTGTTTTTTCAAATCCTGAGCAGAGAGAAAAAGGCTTTAAAGTCCATTTTTAAGCCAAATATGATCAAACCGCCTGCACCAGCATGTTTCTCAGCCTGTTTTACACCCAAAAAGTCATGTTTGAGCACATTTTTTATCGGAGTCAAAAATGGAAAAATAGTCATAGGTTAGCCTTAGTGTTTTTTCAAATCCTGAGCAGAGAGACAAAGGCTCAAAAGTCCATTTTTAAGCCAAAAACGACCAAACCATCTGCACCAGCATGTTTCTCAGTCTGTTTTACACCCAAAAAGTCATGTTTGAGCACATTTTTTATCGGAGTCAAAAATGAAAAAAAAAGTCATAGGTTAGCCTTAGTGTTTTTTCAAATCCTGAGCAGAGAGACAAAAGGACTAAAACTCCATTTTTAAGGCAAAAATGACCAAACCGTCTCCACCAGCATGTTTCTTCACCTGTTTTACACCCAAAAAGTCATGTTTGAGCATATTTTTTATCGGAGTCAAAAATGAAAAAAAAAGTCATAGGTTAGCCTTAGTGTTTTTTCAAATCCTGAGCAGAGAGAAAAAGGCTCAAAAGTCCATTTTTAAGCAAAATATGACCAAACTGTCTGCCCCAGCATGTTTCTCAGCCTGTTTTACACCCAAAAAAGTCATGTTTGAGCATATTTTTTATCAGTGTCCAAAATCGAAAAAATAGTCATAGGTTAGCCTTAGTGTTTTTTCAAATCCTGAGCAGAGAGAAAAAGGCTCAAAAGTCCATTTTTAAGCCAAAAATGACCAAACCATCTGCACCCGCATGTTTCTCAGCCTGTTTTACACCCAAAAAGTCATGTTTGAGCATTATTTTTATCGGTGTCCAAAATCGAAAAAAATAGTCTTAGGTTAGCCTTAGTGTTTTTTCAAATCCTGAGCAGAGAGAAAAAGGCTCAAAAGTCCATTTTTAAGCCAAATATGACCAAACCGCCCGCACCAGCATGTTTTTCAGCCTGTTTTACACCCAAAAAGTCATGTTTGAGCATATTTTTTATCGGAGTCAAAAATGAAAAAAAAGTCATAGGTTAGCCTTAGTGTTTTTTCAAATCCTGAGCAGAGAGAAAAAGGCTCAAAAGTCCATTTTTAAGGCAAAAATGACCAAACTGTCTCCACCAGCATGTTTCTTCACCTGTTTTACACCCAAAAAGTCATGTTTGATCATATTTTTTATCAGTGTCCAAAATCGAAAAAATTGTCATAGGTTAGCCTTAGTGTTTTTTCAAATCCTGAGCAGAGAGAAAAAGGCTCAAAAGTCCATTTTTAAGCCAAATATGATCAAACCGCCTGCACCTGCATGTTTCTCAGCCTGTTTTACACCCAAAAAGTCATGTTTGAGCACATTTTTTATCGGAGTCAAAAATGGAAAAATAGTCATAGGTTAGCCTTAGTGTTTTTTCAAATCCTGAGCACAGAGAAAAAGGCTCAAAAGTCCATTTTTAAGCCAAAAACGACCAAACCATCTGCACCAGCATGTTTCTCAGCCTGTTTTACACCCAAAAAGTCATGTTTGAGCACATTTTTTATCGGAGTCAAAAATGAAAAAAAAAGTCATAGGTTAGCCTTAGTGTTTTTTCAAATCCTGAGCACAGAGAAAAAGGCTCAAAAGTCCATTTTTAAGCCAAAAACGACCAAACCATCTGCACCAGCATGTTTCTCAGCCTGTTTTACACCCAAAAAGTCATGTTTGAGCACATTTTTTATCGGAGTCAAAAATGGAAAAATAGTCATAGGTTAGCCTTAGTGTTTTTTCAAATCCTGAGCACAGAGAAAAAGGCTCAAAAGTCCATTTTTAAGCCAAAAACGACCAAACCATCTGCACCAGCATGTTTTCAGCCCTGTTTTACACCCAAAAAGTCATGTTTGAGCACATTTTTTATCGGAGTCAAAAATGAAAAAAAAAGTCATAGGTTAGCCTTAGTGTTTTTTCAAATCCTGAGCAGAGAGACAAAAGGACTATAAGTCCATTTTTAAGGCAAAAATGACCAAACTGTCTCCACCAGCATGTTTCTCAGCCTGTTTTACACCCAAAAAGTCATGTTTGAGCACATTTTTTATCAGTGTCCAAAATCGAAAAAAATGGTCATAGGTTAGCCTTAGTGTTTTTTCAAATCCTGAGCACAGAGAAAAAGGCTCAAAAGTCCATTTTTAAGCCAAAAACGACCAAACCGTCTCCACCAGCATGTTTCTTCACCTGTTTTACACCCAAAAAGTCATGTTTGAGCATATTTTTTATCAGTGTCCAAAATCGAAAAAATAGTCATAGGTTAGCCTGAGTGTTTTTTCAAATCCTGAGCAGAGAGAAAAAGGCTGAAAAGTCCATTTTTAAGCCAAATATGACCAAACTGCCTGCACCAGCATGTTTCTCAGCCTGTTTTACACCCAAAAAGTCATGTTTGAGCACATTTTTTATCGGAGTCAAAAATGAAAAAAAAGTCATAGGTTAGCCTTAGTGTTTTATCCAATCCTGAGCAGAGAGAAAAAGGACTAAAACTCCATTTTTAAGCCAAATATAAGCAAACCGCCTGCACCAGCATGTTTCTCAGCCTGTTTTACACCCAAAAAGTCATGTTTGAGCATATTTTTTTATCAGTGTCCAAAATCGAAAAAATTGTCATAGGTTAGCCTTAGTGTTTTTTCAAATCCTGAGCAGAGAGAAAAAGGCTCAAAAGTCCATTTTTAAGCCAAATATGACCAAACCATCTGCACCCGCATGTTTCTCAGCCTGTTTTACACCCAAAAAGTCATGTTTGCGCACATTTTTTATCGCAGTCAAAAATGCAAAAAAAAGTCATAGGTTAGCCTTAGTGTTTGTTCCAATCCTGAGCTGAGAGAAAAAGGACTAAAACTCCATTTTTAAGGCCAAAAATGACCAAACCATCTGCCACCAGCATGTTTCTTCACCTGTTTTACACCCAAAAAGTCATGTTTGAGCATATTTTTTATCAGTGTCCAAAATCGAAAAAAATGTCATAGGGTTAGCCTTAGTGTTTTTTCAAATCCTGAGCAGAGAGAAAAGGCTCAACAGTCCATTTATAAGCCAAAACTGACCCAACTATCTGCGCATGTTTCTCAGCCTGTTTTACACCCAAAAAGTCATGTTTGAGCATTATTTTTATCGGTGTCCAAAATCGAAAAAATTGTCATAGGTTAGCCTTAGTGTTTTTTCAAATCCTGAGCTGAGAGAAAAAGGCTGAAAAGTCCATTTTTAAGCCAAATATGAGCAAACTGCCTGCACCAGCATGTTTTTCAGCCTGTTTTACACCCAAAAAGTCATGTTTGAGCACATTTTTTATCGGAGTCAAAAATGAAAAAAAAAGTCATAGGTTAGCCTTAGTGTTTTTTCAAATCCTGAGCAGAGAGAAAAAGGCTGAAAAGTCAATTTTTAAGATAAATATGACCAAACCGTCTCCACCAGCATGTTTCTTCACCTGTTTTACACCCAAAAAGTCATGTTTGAGCACATTTTTTATCGGAGTCCAAAATCGAAAAAATTGTCATAGGTTAGCCTTAGTGTTTTTTCAAATCCCGAGCAGAGAGACAAAAGGACTATAAGTCCATTTTTAAGGCAAAAATGACCAAACCGTCTCCACCAGCATGTTTCTTCACCTGTTTTACACCCAAAAAGTCATGTTTGAGCATAGTTTTTATCAGTGTCCAAAATCGAAAAAAATGGTCATAGGTTAGCCTTAGTGTTTTTTCAAATCCTGAGCAGAGAGAAAAAGGCTCAAAAGTCCATTTTTAAGCCAAAAACGACCAAACCATCTGCACCAGCATGTTTCTCAGCCTGTTTTACACCCAAAAAGTCATGTTTGAGCACATTTTTATCAGTGTCCAAAATCGAAAAAAATGGTCATAGGTTAGCCTTAGTGTTTTTTCAAATCCTGAGCAGAGAGAAAAAGGCTCAAAAGTCCATTTTTAAGGCAAAAGTGACCAAACCGTCTACACCAGCATGTTTCTGAGCCTGTTTTACACCCAAAAAGTCATGTTTGAGCACATTTTTATCAGTGTCCAAAATCGAAAAAAATGGTCATAGGTTAGCCTTAGTGTTTTTTCAAATCCTGAGCAGAGAGAAAAAGGCTCAAAAGTCCATTTTTAAGCCAAAAACGACCAAACCGTCTCCACCAGCATGTTTCTTCACCTGTTTTACACCCAAAAAGTCATGTTTGAGCATTTAGTCAAAATCAGTGAAAAAAAAAAAAGTCATAGGTTAGCCTTAGTGTTTTTTCAAATCCTGAGCAGAGAGAAAAAGGCTTTAAAGTCCATTTTTAAGCAAAATATGACCAAACTGCCTGCACCAGCATGTTTTTCAGCCTGTTTTACACCCAAAAAGTCATGTTTGAGCATATTTTTTTATCGGAGTCAAAAATGAAAAAAAAGTCATAGGTTAGCCTTAGTGTTTTTTCAAATCCTGAGCAGAGAGAAAAAGGCTCAAAAGTCCATTTTTAAGCCAAAAACGACCAAACCGTCTCCACCAGCATGTTTCTTCACCTGTTTTACACCCAAAAAGTCATGTTTGAGCACATTTTTTATCGGAGTCAAAAATGAAAAAAAAGTCATAGGTTAGCCTTAGTGTTTTTTCAAATCCTGAGCAGAGAGAAAAAGGCTTTAAAGTCCATTTTTAAGCAAAATATGACCAAACTGCCTGCACCAGCATGTTTTTCAGCCTGTTTTACACCCAAAAAGTCATGTTTGAGCATATTTTTTTATCGGAGTCAAAAATGAAAAAAAAGTCATAGGTTAGCCTTAGTGTTTTTTCAAATCCTGAGCAGAGAGAAAAAGGACTAAAAGTCCATTTCTATGCCAAATATGATCAAACTGTCTGCACCAGCATGTTTCTTCACCTGTTTTACACCCAAAAAGTCATGTTTGAGCACATTTTTTATCAGTGTCCAAAATCGAAAAAATTGTCATAGGTTAGCCTGAGTGTTTTTTCAAATCCTGAGCAGAGAGAAAAAGGCTCAAAAGTCCATTTTTAAGCCAAAAACGACCAAACCATCTGCACCAGCATGTTTCTCAGCCTGTTTTACACCCAAAAAGTCATGTTTGAGCACATTTTTTATCGGAGTCAAAAATGAAAAAAAAAGTCATAGGTTAGCCTTAGTGTTTTTTCAAATCCTGAGCAGAGAGAAAAAGGCTCAAAAGTCCATTTTTAAGGCAAAAATGACCAAACCGTCTCCACCAGCATGTTTCTTCACCTGTTTTACACCCAAAAAGTCATGTTTGAGCACATTTTTTATCGGAGTCAAAAATGAAAAAAAAGTCATAGGTTAGCCTTAGTGTTTTTTCAAATCCTGAGCAGAGAGAAAAAGGCTTTAAAGTCCATTTTTAAGCAAAATATGACCAAACTGCCTGCACCAGCATGTTTTTCAGCCTGTTTTACACCCAAAAAGTCATGTTTGAGCATATTTTTTTATCGGAGTCAAAAATGAAAAAAAAGTCATAGGTTAGCCTTAGTGTTTTTTCAAATCCTGAGCAGAGAGAAAAAGGCTCAAAAGTCCATTTTTAAGCCAAAAACGACCAAACCGTCTCCACCAGCATGTTTCTTCACCTGTTTTACACCCAAAAGTCATGTTTGAGAATATTTTTTATCGGAGTCCAAAATCGAAAAAAAGTCATAGGTTAGCCTTAGTGTTTTTTCAAATCCCGAGCAGAGAGAAAAAGGACTAAAACTCCATTTTTAAGCCAAAAATGACCAAACCGTCTCCACCAGCATGTTTCTTCACCTGTTTTACACCCAAAAAGTCATGTTTGAGCACATTATTTATCGGAGACAAAAATGAAAAAAAAGTCATAGGTTAGCCTTAGTGTTTTTTCAAATCCTGAGCAGAGAGAAAAGGCTCAAAAGTCCATTTTAAGCCAAAATGACCAAACCATCTGCACCAGCATGTTTCTCACCTGTTTTACACCCAAAAAGTCATGTTTGAGCACATTTTTTATCAGTGTCCAGAAATCGAAAAAAATAGTCATAGGTTAGCCTTAGTGTTTTTTCAAATCCTGAGCAGAGAGAAAAAGGCTCAAAAGTTCATTTTTAAGTCAAATATGAGCAAACCGCCTGCACCAGCATGTTTCTCAGCCTGTTTTACACCCAAAAAGTCATGTTTGAGCACATTTTTTATCGGAGTCAAAAATGGAAAAAAAGTCATAGGTTAGCCTTAGTGTTTTTTCAAATCCTGAGCACAGAGAAAAAGGCTCAAAAGTCCATTTTTAAGGCAAAAATGACCAAACCGTCTCCACCAGCATGTTTCTTCACCTGTTTTACACCCAAAAAGTCATGTTTGAGCATATTTTTTATCAGTGTCCAAAATCGAAAAAAAAATAGTCATAGGTTAGCCTTAGTGTTTTTTCAAATCCTGAGCAGAGAGAAAAAGGCTCAAAAGTCCATTTTTAAGCCAAATATGAGCAAACCGCCCGCACCAGCATGTTTCTCAGCCTGTTTTACACCCAAAAAGTCATGTTTGAGCATATTTTTTATCGGTGTCCAAAATCGAAAAAATTGTCATAGGTTAGCCTTAGTGTTTTTTCAAATCCTGAGCTGAGAGGAAAAGGCTGAAAAGTCCATTTTTAAGCCAAATATGACCAAACCGCCCGCACCAGCATGTTTTTCAGCCTGTTTTACACCCAAAAAGTCATGTTTGAGCACATTTTTTATCGGAGTCAAAAATGAAAAAAAAAGTCATAGGTTAGCCTTAGTGTTTTTTCAAATCCTGAGCAGAGAGAAAAAGGACTAAAACTCCATTTTTAAGGCAAAAATGACCAAACCGTCTCCACCAGCATGTTTCTTCACCTGTTTTACACCCAAAAAGTCATGTTTGAGCATATTTTTTATCAGTGTCCAAAATCGAAAAAATTGTCATAGGTTAGCCTTAGTGTTTTTTCAAATCCTGAGCAGAGAGAAAAAGGACTAAAACTCTATTTCTATGCCAAATATGATCAAACTGTCTGCCCCAGCATGTTTCTCAGCCTGTTTTACACCCAAAAAGTCATGTTTGAGCATATTTTTTATCGGTGTAGAAAAGCGAAAAAATAGTCATAGGTTAGCCTTAGTGTTTTTTCAAATCCTGAGCAGAGAGAAAAAGGCTCAAAAGTTCATTTTTAAGTCAAATATGAGCAAACCGCCTGCACCAGCATGTTTCTCAGCCTGTTTTACACCCAAAAAGTCATGTTTGAGCACATTTTTTATCGGAGTCAAAAATGGAAAAAAAGTCATAGGTTAGCCTTAGTGTTTTTTCAAATCCTGAGCACAGAGAAAAAGGCTCAAAAGTCCATTTTTAAGCCAAAAACGACCAAACCATCTGCACCAGCATGTTTCTCAGCCTGTTTTACACCAAAAAGTCATGTTTGAGCTTATTTTTTGTCGCAGTCCGAAGTGGAAAAAAAGTCATAGGTTAGCCTTAGTATTTTTTCAAATAACAATCTCTGAGAAAAAGGCTTTAAAGTCCATTTCTAAATCAAATATGACCAAACCGTCTGCACCAGCATGTTTCTTCACCTGTTTTACACTCAAAAAGTCATGTTTGAGAATATTTTTTATCGGAGTCCAAAATCGAAAAAAAAGTCATAGGTTAGCCTTAGTGTTTTTTCAAATCCTGAGCAGAGAGACAAAGGCTCAAAAGTTTATTTTTAAGTCCAATATGACCAAACCACTTGCACCAGCATGTTTCTCAGCCTGTTTTACACCCAAAAAGTCATGTTTGAGCTTATTTTTTGATTGAGTCCAAAATGGAAAAAATTGTCATAGGTTAGCCTTAGTGTTTTTTCAAATCCTGAGCTGAGAGAAAAAGGTTTATACGTCAGCTTGCAAAACATGTAGTTCCTCCTCCGTAAACTCTGGTTCAAATAGGTAAGGTTTTGAATCTGCGCCATTCCCAAAGAATTCATCCTCGTCCTCTGCCATAAAGTCAGCCATAAGCCTTTGTCGCAATCTAAACAGAGGCTTTGGTTTGTTGACATCTTGAGAAGCACTTTTGTGTTGCCGCATGCCCCCTGCGGTTTTGTTTCATTTGTATTTCCTACAAAACTTGAATAAAATGTTAATCCTGGTCTAAGATTAGATAATGTAACATAAAAAATACAACAAGCACACAGGACTGTCTGGAGTTTATCGGATGACTGTGGACAGAGACAAGCTTAAGCACAACCCATATACTCCCAGCACTTGAGCTAAGCTAAGCAGTTAGCAATCTTTGTCCGCCAGCTACTCATTACTGAATGCACATTCAAAAGAATGGTGTCTACCTGCTTGTCATGGACTTTGGAAGTGAGGCAAGACACGAAAACAAAAAAAATGTTGGAGTGTTCCTTCAAAATGGACTTGCTGCATATTTTTAGCAAACCAGCTTGGAGCTGCGAGGCTAACAGAGATCGAGGCACAGGCTGTTGAAACCGGCAATCTGAAGAGACTGGGAGTGATTTGCTGTGGAGTGTGCTATGTGTACAAAACCAAAAAAAGTCAGAATATATGAAGATTGGAGGTCAGGTTTAGGGCTCTTTTAAAAGATGTTACCAAAGGTACACAAACTGTGAGCGAGCACCGAGCACAAACTTCTCACAAATGTTTAGAGGGGTAAAATCTCAGTTTTTATTTATCATCACAGAAACGTATCTATTGTTCTTTTTGTCAAGGTTGAGAAATAAAGTCCATATTTAAAGAAAAAAAAGTTATATGTTCTCCTCCCCTCCATCTCCTATTCTGAGAAAGTGTCTTCAGTTTTTTTCTGTTTTTTCGGGTTTTTCTTTCACAAACATTCAAGTCAAACAGGATCCGGAGAGATTTGCTGGTCAGGAGTGATCTGCGATGAAAGCGTCCCATTTTTTCTGCCACATGGAGAGACCCATTTCCTTCTATATATATATATATATATATATATATATATATATATATATATTTTTTAAATATATATATATATATATATATATATATATATATATATATCTATATATATATATATATATATATATATATATATATATATATGTATATATATATATATATATATATATATATATATATATATATATATATATATATATATTTGGATAAAATTTTCATGAATACACATTCATAATAATAATTAGACACACAATTGTCAAGTTAAACAAGAATTGAACATTTTAAAAACTACTAAATTAACAACAACAAAACCATTAAAATAACAGTAACAATAATGATAAAAATAAGAAGTAATCAAGAAATTGAGGGGGGAAATAATGTTAGGGAAAAAGAAAAGAATGCTAGAGTCTTGTTCTGTTTGGAAGTTCAAAGTTCAAAATCAAAAAAAAGGAAACCAAAATGGATTAAGTTCTGAGCATCGCCAAGACATGTGATGAAGGGTTGCAGGTACACCTTTGCATCTCTAGCAGCGAGTGTGTGTGTTATGGTACAGTTTAGCTAAGGCAGAGTTGCAGTAATGAATATGATGCAGAACTTTAAACATGTAGATGATGAGTGCACATCCCAAATATCACCCCTGTTGACAAATCCAAGCTCCCCTTCCCAGAATTGTTCAGTGATATCTGAAAATGGGTAATTAATAGAAGTATTGTATTTGTATGTTATAGTAATCCTCCTTCTTTGAGATTTCAGACGTAGTTATGATGTGATCAAATTTTTAAACTGGGAAACTTCTTTCTGATAAAGTCTGTAGATAGGAAATAAAGTGGCAAATAGGGAGATTTAGGCCTTGTTTGCACAACAGTGTTGCCAGCAGAAATGGAAAGATTTTTCCTTTGCATTTTCAAAAGTGCTCTGTGTTTATACAGATCTGCGGGAACAACTGAAAAAGTCAGGCAAGTTCATGAGAACTTTAATTCATCTGAATCTGAATAAAACTTAAAATCTTCTTTAAAAAAGATTAAAAATGACCATGGAAACTCCTAATTTCGATTGAAAAAGATAATTCCAAATAAAATTTAATTCCGAAGTAAGTGTCTGGTTTATTTTGATTTTTAAATCCAAACTAAGTAATTGCTCCATCATGTATACGTTCATTCTGCTTTAAATTAATTTTGTTTGTTCCGTTATCCTGTTGTGATGACTCACAGGACGCTGACTGGAACAGGAAGGTCGCCTGAAGCAAGCGCTGGACTCGAGCTGAGACAGTTTATTTAATTATAGCCATGGAAGATTTGGAAATAATAAACGTGTGGATGGTCGTAAGCATTACATGTGGATCTTTTTAAAGCTGTAGCATCCAAGTTGGACAAGGTTTCCCAATCAGAAACGCTGAACAGGAATTTTTCTTCCAGAAGATATAAATACATCGATAAGGTCACGTCCTTCCCTGTTCTATCAGAACCATTCCCAAACCCCCAGGCCTTAAATAGAGGCGAATAAACACGTTTTCCATGTAAACCTGACATAAAATCCACGAAACTCTCAACATATTACTGTCAAATGGATTCTGGATACAGATGACATTGATGTAGCAGCTGCCCAGCTACATGGGAAAAATAATTCCAAATTGAGGAGGTGGGGCAGTCGGATAGTGTGCTTGGTCAATGATCTGGCGATTGCAGGTTTGAGCCAAACTCTAGGTGACACATGGTGATGGTATGGTATAACAATAAAGCCAAGTTAAAGCAACAAAAGTACATGACCCATTAAAGAGCAGTCATGTCAGGTGGTAAAGCAGTTTGCTTACAGATCTAATGTCATTATAATGATGGAGAGTCAGCAGGTGTCGTCATTTTAAGGTTTAAATGTGTTTTGTGGCTCCAGCAGGGCAGATTTTTTTGGTGGGCATGGTGGACAATATGGCTCTTTTCATTGAAAAGGATGCAGATTCCTGCCCATGACTAACAGTAATAAAGAACACTACAGGGTTCAGCTTCCGACTCAACTCACTTTTGAGAGCTTCGCAAAAATGACAACAATAAGAGACGAAAGACCAACTGCCTCTTACCGTATAGAGTTTGCTGCAAGCTCCTTCAAGGTGCCTAAATTTGCTTTTAAGCCTCCTATTCCAACAAAGGCTTGATAAAAGTCGTAGGAGAGGCCTGTTGTGCCGAACATGGACGGGTCATCGGAGCTGATCACCAAAGGGTGGCCTTCTGCCATCAGCACGGCTGCAGGGTGGTTCCTGAGGTCTGAAACCAGCTTCAGCACCTGAAAGTAGAGGTGGGGTCAGAAATGACTGCAGAACATCAGAGAAATGGATTCACATTGGAATCTAGATTCTGTCTCTCTCAGATTCTGAAGATTTTTTTGCTGGGGTGGAGGATTTTGTGCCTTCATTCGTAAGAGAGAGTGAAACAGTGGATAGGCTTGTGAAAGGGGTGTGAGATAGAGTAGAGGAGGACACTGCACATCGACCACTTTTGACACAATTGACTGATTCAGAATTTCTTTAAAAGTCGTTATTTTGTAAAGACCACTTATGGCCCTTTTCCATTAGCCCTACTCTACTCTACTCTACTCTACTCTTCCTGGCTCTACTCTACTCGCCTTGTGCCGCTTTTCCATTAGCCCCAGTCAGTGTTGTGTGTAACATGTTACAGTAACAAAACTACTTTTCCGGGTAAAAAGTAAAGTAACGCGCTACTATTAATAATTTGTGTGAAACGTGGTTCCTTTTTTGAACGCAGCGCGACGTTACTTTTCCCACAGACGGATCTGACACTGAAGCTGCCTTCTCAGCTGCTCGCACAAACACGAGCAGCGTTTCCAAGTCCGCTTGTTATAAGCGTCTAAGGGCCGAAAATCTCATGAGTCACGGCCGCAGGTCGCGGTCTTTTGGGATTGTTTCTAGACGTGAAGTTGCTTCTTGGGGCTCTTGAGTCTGTATGTATCCCCCTGATTACCTTCCAGCTCCTGACATAAAGGATAACATGACTGCGGTAGGCAGTTTGTCCACTTCCCCAAACACACTCGTGCACATGGCGCATGCTCCAGAGCCAAAGTTACCAGGTCTACTTATTATAAGCTACGGTCTTTTCTTGAATCAATACTTAGCGCTGTGATATTGAAATGTAATGTAGACGAAAATTAACACACTTTACACAGATGTCTCTCTTTCAAAAGTAGTATATCACATTAGGAAAGGAAATAGCTGGAGGTTGCTTATTTTGGGCTTGTTTTTATTGACCAGGTTGCTTATTTCAGAAGCAAAATGTGGAAACACTGGGCAGAGTATGTGACATTTTGTAAAATAAAGAGCACAAAAAACTGTGTTGTTCTCTGTAGTAAAACTTTTTGTAGGCCTTAACATTTACGAACAGGTATGGGGTTCTGTCCATGATCAAGCAATGTAAAAGTAACAGAAAAATAACGAGTAACTTGAAAAATTACTTTTCATAGAGGGTAACTAAGTAAAGTAACAAGTTACTTTTTTCAGAAGTAACGAGTAACGAGCAAACACTACTTTTTAAAAGTAACTTTCCCAACACTGGCCCCAGTCGCCTGCCCAACAGGGTGCAGTGTCGCTGTAAACAGCTGAGCGGCTCTGCGGTGATGTCATTTTGAGCGTGACACAACAATCTGTGGCTTTTTGTCAAAAACAGAATAAAAAAGGAAAGCAGAAGAAGGCTGCAGGTGGCAAGAAGAAATACCCCTTGAGAAGCACAGGAGAGTTTTGGAAGCTGTACAAAAGAATGAAGCCGAAGACGAGAGCAATCAAGCTGCAAAGAAAAGACGTATGAGGGTAAGGTAATGGACTTGCTTTTACATTATTTTTATTTTTATTTATTTATTTTTATTATTATTATTGTTATTATTATTATTATTATTATTATTATTATTATTTATTTACTCCTTTTTAACTGACTTGTTTTACTATTTTAAGTTCCACTGTTCTTATCCTCACAGTTTCTCATTGTTTTTGTCCTGTATTTAACTTTCTTTTCTTGTTTTTATATATTCAGTCTTTATTATGATTATTTTTATTTCACTTTGATTTATGTATTGATTGATTTATTAGTAGAAGTTATTATCATTTTTTTATTTTTTCTCTTTTTACCAGTCATCTATCTGCTCTCTTCTTTTCTATCTTCCTGATGTGATGTTGTCAACCTTCAACAGTCTTGAATTTATCTATGTATCTGTAAATCTATTACCTATCTACTGCCTTGTCATTCTGCATTACACCAGCTGTTTCAATCCTACCAGTTTATTCTATTTTCTTTCATTTTCTTGCTTTAGTTAACAGTGTGCCTTTTCCTCTGACTCTCGTGGGCTCTCACTAACTGAGTGTTGATTTTCTTCTGCCTTTTTCTGCCTTTGTTTTGTCTGTTAAAGCATTTTGTAAACTTCTGCTTTAAACGGTGCTAAATAAATAAAGTTATTTTTATTATTATTATTATCATATTAGGATTCATGTGAACAGCCCTTAAAGAACTTATGCCCCTTTTCCACTAGCACATCTTGGTCCTACTCTACTCGGCCCTACTTGATTTGCAGCGTGTTTCCACTAGCCTGGTACTTCCTAAAACAAGCTAGTTTTAGTACCTACTCCACTCTGGTTCCAAGCGAGCTGAGTCGATACTAAACGATGACGTCATCGACTGCCGGCTACTGATTGGTCAGACAATGTCGTCATCGATGAATCATGAGCGCGACGACCTAGCATGCTAGCGGTAGCTACCGTTAGCTTACCCTCATACACCTTTTCTTTGCAGCTCGATTGCTCTCGTCCTCGGCTTCATTCTGTTGTATAGCTTCCAAAACTCTCCTGTGCTTCTCAAGGGGTATGTCTTCTTGCCATCTGCAGCCTTCTTCTGCTTTACTTTTTTACTCGGTTTGTGACAAAAAGCCGCAGATAGTTGTGTCGCACTCAAAATGGCGTCACCGCAGTGCCGCTCACCCCGTTGGGCAGGCGACTGGGGCTAATGGAAAAGCAGCACAAGGCGAGAAGGGTAGAGTAGAGTAGGGCTAATGGAAAAGGGCCATTACTCTGTTCTGAAGGCAAAGGTCGATCACAGGTTTGATTTACATTTCTCTCTCTTCATTCACTTTGACTTCAGCCATCATGGTGAGTTATCTGACCTGGTTTGAGATCGGGCACAGCTCTACAGCAACGTTTCTTCTCCTTGAGATCTCTTTGGCGAGTGGATGGTGTGCCAAAGCATAGCCATGCCCGATGCGAGTGGTGTTGAAGAGAAGAGCATCGAGGATGTTCTGGTCTACAGCCGTACCTTCATCATCTAGAGTGAATGTTCGTGGTAGAGTTAAATAAAACTTTTAAAAGACTTCCGAGGTGGTATTTGTTTTAGCTTCATGACCACATACCCGTCTCTCCTGCGTGAAAGAAGAATGGCAGAGTGGCACCCATCTCAGCGGGCAGAGAAAGAGCCTCCCTGAAGAACCACAGAGGTCTCCCGCTGTCCTCCCTGCCAACCTGTGAACCAGTTTAACACATGTCATTAGAGAACTTATGATGCATTAAATGAGATGTTCACTAAGACTTATGACGTCGCACCATATCAAACCCTGCAATGACATCTGGGAAGTCCTTCTGCAGCTGAATGGCTTCTTTGACTGCCGCTTTGACGTCAGATACACCCAAAGCTCTGGAGACAGCCGAGGCAGAGATAAACAGAGATTCACAAAACTCACAAAATATGAACATAGAAATATGATTTATTCACATCCTTATCCTGTCAATTGGTTTGACTGACGATTAAAAACTGATCTTTTTTTGTAACTTTTGCCAGTGAGGTTTTGTTTATTGCTGCCGTCTGCTTGTTTGGTTGTCAAAAGAAAAACCAAAAAAAAAATAAAGAATGGATTTTTTATTAATTATTAAGGCAATTTTGGTCATGGAACAGGCAATTCAACTGTGGTGGTGATCCAATTAAAGATCCAGATACAGGATTTTTTTAAATGATTTGTTAACATTGAGAGATAGAGCAGTTTTCTACATTTTCAGTAGTAACTCTGTTGGTTCTTAATGGATTTATTGGCTTTTCTGGAAATGTTGGTCATGGCAAATGGAAGAAGTGGTGTTCTTGGAGATCTGAATCCAGTTCAGGATCCTGCAATTATTTTTCAGGAACTGTTAACATTGCAGTTTTCCATATTTTACTAATAACTCCTTAAGTTCTTAACCCTCTATTGCATGAATTATTACTTAAAAATGGTAAAAAATGTTTTGAATGCTTTTATTACTTAAAATCGCCTAAATAATAGATAAATTTAAAAAAATCTTTTAAAAAGTTTAAAGGAGGGGTCGTCGATAAATTGTTGCCATATGGCAACAATATGCAATCGTGGGAAGTACCATAAATCAACATTTTTGACCAAAAAGGCATTTTATTTAAAACAAGACTCAACATATCTAAGTCATACTCTTCCAAAATGAACAAATAAACATTTATACAGTGAAAACATTGTATATTTTTAACAGTTATCTAAAACATCTGCTAATACAAACCTGAAACCTTGAACCTGGCTCAATAAAGTACAATCTATCATTCTTTATTTTCATTTCATTCAGTTTTTTTTTTCTGTTTCATTTCATTTGATTTCAACTTATTTCAACTAATTTAATCTGATTTCATTAATTTGATCTGATTTTGTTTCATGCCTTGTGAAAGTCAACAAAGCAGTTCCTCTCAACGCCTGCTAATAGAAACCCAAAACCTTAAACCTGTTTCAATTAACTAAATCTGGAGGTGGATAAGATACCACATCAGGTGCCACTATTATCAGCTAAGAACAGGAAACTAAGGCTTAACTAAGAGTCTCAAACACTTGTATAAAGTAACATCTTTTCCTCACCTGCTGCTTTTTCTGGGAGATTTTATAAAACAATGATAACATACCTGTGTGCAGAAATTATGATACGAGCTCCGAGAAAGTCCGGGTGATCTGCTGTAAATTTTTTGGTGACTTCTTGAAAGATTTTCACACTCCAGACTTTATCATGAATAGTTCCATCGAGTTCATACGTCTGAAACACAAAAAAGAAATCAACGATTTGCCCACAATTGATTAAATAAAAAGGCAGAAGATCTACAATTACAACAGACCCTGCTACTGCAGCTTCTGTAGGCTTAATATGTGACATTAATATGGAGAAAACAGCATTTATGATTAGCTGAGGAGAATGGACAGGTGCTGCTAAACAGAAAGGGCCACATTCTCTGTAGGTTTGTTGTTCTCAGCCTTGTGATCACACTGACTGAGCTTCCTTCAGCTCATTGATGTTGCTCAGAAGCTCAAACATTGTCCAGCAGTTTTATTTCTCAACTAACACTTTCCTCTGCAGCTGTTTACCCCTCAATTTAGTTGGTTAAGCAGATGGATCAGGAATGCCTGTGTCTTGTGGCACAATGCTCAACTTTTTCACAGCAGGTTTTCTGAACTGAAGAAAATACACTGCCTGGCCAAAAAAAGTTGCCAACAGAAAAAAAGGTCAAACACTCTATTATTCAGTTCGACCGCCTTTTGCTTTGATAACACACGTGTGCTGCTGCATTATTTCAATGTCACAGATATGTCCTGGATCACAGCACTGCCCCCACAGGCTTGGACAGTAGGCACTAGGCATGATGGGTGCATCACTTCACCTGCCTCTCTTCTTACCCTGATGCTCCCATCACTCTGGAACAGGGTCAATCTGGACTCATCAAACCACATGACCTCCTTCCAGTCTTCCACAGTCCAATCTTTATGCTCCAAAGCAAACTGAAGTTTTTTTTTGGTTAGCCTTACTGATTAGTGGTTTTCTTAAGGCTACACAGCTGTTCAGTCCCAATCCCTTGAGTTCCCCTCACATTGTGTGTGTGGAAATGCTCTTACTCTCACTATTAAACACACTCTGAGTTCAATAGTTGTTCATCTTCGATTTGATTTGGCCAAACGTTAAAGTGATTGGCCGATCATGATCATTTAGGATTTTCTTCCGACCTCATTTCTCCCTTGAAGACGATGGTTCTCCACTATCCTTCCAGTTTTTAATAATGTGATGGACAGTTCTTAACTCAATTTCAGTAGTTTCTTCAATCTCCTTAGATGTTTCCTCTGCTTGATGTCAATGATTTGACCCTTCAAAAACAGACTAACATTTTTTCCACAAGCACAGGATGTGTCTTTTACATGGTTTTTGAAGAAATGAGGAGCTACTCATTGCATCAGCTGGGGTTAAGTAACCTTTTTCCTGCTGAAAGATAATCACCCATGCAGTAATTATCCAATAGGAGGCTCGTACCTGTTTCCTTAGTAAAGTCCAGGTGGTGACTTTTTATTTGGCCAGGCAGTGTATTTTTGTTGGCCTATGACTAAGACAAAGACCAGTTTCCACTCGTTTTACAGCTCAGTCATGCAAACAGCTTCTTAGCCAATCACATGACAGCAGCTCATTCAGGCATGCAAACATGAGGGACTCAAAAAAATTGTTCTGAACGTCACACATTAAGCCATCAAGAATCTTGGGGTTAATTTGGGAAAAACATTCAGACTCAAACCTTTGAGAGACCGCTCCTGATTTCAAGATACATGACGTTGTCGAGCAGGAGCTCCTCCAAGCCCTTGTAGATGTAGTCCCTAAAAACAGGGGCGTGTGTGATGAGTCCCGCCATTGCAATGAAGGCTTTCTCAAACTTCTCCCAAACAACATCCTGGTTTGGGTATTCCCCGTCTGGATCCTCGGTGAACAGCGTGAGGTGCTGCATTAAGCTGAGAAGTACCAGAAATAATCATTCAGGATGTTGTTTTCTCATCGTATTGTGAATTGAAGTGATCTTTACCTGTTATCAAAGGCAGTGGGGTTTCCTATTTTAGCTCTTAAGGTCTGAAGAAGCTGCCAGTAGAAGCAGTCCCACCGTGGAAACGGCTGTCGGTCAGAGAAGAAGAAGCGGACCGAGTTGTCCCACGTGAAGCAGATGTAACAGTTCGGTCTGTAGGTGGCGTTTTTCACAAGCCACTCAACATTGACCAGAGTGGAGCTGTGGATGTGGAGGGCTGCACCTGCCATCGGAGGTGATCAGAGGTTAGCACAAAGACTCAGAGGACTCCACAACCAGTCCATTTAAGGACATACTGAAGTGTGTACTTGCATCTCGACTTGGACTTTGACATCAGTGACTCGAGACTTGACTCTGACTTTAGTCTGATGACTTGAAAATACTTGATATCTTCAGTAAGACTGTTGAATAAAATGTGCTCCCATTCAAAGTATTCGACTAAGTGACTGATTATGTCATTTCCAGCAAGACAGTATTTTTTCCCACAGGATCTGCCCCATTGAATGCATCTATAAACATCCAATCTGGGTTTAGAACAATAAACAAAGAGGGTTTGGATTACACAGTTACTTCCCTGAGCGCAAGACTGCAGGACTGTGAGAACAACCCAGAGATGCGGAGCCATGCTACCGAGGATAATTTCATTTGCATTCACAAACTACGATGCCAAAAGCAAAAAACGAATTGCCGTTTGCAAAACCTGCAGTGTGAGAATAACAGATGAAGAGGCGACGACGTCGAACTTTGTTCGGTACCTGAAGCTGCACAGAGAAAGGTAAGTTGGTCTGGTACCTGTTGTGAGATCCTTTTGGGTAACTTATGCTTAGCATCTGTTATATGCAACAATGGTATCGCTCCTAAACCCGCCATGGCTAAAATCTGAGACTGACGTAAGTTGAACATAATTGTAAAGTTAAGGCCCAGGGTGACCAAGTGTCCTGTTTTCCCATGACATGTCCTGTTTTCATGTCCTGCCCTGGCTGTCCTGGTTGTTTTTATAAAGTGACGAAACTGTCCTGGTTTTTATTGGGGTTTATTATTTAGTCAACGGTGCTTATGACTTGGAAGAACTTGAAAATTTTAAGCCAATGACTTCAGACTTGACTTGTCTTGTCTTCACTTGAGACTTTACTCAAGACTTGGGTTTAAAGGCTTGAGACTTACTTGGGACTTGCAAAACAGTGACTTTCTCCCACCTCTGCTAAATATGCACATTAAATGTTTAACCAGAGGGCTTCCTTCCACCCAAAAAGTAAAGTCTTTACTGAATATTTGTTTTTTATATTTGGTCAGACACACCTTGTGTCTCAGGACATTGGTTCAGGGAAATGACTTTTTACTTGGCTTTGGAGTAGATAAGCTACACAATCAAAAACAAACTTGACAAGTTTTGGAAAATATGGACTATTTTCTATAATTTCCTTAGAACTCACAAGATGAATGTTGATGGTTGGATGGATGAAAAAATGGAATGAGTTGGGTTTTATTTTTATTATACTTTATCATTACCTTTTTATTAACCTATTATCAACTAATTAAATAATTTACTCTTTTCACTTAATCATGCTTTTTTTTATATATGAATACATGTGGTGTTCTGTATTGTTCTTCATTAAATGAAAATTGCATGATAATCAAATGTTTTTTAAAAAAAAGTCTGCACCTAAATGTGCATGAAAAAAGTTAAGTGTTCACAAAAGTGTTTATTTAAACATGTACTTATTTATGGCATGTAGTTATGAGTATGTTAACTATGGGAAGACTGTTTGCATGCAATCTAGTGTGTTTACAATTTTCAGTTTGTATAATCTATTTTTATATATAAGTTTATTTACAAAAAACTACAACCAACTGTCCAGTAGTCACCACTCCATGAACTGGTTGCTGGATGATAAGGTGTTGGCCTCTTGATTTGCATATAATTTTAATAATGAAATAAAACAGGATTGAGAGCATTCTAGATAAGACAGATACTACAATAGACATGTAATTTATTGACAGAATAACTGAAAAAGTAGGAATGGATTTTGATGACTTTCTGAGGAGATTTTGCTCATGGAACAAGCAATTCAAATGTGGTAATGATAATAAATAAAGAATAAAGATACTAATCCAGGATTTTTTTCAACAATTCAGGCAGTTTTCCACAGTTTCACTAATAACTCCAGAGGTTCTCAAAGGATTCAATGGCATTTTCACAGAGTGGTGGTCATCGTAAAAGGTAGAAGTTACTTTCTTAGAGATCCAAATCCCATTTAGGATCCAATAATTATTTTTAAGGGATTGTTAACATTGCTAAATGCACACTTAATATAACACAAACATATGCATACATGTAATCATACAAAGGTATTTATTCTCAAGAAGACTTTCAAGTATAAACTTAAGTAGACTGCATAGTTATTGACATATTTAAGTATTAATTAACTTTAATTGTTTAGATTGATCCTAAAGTGCCTTAAGTTCAGTGTTTGAACTCTGACTAACACACAGGAGCATTCAAGAGTGTCCTGTGTTTGACCTTCAAAGTATGCACTTTAGTCCATATTCAAGTCAAGTTATTTTCAAACACTGAAGTATTCACTTAAGTCTGTACTCAAGGGTGCTTAATTTTTTAAAGGAAACAATTTGGTTGATACTTAATAATTTTGTGTTTGACCTAACAAATGTGCACTCAGGTTCACACCCAATTGTACTTGGTACTTATTCTTAAGTACACACTTGTGTCCAAATGTAAGTTTCCTTGGTTTAAACTTTGAATTCCACCTTTAGGTCTATATATACTCTATGTAAGGTTAAGTATATTCAAATGTAGGATTGTATTAGTTACCTTTAGGCATCTTCTGCAGCAGTTTGAACACTGGGCTCTTCTCAATGAGAGGCTTTGCTTTAAAAAAGTGCACAGCTGGTGGAAACTGAGCAGCCGACATCTCCTGCTCCTTCAGCCGATGGAGAAGAGCATCCAGCTTTTGCTCTGCTGGCGTCAGCATCACTCTGCCTCCCGTCTGCCTGGACACCTCCTCCTGCATCAGCAGCTCCCTCTGAGCGGGGTCGGGCATCCCAGCAGTCGCTCTTAGAAACCACAGGAGGGCCACAGAGGTGACCACGGCCTGGAGGAGTGAGAGCAGCATGTCCCTATGAGCCACAGGAGGGTGCTAGAACATCATCACAGCCTATAGGGGAGCAGGATCACCACATTTACTCCTGAAAGGACAGAAACACTGTTTTAGACATTAGTAATGACATTAAATGTCTTCCTCCATGTCCTCAAGGTCCTTCGGTTTCTTCTAATGGTTAAATATGTTTAAGAGTCTTCAACATAAGCCGCTCAGGACAGAAATCGGAGCTAACAAGGGACCATTCAGCAAAGCATGACTGCTCCGCTTTGAATCACAAACATGCAGAAATGTGAGAAACAACCAAACGTCAAAGAGGAAGCAGAAACCTTCAAGACAAATTCAACAACTTTAAAACATTTGAGACTTACAAGTAGAAGGAGCCTCCAGTGTCTGCTGTCCCAGCTCTGCCGTCCCGTCTCGAGACTGCTTGTTTTCCACAAAAACTTCCGCTTTCAGTCAAGCATGTCAGCGAAACACGAGCAGGAACTGGATAATTGGGGCATTTTTGTCTGACAAATACCATGTGATAAACTAATGAATAAAGCATGAATGACCAGTGTTGCATAAAGGAGTAAGAGCTGGATACCTTAAAGCAAGAAAAGAGCAGAAAAGGATTCTGTTGATTTATATTTTATTAGGTTTTACATTTTCACAATAGTACATTTTCAGTTTGAAACACAATCAACAAAAGAAAGACATAAAAACAACAACAACCACACATACGTATAATTTAATCTGGAAACCTCATATACATACAACGCATCCTTTGGAATGATAACTCCCACACTTTCAATTCAAGACAGAAGAATGTTGTAACATCAATAAATTAACTCTGAGAGGTCATGTGTGTAATCCAGTTTTGTTTTACTGATGCTGTTTTTTCTCTGTGATTGGTTGGAGCCGACACCCTTTAGCAGACGAGCCTCATACAGCTGATGATATGGGGAAGAGGTCATTCAAACCGTGACATTCTGTGCTTGAAATTTTATTCAGTTAGAGGATAATGCGTTAAACAGACAGCCAATTCTTCTGAACCAGACTAATCGATGTAAACTGAGGTCCTATAACCGTGCAGCAGCAGAGTAAACCAGTCACTGCAGACGTGCAGATCAGACGATGCACATCTGTAATGCCGAGCTGCAGCTTCAATGATGTCCCTTGACGCACAGAAAAAATACAGCAGTACATCACACAACAACAATGCACCTCTTTCATAAATTGGTTTCACAGACAAAGGAATGACATCTTAAAAAATAAAAAGATGGAGTTTCGCTCTATCACAGCAGAACCTCTCAGTCCATAAACTTGCGGTTTGGGTTGGCACCAAAGAGAGCCACTCGGATTTCAGGCATCATCTGCAAACAGGGAAAAATAGCGAATAAGGCGAATGGTTTTCTTTATTAATCATTTCTTATTTTTTATAAATAGGTATTTAAAATGTTTTTTTTAGATAAGAACTAAGGTGGGATTTTAAAAGCATATAATGTGTAAGCAGGAAGCAAAATCTCAGTTACATACAAGAACAAAAAACATTTTTAAGTGTCTGTTTTTTCTGTCGAATCATATAATGACAAATCTGAATCAATACATGATATGAAAATGCAGTAGGTTCTAATGAAAAGTATGTTTAGTACGTAGTTGATTATTCGTTTACTTGACTTTAAGTGCAAAAACTAATATATGCTTAATATACTGCTCTGCCTGCATGGCCGGAGGCCCCTGCACTGTGGTGTGGGGCCTCGTGTCTGCTCGGCTGCGCTCCTCATGGGCCGGGGGCCCTCAGTGTTGATGGCCCCCAAAGGTTGCTTATTCCTTGCCTCAGTCCTCAGTGCCCAGCCATGTCTCTCTCTCTCTCTCTCTTTCTTTTATGACAGCTCGTATGAATGTGTGTGGGTGTGTCTGTGTGGGCACAGGTGTGTGTGCGTACGTCGATGTTTGTGAGTGTGTGTCTAGATATGTCTCTGTATTTGTGGGAGGGGGGATAGCCGGGTTTTCTGTTTCTATGTTGTTTTTAGCCTCTGTGGGGCACTTTGTGTTGCTTTTAAGTATGTACAGTGTCTTATAAACAAAGTTTGATTTGATTTGATTAATAAAAACTAACCTGATTAAGAATATATCTGATGAGGTACAAACTCAACCTGAGTACTCACTGAACTGAGTTTATCCTTTTTCAGTGCATACTTGATTGAGCACCTTCTCTAATAGGAGACGACTTGACTGGTTTTAACTGAGGATCAAGTTTTTACTCAGACTGACTACTTTCTTAAATTTACATCAAATTTGGTTGACCTACATGATTCAGTATAAACTTGATCCACACTAGAAAAAGTGCAGACTAGTATAAGCACACATCTTACTAAGCACATAATTGATTTAGTTTAAAAATACTACATACTTGAGTTACACTAACTTGATTAAGTATCTCTATCTCCATCTTTTATCTCTATCTTAATGGGCCTTTTCTGTCTTTTTAGCCTTTTCTGTCAGTTTTGCTCTTGTCATTTTTACCTCCCACTACTTTTAAGTCCATCCTCTTTTATTTAATTATATTCATCTTCTATGCTATGTTAATATTAATGCAGTTACTTACTTTTAACTCTGATTCTATCTAATCTATGATTCCCCTTTGTTACACTTTTAATCTTTTCATAGTTAACCTTTCAGGCTATAATTGTTCATGTCTGTTTTTCTTTTTATCATTGTTTTTATTCTTATTTTATTATTCTATTGTTATTATAATTCAATCTTTCCATATTTGCTGTGCTGTTTTCTTACTGAGTTTATGTTTTTAGCTTTTATTTCAGTCCTCATGGTCTCATTTTATGTTGCATGGTTCCTGTATTGCCTGGGTCACCTGAAGCGTCAGTCACTCTCCTCTGAACTTTCCTCGCTAGTGTCTTATACATCTTTTTATATGTCCTTCTGTAAGAGTGCTGTTGAACTGTACTTTCTGTTTTTGTTTCCTTGTGCTGTAATCGTTGTACTTCATTGTTTTTGTCCAAGCACTTTGGAAACTTGTGCTTTAAAAAGTGCTATATAAATAAAGTTGTTATTATTAAGTAAAAACTTAAGTGCATATTTGATCTGAGTACATACTTATTAAATTACTTGACTGGGTGCATACTTGTGTGAGAACATACTTAAGTGCATGTTTGTTTTCATACAAGAAAGTACTACACACTTGATTTGGTACATACTTAATTCAGAACATATTTGATCCGAGTACAGACTTGATAAGTACAAACTAGATTAAACAGATGTTTGATTTAGTGCATACTTATCTTAGTACATGCTTGATTAGGTAAAAACTTCATCTGACTACAAACCAGTAAAGTACATACTTGACTTAGTACAAAGTTCATCAAGTGTATACTGGTTTTGAGTGCATACTTGACTAAATGCATCCTTTTTTAAGAAGGTACAAACTGATCTGACTACAAACAAGACCAAGACCATACCTGATTAGTACAAAACATTCATGTGTGCACACTAAAAACATACCCATTTAAGTTCATACTTGATAAAGTAAAATAAATGATCTTAGGACAAACTTGATCAGATTAAATGTACTGATACAGTACTTGATTTTGTACGGTGCATACTCTGAGAGCATCCTTGATGTAATGATGCTTTCTTACATGTTTTATTATCTTACGTGTTTTATATGTTTGTATGAAGACTGTGTCCATGTGCAATGTGGCATTTTTTCTTTTGCATGTTTGTGTTGTGAAAGCTTTTCTTGTTGTTGCAGACATTAAAAAGAAAATTCCTTTGGGACAACATAGACTATCCATCAAGATGAGGGTAGTGCTAAAGAGACACATACTTCACAAGATACCAGTATTCAGCAGGTTTAGTGAATTAAGTATGTTCTTGGAAAAATACAATTAAAATCATACCACAAAAAACACAAATGTTATTTTAACACAGGTAGATAAAACCCATACACATGAACTTAAAGAAATTTGACTTTGGTGAAACTAAGGTGTTGATATAATTGTCTGGCAGAAAAAAATGAATCAAATAAAACAAATGGATTTATATAACTTATTTTTGTTGTCTAAACTTGATGAACTTAAAATGACTAAACTTAATATTTATATAGATTATATGTTGTGTAGTATACATGTGTATAACATATTCGCATCAATAGCAGAATTTATTTTTTACAAGACGAATGAGGAACAGTTATAAGGGGTAGGATCTTATAAAGTTTTTACTTCTTCCTATTCCTTTTCAAGCGTGTGTAATTACTTAAATTCTTTTTTTTGTATGTGAAGAGCATTTCAGTTTTTTTATTTCTTTGCATACATGTTTTAAATAAAAAATAAAATTCAATTCAAAATTCAATTCAATTCGATGTAGTCTAACAGAGCTCCTTGTGTATTAAAAAATTCTTGTTTAGATTAGACAAACAAACTAAGCCACACAATAAACTAAGGCAAACATAAATAGTTTATACGGTGATGAAAAACTTCAAACTAATCTAGTTTTGTCAGAAGCATCATTTTACCCAGTAAAGTGACAGTTTAATCAATTTCACAACAACAGCCGTCTCACTCTTAAAGGGATTATTCTTTCTTTGACCTTAATTCTACTAAAAGAGCCTTAAATTTGTGTAACAACCATGGTGAAAAGAATCTAATAAAACTAAAAGCAGGAAACACACAAGCATCATAATTCAAATTTGCTGCGGTATTAACTGTAAGAAAAGTCTTTAAACCTCTGTCAGCATTTGAGCTCAGATTTGTTTCCTCATTTCTCACTTGTTTACTTTCTTTTAGTCACGCTCTAAGGTAAAAATGAAACTTTTCAAATAATGTTAATTATTTAAAGATACAATAACGATAAAGTAACAGAATAGTTTAGCAAATGCTATCAAACCCTTCAAACGCAGGATCAAAGTGAGGATCAATTGGAGAGTGAATAACTGGACAGATTTAACTTGTAACCTGCAGCGCCTCAAGCTGGGAACAGCTAAACGAAAGCACCACTCGAGTTATTACTGTCACATTTCATTTATCTAATTTATTAAAGACTGCGCTTATTGGAGGGGAATTTTGTTTTGCTTTATCTCTGATGTCTGGGCTTCTGATTTAAACCAGAGGAACATCCAGACTGAAGGAGGTCAACAACAGGTACAGGTCTGCTCAGATCCACACATGACGTGAGGCTAAAAACAGGTGGAGTGAGATTTTAAAGAGGATTTCTGAAGGATGATGAATGTTTTGTTAGATCTTAACCTGCTGAGCCATGAGGTCCAGTCTGCTCTCCAGGGTGTTGGACACCTTGATTTTCCCGTCAGCGTTATAGATCTCCACACCTCCAGAGCTGAAGAGAGACAGAAAAATAAGACAAAGTGACCTTCAAACACAAGATGATTTGATTTTTATTAGGGCTGGGAAATACATCAATCAAATCGATTTATTTGGATTATTTTCTGCAGAACATTTAAAAATACAAAATTGAGATTTTTTTCATTCAGCCTCACGCCCTACTGCACACCCCTGCTGCTGCTTGTAAAATAAAATCAAAGAGAAAGAGAAAAGAGGAAAAGGAGAGAGAGAGTCCACAGAAGAAAATGAGAGAGAGTGTCCCAAGTGTGTGGTCACTAAGAAGGAGAAAAAAAAAAACAGCACAGTGTGTGTGTGTCTGATGTCAACAGAGAGAGCTTTAGCATGATGTAGCATGACAGCCGCGTTGTTAGGGCTGCACTATTTACTATTACAGCATTTTAAATATGCTCATCACAGACATGCCTCTTCTTCCATGGTGGAGGACAGGATTTAAGAACATGATCAAGGATTTCAACAAACTACACAATGCCCAGAACACACTTCACAAATATAATTGCAGAATTATATTATGCTTTAATAAATCAGTATTGTATTGGCTTTGTTTTAAACTTACAGTACAAAACTTTACTTAGAAATCAGTTTTTGGCTTTCTTTTAAAAGCTTCTAAAGTTGGAATAAATCATGGCATATAAATGATTTAATAAATGGCATGTTTAAAGAACAATATTGCATTATATAAATTGATTTATTTGTATTTTAAAGACAAAAAGTAATGCCAGAGTACTCAGTTCCAAATAATTGACAGAGTACTCAGTTCCAAAAATACTCGATAGTTGCAGCTCTAAACTTTAGTTTTCATGATGGTGGCCATGTCAGGTTTTGCAAAAGCACTTTTATAGGCTTGGTTTTATTTTTTTAAAATTAGATTATTGATCAGAGAGAAACATGTTAACAAGCTTTCTGTGTATCTGTAGACAAACCTGCCAGTGTTAGAACTACATAATCAACATTTTATGACACACACTTTAATTTTATGAGGGAAATTCTAATTGGTTTATTTTGACAACATAAAGGCAGAACTTGATTCATGTCATTTTTGTGTCACTTGGACTTTTTTTTTGCTTTGAGAGGAAAAAAAAATGATTAAAACGTAAACAGAGTTTTTTATGGGGAAAAATCTGGGATTTTATTTTTAGGCCACATCGTGTAAATATGTTGATTCTTACACGTCTGCAGGGATGAAGTTATCCTGATCCACGCGGACCTCCAGGTTGGTCTTCACCGCTGCTTTATAGATGGGAATATTCCTCTGGATTGAAGCCTGACAGAAAAAAAAACAGAAACAGGTTTGCAGACAATTCTCTCATGATGACTTCAGTCAACAGAATCAAATCTCACTGGCCACTTTATTAGATACATCTGTTTGACTGCCTTTTGACTTTTTCAACTAAAGGGACTCTATTCCACTTTTTATGGTCCTGCTCAAAACTGCAGGACTTTGTGAGAGAGGCTGTCGGGACACTGACAAACACCTCTGAGGCGACTCTTCTCATGTATGTGCCCAAGAACGTGAGTTTTGGGACTCATTCCAAAGGACATTAATCTCAGCAGAACAAACAGAAGATGGCTTCCTTCAGCCTACTCATAGCCAGTAGGGATGAGTACTGGCAAGAAACCTCATGATACGATACACATCATGATACTTGGTTCATGATACAATAATGTCACGATATATCATGCTATCAGAATATTGTGATATTTTGCGATATTCTACAGTTAATTAAGAAAAAACTAGAGATGTTGTTTATGTAAATCACACAATATCACACAAAACTGCAAGTACAACTCAAGTCAAAACTGTTTTTTAAATATTTCAAATGCAGTGTTACATACATACACTTAACTTGAAAACAGAGTGCATCAACTCACTAACACTTCTTTCACACTAAAATCAGCGGGTTGACACGGGTTTCTTGAGCATGGGTTAACCCGCTACCAACCGGCAAGTGACTTTTTTCCCAGCAGTCCCGGGTCGAATCGGCAGCAGACGAACTGCTTAGCTTTATTTATTCCTCTGGCGCATCAAGCTAATGTGATGACATCATCAGCGTGACGTAGCCCCTCCATGTAAACAATGGAGGAGAGCATGGAGGCCGTGGACGCGGTTTTGTTTACTTTGTACTTTTGTCCCTCTTTAAAAATGTACAAACTCAGCACTGATGATACAAAGGTGGATGGAATTTTGTTGCTGAGGCGGCAAAGAGTCACGTAAGTTACAGACGGAGGGGCGGGCGTGATATTGTGCTGTACTGAAGAGCTCATCAAACATAGGCTGTGCACACAAAGAAGGTCAAATGAAAAATTAAGCTTTGAGAATTGATTGGCTCTTCCATGAACAAAATGTTGGATCATATAAATAAATGCTGAATCAAACAGTATTTATATGAAAGGTTACCCACCTGTACGAGCTGCAAGTCCTGTTTACGGCAGCGAATGGTCACTTTAGGCTCCAGGAGCTGATAAAATCCCTGTTAGAGTGACAGATTACGGATCAGTTATTAAACTATTCACCAAAAATGCTGCCAATGGCTCACAGGGAAAAACAGCAGGTCCACTTTAACCCTATGTGGCACTAGGGTGTGATATTTATGACTTATTTGACCATAACTTTCACTGTATTTGAGAAAGAGAAGAAAAAAATTGAGGAGGAACCTTAATGCTACCTAAATTTTTAATATTAAATTTTTAAAATTTTAAAGGTCAGAAGTACACTGCAGACAAAACAACAACCCTTTCATCCTGCTCCGGCTGTTAACAGCCACTAACTTTGGCTTCTGTAAAGAAAAAAAACAAAAAACAGATAAATATTCTTTCCATTTTGTTTTTTGTTCAAATCTCTATATTAAGATCAGTCCTGATCAAAACTATTACATGTTTTTAATAATGAATTTTAACCCTTTAAGTTCTAATTTTATTGGTGATGACCCTGATTCGGTGGAAAAAAAAAACACAAAATGACTGATTTTCATTATAAAAACTTTTTTGAGGCTGGAGATTCTTTTTTTTTACCTGCCATCACAGTATTAGATATTGCAAAGATTAGTAAAAACATTGGCTTTGAAGCATTATTATATTTTAGTGCACTGTTTTGGCTGTTAACAGCCACTTAAAGGTGCTGAATAAAAACTTTTCGGATTAATATTTTTTCAAATATTTGGCTCAGTTCTCCTTATCAAGATCAGCCCTGATCAAAAATAATTAATATCAAAGAAAAAAATATATGGATTTACACCCTTTATATTCCTGTTTAATAGGTGATGTCACTGATGTGATAGAAAAAAATGCATTGTTATATTGGGAGTCAATGGAGAGTAAATATCTAATTCTGATAATAAGGCATCAAGCCAATGTTTTAACAAATACTTGACATATCCAAGAGTGTGATAGCTTGTAAAAAGATTTCCCGCACCAGATCATTTTTATGTTGAAAATTAGCACTTTGTGTGTGTGTTTTTTTTTTTTTTTACCAAACCAGTGACATCACAAATGGTATTGGCATTGAAAGGGTGTCAAACTTTTGTTTTTTTAATATCCAATATTTTTGACTAGGGCTGAGTTTGATGAAGAGGTCTGGGCAAAAAAAAAATCTTTTTTTTTAAATGTATTTTTTGGGCATTTTGTGCCTTCATTGCTGTGCAAACTGGCCACAGACTGGATTCAACCCAGACCAGCAGAAGCTTGTACATGGGATGTGCCTGATTGCTAACCACTCCGCCAAAACCAGCACCCCCTGCGCAAAACAAGTTGAAGAAAATATTCATCTGACATGTTTTGACAGCAGCTAAAGTTAGTGGCTGCTAACAGCCAAACAGGACGAAAGGGTGTTTTAAATACAGTAACCAGGGGTTCAAAGGGTTTCTCACTCATGATGAGAAAGGTTTTATTACATTGAAAGTTTGCTGTTTGCAAACACACCTCAAGAAGTGGTTTTTCTGTGAGGAAGTCCTCAATACAAAGCGTAAGTGAACAGTGAAGGCAGGCAGAAATGAAAACAGGTCACTCTCTACGTTTCTTTCAGTCTTTAATTTTTTTGGGGCGTTTTGTGCCTTTAGGAGGAGAACAGGAGGGAGAAAGAGAAGATTGGTTTGAGAATGGGGACAAGAGAGGAGGACACTCAGTAAGAGAGAGTGCAGACCTCCGCCAGCACCACAGCCTTCACCCATATTGTGATTTTCACCATAAATATTAGTCCTACCTTTATTTCATGTAAATATTTAGATTCCTTGACCATGAAAACATACCATTAGCAACTGGATTCATAATGATATCTATTTTAGTTCAGTAGTTATTCATGAAAATCAAATTTTTCATCATGGCGGATCCAGACGCTGATCCGGATCACTCCTAAAATCTAATCATTTGTTCCTTGTCCCAATCTGGACATTTCCTGAAAATTTCACCAAAATCTGTCCATAACTTTTTGAGTTACGTTGCTAACAGAGAAACAAACAACCTCCTGGCAGAGGTAATAAAAATGGCCACAGGCTGTTTTAAACGGGCAGAAACATGAATATGGACCGAGTCTGGTTACTTAACAAAACTCTCCTAAAGCAGCACCCCACTCTCTACCTTTCTCCGATCTCTGGTGTCCCATCGTCACCCCGTTTTGTGTCCCTGGCAGTAAATGCTAACATCTCATGTATTTAACAACAGCAGAGACCGTGAGCATACCTGCAGGATCAATCCGTCCAACAGAGCTGGATACCTGGCTGGATCTTTTGCGACATTACCGAGCCGTTGGCGGGCCTCGTTCAGCATTTCCTGCATCACACACAAACAGAAATATAGACTTTATGTGACGATGCAGCTCCCTGGTAATTAATCTGTGAAATATGACAGAATGAAAGCAAAACCGCAGCTCACTGAGATCATGTCATCACGGGCCTTCAGCACCTTCAGCCGAGCCTGGTTCATCAGGTTGGACATTTGGCTGTAAAACGGGACAAATCACAAACACATTGGGTCTGTTTAGAAACATTGGAGACAGCCTGGTGCCTTGTTCAATAAGAGCCATTGTGGGGAGAGGCGGGGTAATAGAATTAGGGAGGCTCGGTGTCACATATACAGATATTTCTTTGTTTTTAAAGGGTGCGATGGAGGAAAGAGGAAGGCTTCATGTGTCCTGTGATTTCTCTCCATGACTCACATTTTCTTTTGCTGCTCAATCTGCTTCTCCTTCTTCTCGTAGTACTCCATGATCTTCAGCCTCTGAGTCTGCACCAGGCGACCCTTCTCGATGTTGAACTCTTCCTCCGCCTGTCGGGGAGACGCAAAATTAAAGTCTGACAGTTTTTGCTCATCAATAATCAGTCTGGGGTTCCTGCTGGTCAGCTAAGGCTCATTTTCACTATTGAAACATGATTTAAGAACTTTTTTCTTGCACAAAACTCCAGATTATAAAACAACAAGCACCCTTGTATGTCTGATTTATGTGTTGTGGATTATCTCAGTATGTTAAGGGACATTTCCCTCACCTATGATAACTGATTAATTCTCTCTACCTTATAACCATAATAAATGTGAATGTAAATATTAGATTATTACTCTTTTCATTATTATTATTCTTCCATGAAAACTATCACTGTAATCATACAGACATGAGGACCCTCCAAAAAACAAGGTGTTGCATCTTTAGAGTCTAACCTCTATTAAGTTTATATTCAGCAGAGACAAATATGACAAAGACGATGATTGGTCCATGGATCTGTAACAAGCTTTAGTTCTTACTTTAGTCCACTTGTCTCCCTCGTTCGCCCACACACCCAACAGAGCATCCTGTGGATTTGCTGTTCATCGTGAGATTCGGGATTTCCTACTGCTAAACAGAGTTTTTTTTTCTGCCATGATGGATTTATGTTGGGTTTTGGATGTATGTATGTGTACATATATGGGTAAGTGTATTTAATATATGTATCTATGCATTTATGTGTATCCATAACATGAAGAGTTTTATGTTCTATTGTAAAGTGTCTGGAAATAACACTTGTTATGGAGATTGATTGATTTATTAAGAAATGGGAAAAATCATAGTCTAAAAGTCCCAACAAAATTAACATTCTGCATCAATCTGACTACCAGATTACAGAAACAAGCAAACATTCATAGGCCACTTTATTAGGTACACCTTCCTCGTATCAGACCCTCTTTTGCCTTGAAAACTGCTCATATCCT
Source organism: Scarus forsteni (assembly GCA_036419115.1). Classification (NCBI taxonomy): domain Eukaryota; kingdom Metazoa; phylum Chordata; class Actinopteri; order Labriformes; family Labridae; genus Scarus; species Scarus forsteni. The sequence continues at coordinate 18,195,001 of JAZDUH010000341.1, read as the reverse complement.
TCATGATTCAACAAGATTCGGGAACATAATGGCTTCATTTTTCATCCATGGAACAAAACTCCTGCTCCTCCACATCCTCAAAGTGCTCTACTGGATTAAGATTTGGTGACTGTGGAGGCCACTGGAGTACAACTCACTGCCATGTTCAATAAACCAGTTTGAGCTGATTTGAGCTTTGTGACATGGAGCATTATCGTGTTCAGCAACAATATCCAGCTGGACTGTGGGCATTAAATAGGGGCTGGACTATTAATTGGATTTTAATTATGATTTCAATTTTGCCATCTGACAATCATAAAAAAACATTATAATTGAGGAAAAACGATTAATGTGCCACACAGTGTGGAGTGCCGTGTATGCAAGTTCCTGCACCTCATAGCACTTTTGTGTTCCACGTGCAGTGTGTGTGACTTATGTGGATCAATAATGCTGTATGTGCCGCTCGCTGGTTCTTTAAAGTTGTGTTGAAATCAATACTGAAGTTTTTAAATAAATGAATAATCATGTATATTAATTGTGATTTCAATATCACTTAAAATAATGGGGATTCTTATTTTTACCATAATCGTCCAGCCCTAGATTAAATTATACTCAGTTGGTGCTAAGAGGCCTGAAGTGTTCAAGTTTCAGATCTTTTAATGAAAATGTGGCAGCACAGATCCAGACTCAAGAGTTCAGGCAGTACCGTGTTCAGTCATGTATTCAAGGGAAATCAGTGAGAGGCTCTTTCATGGTAAATCTGAGCTTTACTGCCCTCTAGTGAAAAGTCTGATAAATGACAGCCTAACTGTGGACTACATCAATGCCATGAGTAGAGAAACTTTACATAAAATAAACAAAAGTAGCAGTAAAAAATGTGTTTGAAAATGTTTGTACTTTAAATTTATACTGTTTCAAATTTAACTGAAATAATAACACGGCTGATGATTTGTTTTCTTAATATAAGATTGCCTATTTTTTCCTTTCTTCTTTATGTAAAATGAAACAATAGAAAAAAATGCACTGTTCCTTTTGGACATACTGTTATCGAACTATTACTGTATGATCAGTGCATAATGTAAAAAAAAATACTGTTTTATTTACTCCACTATTTCTCCCTAAATGAGGCACCACAGTATATCAACACAGACAACTGTGAAAGAAATATTTTAAGTGTTAAAACTAACTTCGTACTGTAACCCATGTTTTCATCTTAAGTTTGAGACCAACATGCCTGATAAGTTGAGTTTTTAACCAAGAAAAAAACAACAGGGAGTTTCATCTCCAAACATCTTTATATGACAAGAAGCATCATTAATATCAGTTTTCCATCCTTCTTTTTTTTTTTTTTCAAAAGCTGTATCAGGTGAAGGACTTTATTTAAACTCTCAGGTCCGCAAATGTTTTTCTTGGAGCCATTTGTCCTGAAGTTTAAATTATTACATAAATTAAAAGTCTAAATCAGAAGTGGCCCCAGGCTCAAATGGTACAAACACATCAGTACTGTTTAAAATCCAAAATGTTTTCTGTGATCTACGCAGCCTGTAAGCTGGAAAATTTTAAGTGTCTAATAAAAGAGGCAAATAGGACTTTGAGTTTACACTGGTTCATTATGGCTACTCTTGAAAATTAAAAAAAAAAGTACAGTTAATGAACATGAAATGAGAGACATTCATATATAAGCAATCTTTCAAAACTAGTCTGAACTGAATATGTTTTTGTATTGGACAAATATCCTGAAAAATAGGGAGTTTAAACTGAATTCACCTTTTTATACTCAAATCTGAGCCGCTGACTGGACTTCTCTGAGAAGTCAGAAATTAATCAAAGAAAATGTTCAACCATTAAAACAATTTTTTAAATCAGGGATGCAAGTAAATCACAACAATTTGACATATTTGTCAAGAAATAATGACCATATATTTGTTCTAGTCATTTGTAATAAGGTAGAGTTGAAATGTTAATGGATCACTAAAATGATAGCTTTAAAATGTCATTATAGTTAAAGAGCTGGTTAGATACTGGTGTATAAACCATTGCAGGAACATAAAAAATACTTCGGTAGTTACTTATTCTGTTACTTTAGGGCAGCTGTGAAATAAACCTTTTATTTGGTGATGGTCTAACAAATTTTTGAGCAAAAAAAAAACAGAACTTAAAGTCACTTTTATTGTAAATTTCTTCCATATGTACCATATTTCCAGTAAAATCTGGATTATTTTTATCACTAAGATGTTAATTCACAAGAAACTAGACTCACAATAACTGAGTTTTAATAAAGAAAACTACAAGAAAAGAAATCAAAACATTTGAGTTTTTTGAGTCCCACATTAGAAATCTTGTGCTGCATCTGCCCAGTGCGCTCTTGCTCTTAAAGAATAAACTTTATGTTATGGTCTAAATCAGCGTGTTGTTTTCTGAACAGTGCCTTAACAACAGTGCCACTTTAAAGTCCAGATGTTAATGATAATGAGATGATTGAGGACTAGAACCACAGATATTTCCTTATAACTTGGTGCAAGTTAAAAATAGAATTTGACCATGATCTCACCTCCGGGTTTGAAACAAACAGCTTCATCTGGTTTGATTCTCCTCCATGCAACAGACATTTTATTCTCTTTAAGCTCAATTCTTTTCCGCTTTGGTTTATAGCATGATATAAATTACAACTTTATAACCTAAAAAGCTTGATTTTGGTAGTTCGAGGGTTTTTATACCTTTGCATCGATTTCTTCTGCCTTCTCGTTGGCCTCCTGCTCGATGAAGGCCATCATGTGCTTGATCTGAAAAAAGAGGAAGAACATTTAGAAAATCATGGCATTTAAAACTCAAAGTCGTTTTTGTTAATAACTTCCCTGTGAATTCCTTTTCCTTTATTACCAGTACTTAAATGTCATTCCTGTCAAAATAATCCATTAACCTCTCTCCTCACTCTGCTGTGAACTCAGACACTGAGGTGACAAATGTTTCAGCACATGATGTTGTTGGACGCTAACAAAACAAATTTACCCCAGTACACTTTTTGTGCTGTGCCTTAGTGCTTTTGGGGTGGAAAAATAACTTTTATTACACTACATTAAAAAGAAAATATGCTTTCCATTTCCATGAACGCTCTTGTCCGTCACTGCTGTTCTGAAGTCATTTGACGATTTTCTTTTCTTTTCCAAAATAAGAGCCAGAAGAAGAAAAAACAGGGCTTAGGTATCTCTTTGTGGAAGAGTGATGCAGCTACATGATAACATAATCATCCATTTTTCTTAATTAACAAATACAAATACAATTCTCTTTAATGCTTTTGTCAGTGAATAATCTCAGAAACATTTATCAGAAGTGCTCAAACAACCTGTTCAAAGAGTCAAACATAGCCTGGTCATATTTATCCCATATATACTGGCAGAAGGTGAAAATGTTTCCTAACAGTTTACCTCCTGAATAAGGATGCACCCAATACTCGGTGGCCGAATATATTCGGCCGAATAGTGCAGAAAAAGCCATATTCGGCCTTCGGTGGAGTGAAGTAATGGCAAGGCCGAATAGAAGCCCCCCCCAGTAAGGGTCAGAGACTCTCTGGTCTTTGATTTTAAGTTTGCCATCAACTGTGAAGAACCAAAACTACTTCCACACAGCTCTCCTCAGAACATACAGAGCTGTTAATGTCCGCTCCGCTCGAAGTGGAAACTGTTTGTTTACGGAGGTAGAGAGAGCAGCGGATGTGACTGAGGGTCAAGCTGCGCTCACAGCGCCCTCTGTTGGACGGAACAGTCCACTGCTCCAGGCCTGATGTGTCGCCACACTCAATATTTTACATTCAAATATTTATTTACTATTTGGTAACGGAAATTTATTCCCATATTCGATCGGTTATTCAAATATTGAATATGAAGTGACAGCCTTAAAGCAGTATTGTGTCAAAAGGACAATTATTTATTTGTTGGTATTATTGATTTATTGGTTTATATCCACTTCAATGCACTTTAGTAATTTTTTTAATGCATGTTTTGTTTTGTTTGTAGGCTTAATATGAATGAAAAACTTTGTTGTGCTTTTTTTGAAAAGCAAAGGCTACTGGAATATTAAAAAATGTCATAATATTCAATAAACAACTACTTTTTTTAAAAAACATGTCTAAAAAAATGCTCTAAGCTATTAATGCACTATTAAAAAATTTAGTGAGCTACTTTGTCTCCTCATTGGATATTCGGTATTCGGCCAAGCGTTTATATTTTATTCGGCTTCGGCTTCCCTGCATCACTACTCCTGAATGTTTACTTTAATAAAACAAAAGTCTGATCGCTTAAATAATAAAATGCTGTTTTTTCTTTACACAAATAGATTGTCTGCAGGAAGGAACAGGTCAGTAAGACTCTGTGCTCATGACAGGAGGGATTAGCAATACCATCAGACAAAAAATCTGTACTGGCACATATTTGCCTAAAAAGCTGAATATCACTATCAGCAGATATAAAAGTCTTTGCTGATATTAACAGCAGATATTTGGACCACACAAATTGGCCATAAATTGTCTGAATATCTGCAAAATGTACCATATACTGTGTTGTTTTCCCTCATCATCACTCAATGTCTTTCATAAATCCAAAGTTTAATTCATGAAAGAATGACATTTTTTCTGCTTCACATGAATTTCTAACATAAAAAAAATGTAATCATAAAAGAAACAGATCAATTTTAGTCAAGTACAGACCTTTCGCTCAACACTTAATGGATATTAACGAGAATCTACACGGACGTAAACACCTATAATAGGTATCAGATAAATCGGTAAAAACCCAAAATCACGCACCCCTACTTAAAAGTTTGGAAATACCAACAAATTCGATATTGGGAAAAATTCACATTGTGCATCCCTAATAATATGGACTCTTTAATCCAGCTTTATTTGTGTTTGGAGTTTACACATCAGGAAATAATTTTGTCTTTAAATAACAGAGACAATGTTTGATTGACTTGTTTTCTGGGTGAACCAACTTGAACAAGATTTTCAGACAAAAACTGGTGTGATATTCTGGACTTTTTGGTGTTTCTTCAAGTAAAACTAGCACAGCATTTTTATTCCTAATTCAGAGAAAAATGTGTTTGTTTTATCACCCATGCTCTGAGGAGCTAAATATATCAAGTCAAAGTTTATTTGACTAGGTCTCTAAAACAATTTACTAAAATCACGACAAAAATCTCAATGAGAAATTAAAACCGACGTATTCAACTTATTAAATCTACTCCTATTTCATAAAAAAAACTGGCTCTTGGCGGGAAAAACACTCAGATTAGGGAGGCATAACTTCCCTTAATGGCGTCATTAAAGGAACACTACACCCAAACAACGATTTGGCCTCATTTTCTACTCACCCTCATGCTGAACAACACTGTGGAGTAGTTTTGGAACATCTAGGATGCAGCCGGAGATCTGGGGGAATCCTCGCTGTCCACTGACATTGATATCATGACTTAGATAAGAGCCCGAACGAACAGCGTCCTTAAAAGTCCACAAAAAGTCGGCAACATTCCTCCATACTGCTCGTGCGCTGTAATCCAAGTGTCCTGAGCGGGTAACGTCCACCATTTACTCGAAACGACATCATTTAGCACATGTTTATAGCCTAAACAGTACTACTTCGCATTTCTATGATACACTTACGGGTGCCCTCACGGGGCAGCGGCTGATAAACCAAAGGCAGCGCACTCTGCAATAACTAGGAGGCGTAGAACAAGAAACAAGAACACAAGAAATCCCACATTCTGCTGACCCCTCTTGTGTCTGTCCACGGCTCCGTCGCTCACAGCAGAATGTGGGATTTCTTGTTCTCGCTAAGTAGTTATTGCAGAGTCGCGTCGTTTGTTTGGTCAGCCCGCTCCGTGAGCACCGTAAGTGTATCATAGAAATGCTAGTACTGTTTAGGCTCATTCATTTTCTGAATGTTTGAGCAAGCAACAGAAGGAGTGGATGAGTTTTTCTCCTGTTGAAGGTTTGTGGGCATTTCAGGGACCCACACTTTTGAAAATAAATCATAAAACTAAACATTTGTGTATTATACATTGCTTTAAAGTCTTTTAAAATGAGCAACAATCTCACTGGACAAAACGGATTATACATTCAATCTCGAGAAGATTGTATTTTATGCCTTCAGATTTTATGAAACCTGGAAGCTTTTCTTGATGTTTGTTCAGAAGTTAGGAGCAGAGGGTGTAATCCCATAATTCCTTTTTTTTCTGTAGTTGGTGGTAATGTAGGGTGACTGGTTAATATAGCACGCTGTTTGTGTGGTGGGTGGATTTATGGGAAGGGTTTTCTTTGATATTTTGTATATATGTTTATGCCCTCTTTTCTACACTGCAAAAAAAATCTTCAATAAATAGACCTCATTTAAAAAAAAATAAGCAACAAAGCATTTCAACACAGTAATAATTTGACAGATCAACTACCATCCATACTGGAGTAATATTCAGCAGATTTCTACATCATTGTCTGCTGGTTATTTCCAGTGTTTGCTCATATTTCCCTCAGTCTCTGGTGTCTCAGTTAGTTCCTCATCATCTGGCTCTCTGGCATGTGTTCATCATGTGACCATCTGGAAACATGACCCCGTCCATCACGGCCAGCACTTCCATTTTAGAGCTTCAAATAACCTCTTATTTAGCATCTAACAGCACCCAGGTTGAGTCAAAAACACCCCACAATGAGCCTTTCTGGCTGATCAGCTTCAGTCTTCATTTCCCTGCTCACCTCCTGCAGCCCTTTCAATGTCATTCAGCTCCATTCACTCACGGGACATTTTACTGCAGCTTCAGCCGCTTGTTCTCTCAGTAAAATTATATCAAGCAAATAAAATGGTACTTCTATAAATATGAGATGTGTAAAGGTATTTTGTGCCGTGTTCTGTAGGTGAATTCGCTTTATTACCTGCTTCTGTACGTCTGCATCGCTGAGCGCCATGGTTTCAGCTGTCAGAGATCCGCTCGGGCCTGAAGAGCAAAAAAGACCGAAAAACATAAAATAATTAAATTCAGTGAATAAAATAAAGCCTCCGAATTACATTAAGGTTGAAATGTTGTATTATTATGAATAAAATGTATAATATTTACCCTTAAACGGCAGAAAAGGCTGTATGAATTAATCGCCGCAGTCGTGACTCGTAAAGATGTCTACGGAGGATCAGCTGATACTCTGAATCACGTGATGTTTACTTCCGGCCGGAGAGCCAATCAGGAGCGAGGACGTGAGCCGAGCTTTTCCTGGTGCAGAGGGAGAAACAGGAAAAACTGACGATTAATCAGACTTCTTATTTATTTTAACCCATGTTTATGCACAAGACATCTTTAAATAATCACTTCATTATAAAAAAAAAAGAGGTAAGTATCGTCTGATAAAAGTTTCATTAGTTTTGGCCTTCTTGAGTATTTACAATGATTTAATTACATTATTATTACTTTATGTAACTTATTTTGTTACAGTATTGTTACATCAGCGCTCATCGTTGTTTTTTATTAAAGCACTCGAAATTATTAATAATAAGGCAAAATCATAACTTACTAAATTAAAGTTAAATTATAACAAGTGAGGTGTGTCATAACAGGTCACACAATTATGAAAAAATAATGAGTAAATAAAATTAGAGAGAGAGAAGCAATAATCATTGGAAAAAAATCTGAGAAATCACGAGATTCTTAGGTCAATAATCTGATTAATGATAATTACTTTGAGGAAAAAAACTCAAAAATTTGAAATACTCTATAATTACTGTGATTATTAAGTCTTTATAATAAATTAAGAAGGCACAATTATGTCATATAGATTTATAATAATAAGATTAGATAAATAGTCATAATGCTATATCGCTTTATATCAAATACTACATAATAATCATGAGAAAATTGTGATGAACTAAGTTATAATCCTGAGAAAAGAGGTAGAATTTAATGAAATAAAAAGTGATAATGAGGCTCTTACAGTTTTCTGTGACATAAAAAGTTGTAATTATGAGAAATACATCGGATCAATATCTTTTTAAGTTTGAACTAGGAAGGAGTAGACATAGTTTTGAGAGGATAAAGTTGACATTACTTGGGACTTTATTGTTATCATAAGAAAAAAGACATTATTGTAAGACAGAAATTTAAGAGACACTTACTTTAAATTATGAAATAAGTCAAACATATGAGGCACTTAATAGCTTTGAGATGAAATATCAAAATTATAGGTTAAATAGTCTTAGTTCTGAGGTAAAAGTGTAAATTATGAGGTACTTAATTATAGCTATGAAAAGAGAAGTCAAAATGATTAAAAAAAATAAAATTATAATACACTTAAGTTAAATTTATGATATATGCAGTTTATAATTCAGGAGACTAAAGTTATAATCATGTAATATTTAGCCCATTATTCAGTAAGAAACTCTGATTATAAGATACTATGTCATCATTATGATATAACTAGACATCATTTTAAGATAAGTAGTATAAGGTCAAAATTATATCTGATATATGAGGTACTGAGTCATTATCATGTGATTTAATTATCAATATTTGATGCAAATTAATGCACCATCATAACTGAGTTGAAGCTAGGCTAATAGCTACTGCTATAGCTGCTGATATATGCTGGTGCTGTAACACTGACGTCTGACCTGTTGTACTTTTTAATTGTAGGATATAGTACAAAAAGGTAGATTACGATGGATACTGATTTTTAAGCAGTATGATATTTGGATAATTTTGATATGCTTTGCTAAGTGCAACTAGCCTTTTACTCAAATCAGTAATACAGTTGTAGGTGGTCTTTAAAACAGCAATGAGATAAGAAATGTGATGTAATGTACTATTGAGAAATGGAACAATATTCTGAAATCACATAATTGTTACAAATTCACAGTTTTCTGCCAGATCAGCCTTAAATTAGCAAGCTTAAAGTTCAGCTCACACATTTTAAAATGGCCCTGTTCATGTTCATATGTCATAATGTGAAACCTGAATGAAGGTCACTGAGCTAATAATGAACAAGTTCACAGGTTTTGCTAACTTTAGGAAATGGTTCTCACAGTCTGTGCATCAATTCAACTCAGCAGGCGGAGCTCTAAACTCTGTGTGCATCTGGAAATATCAACTTTTAGATACAACACTGCCAGTTTATCAGTCTTTCAGTCTGTTTTTCCTGATCTGATTGTGTAGATTCTCAGTGCTTAATCAGAACATGTTTTTGTCCGAGTCTCTGTCCTTAATTTGTGAACCAGGGTCAGTAACTTATATGTGGCCGTCTAGTTTATAAAGCGATGAAATCAAACTGCAGCACATTCAGCAGATGGTATCAGGTCAGGTTAAAGGTTTTAATCTGACGGGACATTGCTGCTGCGAGTTCGTACCTCTTTAAACCCTCCTGGCAGAGTCTTCAGTCTGTTAGCGTGTCTCTCCAGCAGAGGGAAGTAGAACTTGGAGATGTTACAGTTTTAGAAATAGCTCCTCTCTCAGTCTGACACAGCTTTTCCACCCTGAGGAAGCCATTTTCTCAAAACCTCAATCTGCAAACACACAAAATAAAGTGTGATAAATTCACAAATTCAAATTCTGACCGTCCAGACAGCAGAGTCACCATGTGGCTCTCCGGCCAAGTGTTATGTCATGGATTTGGGAAGCGGGGAGGGTGAGAGAGGGGAGGAGGAGGAGGGACCGGGGAGGGAGAGATTTTTTTTTTGCACAGCTTGTCCACCTTGTTGCTCCTGTAGCAGCTCCAGCATGCATGTCTGCTTTCCGGTTGATTTATTCTGAACAAAAGTCTCACGTTGGTCTCGTCCAGCAGCTCCTGTAGGATCACGCCGGGAGGACGCAGGTATGCTGGGACATTATGTTCACCTTTGACTTATGTTGAAGAAACTTTTTAGGACAGAAATGTGTAAATAAAGTAGATTGGGGCTTTAAGTGAGAGTTTGATCTAATTTGTGGCCTTTGTGTGCCGTGCTTTGTTAAACCGTGTGATCTGTAAACATGTCAGAGCTACAGGGGTCACTACAGGTCACTCTGGCGTTCTCAAGGGCAAAACCTCACCCTGCAAAGGCAGAAGAAACAGCCCACCAGAGCTGATTTACTCCTATCAAACATGAACCCCCCTTTAACTGTGAAGTTTGAAGAAAATGTCCTCAGATATTGTTGACTTAGATCACACATTAGCACACAAAGGGCGGCCTAAATCTCCCCGATCGTTTAACCTCAGCAGGAGTCTGTTATGGCTGCGATTGGATCAATGGGAAATCCAATTACTCAAGTAGGCCAGAGAATCGGAGGAGTGGAAAAGTTTGATTGATTTTGCAGCGGGATCTGACGCCTAAATGTGTTTGTCTCGGTGGAAAAGAAGTCATCAGAAAGTCTTCAGGAAGCTCAGCATGGTTCAGACAATATGGCAGCTAATAAATCAGTGACATCTAAGAGGTGTCTGCTTCAGTCTGGAGCGAGAGGCCTGAATGAATGTTCAGCAAAGACAACTCAGGAAGAGAATGAGACACTGAAAAAAGCATTTATATAACAGAGAACAACCTGGTGGGTTCATGCTTCTGTGAGGGATAAAAGGCGTGGACAGCATGGTCTGTGGTGGTGACATTTTTTTGGATCTTTATGCAAAGGGATGAACATGAGGCACAAAGACCTTGACTTCTGAGGTCTGTGACTACATCAACATTTAGAAGGGAAATTTCTGGAACTAAAAATTTGTTCCTACATTTCAAAGGGATATGCCGAAATATTTTTTTGTTTGTTTTTGTGTCTTGCCTCACTCCTGAGTCCATGACAAGCTGATAGACACCATTCTTCGACTGTGCGTGCAGGAACAAGGAAGAGACAGGCAGAGCTCGGCCACCACTAATTAGCTTAGCTCAAACACTGGGAGTCAATGGGTAGAGTTAGCCTGCCTCTGCCTTCAGTCATCAGAGAAACACTTCAGCAACTCTAAATGGTCCTGTATGCTTGTAGTGACATGTTTTTTTTTTTATTTTAGAGATAACTATTTCATGAAATTTTTTAAAAGAAAACTAAACCACAGGAAACATGTGCAGACCACCTCGGACCTGCTTTGTTTTGTTAACCTACTTGCAACCATGTCAGAAGTGGTTTGCTCATGCTTCCTGTGGTTTAACACATTATGCTACGTTAACAAACCTTAGACTAAGATTGGCACGTTTTTAAATAAAAACAATACATTCAAACTAAACCACAGGGAGCATGCACAAACTGCTTCTGACGTTCTTGTACGTAAGTTAACAAAACAATGCAGGTTTGTGGTGGTTTGCATATGTTCCCTGAGGTTTAGTTTTCTTGTTAAAGAAAATTACATAAAGTAGTAACCTTGGTCTAAATAGAGAAAAAAAAGTCACAACAAGCATACAGAACCATTTAGAGTTGCTGAAGTGTTCCTCTGATGACTGTAGGCAGAGGCAGGCTAACTCTACTCATCGACTCCAAGTGTTTTGCGCAAGCTTTTGTCGTCTCTTTCTTGTTACTGCTCGCACAGTAGGATGACTGATTTAGCTTAACTTAGTTTAGTTTATTTGTTTAGTTTATTTGTTTATTGTTTCGTGGACAGTCCTCTTTAATGTACTGAAAAGTAAAAGAGGTAGCTTTAGCCTTCATGGCTAATTTCCAGCTGTAGTCCCGGGCCAGTTGTCAATAGGCAACCTAAAAAAAATTAAAATACAATAAAATGCCTTACATTTATAATAACATCAGGCCTAACATCAGGAATGGTGTCTATCAGCTTGTCATGGACTCGAGAGAAAGACAAGACACAAAAACAAAAAAAAATTGTTGCCTATCCCTTAAAAAAATAATCCTGTACTAAGTCAAGTTTTCAAAAACTTCTCTGCCATGATGAAAACGCAAATACCTCATCTGTACATGCAGTTGCTAGCTCACAACAACGTCTGTGACAGGCATTTACTTCCTTCTCATGCTCCACCACATACAAAGGAGATCTATTGGATTGGGATCTGGTCACTGTGAAGGTCACTTAAGTACAGTGATCTCACAGTCATGTTCAAGAAACCAGTTTGAGATTATCTGAGCTCTGATACATTGCAGCAGCAGTCAGAAGACGAGTCCGCTGTGGTCATAAAGGGATGAAATGGTCAAGAACAATACCCACTCAGTCTGTGCCAAGAAAATCTCCCCCACACCACCAGCAGCATCCTGAACCTTTGAAACAAGGCAGGAGTTTAGCTGAATCATCCTGATTCAGCTCAATTCTGACTCTATCATCTGAATGCTGCAGCAGAAACTGAGACTCATCTGCATCTGTCAATCAATTTTGGTAAACATGTTAAAACTGTCTCCTTAGCTTCTTGTTCTTGGCAACAGGAGTGGCACCTGCTGTGGTCTTCCACTGCTGTATCCCATCTTCTTCAAGATGGGATACAGCAGTGGTATGTAGAAACATTTTTTAAATTAAATTAGGACAAACCTGGTTAGATATAGATATTTATCCAAGCAAATCACAGCTGGCCTCCTGTTACCACGTCCATAAAGTCAGTGTTGTTTTTACTCAATGTTCTGAGAAAAAAGGGCAGCTAAAAGTAATGGTCCATCAGCTTGTAAATGAATCAATCTATCCATCTCTCTATCCATCTCTCTATCTCTCTATCTCTCTATCTATCCTTCTATCTGTCTGTCTGTCTGTCTGTCTGTCTGTCTGTCTGTCTATCTATCTATCTATCTATCTATCTATCTATCTGTCTATCTATCTATCTGTCTATCTATCTATCTATCTATCTATCTGTCTGTCTGTCTGTCTGTCTGTCTGTCTGTCTGTCTGTCTATCCAGCTATCTAACACCAGGTGTGTTTTAAAGAGTAAATTTCTTTTATTAGACTCTGCTTACCTTTATTGTCGTGTTTTAACACAGGTTTCTCTCATTCTGAAATTAAGTCACTCTTGGTCAAAAGCTCTAAAACATTTAATGTGATATAATAGAAACAAGGACAGCACTGTGGCACAGCAGGGAGTTTGCTGGTTCAATCCATGTGTCAGTGCCTGTCTGTGTGGAGTTTGCATGTTCTCCCTATACATGCACAGGTTCTCTCAGAGCACTCCAGCTGCCTCCCAAAGACCAAAAAAATGCTAATTAGGTTAACTGGTGACTCCAAATTGCCTTTAGGTGTAAGTGTGGGTATGAATGGTGGTCTGTCTCTAAATGGCCATGAGATTGGCTGGCGACGGTTCAGGGTGTACCCCATCTCTAGCCTTATGTCAGATGGGATTGGCTCCAGCCTCAACCTGCAAAGGGATCAGCAGAATAGATAATGGATCGATGGATGGCTAAAATAAACACTCTACCTGACATGAGACAATGAATAATGAAGAGGATGCCAATGGCGTTGCAGTTATGTAAGAGTGCCCTCAGCATGCAGAAGTCCTTTTTGTGGTGGACTGGGCCTGGATTCAGCCAGGGACTGTTGATCCTGAGTCACATCCAAATGTACGGTCTCCAAAGTCCAAAGTTCTTCTCAAGTGTCTGATTCTGAATAATAGTAGAAGTAGAGATGGGAATCAAAAAGCAATTCCAGTTGAGAATCGTTAACAGCGCCATCAAAGTATCGATATCATGAGTCATTTTGCTAACCAATTCCCTTATCAATTCCTTCCACTGACAGGGTTCAGAAGCATCATAATTGTGGCTTAATTTTTTACAAAAGGCGCCTACAGCACAACCTTAAGTAAGTGGAAACACCAGCAACTTGCAGAAGCAGTTATCTATGCTGTGACATGTGTTTGACATTGTTGCCACTGAAAATCTACAGACCAACATTTGCCCACACGGAAAATCTGAAGGAATCATAAGGGAATCGTTAAATAATTGGATCGATTAGCAGGATCATTAATAGCATTGTTATTGAAAAAATCGTATCAATTCTAGGGCTGAACAATTAATTGCAAATTAGATTAAATCGCAATATGGCTTGTTGCAATTATCAAATCGCAGACAGTGCAATATTTTTAACTCAAATAGTGTTGAACATTTTGGCATTGTGATGTAGTTTCTTGCAATTTCATGCCTATTTTAACCCTTTTTTTAACCCAGTTTTTACAACTTCATGCCTATCTTGCTCCCATTCATCTTTTATTTTTTTAAGCATCTGTCAGGCCATGTTCTAATATATTTATTTTTTATTTTATTCAGTTGTAGAATATACTTATGTTTAAGTTCAACACAGTGGTTATTTTGCAATTGGTGAAATATGTTTTTGTTTGATTTATTGAGGTCACTTTTCAGGGTCTTCTAATATTTTTTATTCATGTTGTTTTAATTGTAGTATATTCTTATGTTTGAGGTTAAAATGTATTTAACCCATTGGTTAATAACAAATGGGTCAGTTTTTCTCATACCTACTATTGCTGCCTACTGTTCTCTGTTTGAGTAATCTGACCTGATCAAGCCTTTTCTTACAGTCCATACTACAAAATAGGTAATAAAAGTCTGTATGATTCCCACTGATATCCTATCAGATTGATATCGGTATCGGCCAATACTCAAGGCTGCAATATCGGTATTGTATCGGAGGTGAAATAGTTGTATCGGGACACCCCTAAAAAAAACCCACCTAATCATGCACTGTGAACAAATATTTCTTAAATTCCTGGATTTGCATTAGGGCTGAACGATTTGAGAAAATAATCTAATTACAATTTTTTTCCCCAATATTGCGATTTACTCTGCAATTGTTTTAATGTTCCTCCTCTTACGTATTCTTAAACAAACATAAGCAGTAGATCTTTTTATAGTAAAAACATTATGACATTAAACCAATCCAAGGATAAAAGATTTGAGAAAAAGTGGAGAAGTGAAGAACAGAAGCAAAATAGGTATGAAATTGTAAAAACTGGATAAAAATGGTATGAAAGTGGAAAAAGGTTAATAAATTGGTGCAAAATAGGTATGGAAAATATAAATGTAAAAATATATAAAAATGGGGAAAAACTGGTTAAAAAAAAAAAAAATCCAAAAGTGGCTTAGGAAAATTGATTATGGCAGCAAAATGGGGAATTAATTTTTAAAAATTTAAAGTTTAAAAATTCCAATAATGGTTCTGACAGTGGCCAAAAAAAGATGAATGGGGGCAAAATAGGCATAAAGCTGTAAAAACAGGGTTAAAAAAAAAAAAAAAAAAAAAAAAAAAAAGGAAAAAAGTGTAAAGTATAGAGATAAAAAAAAAAAAAAATGAAACTGCAAAAACTACATCACAATGCCAAAATGTTCAACACATTTTGGGCTAAAAATATTGAACCTTCTGGGATTTGAAAATTGCAACAGGCCATATTGCGATTTAATCTAATTTGCAATTAATTGTTCAGCCCTAATTTGCATCCATATCAGATCCCCACAAAATTCCAATCCCTTCTTCCTTATGCCATAACCAACACTCCCTGAAAATGTCGTGTAAATCCACTAATATGTTTTGAGTTACCTTGTTCACAAACAAATAACAAACAAAAAAACTGCCAAAACATAACCTACTTGGCAGAGAAAATGAAAAAAGAATATCAAATGTAGAGATGAGACTCTGATTTTGTTGTTCCACCTTCCTACTATTTCTAAGATGTGTCCAGATTAAAGGTTTGGAAACATAATATTCATAACAGTATGACTTTTAACCACATTAGGAAACATTTGTCTAACACCAGAGGAAACACAGGCGGGCAGCACGTTGTGAATGTGATACAGCATTACAGATGGTGAGACGTGAGTGTTGAGAGTCTCTATTCTGGGCCTGACGTGAGCGTGTGTGAGTGGGGGGGTGAATACTTTCTGCAATCAAAGCTCAGACGTGGCACAGAGGGGTGAGAAGGGTCACCTTCAGACTGATATTATGTATGAATGCAGCCATGTTTACAGTCAGCGTCTGTAATGTGTGAAATCAGAGTTACAAGCTTTAGTGATTCTGACAAAGCGTTGAGTTAAAATCAAGACACTTCTCATTTAATGCTCAGATTTTTCCACTTCATGTTCCTGCACCAACGTCATGTGAAATCTCTGGAATAGCTTCCACTCCGGGCAGACAGATGGAGATGTATATGGCGCCTAAACATAGTAAGATATGCAGGTCGAGGTTATAGATAGGCACAGCCGCTGCAATGCAGAGCAGACAGGGAGCAACATTTTCCGACCACAGCCCCAAAGACGTCACCCATGATCACAGGTCTGTTGATAAACATGCTCATTGTTGTGCACTGGAGCAACAAAAAGGGGGATCTGTTATGTAAGTTTGACCAATATTTTGCAGAGCACTGTGATAATTTTGGTTGAATTGGGAATTAATTGTACTGTAGCGCTACAGGGTCTTATCATCTAGTCCGGACAAGAAACCAAAAAGTAGCAGCATGTTTCTAAGTAGCTGTATGCTGATTTGAGTTTTTGGGATTGTTTATTTTTTCCAGCAAAATTTAATTTGTGTTTGGCTGCTAATGTAAGAATGGCTCACAAATGAACAGCTCACTCACAACTGCAAATCAGTATTCATTGTTCACTGAAAACAGCTGTTCACTTGTTGACGAACGTCGCGTCTCTAGCTGCAAACCACCGTAGAAGTAGGTCAACAAAACAAAGCCTCTGTTTTTGAGTTGGAGAAGATAATGATAGTAGAAGATAGTGTCGTACAATACAGTAAAAAAAAGTCACAACAAGCACACAGGACCATTTAGAGTTGCTGAAGAGTTTATTTGATGACTGTAGGCAGAGGCAGGCTAACGCTACCCACTGACTCCCAGTGTCTGAGCTAAGCTAACTGGTGGAGGGCAAGTTTGGTGGTCTCTTCCTTGCTATAGCACGCACAGTCGAAAAAATGGTGTCCGTCTGCTTGTCATGGACTCAAAAGTAAGGCAAGACACAAAAAGGAAAAAAATGTTGGCACATCCCCCTGACTCTAACCCTAACCACAGTGTTACACCGAAGTCCTAAAATAGCTGTGGCTTTAGTTTTATGACAAAACCATTATTAATACCCAAATTGTTGGCTACAGCTAGCACACCGTTAGCTTAGCTTTACATAAGGTCTTAGGTCAAAGCCGCTCAATAATCAGCTTTAGTGGCAATTTTAAAAATGATGGTATTTGGATTTAGATAGTGTCTTTTGGGGGCTAGCCATAGCTTTGTCCTGCTTACATAATGCTAAGCTAAGCTTAAGTAGCCTGTTTCTGCAAACTGTTATTGTGTTGAGTAGCACCAGCCAATGAATTTTTGTCTAAGCAGAACTGATTTTTCACTCAAATAGCATTCTTTCAAAAGTAACACCCAGCGACTTTTTGTAAAAAGGGTTTCTTATTTATTTTTAAATAATATAAAACATAGGAAATTACGATACCAATAACTCTCCAAATCTTAATTAAAAGCCAGACAATATTATTAATATAAAACAAATTGTATATAAAATAAATAAATAAAATGATAATAATACAAATTTAATAATTTAGGTAAATAAAATAGTAATAATAATTATAAAAACAAAAATTAAGATAAACAACAATATAAAAGCATGAAAAGGGAAGGAAATATGAATAATATAACAGTATGAAGATGGCAACAGCTCCCAGTGATTCTGCTTGGCTTCTACTTTATAAAATGAATTCATAAAATTGTTGGTAAAAACATCACAATTTACTTTAACTAAAAAGTAAATGGAGTGTTCCTTTTTGCCAAGATCAGAATCAGAATCTGAATCAGAATAATGTTTTAGTACCAATTATGTGACACATACAAGGAATTTGACTCCAGTAGTTATTTTCTCTAGTACAAGTAGGTTAAAAAAGACAAAATAAATTTAAGGCAAATTTAAAAATAGAGGATAAGATTTTTCTGAAAAAGGATTTTTTTTAATTATAAGATAAAACATGACAAAAACAAATACGATAATAACTCCCCAAATCTAAATTAAGAGCCAGACAATTCTATAAATATAAAACAAGTTGAATATGAAAAATATAAATAAATAAATAAATAAAATATAAATAACTATGATAACAACAGCAACAACAACAACAACAACAACAATAACAATAACAATAATAATAATAATAATAATAATAATAATAATAATAATAATAATAATAATAATAATAATAATAAAATAATTCAGGTAATTAAATAAATAGTAATAATAATTTTAAAAAATAATAAGATAAACAAAAATATAAAAGCGAGAAAATGGAAGGAAATATGAGTAATGTAACAACACAATATGTAACAAGAATGTTTGGCTTCTGCTTTATAACATTTCGTAAGATTGTTGGCAAAAACTTCATGATTTACTTAAACCAAAAAGTGAATGGAGTTCTACTTTTTGCCAAGTTCATAATCAGAATCTCAATCATGTTTTATTACCAATTATGTGACACATACAAGGAATTTGACTCCAGTAGTAGTTTTCTCTTGTACAAGGAGGTAAAAAAAGACCAAATAAAATAAAGGCAAATTTAAAAATAGAGGATAAAAATAAGTAAATACGATTAAGAAGAAATATAAATGAAGAAAACTCTTTACAAAGCAGTGTATGCAAGAATCTTAATCAGGAGTATATTCAAGCATCTGGAAATATTTTATATTTAATTACAAGTGATGGGAGAATTTTTTTTTTTTTTTTATAAATGATGGATTGTTGCTTTCAGTAGATGTTTATGATGAATCAAAGAACAATCAAACTGCAGCCCTCATCACTGTGCTTTGTACTTTCTGTCTGCAGCATCCAGCCTTCATTCTGGAGGAAAAGGCCCCACCAGAGCCCAGGAGGGCGGGCGGTGGAGTTGGGGAGGCCAGCTCCATCAGCCCCAGCCCTGCCGCTCTCCCCCTGACTCACACAGAGAGCCCTGGACCCTGGCAGAGCGAGAGCCTTCTGGCGGAGTCGTGGTCCACAATGGGGGACGTGGACCCCGAAGATGCGAAGAGCCTGGACAGCAGCGACGGGGCGGCCCAGGCTGGAGAGGAGAACCACTCGTCCAACTCAGACATGGTCCACCTGGAGCGAGAGGAGGCCGAGATGCTGGAGGAGGCTGCAGAGGAGGATGTGGAGGAGGAGGATGAGCTGCAGTCGAGCGTGTTGAGCGTTTTGGGTGGGGAGAGGGAGCTGGTGGAGCTGAGGGAGGAGGAGAAGGACCTCCAGGCCCCAGAAACAGAGGGCCTCCTGGTGTCAGCAGAGGAGCCTCGAGTGGAGAAAGACCCGGCAGAGTTCATGCAGGTGGTCCCGCCGATGGCCCTGCCTCCTCTACCCATTGTCAGGCTCCATCCACCCTCCACTACATCCACGCCCATCCCTTCAACTACAACCTCTGAAGCTGAGGAGCCCTACATCACTGAGGGCCTCCACCCACCATCCATCCTCGCTCCAGTCGAAGCTGAGCCTCCACAGGAGGGTCTCGAGCAGGAAAAATTCTCACCAGTCCCCCTCTCTGATGTAGAGGAACTTTCTCCTGAATCTTCAGAGGCAGTGGTAGAAAAGTCGGAGCCGGAGACCTCGCCTCCACCTAAGACTAAGAAACCTCGGAGCTCCACCAAGCTGCTGTTTAGAAATGCTGCTTTAGTGGCTGTTGTAGGAGTTTTAGCTTACGGTGCTGTTGCCCTCTGCAGGAAGTAGGACCCCCCCTCTCCTTTGACCCTGAATCCACCACAGGTCTGTTAGAATGTGTTTAGAATATTCCACCTCTGGACTTCACAACCTTTGTATTGTACTGCTTCTTAGACACGATAATTGATTTTTTTGGACTCACTTTGTGCTACCTCAGCTCACATCAGAGCTCATGGCCTTTGTTTTTTTTTCTGTATGTCATAGATCTCTGAGAAAACATAGCCAATAAAATGTAAATCTGGAATGAAAATAATCTTGTCGGTACAACTGTAAGAAATCCTGATACATGTTTGGATTTTATTAGTGTATCTGAGTTTGATTGTGTCTCTTGTTACTTCACAGATAAGGCACTAGCTCATATTCACTAGCTCATATTCACATTGATCTAGGTTCTTACGCTACTGCTGAATGTTTTTATTTCTACAATAAAAAGGCATCATGGCAGCTCCATGTATAATGTTGAAAAAGAATGGCTAAATAAAATTTGCACAAAAATAAATCATCGGCATAGAGATTTATCCCACAATACTAAGTTATAGATAGATAGATAGATAGATAGATAGATAGATAGATAGATAGATAGATAGATAGATAGATAGACAGACAGACAGACAGACAGACAGACAGACAGACAGACAGACAGACAGACAGATAGATAGATAATTAGACAGACCAATAGATAGATAGATAGATAGATAGATAGATAGATAGATAGATAGATAGATAGATAGATAGATAGATAGATAGATAGATAGATGGGACAGACCAATAGATAGATAGATAATTAGACAGACCAATAGATAGATAGATAGATAGATAGATAGATAGATAGATAGATAGATAGATAGATAGATAGATAGATAGATAGATAGATAGATAGATAATTAGACAGACCAATAGATAGATAGATAGATAGATAGATAGATAGATAGATAGATAGATAGATAGATAGATAGATAGATAGATAGATAGATAGATAGATAGATAGATAGATAGATAGAATCCACATTTTTTCTACAAAACTCAATTTATAATTTTAACAATTTTCTTTCCTCTCAAAAAATGTTAATTATATAGTTAAAATAAAGGTAGATTTTGGGGTGCTGGTTTGGCGTAGTGGTTAGCACCCCATGTACATGCTTCTGCCGGTCCAGGTTCAAATCCCACCTGTGACCAGTTTGCAGAGTGTCTTCCCCTACTCTCTCTCCCCCTTTCACAAGCCTATCCACTGTCTCTCTCCTATCAATAAAGGCACAAAATGCCCAAAAATATACATTTAAAAAAATAAAGGTAGGTTTGTCTACATAAACAGTGAAAGCTGAGGTAATTCACAGAATATTAACATTTGTTTTAATCTCATTTAAAAAAAAAAAATACAAGCCTACAAAGGGCCTGGGCAAAGCCTGACAAGTTGTATCATTACTAGGGGTGTAACGAAATGGTCAACTCACGAAACGATACAAAATACGAAACAGGGCTCACGATATGAAATACTCATAATACAAAATAAAGATTATAGAAAATAAAAACTTAAAATCTCAATAAAAAGTGCTTTGTTGTTGTAACAGTCAGGATAAGTAAATTCTTGAATGAAAAGGAAAACAAATAGCAGTCCTCAGAGCTGCAGTTTAGACCTATAAATGTCTGAACTGTGAACTATAATATTTAGCCTGTAACAGTGCATATACTTCTGATCTTCAAGTATGATCAAATTCTGTCAACTCAGGGTGCTGGTTTGGCGTAGTGGTTAGCATCCCATGTACATGTTTCTGCCGGTCCAGGTTTGCATCCCGCCTGTGACCAGTTTGCAGAGTGTCTTCCCCTACTCTCTCTCCCCCTTTCACAAGCCTATCCACTGTCTCTCTCCTATCAATAAAGGCACAATATGCCCAAAAAATATACTTTAACAAATTCTGTCAACTCAACAGAAGATGCAAAAATCAAATACTGTTTTTTAATGTAGACTTACACAAACATACAGTTGCTGCCTGTCTCCAGTTCAAACTAGTTGTTAGTTGGTAGTTGTACTCGCCGCAGTATACGGTGAACTGCAGTGGTATATTTTGCAAACGGTTGTTGTTTTGTCCGCAATCTTCTCACCGTTCTCTCGTTTTTACATTGGACGCCAAATAGGTCCCCACAACTGATTTAAATGGCGGAGCAGCAGCTCATTCCCCAACCTCGTCTTCCTCCTTTTTGAAGCAAGTGTTTTGCTATGGTAAGTAAGGAAGGTAAAAAATTTGCGTTTTTATTGCATGCTTTTATTTCCTGCATTTTCGAATTCTATTTCATCATTTTTTATTTCACAAAATTTCGTGGCACCCCTAATCATTACCAAAATTTATATTTTTGAACATTGCAACAACTTACAACAGCTATTCTTATCCACATTCACTTAACAAGTCCAGATAAATATGTGACTTTAAGAAATGAAAGGCAAAAAATAAGGCAGTGGATTGCCTTATTAAGCTGATGCTTAATCATATGTCAGAGGTGAGGACTGTCTTTTAGTAAAAGTTTAAAACTCCTGCATGTGTTCATCACTTCTATCTTAATGATTAAGCTGGGTCGTACTGTTCAGAACATGCTGATATTCTAATCAAATTAAATCACTGCCAACGTTCCTTAACAGAACATTTAATCTCCTTCCTTGGCTGGTATCAGCTCTGACCAAACAGCTGATCCAACAAACAAAAACAAAACAGTAGTAGGTTTGGTCTTTCTCCAGAGCTTAACTTCAAAGTTTCTGTGTTCCAGTCATAGTTATAGATGATCACTCATGATTTTTCTCTTTTTATTGGTTGATTAGTGACTGAAGGAAACTTTTTAGTCGCCTTTGTAACTTTTTTTAACTCCTCTGCAGACATCATGACATTATTTTACAGAACAGAGAGGGAGGAATGAGGTCTAAAATGTGGCCTTTGGCTTCAGCTCTCCTCCTGTGGGCAGGATTTGGCTTTTTGTTTTTTTGGCAGGTACATGACATGTTTGGATGTTTGCACTCTGCTCTCTGGACAGAGAGATACATGGAGGGCCAGAACGTCCAGTTTAACTGATTCATTTCTTTTTAACATGCAAATTAGAGACCAGATTACCAACAGTATTAGTTATTTATGATGGGTTATTCTCAAAGTATTGGTAAAAAACCTCTAAACAACTAGTTTGCTCACTATAAATCCAAACCTACATTATGTTGATACACATGAAAAAAAACAGTAAAAGTTATTGCAAGAAAAACAAAAATCATTTCTACACGGCTCACTTTAAGAAAAACTACTTTTAGAACTTTTTATTGTTCATTTATGCTTTGTGTTCAACAAAAAGTCACCCATTCAGAAATCAAAATCCATGAGTATGATTAATTATCTGTGGTGTTTTCAGCTCAAACAAATAAGTTTGAGAATGACTTCAGGAAAATCAGGAACTGCACTGATCCATTTGCCCATCCATCAATCTGTCTATCTATGCTATATTGCCAAAAGTATTCACTCACCAGTCCAAATAATCAGAATCAGGTGTTCCAGTCACTTCCATGGCCACAAGTGTATAAAATCAAGCACCTAGGCATGCAGACTGCTTTTACAAACATTTGTGAAAGAATGGGTCGCTCTCAGGAGCTCAGTGAATTCCAGCATGGAACTGTGATAGGATGCCACCTGTGCAACAAATCCAGTCGTGAAATTTCCTCACTCCTAAATATTCCACAGTCACCTGTCAGCTGGATTATAAGAACGTGGAAGTGTTTGGGAACAACAACTCAGACACAAAGTGGTAGGCCACATAAACTGACGGAGCCGGGTCAGAGGATGCTGAGGTCGCCAACTTTCTGCAGAGTCAACCGCTACAGACCTCCAAATTTCATGTGGCCTTTAGATTAGCTCAAGAACAGTGCAGAGAGCCTCATGGATGGGTTTCCATGGCCGAGCAGATGCAGCCAAGCCATACATCAGCAAGTGCAATGCAAAGCGTCGATGCAGTGGTGTAAAGCACGCCGCCACTGGACTCTAGAGCAGTGGAGATGCGTTCTCTGGAGTGACCAATTGCACTTCTCCATCTGACAATCTGATGGACCAGTCTGAGTTTGGCGGTTGCCAGGAGAACGATACTTGTGGGACTGCATTGTGTCAAGTGTAAAGTTTGGTGGAGGGGGGATTATGGTGTAGGGGTGTTTTTCAAGCACTGGGCTTGGCCCCTTAGTTCCAGTCAAAGGAACTCTGAATGCTTCAGCACTCCAACACATTTTGGACAATTCCATGCTCCCACTTTGTGCGAACAGTTTGGAGCTGGCCCCTTCCTCTTCCAACATGACTGTGCACCAGTGCACAAAGCAGGTCCATAAAGACATGGATGACAGTCTGGTGTGGATGAACTTGACTGGCCTGCACAGAGTCCTGACCTCTATCTATTTACAATCTATCTATCTATCCATCTGTCTGTCTATTCATCTGTTTGTCTATCTGGCCACTTTTCTGTCTGTCTTTTGTCTGTCTCTTGGTCTCACTGTCTGTCTACACTTGTTTTTCCATCCATCCATCTGTCCGTCCATCTATCAGTTTATTTATTAGTTGATCCATCAACTCTTCTATCTGTTTATCATTGAATCTTTTTTTCTGATTTGTCTGTCCACATGTCTAGTCATTCATCTGTCTGTCTGTTCTTCCATCCACCTGTCAATCTATCAATCAGTCGATTCATCCATCTATCTATACATATCTGTTGATATATCTGTCTGTCTATTGAGTGAGACATGTTTACTCCATTTACATCTGTACATATCCAGCCTTTCATCATCATTATCATCACATCCGTGTATTTGCTCTAAAGTGATTCTATTAACTTAAAGTGTGTCAGTATGTCTCCATGTATCATCTGGTCAGCAGTCTACAGGGAAGAGCGCTCTGCAGATAAACTTCTGTTTGTCCATGAAGGTGGTAAAGTAAACTCTGATGCAGAGCAGACTCTCTGCAGCTTTATCTGTCCAAACAAAGAAGCACTTTCCTTCCCCTTCTTCACTCAATAGCTGCGTGTGTGCTGGCACCAATGTGGGAACGGCAGGCTGACCGCAGCTCAGTCAACACTATTGTTCTTCTTTATTTACTGGTACTCGATGAAAATCAAGAAGTGTCAAAGCCGCTGGTACATAATGAGTCCATAATGGAGTCATGCTGCTGTGACCGCAGAGCCGTAATCTATATCTTTGAGATCATGTTTGTGTGCAGGGGGAGAGCATCAGAGCAACAAGATAGTGTAACAACAGGCAGCTTCACTTTGTTCAGGCTTCATTAATATCACAAGTGCAACACGACAGTCTATGAAAGCTGCATTTGCATCTTTTATTGGGCTTTAATTTTGTTATTACGCTTTTTTGCATATGTTTGTGTGATTGTATTGACTACCATCATCTTATAGCCTTGTTTACAGCCCATAATCCTTCACTTTGCTGCCGAATGACAGAACAACAGAGCGTAAATAAAGCTGTTTTCACCAAAACAACGAGCATCACAGCTGTTACAATGAGACAACATGACCAAAACTTCAAAAAGCAGTGATGTTTCTACAATGTAATGCACTCCCACAGATGTGTTTTCCTCTGCCTTAACAAAGATCCAAGTTAATGTATTAAAGAGCAGTTTTAGGTTCATTCCCTGGTTACTTTTACACTTCGCTCTGCTGTTTGTGTCAGAAAAGTCCTTTGCCCACCACTGTGGTTGAAGTCTTAACTGTCCCCCCCAGTTATAAAGCAAATACTCACAGAATATCATCATATCATGCCTTTTTTACAGCTCAATTTTATATATTTATTTTTTAAAAGAAGGTTATCCTATACTGTGACAGTCCTACTTGATACCAAAAAAGTGCTTTGTAAATAGTAATACTTCCATCCTTTGGAAAGAAAAGTTATAAACTGTGTTCAGGTTATTTGATACTTAAGGGAGTGACATTTGATTTTTTACAGTATGTTTCATCTAAATTGAAAGTGGCGGGAGAAGAGAATAAAGCAAAGTTAGGGGTGCATGGTATTTGATTTTGGAGATACATTTATATTATTTGAAGCAAAGCTGGGAAATATGTCTTCAAAATTAGAAATGAACAATACTGGACCTTTGCTGATATTCAATAGATGTCTTTTTTTGTCATGGTTACAGTCAAATTAAGTTAGAAACAGGCGATAAGCATGAAAAAAGACATTTTATTCTTCAATAAATTATACTTTTGAGTAGACATTTTACACTCCCGAAATTACAGCCAGTATGTGGGATATTTTAAGCTCAAATACTGGCTACATTTGCATATCTGCCAATATGATAATTGTCTGACAGTCTGATCCATCCATCCTTCTATCATTAGGGCTGGGCACCATATTGACTTTAAAAAAAATGTAACATTTTTTTCCTCTAAAAGCACAATTGCTGGTTATTAGTGTTTTCCCCCTTTTGAGGAAAAAAAAAACTTTAATTGACACTACATAACATAAAACAAGTTTTGCCTAATTAATCAAAATTTGTCCTAAATCTGAAGTGCATGTTGTTTTATTGTTTTCAAAGTATTTAATGTTGTCTGGAACTAAGCAGTGTTGTCTATATCAACACTAAAACCTGCACTATTTTCACTATTTACTAACGTGAGTTTCTCCTTTAAGCAGGGCTGGGCAATAAATTGAGTAATTTCAAATATTTTCTGCGGAAGATTTCAAGTTGAAAAAATTAAGATTTTTTTCTTGACTTATTCCAATTGTAAATTGTAGCAATGACTGGAAATATAAAATTTGATAATGGTAGAATCTGTCAGGTTTTGCACAGGTCCTTTATAGGCTTGTATTTATTTGAAATTAGATTAAAAAAACATCACGTAAATATTCTGTCTTTGTTTCAACTATATAATCAACATGTATTGAGAGAGAAACAATTGCTTAAAACTGTAAATTGAGTGTTATGGAAAAAAAATGGTGGAATTTTATTGTAGGCCATATCACCTAGCCCTACCCTTTAGTATTAAATAACTTTTCAAACAAATACAAGTCACAAAGTATGCCTGTGAAAACTGTGAACACTTTCAGAATCTATCTTTAAACAAAACTATGAAACCAATAAAAAAATCTATATTTCTTTAATCTTTGGTATCAAATTTGAAGAATCGATTACATTGACATATCGTCCAGCCCTTCTGGTCTAATTAGCCTGTTCTCTTTATGGTGAGAAAGTGATTTCATGTTAGGAACAGATGTGAATCATGGCAAACAACATTTATATTCTTTAATAAATCACACTTTTCTTTTATCAAAGAGGAAACTCAGTGTTCATTTGCACATTTTGCCAATATTACAGCCAACATATGAGAGATATAGGGCCAATATTTACAGCCAAAATATCACGATGTGCATATATATATCAATACTCCCTGACCATTTGGACTCTTTTAAAAAAGACCTCAAGTCTTTTCTATTCACACAGGCCTTTCTAAACTGCTGTTAATGCAGTTTTATATTCTTCTTGATTTTATTGTTTTTGGAGTTTTTGTGCCCTTATGATTTTTAATGGACTCTGTAGCACTTTGAGATTTTTCTTAAAATCAAATGTATTATTGTTGTTGTTGTTGTTGTTGTTGTTGTTACTGATAGTAGACTTTTTAGGCAATTACCTGCCAATACAGATATTTTTGGGATAATTTACAACAATGAGTGTTCATTTCATGTCTTGCATCCCATGCTGCTGATAAAAAAAGCCCCAAAAAGAGCCCACCGGACCGCGGGAGCCAGCTCTTTCCCACAGAGCCCCAGCAGCAGCACACATCTGTCAGAGCTGCAGGCCGGCAGGTTGTGGTCTGAAATTTACGGCGTTGATTTGACGAAAGTTTCACCCTGAAGGGAGCGAGGGAAAGAGGGAGAGGGTGAGAGGACGAGGTTTGTGGTTCTTTGTTTTTTTATCAGGGTGTTGCACGGGCAGGAAACACACACACACAAACACACACGCAAGATTATTTGCATGTGTGCACCCACAGACACTCCTTCCTCCCCGTACAAACACTTCACACACAAACACAGTGGAGATTTACGGTGACAAGGTGTTTTTCCGTGGGGGAAAAACAGTTAAGAACAATCATGATACCAATCACATGATCACATGACATTAAAAAAAAGCTGCAGTTATCTTTCATTGTCTTTCTTAGCATGGCTGTAATCTGTGCATCTCCATTGCTTTGTTTCCATCATGTTTCCAGCTCAGCGCTCAGGCCTGACCGCCGCCACACTTCAACCGGGCAGAAAGGGGAACTTCAGCTGTGAGTCGGTTGATATTTAAAATTGCACGCCCGAGATAAATGAACTTCTCAAAAAAAGCTGGTGTTTATTTAAACAGGGAGGAGTGGTTTGGCTTTGACCAGAGAAAAAACAAGGAGAGGGCGAGTTTAAAGGTGATGATTGCATTATTAAACATTAACACATTTATGTGAAGTTGGCTTTACGGCTTGCAGGTCAATTGGAAATTCAGATTGCTGCATCTTTTGTTTAATTAGGCCTCAGCATCATACTGAGCCTGCCAGCACTTACAATGTTCTTGTCATTTCCTAAAATGTTTCTAATGAAGACAAATATGTCCTTAGAATGTCCGAAGCCAACATCATACAAGAGGGAGATACATAAAACATTGATTAATGTGTTTAAAACACATCTGCCTATGAAGTTTGAGACTCTATATCTTGGTCGAACTCAACTAATGATTCGAGGGAAAGATGTAAAACTAGCACAGGCTCTTCTTGAAGCTATGAAGAAAAGCAATCATAAGAAGGTGATTGAATCCATCACCTCCCAAATTGAAAGAGTGGTTTGAAATAATTTTTGAGAAATACAAAATGGGAAAATTGACTTATTGCCTGAGAATTCAAAAAGTTAAGTTCGACCAAATTTGGGCAAAATGGATTACATTTGTTTCCCTGACACAAAATGAATGTATTAACTATAACTAATCTTATTATAGTTGTTTTTCCTGTTAGTATACTGTGTAAGCACCTTGGTTTATGAGGTTTCATAAGTTTATTCTTTAAAAAAAAAGGAAAAGAGGAGGAAACTGATGTTGTAAAATAATGCTGAATAATACTGGAAATGTTGTGCATATAACTGAATATATATTTGTATGCATTGTTCCTCTAATAAAAACACAATTAAAAAAAGAAAATAAACATTAATCACAAATTTTGCATATATAAATATTATCTGTTAAAATAAGTGATTCTCAGCTGGTCTCTCTGGATCTACACTGACAAAACTCAGATCCAATGAGTTTATTTGTCCAATTTTAAGACCAGAGAATCTCACTAGATTTATTCACATCCATACTTTCCTGATATATCTTTATTAAGATCTTATTTGAAGATACAAAAACTAAAAACAAGGCCTGAGTTGCTTGTATTTATAAGTATTATTAAGCATTTGTCCAATTTCAACACAAAAACATCTCACTAGACTTAATCTAATTCACAATGCCCTTACATGTCTGGATTAAGATCTAAGTTGAAGATACAAAATAACATATAAGGCCTAAATTGCCTTAATAATTATAATAAGTAAGTAAAATAAGTAAAATAATCTGACAATAAGACAAGACAAATTTAACTTGAGCAGATATTAAACCTAATTTAAGATCCCTACTGATTGAGACTTTCCTTGTTTCATTGGCAGATATTTTCTCTTCATTACAAGCAAATCAGTGCCTACTTTTTTGCCTTTAATTCTTTAAAGTGAGATACACTATATTGCCAAAAGTATTCACTCACTTGCCTTGACTCGCACATGAACTTAAGTGACATCCTGACATATGACGTTGGTCCACCCTTTGCAGTTATAACAGTTTCAACTCTTCTGGGAAGGCTGTCCACAAGGTTTAGGAGTGTCTATGGGAATTTTTGACCATTTTTCCAAGAGCACATTTGTGAGGTCACACACTGATGTTGGGGGAGAAGGCCTGGCTCTCATTCTCCACTGTAATTCATCCCAAAGGTGTTCTATCGGGTTGAGGTCAGGACTCTGTTCAGGCCAGTCAAGTTCGTCCACACCAGACTCTGTCATCAATGTTTTTATGGACCTGCTTTGTGCTCTGGTGCACAATCATGTTGGAAGAGGAAGGGGCCAGCTCCAAACTGTTCCCACAAAGTTGGAACATGGAATTGTCCAAAATGTCTTGGTGTGCTGAAGCATTCAGAGTTCCTTTGACTGGAACTAAGGGGCCAAGCCCAGCGCTTGAAAAACATCCCTACACCATAATCCCCCCCCCCCACCAAACTTTACACTTGACACAATGCAGTCCCACAAGTATCGTTCTCCTGGCAACCGCCAAACCGAGACTGGTCCATCAGATTGTCAGATGGAGAAGCGTGATTGGTCACTCTAGAGAACGCTTCTCCACTGCCCTAGAGTCCAGTGGTGGTGTGCTTTACACCACTGCATCTAACACTTTGCATTGCACTTGGTGATATGAGGCTTGGATGCAGCTGCTCAGCCATGGAAACCCATCCATGAAGCTCTCTTCACTGTTCTTGAGCTAATCTGAAGGCCACATGAGGTTTGGGAAACCAAATCAGAAAGTTGGCGACTTCTTCACACTATGCGCCTCAGCATCCGCTGACCCCGCTCCGTCAGTTTACGTGGCCTACCACTTTGTGTCTAAGTTACTGTTCCCAAACACTTCCACGTTCTTATAATCCAGCCGACAGTTGACTGTGGAATATTTAGGAGCGAGGAAATTTCACAACTGGATTTGTTGCACAGGTGGCATCCTATCACAGTTCCATGCTGGAATTCACTGAGCCCCTGAGAGCGACCCATTCTTTCCCAAGTGTTTGTAAAAGCAGTCTGCATGCCGAGGTGCTTGATTTTATACACCTGAGGACATGGAAGTGACTGGAACACCTGATTCTGATTATTTAGATGGGTGAGGGAATACTTTTGGCAATATAGTGTGTATTTATCTGGACTTGTTAAGTGAATGTGGGTTAGAATACGTGTTTTGGAAATTTTTGACTTGAAAATAGACAAACACACTTCCCTAGATCTGAGTTTTTGCAGTGCACCACCACATGTTGCCCTTGGACTGTTGTTTAAAGCAACTAGCAGTTTAATGAGATATTCATGTGGCAGAGAGTGAAAGTTTAATTTCTAGGAATTACAGATGCAAAGAGTGAATATGAGGGAACAGGGAATTGACCTTAAAATGGCAGCTTTGTGTTTCATGCATCTGTCAACAGTCTCTGACTGTTGTCTCGAGGGCACAGATGGAAGAGTGCACGAGCACAAGGTTTAACAGTGACTTTTCTTCAAGTTGTACTTTTTTATTTAACCCAGCGGTGAAAGAGGCAGAGAACCAGAGTCTGAGGTCTGCACAGTCAAGCTTCACCGACAGATATACAAACCCCAACTCCAATGAAGTTGGGACGCACTTTGAGTTACATATGTTGTAGGAAAAGTGCTAAATAAATAAACTTGACGCTGTGTAAAGCATTAATAAAGTGATTTGCACATCTTTCTTGTGAATTATTCAATTGAATACACTATAAAGACAGTAATATTAAAACTGACAAACTTTATTATTGTTTTTGCAAATATTCACTCATTTTGAATTTGAAGCACGGAACTTTTTCAAAAGAGTTGGGTCAGGGGCAAAAAAGACTAAGAGAGTTGACGAATGCTCAAAAAACACCTGTTCAGAACATTTAACAGGTGAACAGGGTAACTGAAAACAGGCGAGTGTCATGATGGGGTATAAAAGGTGAAAGGCTCAGTTATTCAACAAGCAAGGATGAAGTGAGTTTAAACACTTTGAGAACAACTGCGTGAGCAAATCAGCCAACATTTCTCAACACACAACTGCAATAAATGTAGGAGAAATCTGTAAACATACATGGAAAGGCCAAAATCAGCGCTGTCTGCCTATAACCTTCAATCCCCGAGACAACACTTCATCAAAAACCAGCATCATTCAGTAAATGACATCAGCATGTGGGCTCAGGAACACTTCAGAAAACCATTGTCAGCTAACACAGTTCATCTCTACATCTACAAGGTCAAACTCTACCATGAAAATCCTAAGGCAAATAAAAACAACCACCAGAAAAACTGCCGGCTTCTCTGAGCCGAGCTCATCTGAGATGGACTGAGGCAAAGTCTGCTGTGGACAGAGTCCACATTTGAGACTGTTTGTGGACATCATGGACGTGGAAAAGGGCCATCCAGACTGTTACCAGAGCAAAGGTCAAAAGACAGCATCTGTGATGGCATGGGGGTGTGTTAGTGCCCATGGCATGGGTAACATGCACATCAGTGAAGGCCCCATTATTGCTGAGAGTACATACAGGTTTTGGAGCAACATATGATCCCATCTAAGTAACTTTTTTCAGGTAAGACCCTGCTTATTTCAGCAAGACACGTCCTGCATGTTTTAGCATGGCTTCATAGATAAAAACTGTAGATACTAGACTGATCTGCCTTAGAAAATGTGTGGTATTGACCAGCTTAAGTCGTGTATCAAGTAAGAGTGGGGAGGAATTCCACCTACAAAGCTTCAACAATTAGTGTCTTCACTTCACAAATGCTTATTCAGTAGTGCTGGGCATCGATTCAGACTGTTAAAAAATTAACTTTTTGACCTGGTACATTTTTAAAAACGGTTTTAACATTCAGAACTGAACCCAAAGCAATTACATTAATCATATATTAGGACCAAATATAATTGGAGCAAACTGCCCTCCATCCAGGACTTATTCCGATCCAGAATCAGGAGATGGGCAGGTAACATCTCTGCAGACCCCTCACATCCCAGACACAAACTGTTCAGACTCCTCCCTTCAGGTAGGTGATACAGAGCACTGATGCTAAACCACCAGACACAAGAGCAGTTTCTTCCCCCAGGCTGTTGCCATCCTGGACTTCTAACTGCAAAAGTCTATCTACCATATATATGACTACTCATTGTACATATCATCCGTCCATGTATATGCACCTGTGCACCTTGTTTTTCTTGTTTTTTTTAACCTTGTACATTGCACATTTTTGTATATACCTCATAGTATATTGTACATATTCTATTTTTATTTTTATTCTATTCTTACCCTAACTTAATTTTTTAAGCTTCATTTAAATTGTCAATTCCTGCCCTGAGATTTCTGCTACTTGTCTTGTTTATAATAAAGGATCTACACTGTGTGTATCTACTCTGTACTTGGAGAGAGAAGTGAACCGGCACCAAATTCCCTGAATTTCTACCACACCTGGCCAATAAAGCTGATTCTGATATTATTGATATACAAAACCCAAAACCAGTTAAGTTGGCACGTTGTGTAAAACATAAATATGAACAGAATACAATGATTTTCAAATCCCTTTCAACCTATATTCAATTGAATACACAGCAAAGACAAGATACTTAATGTTCGAACTGGTAAACTTTGTTATTTTTTTGAAGATATTAGCTCATTTGGAATTTGATGCCTGCAACATGTTTCAAAAAAGCTGGCACAAGTGGCAAAAAAAGACTGAGAAAGTTGAGGAATGCTCATCAAACACTTATTTGGAAAATCCCACAGGTGAACAGGCTAATTGGGAACAGGTGGGTGCCATGATTGGGTATAAAAGCAGCTTCCCTGAAATGCTCAGTCATTCACAAACAAGGATGGGGCGAGGGTCACCACTTTGTGAACAAATGTGTGAGCAAATTGTCCAACAGTTTAAGAACAACATTTCTCAACCAGCTATTGCAAGGAATTTAGGGATTTCATCACCTACGGTCCGTAATATCATCAAAAGGTTCAGAGAATCTGGAGAAATTACTGCATGTAAGCGGTAAGGCCGAAAACCAACATTGAATGCCCATGACCTTTGATCCCTCAGGCGGTACTGCATCAAAAACCGGCATCACTGTGTAAAGGATATCACCACATGGGCTCAGGAACACTTCAGAAAACCACTGTCAGTAACTACAGTTCGTCACTATATCTGTAAGTGCTAGTTAAAACTCTACTGTGCAAAGCCAAAGTCATTTATCAACAACACCCAGAAACACCGCCAGCTTCGCTGGGCCTGAGCTCATCTAAGACGGACTGATGCAAAGTGGAAAAGTGTTCTGTGGTCTGACCAGTCCACATTTCAAATTGTTTTTGAAAACTG
This sequence comes from Scarus forsteni, assembly GCA_036419115.1. Lineage (NCBI taxonomy): Eukaryota > Metazoa > Chordata > Actinopteri > Labriformes > Labridae > Scarus > Scarus forsteni. Next base: position 18,161,276 of record JAZDUH010000341.1, on the reverse strand, counting down.
TGGTCGTCATGTTCTCCGGACCAAAGAGGAAAAAAACCATCCGGACTGTTATAGGCGCAAAGTTCAAAAGCCAGCATCTGTGATGGTATGGGGGTGTATTAGTGCCCAAGGCATGGGTAACTTACACATCTGTGAAGGCACCGTTAATGCTGAAAGGTACATACAGGTTTAGAAGCAACATATGTTGCCATCCAAGCAACGTCTTTTTCATGGACGCCCTTGCTTATTTCAACAAGAAAATGCCAAGCCACATTCTGCACGTGTTACAACAGCGTGGCTTCGTAGTAAAAGAGTGCGGGTACTAGACTGGCCTGTCTGTAGTCCAGACCTGTCCTCCATTGAAAATGTGTGGCACATTATGAAGCGTAAAATACAACAACGGAGACCCTGGACTGTTGAACAACTGAAGCTGTACATCAGGCAAGAATGGGAAAGAATTCCACCCGAAAAGCTTCAAAAATTGGTCTCCTCAGTTCCCAAACTTTTGTTGAGTGTTGTTAAAAGGAAAGGCGATGTAGCACAGTGGTAAAAATGCCCCTGTGCCAACTTTTTTGCAACGTGTTGCTGCCATTAAATTCTAAGTTGATGATTATTTGCAAAAGAAAATAAAGTTTCTCAGTTCAAACATTAAATATCTTGTCTTTGCTGTGTATTCAATTGAATATAAGTTGAAAGGGATTTGCAAATCATTGTATTCTGTTTTTATTTACGATTTACACAACGTGCCAACTTCACTGGTTTTGGGTTTTGTACAATAATGCATATTCTGCATATTACTTGTTTTTTGTCCAACTCGTCTTTTTCTTCATGCTTGTTAAATCCAAAATATGTCCAAACATCAGCTTTTAAACTCGCCGGCGGTGACCCTATAGTGCTACTCGGTTCCGCCATGTTTGTCTGACTCTTTGCAGTAACATCTCATAAGATCTTGTTCAGTGGAAAGCAGCGCTAAACGCTGATCACGCGAGGCTAGCAGGGTTGATACCACAGGCTGCTTCTCAGCACGTCCAATGAAGAAAAAACTACCCAAGTTAAAAGATGATCTTTGGATTTTATGTATTGATTACTTAGCATTTAAAAGGAAAGCAATGAAAATCAATTAAATTGTTTTTTTAAACCCAGCCCTATTATTGAGTGTTGTTTAAAGGAAATGTGATGTAACACAGAGGTAAACAGGCCCCCATCCCAGCTTTTCTGACTTCCCAGCTTAATTGGTATTGGGGTTTATCATCTTCTCTGAAAAAAACACCATTTGGTCTTAGTTAATCCAAAAAGGTTAAGTCATTTTTCTTGTTTCTCCACTGTTTGGTACCAGTCTGGTACTGGACCAGGTGGTTTGTAGACCTTTGCCAAGCAGGACCAAACAGAACTGGACTGTTTGGTTTTAGAGCACCTCAGATACTTGGAAGTGTTTTCTTGCATCTCCAAGTGTTTTATATAAGGGGCTACAACAGTTCTAAAAGTGTAACATGAAGTAAACATTCATATATTTACAATTAGAGTGGCTACACTGTAAAAACTCAGATTTAGGTGAAAATATTTGTCCAATTTTAAGTCCAAAAAGTCGAAGTAGACTTATTCCAAGGCACAATTTTCTGACATGTCTGGCTTAGCATCTTATTTGAGAATATCTGAACAAATAGTAAGGCCTGAACTGCTTGTAATATGTAAAATTATCTCAGTAAAACTCACCCAGTAAAATTGCTCTTGTTTCATTTTATCATCACAAGCAATTCAATACTTTGTTTTTCATTTTTTATTCCTTTAATAAGATATTTATCTGGACTTGACCAGTGATTATAATTAAAACTGCAGCATATTTAAGCTTGTGATTCTGTTTCTTCCATGAGCTCAACCTCTTTTATACGGACTGTCATGAAAAATCTGCTCACGCTGATTTTTGCTGTCAGACTCAGGTGTAAAATTTCCTGCAAATTTCAATTAACAGAAAAGCATTACTGAACAGCACACACGATAAAGGTGTATGTTAGATACATATCAAACCCTGCATGCAAATCCTGGGGTCAGGGTGAGAATTGGTGGTATCCCTGGGTGGATTGTGCAATAAAAAGGTTTTTGTTGTCCGCAGATTGTGATCTGAGCCCGGAGAGCAGAGTGCCACGCTCTGATGAGTATCTGATCAGTGTTTCCAGAAAAGAAGAAGTGAATGTGACTTGAACACCATTTAAATGACCGGCCTCTCTTACCTGTCCACGAGGCTCCACGGGTAGAGAGGAGGTCTTACACAGGCCTCCTGTATATATATACCTGTCCTGATGCTGCACACCTGCACAGTGCACTGCCACACCTGTACAGTCTGAAGACAGGCCGCAAGCAGAGACACAGTCGGACATACGAGATGGTGAGTTTGACATTAGACCCATCCTTGGTTCTTAAATTAATAAATGGAGTAAATTAAAACCATAGCAATGAGAAAGGTTGTGATTTCTGCTTTTGTTTGTATATTTTCCAGACGTCTATGGACACCGACATCAACCAACACTTCCAGGATGCAATAGATGTGATTCAACAGCACTCGAATAACTCGTATTATGATACAGGTATGTTCAAAATATCTACTTGCATATAAAGAAAATATGTACAGAAAATGAAATTGAAATATCATGCATATGAAATGTTTGTTTCACTGTCATATATTTTATGCATGGTGTCTGTGTCTTCTAAAGAGTGCGATGGTGAACTTACTATGAAAAGGATTTGGGCCACCGATCAAATGAGAAAATTCTCACTGAACATTGTTATTTTTCCATGGTATCATATTGTTATCATAGATGGATTATCTAAAAAGTGTGTTTTTATTAGTTTACTGTTGCAAAATTTATAAGTGGTAAATCTCTATTATTTAATTTTTTAAAAATATCTAAATATTTAAAATACTATCATATATACATATGGAAATACCTATACACATACACATATATACTAGGGGTGGAGAAAAAATCATATGATCACATATGATTATTTGATTTTTAACATAGAGGGGGATATTATGTCATCTCTATCAAACATGAATGTCAGTTCACAACAAGAAAGAAAATGTAAGGAAGGGCCTTTTAAAATATTCTTAATATATTATATAATTCATGCATTAAAGGTGTTTCTTACATGGGAGGCAAATACTCAAAGTGCTGTTAAGATATTTTACGTAAAATATCAGCCAGTTGATGTTCTGGAGGAGGTTTGAGGTCACTGACTTATTTTCACATTTTTCCTTAATTTATTTAAAAAAATTTGGAAATTCTTGGATTGAAGTCAGAGCCAAATTTGTATTTATTTATTTATTTTTCGTTGTAAATTCTTACTTTAATCCCATATTTTTTTCTTTTTGTGGAGTTTTACTTTAGTTAGTATCCAATAGGGCTGGGACAATGCCATTTTCTCCCAATTCGATTTTTTGCGATTTCTTCGGTGCCAACTCGACTTAAATTGCGATTCTACAATATTGCTGATTTTGCAATCTTTTTTTAACACCAGTGAAAAAGATGAACAACGATGATGCCTACAGACTATATCAGGGAAAAATACACATCACATGTGAGTCAATTTTTAGGATTTATTCAGCAATATATTTTAACCAGCTGTTTATACTCTCTCTTCAAAAGCCTGGACTGCATTTAAAGGTGGCTTATTAACACAGACTAAAATGAAGCATTGAACAAAAAAAATCAATTTAAAAATCATTAAACAAAAAATCCCAGTACTTAGATGAATCGACTTCTTCTCCCACCCCTAGTATCAAAGTTTTGGATTTCTGCCTATCTCACAATTCTGACTTTGGTTTTAGAAATCTTGAATGTCAGCTCAGAATTTTGTCTTTGATCAAATTCAGACCGAAATTTTTGACATCTTAGGTTAACTTCAAAATTCTGATTTAATTCTTAGAGTCCTAAAATTATTCATATTAGAGTTTTGACTTGGACCGAATAATTATGACTTATTTTCTTAGAGAGCTTCTTTCTAAGATTCTGATTCAATCTCAAAATTCTGACTAAAATCTCAGAGTTGTGACTTTTTTTTTTCTCAGATTCTGACCTTATCCTATTGTGCATCAATATAATTTTACTTGGCTCAAACTGATAAAGATTTTACTGACTTACTTTGTCTTTTCAGAGTACACATATTACGAGACCCTGGGCTCCCAGCAGACCTCCCTGCAGTGTCAGATCTCCTGCTGCCTCGTCACACACCCGCCTGACGTGACGCCTCCAGTGTACGAGTGGAACGACATGGCTGTGAGTAATGAAATACATACAAACTGAATACTTACATCTATAGGGCATTTTCAACTGAATTAAAGCTTGATATGAGTAGAGGAGATGGTGATGATCTGGCCTTTTAAAGCAAACAGACAAACCAAAAGTGCTCAGAGAGAATAAATCCAACACAAACACGTTTCTGACACTTAAGTTATAAAGAAAATATGAGAAACTGCCCTACAATGTTCACACAGGAAGAACAAATCCTAAAAAGAAAAAAAAAAAAAAAATCTGGACCCGTATTTGGATCCATATCACCACCATAAGCAAATAATTTATTTTGTCATGAGCAAAATTCCCTAAAAAATTCTGCAAAAATCTGCTGAAACTTTTTGAGTTTGGCTCAAAAAGCTTGGCTAAAACTATTAGAAATGCCAATGTGGGAGTTTTTGCTCTCTTAGGACTTTTAATTTGATCAATTAAATTAATAAATTTAGTTTATTTTAACATACTTATTGTTTGTAATGTATTGTCTGAACTTTTCTTTAAATTTTGCATTGATATTTAACGTGTGCTGCTGACCTCTTGGTCACGTCGTCCTTGTAATTAAGATCCTGATCTCAATGGGATTTATTTATTTTAAATAAAGGGAAAAACTCTTTGTTTGACTATAAATCTCAACAACTTTTAAATAAGAGAAAATTATTTCAGTACAAAATATTACAGACTTTTGTTTGAAAAATAGGAGATGAATTGTATAATTTGTCATTTAGAGCTACTTTGGGGCCCTTAAAACTGAACAAGGCAAATATCAAACAGTTAAATAAGAGTAAAACTCATAAAGTTTATGTAATTATGCTTTAAAGAGAGTTAAACCAGGCACAGTGAAGTCTAACCAGCGAGGATAACAACAGAACCAAGAGAAACAAGGGTCAACGGTCATCCATGCTGCTATACTGACAGATGAACTTATTTATTACGTCATTGATTTATAGCTTTTTAACTGATCCCATTGCTCATGCCTTTTTTATACTTTTTTATTTATTTATAATTTATTAAATTTATTGGTTTTATTACCAAGGTGTGAGTCCTGGATTTTGTTATTTTATGTCTGTCATGGTCTGAATGACAGTAAAGTGTTGTGATTAATTTAAAATGTAAATCATTTGAATGATTTATCAGGTAAACAAGAGAAGAGAGAGCAGAATCTAGTGTAATTATCTCTGAACTTTCTAATTTTGTCTCTTTCAGCAGCAGTCATGGCCTCAGGTCCTACCTGAAGTCTCTGTTAGTCACTCTGTGCAGACTGAAGTCCCTCAGTTCTACTCAGTTCTACCTCCGCAGAGGAGCAGCAAAGGTAATCGGATTTTCATAAAAAGTGTTTTAATGGATTTTTTTAAAGCAAATTTCACAATAAATGTACAGATATCATATTGTCAATCGTTTACATTGACATATTAACAATAGAATACATTTAACACCCACCCCATTAACCCTTTTTCAGACAGAACATCTGATACTCTTACTAGAAATAAAAGAAAAATCAAAATATTATATATGTATAAATATGTACATACATATACACATACACATATATACTAGGGGTGGGAGAAAAAAATCTATTTATATAAGTATCAGTATATTTTTTTTTACGATTTTTAAATTGATCAAAAATGATTTTTTTCTCTAATTTAAGAGCTTCATTTGAGTCTGTGTTCATAAGCCACTTTTAAATGCAGTCCAGGCTTTTGAAGGGAGAGTATAAACAGCTGGTTAAAATATATTGCTGAATAAATCCTAAAAACGGACTCACATGTGATGTGTATTTTTTCTGATATAGTCTATAGGCATCATCATTGGTCTACATTCACGCTTTATTTAGAGAATTTTCAGCGCGTTACTTTCACACAAAAACACAGCTAAATAAGGCTCTAGTTCTCATAGCGTAGTAAAACCCATTTCTCGCCCTGTAGAGACTAGAGCCTTGGCTGCGTGTTTGTGATATCAGGCCTTCGTTAGAGTCCATTATTTGTGTTTTTGGTCAAGTATAATATGGCGTCTGAGTGCAGAAGGAAATCATTCTGGCAGGCAGAACAGGAAGGGGGGTTTGATGTGTACCAGGCTTCTGCTGCACATAAACACTGCTGTAGGGGTAATTTCTGCCCTAAACCTTGTGATAGGACCCAACTTGTTCCATCCCGGAATATCACTTTAAGAGGGTGGAAACACCAGCAACTTGCAGAAGCAGTTATCTATGCTGTGACCAGTGTTGTGTGTAACGCGTAACGGTAACGTAACTACTTTTTTGGGTAATGCAATTTGGTAACGAAACGCAGTTCCTTTTTTAATGCGGCACGACGTCACTTTCCCCCGGACAGATCTAACACTGATACTGCCTTCTCAGCTGCTCGCACAGACAAGAGCAGCGTTGCCAAGTCTGCTCGTTGTAAGCTTTTAAGCGCTGCAAATCTCGCGAGTCATGGCCGCGGGTTGTGGGCTTGTTTCTAAACGTGAAGTTGCTTCTCGGGGCTCTTCTATGTGAATCTCCCTGATTACCTTCCGGCTCCTGACATAAAGCTAAACACGACTGCAGTAGGCAGTTTGTCCACTTCCGCGTTTCCTGGTTATCTTGCACGCCCCCAAACACACTCGTGCACATACCGCATGCTCCAGAGCTAAAGTTGCCAGGTCTGCTTATTATAAGCGACAGTCTTTTCTTCTGTTATATTGAAATGTAATGTAGACAAAAATGGACATACTTTATGTAGGTTCTCTTTTTAATAAAAGTAGTATATCACATTAGGAAAGGAAATAGCTGGAGGTTGCTTATTTTGGGCTTGTTTATATCGACCAGGTTGCTCATTTCAGAAGCAAAATGTGGAAACACTGAGCAGGAGCTCTCATTCTACAGAGTATGTGTCATTTTGTAAAATAAAGAACACAAAAGAAATATCTGTTATAGTAGAGAAATATCTATTAGAAATATCTGTTATATCTGTCGAAGTAGAACTTTTTGTAGGCCTTCAAATTTAGGAACAGATATGGGGTTCTGTCCAAGATCGAGCAATGTAAAAGTAACGGAAAAGTAATGAGTAACGTGAAAAGTTACTTTTTATAGAGGGTAACTGAGTAAAGTAACGAGTTACTTTTTTCAGAAGTAGCAAGTAACAAGCAAACACTACTTTTTAAAAGTAACTTCCCCAACACTGGCTGTAACGTGTGTTTGACATTGTTACCACTGAAAATCTACAGGCCAATATTTGCCTACATGGATAATCTGCAGGAATCAATAAGGGAATCGTTAAAGAATCAAATCAATTAGCAGGATTGTTAAAAGCACTGTTATTGACAAAATCTTCCCATTTTGAAATGTGTCAGGTATACTGTTATTATATTTATGCTATTTAACAGGGGTAATTTAAGTCTGCGTTAGCCAGCTGTGTTGAAGAGTTTTGAAATTTGAATTGGCAGTGTTTGTCTGAGAGGTAATCTGGTTTTTAAAGACTCCACATCAGCTCTTCTTTTCCCTCTTCACTCTTAACACATCACCGACTTCCCCTCAGGCCGCAAGAAGCTCAGACTCTACGAGTACCTCCACGAGGCCCTGAACGACCCCAACATGGGCGACTCCATCCAGTGGACCGACAGCGGCACCGGCACCTTCCACTTCATCTCCAAGAACAAGGAGAAGCTGGCCGAGTGCTGGGGCCAACGTAAGGGCAACCGCAAGACCATGACCTACCAGAAGATGGCACGAGCCCTGAGGAACTACAGCCGCACCGGGGAGATCCTCAAAGTCAGGCGCAAACTCACGTACCAGTTCAACCCGGACATCCTGCACCGCCTGGGCTCCACGCAGGTGACCATGCACCTGCCGGGTCACCACGCTCAGCAGGAGGAGGTGGGCGCGTGGCGGCAGGGTCAGGCCGAGCATAGCCTCTGTGGCCCCGTGGACAGGCACAGGCACGGCTGTTACAGACACTTCCAGCTGCAGGAGGAGTACGACCTGGCCTCCGGCTTCAGCTCGCACAGCATCACACAACTCTGAGCTGCAAGACTCTAACCCCATCGTCGTTTATACAAACTCTGATCCTTCAAACTTTACAGTCTATGATGGGACTGACTTCTAATTTATGTGTAATTTAACATTTTGTGTTTGACATGGAGGAGTTCACTGAAACAGATTTACAATTATATGTGGATCTTGATTTTTTTTAAACTGTTAAGTTCAATTTAATTCACCTCAACTAATAATTAATTTCTTTAAATACTTTCAAACAGCGCTCACTGTGCTTGATTATTATGTGTACATACTTCATACATGAAAAATCCTTTTTTTTGGCAGCTGATGCCAGCAGACGTTGTCTTGAACTGATTTTATTTATTTTATGTGTATTAAAAGAATGAACCTGAAAAAAGCTGAATTACTGGGAAAAAAAAGTCTCATTTTAGAGCAAGGTCCCCAACCACCAGGCTGCAGACCACCATTGTGTTGTAAAGAAACTAAATTAATGGAATGAGTTATTATTAATTCAGCCGTTTACATGAAGCATGGAGCGGACTATCAATCGCCGTAGACTACCTCTTACAATCCGATCCAAAATACAATCAGATCCGGGTGAATCCGATTGGCTAAGGTGTTTACATGAGACATTTCTAATCTGATTGACCTTTCAATCTGATCATGAATAGGATTTTTTTGATCCTTGCAAACACTGATATTTTGGGAAGCCAGTTTTAATATAAATATCAGGGTTGAGATTCATAGGCATAAAATGAATCTGTTTGGTATGAACAATCAAATCAAATCAAACTTTGTTTATGAGGCACTTTCCATACTTAAAAGCAACACAAAGTGCCTCACAGAGGCTTAAAACAACATAAGAACAGACCCCCCCCCCCCACACACACACACACACACACATACACAAATACAGAGACATATCCAGACACACACTCGCAAACATCAACATAAACACACACACCTGAGCCCACACACACATACCCACACACATTCATACCAATATGTCTTTTGAATTTGAAACATTGTATTTGGGGAACAGTTTACTGGAATGTGGAAATACTAATGATAAAACTTTCTTATTTTTCTACTAGCAGCAAGTTAAAAGAAAAACACACAACAAAATAACAGGATAATGGGTAAAAGAAAATTCCCGTATCACTTACTACTGGATGGATATCATTATACATGTGATTTACATACAACCTACCACCTGATAGATCAGATTTAATCTAACACCATTGTCCAATGGAAATACCCACAAAACATCATACCTGGTCAGCTTTGTGGGTGAAACCCAACTGCGCTGACAATGTCTGGATGCTGCCGGTGCCCGCTTTGCGCAAGAATTAATATTAAAAATCTTATTTCATGAAAATTTCATCCACAAGGACAGTTTAGTCCCAGTAGGATCCAAATCCCCCTACTCATGAATCGGTAGGGGTGGGCAATATGGCAAAAATATCATTTCACGATATTTTAAAAATAAAATCAAGATCACGATTTTATCACAATTCTTTTTTACGTTGATTTTTCTAGACTAATTTGCATATAAAACATGTAAAACACTAAAGAAAAAAAAGACAAAGCCAAAGAAACCGTCTGAACAGGTTTCAATTTAAATAGTGGTGAACAACAGTATCAACATTATCTCTTAAAGTGCAACAATTTAGAACAAATGTTATCTAACTGCAATGTCTATAATCTGAGTGAATAATACAGCTGCTTTAGAACAGATTTTTGTTCAGACATCTTCAAGCTTTTATCTCCTTTTCTCTTTCCGCCATGGCTTCACGCTTCACAACCAAACAGGAGATCCCACCATGCACTGCGCGCAATGTGCTACGATTGGCTAGTCGGGTGTGCGTCAAAGTCTCTGCGCCCACACAGACGATCTGACGATCTTTCTGCTTTATGAGATCATCCCCACGTTAAAATCCTTAACGATTTAATATCATCATATCGCACACCCCTATGAATCGGGCATTGTTTCTTGATGTTTAATGTTGCTGTGTCACAGTTAATGTAATTTTACTGTCGTTCAATGCTCATTATACTCACAATGTGACAACAATTTAGTTTGAACTCTGCAATAACAAATAAACTGTTTAAAAACAGGTCGATATGATGACTTGTCTTTCCTGTAGGCCATTATTCACACGTGAAATGGGTCAAAGTGCTCTAATTAGTTACATCTTGACATACACACTTAGTAAAAGACTGAAAAAATTAATTAAATAGAGCAATATATATTGAAAATAAAACATTAACATCAATTCAGATGACATGACGTTGCATTCAAATATTTAATTAACAGGGAGAGACAATACGATTCTATTCTTTGAATCTATTGATATCTCTTTCTCTGGGGCAGCATAGTAGCGCAGTAGTTCGTGCATGTGCCTCACAGCAAGTGGGTTGCTGGTTTGATCCCCGTGTCCATCAGTGTGGATTTTGCATGTGAATGCAAGCTTTTGGCCCTTTTCCATTAGCCCTACTCTACTCTACTTGACTCTAACCGGCTCTACTCTACTCGCCTTGTGCTGCTTTTCCATTAGCCCCAGTTGCCTGCCCAAAGGGGTGCAGTGTTACAGTAAACAGCTGAGCGGCACTGCGGTGACGTCATTTTGAGCGCGACACAACAATCTGTGGCTTTTTGTCACAAACCGAGTAAAAAAGGAAAGCAGATGAAGGCTGCAGGTGCAAGAAGAAATTCCAATTAAGAAGCACAGGAGAGTTTTGGAAGCTGTACAACAGAATGAAGCCGAGGACCAGAGCAATCGAGCTGCAAAGAAAAGATGTACCAGGGTAAGCTAATGGTAGCGACCGCTAGCATGCTAGGTCGTCGCGCTCATGACCCATCGATGACGACATTGTCTGACCAATCAGTAGCCAGCAGTCGCTGACGTCATCTTTCAGTATCGACTCAACTCGCTTGGAACCATAGCGGAGTAGGTACTAAAACTAACTTGTTTTAGGAGGTACCAGGCTAGTGGAAACACGCTGCAAATCGAGTAGGGCTGAGTAGAGTAGGGCCAAGGCGTGCTAGTGGAAAAGGGACATTTGTTTGGATGTTGTTCCAGTGCTATGATGGGATCAGGGACCAGTTTTAAATTTGATAGCACTTGTAAATTTAGTTTTAGTTACAGTATTTTGTTATTAAGTTTCAGTTATAATTAAGTCATTTAAATTGTTTTAATTTTAGTCTAGTTTTAATTGATGAAATTTCACAATATTTTAGTCTGACATTTTAGCTTAAACTGAAATATTAAGTGTAAAGTGTTTGAATTTCTAAAGTCATGTTGTACACTTGAATTAAATGAAACATCTTTTAACATTTTATTGAATGCTAGTAAAGTTTGAATGTAGAAATGAACAGAAACAAATTTAACTTCTGTGTGAAACACAGTCACCTTTATTTAGGCTACCTGGCAGAGCATCTCGGTTACAATACCAGAACTGACAACAAACAGTAAACCTGCTCTACATGAATATATCAATTCATAAAGAGAGCAGCTCTGATTGGATCGCTCCACAACTTATCCCACCACCACCAAGCTAAGGCAGCTGTGATTGGATGTCCCTCTGAACTCATCAAACCTTTCCACACAACCAAAGTAGCTGTGATTGGATATATTCCTAACATATTCTACTTTCTACATGATAAAGTTAAGTCTGATTGGATTAAGTCGGTCAAACATTTTTGTCTAGTTTTAATTTGTTTATAAAAATGTCAGTTAATTTAGTTTTAGTTTTTGTCCATGTGCACTTGGTTTTTGTCAGGAGAAAAAGGTTGCTGTTCAATGTTCGATAATTATCAATCTGGGAATAAGCAGCGTTTTTAAGACTTATGTGTAGAAATGTTGGCGACACCTGCTGACTCAAGGCTGTTTTTCTTCAGAAAGGGTTCAATGATAGCTTTTATGAGTGATAGAGGACATACACCAAACTGGAAAAAGCAGAATAAGTCAACTCTATATTTTTATTCTATGATATCTGTTGTATTTTGTAATAACCCCTACCCTTTACATGACGTGAAAGCTCTGTCAAAAGATCTGGCCCTTTCTCCTTCACAGTGAAATATTGCATCAAGCCCACAAGAAAATTTGTAAGAAAGGCACATCCTGTGAGGAAAAATATGGTGGTAAAGAGTGTTTTTCCTGAAAAGGGAGCGTTTTTGTGGCAGCTGTCTGCAGGCCCACTCTTATCTGCTGCAGCGGGGAGGATGTGGTCGGAGCGAGGACGCTTTGTTGATGGTTTTACTGGTTGTTGGTGTCGGGGCCTTTGTGGGATGGGGGTCATTGTTCCTGTGAGCCCGGGAGAAAACGTCTGGAGGTGTGCAGACACCCACCACCTCTTGTTTTTTTTGGGGGGAGTATAAGAAGAGTGAGCGGCTTAAGCATGAAGAGGTCAGTTTAATCAAATTCTTCCAAAGAGAAAGAGCTTAAGACCCCGACTGTGATGGTAAAGACTGCAGAATTAATATTCATATACATTAAATGATGATAATTGAAGAATCTGATCCCTATTTTCTTTTTTCTCTTTATCAGGACTCTTACCTGGACTCTCATTCTGACTTGGAGGTGATTTTAGAATTCCTCGAGGAGTACTACAGACAAAACGCTGGAGAATTTGGTAAAAAGAAAACACTGGAATCTGAATTATTATGACCAGAGTTTCATTTCATTTCTAACTTTTTTAACTTTTTGTTTATTGAAGTGGACAAAGGGAACTGGACGGCAGATGACAGGTCATGTGAGCAGAACTGGATGTGCAACGAGGCACCTGTAAGCATTTTGTTACCTTTGACTCACAAAACTGTCAAAATTATTGCACTAAGCTAATCACATATAATGATTAAAGTGATTAGAAACTCTTGGATATGTCATTTGAAATCAGTCACATCCATCAATCTATGTTTTTCCTCTTTTCATATCTAACTTACAGAGCTGAATAAGGCAGTATTTATTGTTATCATTCCTAATCTTCTCAAAAACAACTTTAATTAAGTTAATTTCCATACATTCCAGGGCAAAAGGAAACATGTTATTGACTTCTGGATAGACTTTACTGTGTTAATTTCTTAGATGGATCAAAACTATAATATTAAAGAGCACAAGGAACATAAAAATATGGCTTTATCAAATTCACAAAGCCAGATAGTTTTCTTAAGATAGTCCTGTGTAGGCCCGAAAATAATTTGCAGGAAATTTTATTATTTGTAAAAAAAAAAAATTACCTTCTGCTAAAAATTATCATCTACTTAAAATGCCTGATTTACTTAGAAATATTTCCGTAATTTCAAAGGAGCAAAACTCTTTTTTTCTGCAAAATCTATCAACCTCTGCAAGCATAGTTAATCTTCAGGCTAACACAACAAAAGTACATGAAAAAATAAACTACCCTGTGGAAAACAACGACCTCTTTCTAAATACAGTGATGCTTTCAAATAAAAAATAAACTAGTGCAAGAAAGTGGCTCTTTAAAAAAACTTCCTTCTTCCAATTACATTAAAAATAAAGTTTCCTGCAAATAAAATACCTCACGACAAACAAAGTTGTCTTTACAAAATTAACTCCCTCTCACAAAACAGAGGATCTCATGGGAAACAAACTACCTCCCCCAAATTCACCACCATATCTGAAATTATTTCTCATTTGAAGAAAAACAACTCTTCCCACATAATTTACTTTTCTTCAGAATAGACTATGTCATGCAAAATAAAGTCTACTTGAGGAAAACATCAGCTGGTTCAAAATGACCTAACATCCTCCCACAGAGCAAACTACCCTCTTCAAAAAGAAACCACCACTGCCAAAAAAAATTACATGGGAACCAAGAAAGTATCTTTTTCAGGATTAAAAAAGCCCAAAATAGCAAAATACAATCTGAAATAGAACCATCTGAAAATAAAAACCTCCAACAGAGAAAATATCTAATTTAAGGTAAGCTACAAAAAAGTTCCTCCTGCAAAATTAACAACTGCCTAAACAAAAATGGTGTACCTTAACCAAAATTATTTCCTAAAAATAAAGACTTCCTGCAAAAGAAACTATCACTTAGGAAAAAGATCAATGTATATATTGATGCTGTTGGGCACAAACCTCCTATCACCAAATTTTTGACTTTTCAGGATATGAAACAAAACATCCCACAAATGAATGAACAAACAAATCTTGTTTTGTCTTAACCACAAACTATTTTCCAACACTGTGATTATTTAAATGTTTCTTAAACCCACTATCCAGCATAAAAGACGAGCAATTACACTGTTTGATGAATAAAAACTAAAATATTAGAGAAAAGAGGTTTGTGCCTGACAGCAGTCCAGCAAATTATAAAAAAAATAATCATAAAATTATAGAGAGAAATAAGCTACCCTCTTAAATATAATTAAACTTTTTCCAAATAGATTACCTCCTAAAATATAACTAAACAAATTAAACAAAAACTTATCTACCCCCTTTAAAATAAATTCCCTCCTTAAGAAAATATAGTTTTTAAAAAGCAAAAAATAAATTTCTACAAAAACATGTTTGTAAAACTTTCTTCAATTTAAAATCCTTCCTAAATTACTAAATTTCTTATTAAATATAAACATATTATGTTAAAAAACAGATGTGCAACACAAATTGCCTTCATTAAAATAAACAAAGCTGTAAAATGTACATCCTCCTGCAACATCGGAATACTTCATCTTCTGTTGTTTAATTTTCAGGAGGTTAAATATTTACTTAAATCTAAATTGTTTGCAGAAGGTTAATATTTTTACAGCTGCCCTGCAGGTTCACCGAGTCAGAGTGCCATTAATCCTCTCACTTTTTTATTTATTATTATTTTTTGTGGTTAGAATATTCAAATCAGCTTGTGATATTTACAGCCTTATTTAAAAAGGGAGCTTGAATGTAAAGCTGTGGTCCATACAGCTGTTTAGGATTCTGTAATCTTGTTGACCACCTAATTTTCTTTTCCATTTCCTCCATCCATCATCATTCAACCTGCACTTCAGCATTCGCCGGCACACGACGCCCACCCGCCCCTCACCCAGGACACAACAGCATCATTGTCTGAGCCAAACTCTGTTTCAACAAGGCAGCCCTCCAAAGCGGCGGGCGGAGGTCAGTTCTCCTTTTTCTGCTCACTGGATACTGTTATTGCCTCGGCTGCTCGTAGCCTGAGGGAAACAACACAAAGAGAGCAAATAAGAGACCTTCCCCTTACAGTCAAAAAAACAATGGAGGTGTACATGGTGTGGCTGAAGAGCTGTTTTTACATATCTATCAGATAACCGCAGCCTTTACAGCCTTTCTGTCACGGCCGCTCATCAGTGAAGAGATTTTCTGGGAATGGCTGCATTTGAGGAAATGATTAACTGTTAGCAGCTTTAACTGTTCACTGAGCCACAGGTGCACTGATACTCAGATTCAAATCCCCGTTTAAGGCACAAGATGCTTTTGTATCCATATTTGGAAGTGTCTAAACTAATAAAAAAATGAACTGCTGCTCCCCAAAGGATCCCCGGTGTTGTTTGAGGGAAATGAAATAAAAACTAGGGATGTCCCGATCCGATATGATCAGACATCAGTTCGATATCAGCAAAAGAAACAAATATCAGATTATATATTAGTTATATATATTCGGCCTGCGTCTATAATATCCAACATAAGCACTCCGATACAAGTAGTCCATTCTACAAAACCCAAAACCAGTGAAGTTGGCACATTGTGTAAATCGTAAATAAAAACAGAATACAATGATTTGCAAATCCTTTTCCACTTATATTCAATTGAATACACAGCAAAGACAAGATATTTAATGTTCGAACTGAGAAACTTTATTTTCTTTTGCAAATAATCATCAACTTAGAATTTAATGGCAGCAACACGTTGCAAAAAAATTGTCACAGGGTCATTTTTACCACTGTGTTACATCGCCTTTCCTTTTAACAACACTCAGTAAACGTTTGGGAACTGAGAGACCAATTTTTGAAGCTTTTCGGGTGGAATTCTTTCCCATTCTTGCTTGATGTACAGTTTAAGTTGTTCAACAGCCCGGGGTCTCCGTTGTTGTATTTTACGCTTCATAGTGCACCACACATTTTCAATGGGGGACAGGTCTGGACTACAGGCAGGCCAGTCTAGTACCTGCACTCTTTTACTACGAAGCCACGCTGTTGTAACACGTGCAGAATGTGGCCTGGCATTGTCTTGCTGAAATAAGCAGGGGCGTCCATGAAAAAGATGTTGCTTGGATGGCGACATATGTTGCTCCAAAACCTGTATGTACCTTTCAGCATTAATGGTGCCTTCACAGATGTGTAAGTTACCCATGCCTTGGGCACTAATATACCCCCATACCATCACAGATGCTGGCTTTTGAACTTTGTGCCTATAACAGTCCGGATGGTTCTTTTCCTCTTTGGTCTGGAGGACACGACGACCACAGTTTCCAAAAACAATTTGAAATGTGGACTGGTCAGACCACAGAACACTTTTCCACTTTGCATCAGTCCATCTTAGATGAGCTCGGGCCCAGCAAAGCCGGCGGCATTTCTGGGTGTTGTTGATAAATGGCTTTGACTTTGCATAGTAGAGTTTTAACTTGCACTTACAGATGTAGACGAACTGTAGTTACTGACAGTGGTTTTCTGAAGTGTTCCTGAGCCCATATGGTGTTATCTTTTACACAGTGATGCCGGTTTCTGATGCAGTCCCGCCTGAGGGATCAAAGGTCACGGGCATTCAATGCTGGTTTTGGGCCTTGCCACTTACGTGCAGTAATTTCTCCAGATTCTCTGAAACTTTTGATGATATTACGGACCGTAGATGATGAAATCCCTGAATTCCTTGCAATAGCTCGTTGAGAAATGTTGTTCTTAAATCGTTGGACAATTTTGCTCGTTTGCTGCTTTGCTTGTTTGTGAATGACTGAGTATTTCAGGGAAGCTGCTTTTATACCCAATCATGGCACCCACCTGTTCCCAATTAGTTGACATATAACTGACAAAACCACAATTCTAATGAAGTTGGAAAGCTGTTTAAAACAGATATAAATACAGAAAACAATAATCTTCTTTTCTTCTTTTTGATTGATTTTCAATTGAATTCACTATAAAGACAAGTTATTAATCTTCAGACTGATAAACTTTATTTAGTTGTTGCAAATATTCACTCAGTTTGAAACTAATACCTGCAACACGTTCCAAAAAAGCTGGGACAGGGGCAACAAAAGACTTGGAAAGTTTAGGAATGCTCAATAAACACCTGTTTGGAACATTTTACATGTAAACAGGTTAAATGGAAGTTAGTAAGTGTCATGGTTGGGTATAAAGGGAGCATCCCTGTAAGGCTCTGATATTCATAAGCAGGGATGAGTAAGGGTTCACCACTTTGTGAGCAACTATGTGAGCAAATAGGCCAACTGTGTAAGAACATTTCCAAATGTGCAAGGAATTTCAGGATTTCATCATTCATAGTCCAAAATATCATCAAAAGATTTGGGAGAATCTCTACACATAAGCCAGACACCAACACTGAATGCCAGTGACCTTCAATCCTTCAGGCAGCACTGCAAAAAAACTCATTCTGTAAAGGACATCAGCACGTGGGCTCAGGAGCTCTTCAGAAAACCATCGTCAGTTAACACAGTTCATCTCTACATCTACAAGGTCAAGATCAAACTATACCATGCAAAAACAAAGACAAATATCAACAACACCCAGAAACACCGCCAGCTTCTCTGGGCCGAGCTCATCTGAGATGAACTGAGGCAAAGCAGAAAAGTCTGCTGTGGTCTGAGTCCACATTTCAGATTGTTTTTGCACATCATGGACATTTAAAAGGACCATCCAGACTGTTATCAGAGCAAAGCTCAAAAGACAGCATCTGTGGTTGTATAGGGGGGGTGTTAGTGCCCATGGCAAGGGTAACTTGCAAATCCATGTAGACAACATTCATGCTGAAAGAAACATGTTGCCATAAAAGCAACCTCTCTTTCCAGGATGTCCCTGCTTATTTTATGAAGATAATGCCAAGCCACATTCTGCTGGTCTTACTACAGTGTGGTTTTGTATTAAAAGAGTGAGGGTACTAGACAGACCTGCCTGTAGTCCAGACCTGACTCCCACTGAAAATCAGAATAAGAAATACTTTATTAATCCTCAAGGGGAAATTCGGTTGCTTCAGCTACTCTTATACACAGTATAGCACCCAGAAATATCAGATAAAGACATTAGAATAGACAGTAGCATTAATTTAACTAAAATCAAGTAAAAAGTAAAAATAAAAATAAAATAAATACAACATAAATGGAAATAAATGGAAAGAGCATGAAAATTAAGTAAGTAGGTTGCAACATGCAGAGTCTTTAAGTGATAAATGTCAACCTCCTTATAAAGGAAAATAAGTAAAAATTAGGAAATGAGACTCTGAATGAGGTGGAGGTCTACACAGTGTACTTACCATGTATACTTCATGATGTGTGGCACATCATGAAGAGCAAAATACAACAATGGAGACCTTGGACTGCTGAGCGGAAGATGTACATCAAGCAAAAATTTGGAAGAACTCCACCTATAAAGCTTCAACACTTAGCGTCCTCAGCTCCTTCTTGATCATCATTAAAAGGACAGGTGATGTAGCACAGTGGTGAACATGTTCCTGTCCCAGACTTTTGGAATGAGTTGCAGGCATCAGATTCAAAACTAGCAAAGTTTTGTTTAAAATAGAGGGATAAAGACTTTCCAGCCCTCAGTCTACCATTCAAGGAGGGTACCATCCAATAGCCTAAGGTTTTTTTGTGCTGCAAGGGACTCACGGAAAGAAGTTAACTTCTTTTGCTAGTAGACATGGATCATGTCAGGGCCTGGTGTTGTTAAGATCTCATAGTCCTTCTTCCACAGTTTGAAATATCTGAGGTGATTTACTGACCAAGAAATGTTTGTATCAAAGGATAAGTTCTCATAGATCCATTCTAACCTTTAGCTCTTTCATAATCCTGCTCTCTATCACAGGTCGAAAGGTGCGACTCTTCCACTTCCTCTTCGAAATGTTGGAGGACCCAAACATGGCTCACTGCGTGTCCTGGGTGCCAGCGACCAATGGTGTCTTCCGCTTCTCCTCCACCAATAAGGATGAAATAGCAGCGCTCTGGGGTCAGAGGAAGGGCAACAAGAGGCCGATGACGTACCAGAAGATGTCCCGAGCACTTAGAAACTACGCACGCTCTGGAGAGATCTTCAAGGTGAAGAAGAAGCTCACGTACCAGTTCAGTCGCGACACCCTGACACGACTGCAGAGGAGTCAGATAGGAGAGATTTAATGTGGACTACTTTTGGTGTGATTTTCTATGGTTTTCTTGTGTTGTTTCTTTGGTATAAAACTCTGAATGTTGTGTTTTTATTCACTGTTTTTAGGTTTGACTTTCATGTGTAAAAAGTGTACTCACTTTTCTTGAAGTTAGTGCATACATTAAGCTTTAGCTGTGCATAAAAAATCTACAAAGAAGAAACATTTGACTCCCCATCATTTTACTGTCACTCTTTTTGTCTGTCCTTAAACAACTTCAATAAACGAGAAACTACAGCCTACTCTGGAGCCTCTCATAGAGAAATGTAGAGCAACAACAGAGGCAGTGGAAGGATTTCTCTGGTGCTTGAGGGGAGTACACAAGCAAGAAAACATACTTTGGCATTAAGACTTAAAAAAATATATTTTTGCCGAATTTGGAACCTTTGATACAGTACAGCCTAAAAATATGATTGTTAACTTGATTGATCTTTTTCAATCTATATTAAATTGTGACAAAGAAAAGATATTTATTAAACTTAGAGAGAAACTTTTTTTTTTTTTTTTTGCAAATACTAACTGGTTTGAATTTGACTCCTGCAATTATATCGAAAAAAAAAGCTGGGGACAAGGGCATGTTTTTCACTGTATGAAGACATATTTCCTTTAAAAAATTCAGTAAGTGTGGGTGAACTGAGGACAGTAATTATTGAATTTTCTCTTCCATTCTTGCTTAATGGAGAATTTCAGTTGCCAAACAGTCCAGGGTCCATAGTCCTAAAGATTTTGGGAATCCTAAAAATTCCTAGCAAGGAGTCTTAGCGTAGGAGTGATTCCAGAACATTCTCAGAGGACTCTGAGCAAGGAAAGGACATAAACTTTTTATCTTAGTGAGGAGGTGTGGTTGACCCATTTGCTAGGCATGAGTCATCATTTCAAAAGCTGTGATTGGTTGATCCTAAAAGCTACATAAAAAATACTTTTGGTGATAAAGGGAAAAGGATGGACCCTCAAATCAATGAACTTAATCATAGATGTAATCTTAAGAAGACTGTGTAATTATAAATATTTCACATAAAATAAAATATCTGTTTATAGAATAGTGAGCCATACTTTAAAATTAGTCAACAAAATGTGTGAAAACTTAGGCCCACTTGCATAGCTTTCACATAGTGATAGTTGTATTTATTTGCTTATATTAATTGCCATGCCAGTAATTTTTGCACTTTCAACATTTCAACTCAATTTGGTGTTAACGTGGGTAAAGAGGCTCAGCTTTCATCAGTCTCTGTGTCTGCTGACGGGCCTATAAGAAGCAATGTTGCTTGGCTTTCAAATCTACCACAAACCAGTGAACATCTCTAATGAGATCAACCATAAACATGATTCCTGCACGATCCAATCTGGAGCATTTCAATAATTCACTGTCATTTAGTGCTTGAAGAATATCTCTCCTGCCTCTCCATGGCCATTTTGTCCTCTGCTTAGGGAACTACTAAGCTGCTAAAATGACCTCTTCCCTGCTCTTAACAGATCTCACCTTAGAATCTCTCTTAAGAGCTAGGATCCTTTAGGAATAGTCTTTTTATTTACTAGGATCTACACTTCATATTTAGGGAAAATTCCGAGAAAAAAAATCATGATTCTAAGAATTTTCTTAGAAAAATTATTTTATTTTCTTAGAATTCGGCCACGAGCAGCAACTCTTTGCACTAAGAACCTTTAGGAATACGGCACAAGGTCTCCCCTGTTGCGTTTTTCACTTCATTAAGCACTTCAGGTTTTCAATGGAAGAAAGGTCTGGACTGCAGGCAAGCAAGTCTGGTACTAGGCCTGTGCTCAAAATATCAATACAGCAAAATATCGTCATGCACTTCTTGGGGATACGTGTATCGATACGGATTCTACAGAATCGATACCGCCTCAATGTTTGGACAGTTGATGTAAATACACTTTAGGTAATGATAACAATAGCACAGCTCAAAGTAGAAGCCAACCTACATGATAAAACACATGTTCCAAATTTAAACTTAAGCTGAAGAATTATTTGAAATTCATGCTTTTTCTTTTTCTTCTTGTAATAAAAACTAAAGTTGCTGGGAATTCTGTCAAGAGCAGTCAATGTTCACAAATGATGTGCATCAGGATACATATCATATCGTGGCCTCAGTATCGGGATACGTATCTTATCGTGGGGTTGCTGGAAATACCCTTATCTGGTACCAACACTCTTTACTTAGAAGCCAGTTTGGGTGTTTTTTAGTTTGTTTGTTTTTTATTTTTCCCTGCATTCACGGTCTATTGTTGCCCCTGTCCCAGCTTTTTTAGAGCGGTTTGAAGATAAATAAGGGAATATCTGCAAAAAATACAGTTTATCAAACTCAACACAAATATCTTGCCTTTCGAGTGTAAGTTGAATATAAGTTGACAAGGATTAGCAAATCATTGTATGGTGTCTGTACTTGCATTTTACACAACTTTATTTTACTTTACTTTATTTTATTGACAGACTCAAAGTCCATAAACACGACACAACATTACAACTTGATTGGTATTTGGGTTTATATAAGGAAAAATACTTTCAACTCTTCTGTGCTCTAAGCTCTAGTAAGTAGGATACTGATTGCAATCGTTTGCGCTAACACTGCAGTAATAAGTAGGCATTCGACCTGTTTGGGAATGCTTGCATGCTCTCCAACAAAAACGTAAGAAAAGTAGAACCATTCATGTAGAAATGCAGTCATGTTGCACATCAAACTAAACAGGAAATTTTAGCTACACAACCATATAAGCCATTTTTGCACACACCAAAAACAACATCAACACCAAGCAAATGAATTATCAAATATTTAATCTGTTTCACTTTGTTTCACTTGGGTTGCTTTGTATGGGTTTCTTTGAATGGGAAAATGTAGAGAGTTCTGGTTGATTTTTCCTTTTTTCTTTTTGTTTACAATTTTTTTAATATATTTTTTTCAAAAACAGTCAAACACTACCACAGATAAGCAGAAGAAGATAAAAACTGTTGCAATTGGGTGTAAGGAACACCAAAAGTGACATAAAAGAGAAATAGAAAGTTTGGTATATCAGAAATTTCAAATGCGACTAATGGAGCCAAACTGTGCCAAGATTGGGCCTGACCACTCTAAAACCTCTCTAACTTTGCTCTGCATCTTTTTATCAGACTCAAATTTGGCAGAAGTAATGTTCACATATTTTTACAATCATGCATAGAGTTCTAAAGCTGCAACTGCATCATTCCAAAGAGATATTCACAATAAAAACTTGTTTTTTTTAGGCGAGGATGAGAATGTCAAATTATTCGGACTTCTATCTTCATTTACTCTGTCCCATTAACACATATACTGATAGTTACACATCTGGACAAATCTTTATGACACCACAATTATTCAAATAGACCTTGTGGATGAAGAGATACACTTGTTTCTTTATGAGCATGTCATTTGCGAGCAGAAGGCTTGAAAAAGGGGCAAACATAACTGTTAATTTCACACTTTTCAGTCCAAGTACGTGCAGAAGCTTTAGCCAGATACTTCCTAAAAGCTGCATGTGCACTATAACAGAATGATTTAGCTGCCTCATATGTTTCTGACCCTTTGGACTGATGTATCAGTGCATGTGTTTGATGCCTGTATGATCCAGAGGGTGTCACTGTAGTCCACCTCAAGGCCTCCAGCTGCTCCTCTCCTCCTCTCCTTTCCTTTCCTGTGTGGCGTGACCTCATGACTAAATCGCCTCTGTGATGTGCACCCTCGGCCGTCCAGGGTAATACCAAATGGTTTTGTGCTCTTTGTAGCCGACCCACGTGATACCCCCCCTCTTAAGCCCAGTATTTACTGCTGGAGCCCACTCCAGGTTATAAATGGGCTAACTGATCTATGGGTGTCTGTTACCAAGAAAGGCCACATACTTCGAGCAGAACTACCAAATCAGTCATTTAGGGAAACATCAAACTGGTCAGTAAGAGCTTCCAAATCGCACGATATGCTCAAGGCAGCCGCTCTGATGGCATCTGGCTGTGATGTTGACAAATTTAAAGAATCATCAATGTAAGACAGTGGGCATGAGCTGCATTCCTACACTCTGACCACATCTGCTCCCCCGATATAGGCCTTATGTTGTGTCTTGCCTGCCTTGTTGGGTTGTCTGAGGTATTGACTGCACATGTTTTAAGTGTATTTCTGTGTCATGCACATGTAATTGAGTCCTTAGGCTCTCCTGCAGGGCCTTAATAATGCACATCCAAAGGAACACCACACTAACTGCTTCCTTTCCTTTAACAACCATATCAAACCACAAAGGATGTATGACTTCTGTTTGACATGTTAATAGACTCATTTAGATTCAAGCAGACACATCTATAACAAGATTCACAATGAAAAAGTCTTTTCATGACAGATACACATGTCAAATGTCAAGGTTTACAACAGCTTTCTAAGTATAGGCCGTATAACCACCTCTCAAGCATCTCCCCACTATTTATTTGCCAGGTCAGAAAGCCGGCTGTTCTTGCCCAGCATTCCCTGTGGATTAAATTGATATCCAGCAACTGGCATTAAGTCCCGGCATGTCATCCCAAACCTTTCTTTTATGATAAATCCACAATTTATGTTTGGTATCATTGTGATTGTGTAATATTATAAGATGAGCCCCACACCTGCCCTCTGCTTTGTCATCTCCTTCTCCTCTAGGGCATTAAGGATACTCACCTCTGATGTCCTAATGACAGCTCTCAACCAAGAAGTAATGATGGCAAGAAAGTCCTGGAACTCCTCTAAGGGGGTTAAGTTGCATTTAAAGCACATTGAAATTAAATAAGTGGTTTAAATAATCTGTAGAGGAACACAAAACCATCAGAATGAACAGATATTTTACATGCATTCATTCTTAATGACTAAAACTGTTGCCACCTGGTAGGTGAAAGATACTGTGTTAAACAATAGACAGCACAAATGGTGTTTGTTTATAGATACCGGAGCATTAATTTGTTGTCTGAATAACGCAACTATCTGGGGGGCTGCAAGATGAGATTTTACACATGTGTGGAACAAAATCAACAAAGCACTAAGTGGCTCTACTGTGTCCAAGGAGGGATGTCAAAATAAACACAAATGAAATGATAGATTTCACATGATGACATCCTCAGGCAATATCCTCCTGGCAGGCAAGAAACACTTCTATTGGCTTTCGAATATGGAGAACATGACAGCCTGGAAAGACAGTTGTTTATCTGTTGTACTCACTGATATCTGAAGACACAAGCTAGTTCAACAGGGTCTCATTGTTCCGATATGCCACAACATCCACACACCATCAATGGAGCCTGATATTATAAAATATGAGCATTTATAGTAATGAATGGAGGGTTGGAAATGGTACTTAAAATACTATCTTAGCTGTTTTCTCACCTACCATAGTTGGTCCAGATCAAACAACCTCTGGTTTGCCTATTTGAATATGTTGGTTAATTCTGGGTGATGTGAAAGCTCACCCTAACTGTGATGTGGGCCAAAGTACCAAACTCTGGTCTGTTAAAAATTGAGGTCTTGGAGAACTCCTGAGCAAACCCATTCTTTTCACAGTGAACAAAAAATGAGGCAAGGAAACTAAGACCTTGTTTACATGGAGACACTTTGACCAAAACGGGATGTTTTTTTCCTTTGCGTATCCAAACTCAATTCCACATTCAGACGAAGAAACAAATGAAAACACTGTAGTATGCATGCCAGTCCAGTAGATGGTGATGTAGGTTTGCAGAGAAACAGCACTGCTACAATAGACATTTAAAGAGGAAAAACTTTTCACAAACAACAAAAGCGAGTGGACACAGGAATTTCTTGTCTGGACAACAAATCTGTTCGGCCAACAAATCTGTCTGGATAGTTTTGTCTGGATAACAAACCGAGCACAGTAAGCAGCAGACCTGTTACTCGGTTACTGGCAGAAGCTGCTGTTGTTCCTGGTATGTGCGCGCAGTCTTTGTGTGAAAGAGTACTGTGCATGCGGTGACGTCAGCATTCACCCTAAAACACTCTGACTCTGGTTTGCACGGAGCTGCATGGAGGAGCATTTTGAAAACTCTCAACCCTGGACCCTGGTTTCAAAAGTTTGAGGACTTAAGCACTACAGGTACCGTTCCCACGTAAACAAGAGGCCAAAATGAAATGAAATGAAAACATATCGGATTTGGCCATATTAGGCCTTGTGTAAACAGCCTCTAAACAGCTGTGAATTGTGGTTTGAATTTGTCAAGCAGGCAAGCTAACATAGCATTCATAATACCAAGCAACCAGCTAACACTAGCATTGGTACCACCGCCAGACTCCAGGTCTCTTAACGTGGTTACATCTTCATTCTTTGTATAATAAAGTTACACAGTGCTCTGTCATAATGCAAGTACAACCTGATGAATCCTTATCTTATGGCTCAATTTACTTTTTAACTGCTTTGGTATACTTGATGTAAAAGCTGTATTCACACCAAACGCGACTCTATGATCATAATCGCACTGCCCACTGAAGTCATGTAGAGCGTCTATAAATTTTGGTCACCGCCGCCGTGGTTCGGAGACATCACGTCTGCTCGTATTTCACCGCGATCATATCATATCATATAATAGGATGTATAAGCTGACATTATTCCATATCCTTTTCCTAATGTTTCCCACACGGACATAGATTGTTACTCTGTAGTCCGGTATAAAAATTGTCTGTCACGGATACCATTACACACACACACACACTGCTGATTGGATGTTGCCGCACAGCCACACACGACAGAGCCTGAAAAGATCATCTTTTGCGACAAGCGATGAATGACGTGGTCTTCTTGAATGCGGGGGTTGCACTGCGAGAGGGTTAACCCCACCCTATCGTGGCTGTACATTGACTTTGCATGGAGAGTGGTTGCCGAGGATGCTCAAGTCGCATTTGGTGTGTAGGAACCTTTGATATACTTGATGTTAAGACTTGAAGACAAGTTTTGTATTTCTAAGTCATAGTGCAACAGAAGGCCGGATGACAAGAGCAAAGACAGATGCTACAGCCCCAACTAGTGGTGGCTGGCTGGATTACACAACACTGAACAGAATTTGGTCCACTTGACAAAGAGCAGAGTCAAATAAAACCTAACTATGCAGACAAAAAACACAGCAACTTAAACTGATCCAAGTCCATCAAACTTTATATGCAAGTATGATTTATGGTAATGTGCTTAAATAAATGCTGCCTAGTTGTCATGTTGAGTGAGCCAGTCTTTCCTTAAATGTCTTGCATGCACAGAAAGATTTTTAAAAGATTCTCAGAAGACTATTGCCTAAACCTCTTTTACCTGTAAAATGTACACTAATAGTCTCAAATGTTGATTTTATAAAAACTGTAGATCTCATAGAGTCAGTTGCCACGGACAGGGCGGCCCCTGATCGAAGTTAAGCCCAAAACTTATATATATTTATTTAATTTTTTTTTGCAGGTCAAGTACATTGTCACCAAAGTGTTTGCATCTCTCTCCATTATTGTGATGGGTCACCTGTCAATACAACAACATAAATTAATTTGATGAATTTACTTCGCTGTATTCTTCTTCTTAACCAACACTAATGTTAAGAAACTAAACACAAGTGCTGAAATTGCCACAGCCCTGTCCTGAATGGAGCTGCTGTGTTTACATGCTAACAGGAAACTGTGGCTAAAACGTGCAAAGTAAATCCCTTTCTACACACAAATGTGTCTGTACGAGAGGGATAAATTTAGAGGAAGCACAGCAGTGAAGTTTGTGATTAAAAGCGGCACATTTGAACTGAAACAGAGCCAACCCAAAGCTATCTTATAAGTGTGACATGTGTTTGCTACACAGCATATATGTGTGCTTTAGCATTATACTGTTTACAGCTGAGTATATGATAAAGAGGGATTCCTTCTTTCTCCACAGATCTGACAGTTTCTCCTACTTCCCACAGTCCTGCTAAGCTCTGTGTTTCTGGTCTCCCTCTTAAGTAAATGGACTTTAGCTTAAACAGCAACTTTCTAGTCTCCTTGACTTCTCAAAGCAGCATCACACCGCAGGTCACATCTACACATTCACATTCATTAATTTCCCAGTCCTATTGGTCATGCAATAAGACAATGTAATTTACAAAAAGGCTCATGATCCATCCACCCATTATCGATATTAGCTCCCTTGGGGTTGGGGCTAGCCCAACAGACACTGGACAAAAGAGGCAGGGTATATCCTGGACCCTTAGCTAGCCAATCACAGGGCCAACAGTGAAATATGCAATCTACACACACTTACACCCAGAGGCCATGCAGGGTCACTTGTTAACCATCAGGGGCCTACACACTGTACGCGACTTGAGCGTCCTCTGCGACCACTCTCCATGAAAAGGCAATGTACAGCTGAGAAAGGGCGGGGTTAATCCTTCCATGACGCAACAGCCGTGTTCAAAACTACCACGTTATTTGTTGCTTGTCTGCAAAGTTGAAAAAATGAGTGAAAAGGATACAGTTGGAAGAGTCATCTTAAACATCCTGTTATTTGATATATGATATGAACGCAATAAAACTCCAGCAGACATGACCTCACTGAGCCATGGCGACGGTGACCAAAATGATGTATTTACGGACACAACGCAACTTCAATGGGCGACGCGATAATGGTCGTGGTGTTGCGTTTGGTGTGAACGTAGCTTTAAAATAATGTTTTTGGACTCAAAGAGGAAACCGGAGTACCAAGAGCAAACCCTACATATGCATGTGGGCAACAAACAAACTCCATACTGGAAGTTTTTCTTGCTATGAGATACAAGCATTAACCACAAGCATAATATGTCACCTGCCTCTAGACTATGACAACGTTAGACTGAAGAAAGACTTCCATAAAACTGTGAAAAATTAGCCTTAACACCACCCATCACTTTATGATTAGGATTGGAGCTTTATTGTGACTTTGTAAATGAATCTGCCACTGTAAAATTCTTTAAAAATTGTTTGGTGTAAGGCTCATATGACAGTTATTCAGATGTGAGAGTTTGTCAGTCAACAGTCTTTTGAAAGTCCCAAAGTGAGGTCCTCTTGTGTTCGGTTCTCATTATCAAAGGCTACTTGTTGTTTCCAGGCTGAACACCGGCACAGTGGGTAGATGGGTAGGGGGCAATGATGCAACAGGGGGTCTAGGACAGAGCTGTAACGTCCACTACAGAGAGGAGGGGCTGACCACCCCTCTATATAAGGCCATAAAGCCTGTCCCCCTGGATCTGTCACTGGTCCTCCTCTCTTCCCCCCCACTGAGATTTTCCAAACGGTATCCCTGTGCCCTTCTCATCTCCCATCACTCTGGTCCGAGGGGTCCCAGAGATTTTTTGCTCCTCTGCAGCCCTGTCATCACCTCCCGTCTTGGACCTCCTGCTCTACTTACCTGGCCTCCTGTAGGGTCACATTACTCTGAACGCACCTACCTACCTGCACCTTTTGACTCCTCGAAGGTTTTCTTGGGATACGGCTCAAGATGCCAGAGCCCACAAAGAAAGGTAGGAGCGCTGACAGAGAGGATGGGACTCTCTGCATCTTCACATCAAACCTTCTAACAGCAGCTTAGTAGATCCAAAATAACCTTGCGGCAGCCTTTTGTTGTGGAGTAGTTTTGTCTGAAGAAATTAACGTTGATGTTCAAAATTCAGGAATTCTGTTTTTACCTCATATTTGATCGGTTGTAGCTGTTGTTCAAGAGGCAGCCAGGGTTGTAGAAAGCTCCATCACTTGACAGCTCTTCTGCCAGCTCGACCAGAGGAATCCTCAAAGTGACTTTCACAGTGGTATTGTATTACTGATGCATGTGTTCTATCATCCCAGAGGGCAAGAGAAGATTTGGGGTTTATGAGCAGATACTATTGTTGCCAGAGGGGGTTGGCAAACTGGATTGTTCCTAGTGATCCAGCCAGAGAAAGATGGTGATGAATCGTAGCATAGGAATGTTGATGAGTGCCATGTCGGACACCAGTAAAGTCCTGTGAAGGATGATAAACAGAAGTGATGTGGATGATTAATTACCTGATTATGTTTGTCGTCTTTGTGATTGATGGAGACTGAGAGAAGACGGATCATTTAAACGTCCCCAGTGCCTGAAATTTGGCCTCGTGTTCCAGCACTAACAGCATCTTAACCCATCCCCTGTCCCACCCTCATGTTGGATCTCTCCTCTGCACCACAGCGTCACTCATCTGCACTGCAGTGTCCATCAACATTCCCGTCTAATCCACCCTTGTCTGTCATTACGATATGGTATTACTCCCACCCTCCCCATTAGCTCAGCTCAATGGGGGTCTGCTGTCAACTCACACATGACCATGTAGAGAAAATGGAACATTTTGTTGGGATCTCAGATGCCTTGCCGGGGAGAGCTGATGCAACTTGTCAATGTTCTTATTACCAGAGGGCCTTGGATGGTTCTTGGCTCGTTCAAACATACTGGCCACTATTACATACGGAAAGAATTTTCCGTACATGAGATATCTATTTCTAATTTATCTTAAGGCTGGCCACAAACGTGATGATCTTAACTGATATCAAAAACACCGGAGACCACCAACAAAGGCTGTTTTAGCAGATTTATTATCCTATAATCTTTTAAATTCCGATTAAACCAGACTGTGGGACCTCAAACTGGACCATGGACACAAGATCTCAAAACTCCTGGAGTAGCAGCCAGTGCACAAAATTTTAGTTTTCCATTAGACCACATTATATTGAGAAAAAAGAGATCACATGTGCATTTTTGGTTTTGAATTTCTCTGTTATGGGTAACTTTTGTTATGCAGAAGGCTGCATTACTGTTATCCACACTGCCAGAGGGAAAAGTTGTTAAATTTTACAACTTACCTTTAATTTGACACTTAAGACAGCTAATGTTAAAGGAACAAATGTAGCCCTTGTTTGAAATTTTGAACCAATAGTTGAGGGGTGTGTATTCGTAAGAATCTGACGAAACAATATGTATTGGAATAAATAGGAGACAAATAAATCACAGTTTAAGCAACCCTATGAAAAGGGTAAAACACGCCCCAAAAATCACTATTAAGCAAATTTTTAAATTTCATATAGGATTGAGGAATCACAATATTGTACACATAAAGAATACAGTTTCTATTAGGTGTTTTTTAAGAATTCATGGTCCCTGCACCATGCATAAACTATTGCTATACAAAATATTGCAATATATTGGTGATATTTTGCTGTCCCTCATCCCTTGTATAAAAAATTATGGTTTAATTATAATTCACCATCAATGTCCACAGCTGGCTGTTCTTGGGTTATGCTTTTGACAAAACAAAAAGCAAGAGAATATTGAAGAGAAGGGGGCTGAAAAGGGGGTAAAACTAAAAAGTTCAAGTCATTTCCTGGTCATTGGCGGTTGCAATCAGATATTCTTGCTCTTATCCACTTTGGTATGTATGACACCATAGGCAGCTCGATCTAAAGTTATACATATCAAATACGTTTTACATCATAAACTTGGGATCAGAGAGGCTCTGGCCCACTTTTGAGTGATAAAATCATCAATTTGAGCACACACTTAAGGATTTGTCAGCTGGAATCCCTAATAGAGGGGAGTCGGGGCAAAAATCTGGAATAAAGTCAACTACAGTAGCGATTTCAAAATGACTTTTTGCCAGACGATTTTTAAGCAGATAAAAATACTAACATTGTACTTCAACTCATTAAAAGGTAATCATTTATACTTAGCACAGAACCAGTATCATTTGCCAAAGAATTTAATTATTTTCAACGTATTCCAAAATCATTAGCAAAAAAAACAAAAAAACATAACAGTACTTTAAGTATGTGATGATAAACTAATAAAGCAAAATCATCACATCATGTTTCTATTTCAGCAGTCGTTATGTAATTCACTGTCCACCTCAAAGCAAAATGGCGTGCATTGTTTTGATTTGCCTCATTGCTCCCCGTTGATGTAACTTAGGTCCCCCTTGGGACTGCTGGTCCCACTTTGGGAATCACTGGTTAAGTGTGTGGCTTGACTTGCTAGAAAGGAAAGACTGTTTGGGACTTCTTATGAAGCTTCTCTTCCCTGTCTGAAAGCACTGTTGCAAAATGATGCAACAAATGTTATGTCCCTTTAAGGACACTTTGGATTTCCTTATGCTTCCTTTTGGGGGATGAACCTTGAATGCTTTTACAACCCAGAGTCAAAGACTAAAAGCTCATTTGAGGTTTGAAATCAGTGACTACCACCAGCCAAGTTCTTGTTCACAATCCAGTGAAATTGCTCAACCTACTAGCCCAAGTGGCAGGTATTAAAAAAGCTGCATTTTGTGATTGAACAGTGTAAATTGGATGCTATTTTTTCTGCACAGTCTGGTCTCATTTAAAGTTGTATTCTCCTTTTTGACAAGGCATTACCTTCCTCATAGGCCAGTGTTTACAAAAGCAGGCTATGCGCTCTACTGGTCTGACTGTTACTTAAGTGTGATGATAGCCAAGTTATTTTAACAAAATAAGCAATCTATTATGACAACTACTTAGTTTGTATGTTGTTGAAGTGTCCTTATTTTCATTCTTTTTTTTTTTTTGTTGCATTTTTAACTTAAATTAGATGGTTACAGAAATAACATAGTTGGTAAACCTTTATATCAGATATTTTGGGGAAAATGATACCTGGCTTTTAGCTGATTACATTATTATTTTACATTATTTTTTTTAACATATTTTAGCCCTTTCTTTCTGTTTTATTTCTACATTTCAGTTCAGATTTTTTTGTTGTAATTTTATTCTTCGTTAAATGATTTTCGTTTTATTATCCTATTTAAGCTGATTTTATTACATTTTCTCATTTTACCATATTATTTATCTAAATTTTATTCTATATTATTATATTTTATTTATTTACGTATTTACTTATCTTACCCTCGAGAATTTTTCTAGTATTTTAAACTATCATTTTAGTTTTAGCTCTTATGTTTCCTCATTTTTTTATTCAAGATAGCGTTTCCTCAGTCCTATCTCCTCAGAATTTCCTTTTCATTTCTTCGTGTGTTTGAGTAAGTGAGTGTGTAAATTGAATGTGGATTTGGGGAGGGCGGGTTGCGAGGGTCTTATGTTTTCATTTTATGCAATTATGCAATTTTATGCTTTTTATTTCACTTATTGTTATTTCAGTTTATTTTTTGTTCCATGTAAAACAGTTTGTATTACAAAGTCCTGCATGAAAAGTGCGATACAAATAAAGTTTGATTGATTGATTGATTGATATTTAACAGTCACAGTGGCAGGCAGGCAGGTGTCAATGGCAGTTTTCAACTCTGGTCCCATTCTCCTTGTTTTAAAATGTTTTCTTGGGTCATTAATGGCCAACAGTCAGACTTCCTGCAGTAATATGAGTCTCAGCTTGGTCTCTATCCTCGTGCCCTTTTGTACTGTTGAAAGCGTACAGTGCTGTAAACCCTAAAGTGTTCATCCAGTGCCATAAACATCCCTGATCCCCTATGAGACAAAGCTAAGAGGAAATAGAGGCAGCAGATTCCAGCCAGCTACAAACACAACCCATAAATAGCCCCATAGCCCAGAGCAGCAGATAAACCAGAGCAGAAAAGTATTGTTCTTAAAATGAGTCTGAACAGCTGAAGAGATGGAGGCCAGCGCTGTTGTTTTAGACACCCCACTCTCGGGCCTTTAAAAAGTTTGAACCAGAGATGACGAGCTGGCTGAGTCTCCTGCGGATCTCTTGGGACTGGGATTCTTGTCCCTGGAATAGTTCAGAATGAGCGCACTTTTAATCCCCATCCCTTGTTCCCTGCCATCTCGGCCTCCGCAGCCGCCCTTTCCCTCCTCCCCTCCTACAACAGACATCTCTCTCTGCTAGCTTCACTTCAGATGGTAACAACACCTCTCCATTAAACCTCTGACCCTGTGCCCAGAGGCCTTTTAGTACCTTCCCTACTGCTCCTCAGTTTGGGATCTCAGCCATGAACAAGCCCATGTCTTCACCTCTTGATATTCACTGTCACTCAGGCCAATCACTCTCCCTGCACTCTCTCCTCTTTGGCTTCTTGTTACACAACACCACCTCATAAATTTGACCCATGGTCAAGCACAGGAGAGGCCTGTCAGCAGGTAGTTGGCACCCGAGTACCGCTCTCACCTGTCATCAGACGCTTCAAGTCTTCTGGATGCGCCTTGTTAAAGTCCTTGTCTGACCAGAACGACCACAACAAGAGGTCAGATATAAATAATGAGCCATAAAAACAGGATCTTTAATGCAGCCTCATGTTTATCAAAGCAACAAAAACGACTGCCGGCAGATTGGCTCCCGTTGAGTCTGCATGAGCTCTTCTGTCTGCACGCCAGCAGGGCCAACAGCTGAAATACCTGCAGGGCTGTCAGCTGCACTGGGAGTCCTCAGAGGTAAAACAAAACCTTTCTCCAGTCTCATTATCTCAATGTAGATGAGACAGAGAGGCAATTCTCGGGAGCATGATGTGGTACCGCAGGATTGTGGCCCAGTGGCCAACGGTGCATTGTTTTGAAGTGAGGTGGAAGTGCGACTAAATTTGACAGTCAATGCTCAGGAGGGCTCATTACTAATGGGAGTTCTTGGCTGTAAAACTCTATGCCAACTCAATGGACAGATGTGAGTCTGCGGTCACAGTGCTTATGTACTGATAGCTTCCTCATGATGTCACACACACGGGACATTCACCTGGCGGGCACCAAACATCTACCTCTGCTTCAGACTCACACACACATCCATGTGTTTTGCCCAGGTTAATATTACTTTAGTTTTTCCAGTTGATGGGGATACCAGTGTTAATTTTGACAGCACCTTTCAATTTAGTTTTAGTTACAGTCGTGACTCTTTTGCCTGAAATATCTTTTAGTTTGAGTCATAATTAAAGGTGTAGTCAGCGATGTGGGAGAAAATGAATGGAGAGGTTGTTGATGAACAAATTTAGACCCGCCTCTCCCTTCATACCTCACCCCTGGCTCCACCCCCGAAAGCTGATGGACGTAAATCGTCATGGAAACGGCCGTAGAAACTGCGTAGCTGACCAACGTAGCTAAGGTAACCCCGACTCATCAGACAACTCGACTGCCATCATTGATAACATCACAACAACAGTACATTTTGGCAGATTAGACAATAAGATGAATGCCTGACGGCTGTTACTGTTATGTGAAGCACCACAAAGCTAACTGCTGGACTATTTGCTCACACAGTTGTTCACAAAATGGCGAACTTTGCTCGTGAATGACTGAGCCTTTTCAAAGATGGTCCTTTCATACCCAATCATGATGCCCACCTGTTTTCAGTTGAAATCTACAAGTTCAGGCAGAACAAGGTTACAAATCACTCTGATAATTATGCCATTTTATTCCAAGCAGCCTGAGTGCAACTTAATCTTCTTTTTTTTTCACTCCAAGTGTTGCAAACTGCTTTGAGATTAACAGTGTTATTATGTTACTTGCCAGTTGTGTACATCTAATTATTAATAAAAACCAAAATGGATGTGATACAAAAACATCCACTCTTTGTACAGTGAGAGCCGTTGGATATGTTGCATTTCAGACAGAAGCCATTAATTGAAACAGGCTGTAAATGTTTATTTAGGCTGTAAAATCTGTCAGTTCCCCACACAAAATCAACGGCAGGTTTTTCATTTCCACATTGGCTTGGTTTTTCAGCCTATGGAGATTGCAGCTTAAATGTAATGTTAGGTGATTACGTAGTGGGAGCATTATTAATCGGGGTACACAAATAGCTTTGGCTATCAGTACAAGCTTTGGTAATATTTATTATTTCCTCTTAGCTGTAACTTCTGTTATAAAAGTACTAATAAAAGTCGATGTATTACCCCCTTTCCAATGAACTTCCTACTTGTAAATAAAACAGGCAGTCTAAATAATAAATCCCATGGCATGTCATTGCAGTGAGTTTAACCCTCTGCAGTCTGGAGCATAGTTTTATTACCTCCGCCAAGGAGGTTAAGTTTTTGGGAGAGTTTGTTTGTCTGTCCGTCTGTCTGTGAACAAAATAACTCAAAAAGTAATGGATGGATTTTGATGAAATTTTCAGGAAATGTTCAGCATAGGAAAAGGAAGAATTGGTTCGATTTTGGTGTTGATCCGGATCAGCGCCTGGCTGCCATGGCGAAAAATGTGATTTCTGTGAATAGCTACTGAACTAAAATAGATATCATTATGAATCCAGTTGCTAATGGTATGTTTTCATGGTCAAGGAATCTTAATATTTCAATATAATATAATAATATATAAAGGTAGGACTAATATTTATGGTCAAAATCACAATATGGCTAAGGACTGTGGCACTGGCGGAGGTCTGCACTCTCCGAGTGCTTTTCTAGTCTTATCTTTTTGGTCTGTCTACATTAGCCCTGCTCTCATCTACACCTCTGCCCATTAACAACCACCAAGGTATCCTAATTTATCTCATAAGTGCCACTGATGACAGGAGAAATGTAAAAACAGAAACAAAATGATGGTACAGTTCATAGTTTTTCATTTTTTTTATCCTACGACGTCATCATCCATGGTTAGTCAAGCAATGTGTCCTTAAGAGTCAAAGCCACAGTAGTGTTTGAGAAATTGAGGTATGGAGTCCATATTTGCACAAATTATCCCTTATCAGAGTGAGGTTTCTATGATAATCTTAAGCCAGTTTGCTTTAGAAGGTGGTTTGTCACTTGTCCATGACAAAAAGATGTTCTTTCTCGCAGCATTTGCAAGAATATCAGACAATCTTGATGGTTGCCTTTTTGTTTTGCAATGATTCTTCAGAAGAAGATATACATTTTAGATGATCCAAAGATTATCAATAGAAATGGTTGCTGTTGGATTTGTGACTTGTTGTACCTAGAAGTCACCTCACCTTTTCTTTATTTTCAAGATTATTCCCAAGATTCAGAAAAAAATTGTAACAAGATCTTCAAAATCAAATATGTTGTTAATTGACTGTACTTGAAAAGGGTCACATTTTGCTCCCTCAACTGTAATTTCACAAGCCATCATAGGTTTCCTTAAAGCATCTTCAGGTTTCGCCCTTATACAAAACAGGTGATAAATAAAAAATAAAAACAAAACAAGACAGTAACTTGAATCTGCAATTTCCCAAGCCCCTCAGGTTACATAAATGAAAAGAAAGAAGGGGTGTAAACATATCTAATCCTACCTCCTTTGTTCAATACTTGTGATTCAGGTGTCTGAAGCTTCATTAGATGTCTGGCCATGCCGTTCTCCAGAAGTGGATGCCATTCAAGCTTTCCAGCACTGTGCTCTAATGTTTACTGTGACTGCACAGACATGGTCATATTCCTTGCACTTGAGCTGGCTCTGGGTTTCCTGTCTCAGGAAGTGTCTCACATTTCAGGGAGTTGGCATATCTCAAAAAAACATCATTGGGGGAAGAATTTTGTCTTTTAAAAATGCACATTTTCTGTAATCTAGAGCCATAAACAGAGGGAGAGGATGGATTCTTTTATGTTTGGGAGAGGCCAGATGTGTCTTAAGTACGAAAACTGCTTAAATGTGTATTTTGTACAATAGGGAACCTCTTAACTGGCAATCGAGGCTACCATAAAGTGCTTCCAAAGTCCAATTCACTAATATTCACTCTCCTGTGACACATCGCCTTGACTGTGAACATCTCAGAGTTGGAGTGAGGGTAGGGCTGTAAGATTTATCGTTTTTGGATCAAAATCACAATTTCAGACAATGCAAAGCCTCTGTTTAGGTGTAAAAGTTGGGGTATCCTTTAAATAATGATAACAGATTATTTATCATCAATATTTGGTAATAAATAATGTTCTATGTGCTTTTGATTACTGATTTCCTTGCTGTTGTCTATACTGTAAACAGTGCATATTGCACTGAAGCATGATTTGAAGAAAATTGTGAATCAAATTAAAACTGCAATATCTGACAGAAAAATCACAATCGGTTCTTTTCCTAAAATCGTTCAGCCCTAAATAAGTTTGACAAGTTGCCCCTTCATATGCTCCAGCTCTGGAGGCAGTATCAAAAGCATAATATTGGAAAGAGGAAGGAGACAAAAACACGAGGAGTGTGTGTCTTTACCTTTGTGTGTATGGGGAGCACGCGACAGTACAATAATATGCCTTCACAGAATTAATGTGAATGTCTCGTGGTGTAATAACGGAGCTTCGTTGTGGCACTTTTGCCACTCATGAAACCCTCCTGTGCAACTTTGGACTTTAGATCCAAAAAAGTACCTGAGAATACCACACAACCCTTGGTGTTTCATTACTCGTGCTAAGTTCTTATGAAAAGCTTTCATAGCTTTTAACCACTATTAACTAAAGAGGCTAATATTTAAACCCCTGTTGTTGGATGCAAAAAGTTATTTTGATGCTTTGTGTTACTGAGACCCTGCACTGAGTCCTGTTGCAGCTTCTAGGAGTCTTATCAAGATATCTTTCACAGCACCCCCTTACATTAGTTTAAGTCTAGAAGAGGCAGAGGGCAAACAAATGGTGTGTCATGGGGGACCTTCATCATAATCAGTTAAGACTTCATGGTGTTTGGAGCCTAGGAGCCACTCAACCCATATAAAGATGATATGCCTTAGCAATGAGTGGCAATCAATGAGCCAGTCAGTGAAAACAAACAATTAGAAATGTCTGCAGACTTTGCTGTGCTGATTGAATTGGAGACAAGTGATCTCGTCATGTTTTACAGTGATGTTTTCTTTTTCCCTTCCTCTAGATGAGACACCAAACGGCCAGCCAGAGGGTGAGTGGACAATGTCACAGATCTAATCTCCACCTGTCTAGCAGATTAGACCTGCTTATTGTATGCAGAACAGCAGGAACATGTCATATGGTAGACTATTGTAGTCCTTTAGAGATAACCAACATGGTCACTTTTGGAAGGGTATACTTCCGTCAAAGTGTGCACACCATGTTTGTACTGAGGTTCACAGGTTAAGGCCGAGCATATCTACACATGTAACATGACGATTACAACTCTGAAGTCGGCGTGAATGTGCAAACACAGCGGCATAGTAGTGTAAATGTGGAGCCAATAGTCGGCAGTATGGACGTGATGCCATGCTCCAAAGCGATACGTAGCGAAGACCAAGCTGTCAGCATCTCTGACATTCCTCTAGCCAGCCAGCTGATCCCCCTCTGTTGATTCAGCTGACGCCTCGGCCGCCCCGGCCGCCCCATGTGAGCAAGGTGCTGGCATGCAATTGGCTTTTTGCCGGCGCTGGGGTTTGACCTTGGAGCTGCAGCATCTTGAGGCTCCAACATGGCCAGGGGGGATATAAGCTTTTTTAGGGTCCAACTAAAAGCATTCCAACAGAATATTATGGCTACAGGAGATATTCTTTGAATGAACAAAGACACCAGTCAGATTTAAGTGGTACTTTAGGAAAGTAATGTACTGGCTCATGGTTTCCAGTATCCTCACCAGTGCTAGGCAGGTAAGTTAAATATGTAACATGCCACACATCACACATTGCCAGACAGACGTATATGGGTCATTCTTGGCTACTGGTGCCTAACCTCAGAAAAAGGTTGTTTTTACATTATATAAATGACATGATTGACTTTCCTCAACATGACCTAAAATAATCATTATCCTTGTATTTTATTATAGATTATCAAGTCTGTTATATATGAAATTACCATAGAAATAATACAGACCCATGAATGCTGAGGATCTCACTTTGTGCTGGCTGCCCAGGGTCAATCACAGCTTGAGGCCAGTTTATCCCATGTCTGTCCCTGCTCTCGTCCCATTTTCAGCCCTATCCACTGTCTTCTACACAGTTAATGAAGGCACAAAGCTCTTAAATAACCTTTAAAAAACCTTTGTAACATATATTCTCTTCACTAATGGAGTTATATCCAGGGACAGAAGTGTCATCAATAGTCAAGAATGACCCATTAGCAATACTATACTATTTATTCAATAAGAACCCCAAGACACTGATTGAATAAACTACCTAGTGGTAGAGTAGATACTTGAAGAACTTATATTGCACAGTTTAATGAGGCCATTCAAAGTGCCATTTCTCTTGTGATCAGAAAAAAAAACACAAAAAAACTGACTGACATGCACGTCACTTTCAGCAAGTGTTGAGGTGGTGCTATGATAACTCATACGTAAATTCTCTTCGTTAAAGACAGCACGATATGTGCACAAACACACCACAACATCTTGATGGAAGTAAAAAGTACGGGGCGGCCTTTAGCCTTGGTACTGTTTTAACTCGGTGTGCATTTAAACCTTAATGACATGTGCATTACTCTAATCTTGACAAATTAACAGCACATTTCATAAAGTTATAAAAGCCACAGTACAGAACTGTACAGTATGGTTTTGTTATAGATTATACATTGAAAGATCTGATTTATTGTGATAAAGTGTGAATCCCAAAAGAGGTGGTTGAGTCTGTTTTGTGTGAGTCAAAGCCTGTCTGAGTGTCTGTAGTATGTTGGTGTGAGTGTGATGTTTGTGGAAGCATTGCAGATGCAGAAGCTTTGTGCTTTCAAAAAGCAGCTGTTCCATCCACAACTATATTTGTCACATGTTCAGAAAGTGTTGCCCCTGACAGTAATGGTGTCCTGCCTCTACCTGAGATTTCCCTGGAGGTATCTCCACCCCCAGGTGGGTAACCCTGATGCCCCCTTCCACTTGGGTCAGAATGTTTCATTCACACTCACATCACGTGTTGGTTTGGTGTGTGCCGACACAGTTTCATTTCTACTTAAATCACTATGAGAGGCCTGAAAATGCACTTTCACCGCATAGGTATGACTTATGATCACACTGTATGTTCACACGGTTAATAGTAAGGCCACCACTTCACTGCAGAGCACATGTCCACATGCTCCCATTCTTTAACATGCATTTTCCCTAGTGCTACGTACTGACATTAACGTCTGCTGTGCGGCTGACTTTGTGTTTGTGTAACGTATGATATCTTATGTTGCGTTTCCACCAAGTGGTCTTGTTTGGTTCGGTTTGGTGGATCTCACATTCATTTCCACAGTCAACCAAACTCTTACTGTGATGACTGTTGTATGACTGGCTTTGCCCTTTGGGGTCAGAGTAGTCACGCAGTTCCCCAACAGATGGGTGCCAAAATAGTCGAAAGGTACAGATCAGTTATAATTTCAGTTTTCCTTTTGGATTAAAACTCTGAATAAATGCCCACCATACCGAACTGAACCCTGCTGTTTCGTGGAGACGTACCAGAGCAAGAGGATAGAGGAAGGAGGGAGGTTGGGGTTTACCGACTCCATCAGCAAATTTCAGCATTTAATAGAACAAAGAAGAAATCATGTCAAACATACTGGTCAGGTCAGTAGACCCCCACCTTCTCGATGCCTTCACTGTATAAATATGCCATGACCAGATAAATGCTGAATTAATGGACTTGATGACAACATGGGACGATTCCCAGCTTTGGTCCAAACAAAGGTAAAAAGATACTTGATCAATGATATCGATAAGCAATAGAACAAACTTCCCATTAGCCAAAAGTATGTACAGCCTCCAGATTTTTGTGATCTTTAAAGTCCAACATGAATCTCAATTTGTCAAATAAATTTGTTAATGCACAAGTGTAACAAAAAGTAAGTTCCAAAGACCTCAACAAAACAAAGACTGCACAAATTGGAAACAGTAAGCAGTACCTTCATTAAATCAGCTGTTTCCAATTATTGAAAGATATTGCTCTTGAATCGAATTACCTTTCCGACTCAAATGCCACTAATTAGCATTGTGGCTATCTGGTCATTTGATATTTATCCATATCCCATTTGCGCAAGCAATGTCTTGCTGGGCTGTTGTGCTTAATGCTTGCTGCTCCAGCCTGGCGCTTTGTCTGCTGTACAGAGGCAGTAGCAGAGGGGCAAGAGCCAGTAGAGACTGATGGGAAGCAACCAGAGCCTGCAGAGCCTGAGCCGGTTCAGGCTGTGGTGGCCCCAGAGCCTAGTCCAGAGGCTGAGAACGGCTCAGACCAACCAGAGCCTGCAGAGCCAGAGCCAGTTCAGGTTGTGGTGGTTCAGGAGCCTGGTCCCGAGGCTGAGAACGGCTCAAACCAACCAGAGCCTGCAGAGCCTGAGCCTATTCAAGTTGTGGTAGCTCAGGAGCCCAGTCCAACCGAGAATGACTCAAAACCACCAGAGCCTGCAGAGCCCGAGCCTGAGCCAGAACCAGAGCCAAAGCCAGTGCCAAAGCCAGAGCCAAAGCCAGAGTCAGTGCCAGAGCCAAAGCCAGTGCCAAAGCCAGTGCCAAAGCCAGAGCCAAAGCCAGAGTCAGTTCCAGAGCCAAAGCCAGAGCCAAAGCCAAAGCCAAAGCCAGAGCCAGAGCCAGAGCCAGAGCCAGAGCAAGAGCCAGTTCAAGTTGTTGTGACTCCAGAACCAAATTCTGAGGCAGAGAACGGCTCAAACCAACCACAGCCTGTCGAGGTTCCGGTAAAAGAGCAAGAGCCTGCTAACACCACTGAAAAGGTAGAAGGCCCTTGCCTTCCTCCTCCTCGTGGTAAGTATGCCTTTTAAACATGACTTGTTCCCATGTCTCTCTGAAAATGCATGCTTTCCCCTTGAGTTCTAAAATGCTACTGAAAAAAACCCTGACTGTTGCACTAGTTTTTTTCAGTTGCACACTACAAGGCTAAGCAGCATGGCGAGTCACTGTATGACAATCTAGAGTGAACTAAGTCCTCTGTTTATCCCAGTTTAAAGCCACAAGAATGCCTAAACTTTAAAGTTACAGATGCAATGGACCAAACATGCATGGAATGAAACATGGAATCCATGCAATGACATATTTAGGCCTGAGATATACTTACCGTGAAGTATGCAGCTGGGAATGTATGGTTAGCACACCTCGGCTGCATTGGTTCAGTGCATTGGCCTGGCAGTACCCTCAGAAATAAAGCAATGGACCAAAAAGAGGCAAAGAGGAAAATTATAATGGTGTCTGAATTTATACTTCAATCATTGCTGATGGTGGAGTCTGTTCTAGTGGTACCTTTAAGAGACTTGAATCTTATTTCGGAAAGAGTGGATGAAAGAGCCGGTAGACACAACTATAAATGCAAGAACAAACAGCAAGTTTATCTCCGGCCTTTTGCTTCTGTTGCTTTAACTGCATGCTGACTAAAAATAAAAATGCTTGCACCTAAAGACTTCATAGTTAAGTGCCTGAGTATTGGGACATCTAATGAGTAATACACACTGATAAATAAGGACTAATACATGGAATACTCATTTGATTCTGAAATGGCAAACTGAAGATGATGCAAAGTGTTAGAAAGGTGAGTTATCAAACAAATATTTTCTCTCTAATCCAGCAGAATTGACATAAAAGGCAAGAGGAATAAATACACATACGCTTCATATATCCACTCAAAGCTTCCTTGGTCATACGGTATCTTCATCTCAGATTTGAAGATGAAGATTCGTTTCCAGCTACGTTGGCTTGCTAATGAGCATCTATTGCAAATGCGAGCTGCAGCTGCTGATAATATTACACCAGTGTGTATGCGCACTTTGTTACATAAAAGCTTGTGCTGTATGTTCCTGCAGCTTTAAAAGTTTGCACCCTGCGAGCACAAGCCTTCATAACCTCCACACATTTTCATCAAACAAACATATCTGGGGTTTTAAACAGCACATGACTTTGGTCATCCTCTCTGTCCAAGAGCTGCATGTCACGCTCCATTCATTCAAGTCTCGTCTCGCATGTGTTCGACGGCTTTGTTGGCCTGCAAGTCTTGTGTCTTGTTGGCCTGCCAGTGGAGCATTTTGATAGGTGGGTCTATCTGTCAATGACACCTTTATTGCAGATGATGATGCTGCTGCAGCCTCTACCAAATCCCCAACACCCCAACCAGGTTGGTATCAATAACAATGCTCACTACTTGCAAATTCACCCCTCTTCACCTCACCCAAAGAGATTAGTTCTCCAAAATCTGGTTCAACACAACCCAGAGCCCATTGGCCTTTAATAAACCTCTAATGTTCTTATTGTTGGTCAGGTACACTTCTAGTAATCAAGAGTTGCAAATTAAATGTTTTACAAAGTTTTAATTTGCTTTTTTGGTTTCTAAAACAGATCTTAATGTTACAGGATTTTAGTTACATTTAATTCCCAAATTACATGACGCCACAGTTGTAATCTGAACATATTCCTAACACCTTTTTGCACTGACTTTCATGTATAAAATGTGTGATTATTTTAAGCATAAATTCGTAAAAGAGCATCAACCTTTATCTACTAATACCAAATAAAGGTTTGATGTAAAACTATTTATCATGTATATATATATTCATGTATAATAAATACATGGTTACTTCTTGCACGTGCATATGAAGCCTCTGAAGTCACAAAAATAGAATTTTTGGGACTCTAGGAGCTTTGTTCACCCAAATTATCATAAAATATGTTGTTTATAGTCTTCTTTATCAATAAAAATTTAATGCTGCCAATTTCTAGCTTAAAATGTTGCTGCTGTTGTATCAAAGGGCAGTTTTTTATTCATGATCGTAACATTTTAACTTGTGTTGGGCAAATAATTAGATTTCTGTAAAAAAACAAATCACAGCATACAAATTACGAGTCAATTTATCAGCCTTTGATAACAGAAGAAATCAAGCTAACACAGCCCATCAAAGTTTTGATATCAGTTTTC
The DNA here is from genome assembly GCA_036419115.1 of Scarus forsteni. Classification (NCBI taxonomy): domain Eukaryota; kingdom Metazoa; phylum Chordata; class Actinopteri; order Labriformes; family Labridae; genus Scarus; species Scarus forsteni. Next base: position 18,117,033 of record JAZDUH010000341.1, on the reverse strand, counting down.
CATTTTGTGTTGATGCAATACGTCACTTTCACACCTAAATTCAGTGTGCTAAGTTCAGTTTGGGGCTTAAGTGAAAAAGTTGTTTAATTATTCATTTGGTTTGTTTTTTTTAGCAGTGAACTTTGCACAGAATAGCCACCTGCCAACAGCTGGGGCTTTAGCTGGTGTGTGTGTTCCTGCCATTTAGCCCACTATTGTACTATAACCCAGCAATACAGAATGGACTTAGAGAGATAAAACTGCTGATCAGCTGTACTTTAGAGATAAAAGCTGCTCAGGTGGAAAAAGCATATTTAACAGCGATTTCTAATCATATTAAATGAAGATGTAAAATTTTACCTCTTCAGTGAACCAGAGGCAGGTGGTACTAGCAATGCTAATGTTAGCCACTCTTGATATCTTTGCTATATTGTCAGTAAAGGATACATTAACTTGCTTACTGTTGTTATATTTGTCCAAATTGAAGCCACATTTCACTCCCCTTTGTCCGCTTGTTCCGTTTGGTCCTTGTCTGGTATAGATGACTTTCATACCCACTGTAACCAAATTCTTGTTTGCTAGGTAACAAACTGTTTTTAGACAGACCAGAGGCTGTTTTTTTGCCTACACCAGAGTTTGTTTGAGCGTTACACCACAAAACAACTGAACTTTACAAAAATGGGAACCAGTGATCATTAGGTCCAGACCGAATGTGTTAGGTGTGAAAGTGACCTTAAGTCTTCTTTATAAATTCATCCACTGTTGAAGAAATCTCAACATTTGGAAGTTCACTTATTTGCTGCCTAACAATTGGTGTCATTGCTTTGTACAAGCTAGCTTGTTCAGTGAGAGTGTATGCATATAGCCTGGCTAACACAATAATAGAAGTCAAAGAAGGGGATGCAAGCATTTTGTTGCATAAAGTACAATAAACATCAAAATAATTGAAAATGTCCTCATGAAATGGCTATAAACAAGCCTCAAGTGCACTCAAAAGTGTTACTTTTACATTTGTGAGCTACATGGTCACTTTTTGACAACAACCGCTTTAGGCTACTTGTTGGTGTCTTCAGCAGTGTGGTTACTTCCAGCTTTACCAAAATATTAAACAACAAATTTTCACCCATGAATGTCACAAGAGACAGCTTGCAATTGAGAAATGGCTTTAAAGCTGGGGAAGTGTTGTCTATTCATGTCATATTCATGCTTGGCTAGGCTAAATGCTGCACTACCACTGAAAATACATTTTTTCAATAATAAAGTCCTGTAAACACTGGTCTCAGATGTCCAAAGAATGTACTTTGGGGTTTTTTGTCAGGAAATCTTTAAAAAAACTGGATTTTGGCTTTCTTATAAACCCCTCTGTTTAATCACTGCTCAGAATGCTTTATTTAAGTGTAAATCCTCTTCAGCTGTGTTTGGTCACACCATTCTAGTCAAGCAGTCAATCAATGTGCTGTACAGAGAATACATAAACAGAAGCAAAAGAATAATAATAAATCTATTGAAATGGTAAGAGGGGAGATTTTTCTCATGTTAGGGAAGTTTGTAGATGGGTCATCAATACATATTTTTGTTTGAAAAAATATTTTGCTAAAATTGCTAAAATTGTATGGGACCTTTAAAGTGGAGCAAAGCAGCAAATGAGTGAACTTACCAAAACTTCAAAAGTATTCAAGTTAGTTTTTTTGTTTCACTTCAAATCATTCTTACATTAGAGACCAAACCTTTGAAGGCAGTTGTTGTATTTCAATGAAAAATGTGCTTTTTTCACAGAAGAGGCCAGTACGCTCAAGAAACTCTCAATTGAGCTGCCGAGTAAGATTCCTCTATTAAATCCTACCACCATTTTAGATCCAAACCACAAGTTGTTTCTAAAGGCCTTTACACTCCAAGTATAAACACACCAAATTAACAGCATGAAATTGCGAATATTTTGAAGGGGATTTGTGACACTTCTCTCAGTCACGTTGAAAGCGGCGTGTATTTGCTGATATTAAGTACATTCAGGAAAAAAATGTGCCTCAGAAGCTTAAACACAGTCAACTCATCTCTGTAAGGGGAGGAGAACTTGTTTTATTTAGTCATTTAAAGATGCTATGAGGAGTTTTTAAGTAATTACAAAAAAGTCTCACTTTTAGATATATGCCTGATAGAAATACACACTTTAAGATGAGTTTTATAGCATCAAAATAGGTTATCTATAAATGCTTTTCCTTAACGTCGCGGTCGGGTCGGACAGGGCTGGACTGGCCTGGATACTCAACTTCAGGAACAAGACAATTAAAACTAGAGCAAATTTATATTATTCGGACATGTCTTAGAGGACTGGGCTGTAAGTAGCGATATATAGCCGGCTACAAAACTACAATACTAAGTTTTCCAAAAATTGCTTGTTGTCACACGTCAAAAACTACAGCTACGTAACTACAAAGACATACATTACCCCATCGCTTTGCATCCTGTAAGTTGTTGAAAAAAGAAGTTGTAAAGCAATGCAGAGTTCTGAGGAAGGTCCGAGCTGCATTCATTAGCATCACAACAAACACACGCTTTGGCTTGGGTCACGTCACCGCGCGCACTCATGGGTAGCAGTCTTTATGTCGCCGGAAATTGATTCTCCTCATAGCACCTTTATTTCAGGAGTTGAGACTCTACCATAGCTGCTTCAGGACCAACTGTTCACAAAGGTGGAAGCTAGAGAACACTCACCATCCGTCTCCATCTATTGCCCTGAAAGTCATTTTCCTTGTCATCTTGATGATTATTGCTAAATTAAACAGGCTGCTATGATGCAAACACTTCAACAAGCACGTCATCATGTCAAATGTTTGACTTTTGTTGGTAAGATGTTGGCTTACCATGTGAAACTTAAGAAAATCAACCATATATCGAAGAAATAAAGTCAACTTGACAACATTACCTGGTGTGCAAAGGCCTTAAATAAGAAAAAGACACCACCCGGGTGTAAAAAACATGGCGACGACATGTTTATTTCTAGATATACTTGTGTGTTTTAGAAGTTAGCATTTCATAGAAGGAAATAGACACTCAAATGATCCATGCTAACATATTAGCACAAACCACATCCTACATCATGTTAGACTTTCATTTGGTTACATGATCATGCTTTTTTTGTTTTATGTACACATAAGTTGTTTATGTGATTACATTTGGAATTCTGATTGTTACATCTTGTCACCTTAACAATCATACCCACTTTAACATAAAGAATTAGCAAAACATTTTCTATCACATCAGAACTTTCATTCAGAATTCCTTGAAACAATGCTTGCATATCTGTCGTTGCTCGTTGCTTTTACTTTCTATGAGTGTGCCTGCTTCAGTGGACTTTACAGTACTATTTCTTACAATATGCTGTAAATTTCTCTTTGTTTTTGTTTAGATGATAGCGTGCCTTTGCCAGAAATGGGGAGAAAAGACTCAGGTAATGAAATGGTAGCTGAAACTAAAGACTCATGTGGTAACTATGTTCATTTCTTTCATGCAGTCAACAAGAATCCAGAGTATGGCTCCGGTGGTTTCCACTTTTCTTTCTGTAATTTCTGGTCATACTGAGCCTTGGTGGCAGTTTGTTGGCATGATCCTGGTTAATCCATCCCAAGACTATTTTCAACAGGAAGACATTTTTACCTGATATATTATTGCATGAATATTTTTGCAGGATCCCTCCGGCACTCATGGACATAAAGGGGCTTTTGGGAAATTGAACAGACTGAAAATAACTGCAGGAAGTACCTGCTGAACACTTGCCAATAGTTAACAGGGACAGACAACTGAACACGTTGGACAAGCCCTGTAATCAACTTTTAAGGCAAACTTTTGATAATGTCTCATTTAAAACAGACTTGAGCACCAGACAATGAATAATGAGTTACTGAAATGACTTCCTTTGTGTGTTTTATGTTGTCTTTTTCATGCTTTCCATGTTGCAAGGTGCTTTAATTTAGCTGCTGTATGAGTTGTGAGTGTGTGTGAGGAAGTGTCTGTCTGTATCACTCGGTACATTAAAGTCAAAACTTTCAGACTTTCACATTTGAAAGGTGGGCATGTGAATTCTTTCCCTGTTTCATTTATTTTTCCTGCATAACGCTGCCTTGATCCACTGTGTAATGGATTTATCTCTCCTAATTGACCAGTGTGGTCACTGGGAGAGGGTGCACCACCTGAGGAACTGGAAAAGCCAATTGACACCCCGCCTCGGTCCACCTTGCTGATTGAAAGTCCCCAAAGTGCCACAGTGGCTGTGGGTAAGTGATGAAACAACACAGGAAGTAAATTAGGTAAAGGGAAATAAAACGCCTCCCTCATTCTAATTCATAATGCTACATAACTTCACAAACTCTGCTCTGATTTTACTAGTATGTTGTTTTCCTGCTTGAAACCGTCTTAAAACAAAATCTCTCTCCTCACAGTGACTAAAAACCATACACTGGCCACCATCTCTATCCCCTCTGTTTAGTCTTCTGTTGTTGTGAAGACGCCCCAGTAGATTCACACAACTATGCTAATGCTATGCTAATGACTCTGCCTAACTTAAATTGTTACTGACAAACGGTGAATCCCAATTCTACCCCTACCCCTTGTCTTACCCGTTGGCTTTGGGCATTCACGTCTAGTGAAGGGGTGTCCCAGTTCTTCATAGGGCTAAGACGAAGGGCTACATAGGCCTCGAAAGGAAGATGGACCGGCACCTCACTTAAAACGAAGGGGTATGAAAATTTCCCATAGTACACCGCACCCGCTCACACAAAGGAAGCACTTAATTATAAGTAATTATTAAATCATAAAGTAAACATTAATCATGTTTTGAATTGTTGGTCATATTTTGCAATTATGAGCTAGCTTTCGCAGCTGTGGCTACGGGTATTGTCACATCTGCCCAGGCCACAGCCAATGAGCGACTCTGGGTTATGACGTTGCGGGAATCGAGTGGCGTCTTATTTCTCAGAAGTGTGTTTCAATCCTTCTCCTTGGCCCTCAAAACAGAGGGCTAAGGGGAAGGGGTAAGACAAAGGGGGTAGAATTGGGATTGACTCAAAGCCTCTGCTAGAATGAAAAACAAAGTGGGCCATTTTCAAATCGTAGGGCCAAGCAAATCACAAATGAGAAAGTACTGTAACCCCCAAATTCCACCGGACACAAAACCGCCACGCAGCGTTCTTGAAGCGTACTGCGGAGCACTTCGCTCCCATTGTAGTCTATCGGGCAAATTCCACTGCACGCGAAAGCGTGCGGAGAGATACGCTTCAGGTCTATTTTCTGCGCGGCTGCTTCCAAACCTCATAAATTCACTGTCGTTAAGAAAGCACCAGACAGGAAGTCACCGTGTGGAGTAACCGGAAGTTTCAAAATAAAACACAAACCATGGACTCTTGCAAGTAATGTTCCTCAATTATTTGTCATTACGTCAAAACCAGAGGCACAACCATCAGGTCAGCAGTTGGTCAGAGGGTCCCAGAAGCAATACGACACCATGGACGAAGAAAAGTGAATCGTAGAGGTACAGAAATATCTAACGTTGTATACATGACACCATACATCTTTCCTACGCAGATATAGATGGCTATAAGTTGAATAATTCACGAAGCTGTGTGGTTGGGACCAGCAAAGGGACCTTAAAGAAGCCAAGCAAGGTGTTGTTTATTTCTTTTCTCAGTCAATAACACGTTTTATGAGCGTGTGACATCGCTATTCTCATGAGAGCCTTTGGCTCTCCAGGGATGAGCCCTCTGCCTACGGGGCTTCGCGCCGCAGCGCTTCTGGGCACGCCGCTTCCAGTGGGGTTTGCCTGTCGGAGCAAGACCGCAACGCTCCGCTTCGCTGCATGGCGGGGCGCTTTCGCGTGCTGTGGAATTTGGGGGTAAGGGGCTACAGTTTGAAAAATCACCCAGTAGTCATTCGGAGGGTCAAGAGTTTGATAAAAGCCTCAGTTGTCACATGTCTTATACAAATGATAGAGCAGTTTTTTTGCCCCACCTGGTGTCTTTATCAATCCACGTTTGTGTTCAGTCAATTGTTCACTGATTGGTCTTTTGGACTGTGTGATTTAAAGGTGGAGATGTAACCTTTGTTGCCAAGGTGGAGGCCAAAGATCTCCTTCGCAAACCAACCGTCAAATGGTTCAAAGGAAAATGGATGGATCTGGCTAGTAAGACTGGGAAGCACTTACAGCTGAAAGAGACCTTTGAGCGCCACACCAAGGTACTGTACAGTCAAGCACCCACCCATCCCAACTGAGCAACAGTAGCATGCTAATGGTGGTGTTATGGCTCCACAGATCCACACATTTGAGATGCATATCATTAAAGCCAAAGAAAACTATGCTGGAAACTACAGGTGTGAAGTCACCTATAAGGACAAGTTTGACAGCTGTTCTTTTGACTTGGAAGTTAAAGGTTTGTTAAAGCCAAAAAGTGTGTTCATTTTATTCCAATGTGTTGACAGAACATAGACAGTGCATTTGTGTTGTTACTGTCTTCCAGAAGCTGGGCAGGGCTCACAGAATATTGATATTCGATCAGCTTTCAAAAGAAGGTAAAGAAGGGGTGGGTGATAAAGCCATGTGGGTATTATAAAGAAGCCATGAGTATGAATTCAGTATTAAGCAGTACTGCATTTCCTTTTTTTTAATTCAGCTAAAGAAGTTTTGATTTTTAGACAGAAGTTTCTTTGGTGGATTATTACTAATAAAAGTAGAAAGTAGAGAAAAGAAAGTGCAATGAACATTTCATCTTCCAGTGGTCGTATTGTAAGTGTGACAAGATGGTTGTGATAATGTCATTAACCTTTTTTACAAAAGGTAATTACAAATCAACCAGATGGCTCAATGTGTAACCAAAGGCCAACTCTTGCCTTTTGAATCTCCCTCCAAACAATGTGTCTAAAAAGCAATGCAAAGCATCCCGGAGTACCGGTATTGTTGATCAGTAATGTTGCTTCAATATTACTTATGCAATGCTGCCTGGGACTGCTCAGGAAGTGTCTTACACAAAATACCTTAATTCAAAAAAGATTGAAAAAAAGAAAAGGCAGGATATTTGTGTAAACACCAATCATTTGTTAGCTAAGAGCTAATGGATCGATTGCCTTCTGAGCCTTTGCTTTGTGTTGCTCCATTAGCATTGTTTTATAGTAACTGTTCTATGTCTGATTAAGTCTTCATTAATCTCTCCTTGTTAACAACAGCAGTGAAGGACAAGAAGATGCAGGAGAGCTTGACTTTAGTGGTCTCCTTAAACATAGGTGAGACTCACATCCCCACCCCTGGGTGGATTTTGCTCATTTCAGTATTTTCAAGCCCCATTTTGGATGTGCTTCTTTTCTTTTTTCTTTAAGATATTTTCAGCTTTTCACAATAAGTCCAAGTTAGTGTGGCAAGCACATATCTACAGATCCATGACATTTATACCACATAAGCAAGGGGTTTTCAGTTCTGACACTGTGGGCTGGTGTGCAAACAAAATGCATACTGTGCAATGTTTGAAGCTAAAAAAAAAGAAACAGACAAATGAACTTATGGAGTTCACTGGGGTAATGTCTGGTAATGTCTACATTTAGTCTGGTTTGCTTTTTGGAAAGTTCAGTTTATTTGAGTTGGTGTGGAAGTTTACACCAACTCTGGTGAGGACAAAAGAACCGAAATCTGGTCAGCCAAAAAATTAGATATCTAGGTTTGCTTTAAAGCAGACTCGAGTTCAGATGAGGTGTGAAATCATTCCAAAACCATACAAGGTCCAAACAGGGCAAGTGAACAGCAATGGAGTGACTTGTGGGTTGGACTTGGCCGATTATCACAACAGCATGAAAGCAAGTATAGCGTCCTCTGACAATATCAAGTAGGCGGCTAACTACCAGACTCCAGTCCTCTAAACAAGGTAGCATTTACTATTCTGTGTCGAATTTGTTAACATGTTGCCCCAGTCAATAAGCCAGCCTGATGGAACCTACCTTTTCCTTATTTTATTGCAAAGAATTCTTTCAAACTGCCTTCATGTCATAACGATATTATTACATGAAGCCAGTTTTGGATTTCTGAGTCATATTGCAACCACGGGCCAGATAACAAAGACTAGCTACAGCCCAAACCTACAGACCACACTAAATGAAAGGGAAGGTTGCAATTTCATTCCCAAATGAGCTGAGTTCACCAAACTTTCGGTGTGAAAGTGACTTAAGAAACAGGATGCATATTTTATCATGAAGTCAGTCCAAAGGCTCCACCAAATATTCATAAAATGCACATGCATGTGAATAGACAACTAAAATAGTACTACCTAGTGAGCAGATTTTCAAGCTGGTTGAACCAATTCATACTTTTATCAATACAGGCCTGAAATGCTGGTCAAATCCTCTGTCTGAACTGTAACGCAGCTTTAGCTCCACTTAATGTTTAGTTTAGTTCAGTTTAGTTTATTTGTTTATTGTTTCGTGGACAGTCCCCTTTAATTCACTATGCAGTAAAAGAGGCAGCTTTAGCCTGTACGGCTAATTTCCAGCTGTAGTCCCCGGCCAGTTGTAAAATAGGCAGCCTACAATGTAATCATTAAAAGTTAAGATACAATTAAATGCGAAGGAAAATACATAACATCTATGGTTATAAAAGGCCTAAAACAAAAGGAAGAGACATACAACTTATCATACAAAAGAAGAACAGACACAAAGCAATTCATGCATTAAGGCAAGACTGAGACAACAAAGGGTGAAGAAATAATCATAGAGGCCACATTCAAAGCACAGATAAGACAATACATTAAGACATTACATTAAGGCAGACAGCAGCGATGACTATGTCACATCCAATTCAGGTTTTCCCATTTGACCGGGATTAGTGTCTACACCTGTAGTTGTCTGTAAGCCACAATTTGAGATGGGATATAAAAGTGGAGTATTCATGTATGTCTTTGATAATGGCTGCTGAACACTCCAAACATTACACAAGCCACTCAATGTTGCCAGATCGAGTACTTCTATGTTGTAGCACAACAGCAGGCTATATCACTGAACTTCTGAAAGGCTTTAGCGCACTTGACAGATGGCAGTGACAGCAAACCAAATGAAAAATGCAGCCATTTTGCAGAGTCCTCCAAAATTTATAAATGAAGAAAACCTTAGATTTGTTGGACAAATCTGATTTTAGCTGTTTAGCTGTATTGTATTCAACAACTCATATTTTGGTGCAAGTTCTATCGCCATGGGCTACTTTTGTCTCTGGTCTCTTATTTCTCATGTTTTTTCTTTCCACTCAGTGCAGTTTGAAAACCTCTATGCTATATCAAAGCTACTTTTGTGGCTCAAAATAAACGCCATGACACATATGCTACATTACACAAGCACAGCATTAAGGGAGATGCAAATATTCCTAAGCAATGTTCAGCGGCTAAATTACACATTTACTGTGGGCTTGTCTCTTCTCTCCCCTACACATTCAGAAATCAAAGGTTAGTAAAGAGAAACCATTAAGATTTTAAACGATTAGACCTTACTGCGGGTGAGTAATCCTGTAGATTCCCCAGCATGACGTGTAGCTTTAGGAATTGGACAAGCAAGAGTGTTGGCCTACTGTAGTACGGTAACACTTCATTTGAAGGCAGCATTCCTTAGCGGTCTGTTAGCAAACATGAATGATGGTACAAGGTCTGTCTTGTTGATGGTTCAGTGCTTTTTCTACATCATGCCGATGAAGTAAAACACTGCCATGACTGGGCAGATTGCTCATTGATGTTAGCTCGTGGGCCTTGAGGAAATGATGCTGTAAAATAGTGTTATCGCTACATTGTCGTTTTATTTCAGCCGAGAAATACAAGGCAAATACAACCATGTTTATTTCAGCTTTCTCTGTAATTGCCTGGAAATAAACACAAGGAAATACAAACAGAATGAAGTAAACTACGCTATTCACCTCCAACCTTTCTGACATTTGGGAAAATGTCTTTGAAGGAAAGGGCCGACTGAATGTTCTTTACACACAGTGACGGACACATTCATGTCAAGGGTGTGGTGTTTCTAACCAACGCCTAACAAATTTAACATGTGTGAGAAACATTATAACCATCTCACCGTTTCAGAGCATCTGTGAAGTGGTCACTCAAACCAACAATAAACAAAGGGATGGGCCAGTTCAGATGAGGAATAAGAAGGACAAGGAATGACTGCATATTAATATTTCTTTTTTGTTGCAGGTTGCTTCAAAATCATTGCATGCGGCATATATACATGTAACTACACAAAATGTTTAGTTTTACGATGTTTTGAATGAAAGCATTTATCTCATGAATTAAAATGGCCCACTGGTTAATTGGTGTGCATGCTCACACACAGTCCTGCATTATGGATCAAACCCTTGTTTCTTGTAACATGTCAGAACTAAAATAAAACCTCAACCCATATATTATCCTTTCTTAAGCCCCCTAATGCCTCCCAGTGCATGTCGGGAAAGGCAACTTACTACTATTTCAACGGTTACTGTGGCAACCTTAAATACTTGAGTATTGCTTAAAATGGACCTTACCAATTATTCAAAATTAAGACGAACAAAGAAACAGCAGCGTGGTAGTAAAACAACGCAGTTCGATGTTTGGCATAGCCCTGCTTCCTTTCGCCAACAGATGGGACATGGGCCAAACAATCAGGTTAAAATTAGGGCTTTTAAAATTAGAGCTGTAAGTATTGCCCTATTCATTGGGATGGGATGAAGGCCAGAAATTGCTGCACTACATTTTTAGCCAATCAACTGCCTTTAAATTTTAAATAGTCATGCCATTAATAAGCTATAAATTAACTCCTTGTGATATCAAATAGTTTAAAATTTCCCTTGTACAGTGGTCGGACTACACATTATTTTGCCTGTTAACAATTATGCAATCATTGACCCATAAAGTCAGAGCACAATGAACTTAACAACCACCTGGCTACACATTACAACCAACAAAATGATATCAAAAGAAGAAGGTCAAGCCCAAAACAGCAAACAAACTAAATGGATTTATAATAATACATCACTTTCCTTCCAACACCTCTGCTGGTTTCTTCAACATCTCTCTTTTTCAGACCATTACTGCACTTCCTGTAAGAAACATCATAAATGCAGAGATGTTTTTGGATGTTCTTTCTTAGTTACTCTCTTTAGTCAGAATCTACGAAGTCACTAGAAAAATTGTCAGCAGCTAATCATTAATCCAACAAAAAGTAAAGAGATGTCACCCACAGGATTTTGACTTCCATTTACTTTGGCTCACAACATAATAAATCAACATAATATCTGCAACCAATGGGTCCCAGAGCACTTCTGGTTAGGCAAAAGTCAGGCTTAAATCATGTATTCCAGGGGTGTCCAAAGTATGGCCCGGGGGCCGAATGTGGCCCACTGCCCATTTATAATTGGCCCCTGAAACAGTTGAATGAATGAAGACTTTTCTATTAACGCAGAATATATCATCAATGATGCACATCTTCCCCCAAATTTACTTTGTCAAAAGGTCCCATTTACAAAGTATATTGAAATACTTATCTTTATGAACCAACATTCTTGCAGTTTACTCTTGTTTTGTGTCTGAGAGAAAGAGGTAAGCCGTCATTGTTTCCCATCTCTGCTGTTCAGAAGGTCATTTTCACCCTGACTATAGTTGTGAATCAGGTGATAGCCCAGGGTCACAAGGACCCCTTGACAGGTGATAACCCACCCCTTAACCCTAAAACTTAAACTTAAATACCCCGAAATGAGGTGCAGCAGATGGCTCAGTCATCCAAGTTTTTCTCTTTCTGGACACCCCTGATGCAATCTAACCATTTTATTTTCAAACCCACACCATTTTTATTTTTGGTTAAGATAATGCTACTCCTTCTAAACTAACAGAGCTTTCCTGTTTTTATAAAAATCAATGCTGACATTTTGGTGTAGAGAAAACCAAGTACCCCTAAAATGTACACACAACATAACGACTTCTCCAGAAATCCTTTAGCTCAGACACAAACCCTCACTAGGTTACTGATAAAGAGAAAACCTGAAAGAAGTCAGTACCATTTAAGCATGATTTAGTATCAAACTCTCACTTTTTTCTCTTAAAGGTGTAGTGTGTAGATGTTGGCAGCATTTCGCTGAACAGAAACGGCTAATAGAGGATACTATTTCTATTCGTATATTAAGTCCGTCAAAACAGGTGTACATTCATCCCCTTAAAACTCTGTTTTCTTTAAATTAAGTCCAAAAAAGCATTTTATATTTATGTACCATGGGTCTCCTTCATGGAGGCTGACCTAACGGTCTGCCATGTTGTCTACTGGTGGGTTTTGGGGACAAAAAGAGCGAAACGTGCAAGTTTACAAAACCTATAATCATCGTCTTAACCCATCTATAGTTTATAAAAGTTAGAAATATGAATGAAAAAACCCTCAACTGGTAACTGTTGTAAACGTGCCCTGTTAATGATCCTTCTTGGTTTTCTCGTTGCTTAGTGATGTGAAGTTTTACTAAAAGACGGGCTAATTCCAAATTCTGAACGCTAGATATTGCTACAACACTAATGCCTACACACTGCACCTTTAAGAACATTTTAAAACCAGTTCTGTTGAAACATGAGCAAAAGTGTCCCTGCATGATTAACCCTCCAATGAAAGAACTCTTCAACGGTGCTTTTACTTCCTTACAGTTCCTACTCCACCCCAGAGCTAATGCTAACACAGCACAAACGCCCATCCCTTTGTGTGACATGTCCTGAGGAATGCTGTGAAGGGAAATATGAATAAAAAATTGAACCTCAAAAACAATGAAAATTAAATATTGGCAAACAAATTTGTTACACTGCTTAGCAGCAATCCTCAGTTCCTCAAGACACGTTGCAAACACCTGCCTACGACTCCTGTAGTTAAACTTTTTCATCATATCCGGCACCATTAGGGAGCCAAAACAGGACGATGCTCCTGAGATCGATGTGTGGGAGATCCTGAGGAATGCAAGACCAGATGAGTACGAAAAGATTGCCTTTATGTACGGTATCACAGATCTGAGGGGTCTGCTGAGGAGGATGAAGAAGATCCCGAAAGAGGAGAAGAAAAGTGAAGGTAAACTAAACTTTTGTTGAACTCTTAAGGAGAAGTCGGTCAAACAAAATCTCAACATTGACTGACATTTTTCCAAAGCTTTTGCAAAGAAACTGGATCCAGCATATCAGGTGGACAAAGGTGGAAAGATCCGCCTGGTGGTTGATCTGGCCGACCCCACGGTTGAACTGAAGTGGTACAAGAATGGACAGGAGATCAGGCCCACCCCAAAGTATGTGACATCTACTTCTTTGTTCTATCTTTTTGTGTCTTTTCCCCTTCAACACTGCACAAATGAAAATCGTTTTAATTCTGAAAATGCGTTTCATTTGTGGGATCATCTGTCTTTACCAGTCGTCTGGTGGACTGTGTTTTCATTTTGTCAGCAATGACAAACACAATGGTTCACATGGTTTTGCTAAAACACATATATGACTTAGACCTATAGTTACACAAAGTGGCTTACTGAGACAGCCAATACAGTCCACTCTACTGTGAACCATTACAGATAAACAAATAACACTTTCTTGACTCTAATGTGGCTCTTTCAGTTTTTTGTAAGCTCATGCATACATTTTAGGGAACTCTCAACACTACGCTAAAGGATCCCAGAGCTACATTTGGGTGTAATGATGTAGACTGTTGTCTTTGATTGGCATTAACTACTCTATATGTCCTCCTCTGTACAGGAAAAAGGTGGTACCTCCTTTAAAGGTCTTTAACTGAGTTTGGCTTTGGAACCAACTTAAAAATTTCCTAATTACACACAGATAAATTACATCAATATTAACAAGTGATTATCTGGGGTGCCACTTTGGTGGAGTGGTAGCAATCACTTTGCTACAGGTTAATTTGCTAAATGTCTTACCCTGCTCTCCCCCCATTTCCTACTATATCTGTTTTTCTGAACTGAACTTCTAAAATATAAGCAAACAAGTTTGACTTTAGCTGTACTTTGTCAAATTTCTGTTGGATGTACAATGGTAAACTACATCATCTCATGGTTTATTATCTCCATGTTTCTGAGTGTGAGCTCATGCTTTAAAGCTCATCTTCTGAGAAAACGCAGCTCACTGCCCAAACTTGCATAGTGCTACCTTCAGGTAACCATAGCTTTCTAAAAGAACAGGGTATAGGTTCAACATTGTTGCTGTAAGCCTGTACAACCAATCAGTTATTCCAAACAAGCCTTCTTAGCAATTAAACAAAAAGATTTTGTTATTAAACATGCCTAGCATGGCATATGCCATTTGTTGATGAGGCCTGTTAAACACATCTGACTAACTGCATTATGGGTCTTGCAAGCATAGTAAGTTAAGTTCAATCACAAAGTCACAGTACTTCACAAAGTGTTATTAAAGGAATAACAGATAAAAATATGAACAAAAGAAGAAGACAGTATAATACAAAAAAATATAAAACAGTTCCACAAAATAACCACACCACCACCAAAAATCATATGAGGTGTTTTTCCATTAGATCTAACAGAGGTTGAAATGGACCAATGCAAAACGGAAAAGTGGGGGGCATCCTATCAGAACCAATAATAACCTCTGTTTAATCTTTATTAATTGTAAGTAGTTGTCACTCATCCAAATTTTACTGGAATGAGCTAAGTGGTGAGCTTTCCCATGTAATGTTTCTTAAAAGAAACATAAACCTGAATATCATCTGAAAATTAATGAAAAGAAATTCCCCAAACATTTGCAAACAACATCATCTAGAGTCAACATACGTATGTAGGCAAATAAAAAAGGATCTAGGACGGACCCTTGTGGCACACCACAAGACAGAGTAGCAGATTCAGACATGCTGACTTCGAAGCTAGAGGCATTTTGTAACATAGACACCTTAAATTGGTAAAATATGAATATAAGGGTTACAAAATATAGTTTTTTTTGATACTTTGTTTCTGTTCAAAGCCAAACCAAGTTAAAGCCATCTTGGGGGTTATTGCTGTTTTCTGGTTTTGGTCTCCTGTTGCATTTTCTCCAGGGCACCCTGTTCCGAAGACTCTCCATCCCTCTCTTTTTGTCTTTGACACTGTCGTCGACTACATGTACCCCTCTAGGCATGATTTCTCTTTGTCTTTGTGTGTCTGTCTGTACTTTCTGTCTGCCATTATCACTTCCTGTTCACCCTGTGTGCTCCGGCCCAATTCTGGCTCCTCTGCTGACCTTTAGTCAAAGGAAGTAAGTTCATCCATCCAAACAGTTTTCCATTCTCCATGTCAGAGTTTTGACGTGATTCCAACCCTTTTTGTAGCCTAATCATTTGGTCTTTTGAAGTGCATCTGGTGCATGCTGAGTATATATATGGATGATTCTTAAATTTTAATTACAAAATTTAAGAGGTTATAGCCTCTATTATCTTTCTGTCTTTGTCTATATCCTAGAACTTCAGTATTTAGACCCATTCATAGTTTTTCTGACATGTTATGTGACTAATGGACCTCCTATTTAGGTACATTTTTGAGCATAAGGGCACACAGAGGATTATGGTCATCAACAACTGTTCCATGAATGACGATGCAGCGTATTCTGTAGCTGCAGGAGACGAGAAATGTTCCACAGAGCTGTTTGTCAAAGGTATCCTCAGTAGCTTTTAAAGAATAATACACCTCAAAAATCTCATATTTGTATCATAGTTTCCTCTTTCTCACTTGTCCTACAGAGTTGCCAGTCAAGATAGTTAAAGATATCGAACCTGTGAAAACCACAGTGAATGAGAGGATTGAGCTGGAGTGTGAAGTGTCAGAGGAGGGTGCCCAAGTCAAATGGTAAGACTGTTAACATAATTCAGACCTCCACAATATTAACAAATGTCATGAAATCAGATGCCAATGGTTCTGGCTTTGTGGCAGAGTTAGAAAAATATTTAACTGAACGGCAATGTCAAAACAGACTAGAACTAGAAGGGCCCGGAGAACAGAGTATTTCCAACATTGTTGGGAGAATTACTGTCTAGGCCTGTCAGGATAACAAATTTTGGTGGACAATAATTGTCCAAAAAATTATTGCCGATAAACGATATTATGTCCCTTTTCCACTAGCACGCCATGGCCCTACTCTACTGGGCCCTACGCGATTTGCAGCATGTTTCCACCTGCCCGGTACCTCCTAAAACAAGCTAGTTTTAGTACCTACTCCGCTCTGGTTCCAAGCGAGCAGAGTCGATACTAAAAGATGATGTCACTGACTGCCGGCTACTGATTGGTCAGACAATGTCGTCATCGATGAGTCATGAGCGCAATGACCTAGCATGCTAGCGGTAGCTACCGTTAGCTTACCCTCATACGTCTTTTCTTTGCAGCTCGATTGCTCTCGTCCTCGGCTTCATTCTGTTGTATAGCTTCCAAAACTCTCCTGTGCTTCTCAATGGGTATTTCTTCTTGCCACCTGCAGCCTTCTGCTTTCCTTTTTTACTCGGTTTGTGACAAAAAGCCACAGATTGTTGTGTCCCGCTCAAAATTACGCCACCGCAGAGCCGCTCAGCGACACTGCACCCCGTTGGTCAGGCGATTGGGGCTAATGGAAAAGCAGCACAAAGCGAGTAGAGCAGAGCCGGGTAGAGTCAAGTAGAGTAGACTAGGGCTAATGGAAAAGGGCCATTAGTGTCAATATTACTTTGAAACATCATTTTTTTCATAAATCTTATTATAACATTAGTCATAATAAAGTGAGAACATTGTATCAGAAGCAATAAACTTTAATTCCTTTAAAGTATTTAACTGTAATTGGAAGATCAGGAGCTTTAAAAAAATTAAACAAACAAACAATATAATAAATTAAACAAATAAAAAAGAGAAAAAAAACAATGAAAATGAAACGGACTCTCCTTTGGGAAAAATTGCATGTAAATAAAAATCATTATACTAAATAAAAACAGCAGGACAAAAATAGACACTGTCTTTGTAAAGAAAAACTAAACTCTAATAAAAAAACACACAACAATAAAAAACATAACATAAAATGGAGTTTATACAGTTCCTGAATTGTTTGTCTCAATAGATTTGTACAGTCTGTCAAACATTTGTAACATTGCTGGCTTTTCAACCGTGTTGAAGGGCTGCATTTGTTTTGCAGTGTAGCGAACGACACTGTCTATGAGCGCAAACCATTTGCACTGCTTTATTTATCTTTACTTTGCAGACCAGACACCTCAGTAAGCGCTGACTGTCAAGGACAAAAGCTCCAAAATATTCCCACACTTGTGCTGTGGCACTCGGCTCAGAAACCATCGCTTTTGAGCCTTCATTCATATTTGTGCTTGTTTCCTTGCTTCTCCTCAAAACGCTCACTTGCAGCTCTGTGTGTACATGTGAGCGGCCCTGCCTACCCCCACAAAGACTGAATGACTGACAGATGGCTCACTCTACTCATTCTGCTATAGAACCAATGCGCCCAGGCATTGAAACAGATGTACGGAGTGAACCATCTTCCCATCCAGCCTGTTTGGTAGAAAGAGAGGAGGGAAACAAACATGCATGCACGTGTCAATTTATCGAGGCCAGCAAACTTATCGTGAACGTTTTTATTAATCATGCGGTTAATTGATATATTGATCATCGTGACAGGCCTATTACTATTACTGTCCAAAAATGCAGAAAACGGCACCCTTCTGGTGCTGTTAGCAAATGCTGTAAAAGATTTCTGAATCCATATTGGAATTTGTATGTTTTATAATAAAACAATTTGATGAAACACAAAATATTTTACAATACAGGTAAGATGACACACCATGTAACAAATACAAGATTACAAACAAAAAGCTACATAATAAGATGAAAAAAATGTTTGAGTATAGTGCACTATGAATTCTTGTACTTTGCATTAGAAAGTCTGAGAAAGCATTCTTTGCATTTTAATTTTATTTACTCCTTCAGGATGAAAAACGGTGTTGAGGTTCCAACAGGGGTGCGCTCTAGATACAGAGTTAAGAGTGAGGGAACGAAACACTACCTGGTAATTGATGATGCCTCCAGGGAAGACACTGGGACGTACTCCCTCATGGCTACTGGTGGCACATCTGAGGCTCACATACAGGTCGACTGTATGTAGCATTCCTACACTTTTTCTTCATTTTTGCCAGTTTGCATTTATTTAAAAGGAATCAGTACTAACTGCTCTACACCATTCTAAACTACTCCTATGATTTCATGTAGTGAAACCATTAAAGATATACCAGGACCTCCAGGATGTGACAGTGATGCTGGGTCAACCGCTCAAGCTGCACTGTGAGATTTACCCCGGCAACGTCCCAGGCCGTTGGTACAGAAATGGACAGCTGATACAACCCAACGATCGGATCAACATTATACACAGGAATAAGTATGCAACTTAAATCAGTTTCTACAATTAAATCAAATCAACTAAAGTGCTAACTGGCATAGCTTTTTCCTTCAGGGTCCATCGTCTTGAAATTGAGGCCAGCTCTCTTCATGATGCAGGAGATTACACTTTTGTACCCGAGGGGTATTCACAGAGCCTCTCTGCCAAAATCCACATCATTGGTACACGACCAATAAGTTTCTGATCAGACAAATAAGGCATTATTCTTATTCAAGCTTATTAACTTCTTGTGTATTTTGCGGTTTACATGTATGCAGACCCACCAAGAGTTCACTTGGACAGCTTGAACTTCCCAGACAACACGGTAACCATCGTGGCAGGAAACAAACTACGCTTGGAGATCCCCATCAGCGGAGAGCCATCACCCAGGGTGGTGTGGATGAAGGGAGAAAGGGTGAGCATCAATAATTGAAGAGGCTTTTGTATGCCCTATGCCGGGTTTTACATGTCTCTTCTATGTGATAGAAAACTTCTTGGTACAAAACAAAAGGTCTATGGCATCAGGATGTAGATAACAGCTGATTCCTCCACTCCACTCAAAAAAGATCTATCACTAAAACATCCTACCATTTTTACATCAGCAAATAAATAAAGCAGTCATTCTGAGGGGCCGTTTACATGGAAACTCCTGACTTGAAGACGCAAAGATTCTTCCTTTGCGTTTTCGAAATTCTTCTGCGTTTAGATGACAACGCTCGGAGACGAGTTAATCCCCTGTAAATCCGCTGTAGTGTGCATGCCGGTTCAGTAGATGGCGGTGTAGGTCAGTAGAGATGCATCGCTGCTAGAACACACGAACAAAAAAGAAAAACTTTTCACAAACAACAATTGCAAATAGACGCACAGAGAAGCAGGAGTTTCTTTTTTGGACAACAAATCAGTTCGGACAACAAATCTGTCTGGATAGTTTTTTCTGGATAACAAACCGAGCACGGTAAGACGCTCACACGTTACTCGGCGGACGGAGGAAGCTGCTGTTGTTCCTGGTATGCGCGCGCAGCCTCCATGTGAAAGAGTACTGCGCATGCGGTGACGTCAGCGTTTCCCCCTGAAACGCTCTGCTCTGTGTTTACACGAGGCTGGATGGAGGAGCGGATTCAAATCTTTCCGCTCTGGGGAGCGTTTTCAAAAGTTTGCGTTTTAGGTGGAAACGCAACGTGGTCTCATCTAAACGGAAGGCCAAAACGCAACGAAATGTTTGCGGAATTGACCGCTTTCGGCGTCATGTAAACAGCCCCTGAGTCAATATAGTTGAGCCTGTGTTTTGGCAAAATGTGACAACTTTCAAACTTTAAATCCTTCACATGATAAGATAAGAGACAAAACCTCAAACTAAGTTATTCTTCACAAAAAAGCCTCCTGAATTCTTGCTGATACATCTTAAAAGGAGGTCTAAAACATGAAATTTTGTTTTGCAAAGGTTAAATTACACTCATGTTTCTTCCTCTACCTGTGTTCTTCCTTACATACCCATAACCTACTCTTCTATAATCTACCTTCCTCCCATTACCCTCCTTTGTCTCCACCCACTTTCCCCTCTCTTTCTACCTTCCAACTGATAACTTACCTTTCTACTACTTATCCACAGACCAACTACCCATCTAACAACCTACTTTCTTAACTATCTCCTGCCAACGAGCTATTAATAAAGCTTAAATCAACCCTTTGGAGTTTGAATATCTACCTTTTCACACACCCATTGACCGATTAATTCTCTACCATCCACCAGCATTTCCACCTACTGTCCTTTCAACCTACTGATGGCCTTGAACCTTCTTTCATTCTTACCTGAACTAGGCAAAAATGCATCTATTGATCCATTGTTTTGTTGTATAATATTTTCACTTGTGTCCATGCAGATCAACACACAGTTGGCAGCATGTTGAGTTGAGAATGATTAAAAAGGCACCACAGTGGTCTTGCTCAAAGTTACAAAAAAGCATTTCCCAGTGATGTAATGACTTATATTTTGTGCCAGATGGCAGAAAATAGCCAAGTAAGATACTGCTTTTTGGGTTTTCTTACGATATGTATTGATGATAAGAAAATTTTGGCTTGCTTCCACCTATTATGTTTCAATTTCTAATTAGGAGATGAAAAACTTGCTCCATATCAGCGGCACAATAAATATATTTTTCCAATCTTGTCTGTTTTAGGTTATTCTTGAGTCAGGGCATCGTGTGCGAGCTGAAACTTATGGCGACCAGACAAGCCTTACGATTGACATCACAGAGCGGGAGGACACAGGCAACTACAAGATTGTCCTACAGAACGAGGCTGGGGAAGCCACAGCCAGTGTCAAAATTAAGGTTGTTGGTAAGTGAGCCAAAAACACATCAACAGATTGGATTGAAAATGGGATTTGGTCACTAACATGGCTGGGTTGTGTTTTCTCTAGACATCCCTGATCCTCCAGAGGCTCCACTGGTTCCAGTCGTGGGTGGAGACTGGTGCTCTATGACATGGGAACCACCAAAATATGATGGAGGCTCTCCAATATTAGGTAGCTTATTAATGCCATATAGAAGTTGGTATCAAATATGGCTGAATGATATGGACAAAATTTAACGTCTTGATATTCATGTCAGATATCTCATTATCGCCACAATACGATGTGACTACTTAGACTGCCACAAACGACTATTTTTGCAACTAGTCGACTACTCACATCATGCATGAACTGCAGTGTACCACACCAGCATACAGCTGGTGGCTCAAATTGCTTATAATGAGCAGACCTGGCAACTATGGCAGCTGCGTTGTTGTGCATGTGCCACATGCGTGAGTGTGTTTGGGGTGTGCTGGGTTGATTTCTGCAGGCGTGATAACCAGGCAACAGGGGGTGAGGAAAGGACAAACTACCAACCACACTCATGTCCTGCTTTGTAGTGGCAACTGGGTGATAATCATGTGGGATTCACACAAGTAGAAGAGCCCAAAGTCACTTATAATCAGAATGGCCTTTATTGTCATTATACAGAATGTACAACGAGATTGGAGAATAATGAGCACACTTGGCAACACAGTAACTGTTGTCTTAGTCTGCACTCAGCCTGCTCCCTTACACTTTCTGCTTCCTACACGGCTGTAGTATTACCCTTTGTTCTAGTAGACACACAATAGTAAAACACTGAAATCAGGCACATTTTCTGGGACAGTTTTAACCAGGAACAGGTCATCCAAAACAGAGACTGTTTAATATCTTGAATGTTCATATCTCAGTATAGATACGATAACGGTATATCTCCCAGCCTTAGAATCAAAGCTATGGTGCATTCCTTTGAGTGGTAGAGACTGAACTTAGCTCAACTCTACTCTGTTTTGGTACCTGGAACTTTGTTTGTCATTATAGTAAATACTTTGATAGACGACTCTCCCCTGCCTCCAGTTTGTTCAAAAGATAGTTGAAAGCGGTAACACAAAGCACAATTACAGCATTACAAAGCAGACAGTGAGGTTTTGATTAGTCAGACATTCTGTCCATGATCCTTGTAGTGGCGATACTATCTGACCATGTAGTGGTCAACAAAGTCTCCACGTCATGTTTCAGAATTGGTGTAGCCAGCTTGAGGCACACCAGAGAAGATACCAAAGAAAGTTACAGGCATAAGGTGCAATCTCTATAGAATAATGACATTAAAACAGGGAATATGTAGAGCTAATACTAAAAGGGGAAATGCATCATTGGATATCAACCTTCTGACTTTATTTCCAAAGGCTACTTCATTGAGAGGAAGAAGAAACAGAGCTCCAGATGGATGAGACTAAACTTTGACTTGATCAAAGAAACAACATTTGATCCCAAGAAGATGATTGAAGGAGTTCCCTATGAAGTTCGGATCTTTGCAGTCAATGCCATTGGTGTGTCCAAGCCAAGTGAGCCATCCAAAGCCTTTACTCCCCTCGGTGAGTAGCCAAAAAATCTCCATGACTACACACTAAACGGTCTTGAAACCAGCCTCTGAGCTGTTATCGTTAGTGTCCAGGGAATCAGCCAACAAAGCTTCAGTTTATCTAAGAACAACAGTAACGGAGGATGTTTCAAAGCTTGGTCCTCTGATAGTGTTGTCTGATCTGCCCTTGGTACCCCAGCGACACAGCTGTTCTTCCCTATACCCCACCATCCCAAGCATTCTGACTGTGACCTCCACCAGACATGCAGGAGCTTTAGAAGATATTAAATATGTCTTTATAATGGCTGCCAAATCATCTGCGGATTAGAGGTTTAGGAGATCAGGTCTGTCAGAGAGTTCAATAGGAGTTAGATATGATTCAGGATACAAGAATAGAAGGTAGGAGCCGGGACTAATGAGATCTGAAATGGAGATTGATAGCATACCAGCCAGAGAAAGAGGCGCCGTGCTCCCCTATGTTCCTGACTTGCCAAAATGGATGTTTTCCGCTCTGGGTCATACCCATACTCGGAGAACAATTGAGTAATGGGGGTCTCCTGATCTTTTCAACCTGTATCTCTTCTTAGCTGTGACCAGTGAGCCCACCATGCTGGTTGTTGATGATGTGACCGACACTACAGTGACTGTAAAATGGCGTCCACCAGAAACCATTGGAGCTGCCGGTTTGGACGGATACTTAGTGGAGTACTGCATAGAGGGAGGTGAGACAAGTGGAAACACCCATAAGGTCCAACTGAATTTGTAATTTTTGCAGAAAATAAAGCAGGAAAATCTATGAGTTATAAATAAAGAAATAAATGGTCTTCTACTGTGCTTCGAAAAACATCCACTCACTGAAAATTAAGAAATCTGTAGGTGCCTGTAATAACTTAAAAGCATAACACTGCCAGATGTGAAAAACATACTTAAGCTTTACAAAGGCCTGTTCGAACCACATGTGCCTCACATGTGCCTTTACTTTACAAATTTTGCTGGACGATAATTGTCCACAAAATTATTGCTGATAAACAATACTGGCAATATAATTTTGAAACATATTTTTTTCATTAATGTAACTGAATATATGTCATAATAAAGTAAGTTCACCATATCAAAAGCATGACCTTTAATATCTTAAGGGTATTTAACTGTAATTGGAAGGTCAAGAGTGTCTAAATAAGACAAATTAAACAATACAATACAATACAATAAATTAAACAAACAAAAAAAGAGGGAAAAAAACAAACAAACAAATGGAAATTAAATTGATTTTCTTTGGGAAAAACTGCATGTAAATAAAACTCATTATACTAATCAAAAAAATTAAAAAATAGACCCTGTCTCTGTAAAGAAAAAAACAAAACTCCAATAAAAACACACACACAACAATAAAAACAATAAATAAAATGTAGTTTATACAGTTCCTGAATTGTTTGTGACATGTACGTTCCCCCAGTCAATTCGTACTGTCTGTCAAACGTTTGTAACATTGCTGGCTGTTCAACTGTATTGAAGGGTTGCATTTGTTTTGCAGTGTAGTGAACGACACTGTCTGTGAACGCACCATTTTGCGCTGCTTTATTAATATTTTCTTTGCCGACCAAACGCCTCTTCATCAAGGACGAAGGCTCAGCTTCACCTCCCCTTCTTCGTCGCCACTACTTTCAAACAAATATGGCATATCAGCTTGTCAGTATTCATGGGCTCACACCTTGTTCATTCTGTTTAAAACCTAAATATTCCCACACTGGGGCTGGCAGCATTCGGATTAGGGTCGCTTTCAAGCCTTCATTCATATTTGTGTTTGTTTCTTTGTTACTCCTCACGATGCTCACTTGCAGCTCTGTGCGTACGTGCCAGTGGCCCCACCCCCACAAAGACTGAATGACTGACAGGATAGCCCACTCTGCTCACTACGCTATAGAACCAACACACCCAGGCGTTGAGAAAGATGGACGGAGTGAACCATCTTCTCATCCAGCCTGTTTGGTAGAGAGAGGGAAGGAAAGTAAACACGCATGTACGTGTCAATTTATCGAGGCCGGCAAACTTACCAAGGATGTTTTTATGTATCGTGCGGCTAATTAATTTATTGATTATCTTGACAGGCCTAGTACCGTCACTTTGACACAGGGAAACAATGGTGTATACTTTTCATTGATTCTTGCAAATAGTGTAGAACAATGAGCCACTGAGCTTAAACCCACACAATAAGGATGTTGACCAAAACAATCATTAAAAACCCTGTAGCTAATATTCACTGAACCTGTTTATGCCCCAACAGAGAATGACTGGGTAGTATCCAACAAGGAGCTGACAGAGAAGACCAAGTATACTATCACTGGGCTGACTCCAGGGTCTAAGATCTTAGTCCGAGTGAAAGCAATCAATGCTGCTGGTGCCAGCGCTCCACGGACCCTCCAGCACTCCATCTTGGTCAAGGAAGTTATTGGTGAGCTCTGGAAACTGTTTGTAGGATTCTTTTTCTTGGCTTGCATACCACTTTTAGAGAATTTGGTTGAATTACTCCCTTTAAATCTTTAAAAAAGAAAAATCTCCTGCCGTCACATCTTTTGGTCCATCTCCTTTCCAGAACCACCCAAGATTCGGGTCCCCAGACATTTGAAGCAGACCTACACCCGAAGAGTTGGCGAAGCAGTCAACCTTGTTGTGCCATTTATGGTGAATCCATCTCTTAATCTATTTGTTCACACTCAATCTTCTTGCAAGGGATTAATCTCTGTGTATTTTCTGTAGGGTAAACCCAGGCCAAAAGTCACCTGGCTCAAGGAGGGCAAGCCTATCGAGCCTACACATGTTAGCATCCGCAACACAGACTGTGACAGCATCATCTTCATTCGGAAAGCAGAACGCAGCCACTCCGGGAAGTATGAGATGACCGTGCAGGTTGAAAACCACGTGGACACAGCCATTATTGACATACAAATCGTAGGTGAGTGAGTGAATGGATTCTACTTTTCAGAGTTTCTAATGATGAAAGAAAAGTTTTGTGTAGAGATGTCCAGCAACGTTAACATCCGGGTTGACCCACAAACACATAACATCCCTGCCGCAGACTTTTCTTCTACATTCTAATATTATAAAAAGGTCAAAGTGTATGCTAATGATCTATTTTCTGGTTGTAGACCTACCTGGGCCTCCACAGAGTGTGACAATTGAAGACGTCTGGGGAGGTAACGTGGCTCTGGTCTGGACCCCTCCGAAGGACAACGGCAATGCTCCAATCACAGGCTACACTATTCAAAAAGCAGACAAAAAGACAATGGTAAAGAAGATCAGTCTTACACTTAATAGTACATTTAAATGGAAACTATTCTGGGTGGTACATGGAGTGGAGAGATGCATATTTTGAGTGTTTGTGGTTAACTGTGTACCAGCACAGTCCATTTGTTCATTTATTCATTTATTTATTTTCTGAAGTTTCTCTGTGGATTCTAGGCCTGGGAAAAAATTGATAAGATTTAAAAATCGAGTTGGCAAGTCAAATCAATTTGTTTTTCCTGAAACTTGAATTTAATGATTTTTTTTTTAATTCAACCTGTTCATTTCACATTCGCAATTTCAGGCACTTTTCTCATCACTTTGTACACCGTTACATTTTTTACAACAAGAGTTGTTTTCTATTAAGATTTTAATTTTTTTATGACAAGCGTTACGTCGGGCATTTTGTTATCTTCATAGTTAATTCAAACAAGTATATAAAACTACAGTGCACAGGCACTTTGTGTCGATTTCTGTGTTGATTTTTTTGATGTTGAGGCACTTTAAATGAATATTAAGTATAAATAAATGTATATTTTGTAAATTAATTTACAGTGAGCATGCCTCATTTTAAATGGGGCGAGGGCATTGAATCGAATCGTGAATCTAGTTTTTTTTTAAATCAAAGTTGTTGGGTTTTTTTTTGTTTTTTTTGGGGGGGGGATCGCCCAGCTCTAGTGGATTCTACTTTTATATGGATATGCATATTTATTAAAGTATACTTTAAGCTGTTTATGAGACTGCCATATGTCATGTTTATGAGTAGAAGTACTCAATTTTTGTTTATGTATATCATCACTTATTCTATCCTTTTTTTAAAAAAGGGAGAAAAAGAAGGAATAAGATGGGCTGAAAAGGAAAGAGGAAGAAAAAAGAAAAGAAAAAAAAGAAAAAAATATACAAGGATATATATTTTTTTCTATCTTTTTAATAAATATTTAGATAATTTTTTTATTGATTACTACCGATGACTAAACCTGTTTTAGAAGTCATGCATTGGCTTGCTGTTAATGTCACTGGTACTGATGTTTTGGCTATGTCCACTATAGATCAAGGACCGCCATTAAACATTAACAACCAAGGACAGAGGGATGCAGGGAGATGACAGCTTTTTTTTGTTTCGTTTTTTTTTTTTGTTTTGTTTAATATTTTCTTGTTTGTTGTGAGTGTACAGTACAGGCCAAAAGTTTGGACACAACTTTTCATTCAATATCTTTATTTTCATAACTATTTACATTGTAGATTCTCCATAAGGGTATCAAACCTATGAATGAACACATGTGGAATTACATACTTAACAAATAAGTGTGAGATAACTAAAAACATGTCTCATATTCCAGTTTCTTCAAAGTAGCCACCCCTTGCTCTGATTACTGCTTTGCAGACTCTTGGCATTCTCTTTATGAGTTTCAAGAGGTAGTCACCTGAAATGGTTTTTACTTCTCAGGTGTGCCTTTCCAGGGTTAATTAATAGAATTTCTCGCCTTATAAAAGGGGTTAGTACCATCATTTGTGTTGTTCAGAAGTCAGGTTGATGCACAGCAGGCAGCCCTATTAGACAACTGTTAGAATTAATATTATGGCAAGAACCAGTCAGCTAAGTTAAGAGAAACGAGTGGCTGTCATTACTTCAGAGAGAATCTACAATGGAATAAGTTATGAAAATAAAGAAAACACATTGAATGAGAAGGTGTGTCCAAACCTTTGGCCTGTACTGTATGTTTATTGGGTAGTGTATGCTTATTTTATCAGTTCAGTTTTGAAAAACAAAGAAAACAATAAAAATTGTTAATAAAAAAAATTGAAATTATCCTAACACACTCTGATCACCTTTACAGGAATGGTACACATGCATCGAGCACTACCACCGCACCTGCATCACCATCACAGAGCTGGTGGTTGGGAACGAGTACTTCTTCAGGATCTTCTCGGAGAACATGTGTGGCTTAAGTGAAGCTGCCACCCAAACCAAAAAGAGTGCTCTAATTGTCAAAGAAGGTAACCCTAACCTGTCTACGAAGGATTTAATGATTTATGTTACTTCTTGATGAGGGAAAATGTTTCCAAAGTGAGAGCTTTGGAACAAATGGCATGGATTTTACAGGTTGAAAAAAAGTTGATGTGCCATTCTCCTACCATGTCTCCTACAGGTGCTCACTGAAAGGTACTGTCAGTGATGTTTTCCACCCTAAAGTGAGACGGTATTTAAAGCCTCACTTCAAAAGCTAAAATGGGTCGGGCAATGACTGACAGGCCCTTGAACAGTGGTGTCGTAAACTCAACACTTAATAAACCGAAACGCATTTTCTTTCCCTCATCACATAGGGAATTCCCCACATGATACCGCTCAGCACCAGTATCATGCAAAACCCCATTCCTTTACCCTTCCCCCAACAGGCATGCAGGTGAAAACGCACGAATACAACGACCACGACTTCAAGGAGGCGCCGAAGTTCACACAGCCGCTGATCAACACTTTTGCCATTGCTGGTTACAATGCTACGCTCAACTGTAGCGTCCGTGCCAATCCAAGGGTAGGTGGGAGGACCGCAGGTAAAAGTACAGATTACGTAATCACAATACAGGTAAATGATGAGGTTGTTAAAATTGTATAGCTCCACTGATTCTTCATGCATTCTTCAAGATACAGCTTGAACATGGCACTATAGAAAGGATGCGATTAGTTTTTGTAATAACGAAGCTGTTGTATTACTTAATACTTTAGACTTTTTGGACAGACAATACACTGATTTAATTGTAATGCAAACTATAGACTTTCAAAATCCAATAAAATTTGTGACTGCTGTCTTGGTTCAACAATTTAAGACAAAAAAGTAAGAACAAAAAGTAGGACTAAATGCAATATACCTTGCAGCAAAAGAAAAAGGTATAGTTAAAGGCCTTCATTAGGAAGCATTGCTATATCAAGGTCCAGCCAGTTCACAAGCAGTCATTTGAGATTAAGAATGTGGTATTAGCTAGAAGAACAGGTTGCATCCTTACTTATCAATACATCTTTTTATCTTTCTACACTAATTTCTAACATACTTATTAGTTACAGCCACCAATCCAGGTAAAATGCTCTACCTAAGTTAGAAAACAGCTTTCGCCACCAGTTGTATTTCTTTAGATCAGTTAATGGCTACTGCATAGTGCAATTATGCTTTACTAACCGGATGTAAACAAACAAGCAGAACAGATTGAAAGATCTTGAAGGGTTTTTTTTTTGGTTTGAAGAATTTGGATTTGGCAAAAGAAAGACAGTTGAATCTCCTTACAGTTATTTCTTGCCACTAGGCTGGAGCAACGTGTGGCAAAGTTCATCTCGATCATGTTGAAGTGGAACCTGCAAAGATGATCAGTAATGATGACAAACCTCTATCACACTGTTAACCAGTGCACTCCGTAAATCAGCTTTCACAACTATCATGCTTGTTTCAGAACTACATCTGGTTTGTTCTTTGGACTCTTCAGTTCATTTGAGGTTGGTGTGAAAGCATAAACTCTGATGTGGACCAAAAACTCTGGTCCACCTGAAAACGGGGGTCTTGTTTTACTTCCAATCAGACAAGAGTTAACCAAACAAGGACCAAGGCAAGCAAAGCAAAACGCTGCAGTCATATGCAAGTGCCACCTTACAGCCTAAATACAGCTTTATCTCCATTTATGGCACAAAAAACTTCAAAACTGCTTCAAGCTGAATGATATTATTACTTGAAGCCAGATGTGCATTTCTTGGTTATAGTGCAACACTAGGATGGATGGCAGAAATCAAAACCAAAGATATAGCCTCGCTAGTGGCGGATGGCTATACTTCACATTATTATACAGGATTTGGTCCACCGGAGAAAGGGCAGTGTGTAAGAAAACCAAACCAAGAGAAACTGGAACAAAGTTTCAACTTAATCCCCAGAGTGAACAAGGTCTGCCGAACTCTGGGTGTAAAAGTGACCAAAACCAGTTTTTAACAGATGTGCTCAATTCTGGCTGTTTACAGATTATGTAAATGTTCAAGTAGTTGACTAAAAGCAATTTTAATCTGCATTTAACTCAGTCTGAAAGGCATTCTTTTGGAACATCACTTGTTGACACTATAAATTCTGATTCAAGCTGCTTGAGAACAAAATATGCACTAAAGGCATGGACTCAGATGTTACTATCTGCTGGTTTTACGTCTTCACTGAGCTGTTCTGTTGTCTGACGGCAGCCCAAGGTGATCTGGATGAAGAATAAAATAGCCATCCTCGACGACCCGCGTTATCGTATGTTCAGCAACCAGGGAGTCTGCACTCTGGAGATCAGGAAGCCCAGCCCCTACGATGGTGGCATGTACACCTGCAAGGCCATCAATGACCTGGGAGAGGCCCAAGTGGACTGCAAGCTGGAGGTCAAAGGTCAGTGTGGACAAGGAGACAAGCTCTGTGTCTGAATCTGGTTTCCCAAAGTCCGTGAATGCCTCAGTTTTAAACCAATTTGTCTTCTGAGAATTCCAAGGAAAACATTTCATTCGATGGTCAATTTGTAAATTCTGCTCAGAGGAAAATGGGCTTTTGGAAACCAGGGAACTGTGATGAATAAACTGTGTGCAGCAGTCTACCGAAGGCCTGACCATACAGGCAGTGGGCATGTAAGTATCCTGACAGGGTTGCACCAGCTATTCATGTGAAATACTTTTCGATTCGTTTTGAAAACTTAGTCAATCACATCACGGTCAGAGTGAGATACTAGATTACGCTAGCCTGGCTAATATTCTTAGGCTTTTGGGGCAAATAAGGTTTTTGATATCAGTTTAACAATTTCTTACTTGAGAAATAGGGGTGAGTATTGGCAAGAACCTCACGATACAATACGCATCACAATACTTGGGTTGCGATACGATAATATCACAATATCACAGTATTGTGATATATTGCAAAATTCTACAAGAAAAAACTAGCGATAGTGTTTATGTAAACCACACAAATATTCAAAACCACAAGTTTTCCATTTGACTGCTTTTGAAATACATCAAATGCATTG
Source organism: Scarus forsteni (assembly GCA_036419115.1). Classification (NCBI taxonomy): domain Eukaryota; kingdom Metazoa; phylum Chordata; class Actinopteri; order Labriformes; family Labridae; genus Scarus; species Scarus forsteni. Next base: position 18,086,450 of record JAZDUH010000341.1, on the reverse strand, counting down.
GTACATACATACACTTAACTTTAGACACAGGTTGCATCAATGAACTTGTGTTGCAAAGAAAATATTCTTGTTTTCCTTCAACAGAGTATTTAAAGCACCCTAACCTGCAGTGCTGCTCAAACTGTAATTGAACACATGAGGAACAAAGTGCTTTAAGTTACTGACAGCACAACAGTAAATTAAAAAAAAATCACATATTTCTCTTAACACCGTCTGAACTGGATAGACTGCATGAAAAAACTGTACTTAAGTATTCATAAGCTGTATTTTATTTCCAACTCTGAGTTTTTGTTCTTGCAAAAAATCGATATTAAGATTTGAAATATTGATATTGTATCAGTGGTCAAAATATCACGATACATTGCTGTATTGATATTTTTTCACACATCTATTTAGAATAAGCACTGAGATGTTTTAACACCATCAAGTATTTAAATCAAGTGTTAATACCAGTGGAGTCTGATGTAACAACCATAGTCTTTTATTTAGTTATTGAGGATTTTTTTTTTGAAGGAACTGATTTTGCCTGTGAGTTAGCAAGAGATAAAATGGTTGCTTGTCATTTAGGTGAATAGATTAACTGTGCCAAGCTCCAATCAATAATTGGGCTGGACTTTAGCAGCAAAGCCCAAATTATATTCTCCTCGATCAGGAGGAGGTGGGAGCTATGAGGGAGAAGACAGTGGGAAGTCACCACTCTCACATAGATTAGCATAGACGCTAGCAGCTTCAGAGGAAGTTTTATCAGATCTGGACCACGTTTCTTTATTAAATAAAAATAATAACACTACTAATTTCTCGAAAGAAAAGACATTTAAATTATCAGATTGGCCCGTGATGAATGTGATTGATGGAGCAATCGTCCAATCACCTGCTGCATATGCTTTTTAAAGGATCTGTCCATTCCCAAATACTTTCTAAGGGCTCTTTGCTAGAAGGACTAGTGAAATATATGAAACAGTCCATCTGGTAGTAAATCTGTCGATACTAGCGCAGAGCGTTTGAAGAAATTATCTGCCATCATCGTGCATCCTTACTTTTATTCAGTGGTAGGCATCGCTTGGTTAAAACCTTTCAGTGTAATCTGTGAACAGCTGGTGCAAATGACTGGTAGACATCATTATAAAAGTGGATACATTGGAAAAGTGACTTAATAATAACAATCTCTTAATTTGTGTGAAGTGCACATAATATCTGGTGACAATTTTCCACCACCCACCACCACATTTAAAGGTTGATGGTGCATTCCAGTTGGTCTTGGAGGTCAGATTTTGTGATATGCAAATCAGGTACGTCACTGAGAATGCCCCTTTGGTCAGAATTTCTGTTTACGGAAATCGCACCATCTGCAGGCTCATGGCATTTAACTTTGACGTACTTGAAGGTTCCCAAGTCCGACTTCTGAGGTAAATGGAACGCACCATTATCCCCCCATGTTCCAGCCATTCTGTTCATCATCACAACACGCCACCTCAACACGGTCTTAACAAACAGAGCTGTGGTGTTTTGTGTTGTGTGAAACTATTTTTTCAACGTCCTCTTTTTGCCACACAGTTAACTCCTCATATAAGAGTTCAGTAATATCTCAACAGTATTCCCTGGGACACACATATAACTCCATGTAAACATTTTGTTAACCCCTCTTCTCTTCTCTCTCCCCCAGTCCAAACTCAAGAATTGTGAATGTATGTTCTCATATAAGGTAAGCTTTCATATGGACTTGGCATATGAAGCTTATGTCATTCATTATGCATTTTTCAGCCAGCTTGTAACCTCGCTTTCCGTGGTCCAAAGTTTGCTTTTGTCCCTAAGACCCAGACAACAAATGCATTAAATTTGGCATTAATTAAAACAAGGCTGGCATGACAGCTCCTGCCCAAATTGTTCCCCACTTTGCTCAGCTGGCTGAATTCAATAACCCTGTTTTGAATGTTTTTTGACTGCCATATTTTTTGGTATGGTGTGAATCCAAAGACTTCCTCTCATGTAGTTTGTGCCACAGACAAGGTGAGTAAACATTTTGCAAACTTGCTTTTTCTTTTGCCGAGAAATCCAGAGCAGCTTCTGGCAAGTCCTGGACCTGAGTTTTAAATGCTATGACATGACATCTGCAAAACCTTTATAGGCTGGTCGAGTACAAAGTTAAAGTACTGAAGCAAAGTAGACTAACAATTGAAATACAGTACTGATGCAACAGCTCAAAAAACATCTGAATGCTCGTACCATCTGAAGCAAACTGAAAGTGGTTTAAAGGGATAGTTCATGTTTTTTTAAAGTGAGATTGCTCAAGACCCATGTCACATGTAAGTATAGGGTGATTGCCATTAAAGCAACTGACCAGCTCTTCCCCTGAGGGAGGATAGCCAGGTATGGTAGCTAGTCGATACATAGCAGCACGTGGTGCCACTAAGGTCTCATAATTACCCTACGTTTAGGGTATTACTACACAAAAAAACAACAACTATGTTGGCTCAACAAGAGGTTATAATAAGATTCTTCACATTTAACTTGGGTCCTTCGTTTGGAAAATTCTGTGATTCAACATATGACCTATGTATTCTTCCTAGATGCACTTCTATTCTGATCAGCAGGACAGCTAGAAAGCTAGATAGATAAACAGATAGATATAGATACAGATAGATAAATAGACAGAGAGATAGATAGATAGATAGATAGATAGATAGATAGATAGATAGATAGATAGATAGATAGATAGATAGATAGATAGATAGATAGATAGATAGATAGATAGATAGATAGATAGATGGGAAATTGTGGTATTATGCAGCAGGTTTCAGGGAAAGTAAGGCTACGTTTAGATTTTTCCTTTGCATTTTCAAATTCTTCTGCGTTCAGATGACGACACTGGAAACGTATGGACCCGCTGTAGTATGCATGCTGGTTCAGTAGATGGCGATGTAGGTCAGTAGAGAGGCAGCGCTGCTAGAACACACGAACAAAGAAGAAAAACTTTTCACAAACAACAATGGCGAATAGACGCACAGAGACGCAGGAGTTTCTTTTCTGGACAACAAACTAGTTCGGACAAAAAATCTGTCTGGATAGTTTTGTCTAGATAACAAACTGAGCACGGGAAGAGGCTCACATGTTACTCGGCAGACGGCCGAAGCTGTAGTTGTTCCTGGTATGCGTGTGCAGCCTTCATCTGAAAGATTACTGCGCATGCGGTGACATCAGCGTTTCACCCTGAAACGCTCTGATGCAGGTTTACATGAAGCTGCATGGAGAGCGTATTGGAAACTTTCCACTCTGGAGCCCGTTTTCAAAAGTTACCATTTTCAGACAAAACGCAACAAGTTTCCATTAAGACGCAAGGCCGAAACGCAATGAAAACTTATCGGATTTGACCATTTTTGGGGCTGTGTAAACGCAGCCTAAGTGAACAACATATACAGACTACAAGAAGAGAATTTTAACAAAATATAACATACCTATATAAGAATCCTTACAAAATAAAATATCCATATACTGTACATATATATATATTTGTCCTGGATTTATAAACACAAAAACAAATGGTTACAAAACCAATTTCCATCACTTGACATAGGCCTTTGCCAGACTTGGCTTGTTGTTTTGAACATGGAGATCAGGACTCACCCCTCTGTGATGACAGAACATCATGTTGGCAGTGTCCATTATACCCATCAGGAAGGTCCAGAGAAGCTTTGAAACTAAGGGCGTTTTCACACCAACCACATTTAGTGCGCACCAAAGAAGTTTTGGCCCAGGGTTTGGTACGTTAGTATCAATGTGAAAGCAACCACCACCCTTTGGTGCGCACCAAATCAGCCGGTCCGAGACCTCCATGAAGGGGTGGTCTCGATCCGCTCCATCTCCCTACATTTGGTGCGGTTTCACTGCTGTGAAACAAAGTGGTCCGAACCGATCTACTTTTGATGCATTACTTCCTGTTAATCCCGTGGTTGAATCTTTTGCTTACTCAATTTGTCGATTTGTTTATTCTGGTTGAGGATTACGATGATTTATGAGGGTCCAGAAGGTCGCTAATGCCGTCTCAAACACGATACAAAAACCACATTTGAAGGAAAATGTAGAAGAGAGCGAAACGTAAACATTGGTTGTCTGGTGTAGGAAGTGGTTACCATGGTAGCCTCTTCTTCGTTCTCCTCCGTAGTAGGTTTGGTAATCAGTTATGTACATATCGCCCCCTGCTGTTTCAAACTGAGTAAATACACAAGTGGGTCCGGGCATGGTTTGATATTGCCAGTGTGAATGCAAGCCAGTGGGGGAGGGGGAGGGGGGCGAACCCATGGCGAACCGCGCCGCAGCACGGTTCGAAACAAGTGGACCTAGTGTGGAAACACCCTAAGTCCCTCTTGGCCTTTGATTTGCAAAATATCTTTATTTGTGTTGTCCGGTTCATAAAGATGTCCGCTCGCACCCATGACTAATGTCATACAGACGTCACTCAAGTCAAAATCAGTCCATTTTTGTGAAGGTAGAGTGCTTTGTTTTCAATGACCAAAGCCCATATGTTGCATTACGAAAAAGTCCCGAACACAGTGGCTTTGTAGAGGAAAAGTGAAACATTGCTAAGAATCTTACTGTAGCGTCTAGTCGAGACAACATTGCGTTTTGTGTAGTTTGACCAAAAAAGTGTGGAAATGGCAAGGCTGTTGGTGTATCACCTGGCATCTATAGCCAGTGATCTTCCCTCAGGGAAAGAGCTGGCCAGTTGCTTTATTGACTGTTATATCTATTTGTGCCACGGGCCTCAAGCATCTCCACTTTAAAAATCCCGAACTAACCCTTTAAAGTAGTGTATTCCTTTCTTTTTTAGTGATCATGTTGGTCCTGCATTGTGCCCAGTGAAGCCACTTTTGCTTCTGCAAGCCTGTGCAAATTCATATTTACACACTGAATGTGCCTTGCATAGTTGGGCAATCTTTCTCTCCCTTCAGCCTCTTTTCTCTGCGTTTTGTTTGTTCAACTCAACTGGCCTCTTGCCCTTTACCCCCCCTGCTGTCCCTCCTCTCTCCCCATCTGCATATGCTTCACCCAACAATATTATGATGAACTTATTTTTCTTTTGGTCCTCAGGAGGCTTCACCTTTTTCGAACTCATGCAACGCGGAGTGCCCCTGCACCTGATTGACAAGTACATGAACGAGCATAAGATTGTCGAGCAGGAGAAGTAAAAATTGGACTGAAATGCAATGACACTTTAGTTTTGCTGCCACGGGCGACCTTTTTCTGTCACCAACTGAGGTCAACACGTAAAGGATGATTTGGAGGGATGCTGGGCAGGTGTATGGGTGTTGGGGAGGGTGTACTGCTCCATGGTGTGGCATGCTGTGTGGAGTTTTGGCTCTAGTTACATAGAAAAAAATCCACTTCCTTGTCACCAATCTGTGTTTTAAAGACTCTGTTTCAGCTCTGAAGCATGTCCGCAGTTTTTTTGGGGTTCTCTCATTACTGAGTATGTGTTATATGTAAAAGAAAAATTCCTTGATAAAATTAAAATGATGAATTAACGAGACACAAATGCAGCTTTAACATATTGGTTGTTGTTGGAAGTGTCTGTTGAGGGCAATGACTATTTCTGGTTCATAAATGACAAGAAAATTGAATGTGTAAACCTAAAGTTTGGTGTTTGTAAGGTGTGTCAGGACTTAAAATGGCAAGAAAAATGAAACAAGCGCAGATAAATGTTGGAAACATGAATGTGAAAACTCTTTAAGGATAACAGATTCATTTGTTCACTTCCTCTTTTTTTCTGTGTAGGTTATAAGTGAAGGATGTAGAGGTTACACCAGGCCATATCCTGCATGACAATAAAGCTTTCTGGATTCATGTTGGACTTGAAGTTTCATTAATGCCCAGTCATGCGCATGCCTTTGTAATTATCATCTGTGAATTACAATAAAGTGATGTAAAAATGCAATGGGGCTTTTTTCTTGTTTTAAGAATGGTTGCTTATGACAATTTCATCTATTAATATACAAAAATGTTTGTCGAATAACAAAAAAGGAATGAAGGGATCTATTAAGGCAAATGTTTAGGTACAAAATATTTAAGCAGCATTAATCCTACTTAAACGACAAAAATGATTTGCAATTATATTTGACACATTTGTCATATCATCTCTCTAAATTATAACTAGAAAAGCACTCGGAGAGCGCAGACCTCCGCCAGCGCCACAGTCCTCACCCATATTGTGATTTTCACCATAAATATTAGTCCTACCTTTATTTCATCTAAATATTTAGATTCCTTGACCATGAAAACAAACCATTAGCAACTGGATTCATAATGATATCTATTTTAGTTCAGTAGTTATTCACAGAAATCACATTTTTCGCCATGGCGGCCAGACGCTGATCCGGATCAACACCAAAATTGAATCAGTTCTTTCTTTTCCCATCCTGAACATTTCCTGAAAACTTCATCAAAATCCATCCATTACCTTATGAGTTATTTTGTTCACAGACAGACGTACGGACAGACAGACAAACAAACTCTCCCGAAAACATAACCTCCTTGGCAGAGGTAATAATTGTAAAAATGTATAGGCTCATTTTTTTATCTTGAATCACATTTTGCAACTAAGCACCAAATATTAGCTGGTATATTTAGACTCAAATTTCACCAACTTCAGGAGAGTAAATTAATGAAGTAATAATTTTAATATATCACTGCTCAGTGCGGCACATAGTGCACATGTTTCACAGAAAGAGGGTTGCTAGTTCGAGACCTGTGTCGGTCAGGGTCTTTCTGTGTGGAGCTTGAATGTTCTTCCCATGCACACATGGGTTCTCTCTGGACGCTCCGACCAAAACAATTTTTATAAGTTAACTGGTGGCTCCAAATTGCCTATATGAGTGTAAGTGTGACTGGTTGTTTGTCTCTGTATGTGGCCCTGTGATTGGCTGATGATTGGTTTATTTTGTTACCTGCCACTCACCCAATGTCAGCTGGGATAGGCTCCAGCCTCAGTGAGACAGAAAGAAATAAACAGAATAGATAATGGATGGATAGATGGATGAAACTGCTCCATCAAAAAGCATGAAGAAAGCTTTAAAATAACAATTTCAAAGCAACAACTTCACAAATGACCACAAATTTTAATCATTTCTTAACCCTTTCATGCATGAAATATTAAATCACAAAGGAATACTTTAAAAATGTTTGCTTTTACTTTCAAATGAATAAATAATCATGGTAATTTTTTCAATGTTATATTTTGAGGGAGTTATCTGTCCATTGCAGTGGGCACCATGCATACACGGTACAAATGGTAATTCAGTGGATTTGGTTCACAAAGATCAACAAACACATGTCTGTCACAAACATTTATTAAGGGTAAATTAAAGAAAAAGCTAAATCTGAAGTATATGTCTTTTCTGCTGTTTAATCAAACTATTCACTTGTGAATTACACCAACATTCTGACATAAAAAATACACAATTATTTTGAAATTTGAATGAAGACATTATATCCAAATTTATCAGCTACTTTGGATTTATGATGCAAAATCTCGATATGAAAAAAAAAATGGCAAAGATACTATTTCTGTGACTTAAAACAAGGGTTTGGGAATTTACCACCTTGAAGTTGGACATGGTACTGCAACCTAAAGGGAATTACATTTAATTGAAATATCTGTCGACTGTAGTGAGCAACATGCATGAAAGGGTTAAGCATAAGCATAAGTGGCATGAACCAAAGCTAATCTCAAGCTGTCATGGATCTACAAAATGATTGTTTGACTTAAAAGCTTCTCATATCTCACACTGTTTAAGAAAATGTCATTTTAATTTTGATGTGATGTTTTGGTGCTTATGGCTGTGCTCTATTTTCTAATCATGATTAGAAATAATTACATTTAAGTTGCCCAGCCATATTTGTTGTCCTTGGTACCCCTCTATATGGCTGCAAATAATAACATAATCATGTCAGGACATTTTGAAAGGACAAGTTTCTGAGCATAAAACTACAATTTGCGTATTTTTTACATGTTTATTTATATGTAATATGATTCAAATTAAAGGATTACCGTCTTTGACTATTACTGGCTGTGTAAACCGTGTCTGCTAGTTTAAATTATCATTGTTATTATTTTTAGTCTTTAAACTTACAAAATTGATGTTTACAGGGTTCCTACAGCTCAAGGCAAGTTAAATTCAAGACTTTTTCAGACTTTTTTAAGGCTGTTTGAAATCAAATTTAAGACGAAGTCGACAACGAACCACAATTGAAACAAACAAAACAAACAAACAAAAACACCACATGAATTACCTGGGTTAGAGGCAATTTTAACCCAACGTTTATTTTAAATAAAACATCACTATAACCTTTTTTTAACCCCATTTTTAAAACGTTATGCCTATTTTGCCCCATTCATCTTTTTTGGCCACTGTCAGAACCACTTTTGGAATTTTTACATGGTTTTGAAATTTAATTTCAAATTTAATTCCCAATTTTTGCTGCCACAATCAGTTTTCCTAAGCCACTTTTGGATTTTTTTTGCCAATTTTTCACCATTTTTTTTCTCTCTCCAGGCACTGTAGGTAGAACCAAGACATGCGTCTGCTCTTAAAAATCTTGGTGCAACTACATCACCATTTTGTTAGTTCTGCTATTGTGATTACACGGTGTTGCCACGAGAGTAAATTAGCGAATTATTTTTGAAAAATAGCTAAATGTTACTAAATATTTTTTTAGTTCAAACTAACAAAAGTCTTACTAATGTGTTCAATTTTTTATGACTTTTGAAAATTGGATTTAAGGCATTTTCATTCCAATTAAGGCCTTATTTTTAGAATAATGAACTCAGTGCCTTTTAAGACTTTTCAAGGATCCGAGGGAACCCTGGTTTAATACATGTCGTTACTGAAATGTCACAGTCTAATGTAGCTCCATATTTAAACGATAAAACTGCAGTTTATGTGTACATTGGCGCATTGACAGTGATCTTTTTACAGCAATGAAAAATTTGTTTGAACTTCACTGCTGAATATGTAAAAAAAAAAAAATTGTCCCCATATGTAATGTTGTAGCTTTAAGGGTTTTTGTTTGTTTTCTGTCTTCCTAGCAAAGGACAGAGTGTGAAGTTAGATGTGCAACATGACTAAGAAATCATTGTATGCTGAAGGACATTAAAAATTTGGGTTTTCCTCTGACAGTTTTGAAGGGGTTTGTGTGTGCCTGACCCACCTGGATGCCTTCATTCTATGCAAACTCAATGTCTATCATAAACCATCACTTCATGTATTATATAAATTCATTTTATAAGTACTTTCATTAAAGTGCAATGCATTTCCTTCACTGACAAATTCGACTGCATCTGCCTTGTTTTGATTTTAAGGGTACTTTGTTTGCTCTTTGTATTTCTTTTAATAGACACTGATTTACAATAAATGCATACCTTAATTAAATATCAGGGTTGAAAGTCACAAGAAAGATTTAAAGTTTTTTTGTTGTTTTTTTTAGTTTTGGGGGCCTTTTTTTCGGGGGGTGGGGGTCCGCCATTTTCTTTTCACGCACCTGAGCACATCAGCCAACACTAAATAAATTCCATCATAAAACACTGTTTGTATTTTATGAATAAAATGTAATACTCACAGTCGTTTAGATGTGATGGATTCCATCCTTTCTCTGTGACAAATATATGAGTCCTACTGTGTTTGCTTCTGTTACGTTTCTTTTTCAGGCCTGTTGTCAGAATTTGATGTAAAATTCTCGACATTTCTGACATGTTATAGTTGTCTCCATATTTTCACTTAGCTATTACTTATTTCGTGGTCTTCAACATTACACTTTTTAAAAAAAAAAATCAGCCGAAAAGTCGTATTTTCTCAGCGTTTTTGTTTTGAATTTCCCGGTCCTTCACTTTAATGATTCCCTTCCGGACTGTCGCTTCCTGCCGACACGCAAGTCGATTAGAAACGGACAGACTATCGACAACTCATGGTTCCGCTGTGAAAATGGCAGCCAGTCACCGAGCTATAAATGCCAAATGAGCAGCTATATTTTAGACTCGGCGGAGAGAAGATAGCCCAAATTTAACCACCACTGAACGACTACACCGGGAAGTTTGCGACCGGGATTTAAGGAGTGACTCGGCAGAAACACAATGCCACATTTCCTGTGGCCAGAGCCGCTGTCAGCAGCTCAACTTAAGCGGCTGGAGGAGCATAAATACAGCGCCTCCGGTAGATCCTTGTTTGAGCCGCCGTGTCAGATCTACTGGAACTGGCTTATCCAGCAAACACCGACATGGATCGCACCAAACACCCTCACCATAGTTGGACTGATTGTCAATATCATCTCCACGGTGGTGCTTGTGTATTATTGTCCCACGGCAACGGAGGAGGTGAGTAAAGCGACCTTGGCCAAAGTTTCTGCACGCAGGCGAGCCTTAATTACGTGCCCTTCTCTGGTATGGAAAGAACGCGAAACCCCCATTCATAAATTTGGCAAGTTAAGGTCACTCACGCTGTGAGCCAGCATCGCGTCATCAAATACCGTAAACATTCACATTACCACAATTAGTAGACTCTACTTTACTATTCGGCTTTGTTCCACATCCAGCAGCTTTTTATTTTTAAGACATTTTCTTTACACTATTGAGGTCATACATGTTGCTGACGCCTACGGCAGGGTATTTTGGGACATCCACTGGATAATAATAAACTCCCCACTAAAAGTCGTCACTCTATTTAAGTTTTGTGTGACTTAAACCTTCAAATTAACGCCGAATTGTTGCCATATCAATTATGACCCTCTAAAAACGTTAAACAATATGTTATAATGTTATCTCTTTTCAAAACACCACAATCAAGCGGAGACACTTAAAAAGGTTATACTTTGGATGGGATTCCGCACTGCGTTGCTTCCTCGCTTGTCATGTGCTCTTGCACACGTTTATGCAAAGTTGATGACTTTGTCATGTTGTTATATGACTGGGCTTGCATGACAGAATAATATGGTGAAAATAAGACCGTAAGAAGAAGTCAATTTTAAGCAGTTTGTAAATTAATTATTATTCTATTGTAGTTTCCCATCTTAAAATACTTACAGCTCTCATTATGGTTGTCTAGGGCTGGATACATAAGGTTTTAGGGTATAGGCTTTTGGTATTTTTGAACAAGGCATAGACTGAATCAGTATTATTTATAATTTATGTAACAAATACATTATTACAATATAATATGTAGTACTTCGATTTATTACACCATCACCCAATGTAAGGTTTACCTGCAGTAAATTAACAGCATTGGTAATTCACAAAATATTATGTTTTTTAAGTGGTTAATGCACCAGTGTGCTGAAGCTTTCTAAACAGAAATTATGCTTTTATTGCTGAGATATAGTCATCCTTGAAGGTTAGTTAGAGGTTATCCTTGAATTTCCTTTTCTACTATTTTACAGCAAAACAGAAAAAAAGTAAAACACATTAGGGTGTCTTGATTAAGACGTCAGATCATAGTTATTTACTTTCATTATCAAACAGAATAAAATTGTGTAGTGGTTGAATGTTATGATTATTTTCTGACTTCTCGGAGAAGCCCAGTGAGCAGCTCAAATTTACTCATGAAAGGGTGAATTCAGTTTGAAATTCTTCATTATTCTTGAAAATGATTAGACAAGAAGAGCTCACTGAAAGAAACGTGTCTGTATTGAAGCACTTATTTCATGATGTTGGATGAATCCTTGTTTTTATGACGGGTGGTTTAATAAACTTGTGAAGCACTTTATATAAGTAGGGGTATTTGTGACATTTCTCAGACGTTTTCGAAACAATTTTCATGTTTTACTTTGTGAATAAGACTGACAAAGAGTGTTTAAGACATAACTACCGGTGTATGTAGAGCAAGAATAATGATTTAATGCTTCTTTTTTTCTTAGTAATCTGTACTACTCTGGCTTTACCAACTATTCCATACATAAACCCAATGTGGGAGGAAATCAGAATAGAGAGAGATATCCCAGGCATGCACAGGGAGAACATGCAAACTCTGTAAAGCAGTGTAAAAGCTGACATGGACAGCAACTTCCTCACTGTGATGCACCAGAAACAACATGCTTCACCATCATACCACCCTAGATTAAAGTCTTTGGTCTCAAAAGTTTGATGCAAATTCAAGGGACTGTTTTTATTTGATTTCTTATTACCTTTTATTGCACATAAGCTCCCCAGAAATTCAACAATACCAGCTCCACTACCATGCAGCTTCCCATATATGAACTGTATATCTTAAATAGGTAACTCTCAGAAAGACCTCACAGACAAACCCAAGGGAAACATCACAGTTTAACCATCCGGCTGAAAAACCAACCTCTAACCTTTATTTAACCAGGAACGTCCTATTAAGATTTAAAGCCTCATTTTCAGGATGCTGGTTTTGCGGAGTGGTTAGTAACCATGCACGTCGCATGCACTACATGCTTCTGCTGGTCCGGGTTTGAATCCAGCCTGTGACCATTTTGCAGAGTGTCTTCCCCTACTCTCTCACCACCTTTCACAAGCCTATCCACTGTCTCTCTCCTATTAATAAAGGCGCAAAACGCCCCAAAAAATGCAAAAAAGTCCTGGCCAAGAGGCAGCAAAGTTACACAGTTAAGTTACAGCAATTTACAACCAACAATTAACAGAGTTCCCACACGTCCTGGGAAACCTGGAAAATGATAGACCAATTTTCCAGTCATAGAAAACGTATGGGAAATGGCAAAGCTTTAATTGTCCGGGAAAAAAATGTATATTCCTTCTTCTTTGTAAGTGAAGAAAGATCAAACATAGGAAATGAAGAAAAATGTACTTGGTAACTAATGCACACTTAGCCAAAAAGTATGAGTAGATAAAATAATGTCTGAGTTAATACGCCACTTTTAAATGCAGTCCAGGCTTTTGAAGAGAGAGTATAAACAGCTGGTTAAAATACATTGCTGAATAAATCCTAAAAACGGACTCACATGTGATGTGTATTTTTCCTGATATAGTCTGTAGGCATCATCACTGCTCATCTTTTTTTGCTGGTGTTGAAAAAGCTAACTAAATATTGCAAATATCAGCAAGATCGTAGAATCGCGACTGTCGTAAAGATGTGACCCAAGCCAAAGCGTGTGTTTGTTGTGATGCTAATGAATGCAGCTCGGACCTTCCTCAGAACTCTGCATTGCTTTACAACTTCTTTTGTCAACAACTTACAGGATGCAAAGCGACAAGGTAATGTATCTCTTTCTAGTTACGTAGCGGTAGTTTTTGATGTGTGACAACAAGCAGTTTTTGGAAGACTTAGTATCGTAGTTTTGTAGCCGGCTATATATCACTACTTACAGCCCGGTGCTCTAAGACGTGTCCGAATAATATAAATTTGCTCTAGTTTTAATTGTCTTGTTCCTGAAGTTGAGTATCCAGGCCAGTCCAGCCCTGTCCGACCCGACCGCGAAGCTAAGGAATAGCAAAACTCATCCTAAAGTGTGTATTTTGATCAGGCATATATCTAAAAGTGAGACTTTTTTGTAATTACTTAGAAACTCCTCATAGCCTCTTTAAATCGAATCGACACCTAAAAAATTTACAAAACAAATTCTATTTATATAAAAAGCAGAGTAAATAAAGATAATAAAATAAGTACAAACCATAAATTTGAAATTGTAAGAAACTACATAAAAGCCAGACTAAAACGGCAGCTAGCAGACTATGGTCATGACTGAGAGTTAGAAATAAATAAATGGTGGAGCTAGCTTGAGATATTGGTCATCCACCTTTTATCTTGTTTTTTAGAAGGCTACAACCTGAGAACTTCCTACACCAATATTGTAATGGATGAAACTGTTCTGGAAAAGTCCTGGAAAATGATTCCTTGAAAAGAGTGGGAACCCTGATTATTATTGTACAACAAACAGTCTCAATTTGAGGGGGCTGTCTCAAGTGCTTTCAGTATGGATTTTGGTTTATACTCCTTACTCTTAACTAGAATCACTCAACAGGCTCTGAAACCAGCGTTTGAACTTTGATCCACTTGATTTGTGTCGGCAGGTTCAGGGAATGCAAAGGTGTGTGTTTATCAGATTTACACCTTTGTCCAGGCTGACTATCAGAGCGTTGTGGCTGAGTCCACAGTCTAAGCATTCATGCTGCTACTGTCAAATTCCACAAGTGCAGCGGCCTCAATCTCCTTTATTAATTATTGAGTGAAAATGAGAGAAGTCTCCACTTAAGTCCAGTATTCTTCACAACGTAGTTAATCTCAATCTAGCGCTCACAATCCCATTATTGAGTTTTCCTACAGTTTTCCCAATCTGACCTTTCTGATAACCCTTAACAAGCGAACTCTGTCCCCACCAACCCATGAGGCATTTAGGACGCAGACTTTAGAAGAAAACAGCAGGGTCGCTGAATATTTAGGACAGCATGGGATTCTTGATCTCACTGGAAGCACAAGCCCATCTTTGTCTGACGAGGACAGAAACACACACACTCATGCACACATTGTAGTGGTGAACGCATTGTGTTGGCGAGCCTCAGCGTCCAGATGGTCTATAACCTCCACCCTAGTAAGAGGAACTGAGTCACTCCAGTCAGCAGGATTCCCTTCTTCTTCTTCTTCTTACTTAGAGTGAAGAGTGTGGACCACAAGAACATAAGAACATTTCAAACTCAAGATGTCTTCTGTAAACTTTTATCTTAATTTTATTTTAGCAATGATTTGATGCCAAAGCAGCAATGTAGGTTCCAGAAGTTGAAGCCTATGGAGAAGTATTTTAATAGAGAAAAGGAGGGATTTGTAGTGCATGTGGTGACAGTTTCTGTAAAACAGGCACAGTGGAGGACTTGTTCCAACAAGTGCCTATTTACAGTCGCTCTTCATGTGTTAAAGAAACGGTTTAGGGATCTGGAGAATGTCATAAGTCTTTATTAAAGGGATAGTTCAGGTTTTTGAAGTGGGGGTTGCTCGAGACTCTTTCATTTTAAGAAAGTGTTTGAGAAAAATTCTGAAAAAAGAGGAATTTGAGGCAAAGGGCAGGGCTGATGGTGTGTTTGTCAACTTAGGGGCCGTCTACACGAGGCCTAATACAGCCAAATCCGAGAATTTTTTGTTGCATTTTGGCCTCCTTTTAAATAGGAATGGTACCTGGAGTGTAGGGGTGTGCGATATGACGATATTAAATCGTTAAGGGTTATAACGTGGGGATGGTCTCATAAAGCAGAAAGATCGTCAGATCGTCTGTGTGGGCGCAGAGACTTTGACGCGCACCCGACTAACCAATCGTAGCACATTACGCGCAGTGCATGGTGGGATCTCCTGTTTGGTTATGTAGCGTGAAGCCATGGCAGAAAGAGAAAAGGAGATAAAAGCTTGAAGATGTCTGAACAAAAATCTGTTCTAAAGCAGCTGTATTATTCACTCAGATTATAGACGTTGCAGTTAGATAACATTTGTTTTAAATTGTTGCACTTTAAGAGATAATGTTGATATTGTTGTTCATTACCTTTTATGTTTATATTTTTTTTTTTTTTGAACCAAAATTTTATTGGCATTTATGTGTTTTCACAAACCAATTTTAGGTTACATCATTTTCTTTCTCTTTTTTTTTTTTTTTCCCCATATACATGAAATAAGAAATATGTATAGAAAAGTATGCATTACACAATTAAACTATATACAGTCCGGCAATTCAAGTTCATTGGATTGTTCCCGAAGTTCCACTGCTCAAATAACAAATACATCTGAAAGGTTCTCTTATTACAGCACAGTATAACAAGGCTTCACATTGGTAAGTTAAAATATCCACTGATTGGAGACCATCTTATTTTGAAAAGGTCCATCTTTAGATGAAGGAGAGCCGTTATCTTTTCCATTTCGTAAACCTTCTTCACTCTTTCATACCACTGAGGAATAGCAGGAGGGAGTGGTTGTAACCATGACAGAGTGATCATCTTCTTGGCTATTAATAGCAAAACTTTCAATAAATACAATTTCCTTTTTTCAAAACTTTCTTTGGGGAGTGCTCCAATGATATAAAATTCAGGAGTCAGGGGTAAATCAATATTCAATATAAGGAATATCTCCATTTGTATTCCCTCCCAGTACTTTCTCAACTTTGGGCAGTCCCAAAATATGTGTGTAGTGTCCCCTACCTGATTACACTCCCTCCAACATAAGTTACTTTTACTGCTATTGAATTTGTAGGTTATGGAGGGGGTTCTGAAGTATCTATTTTTTAATTTCCAATCAAACTCTTTCCATGTCGGACTACTAGTTAATTTATGTCCCTCTTCACACACATTTTCCCAGCTTAAATCTTCAATAATAATATTCATTTCTAACTCCCATTTCCCTTTTATATCAGGAGCACTCCCTGCCATCATCAAGTTTAAACATTTGTAAATTCTTGAAACAACCTTAGTCACTTTTCTTTCTTTTATAATATCTAGAAACAAGTCTTCTATGGGTGAAGGTTGTTTCGTGAGAATACCCCATTCTTTGTGAGACATCAGGTAACTTCTCAATTGCAAGTATCTATGAAAATCTCTATGTGTCAAGGTAAATCTATCTTGCAACTGTTTAAAAGATCGTAAGGTTTCTCCTTCAAACATTTGGTTAATCCTCACCAGTCCTTTTTCCCTCCATTCTTTAAATCCTGCACCCAGTTTGTTTGGTATAAAATGTATTAATCCAGAAATTTTCATTATCCTTGAAATCTCCCGAGGAGTTCCAGTCTTTCTCCTGATAAGATTCCAAACTCTTTGTGTGCATTTAATCCAATCATTGTTTATCTTAAGTTTATTTTGAGTTTTCTTGTCTAAAAGGGTAGGGAGTGAAGGGGCACCTCCTTGCATGAATTTGTTTCTAGCGCTAGCCAGTTTGTTTCTTTATTGTGCACACACCACGCTAGGATAGCTCTGAGCTGTGCTGCCCAAAAGTATAGTTTGAAATTTGGCAAATCTAAACCACCTAGTTCTTTAGGCCAGGTAAGTTGTTTCAGTCTTATTCTGGGTTTCTTTCTTGACCATATAAATGAGGTTATTAGCTTGTCAATTGTTTTGAATGTTGAAGTCGGAATCCAGACCGGAAGCGACTGAAAGAGGTAGAGCAGCCTTGGGAGGATATTCATCTTAATTGTTTCAATCCTGCCAAACAGAGACAGTGGGAGTATTGTCCATCTTTCTAAATCAACTCTAAGTTGAGTTAGTAGTTTTCCATAGTTTGCCTCATACAGTTGTGAGATATCTGAGGTGATCATCACTCCCAAATATCGAAAGCCCTGGGCTGACCACTTAAAAGACACCTCCCTCTCTAGTTCAGAAGGCCAATTTCCCACCAGCATCATCGCCTCCGATTTGGACTCGTTTACTTTGTAGCCCGATGCAATTCCAAAATCTCTCAAACAATCAAGCAATGTAGGAATAGAAATTAAAGGTTTACTCACATACAATATTATATCGTCCGCAAACATTGATATTTTGTGTGTCCCTCCTCCACCAGATATCCCATGGATTAAAGGGTGTTCCCTTATCATTTCTGCTAAGGGTTCTATGTTAATTGCGAATAAGAGGGGGGACAACGGACACCCCTGTCTCGTCCCTCTTTTAAGTTCAAATTGATCTGAGGTGTGTCCATTGACCCTCACTCTGGAGGTTGGATTCATGTATAGTACTTTAATCCAACTTATAAAGTCTGGATGAAAACCCATTTTTATCAGAGTGTGTTCTAAATATACCCAATCTACTTGATCGAATGCTTTCTCTGCATCAATGCTAAGTAGCATGGAGGGATGATCCACACTTTTTGCTGCTGAAATAATGTTGAGGGTACGCCTAATATTATTTGATGCTTGTCTACCTGGTATAAAACCAGTTTGGTCTGGTTTGATTAATTTATTGATCTGATTCTGAATTCTTTTGGCCATTATTGTACTTAATATTTTCACGTCATTACACAACAAACTTATTGGTCTATATGAGCCACATTGTGTGGGATCTTTTCCTTCTTTATATATCACCGATATGATGGCTTCCGACCATGTTTTTGGAGGATCTTTCTTGCTTAATGCGTAATTGAAGACTCTTTTTAGCAGAGGTGTAACTTCTGCTTGGAAACATTTATAAAATTCACCAGGATACCCATCTATCCCAGGTGATTTATTGTTTTTTAAATTCTTTATAACATCTTTAATTTCATTCTCTGTTATCGGCTCAGTCATTGCCTTAGAATCATTTTCTTCTAATTTTGTTAAATTAAGTGGCCCCAAAAAATTGTCAATCATTTGTACTTTATTGGCTGTTACTGGGGAGTCATAAAGTTTCTTGTAATAAGCTGCAAAGGCCTCTGCTATGTCTCTAGGGTGAGATGTCTGCTTTTTGGTGGAGGGACACACAATCTTATGAACCACACGGCTTGCCTGTGCCTTATGAAAGGCCAGTAGTCTACTGGCTCGGTTTCCAAACTCATAATATTTTTGGTTGGAGAAGCGCAGGGCACCCTCCGCTTTATATGTTAGTATTTCATTCAATCTCTGTTTATTTTGATTTAAAGATTTTAGAATGACGTCATCTCTATTTCGTTTATGTTGTTGCTCCAAATGTTTTATCTCTTCTTCCAGTTCAGATTGTAATCTTTCACGCTCTTTTTTCAGTTTAGAGGAGAGGGAAATTAATCTACCTCTTAGGACTGCTTTAGCAGTATCCCATAGTGTTGACACAGAGACCTCATCATTGTCGTGTTCCAAGAAGTTTTTCAATTCATCTTTTATATTTTGCACTATCTCTGGGTTATTCAACAGTGAGATATTTAACCTCCACTGTTTAATAGGTTTGTCTGAAATCAACCTCAGGGATAGGACAACAGGTCCGTGGTCTGAAATGGTCGGGTTCAAGGCGGCAGTCTTCCGCTCTAAAAGCATCTTGTTTTGATAAACAAAAGAAATCTATTCTGGAATAACTCTTGTGTACTCTTGAAAAATGAGTGTAGTCCCTCTCTTTAGGGTGTTTTAAACGCCATATGTCTACAAGGCCCATTTCTACCATCATACTACATAATGTTTTGGACTTTGATGTTTGAGCCCTTAATTCAGAGGGGTTTTTGTCCATTTTCTGATTTACTACGCAGTTAAAATCCCCTCCCACTATAATAATCCCTTTTGAGTTTTCAGCTAAGAGTGAGGCAATTTTCCTAAAAAAAATTGAATTATCTTCATTTGGTGCATAGAGATTCAGTATAGTTATGTCTACACCACCTATCGAACCCACCACCATCACATATCTTCCCTCTTTGTCTGTGTGTATTTTGTCTGGTATGAGGCCTATTGATTTATGGCATAGGATGGCCACTCCTCTCTTCTTTCTGTTTTCATATGATGCACAAAATATCTGGCTCACCCAATCTCGTTTCAATTTTTGATGTTCCCTATAATCCAGGTGGGTCTCCTGTAGAAGTGCTATGGAGCAGTTCAACTTCTTTAGTTGGGAAAATATTTTTCTCCTCTTTATAGGATGGTTGATTCCATTTACATTATACGTAATCACTTTTAACATTTTTTCTTATTTTTTCCTTATTTGTCCCTGTGCCTTCTAGTCCCTCCATAAGTATTTTATCTTGTAGATTGATCAGAATTAAATTCAGATTACAATCCAAGAACTTCCCCACTTTCGAAACTGTGTTTGCCGGTAATAAAAGAACATATGGAACAAGTAAACAGAACGTTGTAAACATTTTAGTACTTCCAACTGGCCAGTGGTCTGCCACCATAAACAGAAAAACAAGCAAGTTCTTGCACATATATGTTCCAAAGGCAGACCACTCCCGATCCAAAATGGGCAGAGAGGTGAAGCTCTCCAGGCAATAGACACAAAGTGCGGTTGCAACAACCTTCCAGGCTATTCCCGTTTGGAAGTTGTGTTGCCTTAAATGCCCCCTTATCTCCATGTAGGATTTACACCATCTCCTTCTCCCGTTCAGACCCAACATTGAGTATTTGGCTTATTTTTAATATAGTGATAACTCAAAATTTTAAGTCCCTGATAATGTCCATTAACAGAAGATTACTACATAATGAACATATCTGTGTAATTAACTTATCGACTGACTCGAAACCAGCAGAGCAAGCTGTACTCACGCTCCTCACACGTATTTATCTGCACTGTCAATAATGGCTCTTATGTCAGTGGGGGACAAGAGTGGTCTCCCCCTCCTCCGGTTGTTCTGCGTCGTCCACATGTCTTGAGTTAGTTCCCTTTCCAGGACATCTCTCTCCTCTAGCCCGGCTTCAACTCCAAGCTCCCTCAGTAGTGGCTGCGCCTCCAGTAAAGAGGGGAACACCTTCACTCCTGTGTTCAGGAAAAGCTTCAGTTGGGCTGGGTATGGGGATTGGGCTTTAATATTCTTCTCTCTTAGTTTTTTGATCACCTCTCGCACTTGTTTCCTTTTTCTCTGCACCTCGAAGGAGTAGTCCTGATCAAAGTACACCTTTTGGCCTTGGAATGTGACATCTCGCTGTTTCCAGGCTTGTTGTAGCACCCTCTGCTTCACACTAAAGTCCAGAAATCGTACTATTATGGACCGTGGGGGTGACGTCACCTGCGGCTTCGGTGCTATGGCTCTGTGTGCTCGTTCCAGCTTAATCTCCATACCCTCCTGAAGCTCCAGCGCTGTCTTTAGAAACTCGGTTAAGAATGTCATCATATCTTTTCCCTCTGCTTCCTCTGGTATCCCATAGACTCGGATGTTATTGCGCCTCAGCCTGTTCTCTAAGTCCTCCTGTTTAGCCGCGAGTTTAGCCTCCATCTTTAGCAGGTATCCGATCGCTCTCTCCTGACGTATACCCCTGTCTTCGGTGGTACTCACTCTGTTTTCCATCATGTTTAATCTTTCTTCAAAGCTCTCCATCTGCTTTTTTATTTCCTCCATGGATACTTCGAGTCTGTTAAGGGACTGTTTAGTATCACGGAAAGCTTCGCCGTTTTCTTGTCGGAGTTTCTTCAGTTCTGCTAACATTTCCGAGTCCCCGCTGTTATCAGCGGCCGCCGCCATGCTAGCCTGTAGCGTTAGCTGTTTCTGGTTAGACTTGGTCTCGTCTTGTTTTCCACTTCTAGTGTCCTTCTTGTTCTGTTTTTGGCTTGCGTTCATTGTGGTACTCTGCTGGCCCTCCAGTCGTGAGTTCCTCTGTAGTTCACCTTAGTTTCATGGACTTTTTATTATCGAGTCGCACGGGAGCCTGAGATCAAGCGTCTCGTTCGGGCATACCGGAAGCGGAAGTCCTTATGTTTATATTTATAGCACATTTTTATAAAAACTGCACTATTTAAATCGAAACCTGTTCTGAAAGTTTCTTTGGCTTTAATTGTCTTTTTTTTTCTTTTAGGGTTTTACATGTTTTATATGTTAAACATAGGGAAAAAAATGGTCAAACATGCAAATTAGTCTAGCAAAATCAACGTAAAAAAGAATCGTGATAAAATCGTGATCGTATTTTTGTCTTAAAAAAATCGTGATATGATATTTTTGCCATATCACCCACCCCTACTGGAGAGCTTATATCCGCAAACTTTCGAAACCAAGGTGGAGAGTTTTCAAAATGCTCCTCCATGCAGCTCGGTGTAAACCAGAGTCAGAGCGTTTCAGGGTGAAACGTTCACTCGTCCACTCACCATTGTTGTTTGTGAAAAGTTTTTCTTCTCTCTGATGTTGTTAGAGGGGACTTCTGAAGCAGAAATTAAAGGGTTTTAAATTTTTTAATGTTTTAATACGTTTTTAGGAACATGTAATTTTACAACGTTGGGCCTTGCTGGTAACAGAATTTCAGTGTTAATGCTCCCACTGTTTAATCAAATATAATAAACAGATAAGGGCTCATTTGCAGGGTTGAGCACTTGTATTGCCCAATAACAGTCCATGTCATGAATAATAATCACACAACCTTCATATTTATCATTTTAATTTTTTTCTGTCATTTATTAATAATAAATAAGAAGATAAACTGTATTTACAAAAGTCAGAATTTAAAAAGTCCCCCCAAGCATTCATAGTGTTCATTGTTCAGCCATGTTCATTTTCAATGATAGTCTCAGAAACAGTTGTTTTCCTCTGAAAATTAGTAGGTTACACTTGCTGCATAGGGTGTTGTCCACATAGTCATGAACTGCACAGTCAGTGGACAGTATCTTTTCTTTTTGAGCTTCAAGGGCATCTACATCAGTCTCCTCATCACTCATAGTGTCTGAGTTGATTTTCAAGTAACTGTCTCCATTTGTGGTGGCTTCTTTCTTTGCTGAGTCTTTGGTGGTGGTATATCGCCCTTGCAAGTACAGGACAAACAGACAGAAAAACTTGTTTGTCCCTCAGGCAATCAGACTGTACAAGTCTTCACTAAGGGGGAGGAGGAGTAACAGGAAGACTAAGGCTGGGAAGGAGCAGTACCCAGCCAGTAGCCATACAATTTTATATTATCACTATTTATTCATTTTAATATACACATTTTTTAATGTATTTTTTTGGCATTTTGTGCTTTTATTGATAGGAGAGAGGCAGTGGATAGGCTTGTGAAAGGGGGTGAGAGAGTAGGGGAAGACACTCTGCAAACAGGTCACAGGTGGGATTCGAATCCAGACCGGCAGAAGCATGTACATGGGGTGCCTGGTTGCTAACCACTCTGCCAAACCAGCACCCCTTTAATATGCAAGTTGTTTTATTTTATTTTAATTCTTTATTGATTTATTTTAATTTTGATATCATGTTCTTTTTACATGTTTAATACTATTCAGTGCTGCTGGAATCTTAATTTCCCTGAATCAGTCTTCCCAAGGGATTAATGAAACTCTATCTAATGGTCTCTGATGTGATGGTACAAATTATGGGAATCGAGAAAAAAATCAAACTTGCTGGACTTGAGCCAGAAAGTCCAGAGGCGTCCCAGACTGGTCTGTTTTTGTAGTTCACTTTGACACACTACACCAGATAATGCAACCAGCCAACTGGCCCTGAAACTCCCAGGCTGTCATGTCGACTATAATTAGGCCAAAATTGTGAAGTCTGGCCTCAGCATAACAGGTACATCAATCTTTCAAGATGAAACCTCAATGAGAAAACAAGATGTAACTATTTTTAAGAACCTGCTTGTCAAAGACATCATTTGTAACACAGCACTAAAACAAAGCAGAGAGTAGTTAAGAGTAAGGATGGCCGAGTTTGGTCGATTTCAAGCTTTTTTGGGGGGGGCAAAGGACCCCTGAAATCAATCCTGAATATCAAGGCACACTGTATATTTAATGATGTAAAATGGCCCCTTCAACATGTGTTGCAACGTCTGTTCAAGTTTGCTCAAATGCGATGTCTGATATGATCAGATAAGAAGCTGAATGAATTATATTTATCTAACAAAATGCAAAAAAATAAATGTGGACTTGATACATCTTAAAACCTCACAAGCATTTTTAGACTTAACAGGCTACTTGTATAAAAATTGTAGTGAAAGGGAGGGAAAAATGGTTTATTCACATACCTTCTACATCTATAAACTGTGAAGAAACACCCTATCAAAGATTTTAAAGGTCCCATGTCCTGTCAGATCTGTTTTGGTGTTGTTATTTTAATGTGTTAAAATGGACTTAGGGAGTAGAAAAACATGACACCTTTAAGTAAACCATTAGTTCACAGCCCCTTAAAATGCTCCGTTGTTCACTTCCTGGGGTTTATGATGTCATAGCTATACAGTCACCACCCACAATTGTTTTCAGCTAAGCACCATGGCTGTTTTAAAAGTCTGCTCCAAGGCCTGTAATTCCTGCTTTCCCAAGTCAGACATCGTTTGGGCAGAGCTCATTATCATAGCCTCCCTGCCCCCTGAGTGTTTCCAAAGGGGAGGGGAAAAGAGCTGCTTCTGATCCTCTACAGTAACTTGAACTTAATTTTTTTTTATCCAACTTAAATCAAATTCTTGCGTAATAGACACCTAAGGCATAAACAATCACACACACCAGGATGTGGGACTTTTAAAGAGATTTCATTTCATTTCATTTATTTCTTTATTTGAATGGGACAATGCAATGCAATGAGATGGTCAGAAGTTGTTGAATTTGCAGCTGCATTAGAAAATTATTACACTTAAAAAGAGTCACATAAAACTTGTTTTTTGTATGCAAAGCCCCAGGGCTCACCACGACTCTCCTCAAGGCTCACCAGTGTGCCCCAAGAAGCACTGGCCTTGTTTGTTACACCCCCACGTCCCATGTTTTGAGGCTCTTACCTCAGTGTGGGTGGCCCTGGTCTGATTCCAGCCTGTGGCTTCTTTCCATTGTGTCTTCCACCGCTCTCTCATCCCACTTTCTGACTCTATCCGCTGTGTCTCCTCTGCCGATAAAGCCAAACACAAAAAGGAAAAACGTTATTATCCATGGTGGAATGTGGAACACCAAAGAAGTATATTACAAAAACGATTAAAACTCCTTCAGTAAAGGCATCAATGGGGCGATGTTTTCTAAATGAGTTCTGAGCACACAAACTAAACAAGAAGGACGTTTGGGGCCATTCAGAGGAATCATGGACACACATTTGAGTAAAAGAATTATCAAAAGTATACTGACTCTGCCAAGGAGGTTGTGTTTTCCTCAGCATTTGTTAGTTTGTTGGTTTGTTTGTGGGCTTGAACAAGGAAGAAGCGATTAGATTTGGGAGGTGATCCGGTCACAAATGTGGATCCAGGGTTTTTTAACACTGCAACACTGGCAAATTTTCCTCATTTTCACCAATAACCAAAACTAACTTTGTCCTTTTCAGCAAATGTTGGTCATGGGAAAAGAGTAAAGTCAACAGATTTAGGTGGTGTTACGAATCAGGATGCCAATCCATGAATGTTTGAACATTTGTTCACACTGCGTGGTATGTCAGTTTTTGAAATTTCAACTCATAACTTTGCAAACAATATCAGAAATGCTGTGTTTCTTTTAGTTTGTATAATTTGAAAACTGCAATGGGCTGTGTGATGCTACCAGAGCAGTGCTAGTTTTGCCAGCACCTTTTCATTCAGTCTTCTTGATTGTTTTAATTGTACTGTATAGGCCTGTCATGATAACAAATTTTGCTGGATGATAATTGTCCCAAAAATTATTGCAGATAAACGATATTATTGTCATTATTATTTTGAAATATCATTTTTTCATTAATGTAATTACAATATATCTCATAATAAAGTAAGTACACCATATCAAAAGCAATAAACTTTAATTTCTTTAAAGTATTTAACTGTAATTGGAACGTCAAGAGCTTTTAAATACAATAAATGAAAAATAATAAATGTAACAAACAAAATCAGAGAAAAAATGACCCAATGAAAATGAAATGGACTCTCTTTTGGAAAAAAATTACGTATAACTAAAAATCATTATAGTAATCAAAAACAATAAAAAATAGACCCTGTGCCTGTAAAGAAAAAAAATACTCAACAAAATCACACACAACAATAAAAACAACAAATAAGATGAAGTTTATACAGTTAAGGAACTGTTCGTGTCAATTCGTACTGTCGGTCAAATGTTTGTAACATTTTCCGAAAGAGAGGAGGAGAACAAATATGCATGCACACTAGAGCTGCAACTATCGAGTATTTTTGGAATCGAGTACTCTGTCAATTATTTCTTCGAGTACTCGAGTACTCTAAAAATATATACTTTTTTGTTTTTAAACAAATAAATCGATTGTATACAATGCAACGTGTTAGGGTTTTCAAAATGAGCAACCAAATGCCGTTTATTCCTCAGAAAAGAGTTTTTATTTTAACAACTTTCAAAGTTTAAACCAGTACTGGCTTAAAACAAAGCCAATGCAATACTGATTTACAAAGCAGTAATATAATTCTGCAATTATATTTGTGAAGTGTGTTCTGGAGGGCATTGTGTAGTTTGGATTGAAATCCTTGATCATGTTCTTAATCCTGTGTCCTCCACCATGGAAAGAGGACGCATGTCTGTGATGAGCATATTTAAAATGCTGTAATAGTAATATTTGCAGCCCTAACAACGTGCCATCATGCTAAGCTATGTGCTAAGCTCACTCTGTTTGACATCAGACACACTGCACTGTGTTTTCTTTTTGTCCCTTCTTGTAGTGACCACACACTTGGGACACTCTCTGCCATTTCTTCTGTGGACTCTCTCCTTTCTGTCCCTCTCTTTTCTCTTCCTTCATGATTATACAAGCAGGTAGATTGTACAAGGAGGTAGCAGGCGAGGTGTGCCACAGAAATGACGGTCCGTGTCAAACACTGTGCACTGTATAGTAGTCCAGATATATATCTATATGTATAATTATATATTAAACGAGGCTTCGAGGCACAAAATTTAATTTGAGGATATTTTGTAATCGAGTACTTGCGAATATTCGAGGAATCGTTTCAGCTCTACACACGTCAATTTGTTGAGGCCGGCAAACTTACCGAGGACGTTTTTATTTTTGTGATGAATTGATTTATTGATTATCGTGACAGGCCTAGTGGTGTAGTTTTTAGTAGATGAAATTTCACATAATTTTGGTTGATAAAATCCACTGACTAAAGAAAGTGGTGTAGATCATGGATGGATGGACACTCTTGATG
Source organism: Scarus forsteni (assembly GCA_036419115.1). Lineage (NCBI taxonomy): Eukaryota > Metazoa > Chordata > Actinopteri > Labriformes > Labridae > Scarus > Scarus forsteni. The sequence goes on along the minus strand of JAZDUH010000341.1, from coordinate 18,059,873 downwards.
CTCTTTGCTGCCACACAGTAGGAGGTCACGGTCCCTCTTTGAGTCCCTATCAGCAAATAAAATGTATTTCTTCTCCTCAGGCTCCATCATGGGCGTTCATCATGAGCGCTCTGGGTCTCTTCATCTACCAGTCATTGGACGCCATCGATGGGAAGCAGGCAAGGAGGACGAACAGCAGCTCGCCGCTCGGGGAGCTTTTTGATCACGGTTGTGATGCCGTCTCCACAGGTGATTCTAAACAGCTCAAATCCCAACAAGAAATCTCCCCTAATTTTAAATATCAATACTTATTTGTGATTTATTTCCTGCTTTTTCCAGTCTTCGTCGCTGTGGGAACATGCATATCATGCGGGATAGGAAGATACACGAACTGGATGTTTTTCTGTGGGTTTATTGGAATGTTTATGTTCTTCTGCGCACACTGGCAGACCTACGTGTCAGGAACACTCCGCTTCGGCCTGTAAGTCCATTTTTCATTTCATAATGAAATGCTGAGTATGTTGATCTTCATGTTTTTAAGAATCCTTTCCTCCTTTCATTCTCTCTTAGGATCGACGTGACAGAGGTGCAGGTCGCCATCATGATCATGTATCTGATGTCGGCGTTCGGTGGCGTGAGCCTGTGGCAAATAACGGTAACATAGAATCACGCATTCATAAAAAAAAAACACCAAACACAGAAACTCTCATTTCACCTTTGAGTGTTCACTCCCCTCTTTTTTTTTACACTCAATTATCTCAATAGTTCCTACTTTTAGTCGTCCTGCTAGTCTTAAACTAGACTTTGTGTTTTACTTCTACTCTGTGCTGCCTTTGGAGGCTTCACTTAACGTCACATGAGAGAAGTGAGAAGGTAAATATGGGTAGCTAATGCAATGGCAACAGGTCATCTATTGGACATGATCTGGCTCAAAAAAGCTGATGTCACGCACCTTTTTTTTATGCTTTGCCCTCCCATCACGCTCAGCATGCCCGCAGCTTTTATGTAATCAATCTGACTTTAAAGAGGATGCTGCCTAACACTGATTTGACTCTTGTGTGTTTCCGTAGCTGCCCGTCATTGGACTGCAGTTGTACACCTTCCCCATCATGGGAATCATCGGAGGAGCACTCTACTCATGCTATAACTACTTCCATGTGATTTTAAACGGAGGTGTGGGTAAAAATGGCTCCACTGTGGCTGTAAGTTTGCACGTTGACTCATTATAAAGACAGAGGTGTTGAATTAGACTTTACGATGCTTGATGACATTCTCTGTGTTTAGGACACCAGTGTTTTGGGTCCTGGTCTACACATCGGCCTCATCCTTACTCTGGCCTTCATCATCTTTAAGAAGTCATCCAGTCAGCTGTTTGAGCTCCACCCCTGTTTGTACCTGCTCACCTTTGGCATGGTCATCTCCAAGATCTCCAACAAGCTGGTGGTACGTTCAAGGTTTCTACCTTCATAGCAGAATAATAGTAACGCAATGATTTCTGAGAAGGTTCTTGGTGTGATTCTGTTTACCTTACAACTAAATGGCCAGTTAGCTTTTTTGAAGTGTATTTCTGGTGCCATGATTTAGCATTTGTAACAGTTCATACAATTCAGCCAATCAGCCTCACAAGTTTTCCCAATCCCTGCAGTTTTGACCAATCGTTCCCTCCTCTCTCCTCTCAGACCTGTCCATTATTATCAGATTTTAGACTGGTATCCCTACTTGAGACTGATATCCTTTTCTGACTTGCCAAAAAAAACATTTAAATCAGGTAAATCCAGCCCCTGTTGGTGGTTTGAAAGGGTCTAATCGGTATTTCGACCCTGGTTGACTGACCCTGCAAGCGACACCTCCGACCGGCTTCAGTGGGAACACCACACCTGGGTCAACCCGCTAATTTATGTCATGACGTCGGTGTAACATGCCCAAGGCATAATATGGCGCCCCTCCCTCCATCTGTCATTTACATGACATGCCATCTTGTGCCGGCGCAGCAAATTTCATCCTCTTTTGCATCATCAACGCTTGAATGTCGTTCAATCTGCCCCCAGTTTGCACAATTTAAAGAGGGACAAAAGTTGCAAGTACAGAAAACAGCTGACCAACGTGTCCACGTCATTTCGTCGTGCTGATGATGTCATCAACATGATGACTCAAGCTTGATACACCAGAGGAAAATAAACAGCCATGCAGCTTGTCTGTTGCCAGTTAGACCCGGGCCTGTTGGCAGTGGGAAAGGAGTCTAGGGATGGGAATCGAAAACCAATTCCAGTTGAGAATCGTTAACGGCTCCATCAAAGAATCGATATCATTAATGTTTTTGCTTATCAATTCCTTCCACTGACAGGGTTCAGAAGCTTCAGAATTGTAGCTTAATTTTCATTGCACCTACTACACAACCTTAAGTGAGTGGAAACACCAGCAACTTGCAGAAGCAGATATCTATGCTGTGACTAGTTTGACATTGTTGCCACTGAAAATCAGACCAACATTTGCCCACATGCAAAATCTGCAGGAATCGATAAGGGAAGCGTTAAAGAATTGGATCAATTAGCAGGATCGTTAACAGCATTGGTATTGATAAAATCTTATCAATTCCCATCCCTAAAGGAGTCACTTGCTGATTGTTAATGGGTTAACCCACAGTGAAAAAATCTGCATTGGCCTGCTATTTTTACTCTGAAAGCGGTATGAGGGGACATTTTTATGAACACAATTGAAAATGAAATTGAATCTGAAGAAAATGCATTATGCTATCATGTCAGTAGGAAGTCTCTGATCAAAAAGAGCTCAAACACTGAATTGCCCTTACTCTCTCTATTCAGCTACATGTTTAGAGCTGCACAGACATGCCCAGTTGAGGAGCGGAGCATGGCGTAGGCCACAGTTAATGGTCCCACTATGCAAGCCTCATGGGCTGCTGCCTCCCTTCTTTTTGCCTTTTTTCTTTTTTTGAGTTTCTCCAAAAAAGCAGGTGGAAGAAATGCTTGCATTATAAGATTTGTTATTTCCTTCACAGTGTGTCTATTCTGTTTTTGTTCACTTTGACGCAGTCACACTAGGTCAAAGAAACCTTCACACTAATAAGTAGAAAGCTCTCAGAGAGTGCAAACCTCCGCCAAGGTCGCTCACATATGGCTGTTATATCTATAATCAATAGTTCATGATAAATGTACCATCATAATATGATTCCTACACCCTGAAAACCCACAGCTAGCACTCAGAATCATGTTGATATCATTATTAGTTAGACAGTTATTGAGCAAAAACTATCAGTCTCTAATGGTGGTTATCTGTATCACCACCAAAATCTAATCAAGTTTAAGTTGGGTCATTAACAACATCTGAAAATTTCAGTAAAAACTGTCCAGTAGATTTTGCTTAATCTTGCCAACAAACAAACAGACAAACATCCACCAGCAAAAGTATAACCCCTTGGCAGAGATAATAAATCTGCATATTCATTGCTTATGTAATGCCACTGATAAAATAAAGCCTCTAATTATCAAAGTTTTGCTGCAGATTTTCAAAAATAAGCTTTGTGTAGTGCATTAATCACAAAAATTTCAGAGAAATCCTGGAGGAACTAAAGTAATTTTGGTTATGAATAGTTAAAATAATAATGTGTTTCCTTTTCTTTTCTTTTATTAGAGCCATACTCTTCAGTACAGTTTATTTAGGGAACATTTGTTAAAAACTTGCACTGTACAAATAATAACTGAATGATAGACTGATGGATTCTTATATTGAAGAATTAACCACACTGTATAAAAAGTTTTACTTCATGTTTTCTCTCCTTTAACTTTCCAGATCGCTCATATGACAAAAAGTGAGCTGTACCTCCCTGACACGGCCTTTATAGGTCCAGGCCTCCTCTTCCTCAACCAGTACTTCAACAGCTTCATCGATGAGCACATAGTGCTCTGGATCGCCATGGTGAGTGACCGACGTACTGACCGTGCTCCAAAAGTGAGGAACTGTTAAAAAAGCTAGCACTCATGGGGAAAGAGATCACGATGGAAATCTTACAGGAGGACTAGAATTCAGGCTGCTTTTGTTGTATAAACTATCTGATTGACTTTGAGACTGCTTCAGTGACTTCTCCTAAAGCAGGAGCCAAAGTTTAATTAAGGCTGAAATCGTTGAACCAGAAAAACTGACTCCACCTTTCAGGCTGAACCCTGTCTATCCTTAACACACCGTCAAGACAACTATAGGTTTGATGACAGCTTGATTATTTGAAAAAGGAGGAGATGCTCAGTAACCTGCAGAACAGGTGAGTCCTGATGACTCACAGGAGACAGTTAAATCTCCACTCAGACAGTCTCCACCTTAGGCCCTCCTCACACGAGGACAGCCCTGTATTGCCTTGGCGTCGGCATCAAAACATGTATCGCTGTTTACACATCGTATTGTACATAGGCTTGTGCATTTACATGACAACGCAAAATCCTGTAGTACATACGCCCGGCCTAAAGGTGCTTACACACCGCACGCTACTTGTACTACCTCGGCGATCACTCTCCATGCAAAGTCAGTGTACAGCCACGATGTGGCGGGGCTAACCCTCCCACGATGTGGCAGCTGCTTTTCACACAACCACGTAGCTTGTCATGCAATGTCAAAGTTAAAAAAAGTTTATCTTTTCAGACGATGTCGTGTGTGGCTGTGCGGCAACAGCCAATCAGCGGTGTGTGCACGTGTGACGGTGCCCGTGACAGACAGTTATTCATCCGGACTACAGCGGAACAATTTATATCCGTGTGGGAAACATTAGTCAGTGAGGACATCAGTTCCGCCTAGACGGACCGCAGAAAACTCACAGATAATGCTGCTGCAGGGCATCAGCTGCAGTGTTTTGTGGTTGATAAGTGAGTGAAAAGGAAACAGCTGGAATAATGTCCGCTTATACATCCTATTATATATTATACGATATGATCGCAGTGAAACTTGAGCTGACATGACATCACCGAGCACAGCTGACGGCAACGGTGACCAAAATGAGGTAATGGACACACGATGCTACATCAGTGGGCGACGCGATTTTGGTAGCTGAGTCGCTTGCAGTGTGAACACAGCATAAAGGTGACACTGTGAAATTGCCACAAAGCACCAAAAACAGAAAATGCGCATACAAGGTCGACTTCCTTCCTGTCCATGGTTCTGTTCTGAACGTAAACAACAGCAGCAATGGCGGCGAATATGAATAAAAGACGATAAAAGTTACGATAAGATATAAAAGATACGATAAAAGTCATAGCAATATTTGTAGCTGCTGGAACAAGATCAGAATCAGCCCGGCGTTGTTGTTGTTGTTGTTGTTGTTATCTGTTTATACCAACTACAGCATGAAGACGAATACCCAGATATCCACCTGCAGACCCATTTTCAAAAAAGATGCGGAGTCATGGATAAATTTGTATCTACATGTGTCAATATCACCAGATTGATAGTTTATTTTACCCGAGTCTTACAAATTCGTACTCATGTAAAGCCCACCTTAGACTCTGAAATCTGCTGGCTTCCACTTTTTCTGTCTTATCAGATATTTACTGATGAAGTAAACATTCAGCTCACAGGTCATGTTGAAATGAGGGGAGAAAAACCTGCTGATCATCTCTTACAGCTGATTTTTTCTTTTTATTTCTACTCTGTCCCAACCCTCTCTTTGGGAACCACTTCTTTAGAAGACCCTGTTTGACAGAGGCGCTGTTCTTGTAGTGACATGCAGCCGGTGTTTAATGGGAGTTAACCCTTACGTTGCTCCTGTCATTCTTGCACTTTAATTGCTCATTTGCTCATTTGCACATCCACAAAATGCACTTTAAATTACTTGGTAGTAATTTTCCATTTTGGTATGAGCTCTGGACTAAACTTTGGTTTGTGGTTTTATGTGTGGTGTGTTTGATACTGTGTTGTTTTATGTGTTGTGTTGATACTGTGTTGTTACCTTGTCCTTTTTGTGCCCTGCTGCAAAACTAATCTCCCTTCTCGGGACAATAAAGAGATTCTGATTCTGACTCCTCTCTCCTCAGGTCATCTCTCTACTGGACCTCACGCGTTACTGTACGGGCTTGTGCCTCCAGATCGCCTCTCATCTCCGCATCCGAGTCTTCAGCATCACGCCGCCGAGCCAAGCCCACCGAGACTGACGGCTTGCCCGGCGGGAGGAGGCGGGGGGAGACGCTGACCTCTCCCCGCTCCTGAAAGCAGACGACGGCGAGGAGAGACCCTCGACCCTGAGCCAATGCAGCCTCGACAAAGTGACCACTTCTGAATAATAATAATAAAAGAAAAAAAACTGCCTCTACCACAACTATACCAACATGAACCTACAAACCAAAAAAGAAAAAAAAAAGACCTTCAAAAAGGCGTTGAAAAGCATGGATCTATTCAAGTTTTCTGAGCTTAAATCCTCATTGGCTGTTGGAGTCATTAAGTTCTTTATTTTAATTAAGTTCAATGCATATTGTCGGAAAATAAGGATTTTTATAATATCATGCTTTTTCAACTAAAATACCAAAAATGACTAAGCAGGTTTTCTGTCAGTTTGGGCAAATATCAAAAAAACTTCATCTGCTGAGGTGTTAGTCAAACAAGAACTACCAACAGGCCTCGGTGAGCTTTGCTGTGGCCAGACTTTAAAACGTAAAAATAATAATAATAATACATTTTATTTAAAAGCGCCTTTCTTAGCACCCAAGGACACTTTCCAAAATACATAATAAAACACACTGCATTAAAATCACAATTAAAATAAATAAAAACAACATACAAGAGTGACACAGTTAAATGAGGGTGGAAAATTAAAGGGAATATGCAGTTTGGAACGGATGGGTTTCAAGTTTTGATTTGAAGTGGGGAAGGGAGTCAGTGTTTCTGAGGTCCGGGGGGAGAGAGTTCCAGATGGGAGGTCCAGATGGAAGGTGAGGGAGTTTTGTGTGTACTCTAATTTAGACAGATCCCAAAAGCAAGGGGTGATCATGAGGAACAGAAACGTCCTTCAAAGTTAAAAACCTTGTGAGTTATTCCCTTATTTAGCGTCAGTATTTGAGATAATTCAATTTTAGTTCCTTTAAGACTTTTAGGATGATCATGAGGCCGAATAAACTGGCATTTGACCTCCAAAATCTGACCATATCATCCTTGAAAAAAATTGAATTTTGGGCCTAGATTTATTAAATTTCCAAAGACTTCTAGATATAAAACTCTAATAAAGAAGGGATGAACATGAGGTCAAATTTTGATGACCTTAGACTCTTAGTCTGATCAGTAAATCCAAAAACAGAAAGAACTGCAGTGCAAAATTTTGGGGAAAAAATGCCGAAGATTACTTCTTTACAAGCAAGAGATGATCATGAGGCCCAATGCCCTTGACTTTTTTAGTCAGCCCTCAGATCTATAACTTTCAAAATCTAATCTACTAATCCCTAAGTTAAAGTGAACATTTGTGCTGAAATCCAAAAATCCCCCGAAGCATTTTTGATAACATGTGGAGAAGTTCATCCCTGTTTCAGAGTGGACATTTGTGTAAAGTATAAAATTTTGATTTTGATTTAAATGATTGGTACAGGTGAACCGAAGCTCCGTAAAAATATTTGATAATCGCCCAAACTGAACAAAGAACCTGCTGAAAAAAAAATCCTCAATCTTTTGTTTTTATTTATTAGGTGAATGTGATTAAATCTGACAAATCAGGGTTAAAAAATTAAATTTTAAAAAGACCTGTGAAACCTCATAATTTCCAATGAAGTTTGTAATGTGGGCTGGCAGGGTGTAATGGCTTTGTCTCCGGGGTGACGGTCGGTGTTAGTGCTGAGAACAACGAGCGGCTTTCTAAAAGGCTTCTCTGACAAACACCTTTTCTAATAACATTGGTTTGTGTCTCTGTTACTCATCTCATCCTGCTGTCCTGGAAATAAACAACAACAACAACTCGTCTTTTTGGATGGCCATCGACTGATGAAGCATTAACACTGGACCCGTTCTGCTTTCTCTGTTCTTCTCCCTGAAGGGCTAAATGTTAATTATTTGTGATTGTACAGCTGAAGACGCCTTAAATATTTTTGTTGTAATTACTGTTAAACTTGTGAATATTTAAAAAACAGCTTTGTACGTTTTGTTTTTCCACTTAAGTATCACACCTCATTCAGCAGTCATTGAAACACTACAGGAGTTTTTTTTTTACGTGTACACAAAGTTTCTTATCAAACACATATAAGGTGAGTGGAGAACTATGAAGAGTTGATAAGGGTATCAATAATTTTGTATTGATTGATTAGCACTGAATCGTTGTGATCTGACATCTTCAGGTTAGTGGGAGTAAAAGGGAAATGACTTTAGTGCCGGTAAATCACAAAAGGGTACAAATAATTTTTTTTTTTTTTTTTAAAGTGATCTCTTCTCAGATTCTGTTATGATGGACGTCACAGAGGGAAACGTCTCAGAAGGATAATTTTCATTAATCACTCTGAACTTTTTAAACTATGCATTGAATAAGAACTTTTGATTTCAACATCATGTTGCACTGTACCATAACACAGAAACTTTCTACTAACAGAGTGGAGAAGATTGTAATAAAGAAAATATTTTTCATGCAACAGTGTCTCTGCTTTTTTGTTGATTTGGTCCTCATGGCTGACAGTGATCATTAAAAACAATCAGAAATACTCTGTTGTTTTTGGAGACCTTATTAGCAGTGGCTTTATAAGTGTGGTTTTAAATACAACAATTTAATATCCATAAGCAGGCAGCATCTGATGCATTTTATTATTCCTCATTAAACAAAAAAGCTTTTTTACGGGATATTGCCTAATTTAAATATATTTTTTATCTTGTTTAAATTTAGTAAGAGAATTTTGTTAATTATTGTCAGTTTTATTTTTTAGAGTATTTGGGTATATATGTCAGCTTTTATTCTGATAGGTTTGGTTATCTGGTACTGGGTGGCATGGATATAGAGGGGCAGGTAAGACTGCCCCCACAAGGACACCAAATTGCTTGCAATCATCAATAAACAAAAGCCATATCTTGTGGCTTAGACATCGATTGTTTAAGATCCTATGTTAAGTCCACTCTCCCTGTGCCACAGTTGACTTGAGATTTTTAGTTGTTTCGGAGTTGACAAGCCAAATATTTCACAGGGATTATGTTACACCTGAATATACACTATATTGCCAAAAGGATTCGCTTACCTGCCTTGACTGGCATATGAACTTAAGTGACATCCCATTCCTAATCCATAGGCAATATGACGTTGGTCCGCCCTTTGCAGCTAGAACAGCTTCAACTCTTCTGGGAAGGCTGTCCACAAGGTTTAGGAGTGTTAATGGGAATTTTTGACCATTCTTCCTGAAGAGCATTTGTGAGGTCACACACTGATGTTGGATAAGAAGGCCTGGCTCTCAGTCTCAGCTCTAAATCATCCCAAAGGTGTTCTGTTGGGTTGAGGTTAGGACTCTGTGCAGGCCAGTCAAGTTCATCCACACCAGACTGTCATCCATGTCTTTATGGACCTGCTTTGTGCTCTGGAGCACAGTCATGTTGGAAGAGGAAGGGGCCAGCTCCAAACTGTTCTCCACAAAGTTGGAGCATGGAATTGTCCAAATTGTCTTGGTGTGCTGAAGCATTCAGAGTTCCTTTGACTGGAACTAAGGGGCCAAGCCCAGCTCCTGAAAAACACCCCCACACCATAATCCCCCCTCCACCAAACTTTACACTTGGCACAGTGCAGTCCGACAAGTATCGTTCTCCTGGCAACCTCCAAACCCAGACTGGTCCATCAGATTGTCAGATAGAGAAGCGTGATTCGTCACTCCAGAGAACGTGTCTCCACTGCTCTAGAGTCCAGTGGTGGCGTGCTTACACCACTGCATCAACGCTTTACATTTCACTTGGTGATGTGAGGCTTGGATGCAGCCGCTCGGCCATGGAAACCCATCCAAGAAGCTCTCTGCACTGTTCTTGAGCTAACCTTTAGGCCACATGAAGTTTGGAGGTCTGTAGCGACTGACTCTGCAGAAAGTTGGCGAGATCTTCTCACTCTGCGCCTCAGCATCTGCTGACCGCGCTCCATCAGTTTACGTGGCCTACCACTTGGTGGCTGAGTTGCTGTTGTTCCCAAACACTTCCACGTTCTTATAATCCAGCCGACAGTTGACTGTGGAATATTTAGGAGCGAGGAAATTTCACGACTGGATTTGTTGCACAGGTGGCATCCTATGACAGTTCCACATTGGAATTCACTGAGCTCCTGAGAGCGACCCATTCTTTCCCAAATGTTTGTAAAAGCAGTCTGCATGCCGAGGTGCTTGATTTTATACACCTGTGGGCATGGAAGTGACTGGAACACCTGATTCTGATTATCAGGATGGGTGAGCGAATACTTTCGGCAATATAGTGTATTTTTTGCAGGGATTCCTCTTTACAAAAACAGAAATGTTTTCATAAATGTTTCACTCTGGACCCTGGTTTCAAAAGTTTGCTAATTCAGGCAGTATGGGCACCATTTTCATGTAAACAGAAGGCACAAATTTAACAGAAACTCTCCATTTTCTGCCAATTTCGATGTTGCGTACACTGGCCCTTAGTCCTTTTGTCTCTGCCCAGCTTCAGAGGACTTTTCAACACAAGTCTGGTTCTGCTCAACATTTCCTGCTGCTATGTACAAGCTTTTTTCTTGCCTCTTGCAGATTGTTTCAAAGAGCTGAACTCACTGTGAAGTAGGGGTGGGCGATATGGCAAAAATATCATATCACGATATTTTAAAAATATAATCACGATCACGATTTTATCGCAATTTTTTTTTTACGTTGATTTTTCTAGACTAATTTGCATGTTTGACCATTTTTTCCCTTTGTTTAACATATAAAACATTTAAAACCCTGAAATAAATAAGACAATTAAAGCCAAAGAAACTTTCTGAACAGGTTTCAATTTAAATAGTGCAGTTTTTATAAAAATGTGCAATAAATGTAAACATAAAAGGTAATGAACAACAATATCAACATTATCTCTTAAAGTGCAACACTTTAGAACAAATGTTATCTAACTGCAATGTCTATAATCTGAGTGAATAATACAGCTGCTTTAGAACAGATTTTTGTTCAGACATCTTCAAGCTTTCATCTCCTTTTCTCTTTCCGCCATGGCTTCACGCTACATAACCAAACAGGAGATCCCACCATGCACTGCGTGTAATGTCCCCACGTTATAACCCTTGACGATTTAATATCATCATATCGCACGCCCCTACTGTGAAGCTATGCTGAGTCTGGAATAAAAAGGAAAAAACAAGATTTTTAACACATTAAGTTCACAAGCAAGAGATGATCAATGGGCCTGAACATCTGATCGAATGCCTTCAGAATCTTACCAGTTTGTGTGGGATGAGTGCAGAATATGAAGAAAATCCTGGGAGATCTCTTTGAGAAACTGCCTAGAGGCGATATGGTCAAAAACACGAGTGCCTTAGTCATGCACGATACACAGTAAGGTTCTGATGTATGCTTAGGAATGACAAAAACACAGGTATGACTGAACAAAATGACATTTATTTCAGCCTGAGGAGCCGCTGAACTGATGCAATTCAGAGGAGTGAAGATATGAACCACCGCTCAATACTGATAATCTTTAGCAGTCACTTCGATTTTTGATCAAGAAATCTATAAAACTGATATGAAGAGTTTGATCAGCGTAGTATCTGAGGCTGTGATTACATTCTGGAGCGTTACCGTTCAGATGCATCAGTCAGCGGCTCACCTTCACAAAAATACAATCCAAATAAGTTACACGACATGCTGAGGGGTCTGAATTTCAGACAGAAGCGTGCCTGTCGAGTCCCACGGGGACACACGTACAGGAGGCTGTGGAGAAAAAACCTACACGTACCGCTGACCATCATTTACATCCGTACCAGTTTAGGAATCGCAAAATCATTCCCCTTCATTCCTATTCTAGTTCACCAGATTACAGCAGGATGAGGCAGACTTAAGAAATAAAAAAGAAGATGAACAAAAAACAAGCAGGAATGAAAAAAAACGAAGGCACTTCAAGTTTTCATGGTTTTGGAGACAACATAAAACAACCAAAACTTCATTATTTGATTTGTCCTTTTCCTCATAAAGATATATAAAAGAAAAACAAAGCCGCAAGTACCTACTTGTTCAGTCAGTCAAGTGTCATTCATAATAAAGGTCTAAAATATTCCCATCACAATTTACCGACACCCAAGGCAAAGCATTTCCTTCTCCAGCATTCAGATCAGAAAAACAGAACAAATCCGACTTGAAAGTACAAAAAACAGACAAAAGCAGCGATACACCTTCAAATTAGGAGATGGTGGAGTCATTAGTGAACAAGTATTTAGAATTATTTTCCTATGATGATCCATTATATGTTAAAGACAACATTTTCGTATCTTTCTTCATCTATAACGCTGACTCTCAAATAAGGATGTGATATGAATATGAAAGTGCTGAGGCATGTGCCGCCATGACTGCGCAACAATCACACATTTATACGATCTGTAAATTCACCCTCCCACCTTTGTTTGATATCCAAGCAGCTGGAGTACCCAGACTGTGGGTGCCACTTTTTGACAGCTTTTCTCCCACTTCAGATTATCATCTGGCATTATAAAACAAAGTTTGGAGAGACTCCTCACTTACAACTCAAACACACTGGACACATGACAGGAAAAGCATGTGCCAGCTCGTGCCTGTAACACTGAGGTTTTCACACCAATCATGTGTCCTGTTATACAGCTGCTACTTCCTGTTGCCACAATCCTCCCTTTCCTGATGTGTCTCCCCCATTATGAGTTTCTATAGAAGCTTTAAAAGAACAAAAACACAATAAATATCTCCTCTAGCAACATAACTCATTGAATAACGGACCTGGGAAACTTCAGACTTTCCTGTAAGAACAACTGAGGCAAGGACAGGAAGTGCAAACAAGCTTTATCTGTCTTGTCCAGTGATCTACACATGCGGACACATCATTTGACACAAGGTAAATATAGCTCTATATTTTTCCTTATCACATGATTTTGGCCATGATAAGCATATAGTTTGGGTAAAAGAATGGATTTGCCTTTAAATTTTCAGCACCAACTAGTGGTGTCTTTTGTCACATACAGGCAAGTACATAAACAAAAAGCTCATGATGTGAATGCAAGGATTAACTGCAAGCTTATCTACAGTTTTAACACTCCTAACTGGTGCGTGTTGTTGCTTGTTACTTCCTGTTAGGCTGAAAAACCGCTCTGTTTGCTTCATATTTTCTTTCCTCATGGAAACAAACAAGCTAAAGGAATCCCGTCCTACCACCAATAGCAGCTGAAGACACATAAACAGTCTCCTAAAATTGATGAGTCAGATCACTTTCTCCTTCGATAATATTATTTACAAAGCAGACATCACAAGTCCTGTCAATCCTTAATCTTGATTGGTCAGAGATGTTGATGAGAAAAGCGTCGTTCCAAAAGTTGAACTATTTACAATGGAGGGCAATTGGTGGGCAGCAACAGAGAGCAGCTGATTTTGACTAGGGGTGTCCCAATCCGATAATGATATCAGATATCCGTCTGATATAAAAAAAACAAAAACAAATGAGGGATTATATCGGCCTGCATCTAAAATCTCTGATATAATCACTCTGATACAAGCAGTCTATCCTAATTTATTTTTTATTTATTTGATTCCGTTTTAAAATATGCTTATGTTTAAGTTAAACACAGTGGTTATTTTGCAATTTAAAAATATGTTTTTGTTTTTATTGGATTTATTGAGGTTACTTTTCTGGGTCTCCTAATTTATTTTTCATTTAATTTATTTAATTTTAGTATATTCTTGTGTTTAAGGTTAACTTTATTGAACCCATTGGTTAATAACAAACCGGTCCGTTTTTCTCATACCTACCATTGCTGTTCTCTGTTTGAGTAATTTCAACTGATCAAGCCTTTTCTTACAGTCCATACTACAAAATAAGTAATAAAAGTCTGTATGATTCCTGCTGATATCGTATCAGATCGATATCGGTATTGGCCAATACTCAAGGTTGCAATATCAGCATCCTATCGAAGGTGAAAAAGTTGTATCGGGACACCCTTAATTTTTACAGTCAGGGTGGTGGGTGGTGCAGTCTGTGCAACTGTAGATCTAAAATGGCAGCTGTAGACAAAGACCCTCAGCGATGGTGTGATTGTACGCAGTCATGGTGTCTGAATGACCGATGTGGATGTAAACTGTGTTGATGCTGTGTATTTATGTGTACTTACTTGAGATCTAAACACAACAGTTTATGGATTTAAAGGTAAACTTTCTTGAGTCTTAACAACACGCTCGCTCTCACACAAACATTATGAGTCCTGACCTGCAGCTATCGCATGTTTCACGCTTTAACAGCACATCCATCAGAGCAGGACACGTGGCGACGGCTGCGGTACGAGGGAGTGTTTGTTTTTCTTCGTGTTAGGTGTGACGGTTGTACAAAAGTCGGCGGTGGTGGTGGTGAAGGAGAAAAAGATTTACAGCCTTCTTCTTCCCCGGCTTCCACTCCTTCCAGCGGCCAGCCCCATCCATCACCTTCTGGAAAAATGTTTCATCACCATGAGTCTGCTGTATCCTCCGTCTGTCCTGATGCAACACAAGCACCGGGGGGAGGGGGGCTTTTTCAGATTCCATCCAGTCCCCTCGGTCTGAATCCTCTCCAGGTCCCGGCTCCGAGCAGGAGGGAGAGGGTGGAGAGGGAGGGAGTGCAGTTAGGAGAGGAGAGGGTTTTCCTCCGTCACACCCGCTCAGAGTTGTTGTCCTTGTTCGCTCTGCGTCTGGGGAACAGCTTCCTCTTTAACAGAATCAGCTGGAGGGGAAGAAATTGAATAATTAGAAACAGCATGCACCTCGGGGACGACAGAGAAAGCTTAGTGAGTCAAATTATAGAGAGGATGACCGAGAAGGTCAGGACTGAGAGCAGGACAGTCCTACACTGAAACTGGGTTTTCATTGTCATTTAGTCTGTATAAGGGTTGTTTTAATTACAATCACCATGCACACCGATGGAAAGACTGAAAGACTGAAGGCTAGTGGTAGGTAAAGTGATTCTGTGATGAAAAAACACACTCATGTGCTCAGACTGTCCTTCGCCTGAGGGCTGACGTGTGTGCAGATATACAAACATTTGTGTGGATGTATGGTGAGGTGTGGTTACTCTAATACTTTTTTTTCCATTGATCTTTTTCAGGAATACAATGATGTATACAGGAAAAACAAATTATACATATTATATATTCATCTTTTTTTTCTTCTTTTAACTCGGAACAACACCAGACCCTCACAAAAGGGGGTCAACAGCATGAACAGTAGAACAAAGTCTCTGTACAGTTACATAAGATTAAATAAACTCAAAACGTAACCAACATGTACGGTGCAAAATAGTAATGGATGAAACATGAAAACAATAAAAAAGACAGACAGAAGAAGAAGAAGAAGAAGAAGAAGAAGAAGAAGAAGAAGAAGAAGAAGAAGAAGAAGAAGAAGAAGAAGAAGAAGAAGAAGAAGAAGAAGAAGAAGAAGAAGAAGAAGAAGAAGAAGAAGAAGAAGAAGAAGAAGAAGAAGAAGAAGAAGAAGAAGAAGAATAGCAATGATAATAATAATATTAATAATAATAATAATAAAAATCAGCAGCAGCAGCATAATACATTTTTAAATAAAAATGTAAAATATGAAAAAAAATATATAGCATTTCTACACACATAAAATTTAAATAAACTACTTTAATAGTTTATTAACTCTTTTTTTTCACAAGAGACTTCTAAGCTCAAGCCATGATCTCAGGGTTCACTGTGTAAATATTTTATTTGTGCATATATACATTTTTGGGTGTAATTAAGGACAACAGGATTTTCTGGAAGCCTCACATTAAGCATGTTCATACCAAACTGTCTAAGAGTAACTCTGCCCTGACCAAAGCAAAACACATCCTAAACCGTAAACTACTTTACATTCTGTATAACTCGCTGGTGGCTTCAAATTTAGATTGGAGATCTGGGGAAACACATGAAAGAGCTCACTAGATCCGTTATGTATTCTCCAAAAAAGAGCCATAAGGATAATGCACAAGGTCGGCTATTATGATCACACTAATCACTTTTCTCACAGTCAAGAATTTTAAAATTTCTCGATTTAGTAGAATTGAAACAGCACAAATAATGTATAAAGCAAAGAAAAATGTACTTTCTAGTCACAAAAAAAACATTTTTCTCTGACAGAGGTGGTGGATACAAGTTAAGTTAAGTTCAGTTAAATTTGAAAATCCCAAGTATAAGAACAACAATGAGGAGTTTTTGTTCAACAATACAAGGAGTCAACATATGGAACAGTCTGGATGATGATGTGAAACAGAATGTTTTACCATTCATTCATAGAGTTCCAAAGCTGCAACTGCATCATTCCAAAGAAGTAATCATGATTAATACTTGTTGTTTTTTAAAGGTGAGGATGAAATTTCAAATAATTCTGAATTCTGTCTTCATGTATCTTCAATCTGTCAAGTGTCACTTTTATTATGACACCAACATTATTCAAGCAGACCCTGTGGTTGTATAGAAACACTCTTTTCTTTATGGGTGTGTTGTTTTTGAGGAGAAGGTTTAAAAATGGGCTGAACAGGTTAAGACAAAAAAAACTAATGAAGCTCAATTTAGAATCATTTATACACCCTTTTTAATATGTCATGAGTAATTCTGTCATTTGTCAACTGTTATTAAGTTGAAAATGTTCGTAGACATAAAGGTTGATATGCTGATGACCTAACAGTAGAAGAGGTCTTAAATATTCAACAAGCAGGGGTTAAGGCCTGGACAATCTGACTTGTGGCTTCCCCTCTTTCTTTCTCCCTGCTTGAGCCTTTGCTCTATACCAATCCTGTTCAATTAGCGGCCCGAGGGGCACATGCGGCCCTAAAGCAACCCTCAAGTGGTCCTCAATCAACGTGACTGGGACTTAGGTCCGGGGAGATAAACAGGAACAATTTTACAAACACTGGAAAGGTCTTATAAAAATTCCAACATTGACCATAAGATGGTGTTTTTAATCTGCACTTTTTTTATCCGTTTGAAGTGTTAAACTTATAGAAACAGCATTTTAGCAGAAGTTTAGTTTAAAGTTCTGCTCTTTATTGAGTTTATACCCTTTTGGATATGGGAATAAATTAATAAACATCCAGGGTGTTTGTTATCTATTTGTGTTTCTTTTACGTGGTTAAATTTGCTCACTGTTTGCCAGAAATGTCCAGCCCAGCTCATGTCCTAAGTCTGAAAATCTGGCCCGACTGAATTTCTAATTGCCCTGCCCTGAACTAGTGCATGAGTAGACTTAACTAGTGAAGCAAAAAGTTTCATTAGTACAAGCAGACTGAAAAATGTTCACTAGTACTAATAGTATGCCTTATGTGCTTATTGGCTTTTAAATATTACAACAAATCAGGGGGCTGGATTTGGTTATAATCCCACCTATTCCATTTAAAATTAGGTCGACTTGTGTTACTAGTGAATCTTTTGGTTTAACTCGTAGTTCTAGTAGGGCTGGGTATTTCCAACAACCTCCCAATATAGTAAGTATCACGACACTTAGGCCACGATAAGATATGTATCCTGATACATGTAAATTATGAGCACTGACTACACTTTTAACAAAGTTACCACACGTTTTGACTTTTAGAAACAAGGAGAAAAAGAACAAGGATGACTTTTAAATGATTTTACAACTTAAGAAACTTAAATTCAGGTCCTCAAAGATGGTAGACCTGAGTTCAAATCTGGAGCATGTGCTTCATCATGTGGTTTAGCTTCTACTTTGAACTGTGCTAACATTAACATTAACCAAGGATTATTGACGACAACTGTCAAAACACTGAGGCTCACAAACATTGACTTGACATTAAATATCCTGCCATCAAGAAGAAGGCTTTAGAGTCTCTTCTGACAAACAAAACTGCGCTAGTCTCTTGTCTTAACATCACATCCACTTTGTATGACACTCTGAAGCAGTAAAATCAAGAAGAAGTGGAGTCAGTACACAAAAGAATGAAGAGTTCTTTTCCAAAATGCTATAAAAGCCAAAATTAAAACAATATATATTACTCTGTGCTATTCTTTTTTTATACCAATTGTACTACCTGCCCTATCAGTATTTAATGCCAGAAAGCTATATGTTCCTGTTTAAACTGTATTTCAAAGTTCAGTTCCCCAGCCAATCCAATGATGGGTCTGGGTAAATAATGTAAATACCTAACAAATGAAAATGGATTAACAGCGTTTTGGAAAAGAGCTCTTCAAATATTTTACTAGTGCAGGCTTTTGGCGCATTAGTGTGCGAGAAGACCTTATTAATAAGGCTTACTGTTAGTTCTAGTAAACAATTTTTGGTCTACTAGTAGTACTATTGACACTTTTTGTTTTACCAGTAAAGTCTACTTGTGCCCTTGTTGTTAAAAACTGAGAACATGTCCTCCAAAATTCATTATTATTAGAACTGGACCACGGTGAACCAAGTGTTACATTTAGGGCGTTTTCACATTAGGTCCACTTGTTTCGAACCGTGCTGCGGTGTGGTTCGCCATGGGTTCACCTCTCTCCCCCGCTGGCTTGCATTCACACTGTCAACATCGAACCATGCCCAGACCCACTTGTGTATTTACTCAGTTTGAAACAGCAGGGGGCGATATGCAAGTAACTGGTTACCAAACCTGCTACAGAGGAGAACGAAGAAGAGACTACCATGGTAACCATTTCCTACACCAAACAACCAATGTTTACGTTTCGCTCTCTTCTACATTTTCCTTCAAATGTGTTTTTTGTATCATGTTTGAGACGGCATCAGCGACCTTCTGGACCCTCGTAAATCATCGTAATCCTCAACCAGAATAAACAAATCGACAAATTGAGTAAGCAAAAGATTCAACTGCAGGATTATCAGGAAGTAATGCATCAAAAGTAGATCGGTTCAGACCATTTTGTTTCACACCAGTGAAACCGCACCAAATGTAGGGAGATGGAGCGGATCGAGACCACCCCTTCATGGAGGTCTCAGACCGGCTGATTTGGTGCACACCAAAGTGCGGTGGTTGCATTCACATTGATACTAACGTACCAAACCCTGGGCCAAAACTTCTTTGGTGCGCACTAAATGTGGTTGGTGTGAAAACGCCCTTAAAGAAACAGTATTTCAGCAGAAGTTTAGTTTAAAGTGCTGCTCTTTATTGAGTTCATACCCTTTTGGACATGACAATAAATTAATAAACATCAAGGGGGTTTGTTATCTATTTGTGTTTCTTTTATGTGGTTAAATTTGCTAACTGTTTGCCGAAGTGTCCGGCCCAGCTCATGTCCTAAGTCTGAAAATCTGTCCCGACTGAATTTCTAATAGCCCTGCCCTACACCAATTACATAAAGGCATAAAAGCCAAAAATAGGTAATCAGTAAAGAAGTCTATAAAGGTAAGAACACATCAAATGTATGCATCAGTCAAATTTACAAAGTATACGTTCATTTTTTTGTACATTTTTTAGCTCATATAATAATAATCCTCAGTCAGACTTGCAGTTTTTCTATGTCTCCAGGCTTTGTTTCAGGCTAATTTTAGCTACATGTTGAACAATCAGAGTAGATTGTCCTGCTGTGTCAACGCCAGACAGTAAAAGTTGATTTGAGTGTCAGATAATGAGGCCTTTAGTACCTAAGTGGACCTTGACTTGCCAGACCTTTGTAACCCAGGAAGCAGAGATAATCTTAGAAGAAGTACGGCAGATCCCTCAGGACTGGCTCGTCATCTCTCTAATCTAAACTGTTCAAAGCTCAATCGGGCTTCTCTGTCTTAATAACGTGGGCGGCGGGGCAGCGAGATTTCTGCGGTGTCGGCATCAGAAGTTCGCTTCATGGTGGCAACAGAGACGCTGGACCGGTGTGCCACATGCCTCCCGTGGTACAAGAGCTCCCACGGGTGATTGAGGAGGAAATTCTCCAAAGGTCACTGCTGCTATTAACCTTTGTTTAGATTCACGGAGCAGAAACTGGAAACCTTTGGATTAGAGATGTGGGACACAACCGTTAGGTGCCAAACCAAGGTTGGGTAGAGGGTGTGGAGTGATCTCTGGCATTAGCGTTTGATACAGCAAAAATATGACCATCTACAGAAAATAAAGCATATCATCTTTGTCTTTTGACTCTCTACTGACTTAAGATAAGGCTAGAAAATATAGAACATCTTTAAGCTATAGCAATCAAGCTTCAAGAGGAATATGGAAGAAGACAAAATTGTTAATGGGGATGTCCGGATACAACTTTTTCACTAGAGATGGGACCGATCCGATCCAGTATCGGTATCGGCGTCCGATCCAGGCATAATTTACAGATTGGACTTTTCCGATTCAAGCTGCCCTTATCTCTATGGAGATTGACTGTATCCTTACAGAGCTTTGCACTTCATTCAATAAATGTCGATATTCAATTTGAAACCCTTACAGATGTATGTTTTTTTGTATATCTTCTATGTAAATAACTGTTCTGTGGTTAATTACAGCCTTATAATCAATATTATACAGCCTCGATAATGCTAATATTGCAGCAATAATAGCCCTGGTATCGGAATAGTATCGGTATCGGCTGATACCCAAATTCAGGTATCGGCCAAATCGGATCAGAGGTGAAAAAACCTGGATCGGTGCATCCCTATTTTTCACCTCAGATAGGAAACTGATATTGCAGCTTTGAGTATTGGTCAATACCGATATTAATCTGATTCAATATCAGCAGGAATCATACAGACTTTTATTACTTATTTTGTAGTATGGACTTTAAGAAAAGGCTTGATCAGGTGAGATTACACAAACAGAGAACAGTAGTCAGCAATAGCCTTAACCTTAAACATAAGAACAGAGTACAATTAAATAAAATCAATAAAAAATAAATTAGAAGACCCTGAAAAATAACCTCAACAAATCTAGTAAAAACAAAAACAGATATTTTTAAACTGCAAAATAACCACTGTGTTTAACTTAAACATAAACATATTCTAAAACTGAATTAAATAAATAAAAAATAAAGTAGAATGGACGGCTTGTATGGGAGTGCTTACTCGGATATTTTAGATGCAGGCAGATATAATCCGATATTTGTTTTTTTGCTGACATCGATCCAATATCAATATCAGATCAGGACACCCCCAATTGTTTATATCAAATATTATGCTTGGAAAAAAGATTGTTTAATTTAGGAACAACTTACAGTAAAATGTTTACTGTCCACGCTTTAATGTAACTGAAGACTTCAGTCTTGTTTGAACCAACCTCACCTAAGGAAGTGCATGATAAAATACTGAAACTGAAAGATGAACAAATAAGACCCGCAGTCTTGGAAATGAGATGCCCTCCTCCATTGTCCATGTTTAATCTCTATTCCTTAAAACACGTGTTAAACCAAAGAAAATTAAAACTGCTTAAATCACACCTCCTTTGAATCAGGAGATCCCAGCATGACCCATAACTGCCAGACAAGGCCTGCTCTGTTGTTTCTCCAAAGTTCTTGAGACACTCGTGTAACTCATTAAAACCATGAAATAGTCCACAGTCATCAGTTTTATTTTCAGATTTAGAAAAAAAATATATTTGAAAATTCTTGCTTTATCAAAAGCTTTTGAAACAACTGAATCTAAAATTCTTGAACTAAAATAGATATCATTGTGAATCAAACTGCTGATGGTATGTTTTCATGTTCAAGGAATCTAAATATTTAGATAAAATAAAGGTAGGAGTAATATTTATGGCGAAAATCACAATATGGGTGAGGGCTAATACCTTTGTGGCACTGGAAAAAGAAATTCCCAAACACAAATAATTGGGTTACTTCTCATTTGTCATAGAAAAACTTTTGCACACCATCTGAAAAGTTAAATCATGAGGTGCTCTGCCTCCTTTGAGAATATAAAAAGTCCTACATATTAATTTTTATCAATATTTTGGTTTGTTTTATGCAGCACAGACTGTGATACCATCATGTAGACTCATGCACCACCAACTGAAACTGACTGACACCCCTACAAGGACTTCAATGTCAGCCTTGGCTTATCATTATGCTTTTAAAAATACAGAAATTGTTGGCTGTAAACAATAGTCGTGTCAGTCATAGTTAATTAAGATGGATGGGTATTCATTTTCCCCTGTGGACACTTGTGGTCTTTAATTTCCGTCACTTCTCCTTCACTTCTAGGCCGACCCTGGCTCAGCAGAATTCGAGAACACAACACTTGAGACGGACAAATGTCCTGATTGAAATATCAGTCCTGTGGGCTCGAATCATAGCTTGTGAGAGATTTATGCAAACAGAGAGGAGTATCACGATGTCTTTTATCTGCATGTTGAAAGGAAGCATGTTTGGCACCGCTCTGGAGACACTGACCTGCTCAGCGAAGAAAGACATGACGGTGAAGATGACGAGTGTCACGAGAACACAGTGCGTCCAGAACTTCAGCTTGTCCCGGTAAACTCTCCTGAGGACACAAACACACATATGAAGTCAATTTTCACAGCACTTCTTTATTTAGTTACAGTCTTTTGCCTAAAATATCTTTCAGTTTTAGTCATAATTCAGTCATCTTAACTGTTTTTATTTTAGTCTTGTTTGGTTGATGTAATTTAAGATTTTAGTCTACTCAAAAATGAAGTGTAACTGTAAGGTATTTTTTATGTTACCTTTCATTTCTAAAGTCATGTTTTACACTTAAATAAAATAAAACATCTAATAACTCTTATTGAATGCTAGTAAAGTTTGAATGCATAGTTAACAGAAACAAATTGAACTTTAGTGTGAAATGCAGTCACCTTTATTTAGGCTCCCTGGCAGAGCATCTCAGTTATAATCAGTGCTGGGAGTAATGCATTACAAAAGTAATGTGTTACTGTATGTTACTGTAACGTAGTACTGTAAGGCATTACAAAAAAAGACGCTAATATTTTACTCTGTACAAATTGAAGTAATGCAAGTAATAATGCGTTTTTGATTTAACCCGAAATGAAGAGGTGTTTCTTTTTGTTTGTTTAAATACAAATTCACCAAATACTCTGTGAGATCAGCAGAGAAGGAAAGTCCTGCTCTAGGCCTAAAGCTACAGCATCTCTAATTTTACCTTTCGTCTGTTTTTGCTATGATAAGGCCTGTCCCAATAACAAATTTTGCTGGACGATAATTGTCCAAAAAATTATTGCAGATAAACAATATTATTGTCAATATTGTTTTGAAACACCATTTTTTCATGAATGCAATTAGTATATGTCTATAAAATTGTGCACTTTAATGGTCACTGTGTGCCCGGAACCTGCATTTTAATATTTTTTAATACTATTTTGGCATTATTTTAATGATGAATGGCGTGTGCTGGCAGATAGCTCAGTGTTATTGTCTGTGTGTATGTTACACATATATATATTTTTATACTGTAATTTCATGTCTTGTGTGTTTTTTGTGCATCCCGCTGCAACCCAATTTGCCCTCTGGGGACACTAATAAAATTGAATCTTGAATCTTGAATCTTGAATTTCACAATAAAGTGAGTACATTGTATCAAAAGCAATAAACTTTCATTTCTTAAAAGTATTTAACTGTAATTGGAAGGTCAAGAGCTTTATTAAAATAAATTAAACAATATAATAAATTTAACAAAAAAAGAGAAAAAAACTCCAATGAAAATGAAATGGACTCTCTTTTGGGAAAAACTGCATGTAACTAAAAATTGCAATAATAATCAAAAACAGTAAAAATAAAAAAATAGACCCTGTCCCTGTAAAGAAAAAAAACCAAAACTCCAATAAAAACACACACAACAATAATAAAAAAATGGAGTTTATACAGTTCCTGAATTTTTGTGTGCATGTTTGTTCTCCCAGTCAATTCGTACTGTCTATCAAATGTTTGTAACACTTTCTGAAATGTTGGCTTTTCAACCGTACTGAAGGGTTGCATTTCTCTGCAATGTACAAAACGACACTGTCTGGGGTGCTGGTTTGGCGTAGTGGTTAGCACCCCATGTACATGCTTCTGCCGGTCCAGGTTCGAATCCCGCCTGTGACCAGTTTGCAGAGTGTCTTCCCCTACTCTCTCACCCCCCTTTCACAAGCCTATCTACTGTCTCTCTCCTATCAATAAAGGCATAAAATGCCCAAAAAAATACATTTAAAAAAAAAAAAAAAAAAAAAACGACACTGTCTGTGAGTGTGCACCATTTTGCTCTGTTTAATTTGTATTTACTTTTCCGACCAAACGCCTCAGTAAGCACAGACTGAACCTCCCCTTCTTTATCGTCACAACTTTCAAACAAATATGACATATCGGCTTGTTTGTGTTCATGAGCTCACACCTTGTTTCTTTTTGTTTAAAACCAAAATATTCCCACACTTGGGCTGTGGCATTCAGCTTAGGAACCGTCGCTTTTGTGCCTTCATTCATGTTAGTGCTTGTTTCCTTGTTACTCCTCACGACGCTTACTTCAGCTCTCTGTGTGTGTGTACATCAAATACCCAGTGTGTATCTAATAAAATAAACCAGTTTTTCAGTTTGATCAGGAAAAAATGCAGATATAAATAATCATCAAAACATAAGAAATGTATTCTTTTATTTGGAAAAATGATTTCCCACTCACTATTAAGATGCTTCTTGAGCAGATAGCTGAGTTTCTACCTTTAGAGAGATTGACTTTAGAAAAGAATAACAGAGGCCACATTTTAGCAACCTACTAGGAAAGTTTACAACACGTCCCTTGGGGACTTACTAAAGGGAAAAACAAAACAGGGAGCCTGAAGTAAAAGTAAAGCTTAAATTAATCAGAAACTGTCGTTACACTCCTCCAGGAATTTATCCCTGGCTTAGCAATGGTTGCTAGTTCATGAAAAATCTATTTTACACAGATTCTTGCAAGCACAAGTGTGTTTTATGAATTTATATATATTTTTGATTCAATTGTTGAACTTATATGTTTTTTTTTATTTAAGTTGATTGTTGCGTTATGAATTTGTATTTATTTAACCTTTTCAAAGAAAGTTTTGGAGTATGTTGGAGGGATTTTGGGCGGGAGTCTGGTAATGTCCTGCTTTATGTGTTTATATTTCTGTTATATATGGTTGATGTGCACATGGTGAAAATACTTATAAAAAAGTTCTATCCTTTTTAGACCAATATTTACTGAATTTATCCAAGCATAGCCTAAATTAAAAGGTCAGCCTCTCCATGCCATACAGTTCTTTACAGTTGTTATCCATTCTACTTCTGTGTGTGGTTCCTTGACAAGCCATTTCCTCGTTATTGCTTTTTTTGCGTGGGTAGCCGTGCATTTATGTAACAAGAAGGAAGCGTGCGGCATGCAAAGGGCAAAGGGCAACAGGGTGAGAAGGTGACATCACCCAGCGCCGTGTGCCACTTCACCCTCCCTCAGACAGAAGGAGGGGGCCCGAGGTGGAGACGGAGCGAAGGGGGTGCAGCTATGTGGGGATCTTTCAAGCATCTTACAGCTACTGACTGATCTGAGGCGGCTCGGTCTAATTTTAAAGCCTGTATGTGAGGCGGGCATTCTTGAGCAGAAGCCCCTTCAATACAGGAGCAGGATCCCTGACAAAAGCCCCTTAAAGCCCCCCTGAGGGATTCCCACCACTCCAACCTGGCAACCCCTCCGGAGCTATGTGGTGACAGATAGGGAGTCTTAACTTAGACTGTTTCGGAAAAAAAAATGACTCTGATTAATCACCAGCTCGTGACCAACAAGGACTTAAATCAACCACAACTTTAAAACATTAACTGACAAAAATGAAATGATGGGAACAGTTACCATAATCATTATTAATCATTTTAGTATTTTTGATTGAAATTATTCAGTGTGCAGGCAAAAACCTAGACCCTAACCTTAAAATGGCTCGAAGAGCTTGCAAATACTGGCACTAAAAAGTTCAAAAAGACTGAAACAGTGACATTGAGATATCTTCTCTTTCTAAGCTATACACATGGAGGCCACTTTATTAGGTCCACCTTGCCAATTCCAGGTCGGACCCGCTTTCCCCTTCAGAACTGCCTCAATTCTTCATGACATAGATTCAACAAGATGCGTGAAACATTCCTCCGGATTTTGTTCTACATTGATATGACAACATCACAGAATTGCAGCAGATTTGTTTGCTGCACATCCATGATACATGCAAAAGGTGCTTGACTGGAGTGATCATTATCTGGGGCCACATCAGGGCTCCTACACCTTACTGTGCAGTCCCTATAGTATCATCTAATTCAGAAAACATATAGGAAAAATGTTGTCATTAAATCAACTATTAATGCCACATCTAAGAAAACTGCACTGAGGCAGTCTTATTGGGGATGTCTTTGCTTTTGATCTGTTTTACTGAAATCCAAGAGCATGTTAACCCAGTCTGGAGCAATAAAATGTCTACAGCTGACCGAAAAGAAAAACATATAATGACAATAATGGTTAAGTTTTACTCCTACCATTCCTGGAGCTCCTCCATGTGCAGGAACCTGTTGCGATACTCTCTCGGCAGCTCAAACTGGGACGGCAGCGGGAACATGGACTCGTAGAAGTCTCTGAGGACGGCTTTAACCGTGGCAGCGTCTTTGTGGCTGTGGTCGATATTATCGTTCAGACAGATGAACTTCCTGAAGGAAAAATAAAGATGTAAGGAGGGTTTAAATTTGCTTTATTTTTAAGTGTATCTGAAGGACATAAACCCGCCTCCTCCATGTCTCTTGATGGGACGTGGGTCGAACTTAAAAGTTAAATGCAGGTCAGATAAATCTTTCTCAAACTGTTCCTGCAGTGAGAAGTCTTGGTTTAGAGACATAGTTGTTAGGTATTTGCCTGTCAGGCTCTAGATGGTGATGGTACACATAATATTCAACCTTCCACAGACGCGATTCAGTGCTTTAAACCAACACAAATCCTATTCTGCAGTATTTTGATAAGCTGAGGCAGCTCATGGCTGCTCCTCCAGCTGACCCCTACACTACAGACTAGAGCTAATATCAATTATGGTGATTAGCCAGGTTTCCATGCAGACTTTTTCTAATTCTGATTAAAGATTTCAGGTGAACTGTTTACATGTGACGTGATCTATTCCGATCTGGTGTTTAAATGTGCCACAACATTTAATCGGAACAGCTGTTCTACAGACACGTGATACGCGCAGATCCATTCAAACATCACACGATTTATCAAAAATGGCTTTAAGTAGGTGTTTTAATGAATGATTTTAGGGTTGTGCTGTTTAGCCTTAAAGTAACCAGCCTTCAGAGTTTTCCAGCTGTTCCTTATTTGTTGGACGTCTTGATCTATCCCGGCTTTGCTGAGTTTTCGTGGACTTTTTTAATTCAATAGTTCAGTATTTCTTGTTTTCCTACAGTCTAAACATGTGATAATGTTTAGTTCTTTTAGAGTTTTTATTAAAAGCAAACTCTCCAACGAAGAGAGCTCTTATTGGGAGCCACCATGTTTCCATCCGAAAACGTCACTGTTCGTTTACGTCAAGACTGAGCATGTGCAGACAGAGCCCAGCCTGACAACTTTCTGATTCATTTACATGACAGGATTTTACTTTTAATCGGTTTGGGAAAAGGAATATACTACCCCTGTGCAACCAAATGAAATTCCATTCGGATTTGGCCTGTTTATTCTGATTGAGGTGTTTATATGGAGCATTTTTATTCAGTTTGGGCTTCTAACCCGATTCTAATCGGAATATTAGGCTCCATGTAAACCTGGCTATTGACATTGAAATCAGAATAATTAAGCAGGATTACTGTCTGATTTCTAACCATATCGGCATGAGAGGCAGTAACACATCAGTTAAAAAAAATTTGTCTAAAACTGTGTAAAATGTGGCTATACAAACATCAAACTGCCTAACTTTATATATAATACTTTATTTAAGTTGTTGAGAGGGTTTCCAGGAATCCTGCTTCTGTCCAACATCTAATTTACATGAAAACATAAATGCATCTCACTGACTTGAGGCTAAAAACTGCATATGGAGAACAGTGGAGAGAGGCAGAAAAGCATAATCATCACTCAGGATAATGTTTTTATTACTATAGAATAGCCACACCTACATTATGACATATAACATGATTTTGTGTAGAGAGTTTAAAAGAGACCCGTGGAAAATGCTCATCAACTTCAAAAGTGACACCAATAACTAACTAACTAACACCCCCAGAAAGATTTTATGAAAAATGGTTGTGTGAAAGCCTGGTTAGTGTCAATGAATAAAACAGATCTTTTACTTTTAATGCAGTCAGGAAGTCTTACCATGTCTTACATTCAACCTGGGGATGCACTGACAGGAAGGATGCAGACCGCTGGCTGCAGTGAATCTGCTTTGGCACACAAAGCCTGAAATGCTTGGTGTCCCTCGATGTACAAATGCTCGTTTTCTGTCTCCAGAGTGAACTGCACCCATGACTTGAAAACAAGCGGGACTTAAAAATGAAGTAAATGCAGATGTGCCAAAACCAGAGGCCCCTTGAGAGCATGCTTGAGGCTTAAAGCAAGAAATCCTCAAGTAACGTGATGGTTTTTACAGCCTAAATAAACACACTTTCCATTCGACAAGGCCTCAGTTGAAATATTAAATACAGTTTAAGTCTCCTATTGCAATCTGCCACCGCAATGTCATCTTTGTTTGGACAGCTTTAAACCTCAGTCTTAAGAGGACATGTACAGTATGGCTGCGTATGTGGATTGGTCTCAACAATGCTCTTAAGTCTCCTTTAATGATCAAATGGCTGATGTCAGATGGCTTCATTGAATTCAATTTACAGTCAATGCTTGAAAATTTACAACAAAAATATGGTAAATGGTTAAAGAATTTGAGCTTATATAGTGCTTTTTCTAGTCTTTGACCACTCAAAGCTGCTTTACACCGCAGGTCACACCTACCCATTCACACCCATTCATTCTCACATTCACTCACTGATGGTTTCTGAGTTTCTATGTTAGTTATCCATCAGTATAAACTAACACATTCACGCCCTCTCACGCCCATGGGACCAACTTGGGGTTAAGTGTCTTGCTCAAGGACACATCTCCATGTGTCGCCTGGAGCTGGGCTTGAACCTGCAACCCCCTGATCACTGACCAAGCTCACTAGCCTCCAATAAGTTTGTTAATTCAACACATTCAGGCCAAGCACTGCAAAGTAGGTGAAAAGAGAGAGAGGGTGCACTTCGTTTGCAAAATGACCAATATAACACAGCACAACATGGAGCACTGCTATTGTCTCATGTTGATTATCTTGTTTCTATGATCTTGAAAACGTACTTGCTATGTTAATTTTTGTCTGTTATATTTTACACACTGTATCTATACATAACAATATTTTTAGTTTATCATTTTTTGTTCTTTTATTTATCTATTCTGAGAAAGTCTTTGGTCCCTCAGACCATCAGACTGTACAACTCCTCACTTGGGAGAAGGATGAGTAACAGGGAGACTGAAGAAGCAGTGGCCTGTAGCCATATTTTTATTCATGCTGATTTATATTCATATTTGCAAATTGTTTTTTCCTTTACTGACACATGTGTGCTTTTTTACCCTGTGTGCTTACTATGCTGCTGGAATCTAAATTTCCCAAGGGAGTCTTTCCAAGGGATAAATAAAACTTTATCTAATCATATCTAAACTAAGGGGTAGCCTCGAGTATTTGGCTTTTCTCCTGTAAAACAGGAACCACAGTTTGGTTGTTCATCTTTATGACTGCTCTGCATAGAAGAAAAGGAAAAAACTCAGTTAAATAAAGAGAATAAATACAGAATCTTTCCAACCTTGGATTCTTCCTGATGTCATCCAACTGTCCAACCACATGGGAAACGTTGGTCCTCACCATCTTGAAAGCGATCTCCTCCTCTCCCATGATCTCAAACCTATGCAACACAGAACTACCTATTAGGAGCAACAACTTAGAAGGACAAATTTACAACTTACATACACTTTTCAACAAAGACCAAGCACTTAAAGGATCTTACTTGTACTTATTCTGGTCTTTGAAGGCCTTGTGGATGCGCTCTGTGATTGGCTTGCAGTGCAGGATGAGGCCTTTTGTGACCGGAGGCTGAAGAACAAAAAGAAAATCAGTAAAGCGAGATGATTCTTTAAAGGGATCTGTCAACATTTTTTGTTTTCACGTTTTGTCTCACTTCTGAGACAATGACGAGCAGATGAACACCATTCTTTTGTCTGTATGTGCAGTAACAACAAAGAGACTGGCAGAGCTCACACAGCACTAATTAGCTTAGCTTAAACACTGAGAGTTGATGGGAAGCGTTAGCCTGCCTCTGCCTACAATCGTCAGATAAACCCTGCAGGAACTCTAAACGGTCTTGTGTGCTTGTTCTGACCCTTTTTTTGACCGGGTTATGTTTCTCTCTTTGATGTGTTTTGTTGACCTATTTACAAGCACATCTGTGTGGTTTGTGCATGCGCCCTTCGGTTTGGTGTTGTATTTCTTTCAAAAATGGCATAAAATGCTAATCTTAGCCCAAAACTAGATAACATAACATAACTAGTGAAAAAAAAAAAAAAAAGCGCACACAGTACCATGTAGAGTTGCTGAAGAGTTTATCTGGTAAATGTAGGCAGTGGCAGGCTAACGCTTCCCAATGACTCCCAGTGTTTGAGCTAAGCTAATTATCAGTGGGCGAGCTTTTGCCATCCCTCCTTTGTTACTGCACGCACAGTAAAAAGAATGGTATCTATCTTCTCGTTATGGACTCGGAAGTGAGGCAAGACACAAAAACAAAGACAATGTGGGTGTATCGCTTTAAGAAAAAGTTAAAATATCCAAAAGATTTAGCTTAAAAGAAGCTGTAAAGCATCAAATTTAAGCTAATAATTTTTCAAGACTCACCATGCTTGGGTCATAGTAAGCCTCCTGAGTTGGGTTCACCAGGTGGAGTTGGGTCAGATTAGTTGGTAGAGACTTTGAGCAGTTTATCAACATCTGCTCCAAGCCTGTTAGATCCTAATACGACAAAGAAAAGAGGATGAATGACTCAGGAACTGTCAGAAACCACATTTATCGTCAAGAACTTCAATGAAAGGTGAAGATTAAGGGTATGACTTCAACAAACCTGGAGGCTGAGCGGCAGTTCATGAATCCTTGTGGCTAAAGTTCTTATTTCTCGATCAGAAAGGACCCCCGAGTGATCAGTATCAATCTCATCGAACACCTCGGACACGTTGAGCTGCTGCTGAGCGCTCATCAGGAAGTAGAAGTAGGAAAAAGCGAATTGCATGTCCTCCGAGTGACGAACACGGTGGCCTGACGTCTTATCAAACTCCTCTGGGAATCTACAGAAAGAGAGGAGCACTTGATTATGACATCTTTGGATAACATGTTAAAAAACACATAAAAGAACCAGTGACAGGCATACGTGTCCTGCAGCTCCTGCATGATGAGGCGGTCGATCATGTGCGGCATGTGCGCGGGGACTTTGCGGGACGTGAATCCAAACTGGCTGTTGAGCAGCTTGTTGACGTAGCGCAGAGAGTCGGCGAACGTGTCCCTCAGCTTTCGACTGGTGGCGGCGCCGTCAGCCTGGTACATCAGTTCTGCTTGCAGACGCTCCTCCTCCTGGAGAATCATCACAGAATAATTAATATTAGACCGGCCTGCATGCAGAGCTAATTCTGACTTTACACTCAAAAACAGTTTAAGAGATTTCAGAGTGAAAGACAAATCCCTGCTCAAGTCGCACAATTATTGAACTTGGATGTTTCTGATTGGTTGAGTGTTTGCAGCTTTAACTCTCTCGTAACAAACCATGAGACAAATTCACTTAACTAACCAGTAACTGCAATGTTTCCAGGAGCAGTATTTTATAGTTTCCTTCTGTTCATCTACACTTTATTAAGGGATACAACATTTTTGTTGTTTTCATGCCTCACTCCAGAGTCCACGACAAGCAGACAGACACCGTTCTTTTAACTGTGTGCAGTAACAAGAAAGAGAGGCAAAGCTCGCTCACTGCTAAATAACTTAGCTAACACTGGGAGTCAATGGGCAATATTAGCCTGCCTCTAGTCATCAGAAAAACTGCAGCAACTCTAAACACTTCTGTGTGCTTGAGGCTTTTTTTACCACATTATGCTATGTTATCTAATTTTAGCTAAGATTAGTACTTTATGCAGTTTTACCAAGAAATACATACAAAACTAAACCCCAGGAAGCATGCACAAATCAGTGTGGATGTGCTTTGTTTTGTTGACCTTCTTACTTGCTGCCGTATACCTTTAAACTTTATATCGAAAGCATTTTTCAGGCATAATATAATAATGTTCAAAATGCTTCACAAAAGGATTGCAACAGACAAAAAGGTATAATTGTAAAACATAAAGGACTACAAAAGAGGCTAAACAAAGGGAAAAAATGTTAATTTAAAGATGAAATTAACAGGAAAAATAAACAAAAGCTACTGAAATGATACAAAACACTAAATGTAGGAATAAGAGTTGCAAAAACACCATTCTATCTATTTTCATTTTTTTATATTCTCCCACCAGGGTGGTATGGTGACCTTTTGCAGAGGCTGGATCTGCCTGGTTAAATGTTTGTAATTAGGCAGATCCATCTGGCCAAACTCCAATCTACAATGATTGTGAGCGGCCCAAAGTGGGATGGCCCAATCAGAATCCTTTGTAGCAGAAAGAGGTGGGAGATATGAGTGAGGGCCCGGCAGTAGGAAGTGGCTGCTCGTAAATCTTTATTAGCATAGATGCTAACAGCTTAAATGGCAGTTTTATCAGATCTGGACTGCATTTCTTATTAAATTATTAACAAATATCCACACCACAAACTGCTCAATAGAAATGATGTTTCCGTTCCACTTCTAAATTGTTTTGGTGATAATCTGTTCAACACTTACGTTTTGTCTTTTACGCTGTGGTAATAGCACCCGCCTACTTCATTATCTGATAGCCTCGAAGTGAATGCAATTGATGGCACGATCATCCAATCACCTGCAAAATATGCCTCTAAATTTTCCCAAACAATTTCTATGAGCTGTTGCCTAGTGGAATATACTAAATGGTCCATCTGGTGTAGTTAGCAACAATGATGTCTGTGGAAGGTCACTTTTTTGCATAAAAGTAAAATAAGGAAATTGTTTAGTAATGAAAAATATAGCTTGTAACCTAAAATGATTGTGCAGTTCCACTAAAATTAGTCTTAAATGCCTCAGAAGCCCCCCAATGATGTCAGAATTAAACAAATCAACAACTATGACCCAAAAAGGTTTTTAAAAATACCCAGAGAGCTAATCACTTTAACAAAAACCCTTTCCCCAGTGACTGTGTGAGAAACAGAAGCTTCAGAAAACCTGAAGTCAAAGTGATCCAGCAGGAATATCCAAGCCTGACTGAGTTTGTAAAGTCTCTCCTGTGACTTCAGGCCTTAATGGAAATACTGACAACTGTTTACTTCTTTGATGGGAAGTTCCTGAAACTTTAAGTCCTGCAAACCTGTTTAAAAAGCACCTTAACCCCTACAGCCCCTGCCCCTTTTTTAAGCCTTCCTTTCGAAAATGACACACTCATTACTTGCAAATATCAGTATATGTGTTAATGGGACAGAGTAAATGAAGATAGAAGTCAGTATAATTTGAAAATTTCGTCCTCGCCCAAAAAGAAAACTTTTCTTGTGAATATCTCTCGCAAAAGATGCTGGAGTGGCTTTAAAAATAAAAAAAATACTAAATAAAATATTCTTACATCATCTCTGCAAAGAATTATTGTTATAAAGTGATACACAGCAAAATTAGAGAGGTTTTATAACAATATGATCAGGCGAGGATTTTGAAAAACAGTTCACTTTTCTTTCGTTTTTGTTGGGAGAGCGTTCAGCTTTCCAGAAATTGAGTACTTTGGGACTGTAGAGGTTAAGCTACCATTGCCCCAAATCTTTTAGTCAGATCAAGAAAACACACAGACAGAGAAGTCAAAGAGAAAGGCTTTTCTTACCTCCAGTAGCCTTTGGAAGTATTTCTTCCTCTCCCAGGGCAGGAAGCCTCTGTCTGAGGAGATGTAGTGCTGCAGTCTCCTCCTGACTGGACCTCCTTCCGCAGCATCGGCCTGGTCTCCTTGGTTCTCCGCACTCTTCCCTTTCGAACGGCCGCCTAACAATTTGGAAATAATCGGCTTCTCGATTGCAGCGTTCAGTTTATGATGCTTGGCTGTCACAAGTTCTTTCACTGGCTGATCATCGATGTGAACCAGGATGAGAGTAGGGACTTGTTTCTTCTGCTCAGGTGCGTCCTCTTTCGGCTTTTCTCCTTTTTCATCCTGACCTTTATGACTGAGAGCTTTACCATCCTCTGGTGGTCTTCCTTCTGCCTGCCCTCCCTTCACCTCTTTACGAGGCTCTGCTTTGACTTCAGCCACTCCTTTCTTTGGATCCAAATCTCCCTTCTGATGTGAACGAAACATATTTAAGAGTTCAGCCTTTGTGATATTATAACCCTTCAGCGTAATGTCCCCAATCAGAAGCTTCTCCTCCAGTTTCTGCAGCTCATTCCTCACAACGGCAGGAAGAACTGAAACGTTCACGGCAGGAACTTCAAGGACAACTTCAGGATCACCGGGCTCCTTCTTCTTGATCTTCGGACCCCGTTTGTCCTCAGGAACATCCGCGAACGGGACCTCTGCTTCAGGAGTTGGTGCTGGCGTTGGCTCTTTGCCTTCGTCTTTGCTGGCCGCTTGGGAGACGTTAGCTTGCGGCACCGCGCGGGTGTCCACAGCTACGCTAAAGCTCATCGTGAACTCTGTGTCGTCGTCTCTCTGGAAGGTGAGGTTGTACTGGATCTGTGTGGCGTTGTGGCCGGGGTGAAGAAGCAGGTGGATGGTTTTCCACTTGTTGGCGACAGAGGTGTGGCGAAGGGCGTTGTTGTCCCCAACGTGGGCCTCGGAGACTCTGCGAGCTATTTTGTCGAAGGTGAAATAGGGTTTCGTTTCACCAAGCGGGAGGGTGTAGAGGCTCTGATTCCTCAGCAGGGCGACACGGTGAAGCTCCCCAAAGTGCTCTGCAACAAAAGAAGAAATGCAGTACTGGATCAGACTGGGCCTTCAGCTTCTTCTCGTACGTCAAGTTATCCCAGCTTCACAGACAATATACTGTGACAACCATTTTTTACAAAGGAATCTGAATCTACTGGATCAGGGGTGGGAGCCACATGCAGCCCTCACCTCACTCACAGCAACCCACCAATTATTAATTAAAAAAATATAAACACAATTTAAAACTATGAATAAAATACTATATTAACTGCTAATTATTATTTATCATGAGTATATGAATACTACATAATGTTCAAATTAGGACAGGTAATAAAATATTTCTGCTAACATTAGATTGCTGATACATGCTTTGTTTTTCACTAAAGTCATTAAAAAAATTACTTAGATTAGACTAGATTGGATTAGATAGAACTTTATTAATCCCTTTGGCAAACTCTATCAAGGAAGTTTGGATTCCAACGGTACATTCAAAAAGTAGATAGAAGAATACATTTTAAAAATATAAATATATATAAAATGAAAAAAAATACAAATAAAAAGTCAAAAAACATAAAAATATAAAATTATGGCTACTGGCTGGTAGCTGCTCATTCCCACCTTTGCTATAATTGTGTCTCTAAAGATCCTTTTAAGAGACATTAAAATATGATATATAATTTAAGTAAAAACTTGATTTGGTATACAAGAACTGTTTATTGATAGGATACTTCAGACATTTCATCAGCTACAGGAAAAACTCCACATACATAATGGAGACTTCTTTAGATATTTGAAAGTTCTGTTCAGTTCTATTCTCCTACCTGAGCTGTCAAAAAAGGATCTATATCTAAAATTTATTAAAATCTGGCACAAATGGACTGTACAGCCACACTGGAACACTTGAAAGAAACTTGGCAGGAAGACCTTGCAGTTAACATTTCAGGAAACCAATGGACAAAAGCTCTGGATCGTGTGCATCCTTAATCAGTTTGTGCAAGACATGGACTAATATAGTTCAAAATATTACACAGGCTTCATTTATCAAAGCTGAAACTTTCAAAAATGTTCTCTGGTGTGAATCTTCTCTGTGATCGTTGTGGTCTGGTTCCAGCCTCACATATGTTCTGGGCTTGCCCAAATATTGCCACTTACTGGATCAAGATATTTCAGAGTTTATCTGAGATTTTCCAGAAACCTGTCAAACCAATTCTTACAGTGTTCGGGGTGGGTCGGCTGCTCTGTAGCTCTCTTTATCAAACGACCAAAAGAATGTGTTAAGCTTTGTGACGCTGTTGGCAAGAAGGATAATTCTGCTGAACTGGAAACAAAAAAATCCTCCAGTTTATCAGCTTTAATGAATGATGTTATGAAACATCTGCAGTTAGAAAAAATAAAATATACCCTGAAAGGAAAGGTAAATAAGTTTTACTCAATATTGCATCCATTTGTAGTTTATTATAACAAAGGTAATCCCAATAAAAAATAACTGGGCACGGCCCAGAGTGCATGGTATCCTCCAGTTTGTGTCATGTAATTGTTAAATTTCTTATTTATTTAATCTTTTTATTATGATTTCAATTGCTATTGTGATTATTTGTGTTTACTTACATGTACATTATTTATTTATTTATTCAATGTTTTTTTAAATGTTTTATTAATGTATTGGATTTGTTCTCTTTCTGTTTGTATTTGGAAAGAAAAAACCCAACAAAAAGAAGTAAAAAAAAACTATTTGGAAACAATATAAAAGGTGATATATTTGTGCTTTAAAAACTGGTAAACATTCATAAATTTATTGCAAGCAGCTTAACTTGGCTTTAGTGATGTGTCATAATCATTAAATCCTGAAGTTTTGATTGTGTTTGAGTTAAAATGTATTAATTTTGATATAATCCTTTTTCGATGCTTTATATTTGCTATTTCTGATTATTTACAGACTTTTTAAGCGGCCCTCTTAGTATTCAACATTGTCTACTCCCGTTTTAGATTTAATATTTTACTTTTATTTATACTGTTTACATTTCTGTTTATATCTATCTTTTCCATATCTGTTTTTATCTACTTTGTTGATGCTGCTGGAATCTTAATTTCCCTTTAGGAGTCTTCCAAAAGGATAAATAAGTTCTACCTCATCTAATCTGATTTAAGCTAATGCTGGGTAATGCCTGTGTTGACACTATCTCAGGTGAACATTAGTTGAGTATAATCTCTGTCCTAAGTATGATCTCACATTTAAACTATGCTACATTAGAACTGGTGCAACCCCTAGTGAGTACCTGCGCTGGCCTGCAGGTGCCTGAGTAAATAAAAATGTTTCTCACCTGTTCCACAGTCTCCCACGTCGAAACCACACGCGAGCACATTACAAGCTTGGTCACAGAACTTGTCTGCCAGCCAGGAGTTCGCACACCCTTGGTTGCAGTATGACGTCCCTCCAAGACCCCCCAGACTCCCTCCAAACTGCCACACCTGTCCAGCACCTCCACCCGCCCCACCACCACCCGCCGCGGCTGCAAACCGACTGTTCCCGGCTGCACCTGGAAGAGACAAAAACAGCATATTAGATATAACAGAAGAGAATATGCTCATTAAAGGAATACTCCGACAATTCTGGACCCACGCCCTTTCCCTATCATTGACAAATTGAGACAAGCTCAAAAATACCTTTTTTGTGGCTCTGCGTCCAGTGGCTGGCTCCCAGCTGGTAGTTTCGTAGGTAGCTTAGCTCAATGGCTGGAAGTCAATAGGAGTCAGAGCCGGACTGACGAAAGTGGACAAAATACTCCTTACAGTGGTCCAGGAGATGGCGTATTAGCACGTGAAGTAAATCCGAATGGTTATAAAACATCTTAAAACACGTGTTTTCTTTTCAACCCGTTAAAATAACGTTTTGATACACACAGACCTGCGCATGCACAGTGCTCCGCGGAAGGATATACCGGCGCACAGTTTACAAAGCCCGGTGAGTTTTGTAAACCAGTGACTTTTTTGGTGAAAGGAAAAACATCATGCCTGTGTCAGTAAACTCTTGTTCAACTTCCTCATCCATTGTGGCTCTTGCAGCTGTTGCGAGGCTACATAAACATGGTTACATCCGAGGGTCGCCTTCTTCCGGCTGCTACTGCTGTTCCGCGGAGCACTGTGCATGCGCAGGTCTGTGTGTATCAAAACGTTATTTTAACGGGTTGAAAAGAAAACACGTCTTTTAAAATGTTTTATAACCATTCGGATTTACTTCACGTGCTAATATGCCATCCCCTGGACCACTGTAAGGAGTATTTTGTCCACTTTCATCAGTCCGGCTCTGACTCCTATTGACCTCCAGCCATTGAGCCAAGCTACCCACGAAACTACCAGCTGGGAGCCAGCCACTGGACACAGAGACACAAAAAAGGTATTTTTGAGCTTGTCTCACTTTGTCAATGATAGGGAAAGGGCGTGGGTCCAAAATCGTCGGAGTATTCCTTTAAAGAAGAGGGGAAGCTTGGCATATTTACCAAGGCAGTCTCCTCCATCCCAGTCACAGGCGGAGTTGTTGCAGGCTTTGTCGCAGTAGCCATCTTTGATCCAGGATCCTGGGCAACCCTCAGCACAGTTGGGAACAGGCCAGGTGAGATATACCTGCAAGAAAGTGAGAGAACGAAGGGTTAAAGGTCTGTTTGGAGCACAAATTCAGGTTGCTAGTGTCAAGAAAGTCCAGTCGAGTGATGTGAACATTGCATTACTACCTTCTGTCCTTTGGAGTGGCTGTAGAAGTCGGTGGATGTGTGTCTCTATGGCCGGGGAGCTGAAGGTGGGAAGGTGGCTGTGGTTCTGGAAAATATCCTGGAAGAGAAAAAGAAAATATGAAGGGTTCTGTTACAGAAAATGTCCTGTTATTGTTTCTATTTTTCACTGTATGTTTAAAGTTGCACTAAGAAAGATCCCGCCTTTCAGCTCTCTAGTGCCCTCTATGGTCGTTGAGTGTAACTGCACTGTTATAAAAACAGAGCGCCTCACACCAACGTGCATTTGTTGACATACAGAGGGAGGAGAAGCCGACAGGACGTCCTGAGAGAAAAATAAACCATGTGGACTGATAAGGTACAGTCTGATCATGTTTCTATTAGAATAAATCATCCCACAAGTCCAACAATAACAGGGCTAAATCAGCATCGGTCAGACATCCCTCCTCGTCTTTCATCTCACGCCAGCGAATGAACGCCGGGCCCAAGTTTATCCCTGTCCGGGTAATTAGTTTGTAACTCTTAAGCTTTCTTTTTTTCATCTCCTCCGATAAAAGTTTTCTTTTCTTTGGGTTTTTTGCTGCTTCCGCCATGATAACAACGCTACATTTAGCTTTCTCCTTCTTCTTCTTGTTTAA
Organism: Scarus forsteni; assembly: GCA_036419115.1. NCBI lineage: Eukaryota > Metazoa > Chordata > Actinopteri > Labriformes > Labridae > Scarus > Scarus forsteni. The sequence goes on along the minus strand of JAZDUH010000341.1, from coordinate 18,020,447 downwards.
TGGCGGATGGCATCAACCTACTGTGCAGGAGTGTGAGTCAGAGATCCCTATTTCCATTAGGAAAATAGGTGCATATTTTCTTCAAACTAAATTATTTTCATAAAATATGTTTAAAAATTCAAAAACTGCTTTATATTCTCTTTTTCTCAATGTTAACCTGTAGCCTCAAGGGGGAGGTGACGTATGCCATAAAGCAGTCAAAGCAGAAAAATGTGTAGTTTTTTAGTGTAGATATATTCCTACCATCCACACTAAAGTTACATAGTGCCAGTGAAGGTGATACAGACCCTCTCAGATGGTGACGTATCATCACAATGACTGGAAATATCATATTAGGGTGGAAAAATCTACTTAGTGTTGGTTTAAACTTACATGATTTAGGGTTTGTAATCCATAAAGAGACCGCTACCTCTGCGGTGATCCCTAGAGGGGTGTAATTTTACCTTGTGGGTAATGACTGTCACTCTGGGGTTATCCAGGTTGAGCCATGAGGGGATCTGCCCATTAGTGACGATGAAGATGTGTCGCACCCAAGGGGCAAATCTCTCCACTGACCGCAGTGAGTAGCGGAGCTCTTCATTGTCCTCAAACCGGCTGGCAGACACATCTTCATCCTGTTTAGACTGAAGAGGAAGGATTATGAAGCAGGTGAAGAAAACAAATTTGGACAGCTTAACAGGGAAAAAGAAGAACTAGCTTTGAGGACAATGTGATGACTAACTGACCTATCAACGTTAACAAACACTGTGGATCAACTTCCTTTCTGGGACTTCCACTGAAATTTTAGTATTGACTATTGGTTTAATGAAAAACACTATGTGGTCACTTTACTTCTGTTTATTCCATCATTGTGGGAACTTAAATGGCACAAGTTTATCTAAAGTCATGTGGACTATCACAACACACACTTTCTTGAGTTAACAGCATTAAGGGGACTTTGTCTTTGAAATGGTCGGGACATGTTCCACTGAATTCACATGAAGATGAAACTGTTACATGGAAGAAGTAACAGTGTGATATAAAAGTTTAAATCTTGAGGCAGTTTTGGAGGTGGACCCACATACTGTTCTGGAGCTCCGTGATAGCCTGGCATTAGTGTTTTACTTTCCTCAATGAGTTTCTGCCACAAAAATTATGAAAACAGCACCCATTTGAAAAGACCACCATGATGAGCACAATGTGTATGTTTAAACTATTTTCAACACTGACCTTATCATCAGAAATAATTCAAAAACTTGCCAAAAAAAACATCTGGACTTTTGCCGAGGATGCCAATGTGACGCTAACTTCAATTAAATTTTGTCATCCTCGAGCCATATGACTAATAATGACTGATATTTTCAATAATAGGTGAAACCAGTCATACCTGTGAGATGGCAGTGAGGTCCCAGAACAGGTAGGCAGGGCTGATAGTTAACTCTTTCCCATCCAGGGTCAGGTTCTTCTTAGCCTGTTGGCTCAGATCTGTGAAATCCTGGGGGGTTTTCAGGTGGAGCAGGGCGATGCTCGCTTCAGAGTACAGCTCAAACTGAGGGACAAATAAATACAAAAAAAGGAGAATGTTTGATGAAAACATCAGGTTATTCAGTATTTTTGAAGACATTATGGTTCATCTTAAAGCTAGGGTCGGCGATTTGATTTAGATACACTTTTTGATATACTGGTTAAAATGGTCCTTATGACCCGATGGTAATCAACTCATAATGTGTTCTTAAAACAGAGCGAAAAATATCCGCTATCTACAGCAGGAGTAAAACAGGGAAAACACCAACCAATAATCTTGCCAGGATACCTGTTTTTACACCAATCAAATCCCGTCGCCATTCTGCGTGCCTGCTGCGCGTGCATTTTCCCGGCGTGCACAGACAGTGCGTGTAGCATGTAGCATGTAGCATGTAGGGAGCAGACTCTGCTGGAGAATGCTTACCTTTCAAGTTTTGTCTTTGAAAATAAGGGAAGTCCGCTGTGAGCTGTCCCACAACACCAACCAAGCTCCAGTATCCCTCACATTTTGAGACAGATGTACAAGAAATCTAAAACAAACTCTTTATTTTTCTAAGTTTGTTCCACTGTTGGCTCTAATCTCGCGAGAACTGCCGTCCATGATACTGCAGGTGGCAGTTCTCGTGAGACTTCTTCTTCTTCGGTGGTTGGCATCCATCATTTTGGAGCATTACCGCCCCATTCAGGCTAGAGACGGAGCTCAGTTTGGAGAGGCAGAGGAATGCAAAATACGGAAAATACGGTAGTTTCATGGCCAAAACGGGAGACTTGACAGACTATGAGGAGAATGGCAGAGGAACTACCTATACCCCGATCAACATCGGCTGTGAGTACAAACTAACTTTACATGTTTGTTTGGTGTTTTCTTACCACTGACTGAGACATGACTTGGTGTAGTGTAAAACAAACACGTTGTGCTGAGGGTTTTGGAGTTGAATCAGTCTTCTGGATATAGCGGCTGCGCGCGTGCATGTGAGCGGGGGGTTGGGCTAAGCGGAGCCCTGAGGAGATGCTACTTTCAAATTCATGCTAGTTTTCCAAAATCGCCGACCCCAGCTTTAACTGAGGACACCCTGAAAGAGTGGCAGTTATTGTCACTACCACCACAGCCACTCTTTCCTGTGGGAAACGTTGTGTACAAATAATATGACACACAAACTGAAGTTCTGAGCAAACAAAACTGGATAATTCATTTTTTTTATCAATGTTTTGGTAGCTTTAAAGTAGGGGTGGGCGATATGGCAAAAATATCATATCACGATTTTTTAAAAATAAAATCACGATCACGATTTTATCACGATTCTTTCTTACTTTGATTTTTCTAGACTAATTTGCATTTTGACCATTTTTCCCCTATGTTTAACATGTACAACATGTAAAACCCTGAAAGAAACAAAATGACAATTAAAGCCAAAGAAAGTTTCTGAACAGGTTTTAATTTAAATAGTGCAGTTTTTATAAAAATGTGCAATAAATATAAACATAAAAGGTAATGAACAACAATATCAACATTATCTCTTAAACCAACACTGCAGTTTTTCAAACATAATATAATCCTTCGTTATTCATTGTGATGGTCTACCACTTTACAATGAGTTGAATGACACCTCTGTCGTGGTCTGTATCCCTTTCACTGGCGCTATGTAACTTCGAGGTGGATGGTGGGAACCCTGCCACACTAAAAAACTACAAGTTTGGACTGCTTTACGGCATACGTCACTTCCCCCGATTCCTGATTCGTTTAAAACACAGAAGTCTCACCGAAAGCCAAATGCAGAGCTGTAGCCATGGCGGAGGCAACAAAGAACGTTAGGAAGAGAAAAGTTTTGTCGGAGGATACAAACAAAGAAAGCGAGAGAAAAACAAGCTGAATGCTCGGACCAGAATAAACATCGGTTCGGCGTTCACTCGCTGGCGTGAAATAAAAGACGAGGAGGGATGTCCGACTACTATCAGGTATGTTGGGCGACTAATTTATGACAAAGTTCCTCAAAAAAACTTGACAGGAATAAAGTACAGCACGACAAATCCAGAACATACCAGTATGTAGTTTTGCTTAGACCTATTTTAAGTGTGTGATATCGCCAGCTCGTCGTTGTCTTTACTTTTATTCACTTTATCGCTTCAACAGGATGGGGGCGACTTCACGGTAATAAAACCAAGTTGAACTTAGCGATTTTTAACATCGTCATTTAGTCAAAAATAAATACATTACCTCGTCGCTATCCATCCTGCAAACAGCCGCTGAAGACAGAAGAATACTTTTGAGCGAAGTCCTGGCTTCTGTGATTCGCCTACAAAACAAACGCACGCAACCGGCAGATCTGTATCCTTACGACAGTATGCGCGCGCTAGAGCTCATGGGTAGTTGAGTTCTCTCTCCGGTCAAGCGGGGATCTTCCGTTGTGCTGCTTTAAAGTGCAACAATTTAAAACAATGTTTTCTAACTGCAATGTCTATAATCTGAGTGAATAATACAGCTGCTTTAGAACAGATTTTTGTTCAGACATCTTCAAGCTTTTATCTCCTTTTCTCTTTCCGCCATGGCTTCACGCTACATAACTAAACAGGAGATCCCACCATGCACTGCGCTTAATGTGCTACGATTGGCTAGTCGGGTGCGCGTCAAAGTCTCCGTGCCCACACAGACGATCTGACGATCTTTCTGCTTTATGACGATATTAAATCGTTATAATCCTTAACGATTTAATATCGTCATATCACACACCCCTACTTTAAAGGTTAGTTTAGGGTTTCAGAGGGGGGATTGCTAGAGGCCGATGCTAAGAACTATTTGATGATGAAATGAAGGTATACAGAGCTAGTTATATTTTCCCTAAAAACAACAAACTATTGAGAGGGAGGTAGCACCAGGGGATCAAGGAGAGACAGACACTGCTGGAAAAAACTGCAAAAAAAGAGGTAATGAAGAGAGCTGAGATAATAACTTCTGATTGCCTCATAAGAAATGCAGAAAAGAGCTTAGAGCAGGGGTTACAAACCTTTTTCAGCCTGGGAACTACCAGAATCATAAGGAGTATTATAAAGGGCTTCTTTATGGATTTAAAGTTTTGGAGTAATATGCATTTTATAATTCATCTTAAAAGGTGCTATGGGGAGAATCTATTTCCGGCGACATAAAGATACTGCTACCCAAAAGCACTCGTGGCGACTGTCGTAAAGACGTGACCCAAGCCAAAGCGTGCGTTTGTTGTGGTGCTAAATGAATGCAACTCAGACCTTCCTCAGAACTCTGCATTGCTTTACAACTTCTTTTTTCAACAACTTACAGGATGCAAAGCGACGAGGTAATGTATCTCTTTCTAGTTACCTAGCAGTAGTTTTTGATGTGTGACAACAAGCAACTTTTGGAAAACTTAGTATCGTAGTTTTGTAGCCGGCTATATATCACTACTTACAGCCCGGTGCTCTAAGACGTGTCCGAATAATATAAATTTGCTCTAGTTTTAATTGTCTTGTTCCCGAAGTTGAGTATCCAGGCCAGTCTAGCCCTGTCAGACCCAATCAGAAGGCTAAGGAATAGCATTTATGGATAACCTATTTAGATGCTATAAAACTCATCTTAAAAGTGTGTATTTCCCTTGAAATAAAAACATGAATCAAATTGAAATCACAATATCTGCCAGAAAAACTGGTTATATATTTTCGTGAAATCGTTCAGCTCTACCCAGCACACACACTCTTATCTGAGAACAGCTACCTCACCATCAGTGACAAAAATAGCCACACATCAGCAATCAGCCACAACACTGAGAACTTCCTAAATTACAGTTTCTCAGTTGGAGTCACATGAGAGACGTGGTTTAGCCCCAGTGCCAAGCTAGTGACAAAACCATCACTCCATCACTGGAACAAGAGCATCGAAACCTCTGACCTTAACGCCAGAGAGGTCAGACCCCACCAGCTGACGGCCACAGGAGTTCTTGTTTGTGTTTATCTGAGTGAGAAGAGGTGAGAGTTTGGAAACTTCGGTGATGTCATTTTCTCCATGGAGGTCATTGGAAGAGGCTCCCTGCCTGAACTTAGGGGAGCTATGCGAGGCATCGGTGGACTCTGTTTGGTCATGTTTGCTTGAGTGTGATGCATGTGAGAGAGAATCCCCTGGCCTTGCCCATTTCAAACCATCTGCCCCTGCCTCTCTCATCCTTTAAACTGTAAGCCTGCCAGGAAAAGACTCACCCCGTCTCACCCTCCACCCCCCCTCCATCCAAAAATGAACCCAAACATCCCTCATGAACTCGTGCCGCGTCTCCACTCGTTGTTTTTTCTCCGCTCCCGTTTTTAGGTGAGGGGGATTAGCAGTGTCTTATAAACCCAGCGGGGAGCGGCCAGGAGACGGCGAGCCAGGGATCACATTGCTCATCTTTGTTATAGCTCTCTTTATAGTCCTGATAATGCTCGAACACATGCACACAAAGCGGAGGTGTGGGGTGGCCTCACACCGGCACGTGCTCGACCTCCCTCAAGAGTAAACAACTGTATAAACACATACATTACATAACACTGATACTTCAAATAATTCAATAAAACTCTGTTGTCAAGGCCTTTTTGTTAGGATCAATCAAGATGGTTCAAGGATTACTTAAGGCTTCACCAGAATATAAGAGCTTATCAAAACTCATAAACATGTATTAATCAAAATTTAAACCCCAAGTCCAGTGAAGTTTAAAAAGTCATTACGGCCACCTCCATCTCTAAATTGTTGTTTATCAGCTCTTAAAAGATAAGCCTGTTAGGAAGAACAATGGTAGGTATGCACACAATAATTGGTTGAAGTCAGACTTATCTGTTGCTGGCACCAGGATAAGTAATGGGTAAAAATTTAGCTGCAATCCTTGTCAAACACTCCGGTCTAATCTGACACTTATGGTAATTAATACATTATTATGGCCTGACTGGACCACTGTAGGGTTTCAGGCCCTGAAAATCAGTGATTATGTCCCATTTAGTCGGTTAAAGTGACCAACAACATAAGACCTGCAACTCCTCAAGACTCCACAACAGAAAGTCTAGTATCCTTGACTTTGCCCACTGAACTGAACTAAAAAATACATCGAATTACAAACTGTTGCCATGTAATTGGCCAATTTGCTATTTATATTAACTAGCGTACAATATACATTTATAATTATTGGTTCCAAGTAGGGATGTAACAATATGAAAATTTTGTATCACGGTTATTGTAACCAAAATAATCACTGTTATCATTATTGTCATGGTATTGTTGTATTGTGATCAAAATGTTCAAAAAGCACTTTGACACAGAATTGAAATCATTTAACTCCTTTAATATTATAATTATAACACTTCTTTTTGGTCTTTTTTGTCAATAATGTTTCAAGAAATGTCCTTTGAGTACATTTTTACCCTTCTTTTATTAGAAATAAAAGAAAACAAGTCTAGCAAGTATTTGTCATTATCATATAATAAATGCTTAAACAGTGTGTAATTACAAGAAAAGAAAAGAACAGATATGAACTTTAACAGGATTCTCTTCATAAACAATTGTAGATTGGCATGTTCAAAGTTTTGAGATGACAAAAAAAATTTTAACTTATTTTACAGATTTTTGTTTGCCTGCAGCATTAGTGTCCATATTACAGCTCATTATACTGAACATGTCCAGGTCTTTTTATTTATTTATTTTTTGTTTTACTAAAGATAGTCCCTGAAGCAATTAGCCCCCTTCGTGGCCCTCCTCTGGTCTCCCCTCTCCTGACAGATCTCCTCGACATCTTCTTTAATATTTCCAAATTACGATTTATTAAATCAATAAAACACCAACTATGATGGAAAAAGACGATCTATTTCAAAATGCGGCCTTGAGGAGTTACAGCAGTTTCAACCATGCATGTCTTTTTCCATTGCCGCAGCCCCATGTTTAAATAGGGTGGACAAAAAGTCTCCACTGTAGTGTCTCTAACTTTTGCTCTGACTTAGAGGCCAAACAATGCAAACTGCGCATGCACACCTCCCGAGAGGCTGCTTCATCGAGAACAGACACATAGTTCAGGCCTTCCAGTCAAAAAGCAGCATCACTGTGCATTACTGACACAGTGTGGTTGTCAAACACGGTAAAACGGTAATTTTAATAGGACACAGTAATGATTACCGTGGAAAATTTTACATCGGTTTACCATTTTACCGGTAACGGTTACATAGTTCCAAATTCGAAATGGCATTGATTTTTGATAAGTGAACCTTCAACAAATTATTCACTTAAATGCATTACAAAAAGTGACTGTACACAGCATAACTTTAATATTCTACCATTAACCCCGCCAGGAGGTTATATTTTTGCTGGCGTATGTTTGTTTGTTTGTTAGCAAGATTATGCAAAAAACTACGGGATTTTGCTGAATTATCATAGAACTATTGCTTATAGATGTAACAAAGCTGTGTTTTCCAGTGTTTTCGCCATTTCGATTTTACGGTTGTAAACAGCTGCAAAATGTGCTACTTATCCTCCTGAGTGCCTGGTTTGTTAACGTGATTCTTGGCACATCCACTTTTGTCACAGGATTATCTGTCTCATCAACTGACGCAATGTTGCTGGACTTTTCAGGAGATGGTGTTAAAGGCCAGACTTAAAAATGATCCGATTCATGATCCAGAGAACCACCATTAGCAAACAATTGTTTTTGCTCAATAACTGGCTAACTAATAATGATATCAAAGTGATTCTGAGTGTTAGCTGTGTGTTGCCAGGATCATGACAGTAACTTTATCATGAACTATTGCTTGTGTGTAAGAGTAATATGTGGGCTACCTTGGTGGAGGTTTGTGCTCTCTGGGAGTTTTCTAGTTTATATATAAGAGAATCACAGCCAAGGAAACCAAGCTAACACAAACATATCCACAGACAGTGATGTCAACTACAATGCTGTGTTCGTAACCGTTCCCTAGCACAGATGTAGTGCACTGTGTTCGCCATTTTGTAGTGTTATTCCAATTTTCAGCGGTTAATTACATTCACTATATAGTGCACCATAAAATACCCACAATGCACAGCAAATGTGAGTGTACATACGATGTACCCAGTATTGTACTCCTGTGAACCACAATGCAATGCAGTTGTGTTTTTCCAGAGGAGAAGAAGAGGAAGAAGAAAAAGGAAGGCTGCTATGGCACAAATTGGTGCTGCTTTCATTTATAAATGTAAAAAAATTTGAAGTATCTTTAACACATTTGGAGCGTAGCTTTAAATGGCTGTAAACACGCAAAATTTGCTACTTCCTCCTGAGTGCCCAGTTTGTTTACATGGTGCTTGGCATATCCACTTCCATCACAGGAATATCAGGTCCATCTACTGACAAAATGATGCTTAGAAAGTTTCAATGTAGTGTCCGAAATCCCATTCAGTCATTTGCTATGTAATTCACTATTTCATGAACACTACATAGGGAATAGTGGGTCAGTGGGTGAGTGATCGGTTTTGAACACAGCTCAAGTCTTCAGTTAAGCAAACACACACCTTATTTCCTTGTTTCCTGACTTCTATTAAACAGAACCATCTGGCTTTAACAGTGTGATGTCTGCTTTGCTGCTTGTAAGCATTAGCACTTAACCTTTGCACTCCTTAAACACAAAGCTCAAAGAGAAGAGGGCTGTTTCCGTTAAAATGATCACAATTTCAAGCAGCACATAAAATATGCTGCAGTATTTACAGCATGAGGGTCAAGAGGAGTGAAGCCCAGCAGGCAGCAGCTGAAGTTATTCCTCAGCACATTAACATGTCCCGTGTGAGTTTGACTTTAAATACATTTTAATCTGCGGTCGCTGCGGCCTGTACGTGACTGCAGAGACAACAGAAACTGTAATCAGTGTAAAAATAATTGAGATGATGCTCTGGGTAAACCAATTAATTCTGTGGTGAGTGGTATTTTTAACAGATGGATGGAGATGTTTAGTGGTGCAGCTGACGCCTCCTGCATCCTGACATTGAGCCATCAGGTCAGGCTGATGATCAAAAGCTGCACTTATGACCAACAGGCAGCACGATATACAGCTGTTACAATTACTATAAGTGACTGAGAAGCCATGACAGACACAGCTTGTTTATAGTTGTTGCTGAACAAGGAAGCAGAACCTGCAACCCACATTCTGCTGTTCTGCTTCTGTATCTCAATTATGAAGCTTTATGTTTAGCTTTGTTTACGTTTATATGTTCTTTTTTGTAAGTTTAAGTTTTGTACTGTATATTGTAACCAAAATAAAATATTCATATATTCAATATTCATTCATTCATTTATTATTTTCTGCGCTGTGATGGACTCTCATCATTCAAAGAGTGCTGTCCAATCTGCTACCAAATCTCACCTGAAACTTGCAACTCAATCCTGCAAACACGGTAATGAAATGGCCAAACCAGTGTTCATTTTGTTGACTTATCATTTTTACCATAGTTTTCTTCAACAACCTTTTTTCTCCTGATGAAAAATAGACAGTAACTAATAAAAACTAGCATGCATGGACAAAAACGAAAATTAAATTAAGTGAATTTTCATAAACACATTAGAATTGGACTAAATATTTGACAAAGACTTAATCCAATCAGACCTAATTTGATCATGTAGAAAGAGGAACAAGTTTGGAATACATCCAATCACAGCTGCCTTAGCGATAGGGCTGGGACGATACGCTTTACTCCCAATTTGATTTTTAGATTTTTTAGGTGCCGATTCGATTTAAATTGCGATTAAACGATATTGCCGATTTTTGCAATCTTTACTTTGCTTTTTTAACACCAACTAAAAAGATGAACAATGATGATGCCTAACGACTATATCAGCAAAAATACACATCACATGTGAGTCCGTTTATAGGATTTATTCAGCAAAATATTTTAACCAACTGTTTATACTCTGTCTTCAAAAGCCTGGATTGCATTCAAAAGTGGCTTATTAACACTGAATAAAATGAAGCAAAAAATCGATTTTTAACAAAAAAAAAATAAAAATTGTTAAACAAAAAATCCCGACACTCATGTGAATCTATTTTTTCTCCCACCCCTACTTAGCTTCATGGTGTATTTATGCGTAGCTCGCAGTCAAAAAATGACAAAATACCCAACCAATCCTGAGAAATGATCTAATCAAGAGCTAGGGCTGGGGGATATAGCATTAAGATAACATCCCTGATTTTTTTTCACAACGCTCGAGTTACTATTTTAATCGATTTGTTTCCCTCTCAAAAAAGACTTTAAGTGGCTTAAAAAATTACATGAGCCAAGCATCGCCTTTGTGCCATCATAATTTGAATTAAAGTATGTTATCAAGAGTTTTTTTCTTACACCTATGAGGGCGTTCAGGGCCTTTAAGGTAAATAAACAAATGTTTTACTTCCAGTTTAATCAGTGGCCAGTTTTGTAGCTTATAGTCAAAACTTTAACAGTCCTTGGATGAACTGTAAGTGCATTTTACTTTAAAACCCTGAGAAGTTGTAGCTCTAAAGCTTGACTTTTGATCCTTTAGATCAAATAATCTTTAACTCTTCTTAATCCTGTTCTGTCTTGAGTTAAAAGGAGAAAATTTCTGAGAACTAAATGTTCAAATTAAGGACTTAAATAAAATATTTTCATTTATTAACCAGTTGAGTTACGTTCTGCTTTAGAAGAATCATGAACGTATGAGTGAAGGGGTACTCATGACATGACAAAAGGCTCAGGGGGCACACAAGACAACAAAGGTTGGGAACCACTGCGCTGGATGATGAGCTAAAAACATGAATCTAACTTAACAGAGAAAATGAGACCCCCTGTGATAAACCACAGAATCCATAATGCCCTCTTACACAAACACATCAGCAGGCTTGTACCAGGCTCGTGCAGGTGATCGAGTTTGTGTGGCAGCTTTCATCACCATGGTGCTCGCTCTAACACCGGCTATAAATACTGGCCCACTCTCACTGCTGAACCTCTCTCTCCACACTATGCACATCATCCCTCTTTCACAGAATCCACTCGGCGGCACCAGGAAACACCTTGAAATCCAAACTGAGCATTGTGTGGCAGCGCGTCTACCTCGAATCCCTGTGCTCACACACTTTCCATCACTTCTTCCTGGACTTGCACGTCCCAGAATCATCTCCACCCCCCTTTTTAGCTCCGTTGATATAAAAACACATAAACATGGACTGGAGCAGGTAAGAAGGAGCACAAACAAGCACGAGTGTGAGAGAAGAAGGGCGTGTCCAGGAGTGCAGGGAAGGTCAGTCAAATCCTTGTGACCTTTCAGCGTGCAGGCTGGCGCCACGCCACTCCTAACAGTTGTTCTAATGTTAACCCCCACACCGCCAGCTAAGGTTACAGCCCGCATGCCGCCGGTTATTATCACATGACCTGGAGACAGTGGCGTGGATGGATGGGGGGACTCGTCTGATGATGACATGTGGGTTAAACACTGTTAACCTACATGTCAGCGCGTACAGAGTTACAGTTTGACTGGCCTGGAGCCACTACATCAGACTCTGATACCTCAGGGAGAAGTCTGTTATTTTAGATCTGCAAAATATTCTTGAATCTGTAAATCAAGGGCTTTTCGTAACGATCAGAAAATGAGTTGAAAAATTTTTTATTTTTAGTTCTTCTGAGTCTGGAGGTTGGGTAAAATATATATATCAATCTTTTTTTGTATGGTGCCAGTTCATAACAAGTGTATCTTCATTTTATAGATACATATATATGCATATAAACAAATACGTATAAATATATATATATATTTGTATATACACATACATACACCCAAATATGTATTTATCCAGGCAGAGACAAAAGGAAGAAGAATAAGAAAATATGATCCAAACAAACCCATGGACGCCCAGATCATAAATTTGTCCTCATCATATTTTTCTCTGCTAAATAGAGATTCAATCAATCAATCTTTATTTGTAAAGTACTATATTAACCTCTGCCATGAGGTTATGTTTTTGCCAGTGTCTGTTTGTTTGTTTGTTTCTCTGTTAGCAACATAACTCAAAAAGCTCCAAATGGATTTCGATGAAGTTTTCAGGAAATGTCTGGATTGGGACAAGGAACAATTCATTAAATTTTGGGAGTGATCCGGATCACTGTCTGGATCAACCTTTACGAAAAATATGATTTTTGTGAATAACTACTGAACTAAAATAGATATCATTATGAATCCAATTGCTAAAGGTTTGTTTTAATATTCAAGGATCTTAAATATTTAGATGAAATAAAGGTAGGACTAATATTTATGGTGAAAATCACAATATAGGTGAGGACTGTGGCGCTGGCGGAGGTCTGCGCTCTCCGAGTGCTTTTCTAGTTGTTGAATATAAAGTCATAAAGGAAAGCCCCTTGAGATATAGAATCTCATTTTCAAGAAGAACCTCATGTTCACATGGCTGCAAAGAAAGTTACTAATGGGGGTGGGAGAAAAAAATCGATTCACGTAAGTATCGGGATTTTTTGTTTGGCGATTTTTAAATTGATTTTTTTGGTCTAAAAATCTTTTTGTTTTTTTCAAATTTAGATGCTTCATTTTAGTCTGTGTTAATAAGCCACTTTTAAATGCAGTCCAGGCTTTTGGAGTATAAACAGCTGGTTAAATTATATTACTGAATAAATCCTAACAACAGACCCAAATGTGATCTGTATTTTTCCTGATATAGTCTATAGAAATCATCATCGTTCATCTTTTTCACTGGTGTTAAAAAAGCTAACTAAAGATTGCAAAAATCGGTAATATCGTAGAATCGCAGTTTAAATCGAATCGGCACCTAAAAAATTGTAAAAAATCGAATCGGGAGAAAAGTGTATCATCCCAGCCCTAGTTAATATGGATGAATAATAAATACAACCATGATTAGAGTAATTAATCTAATATTAACATTAACATCTGTAATGAATATAATCTGGAGAGGAATGATGTTGACTGATATAGCAGCATCTAGCTGAACTGCCATTAAAATGGGTTTAGCTGGTCTTTCTATAAATAGAATATATCTTGATCAATTTCCATTAAAAAAAGTAGAAAAAGCACAAGGCACTAAGGCGTTTTTGACGTTCTAATCACACTCATCGAAGATGTAAAACTATCCTATCTCGCAAAGCTCACAAATCATATAAAAAAAAGAACTGGATCCACATCAAAAATAAGATTACCACCAAATTCTAATCACTTCTCCCTTGGGACATGACCAACACTCCCTGAAAATTTCAATAAAATCTGTTCAAAACGTCTTCTGTTATCTTGCTTACAGATGGACAAACCAAAAACTGCCATTCTTGGTTTAGGTCTCTTCTGATGGGGCTAACCTGGATAAATAAATGATAAAAAAATACAAATAAAATCATTTATTAAAGAGTACATTGTTGTTCTTCTTGTTATACATCTGATTTCAGCACGAATAGACTGAATCAGCAAACAGAACAAGTGGAGGCTATTTGCTCTCAATAAAAAAAAGGTGGTATCAGCGATAATGAGTTTAGGAACATCAACATACTGGATACTGACAAAGTCCAATATTGTGCATCACTGCTTACAATAAATGTGGTTATTTAATGTCTCCTTTTCAAACATGTTTTATACAATGTTTAAAAATTTAGAAAACTTTAAAGTATCAAGCAGCACTGCAGTAATGAATTACCACAGAGTTGTCCTGTAAACCAATCAGAGGAGACTGGGACCACATGAGGGTCTTAAAGGGACAGGAGCGTCTCAGACAGAGAGAGCATACAGCTGGATCAGGAGCTGGCAGTATGGGGAAGCTAGAAGGTTTTTCTTTAATCATGAGTGAATGTAAATGTTCTTCTGCAGTCAAAAAAAATATATAAATATTTATAAACCTGAGATGAGGCTCAATATAATCTCTTATAATTAGTGATTTATTACAATGTTTTAGTAATTACACCAACACTACTGATATTTGAACATTTATAATATTTTAAGAAATTTAAGAAAACCCCTTTTTCCATACTATTACATAACAAGATTATCATTATAGTGCTGTTTTTGTCTGATCTGCTGCCTGAAACACAGATACGTTCATTTTCTCTACTAAAAATTCAAACAAAGAACAGAAAGGTGAAAAAATCTGTCTGCTGAAGTTAAACTTTAAAAATCTTCTCATAAGTAACTGTGTAAATACAGTAAAAGGATGTTTTATCATTATTTTCATTTATTTATCTATTATTATCATTACTGTTACCATATACAGTTTCCTTCCATTTTAAGTCTTTATCATTATTTACCTTCTTGCTTTTTGTTTTGATAATTCTTATTGTTATTACTATTTATTTATTTACCCATCTTATTTTATTTATTATTTTAATCATAAAATAATAAGAAGAATAATAACTATTATTATCATTATCATTATTATTATAATTATTATTATTATTATTATCATTATTATTATTATTATTATTGTTGTTGTTGTTATCATTAATATTATTATATTTTGGGGGGTTTTCATACATTTTTTTTATATCTGGCTGTTAATTTGGTTGTTAATTTAGTTTGGGAGTTTTTATTTTTTTTGTTATGTGTCCTCAAAAAAAAAAAAAAGAACTACCTTGTTCAAAATGTTTTTAGGAACTGCATATTAAGCCCCCTGACTACAAAGCTGATGTTTGTACGCCTGTGTTGTATTTAAAATAGACAAAGGCCGTTACAAAAGCTGTTTTCTAATCAGCCGCTCATTAATCCTAATCAGCCATGTGAGTTTGTTTTCGGAAGAAGTGGACTCATGTCTATCCTGATGAGACGGGGTCACTCCACCCTGTTTTGTTTTCCTGGATTATTTCAGAGTAATCCACGCTCGTTAGTGGCATTCCTCCATCTCCAAACATAAAGCAGAGTTCTGATTAGAGAAAATTATTAGACACGCTGGCCGCGAGCCGCCGAGCTAAACAGAGGCTCTTTATCCACATCACAGCATTACTGTTTAAAATAGAAAAAGCCGCGTTTAGCAGGATGGAGCAACCTCCTCTGCGCTCCAAGGAGGGTCTGGCTTTTAGATCTGATGCTAATAGGTTGTATAAAAAGATCAAGAACCTCATTTGAGATCACACACGGAAATAAAGGAAAAAAATCTGAGATGATTATGAAGGAGGAACATCCTTCAGCTCTGTGATAGAGCACTGTGAGAGCGCCATCTGCTGGTTAAAATAGCTATAACATAGTTTTCTTGTACCAATTTTTTATTCTGAATCATTAAAGCTCCAAAAAAATGACACTAACATCTCTGCCTAAAGAGAGTGTAATAGTCAGAACACTTACAAATACACATATCATTGCATTTTTTCATCAGACAAACAGAATTTAAGGCTCAAATTGTCCCTCAAACAACAAGAAAGCAGGATTACAACTAAATATTATACTTATTTACTGAATATTTCTTCACCCCACTCAAAGTGGCCCATCTATCATTTACAAAAAAGCAAAGAAAACAGAAATTCAACTGCTAAATATGATTCATCATGAGTTATCAGTACTACATGATGCATAAATTAGATAGGCGAAAATATTTATATTAACTCTAGACTGCTGGTGCATGCTTTGTTTTCTCAAATATTAAAGAACTGACTTTGCTATGAATGCATCTTTAACTAGAAAAGCACTCGGAGAGCGCAGACCTCCACCAGCACCACAGTTCTCACACATATAGTGTGAGAACTGTGGAACCTACCTGATGTTCATCTAAATATTTAGATTAACTGACCATGAAAACACACCATTAGGTATTGGATTTATAATGATATTTTAGTTCAGTAATAATTCACGAAAATCACATTCTTCATCATGGCAGATCCAGACGGTGATCCTGATCACTCCCAAAATCTAATCATTTGTTCCTTGTTCCAATCCGGACATTTCCTGAAAATTTAATCAAAATCTGTCCATAACTTTTTGAGTTATGTTGCTAACAGAGAAACAAACAAACAAACAAACAGACGTGAGCAATAACATAATCTCGTTACGGAGATAAATACATTTCATCAGGTATTAAAATATATTATATAGTATTAGTAAAAACTGTAATTGAAAACAATGATAAAGGTAATAGATTTGTGCTTTAATGCAATAAAGGAAGCTTAAATTGGCTTTAGTTATGTGTCATGCTTGTTAGTTAAACATAATAATGCTGGTATAATCCTTTTTTGAAGCTTTATATCTGCTACTTTTTGGTTATTCATATTTTTCTTATTGATACTGCCCAACAATACGCAACAGTGCGGCACTAAGGCACTAAAAAAAAGATTTATGCGGCCCTCTTGGTAGCCAAAGTTGCCCATCCCTGGTTTAAAAGATGAGCAGATGCTGTAAGTTTGTAAAATAAATTAAAAAAAAAAAAAAACTACAGGGTGCTGGTTTGGTGGGGTTGTAAGCTACACGGCACGACCCAGCTACATGCTCCTGCCGGCCTGGTTTGGACCCAGCCTGTCGCAGTTAGCAGGCTTTTGTTGTTTAAAGTTCTTCATACAGAGACAACCTGAGTGGTTTATTTCACCTGTTTGATCTTGTTGGTGATCACAGACGGCAGTTTGACTCTCAGCTGCTCCGTCTCCTTAAAGGATGCTGGGAAGCCACTCAGATAAGCCAGAGTTTGCATCCTGATCAGACCCGGAGCCTCTTTATCTGTCGTCTGCAAAACACACAGTGCAAAGTCACACAGCAATTATCTATAAATACACACACTGATGTTTAATGTACGACGGCTTCTGTTGTCTTGACAAATAAATATGACATTATGTGTGGTTCTGCTCTCGGTCTAAGGAGGACAAAAGGCTGAAGAGAGATTCACTTTGTTCATGTACAGTAATTATTATAAACTCACCAGGTAACATCTGGAGACAGAGAACTTCTGGTCTTCTTTGGAAACATCTGTAAACGCTTTATCAGCTGTTAAGAAAGAAAAAAAGATCAGAAAATATATTCAGTCACATAAAATTAAACAAAAGCAGCAGAGTGAATGATTATAGTGATCCATGAGGAGATATGTTCTTTATGTTTCAAGTACAGTTGGGTATTAATTACATTCCAATCTCAATTACAGTTACTGCCCAAGCAAATTATGAAAATGAGTAATAGAGATTACATCACCTGTCATGAAACAAAAGAACAATATTTCCAACCGAATTCTTCTTTACACCACCCTAAATTACCACAGGGAGCCACAGAGCTTCCCTGAGAAGTCAGAAAATAATCACGCAAAACATTTAACAGCTAAAATTGCTTTTTTGTTTTTTTTTAGGAATAAAATAATAATTTGACATCTTAAGAAATAAAAATGAGTTCTAGTTTTTTTTTCTTTTTTTTTGTAAAATGGAAAATCCATGAAGAACAATAATTATTTTATTTTGATGTTTTGCTTTTTTTTTGGGGGGGGGGTGTAGGGTTTTTTTTTGTTTAGCTTAATTTTGTTTACAAACAACTTACATAAAGACAAGATACAATAAAAATTTAATAAAACTTTGCAGAAGCACAGTCAGAAAAAAAGCCTTGGGAAAAGAATAAAAACTGTGTAAAATAAAGAAGAATAATATTAAATAAATAACATGAAAATGAATAAACTAATAACTAATCCATTCGTGATTGTACATAATTACACATCATACTATCTCATCCTTGTACATATCTATATAAATGTGCATCTATGGTCATGTGCAGTCATGGAAAAGATACAGACATATACAAATGTATAAATCTGGATAATAATATCAATAATAATAAGATGTAGACATAAAAAAATGAATACATATTATTTCCTTTCCTCCCTCCCCCACTCAAGTATTCCTCATTCCTTAAATGCATACATGCATAAATATCAAATATTAATAATATTTTAGCATTAATAATGTCATTTCTGTTACAGAGCTGCTACATACTGGCGTTTTTAGTTTAATTTAGTTTAATTTTGTTTTAATTTAGGGCAGCTGTGTAATAAACCTTACATCAGGTGATAGTCTAATACATTTGTTCAGCACTGCATGTTCAATAAAACCCTGTTTCATATCTGTGATCTCATTACCTATTAAATTAATCATTATTGGGTTTTTTGCCATAATCAAGCAGCCCTTATTTCAAGGCACTGAATGTAGTTTTTGAGTCTGAAATCCCCCCCAAAAAATCTGAATTTAAGGATGAAATCAAGTTGAAAACATTTCACTGATCAAAAGCCTGCTGGTGGTAGAATTTCCCTTCAGTTTGTTTCATAATGTGAATCTTTGCTTTATGATGTTTTTCTCTAATTTAAATCTTTACAGTTTGTTGTCCATGTCTCTTCAGCAGCCACAGACAGGGTACTGCTTTGCCTCCTGCCTGTCCTAAAGTCAGTGAAGCTCCATCTGGTTGCCTTTTAAAGACGTGGTGATTTCAACAATGATTCAAAGATAAAGTTTACTCAGTTGGTTCTGCAAACTATGCACAGGTCCCCAAACCAGACAGACCAGAACAACAAGAAGAGCCTCGTCTGGGCAGCAGAAAGCAAATGTCAAACACTGAGAGCAGGCAAATCTATTTTCAACACCTCCTCTGTACAATGAGCTTAAGCTTCTCCCCTCAGGTGGGAGTATTTTAGTCCCCTGGAGCAGAACAAAGGGGTCCAGAAATAGCTCTGCTGCTGCCGCTCAGGCCGAGCTGAAGGAGCTGCAGCATCACCTCCCCCTTCATTCAGTTACTTTCTTCACCTATGAAGCACCAAATGTTTCGGTGATCTCGTTTTACCACATCCAGACCCCAGAGTCAGAACCAAATCTCAAATCAGAATTGCAGACTCATTTGGCTGGGGTGCTAGTTTGGCAGAGTGGTAGGCAACCAGGCTCGACTTGTATACATAATAATAATAACAACAATAACTAGGCCTGTCACAATAATCAATAAATCAACTAACCGAACGATAAATAAAACGTCCTCAGTAAGTTTGTCGGCCTTGATAAACTGTCACGTGCATGCGTGTTTGTTTTTCTCCTCTTTTTCTACCAAGGAGGTTGAATGAGAAGATGGCTCACTCAATCCATCTTTCTTAACACCAGGGTGCATCGGTTCGAGAGCGGATTTAGCGGGTTTATAGCAGAGTGAGCATCTGTCAGACATGTTTTATTTACATGCAATTTTCCAGAAAGAGAGTCCATTTCATTTATTTTTTTTCTCGTTTTTTGTTTGTTAAATTTATTTTGTTTAATTTATGTTATTTAAAAGGTCCTGACCTTCCAATTACAGTTAAATACTCTTAAGAAATTAAAGTTTCTTGATATGGTGTACTCACTTTATTATGACATATATTATAATTACATAAATGAAAATATGAAAAAAAAAATCCAAATAATATTGACAATAATATCGTTTATCGTCAATAATTCTTTGGACAATCATCATCCAGCAATATTCGTTATCGTGACAAGCCTAACAATAACTTTTTTTTACTTTTAGCACCTTTAAAAACAGCAGTTTACAAAGTGCTTAACAGACAAAACAAAGGCAGAATAAAATCAACAATCAGTTCATCAGAGACCACGAGAGTCAGAGGAAAAGGTACAGAGGGTCACAATAACTAAAGCAACAAAATGAGAGAGAATAGAATAAACTGGTCGGATTGAAGCAGCTGGTATAATGCATAATCACGAGGAGATGATAAGACAGTAGATAGATAATAGATTTACAGATACATAGATACATTTAAGACTGTTGAAGGTCGACAACATCACATCAGGAAGATAGAAAAGAAGAGGGCAGATAGAGGACTGGTAAAAAGAGAAAAATAAATGCTTCTCCCTGCCTATCCACCGTCCCTGTGTCTCCTATCAGTAAAGGAAAAAATGCTCCAAAAATAGAAAAATAAAAAACCTCATGCATTTACAGCTGTCTTTGATTAGGTTATTTATTTAGGTTTTTATTAGGGATGCACAAAATTGGACTTTTGCCCATATATGATATTTCTGTACATGTACCTATATTTTTCGCCAAGAGCACAAAGTCTTCACCTTTTGAAAATTGACTTTTGCCTTTAGTGTGAGAGTAAATTTGTAACAAGAAAAACTCCATTAAACTCTTGAAATGCTTCATGGAAGCGTTTATTTCACTGTGGGAAACCTGCACATTTAATCTATTCTTTAAGTTTCTGAGATTTATTTCGGCCGATTATATACTAGTAATACTTATTGGTCTTGATGAACTGAAATTGAAATGAAAGTCGATTTCTACGTTCATCATTCTGGTACATTTGTGTGTTTTGCTTGTATTGCTACTGACTTGGGTTGGGAGCTGGACGGTGGTTGAAGGCCGAGCCATGTTTGGAAGTTGGTTTGGTAGCTGGAGAGGTGCCATCTGACTTCCTGGGCACTGTTTCAGTAACCTTGAGCACTTACACTTAAACTGCTCTAAAACACTTCATCAGGAGCCATCACTTTAACATCTGACTTCATTAGTACAAATATTTTGCAATTTCAGGCCAACTTGCTGGTGTTAAGAAATAAATTTCCCCATGAGGACTTAAAAAGTATGTCTACCTCTTCAAAATTCCAATATCTGCAGATACTGAGATCTAACTTTTTAGGCCAATAATGATATCTTATCGATAATACTGTGCATCCCTAGTTTTTAATGACTAGTTAAAAAAAACTTAATCACTCAGTGCCAGTCAATTACAATTATATACTTAATAAAAGAGAGCAACACTGCAATATTTCAAGAAAGTAGAACTAAAACCAGCTGTAAATATTTCAAATTAACCTCTTTTTAGTGAGTAGTTTGTATAAAAAATGCACTGTACCTTTAAAACATGACATCATTAAGAATTTAAAATCTATATATATTTTTCTACATTTCAGCTTTTGTTTTAGCTCAGCTGTTCTTCTCTTTTTTCTTTTAATTTCTTTTTTTGGAAAAAATAGGCTTGCACTGGCAGTCTGAGAGCTGTGACTTGATGGCATGGTCCCTTAAATAAACACATACATGTACCACTCCCATCATGCCATTAAATGCACCCAGAGTGAAGCAGCCTGAGCCTAATTCATTGTACTGTCAGTGCTGCAAACACTTCTGCTATATTTACACCTCAAGACAT
Organism: Scarus forsteni; assembly: GCA_036419115.1. NCBI lineage: Eukaryota > Metazoa > Chordata > Actinopteri > Labriformes > Labridae > Scarus > Scarus forsteni. The sequence goes on along the minus strand of JAZDUH010000341.1, from coordinate 17,998,892 downwards.
TCACATTAATTCCACAAAGCTGTCATATTAATTCACGCTGCAATACGACTTTGATGCCCCAACATACACACAAAGGAAAAGACGCTCACAACGCTCACCCCTCCATACGGCCTCGAGGGTGCTCATAATGGAGGGAAAACATCACAGAGGCTATACAGGTAATTAGTGTTGTGTTACTCAAGACCGGCCTCGTCTGGGTCTTAGACTGGCCGGACTCGAGATTTTCCATCAAGACTGATCATGACCAGCACTGATCTGCTGTTCTTCATCTTCATTTATGTGAATAAGGAGGAACACTTGGTAAAACAACAAAAAGCTTCAGTTTATGTGTTATATGTTAATACCCCTGATGACTGCAACCTTCCCAGTGTTTTGACTGAGGGACAGCCCCCATCCCCCCTTCACACAAGCGTGAATGAAACAGGAGTGAAAGGTAGGAGATGTCACCTCAGAAGGACGAAACTGGCAAGTGAGGAGAGCAAAGAGCAAGAGATGTCTGCTACATCAACAGTAATTAAATTTGGCTTCCTCAATCACAAATATTTCATATGGAAAAACACTAAAAATACATGCAAAAATTGATTTTGATGGTCTTGGTCTTGTCTCAGCTTGTCTCAGCTAGCTTGGTCTTGAGCACAACACTACCGGTACTATAATGGCTTGAAACATCAGTGTGAATGGGCTATTGCTAATGGCACTGTCCATCCCTTCTGACCACAGTGTACCCATCTTCTAATGGTTCCTTCCAGCAGGAGAAAGCAGCACGTCCCAAAGCTTAAATCATCTCAAACTGCTTTTTTGAACAACAACAGTCACCAGATCTCAATCCAGAAGTGGACCTTTAAAATTTGGTGGGACAGAATCTCTGAGAAACTACAAGAACCTTTAGATTCTTTATCTATATCTTTATGAACCCTCATGCAGACTTTAAGGCTGGTACTTTAAGGGGTAGCTTTGATTATTTTAAGTGAGGTTGCTCAAAGCCCATGGCACTAGTACAAGTTACTGCCACTATTGTTATTGTTATGTTATTGCTCAAGCACCTTGTTGAATGTACGCACAGCAGATTTGAAGCAGTTCTGCAGTTAAGGGCTCCAACCTGGTGTTACTAAGGTGTACCTACTAAAATGGCCAGAGGGTGTATTTTGTTATGAGTTGCACTTCTGGCAGGTTGTTAAAAAACGGCTGTAATTACCGTCATATTCTTGCTGTGAATCATCAAACCCTTCCTCATATTTTCCTCCTTCGTGCTGCAGCTGTTGACTTCCTGCCCACAGACTGCAGAATTCTCACACCCTGGTTACTCATTAATCAACTTTGAATGACATATTCTCCACTGGGTATCGTTTTTGCTGTATTCGTGATAATCACTGCTGCGTACATGCTTGTTGAAATCCTCTTTTATTTGCCTAATAATCTCATTTCATGCTCATATTTTTGGGCTTTTTTACCGTCGGCCTGCGAGTGAAAGATGACCACGGAGGCGGTGGTTGACGGATGGAAAGGTTTGTTCATCAGCTGCAGCTCTTTGGCGGCGGAGAAGGCGGGCGAAAGCGTCGGCAGCTCCTTGAGCGTGACGTTGGCCGGCAGAGCGGGGTCCAGGGCCAGCATGGGCGCCAGGATGCAGTGAGACAGCAGGCATTCTGGTTTAACACTGAAAAACACACAAAAATGAAAACACAAATGTTAGAGGCAATGTGGGGGCAAAACCACTGGCACATTCTCTGGGTTTGCCCAGGGATAACATCATTTTGGTCAGAGTTTCATAAAGCATCAATATCTATTATTGAGACAGACATACCTCTACAGTTTGACACCTTATTTTTAGGAAATGTGGATTTTCAGATAAGACATAGTGATAAATACATTTTCCGCATATTGATCACAGCCTGCAAAAAAGCTATTACCAGACGGTGGTTGCTTCCTAAACCTCCCACAATACAAGAGTGGATTAAAATTTGAATTATATTTATACTATGGAAAGAAGTCGCTTTTGTTTACATTTACAAAAAGACATTTTTGTTAAGCTATGGGCAAGTTGGGTTAATTATGTCAGACCTATTCAGACAGACTTTGTTGAGTTGAAGATCTAAGAAATTAGCTGTTTTGCAAAGTGCATTTTTTATGTATGTATGCATATATGTGTGTGTGTGTGTGTGTGCATGTATGTGTTTGTATATATGAATTTATGTGTGTGTGTGTGTGTGTGTATATTAGGGATGGGACGATACACTTAAACTCACGACGCTCTGCACCTCAATATGAAAAAATATTACTGTGTAATTACAACTTCTTTATTTTTGTTTGAGTCGCACACAGGATAACAGGCCAAAAACAAACAATAACACTCTCTCTAACCCTAGAGATGCTTACGAGCGGTAGGGTCGTCTTCACATTTTTACGGTGATGCTGAAGTTGGTGGTTCATGTTTGTTGTGTTGGAGGCGGTGTACGGAATGACAGCATAGCAAAGTTTACACACCGTCTTAGTCTTGTCAGTTACTCTATTGTCGTCTTTTTTCATGTGAAAGCCAAAATACTGCCAGACAGATGACTCATATCCAGGCAGAGCGTCCTCAATTTCGTCCTCATTCGACTCCATCATTTCGCTTTTTGGAGGCAAGGTAGTTGGTGCTAATGTTTGTTGTCGCCACTTCTGGTCACATGCGCTGATACCAGACGTGACGTCTTTATTTTGCGATCCATTTTATTCAAACTCGATGCGTTTCATCACGTTCTGTACCGCTATATCTCACTAAACAATATTTCATCCCATCCTTAGTATATACAGATACATACATTACTTTTTCCATCCTTCTGCCTTTTGAGACTATTTGTGTTGTATTTTGGTTTATCTTATGTACACACCTCTGCCCTGTCCTGTTATTTTTTTTTTAGTTCTTTATGCTTACATAAGAAAAAGAAAAGACTAGTTTGCAAAGGAATTTTGGTTGCTCCTCCATGTATACCATGTGTCCTGATGTCTGCATCTCAGAACTGGAAAATTAAGAATCTCAAAAAACAAAAAACACACAAGAAGAGAAATTCATACTTCATTTGTTGATGCATTTATCAGTATCATGTTTGATTACTAAGGTCTCTAACTTTAGTTTTTAATGTTAAATCACCACAAGAAACATGACATTAATCATGCTAACACCATTGGTAGGTGGCTTCCTTTGTGGAAATGCTGCATCAGCATCTTCAATGAGTGTTGACTCGAATGTGAGCAGTTGATAAGTGAGGGGGAGATGTTTGGTGGTTAACACAGGAAGTAAAAACCTGACAGAACCCCAAAGCTGATCTTTAAAGATAGTTCTTAAGAACATCAGCACCATCTCATAAGCCACTGGTTCTCAAATGGTCTGGCTTTTGGTCCAGCTGTCACCCCTTAATGACAAGCTGTGACAGAAATTGAGGAAAATAATAATAACGATAATAATGATAATAATAATAATAATAACAATAATAATAATAATAATAATAACAAAAATCATAATAATAATAATAATAATAATAATAATAATAATAATAACTTTAATTAAATAGCATCTTTAAAAACAGATGTTTACAAAGTGCTTTAACAGACAAAACAAATGCAGAAAAAGGCAGAATAAAATCAACATCAGTTCATCAGAGACCATGAGAGTCAGAGGAAAAGGTACAGAGGGTCCTGTTAACTAAAGCAACAAAATGAAAGAAAATAGAATAAACTGGTCGGACTGAAACAGCTGGTGACAAGGAGATGATAACACAGTAGATGGATAATAGATTTACGGATACATAGATACATTTAAGACTGTTGAAGGTTGACAACATCACATCAGAAAGATAGAAAAGAAGAGGGTAGACAGGGGACAGGTAAAAGAGAAAAATAATAATAATAATAAATACTATTAATAAATCATTCAATACATAAAATAAAATGGAATAAAAAATAATGGTGAGAAAAATGGAGTATATCAAAACAAGAAAAGAAAGTAAAAACGGGACTAAAATGATGAGAAATCGTGAGGAGGATAAGAACAGTAGAACTTAAAAGAGTAAAACAAGTAAATAAAAAACAATCATGTAGAAGCAAGTCTAAAAAAGTGGGTTTTAAGATGTGATTTAAGAGATGTCACTGATTCAGCTCGCTTTATCTCCTCGGCCAGGGCGTTCCAAAGTCAAGGAGCTCTGACAAAATATCCAGCTTCTCAAATTAATTTAAAAAATATATGCACTTTGAACCTGAGATAAAACAGAATATCACAGTATGGCAACAAAAAACAAATAAAATGAAAAATGACCATCATCTGGGGGTGCTAGAAAGGGAAATGTTCCCTTCAACAATCAAGTAGCTGCATTTTAATTTAAAGGTGCTATGAGGAGAATCTATTACCAGGAACATAAAAGACTCTGCTACCCATGAGTCCGCGCGGCGACTGTCGTAATGTAGCATTCCAGTAACCGCAGAACTGGGAGTGACATCATCTCTGAGCTATCAGCGTTCCAGTTACAAAGTCGTAAAACTGTCGATCTACCAGGCTATTGTTAGCTGTTGTTAGCATGCCTGCGTTGTTGTTCACAAATATCACATGAAGAAGTTTTACTGAGAAGTTTCTTTAAAAATCTTAAAAATATGTAGCTTGTGCTAAGTGCCTAAGTGTGCATATTGATCAAACACCTTTCTATAAATACAAGTCAATTACCAAGGGTATTGTCCTCACCTGTTGTTAATGAGTGTGAACAGACAGCACTCTTCTGAGTAAAAGTTCCCTCCAAAATAAAAGCACTGGATATTTTTCCCAACATTTTTTGCCATGGTAAAGGCTGAAAAAAGGGTCCACAACCCACTTTTGGATCACAACCCACCAGTTGAGAATCACTGCTTAAGCAACTTCATGAACTAGATGTACAACATAAAACAAGAAAGCTTGTAAAATTCAGATTTTCTTAAACTGTGATAATTTCATCTTGTATTAAAAAAGGTGTGCCACAGGGCATCATCCTGGGTCCACTGTTATATACACTTTCAATTAACTGCATTAACGGAAGTTGGCTATATGGATTCATGTTGGATGTATATATTTTGTATATATGGATAAGTATTTTTTATATATGTATCTGTGCATATATGTGTATCCATAAAATGAAGAGTTTTATGCTCTACTGTAAAGTGTCTTGAGATAACACTTGTTCTGAATTGGCGCCATACAAATAAAGATTGATTCATTGATTGATAAACTGATTGAGTTTGGTCAAAACTGGATAATGTTCTTTGGGAAAAAAATGTTTAAAAATATTTACAAACATTCTGCCAATTTAGAGATCGCCTCATTCAGTTTAGAAATACCCACAGACTGCATTATACTACATAAGGTTACACAAACGTTTCCTGTATACGAAATATCACAGTAAAGAGGATATTTTTCTCCATCAAAAATGGAACCTGATCCTGTTTGTGTGTTGTTGGTGCATCTAATCAGACCTCCAAGTTTAATAAACGTCAGAAACAGCTGCTGTCCTGTGCACTTAATGCAAAAAAAAATCAAGCTTAATGTTTGGAAAGGACTGGAGGTCACATCCGTTAAGTTCTGGTTAGCAAAAACTATCATTTAGAGGGAATTTCCCTCTCTTATTAGAAAAGGATCTGGTATTGACTTCTTAAATGCAACAAAAACACTAGTTAGACTGGAAACCTACAAAAATATTACAGTTTCTTTATGAGGGACATGGTGGGCTGTTGGAGGAGGGTATAAGAGTAACTGTGTAACTGTGTAGTAAAGCACCCCTATCTATTTTATTTAGTTATTACCTTCTTTTCATGTATTGTTATTTTAAATTGACAATTTGTTATCTTAAATGTTTTACTGCTTTAGTTTTAACCAAAAAATTTAATAAAATCAACTGCTTGAAATATTTTATAAGAGGTCATATTATGCATGCTGCAAGTACTAAAATAAAACTATTAAAAAGACACTTGAACATTATAAAATATCTTTGGACTCACCTGTCTTTTGGCACTTCAGTTGTCTCACTTGCATTTTTCCCGAGGCGTTCCCTGAGAGAAACAAAATAAATATTGTGATTATTTTAGTGGAATAATAACATAAATACAGCCACCTATGAGGGCGATCACAGTACTGGCATTTTAAACTTTGATAACCCTTGAAAACTTGGATATTTATTGATTCTGATTTGTGTTATTGTATTATTACTATTTAGTTTATTATGTTTATGTGTGATTATTTTTGTCAGTATTATCTTTATTGTGGGTTCGTTACTGACTGTATGATGTGAAGGGGTGGGACCTAATAAGTTTGGACTTCCTCCTTTTTGAAGATGCAAATGACACATTTTGTTGTTTTGCACTTTGGTTTCTGTTTTTTTTTTTTTTTTGCTATCTTTCATTTTTTATAATAATGTTCTAAAGAAATAAATACCTAGCTCCTGGTTGATTTTTCTCTTTCTTAGACCATTTACTGTAAACCTGGAGATGGTTGTTCATAAATATTCCAGAAGAATGCCATGTTAGTCTCTTAAACGCTTTCTGCTCCACTCTGATGCTTAGGTGAAGCTTCAGCAGGTCATTTTGACCATGTCTGCATGCCTAATGTGTGTTTACACTTTTATCCTCGCCATTACACATTTTTGATTGTTCTTATTCTTATTTATTATTTCTGTTCTTTTATTTTCTTTTATCAAATCTGATTTTTTTATTTATCACTTTATGTGTATCAGTGTTCTGGGCCTGTTTTTATGTTACATGTTCACTTTTTAAAAAGGTATCTCAAGTCCTACATTTTTAGCTTTTAGCTGATTTTATTCATCACTATTTTTTTATATCACTATTTTTATTTATCACTGTATTATTTCTTTTATGACTATTATTATAATTATTTCATCTTATTTGTTTATTTTTATTTATTTTTTTAACCCTTCTAATCTGTTTTGTTTTTACATCTCAGTTGAAATTTATTTTTCAGAATTTTGTTCTCTTTTAACTAACTATTTTAATTATCCTACTTTAGCAGATTTTATTACACACTTGGTGATAGGTTGTCTAATTTTACCATATTTATGAGATTATTTTAAATGTTATTTTATTTTATTTTTTGCTATTTATCCCTATAGTTTTTTTTTAAGCTAATTTCTTATCCAATGTTTTCCCCATTGTTGTCATTTTAGTCTTAGCTCCCGTGTTTCCTTATTTTAATTCAAGATAGCTTTGCCTTGGTTCTCTTATTCTGTTTTTTGTTGTGTGTATGTGGAACGTGGGGACAGGTGGGCTCTTGTATCTCCATTGTGTTCAATCTTCTACTTATTATTTTTATTCTATTTAGTTCTTTTTTAAGTAAGGCACTTGGTGCTAAAAGATATTGTATGAAAAGTGCTGTACAAATAAAGTTTGATTGATTGATTAGTGAACCTTAAACAACGTATTAACGTAACTGCATTACACAAAGTGAAAGTTCACAGCATAACTTCAATATTCTATTCATTCTGTCATGTTGGCAGCTAAATTACGACACTATACCACATCATCAAGATAAGATAAGACATGATAAGATGTTATATTTCCCATTAACAGAGAGAGAAGAGTTAAGAAGTCTCTGATTAATTCCAACCTTTGGTGCCTCTTTTCCTGACATATCTCTGAACAAATCAAACCTTGAGAATGAAACATCTCAGCTCTTCCTTGTATGTTAATGTGATTGTATCAGTGTTGAAGTCGTCTGCACCCTGTGATCAAACTGCGAACACTCCTTCACCTCAGAGCCTTCTGTTCCTCCTCTAGTTGCTCTTTGACCGCCTTCAGCTCCTTCAGCAGCGCCGTGTCTGTGCCGTTCACCCAAGTGTACACCACGTCAATAGGCATGGGCAGGCAGAGCCTACAAAAATAAAACACTCAGATCACTCGGGACAAACTGCGGAGCGTTGACCTCGTTTCCCTTCTTGCTGCAAACTTTCCTCTTGTCTTAAGAAGATTTCGCTCATGCATGGCTTCACTTCATCTCCTTCTTTTGGATTTCCTTATAACAGGCAGACTTCAGCAGCATGAAGGAGGGCTTTTACAGGGAGTGGGTGCACTTTTACAGGTTTTATTTTTTACTTCAGGAAGCCACTCAAGAGGATTGTGAGATAAAGCCATAAATATAGTCATCTGTACGCAGAAAGGGACAGAGCTGTGATGTTTGTGTTGTTGTAATAAGAACAGATTCTGAGTTTGCTCACCTGCTTTGGAAGGATTTCCCTCCAACATTATCTCTATAAGAGTCAAACAGCACATGATACTGGTCTCTGCTCCACTCCACCACCACCTAAATGAAGGAAATTGGGTAAAAAATACAAAACAGTAAAAAATAAGACACTAATAATGGTCCCTCTAACAAAACCAACAGCATTTTTGTTCAACAACAAGTGATAATGTTTTGTTTTATGGAGGATATATTCAGAAAGATAAGGTAAGGTTCAGGTTTTTCCAGATGAAGGCACTAAATAGACAACGCTTATGTTACCTTACAGCAGGGGTGTCCAAACTTTTAACACAGAGGGCCGCAAAAAGAGAAATACATGAGTGACTGAGCCACTTGCACCTTATTTTAGTGTATTTAAGTTAAAGTTTAAGGGTTTAGAGGTGGGTTATCATCTGTGAAGGGGCCCTCGTGACCCAAGACTATCACTGGATTCACACCTAGTCAAGGAGACACTGACGGCTTATCTTCACCGTCAGACCCAAAACAAGAATAAACTGCAATAATGTCGGTGCTTGAAGATGAATATTGCGATATACTTTGTAAACGAGACCTTGTAAAGAAGTAAATATGGCAGACAATGTGCAGAAATAGATGGTATTTGTTGCTGTTCAAAAAGTCTTTATTAATTCAACTGCTTCAAGAGACAATTCAAAATGGGCAGTGGGCCGCATTTGGCCCCCACACCATAGTTTGGACACCCCTGCCTTACAGGTATTGGTCATCTCTTTTGACGTCTTTAGCTAAAAGTGAATATTGGACTGCCTGGTCAGCAGATTGAGTTTTGAAGTTTCACTCTTTAGAAATGCAAACCCAAATTTCTATCTCTATAAAGGTGGAACGCTGAGTTTGGTATAAATTAAAAACAAAATAACAGGATTTGCAAATCAGCTTCATCCCAAATTCAGTCAAATATACAATGGACACGAGATATTCAATCTTCAAACTGATAAACTTATTATTTTGTAAATAATCTGTCATTTTAAATTTGATGTCTACAACACTCTCCAATAAAGCTGGGAACAACAAAAGACTGGGACAGGAGGGAAATGCACCAAAAACACCTGTTTGGACCAGTCCACCATAGAGCTGGGTATTTCCAGCAACCTCACGATATGATACGTATCCCGATACACACTAATTGTGAACACTGACTACGCTTTAAACAAAATTCTTGACAAGTTTAGTTTTTTCTTATAAGAAGAAAAAGAACAAGGATGAGTTTTAAGTTGTTCTACAACTTGAGAAACATAAATTCAGATCCTCAAAGATGGTAGACCTAAGCTCAAATTTAGAACATATGCTTCATTATGTACTTTGTCTTCTACCTTGAACTGTGCCACTGTTAACATTAGCCAGGGTGTATTGACAGCAACTGACTATTATATTATATATATTTTGCCGTATCGATATTTTGAGCACAGGCATAGTCCACCGTGAACAGGTGAATTATTGTGCCATTATTGGGTATAAAAGTAGCATCCCTGAAAAGCTCATATACAATAATGGATCGTCAAATGTGAGGAATTTAGGAATTTTATCATCCACAGTCCAAAATATCAAAAGATTCAGAGAATCTGGAGTAATCTCTGCATGTAAGTGACAAGGTGGAAAACCAACACTGAATGCCTGTGACCTTTAATCCTTCAGGCAGAACTGTGTTAAAAATCAGCATCATTCTGTAAAAGACATAAGCACATGGGCTCAGAAAACCATTGTCAGTAACACAGTTCATTTCTACATCTACAAAGTCAAGGACAAACTCTACCATGCAATGACAAAGCCAAATATCAACAACAACCAGAAACACCACCGGCTTCTCTGGGCCAAGCTCATCTGAGATGGACTGAGGCAAAGTGGAAAAGTCTGCTGTGGTCTGAGTCTACATTTCAGACTGTTTTTGGACATCATGGACGTGGAAAAGGACCACCCAGACTGTTGTCAGAGCAAAGGTCAAAAGACAGCATTTGTAACAGTATGGAGGTGTGTTAGTGCCCATGGCATGGGTAACTTGCACCTTTGTGAAGGCACCACTAATGCTGAAAATGCATACAGGTTTTGGAGCAACATATGGTGCTGTCCATCTTTTTAACTTTGCTTATTTCAGCAGGAGACTGAACACAACAACTTCAGGAGTCCACACATGTTTCCTATTGAAAATGTGTGAAGCATTGTGAAGCACAAAATACAACCCCAGATTGTTGAGTAACTGAAGTCATATATATATATATCGAGCAGGAAAAGAATTTGACTCACAATGATTCAACAATTCCTGTCCTCAGTTTAGTAAGCAAAGTCAAATGAGTGAATATTTGTTAAAGTATAATTAATTTTCTTAGTTTTAACATTAAATATCTCGTTTCTGTAGGGTATTTAATTGAACAAAGGTCAAAATGGACTTGCAAATCATTCTATTCTTTATTTATCACGTCTTAACTTAATTTGAATTGGGTTTTGCATCTTAAAAACACTTTGTTCTCCCTATTTGAGTGGATTCTTAGTATGACTGTTACTGTGGCTAGAAACTATATCAAAACCACGTCTGACAACAGAGCAGTTTTCATGTTTAAGGATACTATGCAAAGCCTGCGGGACATTTAAAATTTTGGGGAAACAGTTCTTTAACAAAGTAAAGAATAACTCAAATATAATTTAATTTACGAATAACTGCAGCATCTAAACGTTTTCCAAGGCTGTGCTTGTTATGTCCTAACAGGGGCTGGTACAGTAAGTACCTTGAGGGCTGTCTGTGAACAATGCGACTATTTCTTAATAAACTGAGCCTTTTAAATGAAAGGCGTAGGATAGGTTATTTATTTTAATGCCGGATGAATGTACATACTATACCTATTGATAAATCATTCAGTGTTAACACCTTAATTTGCGTACGTTTCTTCACAAGCGTGTTAACTTTAAATTGTTCGTTTTCTGATCGGGGTTTGGTAACACGGTGCCACAAATCGAAACGAGGCGTTGTTGATATCATTGGTATGAAGTTGTTTCTCAGCTCAGTACAGGACAAACCCAACAGTCGTAAAGTCTCTGTAGCTAAGGAAGGGAAGGACTCACCTCTCCGAACTGAAAGGCGGAAACTATCATGAGAACGAGCCCCCCGAAGCAGAGGTAGAGTCCATATCTGTGGGACAGGCAGGTGTAGGTCTGCCTCTGGAGCAGCTTCAGCACCGAGTTCACGACTACCATGGTTCTCCTCGGCGAAGCATAGCGACGCATTCATTCAACAGAAGCGTGAGTTTGAGCACCAAGCAGCGAAGGTAAACATCACAGGCGAACCGAACATGTCAGCTGACCACCAGCTCCTCCGCCTGACACATGACAGCCATACATTTACGCTTCTTCGGCGGCGGTGACGCGCGTTTAGAGCGGCTGCTGCTTTGCCTCGGAGGGAGTGTGTCGCCCTCTGCTGGGCGGCAAGGGTATTGCGCATGCGCTGTATTAAATTAGATTTCTGAATTTAACTTTGTTTCGACAATATATATTCAAAAGAAAGATAAAAACAAAGCTGAAGTCCTAAAATAGATCAGCAGAACACATTTATCCTTACCCCTGGCATTATTCTGGTGACTTTAAAGCCTGTATGTGGAAGACAACTTAACCGCTCAGTTGATTTAGATCTTGTTTTGTTTTGTTTTAATCTCCTATGATGTGCTTTATTTTTGTTTGTTTTTTTTCTTTCCTATTTGCTTTTCTACAGAAGAGTATAAGGGCCATGTTAGATGGAGAAAATAATTTTGGAGAGGTCGAGACTAAAGTCAACAATTTTAGATTTAAGTTGAAGTGACGAGAAAGAAGTCAAAATACAATTTTGTGATAAAAGTGGAAATGTTGAGAATAAAGTGGAAATACATTTTATGTTGACTTTATTATCGAATTGTGACTTTTTTCTCCACATTTCCACTTCAATCTCGCCAAGTAGACTCTAATCTCTAAATGTTGACTTTATTCCCATCATTTTGACTTAATCCCGACCTTCCGAAAATTATTTTTTTCAATTTAAAATGGCCCTAAGTCTCTCCCATATTTTTTGACTACTCGCTTGATATTTATTATTTTAGGTGCGTCTTGTCCTCTGAGTTTGGTTATTTACTATGTACTTTGTTATTGCTGTTGTTTGATATTGAAAATTAATTTTAAAAAAAGAGTTTGGTCACAAAAGGAAATATAAAAACAGACATGGAAGAAAAAATATAGTGTATTCATTACATATAATAAAATGAAAAGAAGTGGGAGGAAAAAACATCAAGTCCCAACCCTTCTCCATCTGTTAATAAAACATAAAACATAAAACAAAAACAAAACAAAAAAATTTAATAAAAACAAGAGCAAACAACCAACAAAACAAAGCAGTCATCCTTTAATTTAGTGCAATACCTTCCGTCCATATATCTACTGAAAATTATTTTTTGTACATTATTTTAAATGCTTAACCATTGCTTTGGATCCTGTTGTAACCATTACATAATTGAACACCACACCATGAAACACAAGCTACTCAAGGTAGAGTTATGTAAATAAAAAGACGTCTGATTTAGAAAGTCAGATTTGAATACAATGAAGGTGCACTATAGGCTGGACAAGGAAATACCTTTTCAAAAGTGATGAGTAAGTAAAGTAAATATTCAGCATAATAAGTGAGACAGTTTTCCTCAGAAAAGAAAGACTGACCCTGTTAACACTGACACCTACAACACAATCCAACTTTGCTGCCAGCCAACCAGGATCAAGCTTAAAGGGGGATTCTGTAGTTTTTCTGGTCTTCTTTGTCTGCCAAGTCAAGAATCTTCTGGTAAACAAGCTCAAAAAGGCCTTGTGTGTCTGATAACTTCCTGAAGTCACTGCCAAGTCGGGTTTCAGTACCTGCATCAACAACTGAGGCTTGGCGTTGCTTCTCTTGGCGTTACTCCTCCTGGTGTTTGTTTTCTCTGAACGTGGGAGTAACTCAGCAGAGGTAAGACTTTGGAGACGTGAGCCTCTCACAGGTGTTCAGGTTCATTGTCAGATCCTTTGGCTCCGTCTGTGTTTTCTCAGCCTCCTGATCCAACAGAAATCCTGTGAAAGAAAATTCCCTTCATTTCTAAAGCCGACATCGTCAACATTATGATGGTCGTACTGCAGAATGAAAACTCAGGCACATTTCTGCTCATAGATTAGGCTCATTATGTTTGTTTGTTCTGTTGTGTTTGGTGTTGTTCAGGGTCTGAGATCAGTTTAATAAACAGTATTTTGCTGTTGTTAAGGGTCATGGTGAAGTGTTAAGCAGGAGCAGACGAGTAAAGGAACAGTCAAACATACCAAAACATCGATAATAATCCAATTACAAGTGGCTTTTTAACTGATACTGAGATTGAGTTTGAGTCTAGATTCAATCACATGAGGATGTTGTGTCTACAAAAGCCACACACAGCCAGAGAAAAACACTGAAAAAAACCTCACTGAACTAAGACTGTTAGGCAGGTACATACACTTTAGAGTGTTTAACATGCCTTTGCCTTTGAAAGAGGACTTCTACACACATGACAGAAAGTCCACAGCATCAACTGTTCTCCCTCTTCCCCTGTTTACAGCACCAGTAGCTGCCTAAATTGGCTTGCGCCCCATTTGTGCAGAGGTTCAAGATAATCCTCAAAACAGTCCAAGGAAATAGACATATTTGTTTGAATAGAGTAATTTGCACATACTTTTTGACCTTTATTTTATTGAATACTGTTAGGAAATGACCCTCTAGATGGTTAGTTGGACCCGAAAGCTCAAAGATGAAACAGGTAGAGTTTTCAACAGTTTCAATGAGGCAGTGACAAAAAACAGGTAAGTGGGCGAGGGCTCAATGGAGACCTGAAACAAAGGGAGCAGAGAAAAAAGGTTAGTATAATGTCCACCAAGCAGACCACAAAAGACATAAATAAATCCCAGAGAAGGGGGAACAGGCTGAGAGCGAGAATCACAAGATAAACTCACGCAGAGAGCACAAACCAGGGTTGTAAGTGCAATCCACCCACGCTGCAGTCATCTGGAGAAGGGTAGGTGACGGTGATTGCAGGAGATGAGTGTCAGGTGCTTCTGGAGCCACGCCTCCGCAGGAGAGAGATGAGGGAAGGAGGTGAAGGAGGGGGGAAGAGAGGGCTGAGGAGCAGAGTGAGATCCTCACAGAATACACTAAAATATTTAATCTTCAAACTAATAAACTTCATTGGTATTTAGCAAATATCTACTCATTTTGATTTTGATGCCTACAAAAAAGCTGGGACAGGAGCAACAAAAGACTAAGAAAGATGAGGAATGCTCTGAAAACACCCGTTTTGAACATTCAACAGGTAAACAGGTTAATTAGAAACATTTTCAAATTCCCCTTCTATACGAGCAGTGCGTACCAATTTGCCCAAAATGTAGCATGTAGTAGACAGTATGCAAACAAATACGAAAGTTGCTGTATGCAAAAAATACCTAGATGACGCACTGATTCGGGAAAATCACAGTATGCATCAGACCAGTCTGCTTCCCCTACTGTTACCCACAATGCAAAGTGCCTGGTCACATTTCGGGAATGGTGCAGCTACAACCAGAGCAGCATAGGAATACAAATATAAGAGCCATTACTTGCTATCTTTACATTTTCAACACGTACTATTGTGTAATAAGTTGTAAAAGGGTCTGTTGTTTTTCCATTATGGTTAGTAATGGCCGGGAGGTGGTGTTAAGTCTGTCCTATACCTGCAGCATTATAAGTGTTACCCACGGATCAGTATGACATTTTACCATTACGTACTGATTTCTTCTCTATATTTCCACCACCTCAAACTTCCCCACTTCTCCTCATTCTTTATACTATTCTGTGCATGTGGTGTTTATTCTTGATGTGATGTTTTGTCTGTAAGTGGCCCTAATACGCCATCACACAAAAATATACAAAAGAATTGCTCACTAAAATAATGAGTATTCTCCACCACCGACTGACTCATATAAAATGCTGCTCTTGGCAGATTAATACCCGAAATGTCAAGATGAACTTGTGGTGTGTTTCTTTTGTACAGTTAAATAAAGCTTGGGAAAAAAGCAAAAATCAGCTGTAGCCTACTTCCGCATTCCTCAAACTGAAACCAGCATAGTATGCTACAAAATAAACCAAACAGCACAGTCATACTACACATTACATTCCAGTGTAGTAGGAATGCAGTGCCTTCTACATACTACGTTCATATGCAGTATGGAGTAAGGAAATTCAATAACAGCCATTGCCATGATCAAATATAGAAGGAGCAGCCTCATAACAAGGATGGCGAAAAGTTCACCACTTTGTCCAACAGTTTAAGAGTAATGTTTCCCACCTACAGCCCATAATGTCAGCAGAAGATTCAGAGAGTCTGGAAAAATCTCTGTGGGTAAGCAGCAAGGCCAAAAACCAACACTGCTTTTGGACATCATGGACGTGGTGTCCTGCAGGCGAAAGAGGAAAGGACCATCCAGACTGTTATCAGAGCAAAGGTCAAAGCCAGCGTCCGGGTTTTGGTAGCATATGCTGCCAAAGAGTTGGTATCTTTAACAAGGATGTCGCTGCTTATTTCAGCAAGACAATAAAGACACATTTTGCTCATGTTACAACAGCATTCGCCTTGCTGCACTGATGGACCTGCCTGATTCTGAAATCCTGCATATTCATCTTGCCAACCTCCATTGTCCAATGACTTCACTCGGCTAAATGCTTAACAGCCCAATCAGGGAAAAGAGGGGGAGCTGCTTGAAGTAAGGACAACAGGAAGTGACTGCATGTTTGAAAACAATGGCAGTTTCTGAAGCGGTCTCAATATCTTCATTTTTTTCTTATCAGAAACTGACTCAGTTTTTCTTTAAAAGATGAGGAAAGAACGTCACTTGAAGCTTGTCTTACGAGGAATCATGTTTTTGCTCTTCTTCCGACTGGAGATCACTGCTGGGAAACTGGGAGAGAAAGCGGAAATCCTCCACAGACGTGCCAGATTGGTCTATGGTCATCATGGTTGCTCAGTGATACTTGGTGAAATGCTGCTCTCCTCATAAGTTTACTGGGAAAACTTGGTAAAGATTGTCTGTGAAAAGGTTCATGTCACAAATGATACATCTGTGTGGGATAAATTAATGTATGAAGATAGTCTAAGTAACAGCTAACTGTTGTTAGCTAACAGCTTAGCTGTTAGCTAACAACAGTTAGCTGTTAGCCGCTACATGTAGTCGCTACATATGCTACTTCATACTTAGCAGCAATGCTTGATAGGGATTGGTCTGTGATGAGTGTGACGAGCCGAACAATTATCTAATCACAAACTGCTGAAGTTTTTGAAGGTTCTGCCTCTTAAAACATTTCGAACGGCTCTTTCCCAGATAGATTAGCGAAATATTTCTATGGCAGATATATGGATCCATCTCTAGCATGTCAGGTTGCAACAGTGTAACTTCAGGGTAAAAGACTGCAGGTCTACTGACCTGCTGCAGTCCAGACCAGTGTATGGAGAATTACAGAGACTCCGGACTGTCGAGCAACTGAAGTCGAACATCAAGCAGGAATGGGAAAGGATTCCACCAAAGTTTCAACAATCAGTGTCCTCATTTCACAAAGGCTTATTGAGCCTTAAAAGGAGAGAGGATGTCACAGTGGTAAACATGTCCCTGTCTTTTTCTTCTTAATACTTTTTCTTTTGTCTGTCTTCAATGCTCTTCTGTTTTCCTCAGGTCTGACCCTGATACAGACACCCCTCATATTCAGGTTGTACATTGTAATTTATTTAAACTAAACTCAGAATATGATTTTGATAACCTTATCTGGCAGTTAAATTGTGGTAATATGGAAAAGGAAAAGGGCTACTCAAAAAATTTGGGTTGAACATTTTTAAGTATTTGAAAAAAGTCTTAAAGTAGAACTAAAACTGTTTTTTACAGACATAAACAAAGTCTTTCTCTTATTTCTCTTTTCTATAGTCAGCTCTTACCTTCTGCAGGAATTACCGTGACATTGTGCAATTCAATGAGAACCTCCAGAATGAGGATCTGATCTGTTTTTGTTCTGTAAAGGAAGGATTTCTGTCCATAGGGGGGACATATAAGGAAGGAGGTTTTCACTGTAAACTATATCAGAGCAGCTCCACTGTAGTTCACGCCACCATGTGTCTGGTGTATCTGTAGACCTGATCTAAACCACATCAGACTCAGCCCTGCCCGGACAGGCATTAGAACCAGGCTGAGCCCCTGAATGGGACTTTCTTTATCCTGCTGAGACCGACAGATGTGTAAAGCCTCAGAAGATGTTCTGGTTCCGGCAGGGTCTCTGCTTTCTGCCAGCCTTTCTGGTCATCTGGTCCTGGACCACTTTCAGCATTTCCTACATTGTTGCGCTTCTCAGACAAGATGTCAGGATCTTCCCATATATAAGGTGAGATTTACTCTATAACACTTTTGTTTTAGAGTATCAGAGGAAGCAGAATGTCTTTTACCTCGAAGGAGCTCAGATCTTTGACAATTCTCTTTACACTAGACTGTTATTCCAAAAACACAAGACTAATATTTAAAATTCAAGAATATAAAGTCCAAACATAGTCAAATAATGAAGAAACTTTTAACAGACCGTTGATTTAAATAAAATGTTTCTCTGTTTCCAGTGACACAGGTGCAAAACCTCCAGAGAGCTGCATTTTTGGCCTCATGACCTTCGTCTCTGCTTGTGCAGGTACTTCTTTTTTATTTCTGCTTCCCAAAGTAGAGGTGGTTTACTGGATGTAGACTCAATATAAGTATTGAGTGAATACTGAATACCATTGAATACTATAAGTGTTTGACATTAAAATGTTTCACAGTTCCAGATTGTCTCCAAATAGTTTGATGTGTTTAAGAAATGGAAAAAACTAACCAGGAGAGAGCTGCAGGTTCATCAGCTAGTCCAAATATTACCAACTTATTTGGAAAATTAAACTAATACCTGATTTTTTTTAAGAAGCCTTAACAAAAAATTATCTCCAGTTGGTCTGAATGATTTTAAAAGATATAATTGTGATTTTTCTGGCAGATATTGTGATTTCAAGTTGATTTATTATTTTCTTCAAATCAAGCTTCAGTGCAATATTTACTGTTTTTAGTATAGACAACAGTAAGGAAATCATT
This sequence comes from Scarus forsteni, assembly GCA_036419115.1. NCBI lineage: Eukaryota > Metazoa > Chordata > Actinopteri > Labriformes > Labridae > Scarus > Scarus forsteni. Next base: position 17,980,516 of record JAZDUH010000341.1, on the reverse strand, counting down.
GTTCAAGAGTACATAACACATCGTCAACAATATCATCCTAATGATGATAAATAATCTGTATTTATAATTGAATAAATACTCTGACTTCTACTTCTAAACAGAGGCTTTGTGTTGTTGACCTGACCAGCACTTTAACAGTGGAGATGTAGCATTTGTGAACTTGTCGACTCGTTTGACCAGCTCTTTTCAGTGAACATTAAGAACCAGTTCACAGTTGTGAAGGAACCGTTCATTTGCAAGCCATTCCTACATGCAAATTGTCTGCTAATTTTTTAAAAATATGTTTAAAATAGTTGATACAACAGCTCTTGTGTCATCTGCAAAAATTGCAGCTTTGGTGATCACATGATTGTGTTGTCTGAAATTGCAATTTCAATCTGAAAATGATAAATCTTTCAGGCAAAGCTTCAAAAAACATAAAACAAAAGGGTAAGTGTGTCCAAAAAAGCAAGGAAGGCTTCAAAATGGCAAGACAAGATTATAGAAAGTGCTGTGACGAAGACTGTGAGGCACAACAAACTGGCACAGAACAGAGGGAGACATGAGGTTAAACACAAAAGGTCATGTGGTGTGATGAGAATCAGGTGGGCAGAAACACTTAGCATGCAGGTGTGAAAAGATTGGGCCAGGGCAGACAGGCCTGGGACAGATGGTGCGAAAAGGGAAGAGGGGAATGGGAATAAAGTAATCTCCGAGTAATCAGAGTTCAAGTTAAAAAATTGAAAAAAATACGAGGCAAGCTAACAGGCTATTGTTAGCTGTTGTTAGCACACCCTGCATTGTAGTTCACACATGCCACATGAAGAATGTAAATCACACTATAGTAGCAGTCATATATGAACACATCTATCTATCTATCTATCTATCTATCTATCTATCTATCTATCTATCTATCTATCTATCTATCTATCTATATATACATACATATATACATATACATACATATATACATATATATATATATATATATATATATATATATATATATATATAAACATCAAACAATACTATAACACTTGTTAGAAGAGCTAATCAACAGAATATTACTGCAGCTTAATAGCTGTTTGCACTGGGGGAAGCCATCTTTGATTATCAACTCAGGGGGTGGTGAGGATCCGCCAACTTCCTTGTAGGAATTTCTGACCTTATTCCAAGTGAAATTTCTCACTCAGAGCTCAGAAATTCCACCTTCCCCATACAACAAGAATTCAGCAAGAGACAAGGGTTAGTGCTTCAAAACAAAACAGGAAGGACAAGACAAAAGACATGAATGTGCAAAAAATTTGACCAACATGAAAAAATTGGTGTTATGTGGTCAGTGTGAACCTGAGATAAAGCAATTATGGGCTCTAATACATGTTGTTTTGCAGAGATGAAGACATAAAAAAGCATGTGCTGCAGCTCCATATAGCTGGCAATGGTAGTCCTTACACAACTTCGGGCTCTCCGCAGGGAAGAACCAGACTTTCCTCAGACGTCACTCACATTTCCCCTTTTTCATGAAAATGAAAGCAGAATTTGTTTGTGTGGATGAAGGAAGATCGTCTACTTCAAACATCAAGAGAAACTTTCTGGTAAATTATTTCCTGGACTTTTCTGCAGGTATAGGCACCGTATATGCCAGATACAAATATGTGGAGAAGAAGAACGAGGAGACATGCAAGGTGAACCCATGTCTCAACAAAGCAGCTCTGTACATCGGGATGCTCAGCTGCCTGGGCATGTGTATTGTTGGTACTTTTCAGACGTCTTCACAGGTAACCACAGGGCAGAACGTTGAAATCACATGACAGGTATTCAGTGCCTCATGATGCATTTATGTGCTTTTGTATTGCAGGAGGCGGCAGTGACAGTAATCCATTACATAGGAGCTGCCCTCTTCTTCGTGTGTGGAATCCTTTACCTAATCCTGGAGACGACTGTGTCATATAAGGCTTGTCCTAAAGACTCCTCCAAGTGTGTGTTTGGAGTGCGTTTGTGTCTCATAGTCGTGGCTACACTGACGTTTCTTGGCAGTATCCTTTCGCAGGCATCGATTATGTTAAAATATAAAATAATGTTATGTTTTTTCTATGGCGGCACAGTTCTGCAGCAGGTAGTACATGTGCCACTCATCAAGAGGGTTTGATTACCAGGTTGGGCAGGACATTTCTGTGTGGAGTTTTCATGTTCTCCCCATGTGTGCATGGGTTCTCTATGGGCATTTCAGCTTCCTCCCTGTTACGACCTGGCTCAGCTAGGAGAAAAGGGAAACAACATACATAGAACCAGATTTTAATAGTTTTAAATCTAAGTTATTTATCAATTAAAGCAAAGAAACAAGTGCACAAAATTAAGCAGAAAAAAGGGCAAACCAACAAACATGAGAAAAACTAAAAGGCTTTCAAACTAAAATTAAGGCTACAAAATAAACTAATTAGACCTATCTATAAACTCAAAGTTAAATCACTCTAAACTTAAACAATGATATCATCACAAACCAAACAGAGCTAAAGAACAATTTTGCTACTGCCTTTTCCCTTACAGGACCTCCAAAAAGTCAGAAACATAAATTTCTATAACTAGTAAGATGCTCTAACTAACAAGAAGGACCGATTGGAAGGCAACCTGTCTGCAGCTTCTTGGCTTGCAGGATGATTGGCACTCCTGCAGTTGCTCCATATCAGCCCGACGATCACCTTTTACCCTTTTTTTAATGTATATTTTTTGGGCATTTTGTGCCTTTATTGATAGGAGAGAGACAGTGTATAGACTTGTGAAAGGGGGAGAGAGAGCAGGGGAAGACTCTCTGCAAACTGGTCACAGGCGAGATTCGAACCTGTACCGGCAGAAGCAAGTACATGGGGTGCTAACCACTACGCCAAACCAGCACCCCTACCTTTTACCCTTTGCATGAGCATGAATGGTGTCTGTCTCTCTATGTGGCCCTGCAATTAGCTGGCGACTACTTCAGGGTGTACCCCACCTCTAGCCAAATGTCAGCAGGGATAGGCTCTGGCCCCCACTAAAGCAAAGATAATGTATGAGTAGGAATGAGTCTGAACTGCAGAAGTGAAATAGCATTGTGGTACTTGTGCATGCATACAATATTTGAACATGTAGTTCTGCAACATAATGTGCATTTGACGTTGCCTTAATTTCAAATTCTAAAGTATTATTGTTCTTTTAAAAGAGTGGTCACTAACAAAATGCTAACAAGGACTACAAAAATAGAAAGAGGCCCAAATTACTTTTGATAGATTTTAGTAAACAATAACAGCCATTGCCACAGCTATGGCCACCAACTTGATCAGGTCATTGGATTAAAGACAAGAGGTGACATCTTGACTCTATACGTTGGAAATGTGGTTGCTGCTTTTAAGTAGAACCCCTGTGTTGTAGTTCCATCATGTATTATGATTATGCTACGGTTAACCCCAAAAAATTATGTTTGATTTGCTAGTTGAGATTATCATGAACAAAATTTGTAAATTTCATCAAATAGTGCTCCAAGCTATCTATTATATCTAACCTTGTCGTGCAGATGGGTCAGCCTTATTACCTTCGCCAAGGAGGTTATGTTCTTGCCGCTGTATGTTTTTTTGTTTGTTTGTCTGTTAGCAACATAACTCAAAAAGTTATGGACGGATCTCGATGACATTTTCAGGAAATGTCTAGATTGGGACAAGGAACAAATGATTAGATTTTAGGGGGTGATCCAGATCATTGTCTGGATAGAGGCATTTTTAAAGGATTCTTTAACATTTCGAGATAGGACCATTTTCAGCATTATTATGTTTTCATGGTCAACAAATCTAAATATTTACATGAAATAAAGGTAGGACTAATATTCATGGTGAAAATCACAATGTGACTGAGGACTGTGGTGCTAATGAGGGTCTGCGCTCTCTGAGTGTTTTTCTAGGTCAATGTCTGTTATCAGGCTTATCCACCTCGCCAAGCTCAAATCTACATCTGTAGTTAGGGGCCTAAATCAGCACGGCCCAAACAGAGTCCTTTTAGAGCAGGAAAGCTCGGGAGCTTCGATTGAGATGACAGCAGGAAGTAACTGCTTGTACAGGGATTAGCATAGATGCTAACAGCTTCAGTAGCGGTATTATCAAACTTGGACTGCATTTCTTTATTAAATGAAAACAGATACCAACACTACAAACCTCTCTAAAGTACATTTTAGCTCTGCATGTTTTGACAAAAGTTTGTTTTACTAAGTTTACATTCTGTCCTTTACTTCGCAGCAGTAAAGCCCACCTACTGTTTTATCTGATTGGTTCATAATGAATGTGATTGACAGAGCCATCGTCCAATTACCTGCAGGATATGCTTTTGAAACATTTTGTCCATTCCCAAACAGTTTCTATTAGCTCTTTCCCACATGGAATAGTGAAATTTAATGGTCCATGTGTCATGTCAGAACACAGTGAAAAATCCTGAAGGCTAGTTTAGAGGACCAACGTGATGCTAACTTCAGAGTTAGCCTACAAAAATGCATCATCCCTGCATCACTCTGTTCACCGTAAATTCAAGTGGCTCTATGAGATAAAGTGACAAATACTGTTTAACAGAATTTTCCTGAGTGAAACTTTCAGCTGTCATTTGTGTGTTAAGCATGAGAGTAGCTCTGTGGCATGGAACTCCTCCTGACAAGGTAAGACAGTTTTATCATGGTACTTTATTTATCAAAAAAGGTTGATTTTTGAAATGTGTATATTATATTTTGAAAATTAACAGTAGGAACTTTCAAAATTATTTGATTAAATAATCATATTTTTAGTTTAGAATCTTAATTAACATCCATATAGAATACCAAGCTTTAAATGACTCGGACAGCGATCATCTGTATACCACCACAAGCTAACCGCATGGCTCTTAGCAGAAGCCTTTTCACCTGTGAAATGATCCAAACAGGTATTTTTGGGCATTCCTCAACTTTCCCAGTCTTTTGTTGCTCCTCTCACAGCTTTTTTGGAAAGAGGAACAGGCATTGACTTCAAAATTAGTGGATATTTACAACAAAACAATGAAGTTTATCAGTTTGATATTAAATATCTTTTCTTTAAAGTGCATTCGGTAGAACAAAGGTTAGAGAGGATATAGAAATCATTGTACAGGGTCCCATTGTCATAAAGATTGGGGTTTACATCTATTTGGGGGTAATGATAGCCTTGTGGTTATGTCCATGTCCCTAATATCCAAAAGTCAGGTGGCCTGTGGCTCCTTTCCAGCATACTATTACCTCTTAATCTCTACTTTATAACTCTAAAAACTGTCCTGTCAACCACAGGAAAAGTATAACAGCCCAAAAATCATTCACATTTTTTAGGTCTTGGTGAAACTGTTTGTGTTTTAATGAATACAAACATCAAAAACTGACAACTAAAAATACAAAAACCCTAAATTCTTGACTGAACATCAAATATCGTCTTTCAGCATCATTACTTTATTTTTTTTTCTGATCTCTGCCTCTGTGTCCTTCTATCAGGTCGACCATTATGACTTACCTGGTGCTGTGTGCGAGTGGTTTGCTGCCTTCTGCTTTATCTGCTTTTTCTATACATATATTGATGATTTTAAGGTGAGTATAAAACCATGGTGCTAAAACTCTGTTTTATTATGGTTAAATAAGGCTCTAATTTATTTCTCTCCTCGTATTTGTCTTACAGCTCTTTACCTTAAAGGTGAAAATAGAGAATGAGGATATCTCCTGATCCATTCACGGATATCAGTATTTTTATATTTCAAATGAAAATGTTGCATTTATTTTTGTATAGTTTTAGTTTGAGATACTTCCTATGTATTTTTACACCAACTGAAAGACTTTACAGGTATGATGGAGCAGGTATCTTTGTTATTTTTCTGTAAAGAGCAGTCATTTTAGGCCTCGAAGAGAAAATATAACCCCAGCCTTTTACATAAATGTCTCTATTTTATATCAAATTTTTGTACAAGTGTCCTAAATGCTGCTGCCTGCACTCACCCAAACGTCACTCTGCACTTTGGCCTCGATTGCCACACCAGTGTGTCGTTCTCTCAGCCTGTGGCCACGAATAAGAGAAGTTTATCACACTGTGAACTCATGGTCGCCACTTTGACAGGAATGACTATCAAACTAACAACGAGTTTTGTCTGTGGGTTTGTGTTGATGAGGAAGTAGTGACAGAGCTGAGTTCTATATAATAGATACTTTTTTAAATCCTGGATATTTACTTTAAAATGGAAAAAGATGTTGATGCTGGTACTGTCTTTGTCAGAGGTGTTGCACTTGTGTTATTGATAATTATATGATTTCACAAGAAATAAGGGAGAAAATATTTCTTTTTCTGCACTTACTGTATCATTTTCAGATTTCTAAACTGTATTCTTGCAGCTTATACTGCTCATTATTTTTCTATGCTTCAAAAGCCCAGCCAGAGAGGCCATTTTGAATGTTTTCAGTCTGTGCTGTTATAATGAGGTATCCTGGGGCTGCCAAGTTTATCAGTCTGCCATTGCAGAACACAAATGCTTGAATGAAAGACACAGAATCAACGTGTCAAAATTAAAGGGATGTTTTCTTTGTGCTTTTGGGTTGATCATTTACTGCTTCGTTCTTGAATGAACCTTTTGCCTCACAATTCATGAAGAAGTAGAGGTGTCCCCAGATCACAAACCTCAGCCAAGGCAGTTCCAACATTGGGGCAAGTTACTGTCAAACTGCTATATCTCATGTTGTTATCAAATCCATGGAAAGGTTCCTGGAGTTTTTTTTTTGAAAAATTTTCTCGTGATCGACATCAGTCATTTTCGCGAGATCTCGAGTTATCTATGTCGTTATCTCGGGATAACGGCTTGTTTTCTCGAGATGTCGACATAAAGAAGTCGTTATCACGGGATAACAACATAAATAAGTCGAGATCTCGAGAAAACAAGCTTCGTTATCCCGAGATAACGACTTAAATAACTCGAGATCTCGGGAAAACGACTGAAATTAAGTTGTTATCACGAGAAAACGGTGCTAAAAAAACATGGAAAAACCATGGCCTTTTAGGGCTTCCGTAACATCCAGATTCAGATTACCAAAGTCTAGTCAAGTCTTTGTGCCATGACCAACATATCCTAGAAAAAATTGTCCATATTAATTGAGATCTTGCAGAGGTTTTTTCAAACGTGGAAAACTGACCTATCTCGGAGAGTTAAATCCTTGAAAAATTTCCAGGATCCACATCCTTCTTTGGATCACTACTTAAACCTACTAAAATCTGCTCGAAAATCAGTGACATGACCAACATTCCCTGAAAACGTCATCAAATTTGTTGAGAACCTGTGGAATCATTTGCAAAAATGTGGAAAGAAAACTGCCCTGACTTGCACCGTTAAAAAAAAATCTATGTAACGTAAACTGGATTAAGATCATTACCAAAATCTTGGTCAGTCTTCCTCGTGCCATGGCCAACATTCACTCAAAATGTCCTCACTAACAGTCGATAACTTGCTGAGTTATTTGCAAAAAATGTGGAAAACTGCCCTCACAGAGTTAACAACATTCTTGGTAAATTTCATCCAAATTCGAAAAGAACTTATTTCATTATTTGCAAAAATATGAGGAAACTTCTCTATCTTGCACCATTAAAAACTTCTTTAAACGGTTACTGGATCCACATTCAGATTTGGATCACCACCAAACTCTATTTATGTCCTGCTTGTGGGATAGACAACATTTCTCTGACTGAAAAAGGACTGGAACTTACAAAAAGTATCAGTGCTGCTTCTGCGCTGGTGCGAACGTGATTTACTTGTTACTGATGCTGTGTTAACACGACAATGTTTTTGGCTGAAGACGAAGAGTTTTCATTGTGTTTTGCCTTCCGTTTATACAAGAACAGTGCCTGGAGTACCTTAATCTGCAAACTTTTCAAACAAGGGTCCACGGTAGAAATCTTTCCAAACGAATCAGTGTCTAGCTGTGTAGACGGGATTCTGTGTCTCAGGGTAAAACTCTGACGTCACCGCCTGCACAGTATTCTATCATATGAAGGCTGGCGTACATAGCAGGCACAACAACAGCTTTGGCTATCAACAAAGCAACATGTTTGCTGTTTACCATGCTAGGTTTGTTGCCCAGACAAAACTATCCAGACAGATTTGTTGTCCAGACAAGAAACTCCTGCATTTTCATGCATCCACTCACCATTGCTGTTTGTGAAAAGTTTGCTTTCTCATACGTGTGTTGTAACCCCGCTGTTTCTCAACAAACCTACATCGCCATCTATTGGCCTGGCATGCACGCTACCGCGTTTCCAGTTTTTCGCGCCTCCGTGGATCATTTTTGAAATTACAAATGAAAAGCCTTTCTGTTTCTGGTGAGAACGCTGTCGTGTAAACAGGGACTGAGATGACACAGTTTTTAATTTCAGTTCAAAGTGTTTTTTTCACCCAAGAGGGCAGATTAGCCAACCAAGAGGACACTTAAAGGTGCAGTCAACGATGTGGGAGAAAACGAGTGGAGAGGTTGTTTATAAACCAATTTAGACCCGCCTCTCCCTTCATACCTCACCCCTGGCGCCACCCCCGAAAGCTGATGGAAACGGCCGTAGAAACTGCGTAGCTGACCAACGTAGCGAAGGTAACCCTGACTCGTCAGACAACTTGACTGACAATATTGATAACATCACAACAACAGTACATTTTGGCAGATTAGACAATAAGATGAATGCCTGACGGCTGTTACTGTTATGTGAAGCACCACAAAGCTAATGTTCCTTACCTATCCAGCAGATGGACGGCGACATCCGCGTCCGTTTTCAGGTATTTCAATTGGCGGAGTTCCCTCCACCGTCGGAAAGCAACACCAATGTTGACTCAGGTCTTCGCTCTTTCATGGTCCTAGCCCTTCTTTTTCACTTTTCACTCCTCTGACCTTTTTCTTTTGGGCTGTTTTTCAGCCATTGCTACTGCACCTACTGTATCTCTCTCTTATGCTAACTGTGCACGCTACGTAACCTACTACTCCCCCTCCCCCCTCTGTCTGATCTGGGCATGAGTATGATCGCCCCCTGGATGTGGGGGGGCTGTACCCTGTTTTGGTAACTCGGCCTGAGCCACAGTAGGCCTATTTACCTGCTGAAATTCAGAGCCAAGGCTGTGTATTGAAACCGGACTTTTTTTTCAACATGCTATCAGTGGTGACATCTTGTGGATGGAGAGGAGAAATACGGTGAATTTGACAAATAGTGCATTACATTAGAAGATTAGAAGATCGCTGACTACACCTTTAAAGCAAGTGTTTTTTAACAATTAGGCCACAAGAGGGGGCAACCATCTGGCCCTGCACACAACTGTTATATTTAGTATGTATTTTAAATAAAACACAGAATGTGATTTTTATATCTGGCACTTAAATTGCAGTAAGAAAAAGGATAAGAGCTGCAGAAAAACTGTGCTCTATGAAAAAGTCTTTAAGTCAGAATTAACACTTTTTGCAAACTTAAGAAACATGAACCTCCTTAAATGTTTTATTCAGTGACTGTTATCTTCTTCAGAAATAACAGTGACATTGAGCACTTTAATGAAAACCTCCAGAATGCGGATATGAACTGTTTTTCTGTAAAGGGCGGATTTCTGTCCACAGGGGGTCATTTAAGGGAAGAGGTTTTTACTGTGAACTGCATCAGAGCCGCTCTACTGTAGTTCACGCCACCATGTGACTGTCGGTGTAAAACTTGTGTCGACCTGATCTAAACCGCATCAGACCCTGCCCCGTTCCTGGACCTGCGTTAAAACCAGCCTGTTCCCCTGAACGGGACTTCTTAATCCCGCTGAGACCCGACAGATGCGTAAAGCCTCAGAAGATGTTCTGGTTCCAGCAGGGTCTCTGCTTTCTGCCAGCCTTTCTGGTCATCTGGTCCTCGAGCACTTTCATCATTTCCTACATTGTTGCGCTTCTCAGACGAGATGTCGACATTATCTTCCCATATATAAGGTGAGATTTACTCTATTGCACTTTTGTTTTACAGTATATAAGAGGAAGCAGAATGTCGTTTACATTCAAGAGGATGTAAAAACCTGGTTAAAGGACATTTTCAGTGATTTTTCAAACTGAAAGCTTAGTTTCGTTTTCCTCCTCAGTCTTTCTCTTGGCTGGCCCCCAAACTCCAGCTGCACAAACACATCTGCAGCTCAGACCTTTTCACTTCTTTTTACACTAGACTGTTATTCCAAAAACACAAGACTAATATTCAAAATTCAAGAATATAAAGTCCAAACATAGTCAAATAATGAAGAAACTTTTAACAGACTGTTGATTTAAATAAAATGTTTCTCTGTTTTAGTGACACAGGTGCAAAACCTCCAGAGAGCTGCATTTTTGGCCTCATGACCTTCGTCTCTGCTTGTGCAGGTACTTCTTTTTTATTTCTGCTGCCCAAAGCAGAGGTGGTTTACTGGAGGTAGAGGTAGATTCATGCTGAGGGCTTGTGCTCCAACGTGTCTCAACTTAGTCATAAGAGCATTTTCCATTAAAAATAGGAGTCTGAATATTTTAAGTGATGAACATTTAAATGTTTCACGGTCCAAATTGTCCCCAGATAGTTTGAAGTGTTTAAGAAGTGGGAAAAACTAACAAGGAGAGAGCTAGTCCCAATAAATGTGTCTGTAAGCCTGCCGCCACAACCATCTCCGACATGTAACATGCATAACACACAAATAAAATCTCTTAAAGTGAATTATTGCTCACAAAATAGATTAATTTACCAGCAGTTTCAGTGGGCAACGCCAGTTCACTTTTGAAAAAGAAATGTACATTTCTGGAATATGTTCAGTTCTGAACTTGAAGCTGTTACAAACTCACCACAGCTGTAATGAGAAGACTGTCTGACTGAAATGTCATTATAAGAATCTTAGATAATTCAGGACGGATCTCCTTCTCCAAGATGCCTCACCAATCCATCCTTCAGTCTTTCTGCCAACACTTCAGGCCTTTATTAAAGCTCACAATACAAACATTTGACAGTTCAGACTTTAAATACAGAAACAGCTGTTTAAAACCTGACAGGTATTTGCGTACCTCCTACATCACTTTGCGTACCCTTGTTTGGGAATCACTGAGCTAGTCCAGATATTACCAACTGATTTGTAAATGAAAAACATAGTCTGGATTTTTTTCAAAACCTTCTCAAAAAATGATCTTCTGTTGGGCTGAATACTTATAAAATATTTAATTGTGATTTTTCTGGCAGATATTGCTATTTCAATTCGATTCAATCAAACTAGGGCTGGGAAATTAGTCTAAAAATAGTCAAAATCGACATTCAGATCCTCTTATCGGAGTAATTTTACTCATATCAATTATTTGGATTATTTTCCTTGTGTAAGTCATGTGACCACGCCCCCTCCATTCAGTCTGCGTTCACTTTTGCAAAGAGCGAAGGACGTGCTGCCAATAGGCCTGTGCTCAAAATATTGATAGGGCAAAATATTGTCACGCACTCCTTGGAGATACATGTATCAATATGGATTCTACAGAATCGATACGGCTTCAATGTTTTGGCAGTTGTTGTCAGTACACTTTGGGTAATGTTTTGTTGGGCGTATTTCAAAGTAAAGCCAAGCTACATGATAAAGCACATGTTCAAAATTTGATTTTAGGTCTACAATCTTTAGGATCTGAAGTTGAATTTTTTTAAAGGGACTGTGAGGAGTTTCTAAGTAATTGCAAAAAAGTCTCACTTTTAGATATATGCCTGATCGAAACACACTTTAAGATCAGTTTTATAGCATCAAAATAGGTTATGTATAAATGCTGTTCCTTAGCTTCGCAGTCTGGTTGGACAGGGCTGGACTGGCCTGGATACTCAACTTCGGAAGGTCCGAGCTGTATTTATCTCAACAAACACACACTTTGGCTTCAGTCACGTCTTTGGTGCGTTAGGAAACTGCAACTCCAACGTCCCCCGAAGTCTGAATTTCCTTCTGGGAACTCGGTGAAACCTCGCCACCCCCGAGTTGACAATCGAAGATGGATGCCCCCAGTGAGAACAGTTATTTAGCTCCTGTAATAATCCATTTATTTGAACGTCTGACTGGGGTGTGTCGCTCTAGATCAGCTGTATACATAGTATTGTTAGACTTCTATTTACAAAAATGCTGCCATAGTGATAATCACATTCTTAATGTGGTATTTGTTAACAACAACGCAGACGTGCTAACAACAGCTAACAATAGCCTGGTAGATCGGCATGTTTTTTTCCGACTTCAACTGGAACGCCGATATGTTGGAGATGATGTCACTCCCAGTTCCGAGGTTACTGGAACGCAGCATTACGACAGTCGCCGCGCGTGCTCATGGGTAGCAGAGTCTTTATTTAGTCGGTAATAGATTCTCCTCATAGCACCTTTAAGTTCCAGAATCATTTAAAACTCATGCTTGTTCTTTTTCTTCTTGAAATGAAAAAAACAAAACTTGTCAAGAATTTTGTGAAAAGTGTGGTCAATATTCACAATTTACGTGTATCAGGATACGTATTGTATTGTGAAGTTGCTGGAAATACCCAGCCCTAGCTGCCAACATGGAGGAGAGAAGCAGCAAACTATCAGAGGACCTTGTAGCCAAGAATAATGTTGTCTCCGTTGACTGGGCGCATTTTGGATTCTGTGCAGGGGACATTGAGCAGAAAGAAGTCAAGTGTAAATACTGCAGGTAGAGCGTTTGGACGACCATCAGTATCACCACTAATTTTTTCCTGCATAGTATAAAATAATTGTTCATCAATCGTTATTTAGGTAAGAGCTTCAATTAATCAAGATCACCCAGCCCTAAATCAAGCTTCAGTGCAATATTCACTATGTGTACAGTCTAGACAACAGTAAGGAAATCAATAATCAAGAGTACATAACACATTAAACTTTATCTAATACTGATGATAAATAATCTATGTTTATTAGTTAACGGATACTCTGACTTCTACTCCTAAACAGAGGCTTTGTGTTGTTGACCTGACCAGCACTATAACAGCGGAGATGTGGCGTTCGTGAATGCATTGACTCTTTTGAACAGCTCTTTTCAATGAACAATGAAAACCGATTCACCGTTGTGAGTAAAACGTGACTTATCGAGCCAGTCTTAAAAGCAGCTTGCCAGCAAATTTGTAAAAATAGTATGTGTAAAATAGAAAACGATTAATCTTTCAGCCCTAACACAAATATCAAAGACTTATTCAACAAAGAAAGAATAAAGTCAACAGAGGATTGAAGAGACATGCCCACAGCAAACTCGAGATTCCTCAGAGAGGTCTGTGAGGTACTTCAGTTAACTACCTGGTACTGTTACGCACATGGATAAGAACTTATTAAACATTCATTTGGCAGGCAGTAGGAGAGCCAATACAGGGCAAGACTTAAGATATGGATGTGCAAAAAATAGAAACTAGAAAACTAGACTGACATGACGAAAAATGATGTTATGTGGTCAGTGTGAGCCGAAGATAAAGCAAATATGGTTGTTAAACGTGTTGTGTTGTAGAGATGAAAATAAAAAAGCCTGTGCTGCAGCTCCATGTAGCTGTCAGTGTTAGCCTCCCAGCAGTTCTGGCTGGTCTTGTGACTTAAAGCTATCAGCAGACTTGGTGCTGGCCTCATATTGGTCTTTCCCCATGATCATCTGCTATACCACCTCTTCTACTGTATATTACACAACTTTGGGCTCTACCCAGGGAGGAACCAGACTTTCCAAAGATGTCACTCACATTTCCCCTTTTCATGAAAATGAAAGCAGAATTTGTTTGTGTGGATGAGGGAAGACTTTCTGCTTAAAATGAATCAAGAGAAACATTCTGATAAATTGTTTTCTGGACTTTTCCGCAGGTATAGGCACCATATACGCCAGATACAAGTATGTGGAGAAGCTGAGCGAGGAGACCCGCGCGGTGAGCCCATGTCTCAACAAAGCAGCAATGTACATCGGGATGCTCACCTGCCTGGGCATGTGTATAGTTGCTACTTTTCAGGTACATCTTCACAGGTAACCACAGGATTGAATGTTTAAATCACATGACAGGAATTCAATGCCTCATGATGCATTTATGTGCTTTTATATTGCAGGAGACGGCAGTGACAGTAGCCCATGACATTGGAGCTCTGGTCTTCTTTCTGTCTGGAATCCTTTACTTAATCCTGCAGACGGCCGTGTCATATAAGGCTTTTCCTTTTGGCTCCTCCATGTGTGTGATTCGAGTACGTTTGTGTCTCGCAATCATGGCTACATTGGCGTTTTTCCCCAGTATCCTTTCATAGACATCGATGTGTTAAAACACGAAACACTTCTGTGATGTTTTCCTATGGCGGTGCAACAGGCAGTTGCCCACCTACTGTGTTATCTAATTGGCTCATAATGAGTGTGATTGACATAATAATCGTCCAATCACCTGCTGGATATGCTTTTGAAACATTTTACCCATTCCCAGGGTGCATCATCCCTGCACCACTCTGTTTACAGTAGATTCATGTAGCTCTAGGATATAAAGTGACACATACTGTTTAACAGGATTTTCCTTAGTGAGACACTCAGCTGTCATTTGTGCATCATTCGTGAGACAAACTGAGCTGCACTGGCATACTTATGACAAGGTAAGACACTTTTATCATGGTACTTTATTCATCAAGAGGTTGATTGGTCAATTGAAAATTAATACAAGAAAATGGCATGATGATGTGATTAAATATTAGGGGTGGGAGAAAAATAGATTCACTTAAGTATCTGGATTTTTTCAATTTTAGATTGATTTTTTTTGGTTCAAAAATTGATTTTTTCCAAATTTAAATGCTTCACTTGAGTCTGTGTTAATAAGCCACTTTTAAATGCAATCCAGGCTTTTGAAGAGAGAGTACAAACAGCTGGTTAAAACATATTGCTGAATAAATCCTAAAAAACGGACTCACATGTGATGTGTATTTTTCCTGATATAGTCTGTAGGCATCATCATTGTTCATCTTTTTTGTTGATGTTAAAAAAAGCTAACTAAAGATTGCAAAAGTTGGCAATATCGTAGAATCGAATAAATAAATAAATTGAATTGGCACCTAAAAAGTTGTAAAAAATCAAATCGGGAGAAAAGTGTACTGCCCAGCCCTATTAAATATACATATTTTTAATTTAGATTCTTAACTAACTAACATCCATGTAATATTTTACATCAACCAAGCTTAAAATAATTTAGACACTTATCAGTGAACCACAAGCTAACCGCACAGCCCTCACCTCCCAGTATATGTGTCATTTAGAACACCTTAAATTCAAGGAAAAGCTTCAGGTAAGAGATACTTGGTTTCTGTTATATATTTATAGTCTGACTAATATTAAAAGGCTCAAAGTCATAAAAAACACATTATACTTTCTGTGAAGTTTGAGTAACACTGACGTAGCCTAGCATGAGTAAAAGTTAAGAATTATTATCTAAAAGTTTAAAACAGTTGGCCTTTAATTAGGTCAACATACAGTAGTTACCCCAATACAGCACCATGGCACAGGAAGTAGTGCACATGCCTCACAGCAAGGTTGATGGTTCAGTCCCTGACGTTTGAGTTTGCATGTTCTCTCTTTGCATGAGTGGGTTCTCCACAGGCACTGCCCCCCCCCCCCCCCCATCACCCTTAGGTGAGAGTGAATGTCGCACTATGTAGCCATGTGATTGACTCACAGCTGGTTAAGTTGTGAGTCAATATTAATTAATTAATGTTAATTAAGAGTAACAGTAATCGCTGTATTTTTCCTCCTCAGAGAAGGTTGTGTCTTTGCTGGTGTTTGTCTGTCTATCCGTCTGTGAGCAAGACAATTCAAAAAGTTTTCAGTGGATTTGATGAAACTTTCATGGAATGTGAGCAATAACATAAAGAAAAAGTGATAAGGTTTTGGTGGGGATCCACATTTGGATGAAGATCCAGGAGTTTCTAAAGGATTAGTTAACATCATGAGATAGGACTGTTTTCCTTGTTTTTACTTGTGACTCAAAAATTTTGCATGAAATTTTCAGGCAGTGTTAATTACAGTTCAGGGGAGAACTGGTTGGATTTTGACAAGAATATGGGTGTTGATAGAGGTTATTGATTTGTTATCATTGTGTGATGTGGGAGGATAATTCTGCTAAGACGGTCAGAAAAGCCTTGGTGGAGGTTTGTGCTCTCTGGGTGCTTCTAGTTTGTCTATTAAGTGAAAAGAGAGGTCTTTTATTTACATTGTAAATGATTTTTCAGACATGCTAGACACACGTAAGCTCTTTTTCACAGTATGTTTGCTCCCAACAGGGTTGCCAGGTGTACGACAATTATCGTATTTGTACGATAATTTGGCCCTCCATACAATAATTTAAAAAAAGGCTAAATGTATTATAGTTTGACAGTTTCGCGAACATGTGGCTAAAATAGGTTTGCTCCAGTCTGACAGATAGTTATTTGTGAACCCTAAAGGCATCTTATATCACGTGATGTTTCCAGACGATGATAGTTTGAGTGTCATTTGTCTCCGAACGATTGACAGCCAGTCATGCACCTGGGAGCTCAGTCAGGAAATCAATAGAAAAAAATGAGTACTGCTGAAGAGGGCGGAGATGAACAGGAGCCAAAGAGGAGAGAGCTCAGGAGAGATGATGGTTGATGCATTCAGTGTCTTCTGTTTATTTGCTGTTTTGGAGTTGGCATGATCACGGCCAGCAGTAACCAGCACAGAAAAGACACTAGTGTTCATGAACAGACTCGTCATCATTACGACGTCCGGACAGATGTTACGTGCTGCCCAGTTCAAAGTAAACTTCAACGAGCTGCACTGGGAGCAGCTGGAGCAGCTCAGAAGGGAGAAAAAGTATTTGAGGGGGTGCATTTTGCAAGAGAACGCAAAAGTCTTCCAAAAATAAGTCTTATCATGACCTTCAAGGGGCTTCGTATATGTTATGAAGTATTCTTAAAGAAAAAATGTTCATTTTAGAAATACTCTTTTGAGGACAAGTTAATGTTACAGTCTAAATATATATATTATAAATACCCTATGGTTTCAAAAAAAGTAGCCTCAGAGCTCATTAGTTCCTACCTGTTTAAAGGGGACGCATGAATGTAACACAGCTGAGTTGGAAGAGGCTGGAGCTGCTGATGTGAGGCGGGCCGGTGAATGACCACAAAAGCGCCTGTAGGACATTAAACAGATTGACCAACTGGGACTTTCGCGCAACAATAAGACTGTTGTTTAGATCACGGGTGTACGATAATTTCCCCCAAAATACGATAATTTTGAGTCTCGGGTATGATAATTCTATATTTCCCATCTGGCATCACTGGCTCCAAGGGTGCCACATCAGTACTGTAAAGTCTTTACACCCCAGGACATTTTACATTAATCTTTAAAGGATTCAATACCTGTGGGGACGTCAGGAGTTGCATACCTTTTGTGCTCGATCGCACAGAGAGAAGCTTTGCCTGTAAAACAGTTTTGCTATAGTACAGTGGGCCTGCAGTTAAGGATGTTTTTGAATTATTTTTAGCTACCTTTATTAGAGATGCTGTAGTTGACCTTCTATTTATCTAACAGGTATATGGCCCTTTTCCACTAGCACGCCTTGGCCCTACTCTACTCGGCCCTACTCGATTTGCAGCGTGTTTCCACTGGCCTGGTACCTCCTAAGACAAGCTAGTTTTGGTACCTACTCCGCTCTGGTTCCAAGCGAGCTGAGTCGATACTAAAAGATGACGTCACAGACTGCTACTGATTGGTCAGACAATGTCGTCATCAATGAGTCATGAGCGCGACGACCTAGCATGCTAGCTGTAGCTACAGTTAGCTAACCCTCATAGGTCTTTTCTTTGCGGCGCAATTGCTCTCGTCCTCGGCTTCATTCTGTTGTATAGCTTCCAAAACTCTCCTGTGCTTCTCAAGGGTATTTCTTCTTGCCACCTGCAGCCTTCTGCTTTCCTTTTTTACTCGGTTTGTGTCAAAAAGCCACAGATTGTTGTGTCGCGCTCAAAATGACGTCACCACAGTGCCATTCAGCTGTTTACAGCGACACTGCACCCCGTTGGGCAGGCGACTGGGGCTAATGGAAAAGCAGCACAAGGCGAATAGAGCAGAGTAGGGCTAATGGAAAAGGGCCAAAATAGGAGGTCAAGATGCCCGCCTCAATCTGTCTCTGTGATGTTCAAAGTAAAGGTTCAGTGTCACAGGGTTGTAAATATTTTGTCCTTCAACATGATTCTGCTGGAGGCTAAAGTAAAAAACATACATCTCACATCATGGATAGATGTCAGGACAGACTCTCATGAAATGTTCACCGGACCGATTGGAATTTGGTGATGTCCTAATTTGGTAGCAGAAGTGTCAGAAGCACTCATGATGTGGCCTGACATCTCTTCATCAACTTGGTCAGTTTAGAAGATGTTTCCCTCGTGATTTGCACCGTCAAACTTCCTTCTTTCAAGTCCTTACTGACTGAGCCTCTGCTGACCCAGCCTGTTGTTGCTGCCCCAGTTAATTAATCTGTTGGACTGTTACAAGTTTCTGATTTTAAATAAGCATAAAGCCTAAACTGTTTAAATTTTAAGCTTAAAAATGCACAAACCCCAAATTCCAATTAAGTTTGGATTTTGTGTAAAGTTAAAATAAAAACAGAAACAAATTATTTGCATATATATTCACTCCAGTACACTACAACGACAAGATTATAATGTTCAGGCTAACAAACTTTATTTGCAAATATTCACTCACTTTTTATGCCTGTTTCACGCTCTAAGAAGCTGGTACAGGTGCATTTTTACCACTGTGTTAGATCATCTTTCCTTTAACAACATTAAGTGTTTGTGAACAGAGGTGTTTGAGTGTTGAGGTTTTGTATGTGGAATTCTTTCATGTTCCTGCTTGCTAGGAGTGTCCAGATCTGATATTTATATGCCTGATATCAGCAAAATAAAAACAAATATTGGATTATTTCAGCCTTCATTTAAAATCTCCCATATGAGCACTCCGATACAAGCAGTCCATTCCAATTTATTTTTTATTTATTTAATTTAGTCGTAGAATATGCTTGTGTTGAAGTTAAACACAGGGGTTATTTTGCAATTTAAAATAATGTGTTTTTGTTTTGACTGGATTGTTTGAGATTACTTGTCAGAGTCCTCTAATTTATTTTTCATTTATTTTACTTAATTGTTGTATATTCTTACGTTTAAGGTTGAAATTTATTGAACCCATTGGTTAATAACAAATGGGTCAGTTTTTCTCATACCTACTATTGCTGACAACTGGTCTCTGTTTGAGTAATCTCACTTGATCAAGCCTTTTCTTACAATCCGCACTACAAAATATTAATAAAATTATGTTAAATTCCTGCTGATATCGTATTGGATTGATATCGGTATCGGCCAATACTGGGTGAAGAGTCACGGACAAACTGAGCTATGAGGCATGGCTGAATATAATGGGTGAATATGGAGTTTGGGATCGATGGTAAATGGCTGCTTTTGGTTCGGTGACTTGTGCGATTGGCGTGGTCTGTCTGTCTTGAAGAGTCCCGGACAAACTGAGCAATGAGGCATGGCTGAGTAGAAGTAGGCTTGTCAGCTGATTGGAGGTGTGGTTTGTGTCGTGGTCCTGCTCCCGAACTTAACTTAACACATTAGCTTCATTTAAAGTAAAACCATTAGCATTTTTTAGACTTTGGTGGGACTTTTGTTGTTTTAATCAGTACAAACATCCAAAACTAACAACTGAAAATATATATACCACAAGTTCTTGCCTGAAAATCAAGTCTTTTACTTGTTTTACAGCAGCATTACTTTATTTTCTCCTAATCTCTGCCTTTCTTGTCTCTCTCTCAGAATTACCCCTTTCACTTAGCCAGCGCTGTGTGTGAGTGGTTTGTTGCCTTCAGCTTTATCTGCTTTTTCCTCACATATATTGATGATTTTAAGGTGAGTATAAAACCACGATGCTTATTCTGTTTGTCTTTTATGGTGAAATAAGGCTCTAATTTCTCTCCTTTTACTTGTCTTACAGCTCTTTACCATAAAAGTGAAAACAGAATATGAGGGTTTCTCCTGATCCATGTACAGATATCAGTATTTTTACATTTCAAATGAAAATGCTGCATTTATTTTTGTAATGCTTCAGTCTGATATGTTTTTGTATGTATTTTTGCTGCAACTGAAATATTTTACTGGTATAAAAGCAGTTACTTTTGCTGTTTTATCGTAAAGAGTAGTCGCAGACGTCGAAGGGAAAATCTACCCCCAGCCTTTTACATTAATTTCTCTTTTTGATATAAAATTTTTGTGTAAGTGTCCTAAATGCTGCTGCCTGCACTCAGCCAAACGCCACTCTGCACTTTGGCCTTGATTGCCACACTAGCGTGTCGTTCTCTCAGCCTGTGACCACGAATAAGAGAAGTTTATCACACTGTGAACTTATGGTCACCACTTTGACAGGAATGACTATCAAACTAACGGCTGGTTTGTTTGTGGGTTTGTGTTGATGAGGAAGTAGTGACAGAGCTGAGTTCTATATAATAGAAACTGTTTTAAATCCTGGATATTTACTTTAAAATGGAAAAAGATGTTAATGCTGGTACTGTCTTTATCAGAGGTGTTGCACTTGTGTTGTTATTGATCACAAGATGTTTTCACAAGAAATAAGGGAGAAAACGTTCGATTTTTTGCACTTACTGTATCATTTTCAGATTTATAAACTGTATTATTTCAGCTTATACTGCTCATTCTATATCTCTTCTTCAAAAGTGCAGCTATAGATGCCAGAAGTTTTCAGCCTTGGCTGTTATAATGAGGTATCCTAAGGCTGCCAAGTTTATCAGTCTGCCATTGCAGAACAAAAATGCTTTAATGATATACACAGAATCATCGTGTTAAAATTAAAGTGATGTTTACTTGTGCTTTCAGGTTGATCATTTACCACTTTAATCCTGACTGAAATTTTCTTCAACCTTTTACCTAACAATTCACAAAGAACTAGAACTAGTTATCAAATCCTTGAAAAGGTTCCTGGAACCAGACTCCGATTTGGATTGCCTCCAAAATCTAGTCACATCTGCCTCCAAGCATGACCAATATTCCCAGTAAATTTCATTCCAAATCCGTTAAGAGCTTATTTCGTAATTTTCAAAAATGGGGATAACCACAAAAAAACCTCCTTGTGGCATGAACAACATTCTCCGAAGATTTCATCAAAATATCTGATAACTTACTGAGTTATTTGCAAACATTTCTGAAAGTGCCCTGTCTCACAGTGGCCTCGTTTCCATGGGTCAAAAAATCCATTTTACAATCAGATTGAAAGGTCAATCAGATTAGAAATGTCTCATGTAAACACCTTAGCCAATCAGATTCACCCGGATCTGATTGTATTTCGGATCGGATTGTAAGAGGTAGTCTACGCCGATAGATAATCCGCTCCATGCTTCATGTAAACGGCTGAGTGGAGCGGATTGGGTTGATAGAGAGGATTGTTCAGTCTGCGCAGGCTCTCCGTAGTACGTAAGAGGCACGTAGTAATGTACGCAGAGCGTGCCCAAACAAACGTGACGAACAAACAGAAGAATTGGACGGAGGAGGAAACAAACTTTTTAATAGAAACCCCAACTAAACATGACGTGGATCCATCTTTCTAGAGGTAAACAGGAAGCAGGAAGTGCACCTCTTCTTCTCTTACACATTTGCAGGTAGTGGCAGAGTGACCTTCTGCGCATGTAAAAAAACAACACAATCGGATTCAGCTGGGGCCATGCAAACGCAGATTGAACGTGCATCTCTTTACTCAAAGTTCATGTATACAGATCGAATCAGATTCACTTCATTCAGTAGATTTCAGTCAGAAAAAAACTACCCATGTAAACGGGGCCTGTGATAATCAATCCTTTAAAAAGCTCCTGGATTCACATCCAGATCACCACCAAAACTGAATCATGTCTGCCTTGTGCCATGACCAACATTTCCTGAAAATGTACCCAAAATCTGCTCAGAATTTTTTGAGTTATTTGCAAAACTCTGTGAAACTGCCCTATCTCACAATCCTAACATATCTTCGAAAAAGCTCCTGGATCCACATCAGGATCCGGATCGACACAAAAATCTTTTTAGGGCACAACATTCCCTAAAAATGTCATTAAAATGAGTTTTTGAATTATCTGCCCAACACTCAAATGAACAGACAGGCAAACATGGACAAAAGCAAACTTCTTATGTCATATGAATAGTATTTTTAATATTAAAGTCCTTTTGTGACCCACTCAAGAGCCGGTGTTTCACAGTAATTCTGTAGACTGACCACAGGCAGAGCTCAGCATACCAGGTCTTCTTTAACCCTTAAACTCCCAGCTCAACTGTTTGACAGAGATCATCAATTAATTCAGGGATGTTTAATTTTTTTAAAAAACAATAAATCAAATCCTTGTTTGATTTCGTTAACAATTCAGGAAACAAATGTACAAACAAGCCAAAAAGCAGAAATTGTCTTGTGTGGGATTTAAAAGTTTTAAAAGCTAACAGTTGATTAGGTGATGACATAAAAATGTACAAAAAATTGGGAAAAAATAAATAAGAAAAGGCAGAAATATTTGTCAATAAATAGCAAAAATAACTTAAAATTTATGCTACTGAGTTTGACAAACACTCAAAAATATATATATATATATATTTTTTTTAAATGTATTTTTTGGGCATTTTGTGCCTTTATTGATAGGAGAGAGACAGTGGATAGGCTTGTGAAAGGGGGTGAGAGTAGGGGAAGACACTGCAAACTGGTCACAGGCAGGATTTGAACCTGGATCGGCAGGAGCAAGTACACGGGGTGCCTGGTTGCTAACCACTCCGCCAAACCAGCACCCCTCAAAAAAATATTTTGATGAATAAAAGATTAAATATAGATATAGATAGATATAGATAGATCCAATAGATATTCGGAAATAAATGGAATGGTTAAGATAAGCATATAAAATATTTATGATGGTAACAATTATAACTTTTATCTTTTTAAATCCTACACATAGAAAATGTTGGTTATTTTTGTTTGTTTGCAGTTTTTTCTGTATCCTGACTCATTGACAGAAACAAAAAATGACGTATGTTTTTTTAACAAATTAAATATTCCGGCATTTCCACCTCTGCCTAACAGTTGAGCAGGGAGCTAAAGGGTTAAGCTGACTGAACAAAGACTGGACATTTTTTTAAGGAATCATTGTGCTTTCAAAGTGTTCATAAACTTTCTGTTAACTCAGGTTTTCTGCTCAAACCTTTTCCAGGGTTGCATCACATTATTAAATAATCATTAAATACATTTTTAAGACATGATTGCAGAAATTGAACCTAATTTTTCAGTAGAACTAAATCAGTACATCTTTTGTGGATAATCTGATGCTTCGTACACACAGAAGAGATTACAGTCCATGGCAAATTGGTTCAGTGACGCCAAAGTAACAAGACAAGATGATGAAGCCGTAAAGTTAATGTGACAAAAAATATAAGTGCAGCTCACGCTCCGGTGCTAACATGATATATATTTGTTACAGAGACAATGTATTATCTGTAAAGATTTGCTAGTTCATGTCGGATTAGGATGTATATATATATATATGTGTATATGCATATGTGTGTATGTAAGATTAAGAGTACAGCTATGGCCTGCTCTATAGATTTTTGTAGGCCAACAAAGAAGTTAGCATCGTGCTAGTCCCCTTGATTAAAGGCTTTTGGGGCTGCTCAGCGTGTTTTGATAGTTACTGGAGGAAAAAAAAACATGAAACTTACATGTTCTGCTTTTTGGAATAACAAATTAACCTACTTTTCATTGTCTTTTAAGCATAAACATAATTGTGAAAAGCTACTATTAAGCTACTATGGAACTACAAAATGGTGGTTCAACTTTGAGGCAACAGCATTTCCAATGTTTTACGTCTTGTGACCATAATCATGACCTGCTCACGTTGGTCCTCATGGCTGTGGCAGTAGTGCATGAATAATTATTAGAAAAAACAACAATGCTTGTCGTGAAGTCCTCCGCCATGTTTGTAGTCCTGTTAGCAGTTAGTTAGCAACTATTGTTTCCAACACACAAAACTTTAAAAGCCAAAATCAGGTGACATTAGAAGCATTTGATTATTTCCTGTTTAGCATTTAAATCGCATGATTTTTACCAAGGACCTTATTTTAGGAACTTGAACAGTATTCTAAATCCCAGTTACTCTGGTGAACCAGGAAGTGCTAAATGCTAACTTACTCCTGCGTTTTTAGACTCATTCCAGCACCACTATATGTAAAGTGTCTTAGGTTAAGGTCTGTTATGATTTTGAGCTTCACAAGTAAAGATTGATTCATTGGTTGCTGATTAGTTCAAAACCTAATCCTTCAAAGAGGCTAATGGGAGCCTTTGTGGTACCAGCAGCTTCTGAAATCTGCCCACATTTGATTGAGTTTAAATTTGAAAATGACTTTAAAATTGAAGATAACTTTAGCGTAATCAGTTCCATCATCAGTGTTTTTATTTCATCAAGATGGCAAAATTGCTGGATTTCATTAAGTTAAAACATTAAGACAATAATTTGTTTTATTGTGTTTCCTTATTGTATCCTTTTCTGTACAATTCACTAAAATGAAACATTAAAAAAATTATTTAACTAAAAAAAAGACTTTGCGACTGTAAAAAAAAACCCTGACTGAATTTTCTGAGGTTATAACTAGTCACATTTAAAACACTTTAACTTAATGTTAAGCCACAAGCATGATGGTCTCCAATCCAGTTTATGAGTTAAGTGTGAGAAAACTTGTGATCTGGTCAAGTTTATAGAACTATAAAGTTTGCATCACAGACTTTGGACTCGACTTACTCTCTTTATGCTGCACCTTACCTTTGTCTGTGGAGGGCGGGACTTAAACTTGAGTACTGAACAGTGCGAGGTATGCAGATATCTGAGGTTCATTGACTGATTTTTTAAAAAACTTTTTTTTTTTTTTCTTTTTATTACAAGTTTTAAAATGTCAGTTGAATGTGTTTGTGTCATTTTAACGCTCTTAACATGATCACTGTTCTGTTGTAAAGGACTATAAAAGACTCCTGTGTCTTTCTGAATAAATGGTGCTCTATAAATAAACTTGCCTTGCCTTTTATTTTTAATAATAATAAGAATAACTCGAATTTATATAGCGCCTTTCAAAAAACCCAAGGCGCTGAACAAACAGAAATAAACACATTAATGGCCAAAAGCCTCCATGAAAAAGTGTCTCTTCAGTGCAGACTTGAATGAGTGCAGTGTTTGTCACTGACGAATAGCCAAGGGGAGAGAGTTCCAGAGGGTTGGAGCAGCCACACTGAAAGCTCTGTCGCCAAGGGTCCGTTTTGTGTTTGTGGGTACTGAGAGGAGCCCGAGGTCTGCAGATCTCAGGTTCCGCTCCGGGGAGTAGTCCTCGAGGAGATCTGACAGGTACTTTGGGGCTTGGGCATGGAGAGCTTTATAGGTGAAGATGAGTAGTTTGTATTTAATGCGGAACTTGACAGGGAGCCAGTGGAGGCGTTTGAGGGTGGAGGTGATGTGCTGCCAGGGTTTAGTGCGAGCGAGCACCCTGGCAGCTGAGTTTTGTACATACTGCAGTCTGTCCAGGGTGGTGTTGGGGAGTCCGAACAAGAGACCACTGCAGTAATCCAGATGAGAGGAGATGAAGGAGTGGATGAGGGTCTCAGCGACAGAATCTGAGAGTGATGGCCGGAGTCGGGAAATGTTTCTGAGGTGAAAGAAGGCGGATTTGGTTATGGATTTTATGTGGGATTGGTAGGAGAGGGTAGAGTCCAGGATGAAACCCAAGTTGCAGACCTCAGGGGATGGAGAGATGGAGCAGCCATCCACCTGGAGGAGAAAATCTCCGACCTTCTGAAGCTGCGCCTTGGGACCCATAACCATGAGTTCTGTTTTCTTGATGTTGAGTTTGAGTAGGTTGGTGGTCATCCAGGTTTTTATTTCATGAAGGCAGTTGACTATGGATTGTGGAGGGAGCAGAGTGGTAGGTGTGGTGCTGAGATAAAGTTTTATGTCAACAGAGATCTAACATTGAATCTTTAAAACTCAAATGTCATATTCTACCACCTACAAATAGAGAGATCCCAACACTAAGTCAAAGAAAAAACAAAACTGAGGACATGCTGTGTTGGAAGGTCTTTATTTTAATCTTGGATTAATTTCCAATAGATTTGTCACTTATTTGCATGTAAACAAATGAAAGTAATAGAGTTTTCGCTTCTTTAAGACAAAACAACGGTGTTTCAAAGCATTACGTTAAAGGCCAGAGAGTCAAAATTGCCCTTGAAGACAATTTGGGAGGTTCTTCAGCTGAAGGATGATTTCTGGGAAGGAGGGACATCCTGGAAACATGACTGAGCTGCTGTTGCAACATGAGGGATTTCAACACAGGCTGAGAGAATTAAAAACATTCAAACAATCCAACAGCACTTACCACTGAGACTGTACCAGAACACTAACATCTTCAGAAGGTGACTAAAGTATAAAAAGTAAATGCTACAGCCACTGTATTAAGACTACGTTACCATGACAACATTCTTTTTTTATTCTATGAAGGAAATTATTAGTAAAAATGCTGACTGTAAAAAAACAGATGAGGTCACAGACAGTTTCTGCTCTTCTCTGAAAAAACAATCAGACTGTTCGATTCCTGTTTCAGGCACTTACATCTGCGCCCTCCCACTCTTTCACAGGCACAATAACCTACTTATTTTGAGTTCAGGCCTACAGAGAAACAGATCATGGTCACAGGAAGTCTTCGAGATGAGGTGGGAGGATGTGAGAGTTCAGTCGCTGAAGGATGATTCGCTGTCTGAGCTGGTGGCTGCTACATCCTGATCCTCTGTGACCCCAGCTGCTCCGTTGGGCATGGGGGCATCTGGAGTGCTGTTAATGACAGAGAGGGGATGTTATAGGTTTATGGGACTGTGTTGACAGACTCACAATAAAGAGAGAAAACCAGAGGACAGCATATCATCACACCAGAAGCTGCGAAAGTGCTTTAACTTTCAGCTCGTCATCATGTACAGAAGGCTGTCTGCAGGAGTCACATGCACAGAACAGATTATTTCCTAATTTAATGATGCCAGACTTTGAAAATACTGAATAGGGCTTGTTCCAAAGTCAGCCGCCCTGTTAATTTGTTGACTAATTATTTTCATCATAGTTTTTGTCAACAACCTTAAAGGGACTGTGAGGAGAATCTATTACCGGCGACATTAAGACTCTGCTACCCATGAGCACGCGCGGCGACTGTCGTAATGCTGTGTTCCAGTAACCTCGGAACTGGGAGTGACATCATCTCCAACTTATCAGCGTTCCAGTTGAAGTCGGAAAAAACATGCCGATCTATCAGGCTATTGTTAGCTGTTGTTAGCACGCCCTGTGTTGTTCACAAATATCACGTGAAGAATGGGATTATCACTATGGCAGCATTTTCATAAATATGTCTAACAATACGATGTATACAGCTGATCTAGAGCGACACACCCCAGTCAGAAGTGCAAATAAACTGATTATTACAGGAGCTAAATAACTGTTCACACTGGGGGCATCCATCTTTGATTGTCAACTCGGGGGTGGCTCGGTTTCACCGAGTTCCCAGTAGGAAATTCAGACTTTGGGGGACGTTCCAGTTGCAGTTTCCTACTCGGAACTCGGAAATTCCTACTTCTGACTTCAACTTGAACGCACCAGTTGTTGTGGTTGTAATGCAGCTTCCTCAGAACTCTGCATTGCTTTACAACTTCTTTTTTCAACAACTTACAGGGCGACGAGGTAATGTATCTCTTTCTAGTTACGTAGCAGTAGTTTTTGATGTGTGACAACAAGCAATTTTTGGAAAACTTAGTATCGTCGTTTTGTAGCCGGCTATATATCGCTACTTACAGCCCGGTGCTCTAAGACGTGTCCAAATAATATATAAATTTGCTCTAGTTTTAATTGTCTTGTTCCCGAAGTTGAGTATCCAGGCCAGTCCAGCCCTGTTCGACCCGACCGGAAGGCTAAGGAATAGCATTTATAGATAATCTATTTTGATGCTATAAAACTCATCTTAAAGTGTGTATTTCGATCAGGCATATATCTAAAAGTAAGACTTTTTTGTAATTACTTAGAAACTCCTCACAGTCCCTTTAACATAGACAGTAACTGACAAAAACAAGTGCACATGGACAAAACAAAAACTAAACGAACTGACATTTTCATCAACAAATAAAAACTAGATTGAAATGTCCGACGAAAAATTAATCCAATCAGACCAAACTTGGTTTTTGGTTGTGTGGAAAGCTTGGATGAGTTAAGATGGACATCCAATCACATAGAGCAGGGATGTCCAAACTATGGCGGGGGGCCAAGTGTGGCCTGATGCCCATTTTCAATTGGCCCTTGAAACAGTTGAATAAATTAAGTTTGATTGATTGATTAATTAAAGACATTTTGATTACAGCAGAAAATACCATCAATCTTGTAAATTCTCTGCAATGGTCAAAAGGTCTTTTTTACAAAATATATTGCAGTATTCATCTTCAAGCACCAACATTCTTGCAGTTTACTCTTGTGTTGTGTCTGACAGTGAAGATATGCCATAAGTGTCTCCCACCTCTGTCTCCTTCACCACTTGCTGAACCCCAAGAAGGGTTCAGCAAGTGGCTCAGTCGTCCATGTATCCCTTTTTATGCGGCCCTCGATGTAAAAGTTTGGACACTTCTGACATAGAGAGAGAACTACTCTCTTTATGAATTTGGTATTTTCATTTCTTTTGTGATCCAATTTTGATTTTATTTTACAAAAGAAAATAAAAACTGGCATATATACGTTTAAGAAATAAATGCAGTATATAAATCTTCCATACCTGTATAAAAACTCTTGTAATAATACACAATTAAAATGATAAAAGACACAAACTTACAAAATATGAATTGATATATTCATGTAGAGCAGGTTCACTTTTTGTTGTCAGTTCTGGTATTGTAACTGAGATGCACTGACAGGTAGTTTAATTTGTTTCTGTTCATTTATACACTTAAACTTTATTAACAATCGACTAAAACTCGACTAAAATTTAACAATTTAAATGACTAAATAATGACTGAAACTAAAACATATTTTAGGCAAAAGACTACAACTAAAACTAAAATAAAAATCACTGTCAAAATTAAAACTGGTCAAAAGGTACTGGTGAGATATCCATAAAAACCTGGCAAATATATTCAGGAACAGACTTTACTGCTAGCTGGCAGTAATTCCTGAAATAATGTTGTCATCTTCAAATAAGAAAACTAGAAAAGCACTTGGAGAGTGCAGACCTCCACCAGCGCCACAGTTCTCTCCCATATTGTGATTTTCACCATAAATATTAGTCCTACCTTTATTTCATCTAAATATTTAGATTCCTTGACCATAAAAAATACCATTAGCAATTGGATTCATCATGATATCTATTTTATTTTAGTGGCTATTCACGAAACTTGCATTTTTCATCATGGTGGTTTTATACTGATCACTCCCAAAATCTAATCATTTGTTCCTTGTCCCAATTTGGACATTTCCTGAAAATTTCATCGAAATCCATCCATAACTTTTTGAGTTATGTTGCCAACAAAAAACAAACAAACAGATGCCGTCAATAACATGACCTCCTTGGTGGAGGTTACTAAGTATTTGTTTGCAGTGTTGAGCATCACTGCCCGTAAGCCAGAGGTTCCAACTATAAACGACTGATACCATATAATTTATGAAATATCTAATGGAACAAATCACCTTACATTACAGCTTCAGAAGGACAAATTTTAAGAATTGTGGCAAAAATTAGAAATCTATATCCCCCTAAACACTTCTTTTTGTTTGAATTCATATTTATTTTACAGACATCTGGTTGAAAAGGTTTTTCTTTTTTAATTAGTTAAGAGACACCCCATCTTTGTATGTTAAGTGTAAATTTGTGCTGATGTTTATTTTCCTCTTCTTGCTTTGTATTCTTTTTTGAAACTGTTTTGGTTTTATGTCTGTATCTCATATCATTAAGATATGATTAAAAATTATGCCTAAAAAATACTAAAAAGAGAGATCATGCTGGAAGTTTGTTTTCTAGTCGTACTGTAAACGTTTCAAACGCTAAAGTTTAAACATCTGCTAATTCATCTTCACGAAAGCAGGATCGTGGGTGTGTGTGGGTGTTATCAGTGGTTTCGAGGGAGTCTGGATGGTTCCAGGGTGACACACACAAACATGCTCTGGTAAATTAAAACAAGATTACATTCACAAGTGATGGAATAACACAGGTCCATATTTAGAGATATGTTTTGCTACCTGTGACTTTTCTCAAGGTTGTTTCTGTCTGAGCTGAACATCTGCCTTTCATTTTAACTGCTGATACGAGTGCGCCATCACCAGGGAGTCAGAACGAGGAGGGGTCAAGAAGATATTGTACAGCGTGACGCCTCCCAAAAGAATCTCTGCAACTCTGGGATCTATCTGATATTACACTTCCTCAGCTGAGTGACTTTATTGTGATCTGATTATTTAATAAATGGACAGATTTTAGTCTTTTCCAACTTAAACTGTCATTGTCCTCTCCCTGTTCCATTATATTTGAATACAGCTTACCTTCCAACAGTACATTATCTATTTTATGGGATTCCAAATAATTAAAAAAGGAATTAAAACAAACTTTACCATTACTTTGTAACAAAAAGCCAGATAAAATAAACATTTAATGCTTCAAAAATTATTTTTAAAAAGCTTTTACATGATTATTACGTGTTTAATTTCACTATAAAAACAGTGGGCTATTTACTTTTTTACAACATGCTCAACATACTTGTTCCTTCTAGGCACAAATCTCCCATCTCCATTTCCTTTTTATTTCTTTTTTTCCTCATAAAACACTGCATTGATAACCTTTAATATCAGTGAGTGTTATTTAACAAACTTTTAACCAAATCAAAGTACGAAAAACAATAATTCATGTGGAAAATACAAAATTCATTGTTTTTTTTTCAGTCTGAGGAAGAGCCATTTGGCTTTAAACGTTACTTTGTCACGTTTGACCGAAAAATAAAAATATTCTAGGGGGCTATTTTTTGGTGTGCGGATTTTCTTATACCTTTTCATGCAAAAATGTTTTGGGATCCTGCATTTTTTTTTTCAGGAAATCAAATCAAATCAAAAACAGAAAAAAAGCCCTTTTACTGGATTTACAGCAGTTTTTTTACTTTTTTAAAAGTTGTTTTAACATTACTCCAGGAGTTATCAAGACAGGAAGAAGCAGTAGTAGCCAGCCACTAGCCATATATTTTATTTTTAATTGAAATTTCAATTTATTTAAATTCCGGGTCGGGAGAGCCTTTCTGTGTGAAGTTTGCATGTTCTTCCCGTGCATGCGTGGGTTCTCTCCGGGCACTCCGGCTTCCTCCCACAGACCAAAAACATGCTTGTTAAGTTAATTGGTGACTCTAAATTGCCCTTAGGTATGAGTGTGAGTGAGAATGGTTGTCTGTCTCTATATGTGGCCCTGCGATCGACTGGCGACCGGTTCAGGGTGAACCCCGCCTCTGCTAATTGTTTTTAATTTTTGATATCTGGTGTTTTTTTTAACCTTTGTACAACAAAATTCTACTGGAACTTTAATTTCCCAGAAGGAGTCTTCCCAAGGGATAAATAAGGTTCAACCTAATCTAATCTACCGGTAATCAATAATTAACATAGGATTCTTATTGAAGGCAAAATGCAAGCTTTTTAAAAGTTAAAGCTAACATGTCAAACAGATAAATAAAATAAACTCTCACCTGATGGTGATTTAAAAAAAAAATCACAAATTAAGGTAATAATTCTGGATTATGATCATGATTTCAATATTGATCTGGATAACCTTGATTTTCATTTTGGCCTAATCTGAACAGCGCTCATCAATCAAACACTCACTCAAGCAAGTTTGGATCCAAACCATCCATGACCATCTTATTCCTGATGGCCATGACAGGAACTCCCTGTGGAGAAAAAAAGACACATGTCAACAAAAAGAAGGTCTTGCTTGTTTATTTATTTATTTTCATGTATGTTTCAGGTCTTACCACTTGAACCATTTTCAGGTACCGGGCGTATCGGGGGTCTTTGGCCACCGTCATCACATTTTCTGACGTAGCGCTCTCCTCGCTTGTTTCTGTTATCGTCTGCGCCGGAGCGGTCTGAACAGGCTGGAGGACGACAAACAGATTCATGAGAAGCTTAAAGTGGCAAGTGGGAAAAAAGGAAAGTTTATCAGAGGTTTCTGTTTTTTATTTCCAAAAGTTTGAAGTTTAAAAGATCTAAGATGTAGAATATGCATGTTCAATTGAATTTCATGGAATATTTCCTTTTTTTAAGATTAGTTTTTGGGTATTTTATGTCTTTATTGATCAGATAGAGAGAGACAGTGGATAGCAGACAATTGGACTCGAGTCATAGGGACTCGGACTTGAGGCGACTTGAGCTGCTAATGAGACGACTTGCAACTCAACTCGGACTCGGGAGGTAAAAACTCGAGACTTAACTTGGACTCGGGAGGTAAAGACTTGAGACTCGACTCGGACTCGGGAGAAAATGTCTCCAGACTCGACCTGACTTGAGACATCATGATTTGCACGCACTCAGGCTTTACATGAAGAGCCAGACAGGAGATATACCCCGCTGTTTCCTTTTAGGTTCACTTAATTGATGCTCCATTCACAGTGCACTTGTCCATCACCTATTATTGTCCCACACACGACACAGTACTACACACATACGTTCCTACCACACACCTGCTTCTGCTACAGTGATGATCAGTGGGTAGGGTGTGTGGGACGTGGGTTTCAAATTGGCAACCACTACGTCTTCTGTGCCCAAAGTTATTTTCTTTGCATATAAAGAATTTCAATCAGATGGCAAATGAAGACACGCCAAGTGCACGACCTGCAACACTTTGATAAGCGAAAAAAGAGGGCACAACATCAAACTTTATCCACCACCTGAGGAAACATGAAGCCAAGTAAATGAAACCTGCAAACGTTAGCCAGGTAGCTAGCTTTCCTGCCACAGGTCATTATGTCAGGAACGTTAGCCCGACCTGTGGTCAATATAAAGCTAGCAAAGCTAACAATAGTAAAGAGGGTGTATGTGTGTTGTACGTATGGGAAGATAAGGTTTCTCTCTTCAAGATATAAATCTGAGTGCTTTTTGGGTGGACTGGGGAACAATGGTGAGGGACTCGACCCATCATAACCTGTGACTCGACTCGACTCGACTTGCCCACAACAGAAAAAACTTGGGACTTGCTTGAGACTCTGATCAAATGACTCGAGACTTGCTTGGGACTCGGATCGGAGGGACTTGGGCAATTGTCTGGCGGACAGGCTTATGAAGGGGGGAAGAGAGAAAGAGTAGGGGAGGCTGGATCTGAGCCAGGGCTGGCAGAAGCATGTGTGGGTTGTGCTTGTTTGCTTATCAGTTCAATTCAATTCTTTATTGTCATTGTCATATTAAATATAACAATGAAATTTAACAGCAAAAAAGTGACGTGCAAGAACAGGGGATGGAAGACATTATCAGTTTGCTATCAGAATGGGTGATGTATCGGCCCATATTGAAATTATAATATTAATCTCCCTTAAAAAACAAAAACAAGCCGATAAAAGTTCTTGTGAAAACCTGACAGGGCCTATCATCATGAAAACTGTACATGTATTTATATTTTCAAACACTGCAACAACATATGATTGGAATAAGTCAAGAAAAAACATGTTTTATTTTTTAATCTTCTGCAGAAAATAATTTGAACTCACAAATGTAACTGATATTCTGCCCAGCCCCAGTTAGTGTATTTACCTGTGGTGGAGGCAGAGTCCCTGCTGGTGTCCCGTCTGTCTGACTTTGAGGGGTGTTAGTGGGTCCGTTAGACTGAGCAGGCTGCTGCTGACTGGGCCCGTCTACTGTGACGTCCTCCAGCCCGGGGATGGACGAAAGCTGCTCAGAACATCACAACATTCAACAGTGAATGAACAGACAGTGTTCTTCCAACACCCAAAAGACTTTTAAAAACTCAGGCATAGTCAGAGGGATGCATTTGATGTTATGCAGGCCTCCCATCTGACTGTGCCAAAAAAAAATTGGGAAAAAAATGTGTAAAGGTGAAAAAACGTGTGTAATATAAACAGAGTTCCTCGATAACTGAAGTAAAATCGCCAAACATGGAGGATGTTACCCTCTCTGAAACCAAGGGCCAACTGCCCTCAACCACTGTTCATTTTGTTGACTAATTATTTTTGTTATAGTTTTCATTAACAACCTTTTTTTCCGTTATGAAAAGAAGACAGTAACTAGAAAGACGGTAATTAGAAATTAGAAACTAGAATAAAATGTTTGACAGACTTAATCCAATCAGACCTAATTTGGTCATGGAGAAATTAGGGACAAGTTAGGAATATATCCAATCACAGCTACTTTGGTTGGTGGTGGTGGGATAAGTTGTGGAGCGATCCAATCAGAGCTGCTCTCTTTATAAACTGATATATTCATGTAGAGCAGGTTCACTGTTTGTTGTCTGGTATTGTAACTGAGATGCTCTGCCAGGGAGCCTGAGTAAAGGTGACTGCATTTCACACAGAAGTTCAATTTGTTTCTGTTAATTTAGACATTCAAACTTTCCAAGGATTCAATAAAAAACATTATTAAATGTTTGATTTTATCCAAGTGTAAAACATGACTTCAGAAATTCAAGGAAACATAAAAAATGCCTTACCCTTTACACTTCATATTTTAGTCGACCAAATCTACAGTAGATTTCGTCGACTAATATGTTGTTAAATTGCATCTAATAAAACCAGACTAAGATTAAAACAATTTAGATGACTAAATTATCGCCCAAACTAAACCTAAAGGTGCTGTCAAAATCAGCACTGCCTTAGGCCCCATCCACATGAAGCCAAACCGAGGTCTAAACGCACAACTTTACAACTTTACAACTTTTGCCGCAAGTGCGCATGCCCACTGTTTTTTCGTCTGTTTCTGCTTGTTTCCGTCATATCGTTACAGCGCCCCTAGAGGTCTGGCATGTGTTTTACAGTGTTTTCATGCGTATCGAGTGCATTCATGTAGACGCACACATTTTCTGAGACGCCTTCGTCTTTATGACGATCGTTTTGGAAACTGTTAAGCGTTTTGTCTTCGTGTGGATGGGGCCTTAAACAGGTCAGCTTACTCCCTTTAAAAGCTGAAGCCCCACCCAATACATTTGTATTATCATTTGCATAATTAAATCTTTGGACACAATAAGGCATTTAATTTAAAAAATGGCGAAAAGCTCTGTCCCCAGTCATATAACCATGACACAGCTTCAACAGTCTGTATGGAAAAACGTCCCCTGATGATGTCATTATGGGATATGCCGCCAACCCCCGATGGGAGGAACTCCCTGGCTTCACAAAATGTCCACGCACGTCAGTCTTGCCACAGTTAACATTAGAGCACAGCACTTAAAAGCCAAAGCCACATCTACATTTTAAGAGGGGCAAAGTCAGAAACATCTTTTAAGGATTTATACTAAAACAGCCTGTTCTGAGCAGGGCTGAAACCAGGGGGTTTATAAGACTGCCAGAATCTGATATCTGACTAGATTTATAGGTAGAAGACATACATACAAAGTTAAAACATCTGATAAATGCATAAAAGTGAAGCTGAGACTCACCTTGGCTTCCAAGATGCACAAAGTCGTTTCTATCTGTTGTATTCGTAGAGAGATGTTTGCAAGCTTCTCCTCACACACTGTGGAGAAACGATTGAGGAACCGCACTGTGTGCACGACAAACTGATTGAGATAGGCCACCACTCTCCTCTGTTGAATAGCAGGAACCTGAAGGAAGCAGATAAATCAATTTCAGGAAGGAAACTAGGGCTTGATTTAGAAAGGAAGTGAAGTAATTCTAGTTTGAGGAGCACGGATTGTGAAAATTAAGGCAGATCTGATACCTTTGTGCTCTGAAGTGTTTAAAGCAGTCCTGTCTCTTAATGTGTCACCAGAACATGTAGAACAAGCTGCATGTTACTGATCTTCACAATATGAAGGATGGAAATTTCATTTTCACACAGTCGGGCTAAAAGAATAGCGACTCTCTTATTTATTTACCAGTTACTTCAGTATAACTCACCGTGTCATGACACAGCATGTATGAATAATAGCTTTGAGTATAAATATACAACAAACCCCAATTCAAATGAAGTTGGGAAATACTGTAAAATGCAAATGAAACAGAAATTAATTATTTACAAATCCTTTTTGAATGATAATCAATTGAATATACAACATAGACAAGATATTGAACATCCTCCAACAAAGCTGGGGCAGGAACAAATGTTCATACAACACCTGTTTGGAGCATGGAACAGGTTAAATGGAAACTAGGGATGGGAATTGATAAGATTTTATCAATATGAGTGCTATTACTATTCCTGCTAATGGATCCAATTCTTTAATGATTACCTTATTGATTCCAGCAGATTTTCCGTATGGGCAAATGTTGGCCTGTAGATTTTCACTGTCAACAAT
The DNA here is from genome assembly GCA_036419115.1 of Scarus forsteni. Taxonomy (NCBI): domain Eukaryota; kingdom Metazoa; phylum Chordata; class Actinopteri; order Labriformes; family Labridae; genus Scarus; species Scarus forsteni. The sequence goes on along the minus strand of JAZDUH010000341.1, from coordinate 17,943,940 downwards.
GTCAAACACACGTCACAGCATAGATAACTGCTTCTGCAAGCTGCTGGTGTTTCCACTCACTTAAGGATGTGCAGTAAGAGCTGTTTGTTAAAAATTAAGCCACAAATCTGACACTTCTGAGCCCTGTCAGTGAAGGAATTGATAAGGGAATTGATTAGCAAAAAGACTCATGATATCGATTCTTTGACAGAGCTGTTAATGATTCTCAACTGGAATTGGTTTTTGATTCCCATCCCAACTAGAAACAGGTGAGAGTAGAGCTGGGAAAAAATCGATTAAATAGATTAATTCTAATTATTTTCTGCAGAAGATTTGAAAAATTAAAAATCTAGATTTTTTTTCTTGCCTTAGTCCAATTGTAAGTAGTTGCAATTTTTGAAAAAAAAATTACAATTTTCATGATGGTCGGCCTTGTAGGGTTTGCACAAGCACTTTTATAGGCTTGTATTTGTGGTTTAAGTAGATTAAATATATCTGATAATATCTGATTAAATATTGATCAAAGAGTTTCATGCTAATACTGTAAAAAATACCTCAGCCTTTAGTGTTTATGTGGACAAACCTGCCTACGTTTATACTACATAATCAACCTTTTATGACCCAGACTTTGACTTTAAGAGGGAAACATTTAGACAACATAAAGGCAAAACTTGATTTGTTTCATTTTTATGTCACTGGGAGTTTTGTTTCTTTTAGGGAGGGAAAAATCGCTTAAAATCGTAAATTGAGTGTTGTGGAAAAAAAATCAGGGATTTAATTTCTAGGCCATATCGCCCAGCCCTAAGCGAGAGTCATAACTTGGTATAAAAGGAGCCCTTCTGAAAGGCTCAGTTTCACCACTTTGAGAGCAACTGAGCAAACAGTCCAACAGTTTAAGAACAACAGTTATCAGTGCACAATAACAAGAAATTTGGGGATTCTATCATCTACAGTTCATAATATCATCAAAAGAGTCAGAGAATCTGGAGAAATCTCTGCACATAAGCAGCATGGGCAAAAGCCAACACTGCATGCCAGTGACCTTCAATCCCTCAGGCAGCACTTCATTATAAACCAGTATCATTCTGTAAAGGACATCAGCACGTGGACAAGGGAACACTTCAGAAAACTATTGTCAGTTAACACAGTTCATTTCTATATCTACAAGGTCAAACTCTAACATGCAAAGACAAAGCCAAACATCAACAACACCCACAAACACCGCCGGCTTCTTTGATGCTAAGTGGAAAAGTCTGTTGTGGTCTGAGTCCATGTTTCATACTATTTTTGGACATCATGGACGTGGTGAAAATAACCATCAAGACTGTTATTGGAGCAAAGTTCAAAACTCTGCATCTGTGATGCTATTAGGGCTGAACGATTTGAGAAAATAATCTAATTGCGATATTTTTCCCCTATATATTGCAATTGCGATTTACTCTGCAATTGTTTCAATGTTCTTCATCTTATGTATTCTTAAACAAACATAAGCAGTAGATCATTTTATAGTAAAACCAATATGACATGAAATCAATCTAAGGATAAAAGATTGGAGAAAAAGTGGAGAAGTGAAGAACAGAAGCAAAATAGGTATGAAATTGTAAAAAATGGTTTAAAAAATGGTACAAAAGCGGAAAAAAAGTTAATAGGTGCAAAAGAGGTATGAAATTGCCAAAAAAATGGCAAAAAAAATCAAAACTGACTAAGGAAAAATGATTATAGAAGCAAAATTGGGATAAAATTTCAAAAAACATGTACAAATTCCAAACATGGTCTGACAGTGGCCACAAAAAAAGATGAATGGTAGCAAGATAGGCATAAAGTTGTAAAAACTGGGTTTAAAAAAAAGTTAAAAATAGGCATGAAATTGCAAGAAACTACATCACAATGCCAAAATGTTCAACACATTTTGGGTTAAAAATATTGCACTGTCTACGATTTGAAAATTGCAACAAGCCATATTGCGATTTAATCTAATTTGCAATTAATTGTTGAGCCCTAGATGGTACGTAGGAGTGTTAATGCCCATGGCATGGGTGACTTGCACATCTGTGAAGGCCCCATTAATGCTGAAAGGTGCATACAGGTTTTGGAGCAACATGCTGCCATCGAAGTGAAGTCGCTGCTTATTTCAGCAAAACAATGAAGACACATTCTGCATGAGATGCAACCTGAAACAAAATATGAGAGTGGAAAACTGCAACTGAAGTCGCACATTAAGCAAGAATGTGAAAAAATTTCAGCTACAAGCTTCAACAAGCCTTGTTAATTATTTATTTATTCATTAGGATCCCTATTAGCTGCCCATTTAAAAGCTGCTAGTCTCCCTGGGGTCCTTTAACATATTTCATTTACAAAATTTAAAATACAAAACTGAAAAATGCTCAAAATTACACAATGAACACCATACAGTTAAGAAAAGTAGAATTTTGAGGAATTTAAAGACGTAAATTGTATTTTGATATGCTGCTTAAATGAAAGATGAAACATAGTTGTTTAATTGTTGTCTGTTTTTATTTATGTTTTAAACCAAGTACCAACTTCATCGTAATTAGAGTTTGTTCCTCTGCAGCTTCACTGTAGAGCTTTCTCTTGAAAAGTGACGAATATTTATTTTACGACATCCTAAAAGTGAGAGTGACGAAATCTTTAACGTATTCCGATTTAAGCAGAAAGTAAAAGGAGAACTTGAACCTCTTACTCCAAAATATCTGCTCATGCCTGGAGGATATTTTCTTACTTCACAATAAGAATGACTGAATAATATTCATAATGAGTTAATATTAGGCTTTGTCATGTCTGTTCTGCTCTTTAAGTTTGATTTTATTGAGCAGCAGCTAAATGTCTGCAGTTAGCTCTCTGTTAGCTTCAGGTCAACACGAACCTTGGTGAGGTCAACACCGGAGCCAACGATCGGCAGACCGTCCTCGTCCATGACGACGATTAATTAGCTTTACAGAAAAAGAAAATGTCTGCCCTGTGATTGTTTATCTGCAAAAAGACAGAAAGGGGTCCATTCAGATATTTGCTGGAAAATCTTTCATGTGACACAGGACTGATCACGTCATGACGTCAAACAGCAACACGAGAGCATTTCCGGGTGAGCAGCCAATGGGACGCATGAAAAACAATAACATCCTGTTTCAAAATAAAATACGGGTTAGTCCCATGGATGTATTATAAGAACTTATATTTCTTATAATACATCCATGGTTCGTCCTCATCAGAGAATTAGTCCATACAATGTGACACTGAAATCTGTTTACTTTATATAAATATAGATACAAACTGTTGAGCATATTTATTAGACCACCACTTCATATAATGTTTATACCACGGCTGCCCTAAATTAACGCTACTGGTAATTACCAACATATTTTTTTTTTGTCTCTGTAATGGTTGTACACCAGTATATAGTAGCTCTATAACCAAAAGAATATTTTAATGCTAAAATATAATTATTATCATCCATTATTTTCAATCTTACTGATTTACAAAAAGGAAGACAGCAAAAATATTAAAGCTCATAATTATCTCCTGAGTAAGATGTTAAATTATAGTTATTTTCTTGCATTCCAATCAGGAGGCTTCTCAGTTTTCAGAGGGGCCCCACTCATGATAGTTAGGAGGGGATGCAAGCAAAACTTTAAGAAGCGCAAACAAATCTGTGGTTCACGAGAACAATATTTAGGTTTGTAAACAAAACCTGTGGATTTATCAAGATACAATTTTAATCACAAATATATTCGATTTGTTCGCCTGCATTTTTTTGTATTGTAGAAATCATAATGTTGTTTGCAAAGGGTTTTTTGTTTCTTAAATTTTTCTTTTTGATTGCATAATAATAAACACAATTAAGTCCATAAACACGAACTTAGAAAAAAGCAAATAAGTAAAATACCTTAATTTATTCCTTTGTTTTAGTCGGTTTGAATCGCACACTGCTCTCTCTATTGTAGAAGGGTAAAACTTGTATGACAGGCTTTTATTTTGAAAGAGGAAATGCAGCGGACGAGTTTATGAAACGGACGCTTGCGTGCTAATAGCGCATGTTAGCCTAAAATAATCTGGTATTATTTTTCATTTACTTCTAATAACTTTTAAACGCCACAGGACACAAACTGAGAAAATGGAAGTTCTTGGACCAACAGATAAAAATAATGGTTTGTATTTTAATGTTCTGGTTCAGCTGTTGTTTGAAGCAGGCTGCGTTTAACGCAGTCAGACTGTTAGCGGGGCCCGTCTAATTAAAGGAATGTACTGCTATATATCGCTGTCGCATTGGATATGCTGAAGTCATGTGAAGCTTATTGGTGGTGATTTAAAGTTGTTTATTTAAATAGTGTGAGAACCAAAAGGCAGCGTCAGATATTAAAGAGGAGGCGAAATTTAAAATAATAATGATAAATAATTACAGGTTTGTTCAGCAATTATACTGTGACAAAGCCTGAGATGAGAGGTTGTATCTGTGTGATGAGAGTTTCTTGAAGTAGGCACAACAGTTGTTCCACAGCTGTTAACGTTTTTATATTAGTGTACTAGAAGGGGAAATGATTTTTATTACTTTAGTGGCATTTATGGGCAAAGGGTATCATACAAAACAGATCAAGAAATGATTAAAGAATACCAGAGTTCAGGATTAGAGTGAAATATCAAACTGGCTTTCTGTTGATAGAGAAGAAAAAAATACTGTAAAAAAGGGGACTGCATTCACACAAAAGTTCAATTTGTTTCTGTCAATTTATACATTCAGACTTTACAAGTATTCAATGAGTAGACATTAGATGTTGATGTAGGGGTGGGCGATAAGGCAAAAATATCATATCACAATTTTTTAAAAATAAAATCACGATCACGATTTTATCACAATTCTTTTTTACGTTGATTTTTCTAGACTAATTTGCATGTTTGACCATTTTTTCCCCTATGTTTAACATATAAAACATGTATAACCTTAAAGAATGACAATTTAAACTAAAGAAACTTTCTGAACAGGTTTTAATTTAAATAGTGCAGTTTTTATAAAAATGTGCAATAAATGTAAACATAAAAGATAATGAACAACAATATCAACATCATCTCTTAAAGTGCAACAATTTAAAACAATTGTTATCGAACTGCAATGTCTATAATCTGAGTGAATAATACCGCTGCTTTATAACAGATTTTTGTTCAGACATCTTCAAGCTTTTATCTCCTTTTCTCTTTCCGCCATGGCTTCACGCTACATAACCAAACAGGAGATACTGCCATGCACTGCGCGTAATGTGCTACAATTGGCTAGTCGGGTGCGCGTCAAAGTCTCTGCGCCCACACAGACGATCTGACGATCTTTCTGCTTTATGAGATCATTCCCACGTTATAGTCCTTAACGATTTAATATTGTCATATCGCACACCCCTATGTTGGTGTCATTTTAACCAAGTGTAAAACATGACATCAGAAATTCAAGGAAAAAATAAAAATGCCTTACACTTTTCACACTATTTTAGTTGACTAAATTTACAGTAGATTTCATCAACTAAAACTAGACTTAAACTAAAACAATTTAGATGACTAAATTATGACTAAAACTAAAAGATATTTTAGGCAAAAGGCCATAACCAAAGACAACTTAGAAAGTGCTGTCAAAATTAACATTGGCCACATAGAGAGACACTCATTCCTGAGTGCAATTTCAGGTTACCAATCAACATAATGAGCATGTTTTTGATCTATGGTAAGAGAGAATCCACGCATACACGGGAAAACATGCAAACTCCACACAGAAAGGCTCTCCCCTACCTAGACCTTCCTGCTGTGAGGCATGTGCACCTCCTACTGTGCCACATCTCCACCTACAAGTTAAAATATGTTTAACTAAATCAAAAATAAAATCAACATCCCTCCAATGGTGGTGCCTTAATTGTGACTTATAAGGTTTGATGAATGTTATCGACTGGCAAACAAATCTGTGGTTCACGCCCCTGTAAAACTGCCTGATGTCCTCACAGACCATCCTTTAAATTCTACTTTTGTATTTCAGACCCCAGCCTGCCATACTCGTGTCTTCGCCTCCTCGTCCCTCCGCTGCAGCTCCTGTCTGCTACCATGTGGCAGCTTGCGAAGCAGAAAGATGTGATGAACTACGAGAAGCTCCAGGAGTTTGTGTTCACGGTAACTGAAGTCATCCCGGGACTGATCAACCACAACCAGAGAGCTCAGCTGATCCTGGGTCTGCGAGCGAGGGTGAGCGTACGTACATGTTTCACACATTTTCAGACTCAGTGTTGACAACAGCTCTGATGGTTTGGTTTGTTGGTGTTTCAGCTGATCCTGGAGCTCTGCAAAGGCTCCGCTCGAGGTTCTGTTGATGCTCAAGTGATCCAGAGCTACTTAGAGAGACTCCCAGTAACATCTCCACAGACAGATGTAAGTACAGCCGCTCTTTGCCCGATCAAAACCTCCACAATCATCAATCAGTGACCAATATCCTCTCTCTGGCAGTACAGGGACGCAGAGGTGAGATCGACAGAGTCCACTTTTATCGCCCTAGTTCAGAGTCTGCTCAAAGATCCAGTGGAGAGGGCGTATTTCTTCCAGGTCAGATGTGTTGATAGAAACTCTTAGCCTAAAAACACCCTTTACTTTTTCCCTGTTGGGTACATAAATACATCTGTGTATGTCATTTTTGTGAATTAACTAATGCTGTTTTAGTGCAATATCTCTTCACACGTGTGCTGTGGGCATTGTATATTATTTTCTATTATTTTCAATCGGGCCTTTTATTATCTTGGGTAGTAGCGTATCCTGTAACAAATTATACTTTATTTTTTTGTGCAATATAACAAGGACCTGAGCTCCCAGGTAGCTAGCACACTGCACTTTAGCATTTGTTTCTTTGATTAGCACTCCAGCACTTTATAACTCATTATGTATAACACTCATGGTCGACCATCTCCCAGTCTGTTAGAATTTGGACTGTGTGTCGTTTATGTTGTCTACAGTTTATGTATGTTGCTTGTCTTTTAATATGCTCTGTGGTAGGGCTGAAAGATTTATAGTTTTCTGACCGAAATCGCACTTTCCAACGACGCAATCATGTGATCGCCAAAGCTGCAATTTTCTTCAGTGCTCCTGACTAACCCAGGATCTGTTATGTCAACTATTTTACAAATTTACAGACAATTTGCTTTTAAGAATGACTTGAAAATGATCAGCTTACTCACAACTGCAAATTGGTTCTTATTGTTTACTTAAAAGAGCTGTACCAAAGAGTCGACTCGTTCATAAACGCCACATCTCCACCGTGGAAGTGCTGGTAATCAGGTCAACAACACAAAGCCTCTGTTTAAGAGTAGAAGTTTGGGTATCCCTTAAATAACAAAAACAGATTATCTATCATCGATATTAGGTGATAAATAATGTGTTGTGTACTGTTGATCACTGATTTCCTTACTGTTGTCTGTACTGTAAACATAGTGAATATTACACATCCCTACTCTCCTATTATTAATGTTTGTTTTTTATGTTGACACCAACCTGCTAATGATGCTGGGGATGGAAATTAGCCACCTGCCTATAATCACATGTATTTACATGTAAATGTTCATTACTGCATACTGTACAACTAAAATGAATAAATAAATCTCAGTCTCAAACCCTTCATAAGGCTTACTGTAAACTGATATTGGATCATCTGTTTCAGGAGGTGTTTCCGGTCGAGTACGGGCCTCAGTTTGATGCAGCTCTGAATGTGTTACTGTGGGAGTTGCTGTCAAAGCTGGAGAAGCTCCTCCCAGTGCCAGACTTGAAACAGGTGGACAATCCAGATGTTTGAACTTGTGTGACACCCTAAACTTGCTCCATTTAATCAGATACTCAGTCAGGTCTGCTCTGTTTTCACAGACTGCAGCCTGGCTCAGCTCGACTCCGGCTGTTTTGGAGGAGTGTGTTCAGTCGTCTCCTGAAGAGCTGAGCTCGATTTTCAAACACTACAAGAGTCTAGGGATCCTGAAAATGCCGTGTGAGTACAGCATGAGTGACGAGACTCTGGGCTAAGGTCTAAACTTAACACCTCATCTCTAGTGAAAATCACCTTGCAATTAGGTCAATGAAACAAAGACTCTCCTGAAAAGTACAAAATAATATGAAGATAATGATAATTATAATAAATGTATTTATATAGCATCTTTAAAACAGACATTTACAAAGTGATTTGACGGACAAAACAAAAGCAAAAAAGGCAGAACTCTGAGCACAATGAAATCAACAATCAGGTCAGACATAGACTGAACGAGTCAAAGGATAAGGCAGAAAAGGTCATGATAATTAAAACAACAAAAAGAAAGAAAATGGTAAACTGGTAAGAGGGAGACAGCTGATGTCTTTGGTTTATATATTCATGATAAGGAGACGGTAAGAAAATTAATATATAGTGGGTTTGTAGATACAGAAGTTGATGACAGTTGATAGATGACAGCATCACTTCAGGAATATGGAAAAGGACGGGGTAGATAAAGGATGAGTAGATGAGAAAGGATCAATGAAAACAAAACAAAATAGAAGAGAGATGATAATAGTTAAAAGGGAGTATATTAAAACATGAAAATATGGTAAAAGCAGGTCAACTGAAACAGGTGTGAAGAGTAAGAACAGGAGAGCTTAAAAATAGTTAAAATGTAAATTGTAAAATAATTACCAGTATGTGGATAAAATAAAATAGAAAAGCACTCAGAGAGCGCAGACCTTCACTAGCTCCACAGTCCTCACCCATATTGTGATTTTCACCATAAATATTAGTCCTACCTTTATTTCATCTAAATATTTAGATTTCTTGACCATGAAAACATACCATTAGCAACTGGATTCATAATGATATCTATTTTAGTTCAGTAGTTATTCACGAAAATCACATTTTTCCATCATGGCAGATCCAGATCACTCCCAAAATCTAATCATTTGTTTCTTGTCCCAATCCGGACATTTCCTGAAAATTTAACCAAATCTGTCCATAACTTTTTGAGTTATGTTGCTAACAGAGAAACAAACAAACAAACAAACAAACAAACAAACAGAGGCTGGCAATAACATAACCCCCTGGCACATGGATGATAAACAGATACGTGAGCAATAAAAGGATCATGTAAAACCAATTCTACAAAAGTGTTTTAAGATGCAACTTGAAAGATGTCACTAATTGATATACGATAATATAACATAATGTGGTAAAAAAAGTCACATGAAGCACTAAGGACTGTTAGGCTGCGTTCACACCGCAAGCGACCCAGCTACCAAAATCGCGTTGCGCACTGACGTATCGTTGCGCGCCCATAAATACCTCATTTTGGTCACCGTTGCCCTCAGCCGTCGCTCGGTGATGTCCCGTCCGCTCAAGTTTCACCGCGATCATATCATGTATCATATAATAGGATGTATAAGTGGACACTATTCTAGCTGTATCCTTTTCATTCACTTATCAACCACAAAACACTGCAGCTGATGCCCTGCAGCAGCAGCATCTGTGAGTTTACCGCGGTCCATCTAGGCGGAACTAATGTCCTTACTGACTAATGTTTCCCACACAGACATGGATTGTTCCTCTGTAGTCTGGATAAATAACTGTCTGTCCAGGGTACCGTCACACGTGCACACACCGCTGATTGATTAACTTTTTTTTTCACTTTCACATCGCGCGACAAGCTATGTGGTAGTGTGAAAAGCAGCTGTTGCATCACGGGAGGGTTAGCCCCGCCCCATCGCGGCTGTACATTGACTTTTCATGGAGAGTGATCGCCGAGGTAGTACAAGTAGTGTTTGGTGTGAGCGCAGCATCAGGGTTGAAAAGTGTTTATCTGATGACTGTTGGAAGAGGCAGGCTAGCACTACCCATTGACTCCCAGTGTTTGAGCTATAGCTAAGCAGTGAGTGAGCTTTGAGCTCTTCCTTGTTACTGTATGAATGGTTTCTATCTGCTTGTCATTGACTCTGTAGTGACGCAAGACTTTAAGATTGATATGCAAATAACTCCACAATTTTGATTTAAATATGTAAAGGTGAAAATATTCCCAGAAAATACAGGGCGTCCATAAAGTCTCTTTACAATTAAAAAAATATATAACAAAGGCAGTTAATGAGATATCTTAACCAGATTTGTTCATTTTAATCAGTGTTTATTGATGTTTTTATTCACATTAAAATTTAGTGTTTCAGATATTCTGTTAATGGAAGGAAGGCTTGTCTTACACATTTGATGTTTTCCTCAGATGTTCTTGGTCGCCCACTCCTCCCTTTATCCAACACTGTCTCTGTCTCCATAAATATCTTATGTCGTGCACAAATTGAAGAACATGATGGTGGATCTCTGCCATAGTCAGTTCTGTAGTTTCGATGAGTCTACACATCGGATTTTGTGTCAATAAACCAGGATACACATCGTGCCTTTTCTTGAGGAGTAGCCATTTTATAGAGGTTCATTTAACAGCTTTCCTTCCATTAACAAAATATCTGAAACACAAGATCTTGATGTGAATAAAACTTTAATAAAAACTGAATAAAGTAAAACAAATCTGGTTAAGATATATCATTAACTGCCTTTGAAATATTTTTTTTAATTGTAAAGAGACTTATGTGAGGAAACCAATATCATACCGATAATGTTGTCTCTGTTAAAAATAGAATTTTATCCGATATTGGGTGCACAGGACATTTATACTGTAAGTGTTGACAAAGTCCAACATCAGTGTACCAAATCTATTCTTTATTGTTTCCTCTCTTCCCCACAGACGGTCCCTCGTCCACCATCGGCAGCTGCATCATGTCGGCCTTGTCCATCCCCCCCTCACAAAAAAACAACATCTCCGTCGGGCTAGAATCAGTTCACAATTACGCTAACGTCCTGAATCCCGTCACCTTCGTGGGCACAGACCAGTACAGCGTGGTTGCCGTTTACACTGAAGTGGAAGTGGATGGACAAACGGTGGAGTCCTCCGAGGTTCAGGTTCAGACGGATTTCTATGAAGAGGAGATCGTGGCGATGAGCGCGGAGAACGGCGGCGTGGAGGAGGCTGACGGCTCGAGGGCAGAGGAGATGAGCGAAACGGCGGATGTGGCCAAAGCTCTGGAGACTCTGACGAAGGCCTTCGCTCTGAGGAAGGAGAGTCTGAGCCAAGACGCTTCGACAGGAAAGAGCGAGGATGCCTCAGTTCATGATGAGACGACAGCAGAAAGTGCTCAAGAGGGGGAAAAAGCTACTGACCAAACCAATGAGGAGAGAGAAACCATTACTGAAGAGGCAGGGAACCATTTGAGCTCCTGTATAGACTTAACAAACAACCACGACTCCAGTTCTGTCCACGAAGAATCAGAAGAAGCACAGACGTCTCCCTCCTCAGCCAACGTGAGGAAATCTACTCGACTGCATTTGAAGACCAGCTGGAACACAAATGTCAGGAAAACATCCACGGATGAGACTGAAGAACCAAAATGGTAAAAAAAAAGTAATAAATTAAAAGTGGAATTTTCATAATCATCAATCTTTTACAGGTGTAACCTCATTCACACCTGCAGAAAAACACTGAATTATCCCAAAACTAGAAAGCACTCAGATATGTTAGCAAGAATTAACAAAAAAACACACTGGACGAATTTTGCTGTAATTTTCAGGAGATGTTGGTGATGGCTCAAAATGATCAGATTTTGGTGGTGATCCAGATAACAGCCATTGGCAAACAATCGTTTTCGCTCAATAACTGTCTAACTAATAATGATATCAACATGATTCTGAGTGCTAGTTGTGGGTTTTCAGGCTCATGAATCCTATTATGATGGTAACTTTATCATAGAAGTAACGCTTATAGATGTAACAGCACTATGTGAGCTACCTTGGTGGAGGTTTGTGCTCTCTTGAGTGTTATCTAGTTTATAGAAAACACAGCCAAAGAAACCTAGCTAACACAAACACACCCACAGACAGTGATGTCAACTCCAAAGCTGTGTTTTATAGTGTTTTCGCCATTTCGTAGAGTTTGAATTGTTAACAGTTAATTTCATTCACGATAGTGTACAGTAAAATATCCACCATGCACAGCAAATGTGAGTGTGCAATAATGTACCGTATTGTACTTCTGTATACCACAATGCAATGCAGTTGTGTTTTTCCAAAAGAGAAGAAGAGGAAGAGAAAGATGGCTGCCAAGGCACAAATTGGTGCTGCTTTTGTTTATAAATGTAAGAAAGTATCTGTAACACATTCACAGTGTTGCCAACTCCTCAGCATCGGAAGTAGCTATAGGCCCGCCCAAAAGTAGCTAGAAGTCGCCAGATTGATTTTTTTTCTTTCCAGCAAATCAAACATACTCCCGCGAAATTTTGAGGGTTTTTTTCCCCCCACGGTGTAAAAATGAGTTATTTAGCTTAGCCTGCCTACCCATAATCACCTTTCAATTACCGCCTAATTGCCAACAGGGGGCTCCAGACAGCACCTAACCTTCTTTAACCCTGACACAAACCTTTTTTGGTGCTGTTATATTAAACATATTTGTTTGTTTTGTAATTTAATTTAATTTAAAAAAAATATTTTTAAATTTGTAATTTTTTATTTTTTGGAGCTGTAGTAGAAGAACTAAATGACAAAAGCACAACAGTTTTCGGTCAGATAGTGTGATATAAGACAAGAGAGAGAGGAAATGCACTAAAGAATGAGAGGGATATGCATGAGACGAGAGGATAGAGGAAATGTATAGAAACAGAGAGAGAAATGAACCGAGGCGATCTGACGAGAGGAAAGCACAGAGGAGACTGACAGACTGTCGTGTGTGTGTGTGTGAGTGAGTGAGTGAGAAAAAACAACAAGGAAGCGACGAGGCACTGTTCTCAACTCCGCCCCCCCTCCCTCTATCTACCGCTCTGCCTCCCTCTCTCTCTTAGCGCTTTTTTTTTTTTTTTTTTTACTTATTCTCCTGTGATCTTGGAGCCTGTGACCACCAAAAAGGCGCTAGATTTGTCGCTAGTTGCTTTTCTCTTATTTTCTTGCTGGGGGGGGGTCCAGAAAGTAGCTAAAAATAGTGACAAAATCGCCAAGTTGGCAACACTGCACATTCGTAGCGTAGTTTTTTTAATGTCTTTTAACTAAGGATGCACTGAATATTCGGTGACCGAATATATTTGGTTGAATATTGCAAAAAAAAAGCCATATTCGGCCTTCGGTGCAGTGAGGTAATAGCAAGGCTGAATAGTACCGTGTGACGCAGTGACAAAGTCAAATGCGCCATTGCATGACTGTTGCTAAGCAGACTTGTGTCAAAAACACAATAATTCATTTTTTGTGGGTTTATCCACGTCAGTGCACTTTAGTTTTTTTTTTAATGCATGTTTTGTTTTGTTTGTAGGCCTAATATGAATGAAAAACTTTGTTGTGCTTTTTTTGAAAAGCAAAGGCTACTGGAATATTAAAAAATGTCATAATATTCATTAAAAAATACTTTCCTTCAAAAACATGTCAGAACATTTATTCTAAGCTATTTATGCACTATTAAAAAGTAAAGTGAAGTACTTAGCCTCCGCATTGTATATACGGTATTCGGCCAAGCGTTTATATTTTATTCTGCTTCGGCCCCAAATTTTCATTTTGGTGCATCCCTACTTTTAACGGTTGAAAACAGCTGCAAAATGTGCTACTTATCCTCCTGATTGCCTGGTTTGTTTACATGATGCTCGGCACATCCACTTCTGTAGCAAGAATATCCGGCCCATCTTCCGACGCAATGTTGCTGGAATTTTCAGATGTTGTTAATGGCCTGACTGAAAAACGATCAGATTTTGGTGGTGATCCAGATAACAGGCCATTAGCAAACAATTGTTTTTGCTCAATAGCTCTTTAACTAATAATGACATCAACATGATTCTGAGTGTAGGTGTGGGTTTCCATGATAATGACGGTAACTTTATCATATCAACTATTACTTATAGATGTAACAGCAATATGTGAGCTACCTTGGCAGAGGTTCATGCTCTCTGAGTGCGTTCTAGTTGAACATGATTGTCGTAAATATGTATGAAAATGTTGATGAGGATGATTTATCAAACTTTTTAATGTTTCATTTGAACAGGAGCAGAGCTGATGCGTCACTGGCCTCCTCTGTTATCGCCATAAAAGGAGTTGATAAAGGTAATACTCCATCACTAAGAGACATGGCAGTGCTCATTTTGACAGCACTTTTATTTTAGTTTTAGTCTTTTGCCTTAAATAACTTTTAGTCATAATTTATTCATCTAAATTGTTTTAATTTTAGTCTACTTTTAGTTGGGGAAACTTCCCATCTTAGTCGAAATCCACTGTAAATTTAGTCAACTAAAATCAAAAGTGTAAGACATTTTTTATGTTTCCTTGAATTTTTTGTCATGTTTTACACTTTGATAAAATTAAATATCTAATAATCTTTTATTGAATGCTATTAAAGTTTGCATGTATATATTATTAAGAACAAATTGAACTTTTGTGTGAAATGAATCACCTTTATTTAGGCTTCCTGGCGAAGCATCTCAGTTACAATACCAGAACTGACAACAAACAGTGAACCTGCTCTACATGAATATATCAATTCATAAAGAGAGCAGCTCTGATTGGATCACTCCACAACTTATCCCACCTCCACCAAGTTAAGGCAGCTGTGACTGGATGTCCCTCTGAACTCATCCAACCTTTCCACACAACCAAAGTAGCTGTGATTGGATATATTCCTAACTTGTCTCGACTTTCTACATGACCAAATTAGTCTGATTGGGTTAAGTCTGTCAGACATTTTAGTCTAGTTTTTATCTGTTGATGAAAATGTCAGTTAATTTAGTTTTATTTTTTGTCCGTGTGCTTTTGTTTTTATTAGTTACTATCTCGTTTTGATCACAGGAATAAAGGTTGTTGATGAAAACTATAATGAAAATAATTGGTCTAAAATTTAGCACAGAGTAGAAGACCTCTTGTTTACGTCTAAGGACATTAAGCTTACCTTCTTCTGTTTTTTATCCCAGGGGATTCAGAGGAGATGACGTCCATCATCTTCACCTGCTCTCAGTGCCCGTTCCACAGCTCGGACGTCAACAGTCCTCCTCACTTCCACATGCAGAGCGTCCCTACTGAAGAGTACAGGACACTCTCAGGAGCCAAGTTCACGCCTTCTCCCTCCAGTACGGATGAGATCTTCACATCCATCAAACTCTTCCCCAAAGGAAACTCAGACCAGGACCAAACAGATCAGACCAACAGCCAAAGCAAAGCTAGCACGTCTCAGCCTCAGAGCAGGAAGAAGCCAAACCTTACATGTGAAACCTGCGGGAAGACGTTTACCCGCACCTCGGACGTCAGGCGACACCAGCTGACCCACACGGGGGAGAGACCGTTCCACTGCTCTCAGTGCGACCGCACCTTCCAGCACTCGTGGGATCTGGCCAAGCACGAGAGCAGAAACCACGGCGTGGATATCTCCTTCCCCTGCCAGCTCTGCGGGAGCTCCTTCGCCAACCTCCGCGCCCTCACCGTGCACCACAAGAAGTCGCACTCGCAGGAGAGCCAGCTGCCCCAGATCTGCTCCATCTGCAGCCGGAGCTTCCCCACGCCCTCTGAGCTGCTCGAGCACAGGAAGGCCCACGTCAAAAGCAAACGCTACATCTGCCAGCAGTGCGGCGTGGGCTTCGACACCCTGCTCGCTCGCTCCCAGCACAGGCAGGTGCACCAAGTGAAGCGGATCTTTAAGTGTCCGCACTGTGAGAAGACGTACACGAGGAGATCGGACGTGAAGAGGCATTTATCTACGCACACAGGGGAGAGGCCGTACCAGTGCGACCAGTGCAGCAAACGCTTCTCACTTCGGTTTATGCTGATCAAACACCTTCTCGTCCACACCGGCGAGCGACCCTTCCAGTGCCCTCACTGCCCCAAGAGGTTCACCCTGGCGTCCGTGCTGGCGAGACACGAGAGGATGCACACCGGAGAGAAACCCTTCCTCTGCTCTCAGTGCGGGAAAGGCTTCTTATCGTTGGGAGAGCTATCGAAGCATCACAGATCACACGTGGACGACCGGCCTTACTCCTGCAACCAGTGCGACAAACGCTTCAAAAGCAAGAAAACGCAGCAGGAGCACATCCAATCACACTCTGGCGCCCGGCCGTACCCGTGCACCTACTGTGGGAAGGGCTTCACCAAACCCTACGCCCTTACCAGGCATAATCTCATCCACACCGGGGAGAGGCCGTTCCCCTGCGGACACTGCGAGAAGTCGTTTCTCACGCTCGCCGAGGCGCAGCTGCACCGGCGCATCCACACAGGCGAGAGGCCGTACTCGTGCAGCGTCTGCGAGCTCAAGTTTAAGAGCTCGTCGGTGCTGGCGCGGCACAAACGCAGCCACTCGGGGGTGAGGCCGACAAGGCCGAACTGTGAGCTGTGTATGAAAATGTTCGCGTCCAAAGCAAAGCTGAAGAAGCACATGGAGACGCACAGAGAGGGCGAGGCAGAGCAGTCTGTGAACACGATACAGGCTGAAGAGCAAAGCAGTTAAACCAAAAAATACACGAGTTATAAAAAAAGGTGACTGTTTTTTCAACTTGAGCGAATCACTGACAGACCAACTTTTTAAAAGAATTTACCAGTTTACAACCTCCATCTTTTCTTTCATCTCTCTACTCTGCTGGCGGATGCAGAAAATGACAATGTTTACCTCATAAAGTCTGAAGATTGAAATATCAACACTGAAACAAAATGATTCATTAAAAAGATTATTTTACACCTTTACCCAGCAGTGACTTCTTTTTTGCATAATTGAGCTTCATTGAACATCAGATTTTGCAGTGTATTATGCCACACATGCACCAAAACAAATAGCAGTGAAGACACAATAAACAGTACATAGCTAAGGGTGCTCAGTAGTTCCCTCCAGTGGTGATATTAAATAATAATGGAAATACATGTTACAAGTTTTAAGTATAATATGGATAATGTTATTAATTCTGATGCACCTTTTTCCTCTATACCAGTGATCACCAACAGCCAGCTCAGGGGCCACATCAGGCCCCCAAAGCTTCCCACACGGCCCACTAACTATTATCTATTATTATTATTAGGCTGTTATCTTATACAGTAAAATGTATATCATTTATTATATTTCCTTGTTTTCACCACTGGTCATTCTCACTTTGGATATAAATACTTTTATGGTCCTTGAAGCTTTAAAATTCGTTCTGTTTTTATTTTGGCTTGGACAATGGATCCATATTGAGTACAACCAACGTCCTAAAGACTTTAGCTTCTTTTGTGTCACAGCCAAAACAAAAATACCACCAGAAAAATCCACAATCAATCTTTATTCTACATCACATTTCAATCTTTATACCTTGGTATACAAAAGACAAATAGTCACATTTTTGGTCCCCTTGTTTTATTTATTTCAATATCTCTTTGGATGTACAAAACTATTTTTATTTTAAACAGTCTGATTTTTACAAATTTGGTACTCAACAGTAAATATTATTTATTATATTCTTGTTTTCTTAGTATGAATGAAAAAAACTTTTGGGTTTATTTCTATGGTCTGATTGGTACAGCTTGCTTTTAGCTTGTTTTGACAGTTGAATACAATATTTATTTATTATCTTTTTTTTTCAGAAAAGACAAAGTCACTTTATTTAAATACATCCATATGACTCAGATTTACAAGACAGCAGGTGATTTGTGATTGCTGTCTTTAGCTTATTTATCCTCAATGAGAAGAGCTGCTTTTTTGCTTTTTAAAAAAATGCTTTTGACTCATACAGTAAATCCAAATTGAATATTATTTATTTTTTTTTGGGACTTTTTTTCAAGCAATTTTTTTTTTTTTGCTTTTTATTGCCTTTCTCTGGAGTCCATGACAAGCAGATAAACACCCATGATTCTTTGCTGCCTCTGTCTACAGTCATCAGATAAACTCTTAAGCAACTCTAAATGGTCCCGTGTGCTTGTTGTGATTTGTTTTTTCCCCTTGTTATGTTACGTTATCTATTTTTCGGCTTCGACTGGCTCTTTATGTACTTTCTTTTGCTTTCTTCCGAAGCTGTACTGGTGCATGGGCACTGCGGTTTAGTTTTGTATATATTTCTTTTTTTAAAAAAGAAGATACATAGAGTGCTATTCTTAGTCTAAAAATAGATAATGTAGCATGACACATTAAAAAATAAGTCACAAAAAGCACACTTCAGTGTTTATCTAATGACTGTTGACAGAGGCAGGCTAACGCTACCCACTGACTCCCAGTGTTTGAGTTAAGCTAATCAGCGGTTGGTGAGCTCTGCCCATCTCTTTCTTGTTACTGGATGCACAGTTGAAAGAATGGTGTCTATCTGCTTGTCATGGACTTGGGAGTGAGGAAAAACGAAAACAAAACAATTACTTTAAGAATGCTTCCTTAAAATGAAAAGTCCACCCTCACTCAGAGATGACCTGTTTAGAGTCTGACCAAAGTTGAAGGCTAAATCAAGTTGTTAGTCCCTGTTTTGTAAGTACAGTATCTCTGGATCCTCCAGGGATTATCTATAAACACCTCTGCTGATACAGATAATAATATCGTGTATCTCTTTTAGTAAACACCTTCAACAAATTTCTATAAATTAGACCACAACAAACCCTCTCTACTCATCACTGCACTTTTACCTTTAAATAACTGGGTACCTTATGAGGGTACGGACAGAAGTTTAACCCTCTAATTGACCAGAAAATGTTCACTGTAATGACTAAAATCCTTCTTTCTCTTGAGGTAATGCAAACTTTAAGTTTAGTTTATTATGCTGATAAAAACATTTCTGTTACAAATAAAAACAAAAAGCCAAGACCCTGAAAAACATCATGGAAGAACAGCGTAAATTAATGTCTGGATGTAAGTCTGCTTTGTGCCTCTGAGGCTTTTTAAAACATTTGGCAGCTTTAAAATCCCAGCCGAAACACTAAGAATGTTCTAGAGTCTGTGACGCCGTGTTCAGGTGTCGATCACAGGCAGGTGCTGTACAGCGTCACTTTGTGGCTGATCTCCTCCAGGATCTTACGGACCATCTGCTCCAGCTCGGCCAGCTCGGCAGCTTTAGACTCCAGGATTTGCTGGTTTGCCTCGTAGGAGTTCTCCAACTCTGAAAATACACAGAAAAGATGGGTGTTTGGTTAGAGGCGTCCCACAAGGTTCTGTTCTTAATCCCATTATTTTTGTTTGTTTTACATAGAATTTTTACTCTCTCTGTAACTGAGGGCCAACTGCTCTCAACCAGTGTTCATTTTGTTGACTAATTATTTTTGTCATAGTTTTCATCAACAACCAGTTTTTTCCTGATGAAAACAAGACAGTAACTAATAAAAACAAGAGCATATGGACAAAAACTACAGCAAAATTAACTGACATTTTCATCAACAAATAAAAACTAGACTAAAATGTCTGACAGAGACTTAATCCAATCAGACCTAATTTGGTCATGTAGAAAGTAGAGACATGTTAGGAATGCATCCAATCACAGCTACTTTGGTTGTGTGGAAAGGTTGGATGAGTTCAGAGGGACATCCAGTCACAGCTGCCTTAGCTTAGTGGTGGTGGGATAAGTTGTTGAGCGATCCAATCAGAGCTGTTCTCTTTATGAATTGATGTATTCATGTAGAGCAGGTTCAGTGTTTGTTGTCAGTTCTGGTATTGTAATTGAGATGCTCTGCCAGGTAGTCTAAATAAAAGTGACTGCATTTCAAACAAAAGTTCAATTTGTTTGTGTTCATTTCTATTTTAAAACTTCACTACCATTCAATAAACGGTTTTTAGATGTTTCATTATACCCAAGTGTTAAACATGACCTCAGAAATTCAAGGAAACATAAAAAATGACTTACAGTAGATATATAAAATGTTATGAAATTTCCTAGACTAAAAGTAGACTAAAATTAAAACAATTTATATGACTAAAGTATGACCAAAACAAATAATTTTGGCAAAAGATTGAAACTAAACCAAATTAAATAGTGCTGTCAAAATTAACACTGCCCAGATGACAAAATGTAAAACAAAACAGCAAATATCAGAAATGAAACATTACGTGTAAAGTGCTGTAATTTGGCTGAAACGTGCTTCACTTTGGCTGCTATGCTGATGACACTCTGTTGTACCTCAGAGCTCGGTGGTGTCATGAAAAAGCATAAAGGATGAGACACATCTCTAATGTTTTCTACCTCCGAGCCTCTGCAGTTTGGCGCTGCTCTGAGCCAGCAGCTCCTGTGCCTCTTTCTGCAGCTCATCAGCTTTCCTCCTCGCCTGCAGCACCGTGTCCCCTTTATCCCCCACCAGGTCCTCCACCTCCTCAAAACGGTCCTTCACCTCCAAATCAAACTCCTGCACAAGCAAACAGAGATAAAGATTATAAGAGTTGTGAGACACCAAAAAAATATCAAATAAGGATGTTATTTTAGCTGAGGAGCAGTACAGAAGATACATGCATTCATATTTTTTAAAATATATATCATGGGCATTTTGTGCCTTTATTGATAGGAGAGAGCCAGTGAATAGGCTTGTGAAATGGGATGAGAGAGTAGGGGAAGACACTCTGCAAATTGGCCACAGGCTGGACTCGAAACCCAGGCCGGCAGAAGTATGTATATGGGACGTGCCTTGTTGCTAACAACTCTGCCAAACCAGCACCCCAAATGCATTTATATTTCACACATAAATAACTGTTACAGTTCATGAACTACAAATTTAGTATGATTCTTGTAAATACCTAACCATAAGAACACATGATTTAAGCAACTTTACAAAAAACAGAAGTCCAAGCAACCAATATAAACCTTTTATTTTGTTTTTCAATAAACAAACATTGCATAGTGAAGTAAAAATACATGCTCGGTGTGTGAAAATGATAAAAATGTGTCATTTAAACGATCGATAGAATCAGAAAGTCCAAAAAAGTAACAATCCTCAGTTATATTTTCAACCATTACTATCGGGACAACATTTGGAAATATGGTTGATTCTAGAAAAAAGTGAAATTTTCCACGACTTGTCACCAGTTACTTATAGTTTTCCAAACGTTGCTGACTTATATGTTCACTTTAGACAGGGTGCAGGAGTTCACCGGCAATTATCGATGATCTAAAACAATAAATTGAACTTTACGAGGTGTCAATTATGTCTACTTCTGATACTATTGTTTTAAACAGACTTTATTACATAACTTAATAACAAAAGACAGAATTACAATTTCCCGTTTAGACCTAAGAATTTCAATAAATTTTAATGGATCCTATTAAAAACTTCTTTTTTAATGAGCACTGAGCCGGCTGAATCCTTTTGTGTATAAAATAAATATGACATTCATCAATGGAAACCTGAAATTGAAAGAATTTTCCAGCAAAAGCAGCAGTATCAACGACATTAGTCTTACCACTTATGTTTATTTTAATTTAAAGCAGCACTACGGAAGATCTCCGCTTGACCGGAGCGAGAACTCAGCTACCCATGAGCTCTAGCGCGGGCAAACTGTCATAAGGATACAGATCTGCCGGTCGCATGCATTTATTTTGTATGCGAATCACTGAAGCCAGGACTTCGCTAAAAGTATTCTGTCTTCGGCGGCTGTTTGCAGGATGGATAGTGACGAGGTAATGTATTTATTTTTGACTAAATGACGATGTTAAAAATTGCTAAGTTCAACTTGGTTTTATTACCGTGAAGTCGCCCCCGTCCTGTTGAAGCGATAAAGTGAATAAAAGTAAAGACAACGACGAGCTGGTGATATCACACACTTGAAATAGGTCTAAACAAAACTACATACTGGTACGTTCTGGATTTGTTGTGCTGTACTTTTTTCCTGTCAAGTTTTTTTGAGGAACTAAGTCATAAATTAGTCGGCCAACATACCTGATAGTAGTCAGACATCCCTCCTCATCTTTTATTTCACGCCAGCGAGTGAACGCCAAACCGATGTTTATTCTGGTCCGAGCATTCAGCTTGTTTTTCTCTCGCTTTCTTTGTTTTGTTTCCTCCGACAAAACTTTTCTCTTCCTTACGTTGTTGCCTCCGCCATGGTTAAAGCTCCACTATTGGCTTTCGCCGAGACTTCCATATTGTAAACGAATCGGGAATCAGGGGAAGTGACGTATGCTGTAAAGCAGTCCAAACTTGTAGTTTTTTAGTGTGGCAGGGTTCCTACCGTCCACCTCGAAGTTACATAGCGCCAGTTAAAGGGATACAGACCACTTCAGACCACGACAGAGGTTTCATTGAACTCATTGTAAAGTGGTGGACCATCACAATGAATATCGAAGGATTATAATATGTTTGAAAAGCTACATAGTGTTGGTTTAACAGTCTTAAAAACTGTTTATAATATTGTCAACCCCAAAGGTTAACAGAGTTAAATTAGGTTTTTAAATGCTGACATGAAGCTATATTCAGAAAGAGTGTGTATTCCTGTGTATTTGTGTGTGTGCTGTACCTGCTGTGCCTCCTCTGCTGTCAGCTGAGCCTGGCGGGTGACCCACTCGGCGGTCTCGGCGAGTCCTTTCACCTCCAGGTTGCTCTGTCGGAGCAGCCCGACCTCTCGCTCCAGCTGGACCAGGCGGCCCGTCGTGTTGCTGAGCTTCAGCTCCGAGTCGGCCGTCTCTGAGTCCACCTGAAACACACAAACACACACACATACAAACACACACAGGTATGATTAAATAAAACCCTAGACTGAACAACATTTGGATCACTGATGTTCAGTTTAACATCTTAAAGTCCTGCTCCGGTGTGGAATTACAGAAATTCAGTTTCCTGTTTTGATACTTCAACTTTTTATGAGTCTAAAGATGAGGGTTTTAAAATGTCAATAATGTAAAGGAATGTGAAGGATAATTAGGGTTTCTCACAAAAAGAAAAAAAGGAAATTAAAAGCATTTCCTACACTTTAATTAGCTAAGCTGCTCATTAAAAATTTGAGCTCAGTCTCTTTGTGTCAAAAATATTATTCAAGATTAATGATAGAAATATTCCTGAGACTTTTATGTAAGGGAATGAAATAAAGTTATATTTTACTTTTTTAATGTGTCCATACTTTCATCTTTTATATCATTAAACCAACACTTTGACCAGCTTAAGAGCAAAGATTACCCCACAAGTATATGCTCTTGTTAGATACTTGTTACATTTTATTTTATTATCAAATGCATATATAAATAATTTACAAAGCAATATTGTAGGAACAAATCCAGCCAGTTACATTTAGAGATTTGTTGTCTAAATAGATAGATAGATAGATAGATAGATAGATAGATAGATAGATAGATAGATAGATAGATAGATAGATAGATAAATTCAAGTGCCTTGCAGCTCAAGTCACCATAACAATTGACATGAAAAATACACAGGAAATATTTAGTTACTTAAATTAATAATAAATTAAATTAATTAATTACTAAATTAATAAATAAATCAAGAAGCAGGTGTCTACTCAAAAAAATATATATATACTGAATACAAGAATTTAGAAAGTATTTTTGAAGGTAATTCAGGTGAGAAATTACAGAATTGTTAAAATGCTGATGGTTTATTTTTATGCAAAGGTTTTGTTTACTCCATAAAATCCTAAACTGCTGACTTGAACATATTTTTGCCTTCAGGACTTTTTTTAAACTGAGTTTTACTTTCTAAACAAAAACAGACATAAAACAGAAGACAAACCTAAAAAGACAAAATAAAATAAGAGCATAAAAACAAAAATCCCAACTTAAATCAAAGACAAGCTCTGTGCAAACACAGGTGTGAGAATAAATATAATAAATAAAAATTGAATAAATAATGCTGTCGTCATTTTACATTTTCATTTTTTAAACTTAAAATTGATTTGTATAGGAGATGGAAATTACAAAGATTTACCTGGAAAAATCAACAAAACAAAGTGAGTAAAGTTCCAAATGTTTTTAACAGAATTCATTAAATAAAGGAGTTGATTCCTTAAAGTGACCACTTGGGGGCGCTACTGCACCAATTTAAAGGAAATAGGTTCAAGATGTTTCTGCAAGTGAGAAATTAAAATCTAACACAACTGTTGTAAAATGATAATTGGTTATATATTGCCACTGTATGACTTGGGTCGTGCTATTATTCTGTTATTGTTGTTGTTTTTCCCCCCAAGAGTCGTCCGTAAATAAGAAGTGATGATGAAAATGTCACTTTTGGTCGTCGAGCTTTCACTCACAGAGTCCAGAAGAGCCTGCGTTCCCCTCGTGTTGTTCTGGGCGAGCTGTATTGCGTCCATGGCGATGGTCTGAGCGCGCTCAGTCTCTTCCAGAGCAGCTTTCACCACGTCTGCAGTCTCCTTCATGTTTGAGGCCTCCTCACTGAACGACAGAAGGTGATCATGATGAATAACACTAGCAACTCCCTCGAGCCATACAAAAAAAAACAAACAGACTAACCTGTCTGTTGGACAAACTCTTTTGGCCAGGGTTTTGTGAATATTAAATCTAATTTAAGAGCTTTATTGGCATGGTAAATTAGTATAGTCTAACCTTGATTTATATAATTTAATTTTTGAAGCAAAGTAAAGGAACTCATGTCTTCAGGGCTTTTCTCTTCTTTTTTTTGACCATCCATTCATTATCCATACTGCTTATTCCTTTGCACCCTGAGCCAGTGGCCAGTTAATTACAGGGCCACATGGGGAGACGGACAGTCACACTAATACACACTCACACTAATAACTACGGGCAAATAGAGTCATCAATCAACCTGGGAAGAAGAGACCATTGAGTTTTTTTTTTATCAACGAAGAAATCCTTCCCCTTGGAGATTGACAGGACTCGATTTTATCAGTCTTCTTGCTTAACGAATCCCTTATCAATTCCTTTCACTTTGTTCAGGATGCTTTGCTCTCATCAGAGGCAGCTAGCATGAATGACAATAAATTGCAGAGGCCAGCTCTAAATATCGGGAGTGTTTTTTGTTTGGCACTCGTCACTGAAAATCATCAGGAATCAAAAAGAAAATCATTAACTCTTATAAATCTTCAATTAAAAGAGACCTACCTTGTCTTTTTGACAAAAAATGCGTCAGGAATGTCCTTTGAGTACATTTTTTTCACGTTTTTCATGAGAAATAAAATTTAACAATTCTAGCAAGTATTTATCAGTATGATGTTACAAATGCTTTAAAACAGGAAAATGAAATATGGCAAAAGAGCGTCACACCAAACACCAAAGAATGATACCAACAGTATTATTAACAGAAAATACTGATTGATAAATCACTCACTTCAACCTCTTGCTCTGCTCTCTGGTGGCTCAGCTCACTTCCCGTACCTCCCCCTCAGGTAATCCAGCCTGTACAGTAATGTACTGTATATCACTGGAAAGCTCAACTTCTTAGCTTTCAGAACCCTTTGGAATTATTTGGATGGCGTGGATACTCAAGGCATTACGGTAATATGAATCATGAATGTTTTCTCTATCTTCGGTTACAGCTTCAACGTACAAAGGCTAAAGAGTCTGGCTGATGGGGTGCTCGTTTAGCAGAGTATTCTGCAACCAAACATGCACGAATTCAGCCTGTGGCCAGTTTGCAGCGTGTCCACTCCTGCTCTCTCTCGCCCCCTTTCACAGGCCTATCCTCTGTCTCTCTCCTGTAAATGAAGACCTGAAAGCACCCCAAAGAACTAATCTTAAAACAAAAGCTTATCTGGCTGATAAGCAGAATTGCTAAGGGCATTGTTGTCAATAAAATCATACCAGTTCCCATCCCTCCTCCAGACTAGAAGCTCACCTTGCAGACTTTGCCTGCTTGAGCAGCTCCTCTGCCACCTTGATGTCCTCAGCGCTCTGACTGAGGATGGACTCCACACTGGTCAGAGTGCCGACCTTCTCCCTGATCTCTTTCGTCAGCTCCTGAAGCTTCTCGGACGACGTCGGCATCTCCAGAGCCAGGACCTCGTTAGCCACGGCCTCGATCACCGCAGCGTCTGCCTTTTCATCTGGATTAGGAGACACAAACTCAGTGAAGAGGATGGAGTGTTGGATATTTTTTAAAGGAATATGCCAACATTTTTTTTTGTTTTCGTGTCTTACCTCACTCCTGAGTCCATGACAAGCAGACAAACACTATTTTCTGATCGTGTGTATAAACAAGGAAGAAACGGGCAAAGCTCACCCAATGCTAACTAGCTTAGCTCAAACACTCAGAGTCAATGGGTAGAGTTAGCCTGCCTCTGCCTACAGACATCACATAAACACTTAAGAAACTCTTTTAAACTAAGATTAGCACTTCATGTAATTTTTCAAAAGACACACATACAAAACTAAACCACCATGAATGTGCTTTGTTTCGTTGACCTACTTACAAGTGTTGCTAAGACCATTTAGAGTTGTTGAAGAGTCCATCTGACGACTGCTAACGCTACCCATCGACTTCCAGTGTTTAAGCTAAACTAATTAGCGGTGGGCAAGCACTGCTCATCTCTTCCTTGTTACTGAAAGCACAGTCCAATGAATGGAGTCTATAAGCTTGTTGTGGACTTGAGAGTGAGGTAAGACACGAAAACAAAAAAATGTTGATGTATCCCTTTAAGTATAGCACTGACAGACCCACTTTTTAAAAGATGTTATCAGTTTAAACCTTCATCTTTCATTTCCTCTCTTAAAGCTGGGGTTGGCGATTTGATTTAGATATACTTTTTGTAATACTGGTTAAAATGGTCTTTATGACCCGATGGTAATCAACTCATAATGTGTTCTTAAAACAGAGACAAAAATATCCACTATCTACAGCAGGAGTAAAACAGGGAAAACACCAACCAATAATTATACCGGGACACCTGTTTTTAAACCAATCAAATCCCGTCGCCATTCTGCCCGCCTGCTGCGCGTGCATTTTCCCGGCGTGCACAGACTCAGTGCATGTAGCCGAGCTCAAACGTATCAGACTCTGTGGGAGAATGCTTATCTTTCAAGTTTTGTCTTTGAAAAAAAGGGAAGCCCTCTGTGAGCCGTCCAACAACCCCAACCAAGCTCCAGTATCCCTCACATTTTAAGACAGATGTACAAGAAATCTAAAATAAACACTTTCTTTTTCTTAGTTAGGGCTAGGCGGAGCCCTGAGGAGATGCTACTTTCAAATTCATGCTAGTTTTCCAAAATCGCCAACCCCAGCTTTAACTCTGTTGTCTGATGCAGAAATTACTATGCGTACCTCATAAAGTCTGAAGATTTAGACATAAACACTGAAACAGAAGGTCTATGAAAAGGTTTTTTGGACACGTTTGCTCAGCAGTGACTTTTTTATATCTGCTTGTCATGGACTTGGTAGTGAGGCAAGACGTGAAAACAACAAAAAGGTTGCCGAATCCCTTTAATGCTTAGTGCTGTCAGGAGATTAAAAAACTTGAGTGACTAATTACGACCTGTAATTAATTAGTCTAATTAATCGCTTTTTTAATCTTACTTCAAAAAGTGGCTGAAAAAAGCCTCAACTTGAGGTATTTTCATTGAAATTCATTAGATTATTCTGGCAGATCAAAAGATTGTTCTCCACCCCCCAAAAACTGAAGCACAAGAAGCCCAATAAATAAAAACTCTTCAACTTTAACGATCCAATCAGGGGTCAGAGGCGGAGCTGCGAATGTGATGACAACAGGAAGTGACCGCATGTTTGAAAACAACAGCGGCGTGTAAAGCTGTCTCTGTGGATGTAGAAAGGTCTGCAGTTTTATCAGAGATGGACTCGATTTGTCCTTTAAAAGAGAAGCAAAGAACGTCACTTCAAGGTTTTTCTTGAGAAATCATGATTTTCCTCTTCCCCACTGCTGGGACACGGAGAGATGTGGAAATGCTGCATGAACGATGACATAGTCATGGTTACCCTATGATATGAAATTTGCTCTCCTCAAAAGTTTACCGGGAGAACTTGGTGGGTTTTGTCTTTGATGAGATTCATGTCACATATAAGTGGCAGATAAAAAAACACTGTGTCGTATAATTTAATATAAGATAAGATGATAGTCTAAGGACTGAAGTTCTCGAAGACTGAGCTAACGGCTAACAACAGGGTCGAGCTGCTAAGTCATACTGTGGCTTGATGTGATTGGTCTGTGAAGAGTGTGACGAGCAGACTGATCGTCCAATCACCAGCTGCTCTGGTATTTTAAAGTTCTGCCCTCTGAAAATACCAAAACATAGAAATTAGATTAAAAATGAGATTAACGCGATTAAAAAACATAATGCATTAATCGCAACTGCAATTAATCAATGCGATAATTTGGCATCCCTAATTTTTTTTGGATAGAGACAATCTTTGTTGCTTTCTGAGATCTGTTGAAGAAGTGCAAAAGCTTTAAAAACTGAGAATACTGGTTTATGTCGAAGTCAAACTGACGGGTGGAGGGAAGATGTTGTGGACTTACTGGTGAGCAGGTCTCGTATCTCCTTGATGAGGTTGCGCAGCTGCTCGTTGCTCTGCTCCACTCTCTCTTTGCTTTGGTTGGATTTGATCAAAACCTGCTGGGCATCCACTTTGGCCTTGTTTGCTCGTGTATTTGCCTCCCACACCTAAAAAAGAAGCATTAAATGAGATATTTCCTTGCATTCATTTTGAGCTTTATCTCTGTCGCTCGTCCACTCACCATCCTGGAGAGCTTGTCCACCTCCTGCATGGCTTTGAGGATCTCCTGGTCCAGGTCTTTGGCCGACTTCAGGGCACTTTGGGAGCTCGTCACGGCCCCTTTGCAGCCTTGTCCTCCACACTTCGGTGCTCCATCCTCACCGACACAGCCCAAACCCCCGCAGGGAGAGGCAGAGCAGGCGTCCTCTTCAGCGGCACCACCACAGGTCTACAAACGGAGGAGAGACATCAACACCCTGTCGAAGATCCCACAGAGTCATGGACATGAAACAGAAGATATGAAAGAGCTAACCGTCTCACTCAGAGGTGTCAGGTCAAATTTATCCAGCTCCTCTGACAGTTTGTCGAGCTTCTGTGTGTTTCTCTGGATCTTCCTGTTGAATTCTCTCTGACCGCTGCTCAGTTTGTCTTCCGTGGATTTCCGTAAAGCCGCCGACTGCTCTACTGTGTTGCCAGGGCTGCTGGTGGACGTGTTGGTGCGGAGTTCTGCCATCCTGGACTCGAAGTGTGCGGCTGAAATTGTGTCCATGGCACCTGGAAATACAAAAGCGCAAAAAAAAGGATTTATGTCTGTCTGACCATCATAGAGGAGTGAGATATAAACAGATGAGTTTGGAAATTGAGAAAGGAGCTAGGACTACTGTAATGGATTAGTTTTGGTGAAAAATTCTACCCCACAATTAAAAACTAGGCAAAAAAGAGTTTAACCGCTATATGTACTGTTGTTAAAAATGGTAAAATAACATGTTTTCAAGAACTTAAAAATGCATGCAAAACCACGATTTCTTTAAATATTTACAAATAGGGGACTATTACATTAAAAAAATTAAAGAAAATGAAGACAAAATATTCCCATCATCAAGGTTATAGCATAATTAGGGATGTAACGGTATGAAAATATCATATCACGGTTATTGTGACCAAAATGATCACAGTTATCATTATTATCGCTGTATTGTTGCAATGTGCTCAAAATGTCCAAAAAGGACTCTTGAAATCATTTAACCCCTTTTATATTACAATTTTAACCGTTTTTTTGTCTTTTTTTTTGTCAATAACCTTACAAGGATGTCAACAGTCACCCTGTCTTAAAGACGAAGCTGTGGTGAAAGACAAATGCTCGTGACTAAAACTGCTGTAACTCCTCGAGTAAATGAGCAAACAGAGAGAGAGAGGATTTATAGGACACTTATAGGATGTCCTATAAGTAAATTTGTTAAAAAAAATTTTAATGAGAAGTAAAAGTAAACAATTCTGGCAAGTATTTGTCATTATTATGTTACAAATGCTTTAAACTGTGTAGTTACAAGAAAAGAAAAAAAATGATTTGAACTTTAAATAATATTCGCTTTATAAACAATTGTAAATGAACAAGTTAAAAAGTTTTGAGATGACAGGAAATAAATTAAATCTATTCTACATACACTCACACAATTTAGTTTGCCTGCAGCATTAGTGTCCATGTTACAGCTCAATATATCAGACCATTTTCAGGCGTTTTTTTTTTTTTTTTTTAAATTTAAATTTTATTTTAATAACGCTAGTCCCTGAAGCAGTTAGCCCCCTTCATGACTCTCCTCTGGTCTCCCCTGTCCATGGCAGATCTCCTTGACATCTCATTCTTTAATATTTCCAAATTACGATTAAGTCCATAAAACACAAACTATGATGGAAAAAGACCATCTATTACAATGAAATATGGCAAAACACGGCGAATAAACGGCAAAAGAAAGGCAAGAATACACTCCATCATAATACTTATGCTGTTATTTATAACCTTTATACATTATTCCCACAGAAAATACTCATAAACCCCCTGTAATTCACTCAGGTATGGCTCACTGAATCCTCTCTCTCTTTGCTCGTTTACTCGAGGAGTTACAGCAGTTTTAATCACACGCTTTTTTGTCTTTCACTGCAGCTTCGTGTTTTAGACAGGGTGACTGTCGTCAATCAGTTTCCCCTCGACATCCTTGTAAAATCCAAATTTCGACCAGACTTTAGACTTTGTCCATTTCAAGTAGCAAAACCTGTCAGTCTGAGCGGGTCTCCAACCGCTATACAGTACTTCTCAGAGGCCAAACATTGCAAACTGCACATGCACGCCTCTGTCTGTGTGAGAAAACCCTCCTGGACCTGCTTCTGTGTTTGGATCATCACCAAAATCTAATGGATTGGTCTTTGGCCCCTTGCTGACCAATCCTGATCATTTCATCAAATTCTGTTAAATTAACTTTTGAGTTATCCACTTAACAAACATGCTGAAAAACTGCAGCAAAACAAAACAACACTGCTTAAATCTTGCAGACAAGAGAAAACTAAAATAAGTAGGGATGTATGATAGTTTCAGCGTAGTGTCTGGATCAGCAGATTTGAGCTTTTAGTTATTATTTATAATACCTCAAAAGTTACACTTGTAAAATATCAAACATGTACATAGCCACCATGTTTATATTTATATCTCAAATACCCCTCTGTAAAATACCAAACATGTATATATCCACTGTAAATACCACCTACTATATACTATATATTTTTTATTTCTATTTTCAATTACTTTATTTTTTATTTGTAAGTTTCTTTCTTATATTTCTCTTGTATCCTGCAGTTGCTGTAAATTTGGATATTCCTTTATTTGCCCCCAGAGGGAACAATAAAGGAATATCTAATCTAAACTAATCTAATCAGTGTCTGCAGATATTAAAATTCTTGTCGCTATGTGCCACCTATTGGGTGACCTATTCATTTTTTTTTTTTTCTAATGTATTTTTGGGGGCATTTTGTGCCTTTATTGATAGGAGAGAGACAGTGGATAGGCTTGTGAAAGGGGGAGAGAGAGTAGGGGAAGACACTCTGTAAACTGGTCACAGGCGGGAATCGAACCTGGACCGGCAGAAGCAAGTACATGGGGTGCCTGGTTGCCAACCACTCCACTAAACCAGCACCCCTATTGGGTGACCTATTAATTAAGCTTCTGCAATGACAGCTTCAACTAGACTCAACATGTTTGCTGTGTGTAAGTATTTTGAATTGTGGGAAAGCGACAGCAAGGAAGCTACGGCAAATCATGCAAAGCAAGGGTGATGTGAGGAGAAAATAAACATCGGACTAATAACGCTGGGCATCTCTGTTAAAAAGAATCAGAGACTGCTCTTGTTTCTCACCTTGGATGTTGGCGTTCTTGGCGTTGTACACTTCCTGCCTCAGATCTTTCACACTCTGCTCCAGCCTGTTGGCCTCATCGGTCAGAGCGTCCAGGTTTGCATCGGTGGCGTTTACATCACTGTGGAGGTCGTTCAGTTTCTCCTCTGTGGTGTTCAGCTTTATGTTCACGTAGGACATCACTCCTCTGAGAAGCAGAAATAAAGATCTTACTGTCCATCTATTATCTTCACCGCTTATCCCTTTCAGGGTCAAGGGGTGGAGCCTATCACAGCTGACACTGGATGAGAGGCGGGGTCCATCCTAAACCAGTCGCCAGCTTATCACAGGGCCATATAGAGAGACACGCTCACACTCATTGTTCATTTTATTGACTAATTATTTCTATCGTAGTTTTCGTCAACACCTTTTACCCTGATGAAAACTGGACAGTAACCAATAAAAATAAGTGCATTTGAACAAACTAAAACTAAATTAGCTGACATTTTTGTCAACAAATAAGAACTGGACAATTTTTTTTTTATAGAGATTCAATAAAGGGTTATTAGATGTTTCATTGTATCTAACTGTAAAATATGATTTTAGAAATTCACGTTAACATAAAAAATGCCTTACACTATACACTTCATATTTTAGTCAACTACATTTACAGTAGATTTCATCGACTAAAACTAGACTAAAATAAAAACATTTAGAAGACTATATAATGGCTAAAAGATATCTTAGGCAAAGACTTAGACTAAAACTAAATTCAAAAATGCTGTCAATATTAACACTGTTCCTGCAAATTATGTCCCTTTTCCACTAGCACGCCTTGGCCCTACCCTACTTGGCCCTACTTGATTTGCAGCGTGTTTCCACTAGCCTGGTACCTCCTAAAACAAGCTAGTTTTAGTACCTACTCCGCTCTGGTTCCAAGCGGGCTGAATCGATACTAACAGATCGAGTTCGACGACCTAGCATGCTAGCGATAGCTACCATTAGATTACTCTCATACATCTTTTCTCGATTGCTCTCGTCCTCGGCTTCATTCTGTTGTATAGCTTCCAAAACTCTCCTGTGCTTCTCAAGGGGTATTTCTTCTTGCCACCTGCAGCCTTCTTCTGCTTTCCTTTTTTACTCGGTTTGTGACAAAAAGCCACAGATTGTTGTGTCGCGCTCAAAATGACATCACCGCAGTGCCGCTCAGCTGTTTACAGTGACACTGCACCCCGTTGGACAGGTGATTGGGGCTAATGGAAAAGCAGCACAAGGCGAGTAGAGTAGAGCCGGGTAGGGTAGAGTAGAGTCGAGTAGAGTAAGGCTAATGGAAAAGGGCCATTAGAGTTGCCATAAAACTTGATAGTCGTCCCACTAACACGACAACGCTGTCTTCAGAAACAGAAAGGTTTTCCCTCGAGTTTTCAAAAGTACTTCATGTTCACACCCAGATGGTGTGACAACGATTTACCTCCACATGGAGAATGACTGAATACGTGGTTAAGTGCATGCCAGGCCAGTGGTTGGCGATGTAAGTTTGTAGTGTTCTTGGGGAATTTAACAAATGGTGGTCAGAGTATTGACACAGCAAATCCTTATTTTGTAGGAATAATGATTACAAACCGAGCATAGTTAGCAGCACACATGTTGCTCGGTAATGTGCCATAGCTGCTGTTGTTCCAGGTGCGCCTGCAACCTTTATCTGAAAGAGTGCTGTGCATGTGCCGTGCATCCCTGTTTCCCTGACAGTTCGAACTCCTGTTCACACAGACATGGAAATGTTTCAAAACTTTACACACTGGATCCTGGTTTCAAAAGTTTGTGGATTCAGGGCACCATTCTCGTGTAAGCAGAAGGTTCAAACACAACGAAACCTCTCCTGTTTTCATAGTGAACGAGCATGTTCTTGGTTTGTGGGAGGAAGTCGGAGTGTCGGGAGAGAACCCACACATGCACTATCTTGCTTTGATGCATGTGAGCGTAGTTTCTTGTAGGCCTGTCACGATAATCAAAAAATCAATAAACCGCATATTAAATAAAAAACGTCCTCGGTAAGTTTTGAAGATAAAAAAAAAAACACTTTGAAATGAAATGAAAAATGCGTCATCTCAGGACCTGTTTACACAGCAACATTTTCACCAGAAATGGAAAGGTTTTGCCTCTGTGTTTTTAAAAACGATCCACGTACACATGGACGCTGTAGTGTGCATGTCAGGCCAGTAGATGGCGATGTAGGTTTGTTGAGAAACAGCGGTGTTACAACATGTACGAAGTGTGGGTTCTTACGTGATGGTGTTCATGAGCTCCTGAATCTGCTCCAGCTTCGCTCCTGCGGGGTTGCTCTCGATTATTTCCTTCACAGCCTTGATGTTTCTCTCCAGGCTGCTGATCAGCTCTTTATAAGGTGCCGTCACACCCGTGGTTTGGAGCTCTGCCACCTTCGCCTCCAGACGTTTGGTTTGATTGGTCAGCTCGACCACGACGGTGTCCCAAACAGCGAAGCAGGGATCGCAGGGTTCACAGTTGGGGAACTCACCCTGGTAGCCTCGGGCACACTCGTCACAGTGGAGGCCGGACACGCCCTCCACGCAGGCAC
The DNA here is from genome assembly GCA_036419115.1 of Scarus forsteni. Taxonomy (NCBI): domain Eukaryota; kingdom Metazoa; phylum Chordata; class Actinopteri; order Labriformes; family Labridae; genus Scarus; species Scarus forsteni. The sequence continues at coordinate 17,909,609 of JAZDUH010000341.1, read as the reverse complement.
ACTGACCTGTGGCACGATGGCACTGCTCGCTGGAGATCCCCTGAGGGTTACAGGCACAGGCTGGAAACAGAGAGAGGGGGGAGTCGGAGAAAGGAGCAAGAATGTCAGAGACAGGACAAGGGCAAGTCAGGTACATGTTTAGAGAAAATAGGGATCGACATTTTTTCCACATGCAGACACGTTTCCTCATGTGCCAGTTCTGTTTTTTCATAGAGGGATATGCCATCCTTTTTGTTGTTTTTGTGTTTTGCCTCGCTCCCGAGTCCATGACAAGCAGATAGGCACCATTTTTTGGACTGTGTGCAGTAACAAGAAAGGCAGAGCTCACCATTCGCAAATTAGCTTAGCTCGAACACTGGGAGTCAATGGGTAGCGTTAGCCTGCCTCTGTCTACAGTCATTAGATAAACTCTTAACTCTCCTGTGTGCTTGTAGTGACTAACTTCTAACTGTGTCTTGTTACATTACCTATTTTTTGACTAAGATTGACACTTTATGTATCTTCCTTTTTTTTTTGAAGTAATACATACAAAAGTAAACTGCTTTGGAAATTCCCTGGAACTTTGCAACCTCAGCAGGGATTTTTAGGCCCTGGACTATTAAGTCCACACATTTGAGCCCCTGGACAACAAAGTGAAATCAAAATTGATTGTTTACTCAGTTAACTAAATCTTGATAAAGTTCTACCTACATATAAACCTGTTGCTGTAAATTGTAAATTTTTGGCATGGATGTCTGCCAATAACAAAACCAAATGTTTATATTTATGTTTCCATATGATAATGTTGGTTTAAATTAGCCCTGATATCTAGTTAATTCCTATAAATGCCCCTCATTCCCAAGATAAGTTTTGGCAATTTGGAATATTTCCCTTATTCCCCAGTTTAAGTTCACACTGAATGTTTGTAAAAATGTTATGGCTATATACCAGAAATTTCCAGCCCATTTAAACCCGAGACTTGGCTGACAAACAATAAGCCTGTCAATTGACTCTGAAAGATGCAGATCTTCACTTAAAGGATAAGTTTGGTTTCTACAGCTTTCACATTTCTTATAGAATGAAGTAGAACAATATACTCACCCAGAAGGCTTTCCTGATGCAAACAGTGCTTCGGGAGATATTTAGATCCAAAATTGAGCGGCGGACATCCGTATAATGGTAGCACACAGGGCATACAGCGCCGTTCCTGAAACTGCATTAATCGTCCAAAAACTCATTAGTTTCACCAATACTTCATCATGGTCAACTCAGGCTACTCCCCCACGACAGTTTGGGGTCGCTCCACCCATGTTTTTGTGACTGTGCTGACCTCTGAACTGAAAACTTTCTTTATGGCTGCCGCGCATGAGCAGTACTGCTCATTGTTTCAGGGGCGACCGCCGGCTACTCAACAACTTTCTTCTTCCAGTTTTGTGCAAAATGGACGAATATCTATCGGATGAAGATGTTGTGGACGAGAACTTTGAATATGATGGGTGTCCTACAGTTTCGAGCTAGAGTTTACAGATGAGGAGCTCATTGAAAGGAGGAAGCAGAGGCAAAGAGAAGAACAGCTGGCCAGAGAGCAGTCTTCAGTTCAGAGGTCAGCACAGTCAAGAAAACATGGGTGGAGCGACCCCGGACTGTCTTGGAGGAGTAGCCCGAGCGGACCATGATGAAATATTGGTGAAACTAATGAGTTTTTGGATGATTAATGCAGTTTTAGGAGCGGCGCTAACATGCCCCGTGTGCTACCATTATACGGATGTCCGCTGCTCGATTTTGGATCTAAATATCTCCCAAAGCACTGTTTGGATCAGGAAAGCCTTCTGGGTGAGTATATTGTTCTACTTCATTCTATAAGCAATGTCAAAGCTGTAGAAACCGAACTTATCCTTTAAGTATTTAATGCTCTGTGGCTTTACCTCTCCACCATAATGACTGAACTTAAGTCATTGAACTTTTTAATGTAACTTGTTGTTTGTATAAAGTTTATGTGAGGCTGAAAGAGCTTCACTGAAACAGTTGAATCAGATGTTCAGTATGAATGTTTTTAGGTCTCTCCAGGGGAACAAAACAAGCTTTATTAAATCTTGAGCACCTCCTCTGCATAAACAAAAACATGGACATGACCTTAAAGTTCACACTGAGCCCCAGAGTGTTGAGGCGCTGCTCTTGTTTCAGAAAACAAGAAGAGGAGACGGTTTGGTTTGGGTCAGTCAGAAGGAATGCTGAGAGGTTTACACCAGGTCTGCTGCGTTTATTTGTCTTATTTATGGAGCTGAAGGTGAAGGTTGAGGATTTGTTTCTGTGAAGGTGAAGTATTTCACCTCAGAGGGGCAGATCAAACACTGTGATTACAGGTCATTCAAGGCAACGACAGCCGCATATTTTAGCCGTAACCTGGTTTAGACCCTCCGATAAAGACCACTCAAAGCTCTCAGCTGTGAGGGCATCAACACTTCCTCACATTACTTCACATTTCTCCCACACATCTGTCAGCACGGCCGACACAGATGTTCAGATTTCCCATGAATCCACACATGAGTGAATCATTTGAGTCCAGCTGGCTCCAGAGCTCCAGAGGTCTTCAGGGAATACAGCGGGAATAATTCAGGACTCTCGGGCCCTCCGGGGCGTTGGCGCATGACGAAACGGGATGCCTGGGTGTTCTGAGGAACATCTGGTTCTCATGAGCTGGGAATGGGAGGTCATTCCCGATCCTTAAACTCTCTCTCTCCTCCAGTATTTTTCCTTTTTTACTCGCTGTCCTTCCTCTGAGGGCGAGCCAGCTACTGTGAGGTGAACATGAACACTACTGCGGTGAGTTCAGAAGACAGGAAAACTTGTTTTGGATTCAGAAGAGAGATCTTTCTGTCCAACAAAAGTCACTTCTTTCCAGGGTGTTCCTCACTAACCACTGACTGTTTCCCAAGCATAATGATGTAAAATCTAGGGCTGGAACATTTAGATCAAAAATTAAAGGTAATCTTTTTTTAATGGAGTAAAACTTTTGGGGTCAATAAGCGCATTTCTCTTAGGCTATTCAAACATAAGAAAAGAACTGAGCTCGGGGAGTGTTGTCCTTCTGTCCATGGTGTATATACTGTACATATGGGATGGACAGGTTTTTGGGCCTGTGGCGACCTCTCCTCAGTGTGATGTCACACAGCATGATAATGTGCTGCAGCAGCCCATGCTAAACCGTCGCTGTTTGAGTGTTGCTGACTGGAATATTTACCTTCTCACACAGACTTTCTGTCACTCCGTCACTCGCCCAGAGTGCAAATTCTGTCTTTATTTTCGACAAGACCCGGTGTTATTGTTTCATAAGTGACCATGTTGACTGCTGACCCATTACTGACTGCAGTCTTGGTTGTTGTGGCACTGGTTATCAGTGTTGTGAGTAATGCATTACAAAAGTAATGTGATTACTTTAATACATTACAAAAGTAATGTGATTACTGTGATGCATTCCTTTTTACTGTAACGTAGTAATGTAAGGTATTACAAAAAAAACGGTAACATTTGATTCGGTACAAATGTCAGTAATGCAGGTTACAATGCATTTTTAAATTAACCCAAAATGAAGAGGTGTTTTTTTGTTTGTTTAGATACAAATTTCCCAAATACTCTGCGAGATCAGCAGAGGAGAAAAGTCCTCCACTAGGCCTAAAATTACAGTATCTCTAACACAATCAACCGGAATTTTATCTTTTGTCTGTTTTTGCTTTGATCGTTTTTTGTATTGTGACCTGAGCATCAATGTGTTATATTCTACTGTTTTTAGCCTTAAGCTGAACTCAGTCAGATAGCCTCCACATCACCTTCACTGGATGTGTAATGAGCTTTTTCAGCGTAATGAGCAACATTTAGAATGACAAAACCATATTTCCTGTTATTTAGACATTAGTAACTTAAAAGTAATGCAATAATAGAGTAATGCCTTACATTTCAAATACAGTAATATTATAATGTAACTAATTATTTTGAAATGACAGTAACAAGTAGGGGTGTAACAAAATGGTCAACTCACGAAACGATACGAAATACGAAACAGGGCTCATGATACGAAATACTCACGATACAAAATAAAGATTAAGGAAAATCCCCAACAGTAGGAAGTTGTGCAAAAATCTCATTTTCTTTATTTTCTTCCTAATGCAAAAAAATAATACAATACAAAAAATATTGCTGCATCAGTACAAAATACATGCTCTTTGAAAAAAAACTAGATTGTAGTTTTTTCCCCTTATTTAGACCACAGTGCAAATACAAACATAAAATCGCAATAAAAGTGCTTTGTTGTTGTAACAATCAGGATAAGTACATTCTTGAATGAAAAGGAAAACAAATAACAGTCCTCAGAGCTGCAGTTTAGACCTATAAATGTCTGAACTGTGAACTATAATATTTAGCCTATAACAGTGCATATACTTCTGATCTTCAAGTATGATCAAATTCTGTCAACTCAACAGTAGATGCAAAAATCAAATTGTTTTTTATGCAGACTTACACAAACATAGTGGAGCAGTTCTACTGTTTGTTATGTGTTCAATATGGATTCTAATGTTTCCTATGAATTGACGGTCAGTGAATGGACCAGGAAGGCGGGGCGAGCGGGTCAGAGTTCAAAAGGGGAGAGTTAGTGTGTGTGTTTAAGTGAGGAGGGAGAGAGCTGTTAGCAGGAGGTGTAGAGATTACTACTCACTGTTTTGTTTGTGAATTAAAATTGTAGTTGGCGTGGTCACAGCCCACAGTGACTGTTAAATAAAAGCAGGTATTCGTAAGCCGGAGTCACCTTTATTATTACGTCCGACAGACGTCACAGTACAGCCACTGCCACTAGTTCAGTTCGAGTTGTTCTCGCTGCAGTATACGGCGAACTGAGGCGGCATATTTTGCACACGGTTGTTGTTTTGTCTGCAATCTTCTCACCATTCTCTCGTCTTTTACATGAGAAGCCAAAATAGGTCCACACAACCGATTTATTTGACGAAGGAGCGTCAGCTAATTCCTCCACTTCGTCCTCCTCCATATTGCAGCGAGTGTTTAGCTACGGGAGGCGAGGAGGGTTTATTTCGTCCTTTTATTTCGAGCGTCTTTGAATTTTATTTCGTCATTTATTTCGCGAAATTTCGTGGCACAAAATTTCGTTTCACCCCTAGTAACAAGTAATAAATAACGCATTACATTTTTGAAGTCATTTGCCCAACACTGGTGGTTACAACGGATTTTGAAACCAACAAGAGTAACCAAAAATATTTCTAAATGAGAAGACAAGATCAAGGTGATCAGATGTGTTTCAGGTCGAGTTCCAAACTAAAACTTTTTGCTGAATACGCCTGCCAACACCAGTTAGCATAGTCACAAGTTAAACCGTAATACCTGTCAGGTTTGTGGTTGGAATAGAATCTAGAAATCAAACTGCTTTGGCATAGAGATCACAAAAAAATTGCATAACACAGACAGAGCAAGATTTCAATAAACAGTACTTGACAATGCACTTTTGTGAGGACAGGTTTTTTGGGCCTGTGCCGACCTCTACTCAGGTAATGTTACCTTATCTGACATGATAACTGTTGTTTACATGTGCTGCAGCGGATGTGCTAAACTGTTGCTGTCTGGAAGATTAACATGATCACACAGACTTTCTGTCACTCCGTCACTGGCCCACAGATCCTGTCTTTATTTTGGACGAGACCTGGTGTTATTGTGTCACGAGTAACCATGTTGACTGGAGACCAACTGCAGCCTTGGTTGTCTTTGTTGCAATGGATTTTGAAACCAACAACAGTACTCACTTATACTTCTCAATAGGAAGACTAGATCAAGATTATTAGGCATGTTTCAGATTAAATTCTACACTCATATATTTGCTTAATATGCCTGCTGACACCAGTTAGCATGGTCACAAGTTAAACTGTAACACCTGTCAGACTTGTGGTGAAATGGCTTTGCATAAAAATGTTCAAAACAGTTGCATATCACACATTGACACTTCTTGCAAGGACAGTTTTTTGTTTTATTTTCTTAAACTTCATGCGCCCAGACATATTTTTTTAAACTGTTTTAGCTCCAAGTATCAGTAGTAACTACAACACTTCTGTTTAAACTTTCATCTTGTATATAGATATATCAGTAGTTCTGAAAACTCAACATAATGCCAAATCCTAATCAAACAACTCTCACAGTTAGAGGCTGAAAATGTTGGAAAAACACTTGAAACATGACGTCCATTAACTCTCCGACTCTGTGGAAATCAAATCCCCAGAGAGAATTAAGTACAAACATGAGGAAAAACAGACCTGATGAGTTTTAAAGGAAATATAAACACAGGGATACAGTAGAGGAAGTGTTTGGACAGTGATGTTTTCCATTGTCTCTGCTCTGCACGCCAGCTCGCTGCTTTGAAATGTAACGTCGACTGTGAGATTTACAGCTGACAAAGTCTGCTCACATCCATATAGGGTTAAAAACGAAGGGGGATTTTTAATGGCTGTTGGAAATGTGCTCTTAGCTGGAAGAGTGTTTTACTCGACCTTTCTCTCACTGAGGAGCTGAATGAATGTCAACAAGCTCCTGAAAAAGCAGGGAGTGAATGTTGCTGCAATCTTTGAATGGTGAAAGGTTTCAGCAGAAAATGAAGAGAATGTGTAACAAACTGTTGAAGCACACCATGACGGATAAACTGATATTTTTAACCTCTTGAGGGAACATAGGCTGTCAGCACAGTTGCTTTCTTCATTACCAGAATGTAAACTTCTTGTTATTTGTGTTATTTTTTAATTCTTGACCTCTGTACAGAATCTTTCCTAAATAACTCTTACACTTGTTATCCGAGCTGCAGGAGATTTTCCTCCCTATTGAAACACACACTGTGACATAAACAATATTTCAGGAGTGGAAAAGAACAAACTGGCAGAACAAGGGCACAGAGTAGCTTCACAAAGATCCAAAAAGTCATAACAAGTGCCTTTATTTATGTTATTATTATCCATAGCTGGCTTTAGGTGAATCTTTTGAATATTTTCTGACCATTGTCTATAAAAATATAAAGCCATCACCTCCGCTTGATTTCACATCACATTTTACAAGGGAGCAGACTGGAGATATACCAAGTTAAGTGGTAAAGTTGGTAAATGTGTTTTGTGCATGTGTGAAAAGGCAATAAGAGACCTGAAATCTTAAATTTCAACCCTTTATTCCTTCCACTAAAAGAGCTGAAGTCCAAAATTCCTGCTGCTTCCCCAACTTTTCATTGATCGGTAAAGACAGTCCATGTCCCCTCTAAGCCAGCGCTCATATTTGTAGTCTGTAAGGATGAGTATGGTAGTTTTTTTGTTTAATCAACTCGGCCAGAAATCCCAGTCAAATGCTCTGTTCAAACCGTAGTACAGCCACCTCCCATTAGTAGCCGCTGTGATTCTAGTTAATGGCCAACATAACTACTTTGTCAGGTAAAAAGTAAAGTAACACGCCACTACTGAAAATTTGGTAACGAAATGTAGTTCCTTTTTTAATGCGGCGCAACGTTACTTTTCCCCCGGACAGATCTGACACCGATGCTGCCTTCTCAGCTCCTCGCACGGACATGAGCAGTGTTGCTAAGTCAGCTCGTTATAAGCTTCTAAGGGCCACAAATCTCGTGAGTCACGGCCGCTGGTCGTGTTTTTTTGGGCTTGTTTCTAAACCTCGAGTTGCTTTTTGAGGCTCTTCTGTCTGTGTGAATCCCCCTGATGACCTTCCAGCTCCTAACATAAAGCAAAACATGACTGCAGTAGGCAGTTTGTTCATTTCCTCGTTTCCTGGTTATTTCTTCTTATTATTATTATTATTTTAAAGGTGAGGGTTTGCTTACTACCGGCTTTAAGACCAGATGTGGGAAGCTCGGTAGATAAGTTTGCGAGCTGTCGTACACAGCTGAAGGAGCATCTGTCATTCAGCTCTTTGAAAGCCTTAAGTGCCTTTAGCTTGTAAAGCTCTCTACTCGCTTGGGATGTGTTATTTAAATCTCTATGCTTTGTATGATAAATAGGTGCAATGGTTTAGAAATGCCTCCTAATTCATACATTTATTAAAATACTGGATGCCCTTTTTATATGGTTATGGTGTAGATTTTCATCGTGGTTTATGTCAGGCCTTTGTTGTGAATGCTGTCAACATTGTAACCATTTGTAATTTTGCTTTTTCTTGCTCAGCTCTTACGGTGTGTTTGTCTGAAACTGTTGCCTTTTAAAGAATAAATAACAAAGTTAAGACAAGCCATCAGTATCACGGAGTTCTCATTGATCAGCTGGGTTAGCTACAGAGTGACAAAGACCTACCGTGACATTTAACCTCTGGATTGCCCCAGAAGAGCTCCCTGCACTCTCGACACGTTCTGCCACCGAAACCAGGTTTGCACATGCACTGTCCCGTGACCTTTAACAGAGGATAGATACAAATCAGCAGATTAACAAATAAACAACATACAGTCAACAGGGCTCCAGATTAAGTTTTTGTATTGGTTGCAACGGTGCACCTAAAAAATTTTTTTAAGGTGCACCAGCACAAAAATTAGGGGCACCCAAATTTTATATAGTGTCACCTTTAACACCATAAGGTCACCATTTTATCACTCTCCATAACTTTTACTTTTCCAGGCTGAAACCTGACATCACAGCCAGGCTCCGTCTGGGCTCAATTGCATACTATTAGCTGATTGTATGATGACTGAGGGCTGTGTATGTGCGTACATGTGTGTGTGTGTGCATGTGTTTGGGCAGGCATACAGCAGGGATAGAGAAAAGAGAGAAAGCAGGAGCTGTGTCTTGTCCGTTTTCAGCAGATTTTTCCGCTTCCTCAGTTACTTTTGTCAACTTAAATTTGTAAGAGTGCGCCTAACATTTTTTTCTTGGCGCACCAGTGCGCCCAAGAAAAAATGTTGGGTGCACTCTCACAAGTTTTGGGTGCATGTGCTCCCAAAATGGTTGCACTCTGGAGCCCTGAGTCAAGAATTAGAAGTCGAGGTGGTTGATTTGTGTGGTATAAACTTTAAACTTTTAGGCTTGAGGTAGCCTGTCTTATCTGTTCATGCAAACACAACGGACGTTTGTAGTTTGATACAACTCGCTGCTCTAAGAGGAAAGTGTATCCACTGTATTCCTCTGAGTATTCCAGGATTTCCTTCCTCGGATGGAGAGCAGCCAGTAAACACAGAAACCCCAACGTTAGTGAGGGCGCGTATTATTCTGCTGCTTTACGTGACCGTCTGTGTAAACACGCTGATGTTTGAGCTTCTAAGAGAAACAGAGCTGCAGAAAAACCTGAAGAGAAGAAATTCCCAAACAGCTGGAGTCCATATATCAAAAGATTTTACAAACATCAGCCTCTGTGAAGCAACCGGTTGGTCACAGGGACTAACTGACTCCCTGCAGCTCTGCTCTCAGGGAGAATCTTTGGAAAACTTCCCTGAATTATGTCAGGAAACTTTGGAGACAGCAGCTCATTGACAGGAAAGATGTGTTTGGTGCTCACTGGGACTCAGTGCATTAAAAAGGCAGAGAATTAAAGCAGCTGTTGCTACAATGAGGCAGGAAATGATGCAGACAGATGTTCAATTTGATTACAGAGTCTGACTCACCACATCGCAGGAGGAGCCGAAGGAGTGGACGGGATCACAGTCGCAACGCTGGCAGCCCGACTCGCCGGCGAGGTTCCAGGTGTCGGGAGCGCAGCGGTCACAGTTCTGACCGGCCACGTTGGGCTTACAGGGGCACTGACCGCTGATCTGATTACACTGACACTCGTCAGGTGAGGAACAGGCCTGGGGGAGCGTGCCCACCGAGTAACACATGCACTCTGCAACCAGGAGGAGAGAGTGTCATTAAACAATGTCAAAAAGCTTGTATTCACATCTTTGTTTTTATCTTAGGAGCTCTTTTTAAGTCTATTGTTACCACAATCATCTCATCTACAGCGACAAAAACTCCCTCAAATAATTTATGTCCCATCTCAGGAATCGAATAACTCTTCTTTTTGATGTTACAAAAACCAACAAAGCAACAAATAAAGAAATAAAAGATGGAGATAAATATTCCCACCTTTAATGATTGACAGCTCCCAGTCATTAGGAGTGCCACTTTAACGTCTCAATCAATCAATCAAACTTTATTGATCTAGAGCATTGCATACAAATCCAATTGCAGACATGGAGAAAATTGTTGGTACCCTTCCAACAAAGAAAGAAAAACACACATGGTCACTGAAATAAGTTAAAAATGAACAAAAGTAATAATAAATAAAAATTTACTAAAAATCAACTAATGAAAATCAGACATTGTTTTTGAATTGTGGTTCAACAGAAATTATTTTAAAAAACAAAATAATGAAAATGGCCTGGACAAAATAATGGTACCACAAGAAAAGACTGAAAATGATTTGACCACAGGGACATGTTAAACTAACGTGCTAAGTTATTTCAGTGACCATGTGTGTTTTTCTTTCTTTAATGGAAGGGTACAAAACGTCTCCATATCTTGATATGTATGTATATACATATTTACTCATAAATATCCATATTTTTGCTAGTAACTCAAAAGATTTTAAACGGAATCTTGTAAAAAAAATGAACAAAGACTCAGACAAAAATTGAAAAAATGTAAAACATATATTTAAAAATAAAAAACATTTTTTAAAGATTAAGGAAAATCTAAAACTATAAAGTGTGAAAAGATAAAAACTATATCAGCATGATAAGACATTTAAGCAAAAACTAAAAATATAATAAAACATCAGAAAATCCAATTTAACACTTAAACTTAACATTAATAGCAAAATTAAAAGTGATATTTACAAACAGAAAACAATTAAAATAGTCATTAAAACAATAAAGTTCTAAATAAAGCCAGGTGAATAACTGAGTTTTTAGATTATGTTTAAAGATTTCACCCCTAAGTCTCATACTCACTCCTGCAGCTCTGAGTCCCAGCGTTGCCGTAGTAACCCAGCCTGCAGTGCTGACAGGCATAGCCCTCGGTGTGGTACAGACACTTTAAGCAGGAACCCGTCCGAGCGTCACATGAGCCAGGGTCGTGCATGTCGATGTTGTTGTTACACTGGCAGGGCAAACACCGACCGCCAGGGACCAGAGGATTCCCGAAGTAGCCCGGAGCGCACTGATCACACCTGGCACCTGAGTGAGGACAGGAAGCAGGAAGGAAGTCAGTGTTTAGGCTGCATGTCCTCCTGTTCAGACGAGAGCTGGAGTGTGTTTGGGTTTCTGGAGCCGTGAGAGAGGAGCTGATGACAAAGTGCAACATGTGATGATTTAGGACCAAAAAAAGATGCTTACATGAAAACAAACCGGAGCAGCTGAGTGTGTCAACATCAGTCCTCTCCAGATGATATTCATTATAGATATTAAATTTAATATTGGACGATTGTGGGTGGAGGTTTGGCGGAGTTCGCAACCAGGCACATCCCATGTACATACTTCTGCCAGCCCAGGTTGGAATCCAGCCTGTGACCAGTTTGCAGAGTGTCTTCCCCTACTCTATCACCCCCTTTCACAAGCCTATCCACTGTCTCTCTCCTGTCAGTAAAGGCACAAAATACCCCCCAAAAATTTAATAAATCAAAAAAAATATTACAGGATCTCTCTATCCGTGGTTGTACAATCACACCTACATAGTGTCTATCTTTACAACCACAGATACACGAGGACCCTCTTGAAAATGAGATGCCACGTCTCAAGCAGATTACCTTTAATAAATTAATATTCAACAGAGACAAATATGGGGCTAAACAGATAGTTATTGATTGACTGGATCTATATTCAGCAGAGACAAATGTGATGTGGACAGATTAATGATATAGGCGTCCATGAGTTTGTCTCTATTATAGATTCTTATTTTTAGTCCCTTTGTCTCTGCCTGGATGGATTCATCCCTGGATGTAGGTATGTGTCTACAAATATATTTATCATATATATTTGTATATATATATATGCGTATGTGTGTAGCTATACAAAGAAGAGTTTTTCGTCACCTTGTTATATAGTCAGGTGCTTTGAGATAACACTTGTTATGACAGGGGCTACACAAATACTGATTTATTGTTTATTGATTGATTGGTCTATATTTACCTTTATATCCAGCACTGCACACACACACCAGCTGGTTGGACGGCGTCAGGAGGTAACAGCTGTCCGAAAACTGACGTCCACTGCGGGGTCCATCAGGGCACATACAGGGGCGACAGTGACCACCTGAGCCTAACTCTGGGTCTCCGTGGTAACCCTCCAGACACCTGAAAGTTGAAAAAGGTAAAGAGATCTGAAACACCCCTACTGTGATCCATTTATTTTCTTTCTGGGCCTCGCTGTCTAACAGTTCCCGGTCACATCAACATCATTCCTCTACAGTTTTTCATTAGTTATGTTACTATCAGATTGATCTCTATACATGGTTGTATTTATTTTACCTACATGGTAACTATCTTTACAATCATACAGACATGAGGGCCCACTTAAATGGGTTACCTTTAATAAATTCATATACAGCAGAAACAAATATGAGAAGGACAGATTTATGGTGTGGGAATCCATGAGTTTGTCGCTATCATCAGTTTTTATTTTTAGTCCTTTGTCTCTCCCCAATTATCAGCAGAAAAGACATCTCTTCCCATAAATTCTCTTTTTTAAATTGCTGTATTATTCAACATCTGTCATATCTACACTATAATCATTATAGATGTTAGTGTATATACAGTGTATGGTATAGTGTGATAATTGTACCAATTACAAACACAGGTTTCCTTTCCTCCCATCTATTGGGTAGCTGTTGATGAGGTGAGGTAATACTTTGGTCAATAAAGTGTATTAGATTAATTACGTTTTTTATGGTTATTTTTGTTTATTTATCTATAAAAAAATGCCTTTGCAACCCCTCACAGATGCACCTTTCTCTACTTTGTTTGGCCCAGTGTTGTGCTCATGATGGATTCATGATAGATTTTGGATATATGTGTATGTGTATTTAATACAACTATATGCATGTGTATCTACAAAATGATGAGTATTTCTTCAGCCTGCTCTACTGTAAATATTCTTGAGATAACACTTGTTATTATTATTATTGGAGTTACGTATACAAATAAATTAGGAATGCACAATATTGTTGGTTTGATCAGTTTCGGCTGATACAATACTTATCTTTTCAAGCTGATATTGATATTTTGCAGATATTTACAGGCGATATACCAGCCACACATATCAGTTGGAATACCGGCAAATTATAAAAATGTTCAAAACTGATGCACCTTCTCATCACTGCATGGGTGTGTTTAAATACTGGGGGTTTCATTTTTGCAAGAGTTAAAAGCTGTTTTCTTGTTTTATATCTGTTTATGTGAAAATGTGGGGTAACACTGAAAGAAATTAGTCCAATTTTGTTAAGCACTGAGCTTGTGCTCTTGACCTGAAATATCAGTAACTGCAATAATGAATAAAGAAATATCAGATATCAGCAATAATCCAATATCATGAATCCCCAAAATAAATATTGATTGATTCTGGTCCTCTTTCCTAAATCCCTGGGTTGTACCTCTCGCAGTGGTGTCCTGTCGTGAAGTCTCTGCAGCCCTGACACTCTCCGGTCTGTTGGTGGCAGAACTCGCTGTGCCCGTTACACTGACACAGTCTGCACTGTGGGAAGCCCCAGTATCCCGGCAGGCAGTGGGTGCACTGGCGCCCTGTGGCCCCGGGGACACACTGACACTGACCCGTCCCCTCCTGACAGAAGGCGCTAACCGAGCCGCCGCGGTCACAATCACAGGCTGAGGGAGAAACATCAACCATCACTTCCTGTTACACTGAGTTGATAAGGACTAAACGCACAGTTTGACGGCCATCACTCACGTCTGCAGCCGGCAGGGCTGAACTGGTATGTAGCCGGGGCGCAGTGGTCACAGTTCCTGCCGACGACGTTTGGTCGACATTGACACTGACCGCCGCTGGGGTCACACAGACCGCTGATTGAGCCCTGAGGGTCACACTGGCATGCTGAGGAGGAGGAGAGAAGAGGTTTAAGAGAGTTTTACAACTTCTGCTACCACAGAGATCTCAAATCCAAGCTTATATTCCTTATAATCTGGGACTCTCAGTTTATACAGCCATAGTGACTCTCTGGTGACGGCGGCAGAGGAAAGAGCACAAACTGCTGGACATTACAACCTAATGAGCATGTTTTTGGTCTGTGGGATGAAACCAGAGTGCTTTGAGAGAACCCACACATGCACAGAGAGAACATGCAAACACAGAAAGGCCCTGACCGACCTGGGGATCGAACCAGCAACCTTCTTGCTTTGAGGCACACAGCTGCGCCACCATGCCGCCCTCCAGTTCTTGAGAGTCAATCATTAAAATACCAACCAGCTTTACTGTGGCTTTTCTTAAAAAAACAAAAACAACAAAAAACAGCTACTATCTACTTATTCAAACTTTTTCATACCCATGGCTCCTTTGTGCAGCAGAGCAGACACGCTGAAGATGTAGTCGTTACAGATGTCGGTCATGGGGCTCTTGACGACGCTCTGGCTGCTCTCCAGGCAGCGGTAACGCTGGAACGTATCCCACGCTTCCTCTCCTTCACTCCCATGGAACATGTCCATCTCTCTGACCCGAGGAATCAGCACCAGCTATAAAAAGAAGAGGATGAGGAGGGACAGAAGCATAAATAAATAAATGATTGGAGCTGCACAGCAGAGGGAGTTTCTCTTCTTCTGGACCAACCTACTATTACAACAAGTATTTCAGTATTTAGAGGCATTCATTCAACCAAACTGATCAGTAAATTTCTTGAAATATAAGTTATAATGCACTTGGAATATTGGCCACTTTCACTGTAAGAAAATATTTTGCTTTTGGGACTGTTAGAATTAATATTATGGCAAGAACCAATCAGCTAAGTGAAGAGAAATGAGCGGCCATCATTACTTCAGTGAGAAACTACAATGTAATTAGAGATGAAAATAAAGAAAACACATGTGAAAAGGTGTGTCCAAACTTTTGGCCTGTACTGTATGTGTCTACTTAAAGTATTGCAAAATATTGTCAAACATCAAATCATCACCCCATGTCCCGATACATATCATATTACTACAATTTCTGTTAATACAGCTCCAACTGGACACTGATTGAGTTTGAAAACCTCTGTCATACTCTTACTACTTTGTCCAAAGCTTAGAAAGTAGCTAAAATAATATATACTATATGAGAAATGGGAAAACACAGCCCATGAATATAAGATTCCTGTTATCTGTTTAACTGTGATAAATTCAGATTTTGTGTTTAAACTTAGATGCAAAATTGATATCTTTGCTAAAATTTGGTCAACATGGCTCACCTAGCAACAACATGCCCCGTATGGGATGCTTGTTTTCAAGCTTAATTGCAAAGGAAGAAACTAATATGGTAATATGGGCATGGTATCATGTGAGTGGTTTTAAAAGTTGCTCGTGCGATGGATCCTCCTCCTGCTGTTTGTTCTTGTATTGTTTTTAATTATGTTGTTTTTGCAAAAACAATAATAAACAGTAAATTTTAAAAAAAACAGATTTTGCCAGGTGTGCATTGTATTATTGTATTAAAGAAAAAATGTTGTTTTATTGTGCATTCCTAATGACAAAGAATTGTGAAGCTGAGTATTTCATGGTACCATCTTAAATTGTAAAACTAAGTTTGATCAGTGTCATAGAGCAAAAATAGACTGATCTAAGGTTATTTAAAAAAAAGAGTTTGAGTTTGAGGGATAAATATTGTCATTAAATATAAACATACAGAGTCGATGAGCGTGTACGGGCTCAGGGCATGGCTGATGGACGAGTACATAGGCAGACTCAGACGGATCGTGTAGTTCAGTCCTTTATCAAAACACACCGGCTGAACCAGCAGCACATGTCTACGAAAAAAAAAGAAAACACCATTAGTCTGTGAAGTAAATGTTAGATGAGAGGCACAAACACAGATCAAGACACCCACCTGGACCCTGGGGGCAGAGAGATGGACTGCTCGTCTCCGCTCTGGATGGAGTTGCTGCAGTGAGAGGAGTAGTTCGGAGGGTTGAAGACGGGACGCTGAACTCGGATGTTTACTTGCTCCAACTGCTCCGGCAGCTGAAAACAAACACAGGGAGAAGTTGGTCAGATTGTCAACATAACAGAGAGCTGCTTCAGTCAGAAACTCTCTTTCTCTCTTTTATTAGGCTGAAGAATGATGAAGTTAACACACTCAAAGGAAGACAAACAGCAGGCCATGTGCTGATTTATGACTTATTAGTGTAACAATAAAAAGTTTTACTTCTAGTAACACAGACGTACACTCATCCATCACTTTCCCCTGATATAACCCAACAATCTACTTTATTCTAGCAGCAATCTTGCAGTGTTAATTTTGCAGACTAATCATTTTCATTATATTTTTTGTCAACAACCTTTTTCCCCTGACAAAAACTGGACAGCAACTACTAAAAACAAGAGCACATGGACAAAAACTGAAATTAAATTAACTGACATTTTCATCAACAAATAAAAACTAGACTAATTTGGTCATGTAAAAAGTAGGCACAAGTTAGAAATATATCCAATCACAGCTGCTTTGGTTGTGTGGAAAGGTTGGATGAGTTCAGAGGGACATCCAATCACAGCTGCTTTAGCTTTTTGGTGGTGGGATAAGTTGTGGAGCGATCCAATCAGAGCTGCTCTCTTTATGAATTGATGTATTCATGTAGAGAAGGTTCACTGTTTGTTGTCAGTTCTAGTGTTGTAACCGAGATGCTCTGCCAGGTAGTCTAAATAAAGGTGACTGCATTTCACACAAAAGTTAAATTTGTCTCTGTTAATTTATACATCCAAACTTACTAACATTCAATAAAGGGTTATTAGATATTAAATTTTATCCAAGTACTAACTATGACTAAACTAAATTTACAGTTGACTAAAATGGGAAATTTCATCAACTAAAACTAGACTAAAAATAATTAAGATGACTTAATTATGACTAAAACTAAGATATTTTAGGCAAAACTACTATAAATAAAACTACATTAAATATCCTGTCAAGATTAACACTGCAATCTTGTTATATAACGAGTTTTTAACCCAGCAACAATTTAATGTATCTAAAGATCCATCTTTTGTGAAATATACATTCTTAATGATCTAACAAATGTATAAAAGTATATTAGTTTTAGCCGGGAGTGTGTTACCTGTGGCTCATAGCGAACCAGAAGATCATAGTCCATGGACTCTGGGATGTTGTTGATGTGAAACTCTAAATAAGCTCCTTCTGGCACATTAACAAACCCCATACCGGTCCAGGTAGGACTACGATCCAGAGGGTAAGGCCTGGGTACAACGGTCACACCCTGACAGAGAGAAAGACATCATTAAAGTCCGGTTCACACATCTGGGTAAAAAAAAAAAAAAAACATCAGACAGGACATGCACTCACAGGCCCGTGCTGTGCATTCTCAGCCTCGTAGGTGTAGTGATCCAGAGCGATGAAGTAAAATCCAGACTTGACCTGATCGCAGCGACGGCCGTTCATGTGCTCCCTGCACTGACACAGTCCCGTGAGAGGGTCACAGCTGCAGAGGGAGAGTGATGTGGTGATAAATCATCATTACAGGGAGGGGAACACAGTAAACAAAGACCTAACAAAGGAAGTCCCAGAACAGCAGTGAGCATGTGAGCAGGGAACAAAGCCCCCAATCCTCTGGATAGAAGATGACCAACTCCACCACAGAGCCACAGCAACCTCATTAAAACATCAGGAAACATTTCCCCCCACAGTCATCCATTTTGAACCCTGTGATCCATCCATACATCCATACATCTCCCTCAATGCCATCTATTCATTTATCCAGACCAAGAGCGAAGTCTTGGCATCCAACCAATCCATCTGTCCGCCATCCATCCATCCATCATTCAGTCATTCATTCTTCCATCCATCCATTCATCCATCCAGACAACGACAAAGTTTGGCATCCAACCATCATTCAGTCATTCATTCCTCCATCTATCCATCCATTCATCCCTATAGTCCATCTCCCCCAAATTCGATCTTTTCTTTATCCAGACCAAGAACAACGTTTAGGCATCCAACCAATCCATCTGTCTGCCATCCATCCATCATTTATCCATCCATTCATCCATTCATCCATCCATCCATCCATCCATCCATCCATCCATCCATCCGTCCATCCATCCATCTCCCTTCAATTCTGTCCATTCATTTATCCTGACAAGAAAAAGTATTGGCATCCAAACAATCAATCATTCCGCCATCCATCCATCAATGATTCATCCATTCATCCATCAATCCATCCATCCATCCAACCATCATTCATCCATCCATCAACCCATCTCCACTCAGTTCCATCCATTCATTTATTCAGACAAGGACAAAGTTTTGGTATCCAACCAATCCATCTGTCCGCCATCCATACATCATCCATCCATCAATCCATCTCCCTTCAATTCTGTCCATTCATTTATCCAGACAAGGAAAAGTTTTGGAATCCAAACAACCAATCCTTCCGCCATCCATCCATCAATGATTCATCCATTCATCCATCAATCCATTCATCCATCCAACCATCATTCATCCATCCATCAACCCATCTCCACTCAAATCCATCCATTCATTTATTCAGACAAGGACAAAGTTTTGGTATCCAACCAATCCATCTGTCCGCCATCCATACATCATCCATCCGTCCATCTGCCTTCAATGTCATCCAATCATCTGTCCAGACCAAAGATAAAGTCTTGGCATCAAACCAATACATCTGTCTGCCCCCATCCATCATTCATCCATCTATCCGTTCATCCATCATTCATCCATCTATCCTTTCATCCATCCAACTCTCTCAATTCCATCAATTCATTTATCGAGACCAAGGACAAAGTTTGGCAACCATCTATCCATCCATTTATCTATCAATCCATCTCCCCTCAATTCTATCCATACATTAATCCAGACAAGTAAACAGTTTTGGCATCCAGCCAATCCATCTGTCTGCCATCCATCCATCCATCATTTATCCATCCATCCATCTCCCCTCAATTCCATCTATCCATTTATCCAGATCAAGGACAAAGTTTTGGAATCCAACCAATCCATCAGGAAGCATTTCCCTTCATGGTCACCGTTTTGAGCCCTATGCCCTGTGGACTCTATCTTTAAAGCTGTAGCATCAGTAAACGTACTTGTTGTCGACAGCTCCGCCAAGGTCACAATCACACGGTCTGCAGCCGTCCATGTCATTGGACAGACCCCAGTGCTGAGGCTGTAGACAGAGGAGAAGACCATCTGTTAGTAAACAGATTTTGTGTGCAAAAATAAGCAAAATGGTCAAATTGTGAATTAAGGCTGCAAATGTGTCCTCACAATACACTGATCACAGTTATGACCGTCAACGTGGCGTTTGCAAAAGCAGCTTCCTGTTGTTGCATCACAAGTGTTTCCCATCATCAGAGTCCCCAGCGGGTGACAGGTACAAGCTGAAAAACAAACAAAACAACAAACAAATAATATCACAGTACAAAATAAACAGCCATTCTACATCTGGAGCTCCTTTACAATTTGAATACATTCTTTTAATTTATTAAGAGTATTTTTGATACTATGGATAGAAAAGTTTAGTTCTGTGCTTTTCAAGTAGTCAAAATGTAAAGAGAAACTTAAACTTAGTGAGTCATAAAACAAGTAATTATCCTTCATCCACCCATGCATTTATCCATCGATCTATCCAACCATCCATCAGTTCTTACCATCCATCCACTTGTCTGACTTTTCATTCAAACATCAGTCTATCTTTCATCCATTCAACCAAGCACTCACCCATCCATCTTATCCATCCACATCATAAAAGTCTTTGGCACCCATACATCCAACCATCCAATCATTAACCCTCCCTTCCATCTCCAGTATCCATCCAACTTTCTTCCATCTATCATTCCAATCATCCTTTAGTCAATATTCATCAAACCATCAATCAATCAATCTATTAATCTATTCACCTATCCATCCATCCATCCATCTATCTATCCATCTATCTATCTATATATCTATCTATTAGACCAAGGACAAACATTTTGAATACATTGTTAGATCCATTAACCCATTAATCAGTTCACCTACCTACCTATCTCTTTATCCATCCATCAGTCTATCCATCCATCCATGCATACATACTTTAGTAGTTGGAAAGACCAGATTATTTGGTGGAATTAAACTTTCATATATGAGTATATTGACACAGATATAGGGTTAAATAATACTAATAGAGAGCAAATGTGCATGTTCAGACTTACGTAGACATCCCTCTGGCCCCTGTCCCAGCCCGTGGTATCCCTGCCTGCAGTGGTCACAGCGCTCGCCCTCCACGTTAGCTTTACAGCGGCACTGACCTGAGATCAGCCCTGCCCCAACATCAGTCCTGGGGTCACACATACCTCCCTGCAGGGATCCCTCAGGGTCACAGTTACACGCTGTGGAGACAGATACATGTCACACCTACTGCAGTGAGGATGGACAAACTAATATACTGATCATCTCCTGGGAAAAAGAAAGTAGATCAGCTGTGTATGTTCATATACTGAATGGCTTTGTCCATTCTGTTCAATGACATGGTCCATTATGATTTTGTGAGCGTAAAGACCTTCTACACTTGGCTGTTTTTTATAAAGAGGGTCTCCTGCAGAGGAAAACAGAGTGAGAGGCTGCGTTCCTTTTACAACACTGCTTCCTCACGTACCTACTACTTAACTACAATCATCACGTCCAACGCCTCATTTCTCACTTCAAAGACCTCAACAGTGAGAGAGTTCAGCTCCAGATGTCTCTCACAGAAGACGTCCCGAATGAGGACACCAGCGTGCAGTTTGTATAACAACAGCTGGGGTCGACCATAAAGAAGAAGGACATCCACTCGGAGGCCAGAGGTTAGGCAGAGGTGACTTACGCTCACAGACGCTGGGGTCCCTCAGGTCTCTATTTGGGTGCTGATAGAAGAAGGGGGCGCACTGCTCGCACTGCCGGCCCATCGTGTTGTGTTGACAGTTGTCGCACACGCCCCCGCTCACGTTCCCGGTTGTCTTGTAGACGGCCATGTCAAAGTGGCATGAGTTGGAGTGATGGTTACACTCACATCCTGAGAAAGGAGGAGATAAATTAAACCCAATAGACTTCATGCGGTTATTTTTTCTTACAAGTTAAGACTATTAAAACTTCTCACTTTTTCATTAAAGATCAGTTTCCACAATCTTCTGGGTAAGAATTTATACCCGTTTCCTGGCTCATGTGATTTGTTTGCTACTTCACATGGATATAAATAAAGCTGCCATTGTTCCCTCAAATAAAACAGGAAAGACATAATAAATTACCCACATCCCTTCGTAAAGAGTAAATCAAACAGTGGGGTGTGAACACCAAGAGGAGCATAGGCAGGGATGTTGCTAGGCCTTTCACGAACCGTATAAATAAAAACGCCCTTGGTAAGTTTGCTGGCCTTGATAATTTGACACATGCATGCATGTTTGTTTTCCTCCTCTCTTTCTACCAAACGGGCCGGATGAGAAGATGGATCACTCTGTACAACTTTTTCAACACCTGGGTGCGTTGGTTCTACAGCGGATTTATAGCGGAGTGAGCATCTGTTATTCATTCAATCTATGTGGGGGAGGCGGGGCGCTCACACGTACTCACACAGCTGAAGTGAACGTCCCGAGGAGGAACAAGAAAACAAACACTAATATGAATGATGACACGAAAGCTACGGTTCCTAAGCTGAATGCCACAGCCCCAGTGTGGGAATATTTTGGTTTTAATCAGTATGAACAAGGTGCGAGCCCATGAACACCGACGAGCTGATATGTCGTATCTGATTGAAAGTAGTGGCGACGAATAAGGGGAGGTGAAGACTTTGTCCTGACAGTCAGTGCTTTCTGAGGCGTTTGGTTGGCAAAGTAAATACAAATACAGCAGCTAAAAATGGAGCGCGCTCACAGACAGTGTTGTTCACTACATTGCAAAAGAAATGCAACCCTTCAGGATGGTGAAAAGCCTGAAATGTTACAAACATTTGACAGACAGTACGAATTGACTGGGAGAACGTACACGCAAAGAATTCCTGAACTGTATAAACTCCATTTCATTTATTGTTTTTTATTGGGGTATGTGTTTTTATCTGAGTTTTTTTTCTTTACAGAGACAGGGTCAATTTTTTATTGTTTTTGATTGGTATAATGATTTTTATGTACATGCAGTTTTTCCCAAAAGAGAGTCCATTTCATTTCCATTAGGGTTTTTTTTTCTTTTTTTTAAATAAAATGTATTATGTTGTTTGTTTAATTTATTTTAATAAAAGCTCTTGACCTTCCAATTACAGTTAAATACTCTTAAGAAATTAAAGTTTATTGCTTTTGATACGGTGTACTCACTTTAATATGACATAAATTAAAATTACATTAATGAAAAAATGATAATTCAAAACATTATTGACAATAATATTGTTAATCTGTAATAATTTTTTGGACAATTATCGTCCAGCAAAATTTGTCATCGTGACAGGCCTAGGTGATGCTGAACTGGAGTATATGCCCCTGAAATTTTGATTAGCCACCCCATGTGCCAGTTCAAAATCCTCACTTGTAATTGGCCACCTGCTATGTCAGAGGTGGGATTGATGTAGAAATCAATGTGAGCTTTTGTTGGCTCTTTTTTGTAATGTTCTTGAACATTAAGAAAATTTTAAATCTGACTTAAGACTTCAATGTTATTTTCAGCCCTGAAGAGGTAGATATAAATGTGTTTTTATCTTTTTAGGCTAAATCTTTGGCTAGATTATCTAATGTAATTCAAGTAAGTATATAACAAAGTCAAATATAGACTTCATTATTCTGTATTTACACAGTTATACTCAAAAAGGAAATCACTATGTTCATGTTTGGATGCATTTAGGTAAACCCTAATTTTGGTTACTAACCCTCAGATGCCACAAAAACAAATGCGACACATAAAGATTTGGTGTCAAAAAGTGGACGTGTCAGAAAAAAAAGCCAACATTACTCACAGATTTAAATAAATTTCCAATAAAAGTGACCAGATTCTGTCAATCTGAATCTGGTCATGTTCATCAAGATCAAAACTTCCAAGACTGTAAAGACTGAATATTTTTTAACCCTTTCAGCACCACTATGATAACTCGAGGTATGTGAATATGGGAAAATGAATTATTATCTAAAATAAAGGAGCCTAAAATGGGGCAGTTATGATCCTGGACTTCAAAGTCTCAAACCTATCCTTGATAATCAATAATATGAATTTCAATTCTTTTCCATATTTTTTTCAAGGTCAGATATTTAATAAAATGGGACACCTAAGACCCTGTGTCCAAAAATGGACACATTTGTAAAAAAGGCAAAATTTCCCATTCATTTTATATAAATTTCCAATAAAAGTGATTCAGTTCTGTTAACTAACTACAGTCCTTTCCTTCAAAACAAAAACATTTATTAATTTTATTTTTAACCCATTAAACATCACTTAAAATAACTAAAAATGAATTTATTTGCAAAGCTGTACAACAAGAGAAAAATGGTGTAGTCGCAGTTTGAAGTCTGTTGAAATAACTGAGTACTGAAAATTTTTCATTGGATAGTTTTATGGTGAAGAGCACTACGTTCAATTAATGTGGTTTTAAAGGGTTTTAACTGGCCAAAAAGTGGACACAGGGTCCTGAATGGTGCATTTTCAGTTTGACAGAGCATTGCAGACCTATCTAACTAATAACACACAACTGCTTTAAAAAATAAAGCTCATAAAATATCATAATATGAGGTTCTGAAGTGTCCAAAAAGTGGACACTGGGAATCTAACTGTTAAGTAGCTTTGTAGACGGTGGTGGGGAGGTGGTCACGAAAAGTTATTTATCCCACAAAAGAAAGCGAATGAGCACAACTGAAATAGTAGAAGCTGTATCCAACACAAAAAACATCTGCACACCTGGAAGCTCTCATTAAGGGATTTGGTGACATTTCAAGCCTGAACATAAACTGCTGATAAATAAATCCTTTAGTGAGAGACTCCAGTTGAGCAGATCTTGTTTGCCTTTTTTGGGTAATTGCAACCCAGTGGTGCGGATATTTTCCTCTCACAAACCATGAACAGGAAAAGATTTAAAATGGGGATCAGAGATAAGGAGAAAGTAAAAAAGCTGTTGGTCTCTGCTTGTTTTCTTACTCTTGCAGGCGTGAGTGTTTCGCCCTTCTGCAGGCCTCCAGGGTAAATCATGGTAGAAGTCTTGACAGCGCTCGCAGTTCAGTCCCTCTGTGTTGTGATTACAGACACAACGACCATGGACCTAAAAAGGCAAAGAAAATTCACACCAAGTATAGTATCTGTCTCAAAGCTTTCTTGATGCAAAAGTGAGATTAAATTGACCTATTTGTTGCTTTCCTTTAGTTTTGATTATTTTACATGATCTATTTTATTTGGTGCTGCTGATTTCCCAACTTTCTACCTTTATAAGTTCTTATTATTTTAGCTTCAAGTTAGCCAAATGCCATGTAAACATAACACTAATGTTGATTGTATGTAACATACCATGCCTTCAGCTCCTAACGGGGCTCCATCGATCGGGGCACACTCGGAGGCGTGGCCGTAGCAGAAGCAGTTGCCGCGTACGACCATGTCATACAGGGAGTAGTAATACTTCTCCTTCACCTCATCGCGGGAGTCGAGCAGGTTGTCTCCCAGCGTGTGGAGCTTAATGAAGTTCACTCGCAGGTTGGTGATCTTCAGCATGTCTGTAAACACAGGGTTAAACTGTTAATACACATTTTATAACAGGTTTATCTAAAGGTTCAGTGTTGATTACTAATGAGAGTTGTAAAATCTTTTAACCAGATAAAGGCAGTACCACTTTATATTAATGTATAGGCCATGATTAATAGCTAATAAGAAACGTGAAATACTTCTTAAACTGTGTCTTAACATAAATAAGTGTATGTAACTGTTAATAAGAGCATCATGAACACATACAGTACAGCTATAGGCCTTAATGTCAACTGCCTGATCTTAATTAAGGAGCTTGAAAGTAAAGTGCCTTGAAGCTAACAATGCCAGGCTAGATGACACATCTAAAACGCTTTGAGTAGATCGAAGCGAGGCATCACAATAATTATATTGATATAATTTTATTTATGTATTTTAAACATCTAAAGAAAGACAAAGCTCATTAAACAAATTTAAAAAAACATGTGTATGACAGTGGTGGAAGCCTGCAAATGGCTTATATAAACCACGCCCACCCTTGACAATTTCATCATTATCTTTGTAGAGTTTGAGTTGATTACTGTCATATTTCTTGTTACCAGCAAATGGAATAAAATTTGACTTTTTGACATTTAAAGAATATATGTCTGTTTGAAACCATATTGAGCAATTACAAAGATCTTGATTTAAGACTTGAATGAGAGGAGCAATATCCTCCTTAAAATAGTGATTCAAGAAACTAGAATAATGGATTGCTGATGAGTAAAAACATTATAGAGTGAAGCTTGTGTCTGAAAAGAGTCTTCAATTAAAATGTGAAAGCAAGCACTTGGTTGAACGGACTTTTGTGGTGCAACATTTTTGCTGTGCGACACTGTGAAGGTGTCATGGGGCTTCACCTTTAAGCTCTTGTTATGCGCCTCCTGGCAGATTATAGACCACTTTTCAATATTAATAAGGTGTTTATTGACCGAACTGGCCCTAATAAATGCATCTTAAAGACACATAAAGCCTTTAATATGAAGTAATTATCAGTTAATATGTTCTTTTGCAGCTTGTGGATCCAAAGTGAGAACAATATTGTGTCTTTTACTTACCACTCGACTTCTTTATAATGTGTTTTTTTAATTAGTTAACTAGTTATTTTAAAGGATAAGTTCGGTTTCTACAGCTTTCACATTGTTTATAGAATGAAGTAGAACAATATACTCACCCAGAAGGCTTTCCTGATCCAAACAGTGCTTCGGGAGATATTTAGATCCAAAATCGAGCCGTGGACATCCGTATAATGGTAGCACATAGGGCATGTATAGCGCCGCTCCTAAAATTGCATTAATCGTCCAAAAACTCATTAGTTTCACCGATATTTCATCATGGTCCGCTCGCGCTACTCCTCCATACATGCCCCGTGTGCTACTATTATACGGATGTCCACCGCTCGATTTTGGATCTAAATATCTCCCGAAGCACTGTTTGGATCAGGAAAGCCTTCTGGGTGAGTATATTGTTCTACTACATTCTATAAACAATGTGAAAGCTGTCGAAACCGAACTTATCCTTTAATAAGCCACAGCTCCAACATCAGGTCCTGCAGCTGCAAGGAAGCATTATAACTTTCAATGTGTGAACAATAAATGATTCAACCATCTTTAAAAGGCATTAAAAGTGTGTTGTTTAGTCATTAAAAGTATTTTTAAATCCTTTTTAGAGATCTATAAAGCCTCAACAAGTCTCTCTTACCTCTCACGTAGGATTTAAAAATTCTATGACTTATGCTTTTATTGGCACTAATTTAGGTTGTTCATCTTGTAAGGTTTTTTAAATGCCATTTTAATAATTATGAGCTAATGTAAGGGCCTTCAATTTACACGCCTTTCTGTAATTCTTCATAATGTCCAGGAGGATTTAGTGTCTATCTTTGAGATTTGTCTTTAGCCTCCAGGCCCAGAAAGATCATTCTGTCCTCACACACCCACAGCTTTTACCACATACATAACATGAGGACTCTGCATGTGTGTGCGAGTGTTTCTCAGTCTGAAAGTAGGTAAGTACAGGAAAACCAGGTCGCTTCCTGATGTGAAATTCCTCGCAGGGCTCCTCCTGTCTGACTTCTGATCCCTGCAGATCCTCTCTTACCTGGACTACAGCTGACTGGAGACTCCTAAAAGTCATCACAAAAAGCTACACCTTCATGTTTCCATTGGCCTCTTGTTAATGATTTTGGTTTGTTTTAATTATAAGTTTGCTAAATGAATCTCAAAGGCTATGATTCAGCCTGAAGCCTCGGGTGCATTGTGCAGTTTCACAATGATCCTAACCTGATTATTGAGTTGTACTATTGGTTCTGAATTCAGGGAAAATTTTAGCATAACCATGAAAAGTTTGCGATACATGACAGCAGATCACGGCCCCATCAGCTGCTTCCATCAGGCCAGATGAATTACTGCACACTTGCACAGAGAAGTCAGAGCGACAAGTTGTTCCTGGCCTCAGGGTGTTTTTGTTTTCACAAATGTGACGCATCACCCCCTTGATCTGTACATATGAACTTAATTAATACTAGTTAATTGTCTGTCCCCATTACACTTACACAGTGTGAGAAATAGGGTCATACCTTTTCACTTGAGCACATAAATTGGGTCTTTTTGGTTATCAGTGCTGTAAAGGACTCTGACAGATAGCATAAATTTACATTTTACTATGCCTTTTAAAAATAGCGGCAATTAATGCAAAGTATGCCCAGCGTTAACAAAAGAAAAACATCTTCCTGCAACACAAAAATCTTTATTTTAGAATGCTTTGCTTTGTTTAATTTGACTGATTATGTGTAAGCTGTTACATGATTTTAGTTGAAGGAAATTAAAAATAAATAAGTTACATGCAAAAATACTCTGCTAGATTTGACTGGAATCTGCACACACAATCTGCAGCCTGTAATGGGTGCACTGGTTGCAAGTCTTTAATATTACTATAGTGAACAACTCTAGTCAAACTCTAGTGTTTGTGAATCTTACTCTGTATCCTCAGGCTGTAAGGATCCTCAATCTCAAAGGCAGGGTCCAGAACACGAAATATAACCTGAAAGAGGAGAAAAAAGTGACTTTTTGTCCTGGTTAACTAAATTTTCTGGGCCTGATCCTAAAGTCTATTGCTGTTTAATTTCTTGAAAAAACCTCAGACATACACAGTGGGTAGGAAAGTATTCAGACCGCCTTAAATTTTTCACATTTTGTAACATTGCAGTCATTACCTAAAATCATGTAAATTCGTGTTTTTCCTCATTAATATACACAAAACACCCCATATTGACAAAAAAACTACAGAATTGTAGACATTTTTGAAGATTTATTAAAATGGAAAACTGAAATAACACATGGTCATAAGTATTCAGACCCTTTGCTCAGTACTGAGTAGCAGCATCTTTTGAGCTAATACAGCCATGAGTCTTCTTGGGAGTGATGTAACAAGTTTCTCACACCTGGATTTGGGCATCCTATGCCATTCCTCCTTGCAGATCCTCTCCAGTTCTGTCGGGTTGGATGATGAACGTTGGTGGACAGCCATTTTCAGGTCTCTCCAGAGATGCTCAATTGGGTTTAAGGGTGTTTTCACACCAACCATATTTAGTGCGCACCAAAGAAGTTTTGGCCCAGGGTTTGGTATGTTAGTAGCAATGTGAATGCAACCACCGCACTTTGGTGCACACCAAATCAGCCGGTCCGAGACCCCCATGAAGGGGTGGTCTCGATCCGCTCCATCTCCCTACATTTGGTGCGGTTTCACTGGTGTGAAACAAAGTGGTCCGAACCAATCTACTTTTGATGCATTACTTCCTGTTAATCCCGCCGCTGAATCTTTTGCTTACTCAATTTGTCGATTTGTTTATTCTGATTGAGGATTAAGATGATTTACGAGGGTCCAGAAGGTCGCTGATGCCTTCTCAAACATGGTAAAAAAAACATACTTAAAGGAAAATGTAGAAGAGAGCGAAACGTAAACATTGGTTGTCTGGTGTAGGATATGGTTACCATAGTAGCCTCTTCTTTGTTCTCCTCCATAGCAGGTTTGGTAACCAGTTACGTGCAAATCGGCCCCTGCTGTTTCAAACTGAGTAAATACACAAGTGGGCCCGGGCATGGTTCGATGTTGCAAAGGTGAATGCAAGCCAGCGGGGTAGGGGGAGGGGGCCAACCGCACCGCAATACGGTTCGAAACAAGTGGGCCTGATGTGAAAACGCCCTAAGTCAGGGCTTTAGATGGGCCATTTGAGAACGGAGTTGTTCTGAAGCCACTTCTTCGTTATTTTTGCTGTGTGCTTAGGGTCATTGTCTTGTTGGTGAATGCAAACCCTCGGCCCAGTCTGAAATCCTGAGCACTCTGGAGAAGGTTCTCCCATCCAGGATATCTCTGTATTTGGCCGCATTCATCTTTCCTTTGATTGCAACCAGTCGTCCCATCCCTGCAGCTGAAAAACACCCCAGGTGATGAGCAGTGCCTGGTTTCCTCCACACATACCTCTTAGAATTAAGGCCAAAACGTTCGATCTTGGTCTCATCAGAACAGAGAATCTTATTTCTCATAGTCTGGGAGTCCTTAATGTGTTTTTTGGTGAACTCTATGCGGGCTTTCATGTATCTTGCACTGAGGAGAGGCTTCTGTCGGGCCACTCTGCCATAAAGCCCTGACTGGTGGAGGCTGCAGTGATGGTTGACTTACATGAACTTTCTCCCATCTCCCCACTGGATCTCTGGAGTTCAGCTACAGTGTTCTTTGGGTTCTTCTTTACCTCTCTCACCAAGGCTCTTCTCCCCTGATTGCTTAGTTTGGCCGGACATCCAGCTCTAGGAAGAGTTCCTGTTGGCCCAAACTTCTTCCATTAAAGGATTATGGAGGCCGCTGTGCTCTTAGGAACCTTAAGTGCAGCAGAAATTATTTTGTAGCCTTGGACAGATCTGTGCCTTTCCACAATTCTGTTTCTGAGTTCTTCAGGCAGTTCCTTCGACCTCATGCTTCTCATTTCTTCTGACGTGCACTGCAAGCTGAAAGGTCTTATAGAGACAGGTGCGTGCTTTTCCTAATCAAGTCCAATCAATACAATTAAACACAGCTTGACTCCAATGAAGGTGTCGACCCATCACAAGGATGATCGGAAGAAATGGACAATGCCTCAGTTAAACAAACAAGTGTCACAGCAGAGGGTCTGAATACTTGTGACCATGTGATATTTCTGTTTTTCTTTTTTAATAAATCTCCAAAAATTTCAACAATTCTGTAGTTTTTTTGTCAATATGGGGTGCTTTGTGCACATTAATGAGGAAAAAATGAATTTAAATGATTTAGGTAATGACTGCAATGTTACAAAATGTGAAAAATTTAAGGGGGTCTGAATACTTTCCGTACCCACCGTACATCAAACTAAATCATGGACTTACCTCTCCCTCTGTGGATGGTTCATAATCTGAGTATCGAGAGTCGCAGATGATTTCGTCCACTTTGACAATCGGTCCAGAGGACACACCAGGGAAAGACGACTCACAGTCATAAGCAAAGTAACGGTAAACCTGCCACGACTTCCCAAAGTCCATTGATCTCTCGATCACCATTGCTGCAGGCCGAAATGTCTGAGCACAAGAGCATAAAAAAGAAAGTCTTTCAAAGACGGTTCACACAATGGAGCCTCCTTCCTCTCATTCTTTAGTTTCCTCCTGTTAGAGGAAACAAAATGTAGCTGTTTCCGAGGATGTGCTTTAGCTTTACAAAAAAACAAGTTCAGAGATGACCTTGACCGCTGTGAGACCACCAATCTGGAGATCACCCTAATCCTGGGATTTCAGTTTTGATACCAGTGATTCATGTTAATCATGGAAATTACGGATCCAAAAGGAGCTCCGCAAGGTTCAGAACTGGGTCCCTTTAATTTACACCAAATCTCAACAGTATGACTGCTGCTGTCATAGATTCCTGTAATTTAAACAAAGGTTAAATAAATCATTGCCTCAGATTAAAGGCTGTGCGACACCAGAAAATTGCCCTAAAAGTATCTTATGCTAACATTTTTCCATTTTTGTCCTCATAACCCATTTGATTCACCTCAGTCCTGATCATAACTATCAGGATTTCAGGCCTTCAACTATCAAACCCTTTAAATGCTAGTGTTTGTGATGACATTACCAATTCCTGTTTTAAAAAAAAACAAAACAATAAAATTGAAATTGCAACATTTTGAAAGCAAAGTCAGATGTTTTGCTAGGATGGTTACAATCCTCGACATGTCAGTGACTAATAACAACACTGTGTTTTATTGCATTTGTAGTTTTCTGCTTGGTCAGATTAAAGAAACAGTTCCCATAGACATCCATAAAACATTTATGGGTTTTCGTGTTCAATCTTTAAAGGTGCGTTCACATTGGACGCTACTTGTACTACCTCGGCGATCACTCTCCATTCAAAGTCAATGTACAGCCGCGATGGGGCGGGGCTAACCCTCCCGCGATGCGACAGCCGCGTACAAGACGACCACTTCACTCGTGACGTGATGTCAAAGTTAAAAAAAAGTTGATCTATTCAGGCGATGTCGTGTGTGGCTGTGCAGCATCAGCCAATCAGCGGTGTGTGTATGTGTGACGTACCCTAGACAGACAGTTATTCATCCGGACTACAGGGCGGATGAGTTCCGTCTAGGCGGAACTAATGTCAGTGAGGACATTAGTTCCGCCTAGACTGCAGAGAACTCACAGATAATGCTGCTGCAGGGCATCAGCTGCAGTGTTTTGTGTTTGATAAGTCAGTGAAAAAGATACAGCTGGAATAATGTCAGCTTATACATCCTATTATGTGATATATGATATGATCGCGGTGAAACTTGAGCGGACGTGACGTCACCGAGCGACGGCTGATGGCAACGATGACCAAAATGAGGTATTTATGGACGTGCGACGCTACGTCAGTGGGCGACGCGATTTTGGTAGCTGGGTGGCTTGCAGTGTGAATGCACCTTAAGACTTTCTCCAGCCTATGTTGGAGAAGAACTGATCCATCTCCACTGATCTCATTGTTTGGTATGATGCCGATAAACAGTTCTGTCAACAGAAGTCAAGAAAATATGATTGCCTTCTGTTCCCTTTTAGCCAAAAGACTCATTCTGTCAAAATGGAAGGACTCTGTTCCCCCATCATATGGTCAGTGGATAAGGGAGGTAATGTGTCTTGTACATTTAGAGAAAATTAGAAAGAAAATCAGAGTGAGTACCAGAAAATATCATACAACTTGGGAACCATTTTAAACATTTGTCGAAAATATGTCACCTGACAATCTATGCATGTAATGTACATCTGATTGTCTGAACATTTAAAAATTTTTTATATATAATTAATTTTGATCCATCTACCTGATTTATTGTATTTAATTCTTTTTTTAATATGTTTTTATCTGTAATACTTTCTGGCTATTAATACAGAGTTGGAGGGTTTTTTGGTCTGTGTTATTAAAAAAAAACAATAAAAAAATACCTTGTTCAAAAAAAAAAAGATATCCATACAATAAATAGAGCAATAGGCAATAGAAGATTATTGCAGACACATGTGCATGTACATGTATGTTCTTAACTTGTGATATTTTTAAAGCATTTTAGATGGTGACAAAAATGTCCACTTTAAGGCTATGTGTAACAAGTACTTGCGACACAGTGAAGAAATGTGTGATATGAGATCTGTGTTGAAATTTTTAGAAAAAAAAACAACATTTTCCCATTCAGGTATGTACCTGTGAAATCCATTTTTAATCAAATCCAGACTGTGCCAGTTTGCAGAGTGCACTGGCACACAGGTTGTCAGGACCGTTTATTTGTCCTGAGATTGCATCCCTAAACAGGATCTATATGGACAGTTTGTCTATGCGTGTGCTTTGACAATCATGTAGAGCTGCAGGCTTAAATCCACCTGGCTCCCATCATGGTGGACCATATGCAACAGATGATTTTTACTACTCAGCCCCTGCCTCATCCTCTGCTCCCCCCTCTTTCTTTTCCCACCGTCCTCCAGGGGCCAGAACAATTTTCCACATTCCTCCACCACAGCTGTAGTAATGTTGTGTTTATCACTGTGCTGTGGTATGGGCGTTTATGTGTGATGTATGTGTGCTTGAGAGAGGGAGGACAGGCACCTTGAAGGTCATGATAAGGTGGGTGAAATGAAACTCGGCCTCCAGGTCCAACTGGACGGTTACGTTTTCCACACCTGCGGGTGAGAAGAGGGATGAACAGGAAATTCAGAGTTTAGCCATATAAAATATTTCACGCTTTAAAACTGTCATTACACCAAAGAAAGCACTTTCTCACACTTAACCACCCCTAAACATTTACATCTGCAGCTGTTTATGCAGCTGAGTCTGTGGGCTTGAGCTATAGCCACAGATTAATCCAAACAAGCTGCAGCTCTGGATTGTGTCACACCAGCAGTTTCTTAATTAAGTTAAGGCGTGAAGTCGCGCCCTGTAGCCTCAATGCTGGATTTAAATGAGAGATATGCTTAATATTACGGCCATAATGTGCTCACTGGCAGCTTGGAGACATTGCAACATTGCTCTGTTGCAGTGTTTCTCAAACAGTGGGGTGTGACCCTAAGGGGACATGATAAGTTTCAGCAGGGGCGTGGCACCCTATATGCCAATCAAAAGCTCTACACTGTGATTGGCTTCTTGGCATGTTAGAGGTGGGATTTTTGTAAAATCAATATAGGATGTGAAACAAAAGTTGTTTTTTTATCTACTAGTGTTTGAACTAGGGCTGGGTATTTCCAGCAGCCTCACGATACGATACGTATCCCAATACTGAGGCCAGAATACGATATGTATCCCGATACACGTAAATTGTGAATATTGACCACACTTTTCACAGAATTCTCGACAAGTTTTGTTTTTATTTTTATTTAAATTTTTATTACAAGAAGAAAAAGAACAAGCATGAGTTTTAAATGATTCTGTAATTTTTTAAAAAAATTCAAATTCAGGTCCTAAAGATGGTTGACCTAAAATCAAATTTTGAACATGTGCCTCATCATGTAGCTTAGCTTTACTTTGAAATATGCCCAACACAACATTACCCAAAGTGTACTGACAACAACTGCCAAAACATTGAAGCCGTATCAATTCTGTAGAATCCATATCGATACACGTATCTCCCAGGAGTGCGTGATGATATTTTGCCGTATCGATATTTTGAGCACAGGCCTAGTTTGAACTTGTGATTCTGGACTTAAATCTTTATTTGAGTTTTAAAGAAATACGTGTATGAAGTGCCGCTTGCTTAGGTGCCTTTTAGTCCAATTTGGCTTTTTTTTTTTTTTTTTTACCCTCTAGTGGTTTTCCTCACTGTTGTTCTATTTTGTCTTCTTGTCATGGTTGTGCACGACTTTTTGACTTGACATTTTTATTTTGTAAGACAGAATAGGGCAGGGCTGGCCAATATCTTGATTTAATTGACTAATTCAAATGTTTTGTTGCAGGGTACTTGAAAAATAAAAAGCAAGATGTTTCCACTTCAATTCTAGGAGGGAATTTCTGTTTGGTGTTGTGAGCTATTTTGGTTATATATATAACTCATTTCATATAATTTCTGTGTCAAAAAGATTAAAAAAAACAGAAATTTGGTTTTGTGAGGAAAGATCAGACTTAACTTTGAGGCCATACCGCTCAGTCCTTGACTGAGGGTTATGATATTAACTGTATTGTATAAGTACATATAATTAAAGCTCTTAAACTCTATTTATTTCTGTATTTGCACACTAATACTTAATAATGAAATAAGTATTTACATGGACGTATTAAGGTAAATCTACAGTTTGCCCTTTAATTAACTTTAACAACAAACTACTAATTTTAAAGGGGAGCTTAACTAAAGAAATTTGACAAACATGCTGACAAAAAAACCCCCACAAAGCATAACTAAGAATGTTAAGAACATGTATTTAAATGTTTGTCTCAATGCATCAATGTTCAGGGCCTCACATCAAAAGAAGATGCCTTAAGAGCGTCTCGAAGATCCAGTTTGTTTAGTTAGCTGTGTCTCGTCCTTTACTTTCTCGGTGTGATATTCTCTCAGAAGAAATGCAGCCCCTTGAAATACCTGATCTCCCCGTCTTAAACACTTATACTTGGATTTATCTAACACTCAACAGCAGCTGAATTAACTGGCCCAGACAGCAAGATTACTGAACAGAGGACTCCGGCGAGGGAATTAGGAAATCCCAAGCAAAGCCATCGTATGTCTGCAGCTTCCTGTTGAATTAAAGACATCTGCTCCGCTGGCCGCTGCTCCCTCCATGACTCATACGTCGGACGGATTCCCAGGAACTTTCTGTGCGTACATGTGTGGTATGGATGTGGGAGCGGAGATGTGGAGGTTAGGCTGGGAACTCAGCTGTGATTGGAACCCTTAACCTGTTCAGACCCTTTTTTCAGCCTTCTGCTCTAAAATGATATACGCATAAAGAAAAGAGTGTATCTTTGCAACCACAAGGTGTATTTGAATAGTTTTGGTGTCATAATTAAAGGTAACATTTGAGAGTTTTGTCCAGATGTGGAATTATCAGTTTATGTGTTACTGGGACAGAGTAAATGAAGATAGAAGTCAGGAGAATTTAAACATTTCATCCTCGCCCAAAAAAATAAACATGTTTTTATTGTGAATATCTCTTTGGAATGATGTAGTTGTAGCTTTAGAACTCTATGAATGAATTTCAAAATATGTGAACATTACTTCTGCCAAGTTTAATTCTGATAAACTGATGCAGAGCAAAGTTAGAGGTGGTCAGAGTGGTCAGGCCCAATCTTGGCACAGTTTGGCACCATTAGTCCCATTTGAAATTTCTGATATACCAAACTTTAGAGCTGAACTGGTTAAAGAGCTTAATTAATGGATGATGTGAAGAAATAATACTAATTATAATACATACTTTGACTTAAATGTGTTGTTTTTATCAAACCTTCTGTAGCATCAATTAATGTCCAAGAAATAATCTGTATTCATCCCATTAGTGCATCTATTGCAAAAAGATGTTCATTTCCATTTATATCTTTAAACTTGTTTTTTATTATGTGAATAAAACATACACAAAGATACATATTCCTAAAATAAAGCAGAGAATCATGTTTTGGCCCACTTTGGCATCACCTTCATGTTTAGCTGTTGCTCAATCGATCTTTGTAGCTCATTGTCAAAGTGACCAATCAAACTTTTCTATGATATACAATACAAGATTAATTGGTATTATTAAAGAGGGGAAATAACCAACCAAAGTAACATTTCAAAAACTTTTTGAGAAGCATCTGGTTCATTTTAATACAACAGGCATGAATTTAAAAATTCCATCAATTTTTTTAAATTAAAGTTGGGTAAATATTATTTAAGATAATAAAGTAGGCTACAGTTGTAATCAGAGAACGAAATGAAGTTAATTGGTTATTTAACTTTAACTGAATATTATATTGATCTATTTATTCAAAAAATATCGGTTAACGTTAATGCCATAATCAAGCAACTCTAGAAAACAAATGTCATATATCAGATATTAACCCCTGAGTAAACTGATCGTGTTGATTAAAGAGTGAAAGAAAATGCTGCATTCATGTTAATGGATTGAAATGGTTGATCTAATTCAAATGAAAAAATAGGAATTCTAACTCTTGCAACAGATGCCTCGCTATAGCAGAGTCTCTCATTGGAGTTGAAGAGCCCTGCTCCAGCAAAGGGTTTTAAAACTGGGGAAATACCCAAGATAAGTGATTACAGATGTAATTTAGAAATAAAAAAGTTTAGCAGCCTTTTCGCTCCTTTATTCATTGATATTGCTTCTGTAGTTTTACTTAAATAGGCACATTTTTGCTCATTTTGAAATATCCAAAGTTTGCTTGTTCTGTTTCTGTGATGCTCTTGACTTAAAATCTGCTGTGCTTAAGTCATGCCATCATAGTTTAAGTTTTTAAAATGCAACAATGCAATGTAACTTCTAACGCCAACACTTTTTGATGCCTGATTTATGTATGATTGAAACTTCTTTATCTAGAGACAGTCCATATTTAAGTGACTATAATTTGCACGTGAATTGCCTAAATGTTGTTGGTCTTTGATTTTACATGGACAACACACTAAGGACAGTTTAAATCAGTTTGTTTCATTAATAAGTTTGACATTAAGTTGTCATTTTGGCCTCTAAGAATTTTAAAAACTGGCAAATTTTGATTCAAAAAAGCATTAAACCAAATGCACTGCCGAGCTCTTCAGTGACTTAATGCAGATGATTTTAATCTCTGTCATTATCAAGCAGCTCTAGACCTTTAAAAAAATAAACTGATCTTCAAGAAAACATTAAGTTAAACCATTGTTTGGAT
This sequence comes from Scarus forsteni, assembly GCA_036419115.1. Taxonomy (NCBI): domain Eukaryota; kingdom Metazoa; phylum Chordata; class Actinopteri; order Labriformes; family Labridae; genus Scarus; species Scarus forsteni. The sequence continues at coordinate 17,872,426 of JAZDUH010000341.1, read as the reverse complement.
CATAGGATTAAAATAAAAGTCTTTGCGTAATGGGAAACTTCCGCTAAGAACCAAACTGAGATGATTACACCTCCAGACTCTTTAATTAGATTTTCCATAGTGAGTCTCAGATGGAAAGAGTTTGTTCTTCCGCAGCCCTACAGCAGAGTTTAATGTGTTTTTTTACACCTGTCTTTAAGGTGAGTGTTTTTTCACACCTGTCTTTAAGGTGAATCTAAACTATGAGAGTTGAAAAGTTTCTCATTCTCACCCTGAAGCCTCTGGGCTGCTCTCTCATTACACACTTCCCTCTCTTCACACTTTAAAGGCCTGCGTGTGTGTCCCAGTGATGACACACATCTGTTTCTGATCCTCACACCTGCTTCAGCACACCTGTAAGCCCCGCCCCCTCAGCCTGCTGTGATTGGCTGCTCTGTGATCTCCTCTCTTGTCATTACTGCTCTTTCTTCCCATGAGAACAGGGTCAGCGGGAGCTCACGGGCTGCTCTTGAGGAGGAAATCTGTCTCCTTCGCTCGGGAACGGGCTCATTGTTATTTTCTGTTTCTCACCGTTTTCTGACTGCCACCAGGTCTTCAGGCGGTTGTGAGCGAAGGTGGTGACCACGTTCTCGATGGTGTGGCTGACTGGGTTGTTGTCTTCATCGTACATCTTCCTGGAGTCGCATGTAAAACATTTCTTCTCCTCCTGATAAAAAAAGAGAGATTTTTAAGGCACACAAGCTCAACAGAAACATTTATTTCTAGCCTTGAATGTGAACAGGAGAGTGCTGATTAGGCATTTTCTCCTTATCACCTTATACAACAGAGTGGGACGAGTTAAATTTCTCCAATGAGGGAATAATAATAAAATATTTCTTCTTCTTTTTCTTCACCTGTTCTGGACGAATAACAGGAAGAATAACACAAGGCAGGACACTAAATTACAGTTAACGTGCACTCTTTATTGGTTCATCAGTGGGTACTAAAAGTCACCAAATAACCTAACTAGCATATTTGTGTCTGTGGGAAGATGGCACAGTTGAGAGGTAACCAACTCATGCACAATGAGAACACGCTAACCTCACACAGATTTGAGATGAACACATTATTCTTCTTTCTGTGTTGGCTAGTGGTAACGTGGGACGACTGATTTTTATAGCATTTTATCTGTCCAGTGCGTGGGTTAATGGGTGGGGCTTTGTTTGATACAGTATTTTGTATATATGTTTTTCTAATCACTCTTTTTACTTTGCATATTGCAAAACTTTCAATAAAGAGACCTAAATTAAAAAGATTTTAGATTAACACAAGATTCAACCATAGCTCTCATGGATTCTGCCACACTGAGACAGTCATGTCTTAAGCTGCGTTCACACCACAAGCGACCCAGCTACCAAAATCGCTTCGCCCACTGATGCAGCGTCGCGCGTCCATAAATACCTGTTTGGTCGCCATTGGCGTCGGTCGACGGTCGGTGACGTCACGTCTGCTCGAGTTTTACTGCAATCATATCATATATCATATAATAGGATGTATAAGCGGACATTATTCCAGCTGTATCCTTTTCACTCACTTATCAGACACAAAACTCTGCAGCTGATGATGCAGCAGCATCATCTGTGAGTTTACTGCGGTCCGTCTGCAAATGTCCTCACTGAGATTAGTTCCGCCTATGCGGAGGTCATCCGCCCTGTAGTCCGGATGAATAACGGTACCGTCACACGTACACACACCGCTGATTGGCTGTTGCTGCACAGCTACACACAACATCGCCTGAATAGATCAACTTTTTTTTAACTTTGACATCGCGTGACGAGTGAAGTGGTCGTCTTGTCGTATCGCTGGAGGGTTAGCCCCGCCCCATCGCGGCTGTACATTGACTTTGAATGGAGAGTGATCGCCAAAGGTGCGTTCACACCGCAAGCGACCCAGCTACCAAAGTCGCTTCGCCCACCGAGGTAGCGTCGCGCGTCCATAAATAGCCTACCTGTTTGGTCGCCGTTGGCGTCGGCCGTCGGTCGGTGACGTCACGTCCGCTCGAGTTATACCGGGATCGTATCATATATCCCATAATAGGGTGTATAAGCGGACATTATTCCAGCTGTGTCCTTTCCACTCCCTTATCAAACACAAAACTCTGCAGCTGATGATGCAGCAGCATTATCTGTGAGTTTACCGCGGTCCGTCTGCAAATGTCCTCACTGAGATTAGTTCCGCCTATGCTGAAGTCATCCGCCCTGTAGTCCGGACGAATAACGGCACCGTCACACGTACACACCCCGCTGATTGGCTGATACTGCACAGCCACACACGACATCGCCTGAATAGATCAACTTTTTTTTTAACTTTGACATCGCGTGACGAGTGAAGCGGTCGTCTTGTCGCCAGCTGTCGCGTCGCGGGAGGGTTAGCCCCGCCCCATCGCGGCTGTACATTGACTTTGAATGGAGAGTGATCGCCGAGGTAGTACAGGTAGCATCCGGTGTGAACGCACCTGTAGGCTGACGATCAGTCTTAAAGGGATACGCGAACATTTTTGTTGTTTTCTTGTCCTGCCTCAATGCCGAGTCCATGACAGGAAGATAGACACCATTCTTTACACTATATGCGCAGCAAGGAAGAGACGTGCAGAGATCGCCCACCACTAGTTAGCTTAGCTCAAACACTGGGAGTCGATGGGTAGTGTTAGCCTGCCTCTGCCTACAGTTATTAGGTAAACTCTTCAGCAGCTCGAAACGGTCCTGTGTGCTTGTTGTGAATTGTTTATATACAGTTTTGTCTTACCTTATCGATTTTTAGACTAATATTAGCACTTTGTTTTTTTGACAGAAATACATATGAAACTAGAAAAGCACTCAAGAGAGCGTAGACCTCCGCCAGCGCCACAGTCCTCACCCATATTGTGATTTAACCATAAATATTAGTCCTACCTTAATTTCACCTAAATATTTAGATTCCTTGACCATACCATTAGCAACTGTATTCATAGTGAAATCTATATTAGTTCAGTAGTTATTCATGAAAAATGCATTTCTTCATGGCGGTTTTTCTAATCTAATCATTTGTTGTTCCTTGTCCCAATCAGGACATTTCTTGGAAATTTAATCGAAATCCGTCCATATCTTTTGAGTCACGTTGCTAACAGAGAAACAAAAAAACAAACAAACAGATGCCGGCAATAACGTAACTTTCTTGGCGGGGATAACTAAACCACATGCACAACAACAGCGTATGTGCTTGTAAGTAAACAAAACAAAGCATGCTGCGGTGGTTTGCTAATATTAGTCTCATTAAACTCTGTTAAGAGTTGATGAAGAGTTTATCTGTTGACTGTAGGTAGAAACAGGTTGACGCTACTCCCTGATTCCAAATGTCTGAGCTAAGCTAATTAGCTGTGGGTGAGGTCTGCTCATCTCTTTCTTGTTCCTGCACACACAGTTGAAAGAATTGAGTCTATCTGCTTGTCATGGACTCTGGAGTGAGGCAAGACATGAAAACAAAAATAATGTTGGCGTGTCCCTTTAGAGCAGGAGCCTGTAGGTCTGTTGGAGAAATGAAGGATTGTCTTGGAGTGGGGGTTTTACAACTTCTGAGTCCACACACTTTTGTCCACAGAAGTTTGTGATATGGGATGAAATGATTTAGAGGAGCAGGTTTAAATGATGTATGTATATCATGTCAGCTTCATAATGTTTTCACTTCATTTATCAGCAGCAGAAGCCTTGCCTGCTCACCAGATGTCTGGAACAAACACAAACTAAACTCTGGCTCACAAACGCTCACGCCATCAAATCTCCAAGAATTGCATCGTGCGAATAAACAAGAGCAGTTTCTCAACCTCACAGAGCCTGAGCCAGCTGTGTGTTGAAATGTGAGCTCGGTCTCACTAAGTGGCTCCACTTTAGACTAACTTCCTCCTCCTCTTGGTGCTGGTCTCATACTTCATCGCCGTGCTCATCCTCAGAAGCTCACACAGGCTCCACACTGTGTCTGATTTACTTCTTCAAGGACAGCTTTCACATGGAGACCTCGCCGAAGGGTTTCTGATAAAGAGAGAATCTCCCCCGTCTCACCCCCCTGGACGTCACACACACTGGGAGGATTGTGAGGGACACACAGGGCTTTTATTGTGAAGAGGAATGTTTGGACGCCCACTCAACAAGACAGCCAGAAGATACTGTACATGTGCATGTCATACAGACGATCTGAAGAGCCCTGAGAGAAGATCAAGAAATTTTTACTCAGCTGGAGGGTTCGACGATTTGATACTACACTGTTGTTTCAGTCCTTTTTAGACCAACATGCCAGGTATCGATGGTTTGGGCCAACATTCTGATGAAAAGTATTTGAGGAGCTGAAAGCCTCCTGCAGGGCTGTCCTAACTAATTTCATCAAGGGCCGCACACTGAAAATCTATAAAAGACTGGACCACATTGATTTGTCCCACCTTCTGTATACTTAAAGGGATACACCACTTTTTTGTTCATTTTTTTTTGTCTTGCTTCACTCCCAAGTCCATGACAAGCAGATAGACACCATTATCTAAAATGTACATGCAGTAACAAGGAAGAGACAAGCAAAGCTTGCCCACTGCTAATTAGCTGAACTCAACACTGGGAGTCAATGGGAAGTGTTAGCCTGCCTCTACCTATAGTCGTAGATAAACTCTTCAGCAACTCTAAATGGTCCTGTGTGCTTGTCATGGCTTGTTTTTTTTTCTTACTGCATTATGTTACATTTTCTATTTTTAGGCTAAGATCGGCACTTAAGGTCATTTGTGAAAATTGATTTATTTTGTTGACCTTTCAAAAGGCTCATGTGCAAACCAACGTGGATGATTTCATTCAAAAACTAAATAAAGTACAAATCTTAGTCTAAAAATAGAAAAAAGTAACTTAATGCGGTGAAAAAAAAAGAAAGAAACACAACAACACAGGATGGTTTCAAGTTAAAGAAGAGTTTATCTGATGACTGTAGGCAGAGGCAGGCTAACACTATCCATTGACTCCCAGTGTTTGAGCTAAGCTAATTGGCAATGGGCAAACTCTATCCATCTCTTCCTTATTACTTCACCCAAAGGTATGGTGTCTACCTGCTTGTAATGGACTTGGAAGTGAGGCAAGACATGAAAACACAAAACATGTTTTAAAAAATTGGTGTATCCCTTTAAGCTGAAGATTTTTGGGTGGCCAATCAGATTTGGGGGCTTTGGTTGACCTTGACAAAGGCTTCACCCCTGGTCAGGATGGTGATGCTTCATGTAGCCAAGAAAAGATGCTGGTGTATCGTAAACTCAGTTCCCAGCTCTTTCTGTCAGAATATACACCTGCTAAGGCCTCTGTTGCTGTAGACCACCTGCTTCAAGAGCTAACGTGTCGTGTGTTCAAGCGATGCGCCAACATTTTCCCATTTTTGTGTCTTTGCTCACTCCCGATTCCATGACAAGCAGAAAGACACCATTCTTTTGGCTGTGCATAGTAACAAAAAAAGACAAGGGCAGAGCTAGCTCCCCGCTAATTAGCTCAGCTCAAACACTGGGGGTCAATGGGAAGTGTTAGCCTGCCTCTGCCTACAGTCACCAGATAAACTCTTCAGCGACTCTAAATGGTCCTGTTTGCTTTTTGTGTTACTATCTCAGTATTTACCCTGAGAAAGTGGTAAAAAAAAATAACTGTCTCATTTTCTTGTCATTAAGGCGCCTTGTTCACTTTGGTAGATCATAAACTGAGATCAGTTTTTAAAGAAAACTCCTCAAAGAAGCACTGAACACATCACTTTACCAGTACTTGGGTTGTTTGTGCAGTGTGTGGACAGGGAGAAGTAAAGAGCAACGGAGAGCTACAAAATAGTCCACATGAGAGGAAACTCTGTTTCTGTCATTTCCGATTGTTCATACGATCAATTTTACATTAGGTTCGGTTTTTCTAACATCTAGCACTTGTTTTTATTCCAGCTCATCTGGAATGAATCTCCCATGCTCCTAATCAGGGTTATTAAGATCCTGAGGCAAAAACAGCATGAGTTATATCAGAGCTGAACTCTGATCAGGAACATTGTTTTTTAGTTTTTTATATTCCAAGTCCTTTTATATATTCAGAATAATGCGTATACTGCTCCTTTTCTACTTAAGTCTATCTCTTATTTATCACTGCTGTCACATCTGCTGCTGTAACACTGGCAAATTTCTCTGTGTGGGAAGAATAAAGGTTTATTCTATTCTATACATTTTCTTCTTTTGTAAAATGTCATGTGATGAATTTCCTCCAGAATGTGTGAAGGACTGCATCACGAGCCGCCATAAATTCTCTTCTTTGGTCTTGATTTCTCCAGTTAATGCTGTCGCTTTGTGAATTTTACAGTCTTCCCTCCATCCCGAAGACGTCCCTTTTCTTTTTGTCTAAACGACTTTCAATCCTGTTTTAAAACTGTCGTACATGTAAATATTTCAAGTTTGTACAAAGGAGACAAAATAGAAAATAAAGAACTCGGAGACAAAACTGTCTCGTTGTCTGTCTTAAGATTTTTCCCCTCAAGGCTATAGACATTTTAGAGTTCATTCTGTCCAAAGAAGATAAGCCACTGAGGCAAGAGTCTAATAATCAGCCTTTTCTGCAGAAGGTCAAGATCACCATGACTCGATTTTAAGGTCTCTGGATGATATTGCACTCACTTTTGTAAAGCAGAGCCTCACACCCAGCAGTAATGTCGTTTTTTCCTGGTTCCCTAACAACCAGTGGATGACTCATTTAGTCACAGCTTAATTAGCAATTCCTTAATCTTTAAACTGGAGATGAGCATGAAATCAGTTCATTATTTCATAGTATCTCATAGTCTGAAACACAATGAAACACTATTAAACTACTCATGTACTTCACAGTTAAATATAAGTAAAGTTCTTATTCTTCCCCTTCTTATTTTGCAGTGAGTAAATAAATCTGTTCTTAGTTAAGTGTATTGAAAAGCTAATTTGTTCTTTGGTTATTTCCTTGAAATTAAGGATGAAGTTTCTATTCATTCAGTGCTATTACTTATTATGCCTATCGAACTCTGCCTCTTACTTTAAAATCAGCAACTCCAGTAAAAAATGTGGTAAATGGTAGAGGCAGGTTCACGATAAGGACTATGAATCTCATGCCAGAAAGGTTCAATCACAGGCCTTTCCCAGAAAATGCGCCAGTGGTTGGCATCCTGAACCCCACACTTCATCCAACCCTAAGCAATCCTCTAGTAAAATGCCTCAAATTTTAGCCATTTTAGAAGAATTAACTTGCATGATGGATTTAATGTGCATAATAAGTCAGAGAAAAGTGTAGTTTTTGGTGAATGTTTGCAAAGGTAACACTTTGCCACACCCTGAAATCCTGTATCCTTAACTCAGTCGAAGTGTTTTCTGCTTCTATTGTTTATAATTTTGGTGCCTATGCTCTGCAAGTTCAGGTTTATAACAGCTGAACATCTTATTTGCATGGATTAAACTTCAAAAGATAATTAATTTTGTTATTACACAAAAGCTGGTAAACCATTAAGTCATCTTTGACCACCAGGAAAACCTTTGTGTTACCTTTTTCAAATAAAAAGATGCATTTTTCTAAAGCTGCACAGTTGTAATAGTTTAAATCAGAAGAATGGATGTCTCCTTTAAGCCAATATCATCTCCCACAGAGGGTTTATGTTGCCTTTAAGTCTCCAGCGGCTCTGTTCTTACCTCCAGATGTCCCACAATACAGAACCTCTCCGGCTGGTTGAGTCCACAGGTGGAGGAGGCTGCGAGCCTGTGCGCCCGGCCGATCAGGAGGTCACCTGTGGCGGGGTAACAGCTGCCCTCCGTGCACATGTCTCCAAACTCTGGGAACTGAGCCCTGCAGGGGACCCACAGGGCTGAAGAGATGGAGAACAGCGTTAATAACAGCAGGGAGGAGAGTGTGATTCAGAAAACATGAGCTCACCAACTATGATTTACAGATAAATAAACAGCACTGTGCGTAAAGAGAAGCTGCCTCCTTCCCTAATTTCTTTAATTTTTATAAGCAGAAGGAGAGAATAACAGTTTGCATATGGCTTTCATTATGTGCGCTCTTGATGGAGAAGAGTGAGAGGGAACTTTTTAGCTGCTCAAGCAGAAAAACATCTTCAAATTCTGGGAGGAAAACTTCCAAAAAATAGACGAAAACTCACCCAGTAAAGTTATAAAGTGAATTAAAAGTGACATATCCACGTCCAGATCATTGACAGCTCATCTGCTCCTTGTGTTGGTGTATCCTTCAGCTCAGTCTGTGAGTGTGTGAAGTCCTCAGTCACGGCCAGAGGGAGTTTTCTCATTGAGGAGCACTTATATGGAGGGCTGACAGTGCCAAAATGGAGGAGGCAGGCTGTATGGAGGGTGAACAGTGCCATAAAACTACAAAGGAGGACTTCTGAGAGGTGAAAATGAAGTGTAATGGCTTTAGAGTAAGAATTACCCTTAAGAATGTTGAAAATACATAACAAAATCCTACAATGGAATTTATTTAAGCATATCTGCCCAACACCAAAAATTAATGATGAATAAACACTCAACTAAGTATAAAAGAAACACCGGAATCCGATTCAATGGGAAAATCCCAGATAAGGATTGATACGGTATGTGGAAAATTCATCAGACATCCACCAAGGCACAGACATGGAGGGGATTTCCCTTTCCCTCGATCCTTATTTATATTTTTATTAAGAGTAAGTACAAGGGAATTTATTCATTTATCTATTCTTTCTTATTTGGGGAAAGATCCTGGGTGTGTGGGTGGGGGGTTGTTAGAGAATTGCCATAGGGAGAAAGGGTGGGATTTTAAGTTTTCCTTAAATTGTGAACTGGTTGAATGCTTAGAGGTTAAGTGTATCTCTTCTTCCTACTTGTTTCAATATTTTACTTACTGTACAGAGAGGAATAAATTGAAAAAAAAAAACACTTTACTGAATGTGAAGACATGAATTTAGTATATTATGTCCTTTAATAAAACATTGATCACAAAAAGAATAAGTATAAGGGCACAGACTTGCAGTTTTGGACGAATTGATTTTGGAGATGCCATAAAATACAGAAGTTTTGAAGAGTTGTACACGTAACTAAGCAAATGTTCCTAGTGTATGATATTTTGTCCATTGTTTCAAATTGTTTTATGTCTTAATTATTTGTGTACAGCACTTTGTCTCAGCTCTGGTTGTTTTTAAAGTGATTAATAAATAAAGTTGAGTTGAGTATGATATTCCTATGATCTACGTGGTTCTTTACCTCTTTAACTTTAATTCTATTAGAGAGACAATAGGAGTAAGGGATAGGTATTTGATCAAATATCGTTGATAGCTGTAAAAAAGCTATTACGAGGAAATGGGGTAAAGCGGATCCTCATGTCAGGATCAGCAAATTGGGATTGTAGAAGAAAAATACACCACAGAGAAGATTGACACATTACCTAAGACTACAGCATCAATATTCAGATCACCACTAAAATCTAATCACTTCTCCCCTGTATTTTGACAAACATTTCCTGCAACTGGCATTAGCATTATCTTGCTAAAAGACTGACAAAAGCAAAAACAAGAACCTTCTTGGCAGAGGCATGATACCTGAACTTTTGGAAAGCCTGGGTATTTTTATTTTTTTTTTAAAGTTAAAATGCAATCTGATAATTCTGTTGGTCAACAAATATTAAATTCTCATATTCTAGCAGCATAATTTCGTATTCATTTTTACCTACAGGATAAGTTTAATGTTCTGTTTCATCTGCAGCACAGAAACAAAGAAATGTATCAGTACATATAAGCATCACAAAGATTATCAGAGAGCAGCTCCATCTGCTGGTTAAAGTCAAGGATCCTGTTTTCTTTGCTACAAGAGAGAATTAAAACTCATTTTAGATCCTTTAGCTTTAACATGTCAGTGATTAAATCTGGATTTTACACTCATAATTGATACAAGGATAACTTTGCATTATAATGTCTTTAATACGACTCAGGTTGAATTTTGTTATTTCCTTAAACTATCAGCCTCTCAAAAAAATAAGATAGAGATGTTAGGTCCAAAATAAACTGCTGTAGCCCTAAAAATCAAGCTGCTTATTTATTGATTTCTACAGTTTATTTGGCAGGGACCATGCAAATTAAAAACAAGCTGTATATTAAATTAATGATACTGCTTGTCCCTACTCTCTTAGCAGGAGAAAGAAAGAGAGAAAATAAAGGAAAAATATTAATATAACATAAAATAAAATGCTACAATCGCATGTTTAAAACTATATCAGAAGACAACATTTGGTAAATACCTACGACAAAGTTACAGAAAATTACAGCAAATACAGGAAAGTTAAAAATGCTTAGACATCTTTTGCTAAAGTTTTGATAAGTTGTGTTAATTTTATTCTAGTCTGCAGTGTGCGCCACATATAAGAGGCTTTTATTGATAAAGCTTTTTGTCCAATGAAGGTCTTAAGATGTGTGATTTAACAAAACCACCAGCTGTGCCTCTGGTGTTCCTGTCACTGTTTGCCTAAATGAAAAAGCTGCATAAATGCTCTGCTGCTAAGCTCTGTCAAATTTAAAGAGCTCTAGTGAAGAAAATAGCACAAAAATACGGCATGAAAATGACAAAGAAATGGAATTGGATGATTTGAGAAATAAAAAACTTACATCTTATTGGAGACAGTGCAACAGATTTCAGTCAAAGTTAAAAATGTGCTTCTTACAAAATACATCAGATATAAAATACTTGATAAAAGACATGAAACAAACAGATAAATGAGTAATAAAACAGCAAACACATCCAAAACCAGCTAACAGACATTGCAGTTTGCTCACACGGGAAACTTTTGCATTGACCTTGGTTCAAAGCTCCACGAGACCAAACTTGTGTTTCCAAAGTCATGTTTACGTCCTGATTACAGAGTCACAGACTGTGGTTACAGGCGTTTAATTTTGTCCCTTTTAGTCCCAAACTTAACTATAAAAATAGCCCCAAAAACAAGAAAAGTTCCATTTCTAACTGTGAATGGGGTAAAATCCTCCATGTGTGTTCAAAAAGTCATTTTCACTTCCTGCTGGAAACGAGGCAAGCAATTCTTTTATTCATTTCTTGGCTTCAGCCCTGTAATTCAGCAGAAAAAGCACCTTTGTGAGGTTTGTTCTTTTTCTGCCATGAGTTTTTTTTAAATGAAAGGTGGTCTTTTCTCAGAAAATACGTTTAATATGAACCATTTTGTTCCTGTCCTCTTGATCAACTCTTTGGAAATCTCTGAGTTTGGGCTGATGGTCAATGCTCATTTTATTGTCATTATTGTTATTATAAAATAAAATTAGAATACTGAGTGCTGTAAATACAGATTTCTGTGCTAAAATGGACATCAGCTTGAGTCTAGTGAATAACTATACACTATATATCAACAACCAGACTCCATAAATATTCTAATGTTTATAAAATTCAACACTAAAGCTTTCTCTAAATCTTAGTCACAGTTTTACATGTTGCATTTTTTGGACATCATGCAAGAAGAGTGATTCCGCTAAACTGGAAAAATGTTGACCCCCCTTCATTCGAATATACTGAAGCAGGAGCTGATGACACATCGTAGACTGGAGAGGCTGACACACAAATTAAAGGTAACATACTCAGTTTGTATTTTTTAGGACTTATTTATGTCTTTCTTGATCAACAAAGAGGCTGAACACGAACTGAAAAGCAAAACTTATACGGACAATGTGAATGCAAGCTTGTTGTTCCTGCCTTATATTTAATTTAATTAAATCTATGTCATCAGTTTGAGGTCTTCTTTATTTTATAATTGTTATTTTCTTTGCCTTTGTGTGATAATGTGTGACTGTTTGAGGGGATATAAATATGTTACAAGAGCCTTGACATGCATTTGAAACTTTACAAAATATTGTTTAAAAAATCACATTGCATTTAGACATATAAACATACAATAACTAATATATAAATATAAACAAAAACGTGTCATAATAAATATTAAATAACATCATGTGACCGTGAATATTTTTTTTTACGCTTGTCATTGTCATCGAACTGTTGCTGCTTCAGTTTCTTTAGATTGTTTTATTGTTGTCTTATTAAATCGTGACACCACTGTAGTGAAAATGTTGATAAATACCACAATATGTCATCTTATATCATATATTCCTGTACATATAATGACTAAAATAGTAGAAACTGGACTTTCGGTCATTTCTTTCCTGCCTAAACTAACATTAGAATACATTTTATCTTCTTTTTTAACTTGTGTCTACATCCACTAGTTTATTTAGTGTGTGTATTTGCTCTCAGTTTCTCTGGATCTGCAGACTGCAGCATTAACGAGCTGACTCCTGATTGGTGGGTGTCACTCTTTCTCCGGTGGGGTCTCTCATGAGAGTTTGAGACCTCACAGGATTTGTAAAGTTGCCTGGTGACACCACGCTAACGTTGTATACATGAATCTTTTCAAACTTCAGATAAAATAAAATAAAAATTTAAGAACAGAACAGATTAATTCTGAAAAAAATGTTATTTTGTTACATTTTTCTAGTGTATCTGTGGAGTTAAGGCATTTTGATTAAGTTTTTATGCATTTTATGGCCCATTTAAAACATTAAATAGCTAAATGTTGTGTGTTCAGGGATTCTCTTGATGCCAGTGTATTAAACAAGTAAAAATGTATTTCACATTCACGATTAAAAGCTTGCCACTAGCTTGAAAACAAATATATAGAGAAGTATTTTTACTGTTGACAATCTAACATATCTACATTAGCAGAAGATTGTACAAAAGTTTTAAAGGTCCCATGTCCTAGTGTTTGACCATTTATATCATGTCTTAAATGTCTCTTACAAGGATTTTATTCAAGTTTGAAATGGAAGGCTTTGTCTCTGTAGCGGATGAGACGTGGCTCTTTTTGCCTGCCCTTTGGAAACGCTCTGGTCTTCGGGGGTGGGGCTATAGCAGGCTATGACAATAATTATAAGCTCCATGCTGATTGGCTGCCCAGTGATTTCTGATGGGACAGGGAGGAAGTGGGTGGAGATGGTTTTCAGATTTTCCAACTCAGAATTGCGATTTCAGGGGCGTTCTAGCTGAAATTCCCACTCGGATCTCAGGAATCCCGACTTCCCAGTGAAGTGAAAATGCACCGTTAGTTCCCCATTTTTACCTCTGCTAAGGAGGTTGTGTTGACATATGTATACATAGAATACTAAGTATAATCAGATTTCTGTGCTAAAATGAGCCTAGAATTTGATGTGGAGGGGCAGGCAACTGCATTTCACAGAACACACAGCCTGGTCTTTGATTTTAAGTTTGCCATCAGTGGTGTAGAACCAAAAACACTTCCACACAGCTCTCAGATCATTCGGAGCTGTTAATGTCCGCTCAGAGTGGAAACTGTTTGTTCACTGAGGTCAAGAGAGCAGCGGATGTTACTGACAGTCAAGCTGCGCTCAGCGCCCTCTGTTGGACGGAACGGTCCACTGCTCCAGGCGCCCTGATGTGCCGCTACACTCAAAATTTTGCATTCGAATATTAATTTACTATTCAGTTACGGATATTTATCCCCATATTCAAACAGTTTTTCGAATATCAAATATAAAGTGACAGCCCTACTGTTTGTTACTTTATAGTTGGGAAATCCCATTGACAACACCAAATAACTCATATAAAATCAAAATATTAAGTGATGTTTCAAAAACTTGTGCTCATACAGGACAACAACCTCCATGTATGTGCTGAGTTTGATCTGGATCCTGGCTCTATACTGGATCAGGTGATCCAGAATTGTTTGTTTTACAAGGGTTGTGGAAAAACCACTGCCAGAACTGAGCTGCTTGGTGGAGGGCTGCGCTCTCCAAGCTCTTTTCTAGACATAAATTCAAATTAAACTACTGGTACTGTCTTTCTTCTTGACCTGATTAGTGATTCTAGCTCACCTTTCTGTTGTTTTAGCTGCACATATGTTATAAACTCACTAAATCTGGACTCAAATTCATCTTTACAACATCAGATTCTGATCCAGAACTTTGCTCCTTCTTCTGGCGTGTTTCCCTCTTAACTGGCCGGCCCTCAGCTAATCTCACTCACGTTTTAATCTCCTGTTAGGACAAAATGAACCAATTAAATTGATTCTTACTGACTTTGATCACCCTCTTCAGATTCAGAGCCTGAAACTCACTCTTGAGAGAGGCTGCGCTCCCTCAACAGCAGGGGTGAAGCACACTTACCCTCTCTCCCTCCCTCCCTCCCCACATCTCTTCCTCCCTCATTTCTTGGCGTCATTTTAATCCTTCCTCCATGCTGAGAGCTGCAGGCGCAGGGAAAAGAAGCAGGGATACAGAAAAGGAGATATTTTTCACGATATGTACCTTTGACTCCGTCCTTTACTTCTCCATTTTTCCTTAATTTTCCCTGTTCTTGATTTGGCTCTGAGGTCTTTGAAGGCCAGATGAGAGATGGGATGTGGAAATTCTTCAACAGCCAACAACACCAACAAGAACAGCAGCAGCACAGCAGGTGAGAAGCTCTATGAGAGGATGTTTGTGCGAGAAAAAGAACAATATGTTACCTTCAGTCATGTAATAGCTCACATTTACATAGAAAATAGCAGGTTTGATCTGTATCCTGGGTGTATTGATAACTTTTTTATGTCATTAAAGCAGTTTGAGGTCTATTTAACCAGCATATTGACCTTAAAAAGTAAAGTCTTTCATTGATCTTGGGCTACATTTGGCACATATCCATCTCATGATGTATAAACCCTATATCAACAAAGAATTTTAGGGGATTTACACACAAAAGTTGGACGTCAGTGACAGTTTTTGCTATTACAAACATCCACATTCTATGTTTAATATAAATATCCATCAATATTTTTTATTCTTATTTTATTTATTATTATTCTCATTCTTTTGTTGTCTTTCTTAATCTCTTTGATCACTATTTGTTATATTAATAGTCTACCTAATTGTATGTTTCTATTCTCTTTCTGTAGAGTGTAACAAAGTTACTTGGCAGAGCTGTAATATCTTCTTTTTTTGAAACTGGGAAAATAAAATATTCAAAAAACATTATACATTTAAGAGTTCATCAGTCCGATTGGCTATCATTCCATGACAATATAGCATTGAGCAGCTTTTTGGGGCCTCCTGTGTGGCTGTTTTTGCTTTTATTTGGGGTCCAGTTACCAGTGCTAAGCAGATGGTCAGCTCACTTGACTTCAGATTTGCACTTATAGTAGGAACATGCATTTTTAGGTGATTATTTTAAAAACATCTTAAGAGAAGCCTAGGATTTATATCTGCATTTGCTAGCTCAATTCTGGAAATCTCCATTGAAAGGCAAACAGATCTGGCATTGCTTTGAGTTCATTTAGACTTGGTTTCCTGAGATTCTATCAAATTTACAAGATAGTTTAATCTGCTGGTTTCTCTACAGAAGTAAAGTAAGTTTCTTCGCAACTCACCTGTATCACAGACATCAGGTTTCTTCTTTTGTTAACTATTTACTTTTTAGAAACAGCTTTCATATTTCCAACATTTTCTGCCTCCTACAAGAGCTTGATTACATCCATCCAATATTAATGTCACATTATGCCATTAGGGGTTGCTAGAGCTGGAGGTTACCCCAGCTGGTGTTGTTAAAGAGGCAGGTTACACTGGTTGTAAGTCAATCACAGGGCTGACATGTAAAGATAGGCAACCATTTAGAGTAACCAGTTAACCCCCTGAGCCTGTTTAATGGAAGAAACCAGAGTACCTAGAGAAAACCCTTGTGTTCACATTGAGAACATGCAAAATTTTGATTGAAAAGCCCCGTCAGACTAACAATTTTCTTGCTAGGAAGCAACGGCACCACCTGCTGCCTTCCTGAGGCATCACTGATTTAAACTGATGCTTTAAGACAATTATTTCTTCAAACTCATAGACGGCTTTTAGAATAAAAAGTCAACAAGTTTTAAAGTGCCCAGAAAAGTCTTACATGCCCTGTACTGTTTTGTATGTCTCCTCCATGTGTTAAGAGTACTTCTATGAGGCTTCCATTTACACGACAACGTTGTCACCAAAAACAGAAAGAATTTTCCTTTGCGTTTTCAACCGGCTCCACCTTCACATGGAGATGATGTGAAAATGAGCATCACACTGATCCGTGAGAATTACTGAAAACACTGTAGCTAAATGCCAGGTCAGCAGTGAGCGATGTGGGCATGTAGAAAAACAGCAGTGTTACAGCACGCCTACACTTTCTGGTGAAGACAAACTTTCCACAAAGAACAATAGCAAGTGGACGCAAGAAGACGCAGGAGTTTCTTGTCTGGACAACAAATTGAGCACAGTATGCAGCGCAGTTGCTCTGCTGACAGCCAAAGTTGTTGTTTTTTTTGTTGTTCCTCAGTACGCCCACTAGGGCTGAGCAATATGGACAAAAATTCATATCTCGATATGCACGCCAGATTTCCCCATAAGGATATGATACAATATGACTACAGGTTCAGTGAAAACCACACGTTTTTAAGAAAAATAAAAACATAATACAAAAGAATGTAGAAGGCACAGTTTTATTTATAGATATCTATACCGTTTGTATCGTTGCTTTTTTATATCAATATCTTGGATGTTCATATCTCGATATAGATACGATTATGATATATCATTCAGCCCTAGCCTCAACAACCTTCATCTGAAAGAGAATCAAAAGCTTGCAGATTAAGGCACTCCGGACACTGGTCTTGTGTAAACAGAGGGTACCTTGTTGTTGTGTAAACAGGGCCTAAGGTCCACTGCAGAGCATAAACAGCTGAATGAATGAGGAGTTGTTTCCAACATGGCACTGAATTTGGCTGAATTGATCTATCACCACAGAATAGGCCTTTCAACCAATCAGAGCAGGACGGGCCCACAGGCCTTAAAGAAACAGGAGCACTAACAGTGTCTCAGACAGAGAGAGAATACAGGCAGATCAGGGGAACTCAGTATTTTAAAACTAGACAACTTTTTGATTGTGAACATACTCTAGCAGCCATCAGAAAAGAATATGAACCAGAGTTAAGCAGAATATATTGCTGTTAAGTCTCTTTATAAACTGCATGTGCATGGTTTTATAACACTCATAAGCCACAATAGCATTTACTGCCAACATTAGAGCCCAACAATCAAATAATAATGTTATGGTTTATGGTTTTAAATTTATAATAATGTTATAAATTTATGGTTCAGATGAAGGTACCAGAGTTATAACAACTCTCTGTGAACTTAGGACACTCCATAAAATATGTTAAAAAGGGAAAGACATGAGTTGATTGGATGAAATGTGTAAAAAAACATTTCGATGCTGCACCTTTCATATGTTGGAACCTGCTGCTTATGAATATATATTTATCTCTGTGGCTTAAACACAGAAAAAGATCAACTACTTCTTTTTAGGCATTAATGTAAAATTTTGGGTCTTAGTGTTCCCTTTAATTTTATGTTAAATTCAGGGTTTTGTGGCTGCAATTCAGAAAACAAAAAGAAAACTCCGATAATTTTGATGCTTTCCATTGAGACTTGTTTTGTAAAATACGTTCCATTATTAAATCTCTGCACGAAATGATTCTGAAAGTCTGTATTCTGTAATTACTGTTTGTGTTAATAATTTGATTTGAGAAACACTTTAAGCTTCAGAAATTGACACTATTCTACCTTGTTTGAGATATTTGGTATTATAAGTACTTTCTGTAATTTGTTTTTTGTTTCTTTCAGAACTTTTTCTTTGCATTTTATTTGATGTAACAGTCTCTTTGATTTTCCTGTTTAAAAGTTTTTTTAATTGACGACCATTATTTAACTGCTGATGAACCCTCATTCACAGACCAAATAAACATCTTTGAGACTTCCTGTAGTGACTGAGGAAACACTGAAGTAATTCTCAAAAACTCACTTTATATGTCATTTCTGTGTCTGTTTGTGGCCTCAGGTCCTGCTGAGTCTGCATCAAAGGAGTGAGTCCATTTCTTTTACAGTCACTCACACAGATGTCAGGAGAACCATGACTTATACGACCTTTCTTTGATTCTCTCTCAACACAAACTGACTGACCTCTTCCTTCTTTAAATGTGTCTGTGTTTACAGATCAGAGGAGTCGCCTCCAGAGGACGACAAATGGAAGTGAGTCAGAATATGTCAAAGATACATGCTAATAAAACTTACTTTCTGCATTACAATGGATGACACAGACTACTTCTCATCAATATTTGTATATTTACGTGTAAACAGGAACTATGGTGGTGTGTACGTGGGTTTTCCTACAGACATGAGCAACATCCCTCCAGTTCAGATCGGATCCCTCAGAGGTAACAAATATTTGGCTAAAATAAATCAATTACTGCACAAAAATGGGGGAAGTTCCTAAAACTAACAACAGGTTAACTGGAAGACTTATAAGTCACTTAATAGCAAAATACATTTTTTTAACTGTAAAGGTCAATATACAGGCTGTCCATAAATGGCCCTTTTCCACTAGCACACCTTGGCCCTACTCTACTCTATTTGCAGCGTGTTTCAACTGGCCTGGTACCTCCTAAAACAAGCTAGTTTTAGTACCTGCTTTGCTCTGGTTCCAAGCAAGTAGAGTCGATACTAAAAGATGACGTAACCGATTACTGGCTACTGATTGGTCAGACAATGTCGTCATCGATGAGTCATGAGCATGACAACCTAGCATGCTAGCGGTAGTTGCCGTTAGCTTACCCTCATACGTCTTTTCTTTGCAGCTCGATTGCTCTCGGATTCATTCTGTTGTATAGCTTCCAAAACTCTCCTGTGCTTCTCAAGGGGTATTTCTTCTTGCCCCTTTGCAGCCTTCTTCTGCTTTCCTTTTTTACTTGGTTTGTGAAAAAGCCATAGATTGTTGTGTTGTGCTCAAAATGATGTCACCGTAGTGCCGCAGGCGACTGGGGCTAATGGAAAAGCAGCACAAGGCGAGTAGAGTAGAGCCGGGTAGAGTCGAGTAGAGTAGAGTAGAGTAGGGCTTATGGAAAAGGGCCAAAAGTCTCTTTCCAGTTTAAAAAAAATATTACAAAGGCAGTTGATGAGATATCTTAACCAGATTTGTTTTATTTTCATCAGTAGTTATTAAAGATTTTATTCACATTAAAATTTTGTGTTTTAGATAGTCTGTTAATGGAAGGAAAGCTGTTAAATGAACCCCTATAAAATGGCTACTCCTCAAGAGAAGGCACAATGTGTATCCTGGTTTATTGAGACAAAATCAGATGTGTACTCTCTTGGACTTCTTTCTGTGGGGTTATGTGAAAGATATCTTGTATCAAACAGAGATACGGGACATTACTGACATGAAGCAAAGGATTTCTAATGCCATTGCCATCATTGATGATCCTACAGAGAACATGGCAAGCAATCGAGTACCGTCTTAATGTGCTTCGTGCAACTAATGGTGCCCATACAGAGGTGTATTAAATGAGGAAAAAAAAACTTTAATAAACATTGATTAAAATAAAACAAATCTGGTTAAGATATCTCATCAACAGCCTTTGTAATACATTTTTTAAACTGTAAAGAGACTTCACGGACACCCTGTATGATATTTTAAATGGTACTAAAACCCCCAAACATTAAATCAAAGGTGTCAAAACAATGGCTCTGGGACTAATTGTAGCCTGAGGTCTTTTTTTGAACAGCCAGTGGTCCAAAAACTAATGAAACTAATGAGCACTTCTCAATAGAAAGAATATTTTCACTCCAATTCCTTAAAGCTTTGGGGAGAATTTGCTGCCTACTTTGATATCTGATTGGCCTGTAATATGATTGACGGAACAATCGTCCAATCACCTGCTGGATATGCTTCTGAAAAGGTCCTGCCCCCTCCCAAAACACTTTCTATGGGATTTTTCTCAGATGGACTAGTGAACAGTCCGTCTTGTATTTCCAGGCCCTACTTTGAAGTTTCTAATCTTCTCTGGAGCAAAGACAAAATATTTAACAGCGTGATGAGATTTGTTTGTTTACAGCAAATCTTAAGTTGCTCCTTTGTTTCATTTTGCTTTTAGATGTCTTAAGTGCTCCCATCTAAGACTTCCAATTTTGCATATTAGCTTTAACTTGTAATGAGTTTTTACCTGGTTAAATGAAGGATATTGATTGATTGACTGATTGAAATATGGCCTGTATTAAAATGGTAAGTCTGTGCTTGAATAGTGAATAAAGACAAATCCATTAGCAAATAAAAAACTAAGCTAATTTTCTGTGATGTATTTACTGTATGAAGGTTGGATTTCCAAAGTTCATTGCAATAATTATCTTCCAGCACTTTCCTCTTGTTTTGTGTCTGAATGCAGTGATGACTGTCAGTGTCTTCCCTCTGTAGCATATTCTGTCCTAATGCAGACCAGGACTGATCACATGGTAGTCGGGGCCAAACAGGGCCCTCTGATGTTTGATCTCCAAATCCTGTGGCTGTAACAGAGTGGTGCAGGGATGACAAGTTTTTGTAGGCCAACAGTTGAGTTAGCATCACGCTAGTGCCCTTAACTAAAAGCCTGTGAGATTTTCACTGTTTTGGATCATTTCTGATAATAAGCTGAGCTCTGTAGCAAGCAGAACAAATATTCTGTTCTCTGTGATAATCTTAATAAACTAACATATTTTGCATGTCTCGTTCAATCTTAAATGTAACCAGTGAGAATAAAAAGCTAGAACTAAAACATGGCGGTTTGATATAAAGGCAACTACAATATTTCAAAATATAACTCCTTATTTGAGAATTTCCTCTTCATCAATGACCTGATCAACTTAATCCTCACAGCTCATGTATGAATTATTGTTTATTAAAAGTTAAAAAGAAGTGCTTGCAGTTGGGTCTCCAGCCATTTTTGTAGTTTTCATAGCAGGCTGTAGCAACAGTCATTTTAAAAACACAAAACAATTCTTTGAAATGTAAAAGTGGGCAAAATCAGATCCATTTCATTATTTCAGATTAATTGAAATCTCACATGCATGCGTTCATCCCAAATCTTATTTCAGGCATTAATTAGAAATCAGTATGCTAGATCCCATATATCTTTGGGTTTAAGAACCAGGAAGTGCTAAATACTAAATCACTGCAGCTTTTCAAACTCCTACCTATATGTATATATATATATATATATATATATATATATATATATATATATATATATATATATATATATATATATATATATATATATATATATATATATATATATATATATATATATATATATATATATACATATATATATATATATATATATATATATATGTAGGTGTGTGTATATATTTGATCTTACATATTAGTTCAAACACTTACAATTTTAGCTGATGAAATTTCACAACATATTAGTCGATGAAATCTACTGTAAATTTAGTCAACTAAAACATGAAGTGTAAAGGGTAAGGCAATTTTAATGTTTCCTTGAATTTCTGAAGTCATGTTTTACACGTGGATAAAATGAAACATCTAATAACCCTTTATTAAATACTGGTGAACTTTGAATGTATAAATGAACAGAAACAAATAAAACTGGCAGAGCATCCCACCACCACCAAGTTAAGGCAGCTGTGATTGGATATATTCCTAACTTGTCCCTACTTTCTACATGAACAAATTAGGTCTAATTGGCTATAGTCTGTCAGACATTTTAGTCTAGTTATTATTTTTTGATGAAAATGTCAGTTGATTAAGTTTTAGTTTTTGTCCATGTGCACTTGTTTCTAATAGTTATTGTCTAGTTTTTGTCAGGGTAAAAAGGTTGTTGGAGAAAATAGTCAACAAAATTATCACTGGAACAAATTACTGAACCATTCTGTCATTCAAAGCGACATATATAATAACAATAGATATCAGAAAGACGTGGGAAGTCAAATGGTTTGAATATTTGCTGCCAACTAGTGGTTGAAGGCTGAACTACAATCCACAACAGGTGTCCCCAATTTCTATAAATCATTAAAGATGGGATGAGGAGTTTCTAAGTAATTACAAAAAAGTCTCTCTTTTAGATATATGCCTGATGGAAATACACACTTTAAGATGAGTTTCATAGCATCAAAATAGATTATCTGTAAATGCTATTCCTTAGCTTCGCGGTCTGGTCGGACAGGGCTGGACTGGCCTGGATACTCAACTTCGGGAACAAGACAATTAAAACTAGAGCAAATTTATATGATTCAGACACGTCTTAGAGCACCGGGCTGTAAGTAGCATTTTATGGCCGGCTACAAAACTACAATACTAAGTTTTCCAAAAAATTGCTTGTTGTCACACATCAAAAACTACCGCTACGTAACGTAAGAAAGAGATACATTACCTCGTCGCTTTGCATCCTGTAAGTTTTTGAAAAAAAAAAGTTGTAAAGCAATGCAGAGTTCTGAGGAAGGTCCGAGCTGCATTCATTAGCATCACAACAAATGCACACTTTGGCTTGGGTCACGTCTTTATGACAGTCGTCACGCGTGCTCATGGGTAGTAGAGTCTTTACGCCGCCGGAAATAGATTCTCCTCATAGCACCTTTAACTCTAAAAAACATATACAGTTTATATATAGATATGGTTCACTGGGGCTGCACAGTGAAACAGCGGGTAGTGCATCTATCCCTTTATGTGGTGAGCGGTTAATGGTGTAACCCGCCTCTCACCCAATGTCAGGTGGGATCAGCTCCAGCCACCCATGATCCCAAAAGGGATAAGCAGTTTACTTAATGGATGGATGAATATTTCACAGTAAAATATGGATATATTATCAAGCATAAATTGGTGTAATGCATGTAGTGGTGATATTTTCTTATACCCATGGGTAGATAGCTACTTTTTTTCTATGGTGAACTAGATTACTAATTTTTCACTCTGTTAGGTCACCAAATTAAGAGAAGGTTCAATAACAGTCTATCTCAGGTTTGGTGTAGGTCTGCTAAGTGTTAAATCACTTAGACTAAATAAGTCTGCCCATTTTTGTGCACAATGGTGGAAACGGTTGCCATAAAAAAACCATGTAAAATAACCATAAACATTCACAAAAAAATGAATAAAAAGACCTGTTTCCTTTTTTTAAGTCAGACAAAAGTGTCTAATTTCTAGATCTGGTGTGATGCTGCATGTGTACGTGAGCAAGCTCTATAAAACCAATATTTAATAACTTAAAACACACACAAACACACACACAGGCTCAATTTCCTGTTGAGTCTCTGGGGTCATGAGAGCCTGGGAGAAAGAGGACACTGTGAATCACCACGTTTTTTTTTTTATCTGTGACCCTAACATGTTAATTTGTTTTTGAACGTACACGAGCACATACAGCTTATGTCTTCAGTCTGTGTTTTTGGAGCTAAAGATTTAGTTGATTCAGTCGGTAATATTTGACTTAATTAATTGTGCTCTCCTCCACAGAGGGTGATAGGGACCCGTCGTCCCTCAGGAAGCCGCTGTGGGGGAACGGACTCTGATTTTAATGAAGAGCCAGGTCTGTGCATGCTTTTGTGAGTGTGTGTGTGTGCTAGTGTGTGTGTGTGTCGGTGGTTGCCGACCTCCTCCAGCTCCTCTCTGTCTTCTCACTAACGAGCACCATGACGTGGTGTCAGCAGTTAAAGGACCATGCCAGTGTTTTTTGCTTTATTTAACAGCTCTTATTTTCTCTACTCTAGCACTATAATGCCTTTAAAGTTCCCACGTCCTGGCGTGCTTGACCACTGACATCATGTCCAGAGTATCTCTTTAACAAGGATTTAAAGGGATACATTTTTTTCTTTTCATGTCTTGCCTCACTCCCGAGTCCATGGCAAGCAGACAGACTCCATTCTTTTGACAATACGTAACAAGGAAGAGATGGGCAAAGCTCAAACACTGGGAGTCAATGGGTAGTGTTAGCCTGCCTCTGCCTACAGTCATCAGATAAACTCTTCAGCAACTCCAAACGGTCCTGTGTGCTTGTTGTGGCTCATTTTATTTACCGTGTTATGTCACGTTATCTTCTACTATGGCTGTAATATTCTCTTCTAGTCCTAAGCAAAGGCTTAGTTTAGTTAAATTATTTCTGCAGTGGTTTACTACAGAGATATAATGTTCACAATCGAATCAAGTCTTTTGAAACAGCTCTTGACTTGCAGTTGTGAGTGAGCCATTCCTTTGCGAGCCATTCTTAAATTTGCAGGCAATTTGCATTTAAGATTTAAGAAAAGCTATTAAAAAGACTCGGCTCGTTTCTCACATCTCTATGACAGAAGTAGGTCAACAAAACAAAGCCTCTGTTTAGTAGAAAAAGATATGATGATAGTAGAAAATAACGTAACAACGCGGTATATAAAACAAGTCACAACAAGCACACATGTCTGTTTAGAGCTGCTGAAGAGTTTATCTGATGACTCTAGTTACAGGCAGGCTAACACTACCCATTGACTCCCAGTATTTGAGCTAAGCTAACTAATGGTGGGACAGCTTTGTCCGTCTCTTCTTGGTTACTGCATGTATAGTTGAAAGTATGATGTCCATCTGCGTGTCATGGGCTCTGATGTGAGGAAAAACACAAAGAAAAACAATGTTGGTGTATCCCTTTAAATCTTTGCTTGTCACAACAAGCACACATGACAGTTTAGAGTTGCTTAAGTTGAATGGAAAAATTAAAGATTTTGTCTCTGTGGAGGAACAAGGACAAGAGAATGAGCTCTGTGCTGATGGGCTTCCCAAAAAGAGTTTAATGGGAGGGGGGAGGAGGGGTTTTATGCTGAAGAGCAGACTTTCAAACCAGTCATGTGTCTGTGACTGGTTTGAAAGCAGAAAAGACACATGTAGGTGGAGGCTGTATAACTATGACATCACAAACCAGAGGAAGTATAAACAGAGCTTTTTAAGTGGCATTTCCTTTAAAGAGGCATCGAGCATTTCTCTGTGAACTTCAGAGTTTAGTTAAGTGTCATGATCTTTTTCTCTCAAAGCCATTTTTTACAACATTAAAGGAGAGAAGCACTTGGAGAGCGCAGACCTCCACCAGCACCACAGTCCTCACCCATATTGTGATTTTCACCATAAATATTAGTCCTACCTTTATTTCATCTAAATATCTAGATTCCTTGACCATGAAAACATACCATTAGCAACTGGATTCATCATGATATCTATTTTAGTTCAGTAGTTATTCACGAAAATCCCATTTTTCGTCATGGCGGATCCAGACTGTCATCCAGAACACTCCCAAAATCTAATCATTTGTTCCTTTTCCCGATCTGGACATTTCCTGAAAATTTCCATCCAACAATTTTTGAGTTATGATGCTAACAAATAAAACAAAGAAACAGATGCCGGCAATAACATAACCTCCTGGCTGAGGTAATACATGATATTGCAGGGCATGGGGCTTTTAAGTTAACATGTTTTCACTTCCTGCTCAGGTTTTCATGTTGTTTCATAGGCATTCTTATCTCAAAATGACTTAAATACTTGATTAAGTTGGCTGTTGCTTTGGTATATTTATTGTTCTGTATGAAAAAATATATAAGAAGAAGCAGAAATTGTTTCATTGCAGCCATTTTGTAGTCTTGATAGCAGTTCATTTGCAAATATCCTTTTAAAAACTGAATTAATGCTTGATATTCAAAAGCAGGGTAATATTAGATACATTTAAATAAATCTCATTTCCCTTGTTCATATAATACCTTAGTATTTATCCAAAAAGTTATTCTAAAATCCCATAGGCTCACTGTAAAGTGAACAGTAAGAGCTTAAAGGCAAACTTTTTTTTTTTTACTAATTCCTGCACCACTCTATTGGTAAAATCATCTTTTTGTGAACTTCCAGGTGCTACAAGGCAAAGTTAACGACAAGAGGTGTACTGTCGAGTGTGGAGGTAACTCTCCAGCTGTCTGCCAGACCCTTGGTGATGCATTCAGGAGACACAAACTCTCAAGTGGAGGCCAGCTGTTCAGCAGTGACCCTCTGTGTGGACTAATGGGAAAGTGAAGTCTGATGATCTTGACTTTGACAGAGGCAGATGTCAGCTTGGACTTGTGGCCTTATAAAAAATGGACAATTCGCCTTTTAAAAGGAAAAAGACTCCAATGTGCGCACTTCATGATCTGAGTTTGGGTTGGTGATGAACGAAGCATCGGCTGCAGCAGGTGTTGCAGACAGAAAACGGATGATCATGAGGTGGAGGATGTGGGGTAACTGTGCTGTGTATTTAAGTTATGACGGTGGGAATAACAAGGAAGATGAGAGGTAAAAACTGAAGGCTTCCTGCTGATTTTCAGTGAACATCAATTTAGCAATTTCACCATCCTGTATATCTGTGCATTTCAGAAAAGGGCTTGAGGCTGAGCGCCACCATGAGAGTAAGGAGTGTTATGACTGTAGCAGATGAGCCACAGCACGTGACAGACATTTGTTTAAATATACATTTAGCAACTGTGAACAATCTTCATCGACAGTGTGTTAAACTGAAAGTCAGAAAAGCAGGGTGACCATGTTATTACTCACACACAGCTGAGCTTGTTTGTGATAAACCTGCAGCCTCTCGGCCCTCCAGGTCTCAAAAAGAGTACGGCTCCTGCTGTGAGATGACGTCAATTAATCGTCTCCTCCTCTGGGAATATGAGCAGAACAGAAATCAGAGCTGTAACTGAAGAGAGTTTTTATTCATTAACCTTTTGCGCTCAGGGTGAGCCTTAAAGTGATTCAGAAGCAGAGTTAAAACATTTATTTCCAAGGTTCCTGATCTTTAAGAGGCTTAAATTCTTCTTGAACTTTTGCCAAGACATGAGGAATGTGACGAAGGGACTGAACTACAAACATGAACTCATTGTACATAGAACAATGTTGTAAATGTGCTGGATCATCTTAAACATCAACATTTTCATGCTCAAAAATAAAACACTCTCACTGGATATTCATTATTGTAATATAAGTTCATCTGCTTGCCGACAATTGATTCAGTTAAAGACAGAGGGCTGAAACTGCAGGTGCATTCACGTATGTAGGGCACCGAACCCAAAATGCATGTGAGTGAATTGTGTGCATGTTGCTGTACATCCTGAGGTTAATGTGGTTTGGAGCTTTACCTGGAGCTGAGCTCATTCTGTGTTTTAACCTCAATAATTCAGCAACATCGCAACACAGATGAGGTAAAGTTTATAATACCTAAAGCCAGACAATAAGTGAGTTTTCCACGTAATGAAACAACACATTTACAGCCGTGGAGGCTTGAATGGTGCTACAGGCTTGGAGATAAATTCCCACCCATCATGTCTTTTACTACCCACTCTGCTTCATTTCTATGCAATTGACTGTCCTGTCTCCTAAAAAAGACAAAAGGAAGATTTTAGAAGATTAATATATAAAATAAAACTAGATAAGCACTCAGAGAGCGCAGACCTCCGCCAACGCCACAGTCCTCACGCATATTGTGATTTTCACCTTAAATATTAGTCCTACCTTTATCTAATCGAAATATTTAGATTCCTTGACCATGAAAACATACCATTAGCAATTGGATTCATAATGATATCTATTTAAGTTCAGTAGTTATTAACGAAAATCACATTTTTCGTCATGGCGGCCGGACGCTGATCCAGATCAACACCAAAATTAAATCAGTTCTTCCTTTTCCCATGCTGTACATTTCCTGAAAATTTCATCAAAATCCATCCAGAACTTTTTGAGTCATTTTGTTCACAGTCAGTCAGACGGACGGACAGACAGACAGACAGACAAACAAACTCTCCCGAAAACATAACCTCCTTGGCGGAGGTAAACAACAAAAAAAACTTGACAAATTTAGGTAAAACACTAAAATATTCTGGAGAGGCTATGTCTCTCGGCTGGCCTGGGAACACCTCAGGATCCCCCAGGAAGAGCTGGACGAGTTGGCCGGGGAGAGGGAAGTCTGGGCTTCCCTGCTTAGGCTGCTGTCCCCGACCACGGATAAGCAGGAGAAGACGGTACGGTACGGCGGTACGGTATGGTACGGTACTAAAATATTCCCCTGAATCTACTTTCAAAAGGTTTGGGAAAACCATTATAAACTCATCTGTCAATAATTTAAGCAATATTTTGGTCTTCTGTATTTTCTTTAACAGCACTAACAATCTTCAACATAACAATTAAAGGAGACACATCATGCTTGTGTCTCCTTTTCACTATACCAGACTAGGATGCCTGTAAAGCATTTCTGCCCTCAGTACAAGTCATTTAGCTCCTTCATTGCCCCACAATAGCATTCTCAAAATCCTCATTTTAGGCCATTATCAAGCTCTCGTTGAAATACGAGGATCTCAGGATGACCTACAGTTACCTCGCAACGTCACAGCCCTTTGTGCTCTGATTGGTCAGTTCTGTCAGAGCTGCCAAGAGGGCCGAGCCAGCCTGTCCTTCTTCTACTGTATTTTCCGGCAGGCTCAAAGCAGCGACCGCTTATTGAGTCCCCCTACAGGCCAGAGCTGGTAATGAGTGAATGTGAGCTAGGGAGCTATATACCCCTGCTGCTGGTGGATGTGTTCCTCGGTGACGGTTTTGTGGCCAACGGACATCACGGAGGAGGAAGTGTTTTATCAGATTACTCCAATAAAAAGAACGGTACCTCGTGTCGTCACGATTATTTAAATCTCGCGGACATCTTGCAATGACCTATTTTCAGAGGCATCAAATCTCGTTCTAGGATATCAGAAAAAAATACAATATCTTATTTTTTGAAAATTAAGGGGGTGTAAGGTCTTGTTTTCAAATTTATTATATTATATGTAAGTATTAAATCATGCATCAGCATGATATGTCTCCTTTAAGTAGAACACATTTAGAAATCTGAAAAATGGTGAAGCATTGAGAGAGAGACATGGTGGAAGCAAAGGCATTAGATAAATTTCCTCCAACCATGTCTTTCACTACCCTCTCTGCTTGATTTCTATACAATTAACTGTTCTGTCCTCTAAAAAAACAAAAGTAAAAGGAGGATTTAAGAAGATTAATTTGTAAAAACAAAAAAACTTGTAAAGTTTGGGTAAAACACTGAAATATTTCCCTGAATTTACTTTCAACATATTTGGGAAAACCATTATTAAACTCATCTAACTGTCAATAATTCAAGCAATGTTTTGGTTATCTCCATTTTCTTTTACAGCACCAACAATCTTCAAATTAACAACTAAACAGAATACATTTAGAAATCTGAAAAATGGTGAAGCATTGAGAAACAGACATGGTGGAAGTAAAGGCATCGGAGAGAAGGAGGTGGTCTTGCTGTTGGGATTTTCAAACAGCAGAAGGTCTCTATTGAAGCAATCTACATTAAAATGAGGCAAATAAACCCAATCTAGGCAGACAAGAACGTACACTGTATAAATACTCTTCAAATTTAATGTAAACCTGCACGAACCATCTGCAAACCTGAGAATCAGTTGATGAGGACTCAAAGCTTTGCAGTTTATTATCAGAAACCTTTTAAGTCATCAAAACAAAACTGTGAACAAAAGATGAAGAAGTCATAAGCAGAAGATAACTCATTTTAAATAACTAAACGCTGCATAAATGACTTCTTAAAACTCGATAAATATGCTCAAATTCTTCATTTATGCAATCATTTGCTTTTCTGAGATTTTTAATAGCTCGAACTGTCAATTTAGGGGATGCTTTATAAACACACTGTTTGAAACAAAACAAAGATGGTGAAGCAGGCAAGAGGGAGAAGTGGGATTTTTCTCCTTTTTTGGGGTATTTATAAACAGATCATTGACACGTACTGTATAAAAAAAGATTCGAAAGTGCGTAAGTATACTGAACCCTGAAGAAAACAGTGCATCAATACAGTCCCCTTTTTCTGATCCCCACAATGCTCCTCCATAAATTTAGCAGTCAAGTCACAGAAAGGCAAAGGTTGATTTTTTTACGTAACATACAATCATAGAAAGCATTTCCTCTAAATTATCAATTAGTTAGGGATGCACGTTATTGGGTTTTTTGCCGATATCTGATATGCTGATATATTTTAATTCATTATCACAGATACCGATAATTCTGGTCAGGAGCTCAAGCTCTTTACTTAACAAAAAAGGACTTGTTTCTTAGTATTTTTTTGCATGGGACAGATGTGAAACAAGAAAAACACCATTTAACTCTTACAAACATGAAACCCTTGATTTTTATACACATGTGGCAAAAATTGTTGGTACCCCTCCATTAAAGAAAGAAAAACGTACATGGTCACTGAAATAGCTTGAAACTGACAAAAGTAATAATAAATGAAAATTTACTAAAAATCAACTGATGAAAGTCAGACATTTTTTTTTAATTGTGGTTCAACAGAATAATTTTAAAAAACAAACTAATAAAACTGTCCTCAACAAAAGTCATGGTACCCCTAGAAAAGATTGAAAATGATGTGACCATAGGGACATGTTAAACCAAGGTGTGTCCTGTAATCATCATCACAGGTGTCTTCAAGCTTGTAATCAGTCAGTCTGCCTATCTAAAGGCTGAAAAGTGGTCACTGTGCTGTTTGGTATCATGGTGTGTACCACACTGAACATGGACCACAGAAAGCAAAGGAGAGAGCTGTCTCAGGAGATTAGAAAGGAAATTATAGACGAGTATGTTAAAGGTAAAGGCTATAAGACCTTCTCCAAGCAGCTTGATGTTCCTGTGACTACAGCTGCACAGATTATTCAGAAGTTTAAGGTTCACAGGACTGTAGCCAACCTCCCTGGACGTGGCTGCAGGAGCAAAACTGATGACAAACTGAAGAGACGCATAATACGAAAGGAAACCAAAGAGCCCAGAACAACTTCCAAAGAGATTAGAGGAGAACTCCAAGGTCAAGGTACACCAGTGTCAGATCACACCATCCATCACTGTTTGAGCCAAAGTGGACTTAATGGAGGACATCACTGTTGAAAGCAAATCACTAAAAAGTGAGACTGGAATTTACCAAAATGCATACTGACAAGCCACAAAGCTTCTGGGAGAATGTCCTTTGGACATATGAGACAAAACTGGAGCTTTTTGTTAAGTCACATCAGCTCTATGTTCACAGACACAAAAATGAAGCATACAAAGAAAGGAACACTGTACCTACTGTGAAACATGGAGGAGGCTCAGTTATGTTTTGGGGCTGCTTTGCTCCATCTGGCACAGGGTGTCTTGAATCTGTGCAGGTACAATGAAATCTCAAGACTATCAAGACATTCTGGAGTGAAATGTGCTGCCCAGTGTCAGAAAGCTTGGTCTCAGTCACAGGTCATGGGTCCTCCAACAGGATAATGACCCAAAACACACAGCTAAAAACACCCAAGAATGGTTTAGAACAAAACACTGGACTATTCTGAAGTGGCCTTCTATGATCCCTGATCTAAATGCTGTTGAACATTTGTGGAAGGAGCTGAAACATGCAGTCTGGAGAAGACAGCCTTCAAACCTGAGACAGCTGGAGCAGTTTGCTCATGAAGAGTGGGCCAAAATACCTGTGGACAGGTGCAGAAGTCTCACTGAGAGTTACAGAAATCACCTGACTGCAGTGATTGACTTAAAAGGCTGTGCAACAAAATAATAAGTTAAGGATACCATCATTTTTGTCCAGGCAGTTTCATTATTTTGATTTTTAAAATTATTCTGATGGACTGCAATTCAAAACTAATGTCTGACTTTCACTTGTTGATTTTTAGTAATTTTTTATTTACTATAACTTCT
Source organism: Scarus forsteni (assembly GCA_036419115.1). NCBI lineage: Eukaryota > Metazoa > Chordata > Actinopteri > Labriformes > Labridae > Scarus > Scarus forsteni. The sequence goes on along the minus strand of JAZDUH010000341.1, from coordinate 17,840,769 downwards.
GTCAGTTTGAAGTTATTTCAGGAACCATTGTTGTTTATTCTTTCTTTTACAGAAGGGTACCAACAATTTTTGCCACGTGTGTATGTACCCATGCAGTGATGAGAAGGTGCATCAATAGTGTACATTTGTGTGATTTGCCGATATTTCAGTCAATTTATAGATGATATATCAGCAGCAAATATCTGCAAAAATATCAATATCAGCCAATATGACACCTAGTTTTTAAGGCTGATATAGGCTGATACTGATATCAAACCGATAATATCACGCATCCCTAATAATAGTCAGCAAAATGTGCAGAGGATTTTGCTCTGCCTGCATTTCTTTCTTTCTTTAAAGACATTTTATCTGTGTCAGCATTAATGTAGTGAATTGATGTTTTCAACAGTTCACGTCGGGATGAAGAGTCCAAGTTTTTGGGAGCAGCTGCCATTTCTGTTTCTTTCTGTCTCTTCTCTCAAATTCTCTGCAACAGAAACCAAACCCAATGTGTGCACATTCAAGAGCTGCTAAAGGCACTTAATGACCAACTAATAAATTAAACAGTTACCTGTGTTCTCGATAACAGAATATAAAGCAGAGACACTCACACAGTGAGCAGGAAGGAGAACAATTACAGCAGCTTGCAAACAAAATTCATCGCCCTCCTGCATGTTTGTGCAGTGATGTCGACATGTTTCGTTGTTCTAAACGACAAAACTAAAGCAAATTAAAATAAAAAGCATCTTATTTCTCTGTTTACTGCTTTGTTTATAATTTGTCCTGCTCCCTCAGTACCTCTTATACCAGGGGTGGGCAACTATCGATACCAAAAGGGTCACATTAATTTTTCTTAAGCACTCAAGGGCCGCACTGTTACATATTGTTGGCACTGTCAACAAAGAAAAATATATAAATAAACAAAAAATGCAAAGATAAAGCTTCACCAAGGATTATATAAACACTGAAATATTCTAACTCAAACACAATTAAAAATTAAATAGGTTCAAAATGAACATGAGACATATTTTAAGCTAATTTAAGCTTCTTTTTAATGCAGTAAAAGAACAAATGTTTACAAGTTTTTGAAGCTCAAATATATTACCATTACCATTGTTTTCAAATATGGTTTCTACAAATACTATAAATTATATTTTAATGCCTCATAAAATATTTTTAGAGACACAATCAAGGAACTTAAATGACTTGTAAAACAAGGCATGTACCAGCGATCTAAGGTTAGTAAAAATATTCAATCACTTATCCAGATTTATGCATTATATGGTACTGGTTGCTCGTGATGTATCATATTTAGCAACTGTTGTTTTGTTTTTTCATTTTTCCAGTTTTTGTTTTTTCTGTGGAAATGACTGGTGGGCCGCATTGAGCGAGGTGAAGGGCCCCTGGGTCGCCGGTTGCCCACCCCTGTCTTATACTATAACTGATCGTCTGACACTATCAAACCAAAAAATAACGGATATGTTAAAGCAAACCGCGTGAAAATAAACACTGTAGTGCCCAAAATTCTGAATAAAGTAAAGTGAATAGTTTTTGGTCAACCCTGTCACATCTCTCAGTGCCTCTGCCTTGTGACCACTTCTTCTCCTGATGCCAGCTTCCTGTAAAACAGCGACAGCTCATCAGGTCGCGGCGTCTTTGACTCCGGTGTGCAGGGAATATCAAAGTCAGACGACACCTGAGACTCTGAGAGCTCCTCCAGCTCTGGCTGGACGTTCAGGTCATTGTTGATCTTCTCCTGAATCTCACTTTTGGTCCTTAAATCTCCCTGTTCTTGCTTTTCCTGATCTGAGTGCAGGATCACAGTGTCGGGACAGCAGGAGTCCAGATTCTGAGAGGAATGATTTGACAGGGAGGCAGACACAGTCAGGCTGAAGTTCTCATCGTTATTTGGAGTTTCTTCTTCTTCGCTGAACAGCTCGGGGGTCTGCGAGCCTGTCATCCTGGAGGGGGTGGGGCTTGGGAGGGAGCAGCAGGATTGTAATTGGCTGTTGAGGCTGCTCTGGCTGTCAGGTAGATTCTCTGTGGTGAAGAAGTCCTCCCATTTAGGAGGATGAGAGGGAGCACATTTCTCTGTTTTGAGCTCATTTGTCATCCTTCTCTCCTCCTCCATTACCACAGAACTATCTCCTGCTCTCTTCTCCTCCATAATCAGAGTGTTGTCCCCTGCTCCCTCCTCCTCCTCCTCCTTCTGCTCCTCGTCATCCTCATCTTCATCATTGGACTCTGTGCAATCAACAAAGTTTCCAGCAATAGGCTGTGTCACAGTCAGAGGTAATGACTCCTCCATGGGGACAGGGGGCGCTGTTTTCTGAGGGCTCTGAGCTTTCACTGAAATGGAAAAACCAAGAAGAAAAAAAAATGATAATCACCTTAAAAGACATTTAATGCTTGTAAAATAATTTTAAATTTAAACCTTTACCCTTTTGTATTTCTTCATTCAGCCCGATTTTCTTCCTCACTGGTGCAAAATCGACACCATCGAACAGCTCGTCATCAGTGTCTGAATCTGAACAGAGACAAACATTATAATTTGACAATTAATTCTAAAAAATTGAAAAGTTCAACAACTTACTTAAAACATTATCTCTGGTATTTTGGAATAGTTCAGAAGGCACAAATCTAATTCTCATTGTTGTCTTAATCCTTTTACTTCCAGCTCAACTGTTTGGCAGAGGTCATCATTAAGTTCAGGGTAATTTAATGTAAACAAACCCACTGAAAATGAAATGGACTCTCATTTGGGGAAAACTACATATAAATAAAAATCATTATAATAACCAAAAACAATAAAAAAAAATAGACCCTGTCTCTGTAAAGAAAAAAACAAAACTCCAATAAAAACAGACACAACAAAAAAAAGAATAAATAGAATGTAGTTTATACAGTTTCTGAATTGTTTATGACATGTACATCCTCCCAGTCAATTCGTACTGTCTGTCAAACGCTTGTAACACTGCTGGCCTTCGACCGTATTAAAGGGCTGCATTTCTTTTGCAATGTAGTGAACAGCACTGTGAGCACACACCATTTTGCCCTCTTCTATTTGTATTTACTTTGCCGACCAAACGCCACAGCAAGCGCTGCACCTCCCCTTCTTCGCTGCCACTACTTTCAAACAAAACAACCTATTGGCTCGTCGGTGTTCATGAGCTCACACCTTGTTCATTCCCTTTAAAACCTAAAATATTCCCGCACTGTGGCAGCCGGCTTAGGAACCATTGCTTTTGTGCCTTCATTCATATTAGTGTTTGTTTCCTTGTTACTCCTCAGGACACTCACGTGTAGCTCTGTTTGTGTGTACCAGCAGCCCTGCCTCCCCCACAAAGATTGAATGATTGACAGATGGATCACCAACCCTAACCCCCCTCATTCCACTAAAGAACAAACATGCCCAGGCTTTGTAAAAGACGGACAAAGTGAGCCATCTTCTCATCCAGCCTGTTTGGTAGAAAAAGAGGAAGAAAACAAACATGCATGCATGTGTCAATTTATCGAGGATTCATCGTGCAGTTAACTGATTTATTCATTATCGTGACAGGCCTACAGAAAGTATTTGTCAAAGTCAGCCACAATCAAAATTATCCATCATTATCCCTTATCCCTTTTGGGGTCATAGGGGCGGAGCCTATACCAGCTGTCAAAGGGCAGGAGGAGGCGTACACCCAATTTCAAGGGCCAAGTAGAGAGACGGGCAATCATTAAGGATGACATTCCCACCAAGGGCAGTTTAGAGTCACCAATCAACCCAACAAGCATGTTTTTGTGTTTTTAAGAGGCAGAGAACCCACACATGCACAGGGAGAAAATGCAAACTCCACACAGAAAGGCCCTGAAGAACACAGGGATTAAACCGGCAACTTTCTTGCATATAACCAATCAATCAATCAATCAATCTTTATTTGTATAGCGCCAATTCATAACAAGTGTTATCTCAAGACACTTATAACCAGCTGCGCCACGTGCCACCGTCAACCAAAACTATATTAATCAGAAAATGCAGCTTCTAAATCAATGATACTCACTTTAAAGCATGAAATGAGACCAGCTTATTAAACATTGATGTGTTACCAGAAATAATTTACATATATAAGGAGGAGGTTTCTCTTGTACAGTGTTTCTGTTTGTTAAGTTCTTGTTTTTATAGCTGTACATGCAGAGTAGTAACATTTCCAGAAACCCTTTAACAACCAACTCAACTGTTTGGCAGAGGTCATCAATATGTCAAGGATATTTAATGTTTTTTAAAAAAAACGGAACAAATCAAATCATTGTTTGATTCTATTAACATTTCAGGGAACAGAGAAAACTACTAACAAACCAAAAAACATATTTTCTTGGTGTGGAATTCAAGGTTTAAAAAGCATACGGTAGATAATGTGACAACATAAAAATGCTCAAATATTTGAGGCAATATTAGAAAAGGCAGAAATGTTTGTAAATAAATTAGCAATCAAAATTACTTAAAACAGATAGTACTGAGTTTGACAAACACAAAAAAAAATATTGCTGATGAATAACATATTTTATAAATACAGATCATCATATCAGTAAGTGGTTCAGTACTATTTAAAATAATAATGATGGTGATAATAATAAGAGCTTTAAGCTTTTGAACCTTTAAATCACACAAAAAATAGCAGTTCTTCAGGTTTGTTTGCAGTTTTTTTCTGTATCCTAAAACACTGACAGAAATAATGATGTGCAACTTTATAATCACATGAAATATTACAGAATTTATTGACCTCTGCCAAACTTGAGCTGGGAGTTAAAGGGTTAACAGCCTGTTAGAACAATTTACGCAGTTATTCTTCAAGAAAACAAACCACAAATACACAAACCAGAGCTGATCAAAACAGCACATCCCATCACAGTCATGCGGCAGTTTATTCATCAAATGGTGGCCGGACAACCTACTGTACCACATCTGCACAATCAGGGATTCTTTACCAACCGAGAAGTCTCCTATATTAGAAGAAACAAGGGCTTAGGAGGCAGGAAAGGAACCAATGAAGTGTGCAACCTGGCTTAGCATGGGGTTCAGGGGGCTATTACAACACGGTCTGCTTTAAAGAGCTCACGGAGTTTGTTGACCATTTCCCTTCAGATAATGTATTAATTCTTTATATATCTTTAATGAACAAACTGGTCCACCATTTAAAGGTTTTGTAGTACAGGGCGTTGTGAAAGAGAGGCCCAATGATCCCTTAGTGTGTTTCCTAACCTATAAAACAGAATCATCACAGACGTTTAACCTACCGTGAGATATTTAGCTTGTTTTTGCATGATAAAATCTGAAGTTAGCAGTAACAGGTGTTTCAGATTGGGCGCATGTGTCTGTTATTCTCACCATATGTAGGCCGCTCCACCAAGGTGCGTTTAAGGACACCCAGAGGTTTGTAAACTGGTGCTTGATCTGACTGGTTCCTGCACATCAGCTTCAACCTTCAACACACAGACAGAAATGCCTTCAAATCTTCAGTCAAAATGATAAAGGTAATAATTTGGAGGCATTTTGATTAAAAAAAGGAACCATTAAGTAAGAGCAATTTAACTAAACCAGGGTTTCTGCAGAAATTAGCCAGAAAAATGTAATGCTTTTTAATGTCATTTTAATACTACACTATAAATGTTTAAAGTCATGACCGTGAACTCAAGAAAACTACACTGGTTTGTTTTTTTTAAGATGATTTTTATATGAAAACCGTTCTGACAAATGTCTGGTCTTAAACATATCAGAACTTATGGAGCTGAGAGAGAACTTAAGTCACA